>CM071596.1:127540000-128790000 GCA_036435485.1 Saposhnikovia divaricata | reverse complement strand
TCGAATCGTTCTACTGGTGTTGGCCATACCGCCTCTACCTCATCTGTTTTTTTGAGACTCTACTCCATTCTTTTCATCATGTCTTTTGATGAATCGTAACTGATTCTAACTCTCATCTTGTCACTCTGACGATCTTAAAAGATTCTCCCGGTCCTACTATAAGACCTCAAGTAAACATCCCACATTGTTATCAATAGGCTCATCCTTTATAAAATTCTCTTCTGGATCCTCTATGGGGTCCTCTTCTGGATCCTACTCTGGATCCTCCTCAATCGGGTGTGCGTCCATCTCAGGGAGCGCATCATCATGTGCATGTTCAAAGGCCTCGGATTCTAATATATCCGGTATCTCAGTCATCTATATCCCAAACAAAATGTGTTGCTAACCCTTAGTTCTAAAGGAAGAAAAGTTTCTGAAAAGAAGTTCTCTCGCAAGTTTAACCTTAAATAGTCAGGGCTATATCCGATAACCAGACTACGAACTCGACCTGAGCTCTAGGTATTATCATTATTAATTATTAGGGGTTATTACTAGACTCGATCTACTATCATTTTTGAGGACTGTAACGTAACGTTCTGATACCATCTCTGTGACACCCATAGACCCGGGGTCAGGGATCAAGGGTAGTCATGATCCATTTACTCCTTGTTGTACTTGTATTACTCACAATATACAATCCACTGCTCATGACCCCACAATATAAACACACTCACACAGGTTAGAGTCTCAGAAACGATACACTTACAACATAAATCCTCAAATATAAGTTATTACAAACCCAAATGTTTTACCGAATATAGCCTTACATAAGTCATGTCTATAAAGCAGATTAACAAAAGTTGCGGACTGATCCAACTGGTCTTTATCACCTCGAGAATCACTACCATAAATTGCTTATGAAAACCTCTTACGTTTCCCTCTCGCTAGCGGCTGTGTGCTGAATCCTTGGCGTCTCGATTAGCTGCTATATAATATATAAAATGATAGCAAGAGTGAGCGAAAGCTCAGCAAGATAATATAGTATGGCATAACCTACCTATGAATTAAAGTCTCAGTATGAACTTATACAGAAAGTTATTATCGAAATATTCATTTCTGGAATTATTTCCTTTCTCGGAAAAATAATTAAACTCATTATTATCTCTATAATCCAATAACTCGAATTTATATCCTTATAGGAAAATATATGAAAATAGTACTATCTCAGTACTTCATTTATCAAATACTTATCTTTATATGAAAGATATTCGAAACTCATATTTGCCGAAGCAATTTATAATGACATGCATCCTTTATTGAAAAACTCGAATATTCCCTTTATCGGAATTTGATAGAATCTGGATGCAAAGACTCCCCTCGGGGAAAACAAAATCAGCAGTTTTAGATACCGGGATGACAACACTCGTGCTCTACGTTCATTGACACTATCAGTAACTCTGCACCTGGGCTTTTGTTATAGTGTTCAATCAATTCCAAAATGGAAGGAGTGGGACATATTTACAATATACTAACTTTAAACGTGGATCGACGATGATCAGTCGTCACTCCTACGTTCGACGCGAGTCTTCTCTACTAGCGGAAGGACAAACTCCCTGTATTTGTCCTGGATGAGAATTCCCTGTAATCATCCTGGATGAGAACTCCCTGTAATCATCCTGGATGAGAACTCCCTGTAATCATCCTGGATGAATACTCCCTGTAATCATCGTTGATGAAGCTCCCTGTCATCATCCTTTGGCCGCATAGGGGTCAGAATATGTTATTGATGGACCGCCTGGCTAACGGTCTCTTAATCTAAGCTTGCAACCATTCGTGGACGGTCATACAATGCCAGAGTCCCTTGGACAATCGTCCGTTCGCAGATCTTACTCATATCCTTTGGTTACTCCCGAAATCGAATGGAAGTTAACCGATAATTTCTCGTTGGCCTTTAGCCAGAATCTCAGTTTGAGCTACGAATAGTCCTTATAGAATCAAGATTTAATCTTATACTCTTTTAATGAAATTGAAATCCCTTGATAGTAGGGCTAAAATCTCAGAATAAACTTTAAGATATCGAAGGGAAAAAATAATACTGGCTCCCAAAACTCTGGATTCCCAGTTCTCGAGAGATTTGAAAGCGTTTAGATGGCTCAAGTGAGCTGATAATAATCAAGAATAAATATCTGGGAATCCCTATAATTTTTGAAAATATTGTTGAAGGTCAGAAAAATATTAAAATAATTTTTGTAGACTTCAAATCATTTTTAAATAAATAAAATGATTTTCATATCATTTAAGGAGATTTAATAAATATTTATTAAATAAATCTCAAAATAAAATAGTGATCCAAAATAATCCTCTGAAAATTAAAGAAATATTCAAATAAAATTTCTCAATCATTTCCAAGTATTTAATACTTTTTGAAAATATAAATAATGTTTATTCAAAATATTTCTGAAAATAGAATCAATAATAATCTTGTCCCTGGAATCCCTCGGGTTTCCTAACAATCTCGAAATACCGACTCCCGGTCTAGAGTCGAACATAACAATTATGCTCTTATCTCTAGAGCTACAAGGTATACCGGTTTATAACTACTTATCTCGAAGCTAGTATACAAACCAAAAGTCAACTCAATTTCAACACGATATAACAATTATCGAAAAACTGTATAACACTATATATGGGAAAAGCAGTATTATACAACAATACTTCAAAATTATAGGTTTAGAAAACTTGCCTGGTGCACTAGTCGTAGTAGGGGCTCGCGACGACGTCCGACAATCTTCTTGCAAGCTCTAGCAACACTATCAAGTGTTTATAATCAAGGTCTTTCTTTTGAGCTATTGATCATCAAATTTGAAGCTTCCTAGCTAGGGTTTTGAGCCCCATCTTTCTACTGGAAAGAAACTGGACAGTTTGGTGTTTTTTGTGGTGTTCTTGCTTTTTCTCACTTTTAATCTCTGTTGACTAGTTGGTAAACGTTTTTGTGTAATATTTTGTGATGTATATCAGCTATAACACTCTCTTAATCCATGTGGCAAGCATTTGTGGTGTGTAACAAAGTGGTGACAAGGAGCATTGTTGGCATGTTCTTGATCAAACACCTCATCAACTCTTTTTGTTTTGATTTCTTGATTTATTTTTCCACCAAATTCACTTGATATAAAGCCCTAGATGATCATGCATGGTTACTAATCTCGTTACGTATTTAATCCATAATTTGTTTCGCGTTCACTTTATCGTTTAATCTCGTTATAAAGTTCTAGCAATTTCTAGAACGTTCGTTATTCTAACTCCAGAGTTCTCGTTCTAAATTCTCAAATCATATTTAATAAAAATATAATCCTTGAATCCTTAATATAATAATTCACTTGTCTTGATCGCATTGATATTGTAACACCCCCAGATCCGGGGTCAGGGATCTGGTGGTTACGGTCTTACATCCATTCATAATACTTGACTTGAGTCCACAATAAATAAATCACATGCTGTGACCCCACAATAATTACCACTCACACACACAACAGTTATAGTCCCAGAGATGAAATTGAAATAGGTCTTACATTAAAGGGTTTACGAATAAAAGTTATTACAATCCCAACAGGATAACATCATAGGTTTAAAAGTTTTGCCGTTAATTACATTAATTATACATATAGTTAAACAGGAAACAAAAACTGTCTAACTATGCTACCTCAGCAATGGCGGCTAGCATCTCAGCGGGTAGTCCGGTGGGTCGGGTAACCTGCTTGCGCCGAGTGCGCCTGACGCGAGCCATCTGTCCTAGCTGTTGTTGTGACATAATATAAACAAAGCAAGGGTGAGCGAAAGCCCACCAACACATATATAACTGAACGGTAATTTAAAACAGTTCGAAGCTATCTTTCAAACCATATGCCATGCATTTACGGAAATGATGCCAGTATAATATGAACGATGAAGTTACAAGGTAACTGAAAGTGTTTGTTTGAAGAAATATCTGTTACATCAAAGTGAGCGAGATATTCTTATTGTTATTAAGAAGAGGAACTTGCAAGAAAAGGTTGCAATTCCAGTTATGACACTTTTCCAACTCTGCCAACAGTAATCATGTTGCAGGAAATAAATAAATTTGGATGATGAACCAATGATGGAGTATTCACCGCGCCCGCTGTTCCAATCTTGATGATCAGTCGAGATCGTACAGCTCAATTTAGATTTACTACCGGTAGAAGGAAGAACTGACGGCTTTACTTGTATACCGCCTTACTAGCTCTCCCCGGCCAACGGTTGGGCCAAAGGGGATGGACCGGCGCTACTCGGCCTCTTACACGACTCCTAGTTCAAATAGAATTCATGATTCTGAATGTAACGTTCGTCCCCCTTTCCCCAAGTATAATACTTGTTGATAAGACTCCACAAAGTAGTCGTATCTAGTTGGAAAGGAAAATTTACCAATAACTCCCAAGCTATTACTTGGTAACGGATATCAACTTGTTCCAGTAATCTTACCCCTCGAAAGATGAGAAGGTAATCAACGACTTAATAAGTCAACAGCACCCGAGTTGCGGGTGAAGGGAATACTTTATGACCGGGAAGTCGACAAGATAAATAACATTTTCCAAGTAAGGTTCCCTTCTTATTAAGGAGATAGACTCAAAGAAGAATGATGTCTGAGAACCTTTCTTGATATAAGATTAATAATAATGTGACTCCGAGATATTTTCTGTAATAATCGAAGAAGATAAACCTTATCGAGATTATTCTAAGTATGGAATAAATATTCAGAGAATATTTATTGAGTTAAAATATTTAAAGAATATTTGGGAATATGAAAGAATATCTTTAATCAGAGTATTTTTCAAAATAATCCTTGAAGAAATATCAGGAGAATATTTATTGAATAAATAAATATTTAAATGAATATTCAAAACAATATTCATTAATTATTAAGACCTGAAAAGAATATTTAAGGTAACATTCTTAATTAATTAGGAATTTAAATGAATATTCAAAAGTGATATTCATTTAATGAATAATATCCTAAATGAATATCAAGTAATATTCATTTAGTAATCCAAGCCTTAAGGAATATTCGAGATAATATTCGATAATTAATTCAAGCTTCAGATGAATATTAAAATAATATTCATCAAGTATTTAATATCTTAAATGAATATTCAAAAGTAATATTTATTTAATAAAATAATATTCTAAAAGAATATCCAATTAATATTCATTTAATAGTCTCATCTTTAGAAGAATATTCGAAATAATAGTCGATAATCAATTCGACTCTGAATGAATATTGAGAAATATTATTCGTTGAATAGTTACGTTCAAATAATTATTTGAAGTAAGGATCATTAAATAAATAATCTCGAACGAATATTCAAATAATATTCGTCGCTTGAATAATAGAAAATATTTACTTAAATACTTTCTTCCGAGGTAATCTCGATATATCAAGGAATATTGACTCCCGGTCTATATTTGATTAATAAGATGTATACGCCCTTCTATGAGGGTCTTACAATAACCGGCTTATAACTGATATATAACTATCTAGCTTATAAGCCAACAATAACCTTCAGGGAACAAGTATATCAATTCAACTTGAAAGTAGGCATGCATGCAATGGCATATGTATATCAGCAATCATATATATATATATTTATTCAATCACAACAACAGCCTAAAGAAGGGAATTGAAACTTGCCTGGTAGTCGAGTACGGTAAGGGGTAGTGGTAGCGGGTCCCGGTTCAGCCTGGTGATCTATAAATAGCCAAGGCATTCGGGATTAATCACTTAACATATTAAAAGTTAAGTTATACTTAAATCGAAACACGTTCTCGAGTTATCTCGTTATACCCCTTTTTGTGGATTACTTATTATCACTGATCCGACCCGACATTCGTTCGTTAATATGACATGTCACTGCACTTATACTTGGGACATACTTAAGTCATATGAGTTCTAAGGTTGATCGTTACGAACCAATATTATACTCCGAGTTTTATCGCCCGTTTTCTAAGTGTTTTACCAAAGTTATAAAAGAGTCGTCTTTTAGGGGTTCGTTCGCGTTTAACCTTGACTCGAACATTTTTAATAAATCGAAAAATGCTCTTTTTGACATACGGTTTTCTTTCACACCTTCCTTCTTACCCCTAGTATTTATTTACCAAGATTCGCCATGACGTTACATAGCTTACGAGGGTTCAATTTCAGTTACGAACTTTCGTTTACGGATTCGAACTACTTTTAGTAATTTGGTCATAAATCCTAAACCGTAAGTCCGTTTCATGTGATCTTTATATCAAAACGAAGCTTAGAACATTACCTATCCTATCATGGTAGATAAGATCTCTGGACAGTAGGGGTTCGACATGGAAAATGGCATACAAACAATGGTATTGTAAAATCGAGCATTATAACTGCTGTAAATCGAATATCTATCAATTTCGAATCTTCCCATAAACATAGCATCCAACCCAAAAAACATATACATGACTTATATACATGAACTGAGGCCAAGCAATGCCTTTCCGTTCATCTAGCTATTTACATCATTAATCCAAAATCCATACATAATCATGCTTATATCTTTAACATAACCATAACTAAGTTATAACTATCATAAACATGCTTAAATCTTAAACAAGGGTTAGGGTTTCAAGAGATTTATACCTTCCTTAGATAGTGATATAGCCTTACTAAGCCTTGTATGGTCCTTAGGAGTGATTATGCTTGCTAGATTAACCATGGAAAATCAAGAAAACAAAGTTAGTATATGATGAACACTATTCACCCTCCTCTTGTTTGATTTTTTTGAAAATGGAAATGGATGAGTTTGAAGCTAAGATTTTGAGGAGATAAGTTTTATGAAATTTAAGACTCACCTTAATTATTTCAAGAACAAACAATGGTGGGAAGGTTGAGTTTGGATTTGGAATTAATGGATATAGCCGAATGGTTTCTTTGCAAGGGGGGGGGGGGAGAGAGTTGCTTGGTTCTTTTGATTTTTGTGTTTTAATCTCCTTCACTCTCATCCACTTACAACATAATATCTTGTAAAAGTCACTTTAATAAAGTGATGAGGTGTTGGATGATCAAATGGCAAGACATGTGTTGGTTTTGTGGTGGTTAAAGCTTAACTAGGTAGTTACTTGCTAAGTACTTAGTTCTTCCTCTAAGGTGCTAGTTCCTTGCTTCTAGTTTAGTTACTAGATATTTATACTAGTAGCTTGCACAAGACTCTTGCTTCCTCTGCTTGTTTCTGTGTCCGGTTATTACCCGTTTCGATTGATCGTTCGTGAGAATATTTCACGGATTTCTAATTAGGGTTTACCGGGAATCCTCTTTAATATTAATACTTTCATTCTCCATCTTTCATTATAACTTTCCATTTTATATTCCTTTAATCCATTCGTTAAATACTTAAGGCTATCAGTGTCCAGGGAACTTTCGGAGAAAATAAAAGTGCGGTTTTTCAGAATCCGATAGCTTTTACATACACTTATTTTCCCCCTGGATCACTAATACGAACTCGGAAATCCGTTCCGAATACTTCTATATAGTGTCGTCTCATATTATTATATACTCCCACCAAAACACTATTCATTCTGTATTCTTTACTTGTTCTCTTAGGGTTGTATAATTGTCCGTATTCTCTTTCGATCGTTCCTTAACCTTTTTACGGAACTACTGGATTAATCGTTATCGATCTGGATGACATGAGAGTATTCTCTTGCTTGAAGTTGCCATATCTTATTCCTTTAGAAGATAGATTATTCTTACCTATGTTGTCACCCTTTAGCATTCTTCAAGACATAAACATAATAAAGTCGAATTCTATTCATTCTTTCCCAATTATCAATTATTACACTATAGCCATATCCACTATTCATTCTTACATCATTAAATACATAAAAGTTTTAATTCCACCCAAAATCTGGGTTCTTACAGATATGCTCTTCACTGCTCGATCAAATTTTTCATAAAAAAAAAAGTTCGGATTTTCTGAATTCTGATCGCGTTTACATACACTCATTTACCTCGTAGATTACTAATATAACTTTACAATATCAATTCCCTGTTCCGTACATAGGATAACATGAAAAATTTCTCCATTCTCGAAATCACTATTCATCCATAAAATAAAAAATTTTCTCAAGTACAAAAATTAGGGTTATTACAGTCTCCCCTCCTTAAAAGGATTCCGTCCCGGAATCAGTCGGTGAATAATTGAGGGCATTTCTTACGCATTGCGCTCTCTAGTTCCCAGGTCGACTCTTCGACATTCTGGTTTCTCCATTACACTCTTGCAGGTTGAACACTCTTGTTCCTCAGCACCTCTTCTTTTCTATCCAAAATTTTTACAGGTTGTTCTTCGTAAGTCAGATCTGGTTGTATGTCTACTTGCTCTTATTCTATCCCATGTCGGGAATCTGTATTATACTGACGTATCATTGACTCATAAAACACATTATGAACATGCTATAGGTTTTGGGGGCAATGCTAGGTCGTAGGCTACCTTCCTAACGCGCCTTAAAATCTCAAACGGCCCAATGAATCTCGGGCTCAACTTTCATTTCTTTACAAATATCATTAATCCCCTCCACGGGGATACTTTCAATATCACAAAATTTCCAACTTCATATTCTCTATCCTTTTGTGTTTGATCCGCATTTTTTTCTTTGTCTGTCCTGGGCTGCCACTAGTCGTTTCCGAATAATCTCTATTGTCTCTCTGGTGTGTTGGACTAGTTCTGGCCCCAATATCTTTCTTTTGCCAACTTCTTCCCAGCACAGGGGAGAGCGACATCCCTTTCCATACCGGGCCTTGTGTAATACCTCATCCTTTAACTCTTTAACATCTGAATTCCATATTCTCGATGCGTATCTCATAATTCCATTTTCATTGCTTTCACATTTAATCTCTTTTCCTGTCATTATCTCCTCGAAGGAATTCTTTTCCTCTTCCATTTTCTTTTATTGACATAGCTTAATCTTTTCCAATAACAGTGGTTGCATGCAAATTTCCATTAGGCCTTCGTGACCTAATCTTGACATCTTCACCTCAATCTTCATCCTCTCAAAATCCTTGATTAACTCGTCTGACGTGGTTATCATCTTAAGTCTTTCTTTACGACTAAGGGCATCGGCCACCACATTGGCCTTCCCTGGGTGGTAATGTATCTCACGGTCATAATCTTTTATCAACTCTAGCCATCTCCTTTGTCTCATGTTTAACTCTTTCTAGGTGAATATATACTTTAGACTCTTATGATCCTTATAGATCTCGCACTTCTCTCCGTATAAATAATATCATTAACCAAGCTCTACTAGAAAAACAGATTTGGAGGTTGCATAACCAACCGAATACTCTATTACATTCAATCCTTAAGGCTCGGTATTTTAAGCACTGTTCTATTTTGGAGGCATATAGAGGACATGATCCTAGTTACACATGGAGAAGTTTGTGGGGATCAAAATCACTTCTATTACAAGGATTGAAATGGAGAGTTGGCAATAGTTGGCTACCGGGGCAAATTACGAGTATTAATTCATGACATAATACTATGTAGGATACTAATTTTCGTGTATAAGTGTTAATTAATATGGAGTGCGCTGAGTGGAACACAGAAGCTTTACGCAATCTGTTCTCCGATGAAACCTATACACAACTTCCTTTGTCATACGCATTACCTCCTGATACTAGATACCGGTGGCCTAGTAAAAATGGAGAATACACAGTAAAAATGGGATATTGGCTGGGAAAGTTAACACGATTTCAGGGGAGATGTCAGAGGTAGGTGAGAATGATAGAGAGGCATGGCGCATTGTGTGGAATATAGGAGGCCCCCCTAAACTTTGCCATTTCATCTAGAAAGCATGTAAGGGAAGTATATGTTGGAATTTAATCTTAAACATAAATTTAAGTATTGTTTTTATTTTTGGTTGGGCTTTAACTTAACGTCATGGGCTTTAGTTATTGATCCAAACTAATGTTTTATTTTGATGTATTAGGAGAAGAATAAATCAAGTGCGTGTAGAGATGTTTTAGGAAGTGTAATGGAGATATTTGCAGTAGTTGATTAAGTCTAGGAACAGTTATGTTTAGTTCCTATTTTATAGCCACCACTTTGGTGCGCTCAGTACTCAGCTAGTATAAGTATCATTGTACCGTTCAGTTTTAATTAACACAAGTAAATACAATGTAGCATCTCGTGTATTAACAGTAGAAAATAAATACAAGCTTGTGCTCTAGTAATGTTATTGCTTTAGTTATCTTTCGTCTTTAACTCACAACATGGTATCAGAGCCAAATGATCCAAGGGCATGTAAGGGTTTGATTATGGCAAGATAATGAAGATTCCAAATGATGAGAAAAGAACGATGACACAAGCAGGCATGGAAAAGTTGTTAAAGAGTTATAGGTGAGAAGTGCACCATGAAGAGAAGTGCTCCAAAAATGTGTTTTTGATGAGATGTGCATCAACATTGATGGTGGTGAGAAGTGCATCACAAGATGGTGGTGAGAAGTGCATCACAAGATGAAGTGTTAGGAATATGTTGTACTTGATGATAACTTCACAATCAATCAAATTGTTTAAGGTTTTGTAGCTGTCAACGGATGAGGATTTATAACTCTATCCGTTGACAGGTAGCTCATCAACGGATGAGGTTTTGTAGCACACTGCAGTATCTCTATGTTATCAATTGATAGTGTTTTTATCCACAGTCATGTTGACTATCAACGGATAGGCAGAATAGGGTAGCCAATTGTAAATAAGCTATGCTATGTAATTCTGTCTAAGTGAAAGTGTATCAACGGATGAAGACTAAACTCTATCAACGGATACAACTCAAATCCACTCTATCAACGGATACAGCTCAAGTCCCAATATCAACGGATACTGCTCTGTACATCATCAACGGATGTCAGTGTACATCATCAACGGATAATCATTGACACTGATTTCTATGATTAGCTGGAGATTAGCAGTTGATAAGGACATGTTTGACTGACAGATCACATGAGTTGAAAGTAGATACAAAAAGCAGTATGGCAGCCATACTTTGGAAACACAGAAGAAAGAAGCATTCTTTTTACACTATGAATACAAGAAAGGTGCAGGAGACATGTCTGAACACAAGGACAACCTTTCGGCTACATGTGTATTTGGAGTGTAGTAGCAAGTCAACTAGAATTAGATTAGTATTATCTTATTCCAGTAGTACTTGTAAAACTTGGGATATATAACCAAGTGTAGCAACTCTTTGTAGGTTAAGAAAACAGACATATTTGCTTAGGGTTTCTTGAATATCTTTAGAAGCAAAGAGTTGTAAAACGGCAGCTGTGTACATTTTGTATCACAGAGTTTTCTTCAAATAAAAGCTTCAGGTGGTGCATTTTAACCACCTGATTTTATATGTGTTTGTGTTTAATTCTTACATTGCAATTATCTCTTCATAAGTTTCTGAAGTTCTTATCAGAAATTTATAAATATCAAGAATTGTATTCAACCCCCCCTTCTACAATTATACAAGTGTGTAATCTGGGAATAACATGAAGAGAAGTGCTTTATAAGTTTAAGATTATGGGGGTGAATGTTGGAATTTAATCTTAAACTTAAATTTAAGTATTGTTTTTATTTGTGGTTGGGCTTTAACTTAACGTCATGGGCTTTAGTTATTAATCCAAACTAATGTTTTATTTTGATGTATTAGGAGAAGAATAAGTCAAGTGCGTGTAGAGATGTTTTAGGAAGTGTAGTGGAGATAGTTGCAGTAGTTAATTAAGTCTAGGAACTGTTATGTTTAGTTCCTATTTTATAGCCACCACTTTGGTGCGTTCAGTACTCAGCTAGTATAAGTATCATTGTATCGTTCAGTTTCAATTAACACAAGTAAATACAATGTAGCATCTTGTGTATTAAAAGTAGGAAATAAATACAAGCTTGTGTTCTAGTAATGTTATTATTTTAGTTATCTTTCGTCTTTAATTCACAACATGGTATCAGAGCCAAATGATCCAAGGGCTTTTAAGGGTTTGATTATGGCAAGATAATGAAGATTCCAAATGATGAGAAAAGAACGATGACACAAGCAGGCATGGAAAAGTTGTTAAAGAGTTATAGGTGAGAAGTGCACCATGGAGAGAAGTGCTCCAAAAATGTGTTTTTGATGAGATGTGCATAACATTGATGGTGGTGAGAAGTACATCACAAGATGGTGGTGAGAAGTGCATCACAAGATGAAGAGTAGTGATTCATAAGTTTAAGATTATGGCGGTGAATGTTGGAATTTAATCTTAAACTTAAATTTAAGTATTGTTTTTATTTGTGGTTGGGCTTTAACTTAACGTCATGGGCTTTAGTTATTGATCCAAACTAATGTTTTATTTTGATGTATTAGGAGAAGAATAAGTCAAGTGCGTGTAGAGATGTTTTAGGAAGTGTAGTGGAGATAGTTGCAGTAGTTGATTAAGTCTAGGAACTGTTATGTTTAGTTCCTATTTTATAGCCACCACTTTGGTGCGCTGAGTACTCAGCTAGTATAAATATCATTGTACCATTCAGTTTTAATTAACACAAGTAAATACAATGTAGCATCTAGTGTATTAACAGTAGGAAATAAATACAAGCTTGTGTTCTAGTAATGTTATTGTTTTAGTTATCTTTCCTCTTTAATTCACAACAGTATGGCCGTGAAGAAAGAATTACATAGGCATCACATTGTACCTGATCAGTTGTGTAGCAGCTGTGGAGTAGAAGTGGAATCAATAACTCATGTTCCTTTCAACTGTACCCAAGCACAAGTTGGTTGGGAAAATACCAGATTCTTTAATATAGTTAAAAAGTCTCCGAATTCAAACTTCTCTAATAAACTTGTGTTGTTTGCAAGTAAGATGGACAAAAAGGAACTGCAGTTTTTAATGGAAGTAGCTTGGGCGATTTGGTTTTATAGGAATAAACTTGTTTATGAGAATGAGCTGCTGAATACAGAGATGATTATAAAGGGTTTCTTGAAACTTGTAGAGGAGTATGAGTTATATGCAAGGTCTTCACCAAGGTCTTTGGATGTAAGTGTTTTGTGCTAAGGAATCATGGAGATAATTTAGGCAAATTTGAAGCAAAGGCAGATGAAGCTATTTTCGTTGGATATGCAGCAGGGAAAGCCTACAAGGTCTACAATCTAAGAACCAACATTGTTATGGAATCTGTACATGTTGTGTTTGATGATCAAAAGATTCTAGGCCTAAATGATGAAGGCTACCATGAAAAGTTGGAATTTGAGAATGAAGGTGAAGGAAGAATGTACTATGATGATGATGAGGAGAATGAAGATCATGACCACAGAGATCCACCTAGAGATGTTACACCAACTAGAAGTGATGCTTACACTGAAAATGAAGCATCCGTTGACAGTCATTCTGCAACATCCGTTGACACTATTAGAGATGCATCCGTTGACAGTCATTCTGCAGCATCCGTCGACAGGCAAAATGATGCATCCATTGACAGTCAACTTCATAACTCAGCAAGGACAACAAACTCAGGGGGAGTTTCTCAAGGTCAAAATTCAATGCTAAATCAACATGATCATGTAAATGAAGCAACCTCATCAAGATCAAATCTTCCACCTGCAAGAAAATGGACTAGAAATCATCCATTTGAGTTAATCATTGGTGAATCAAATTCAAGAGTCCAAACTAGAAGGGCCACTCAAGCAGAATGTCTATACAGTAGCTTCCTGTCTCAAGAGGAACCTAAGAAAGTGGAAGATGCCCTTCTAGATCCAGATTGGGTGTTAGCAATGCAAGAAGAGCTAAACCAATTTGAAAGAAATAAAGTATGGAAACTTGTGCCCAAACCTGATGATAGAAGTGTCATAGGTACTAAATGGGTTCTCAAGAATAAGACAGATGAAAATGGCATAATTGTGAGGAATAAAGCTAGATTAGTGGCAAAGGGCTATTCTCAAGAAGAAGGAATAGATTTTGATGAAACTTTTGCTCCAGTAGCAAGACTTGAGGCAATAAGAATCTTTCTAGCCTATGCAGCACATGCAAATTTCAAAGTCTATCAGATGGATGTCAAAAGTGCCTTTCTAAATGGGGAACTGGAAGAAGAGGTCTATGTCCATCAACCTCCTGGTTTTGAGGATCCAGAATTTCCCGAATATGTATATCTTCTCATGAAAGCACTTTATGGTTTGAAGCAAGCACCAAGAGCCTGGTATGACACTTTATCTCAATTTCTTTTGGAGAACCACTTCACTAGAGGTACAGTAGATAAAACCTTATTTCATAGGGATATTAATGGCTCTTCAATACTTGTTCAAATCTATGTAGATGATATTATTTTTGGGTCTACAGATGAGAAGCTTTGCAAGAAGTTTGCCAAACTTATGCAAAGTAGGTATGAAATGAGTATGATGGGTGAATTAACTTACTTTCTTGGCCTACAAGTAAAGCAAGTTAATGAGGGCATTTTCATAAGTCAAACAAAATATATTTATGATCTCTTAAAGAAATTTGACTTAATGGATTGTACATCTGCTAAAACACCTATGGCCACTGCAACTAAGCTTGAGTTGAATACTAAGGAAAAGTCTGTGGACATCTCAAGTTATAGAGGCATGGTAGGTTCACTTTTATACCTAACAGCTAGTAGACCTGATATAATGTTTTCCACTTGTCTTTGTGCTAGATTTCAAGCTGATCCTAGAGAGTCTCACTTAATAGCTATTAAAAGAATTTTCAGGTATCTCAAGGGAACACCAAACCTTGGCATTTGGTACCCAAGAGAATCTGGTGTTGATCTAACTGGCTATTCAGATGCAGATTATGCAGGTTGCAGAGTTGATAGGAAAAGTACTACAGGTTCCTGTCAATTTCTAGGAAACAGGCTTGTGTCATGGTTCAGTAAGAAACAAAACTCAGTCTCCACTTCTACAGCTGAAGCTGAGTACATTGCGGCTGGAAGCTGTTGTGCACAGATTCTATGGATGAGAAACCAACTCATTGACTATGGTCTAAAAGTTGAGAAGATTCCAATTTTCTGTGACAACAAAAGTGCTATTGCCATCACAGGGAATCCAGTGCAACATTCGAGAACCAAGCACATTGACATCAAATACCACTTCATTAGAGAACATGTGATGAATGGTACAGTAGAAATGCACTTTGTGCCAAGTGAAATGCAGCTTGCAGATATCTTCACCAAGCCTCTTAATGAATCCACATTCGCAAGATTGGTAGGTGAGCTAGGTATGCTTAACTTGTCATAATTTCTAGTGATATTTGATTTCAATGATTTGAAGCTGGAAATGTGTTTTGATTTACTTGAAAGTTAAAACTTTCAGAAAAATTTTCTGCAGAGATTTTGCCTAAGGCAAAATTAGCTTATCAACGGATATCCTTTATCCGTTGATAGTATAAACACATTACTAGATTTTTGCATGTCAACGGGTAACAGGCTATCCACGTCATCAACGGATAAACTGTATCTCAACCGTTCATTCTATATCCGTTGATATACATATTTTTTTTAACCGTTGGTAACCGTGTATATCTAATCATGGTTGTACTTATTCTCTTTTTATTTATTATCTGACAGTTACTTTTGACCAATGGAGTAATTACTTTTAATTATTTCATTTTTAATTCTTGAAAAATATAAAAGGCGAACTTGTACTCTCACATCTCACTTTTATTCATTTTCAAGCATATCAAAAGTTAACTGCATCTTCTTCCCTAAAACTCTCTGTAACCAAAGTTCAAACACTTCAATGGCGCCTATTGTTAAGATGATGTCCTCCACTGGGTTTACCTATGAGAAGAACAATTTCGCGGCCTTTGTTGACACAGTGAATGCTCCAGAAGCTTACCACACTTTGATGAGTTTCGTGAAGAAATGCAAGCTGTCATATGCTATGACGGCTACCACTCCCTTAATCCACGAGGTAATTGAAGAAATGTGGACATCTGCTGAGTACAATGGCACAGACGGTACAATTGCTTTTTCTTTAAAGGGTAAAAACTATGTGGTTAATTCTGATGTAATAACTGCTTGTTTAAAATTGCCTGAGAATAACTGTCTGAAAGTACCTACTGATGCTGAAATTGTTGCCATGCTTAATTCTATTAATTATGCCCTTAGTACTGAAAACTTAGGGAAAATTGCTAGAAAAGGAATGGTTAAAGAATGGAGCTACTTCTGTGATGCCTTCATTAAAACTTTTTCAGGAAAAATTAGTAATTTTGATGCTGTTACCCAGTCCATGCTAACAATGATGTGTATGCTTTTAAATGATAAATTCTATAATTTTGGCACATTAGTTATGTATGAGATAGCTGCAAAGTTGGGTAAAAAGGAAACTAGGAGCAAGAATATCTACTTTGCTAGATTTTTAATGCTCTTAGCACTGCATGTGTCTGAGAATAAGCTATCCATTGCTAACCCGGATAGCAAGTTCCAATGTTTTGTTCAGGAGAAGAGAGTCTTAAGTGACCTGATTCGAATGAACCTCAATGCAGGAGTACAGTTGGTATATCTACCAATTGTTCAGGTAACTATCTCTAACTCTGAAACCCCTATCTCCAACCCCCAAATTTCTTTGCCTTCTAGTGTCACAATGGAGTCTGTAGTTGTGACCAAACAGGCTCCTACCAAAGTGACCAAATTCAAAGTTCCAAAACCACATTCTAAAAGGCAAACCTCAAGTGTCTCTCAAAAGACACCTGTTGTAAAAACTACCAAACCTCTTGAGGGGAGTGTGAAGGTGGTAGTGAGTGGTGAGGGATAGGGTGAACATCAAAGAAGCCCTAAGGATAATGAAGGAGAGATGAGTGCAACCACCATTTCAGTCTCTCAAAAGACTGCTAATGTAACTACAGGCCAAATTCTAGTTACACTCTCCCAAAAGAGTGTGACTACTGAATCAAGTTCCCCACAAGGAACACTGCACAAGAGGGTTAGGGACACATATAGCCCAATCTCAAAAACTTATGGAAGAAGAGTGAAATCTAAAACCACAGGGGAATCACAGGGTGCACACACTGTACAGGAAACTGTACCTTCTCAAACTCAGTTTGATGTGGCTTCAATAAATGTGGAGTCACAGCCCCTTGATCTTAATCTTCAAATCGATACACATTACAATCCACCATCACCAACTCCTTCTCTGGATGTGGATATGATATCTACATCAATTCCTGATTCTCCATCTTTAAGATTCTTGGAGAAGCCCCACTCTATAATTGGTGGTCATCATCTTTTAGATGACTTGTTGGACCATCAATCTTCCCTTCCAGAATTCTCAACACAGACTGTGGCCTCGAACTTAAAATCAATCTCCACAGATTCAGTGTTGGTTTTCTCTTCAACGGATATAATTATTCCTTCCTCAACGGATATCCTTCATCCGTTGACAAGTGTTTCTCCATCAACGGATGCGCCTCTATCTAGCCATCCGTTGACAGCTATAACTACTTCATCAACGGATATTCCTTATCCGTTGATAACTCACTCTACCACTGCTATATCTGACATTCCAGTGTCAAGTGTAGAGGAGTTCTCAGTAGTTGAAACACTTTTAGGTTTGAGGGAAGGGAGTGAGAGGCTGCCTTGTGAGCAGGCAAAAGGAGAGATAAATAATGAGAGGCTGGCCATTTCTTCCGGTCAGGCAAAAGGAGAGTTTGAGAGTACCACCTTAGTAGGTGAAGGTGAGGGTGTGAGAGGCGTGAGCCAAGGGGAGCCCTTGATGCAAGAAAAGAGAGATGAGGGGAGAGAAGGGACTACAGGAGAGATAAGGATGGAAGAAGCAGCCATTGCTAGTGAGCCAATGGGGGTTGAGGATGCATCCAAGGAAATGGAATTTCAAAGAGAATATCAGTCCATGATTGACTCCATTTCTTTGGATGCTGAAACCTTTACTCACCCTGTTCCTGCCTATCAAATTCTGGCACAACAGGGCAATGTGGAAGCAGAGGAGGCAATGCACCTAGTGCACACCTCACAATCTCTACTTAGAGCTAAGGAATCTATAGTAGCTCTGCCAACCACTGCTGAGAGTGATGAATTTGAAGATGAAGACAGCCAGAGCTCTGAAGATGAAGGTGGTAGCAGTATTCATGATTTTGCATTTGCACAAAACTACACCTATCATCAACTTGATATGGAAATCATAAGGCAATATAAATCTGCCCTGGCTGAGCACCCAGAAGCAGATCCACAGAGAAAGGTTGTTCTTCAACAGGCAATTGACTCCCTAAAGTTACAAAAGATGCAAATGGTGATTCAGAGATCCAATTTAGAGGAGGTCAAACAAGAAATCAAGGATGTGAAGATCTCTGTGGATTCCAAGCTAGAGCAACTAGCTCCTACAGCCACTCAGAGGGTGTTGCAACAAAGGTTTCTCAAAGAAGACAACCTGGCTAAATCTGTGCAACTTCTCACTTCAAGAGTGGAAAAGATGGAATCCCAGATGGAGCAATTTCTTCAACATCAGAAACTGCAAACCCAACTGCTAGAAAGGTTAGTTGCAGCCCCAACTTCTAGTCAAACCCTTGATGCTAACAAAAAGGGGGAGAAAGTGGAAGAGGCTATGGCAACTACAAGTCAAATCTTAATTTCTGAAAGAAGGGAAGCAGCATGTGAGGGGGAGCAGCAGCCTACCATAGTGGTCAATCCACAAGAATTCATTGTCACAGCTTCCCCCAGCAAATCCAAACCTCTATCTGAAGAGTTTGATCTTTCAAACTTGACAGAAGAAGAAAAGCTAGCCAAAATTGAAGCTCTCCAAAAGATGAAAGAAGAAAACTATGAAAGGATAATGAGGACAGAAAGATTGATCAATCAATCTATTGCATCAAATCTGTTCTCTAGCCAAACCTCAGCTCCAACAATATCTACAACAATTCTGAAGGTGCTCACTCCAGCAATTGTGGCTCCTACATTCTATGATGCTGAGCCTTCTCATGTTAAGGAATTTGAACCCTACATCAAATCAAGACCCTTCTCACCACCAAAAGCAAATGGGAAGAACAAGTTACAACTGGACTTTCCATTTCCCAAGGATGATGAAGAGAAGTTGATGGGTAAGGCAATCAAGGAATTCAAGGAGAAGACTAACAGTTGTGTAAGAGAATGGATGGCTGTAATCATAAGGAATGGAAAAGTTCTAAACATATCCAACAGCCATCCTAGATTTGTTGAAGCCAAGAGAGAAGAGACTTCAAGGCTGCTAAGAGAATCTCAACCAAGCACTGAATATCTATATGAAAACTCAGATGAGAAGCAAGCAAGGCTGGCTCAAGAGTTATTGGATGAGGTAGAGGATGAATTGAGGGAACTTGAGGAAGTCCCCAAATTCAAAAAGAAAGGGAAATCAGTCCCCAAATCCAAGAGATTAAAATCACATGCAAGGAGGCCTGTCTCTCCAGAAAATGAAAACAAAGAGACAGTTGGTTCATCACAACCTATTGATGTGAAAGTATTCAACCCAGATGTAAATTTCCATGGTGAGCCTATAGTACCTAAAGAGGAACCAATGAATCTTGACTCCATTGAGGTTCCTTCATTCTTGCTGAAGCCTCAACAGAAGCCTACACAGAAGAAAAGGAAACCAAGGAAGCAACCTTCAAAGGAACCAATTCAAGTTGCTAGGGTACCTGCAATTGTCAGGCAGCCAATCTTGGAAAACAAGGATGATTTTATCTATCAGGCAGATATTGAAGAATACTCTGACATGAATCTTTATCTGGATGAATTGTCAGAAGTAAGAGGAATTGACAAATATAAACATTTGCCTGAAAGATTGGTCTTTGTATACAAGGGAGGAACGTAAAGGACATGGCCACTACAAAGGGTTCTTGGAGAAAATTATCATACCTTAACCAAAGTATTCTCTGCAATCAAGAGATATACAGGGTTCTCCAAGATAGCAAAAGGGGAGATACTGGACAAAATAGAACAAATAAGGAGGTATTGGAACTCACCATCAAGTCTACCAAGGAAAATGAAGATCCCATACAATGGACAGAAAATCCACCTCCAACCTTTCTGGATGATGGAGTTCAGGGATGAAGATGGTAACAGGAGATTCTTCAGGTTAGAAGACCAACTACCAAAGGCTAGTTCTCAATACCTGAGATGGCTACAACAGAAGCTAAATCCAAAGGTAGATGAAGAAGATGCCTTCTATAGGCAACTCCAAATACAGATTGAGTCCAACTCTGCCAAGGAAGGAAAATCAAGGGTGATGCCAACAATCTGCTCAGTCTAGAGGAGCACTTCTCTGTAAATTTCTCAAACTTTCAGTTTTTAATTATTGTAGCTTAATACAATTTATGTATTGTTCTTTATATATCTTTAGGAATGTTTTGTTATCATCAAGGTCCTGAATTTATGCTTTATTGCCATCAAGTATAAATTGGGGGAGATTGTTAGGAATATGTTGTACTTGATGATAACTTCACAATCAATCAAATTGTTTAAGGTTTTGTAGCTGTCAACGGATGAGGATTTATAACTCTATCCGTTGACAGGTAGCTCATCAACGGATGAGGTTTTGTAGCACACTGCAGTATCTCTATGTTATCAGTTGATAGTGTTTTTATCCACAGTCATGTTGACTATCAACGGATAGGCAGAATAGGGTAGCCAATTGTAAATAAGCTATGCTATGTAATTCTGTCTAAGTGAAAGTGTATCAACGGATGAAGACTAAACTCTATCAACGGATACAACTCAAATCCACTCTATCAACGGATACAGCTCAAGTCCCAATATCAACGGATACTGCTCTATACATCATCAACGGATGTCAGTGTACATCATCAACGGATAATCATTGACACTGATTTCTATGATTAGCTGGAGATTAGCAGTTGATAAGGACATGTTTGACTGACAGATCACATGAGTTGAAAGTAGATACAAAAAGCAGTATGGCAGCCATACTTTGGAAACACAGAAGAAAGAAGCATTCTATTTACACTATGAATACAAGAAAGGTGCAGGAGACATGTCTGAACACAAGGACAACCTTTCGGCTACATGTGTATTTGGAGTGTAGTAGCAAGTCAACTAGAATTAGATTAGTATTATCTTATTCCAGTAGTACTTGTAAAACTTGGGATATATAACCAAGTGTAGCAACTCTTTGTAGGTTAAGAAAACAGACATATTTGCTTAGGGTTTCTTGAATATCTTTAGAAGCAAAGAGTTGTAAAACGGCAGCTGTGTACATTTTGTATCACAGAGTTTTCTTCAAATAAAAGCTTCAGGTGGTGCATTTTAACCACCTGATTTTATATGTGTTTGTGTTTAATTCTTACATTGCAATTATCTCTTCATAAGTTTCTGAAGTTCTTATCAGAAATTTATAAATATCAAGAATTGTATTCAACCCCCCCCTTCTACAATTATACAAGTGTGTAATCTGGGAATAACATGAAGAGAAGTGCTTTATAAGTTTAAGATTATGGGGGTGAATGTTGGAATTTAATCTTAAACTTAAATTTAAGTATTGTTTTTATTTGTGGTTGGGCTTTAACTTAACGTCATGGGCTTTAGTTATTAATCCAAACTAATGTTTTATTTTGATGTATTAGGAGAAGAATAAGTCAAGTGCGTGTAGAGATGTTTTAGGAAGTGTAGTGGAGATAGTTGCAGTAGTTAATTAAGTCTAGGAACTGTTATGTTTAGTTCCTATTTTATAGCCACCACTTTGGTGCGTTCAGTACTCAGCTAGTATAAGTATCATTGTATCGTTCAGTTTCAATTAACACAAGTAAATACAATGTAGCATCTTGTGTATTAAAAGTAGGAAATAAATACAAGCTTGTGTTCTAGTAATGTTATTATTTTAGTTATCTTTCGTCTTTAATTCACAACATGGTATCAGAGCCAAATGATCCAAGGGCTTTTAAGGGTTTGATTATGGCAAGATAATGAAGATTCCAAATGATGAGAAAAGAACGATGACACAAGCAGGCATGGAAAAGTTGTTAAAGAGTTATAGGTGAGAAGTGCACCATGGAGAGAAGTGCTCCAAAAATGTGTTTTTGATGAGATGTGCATAACATTGATGGTGGTGAGAAGTACATCACAAGATGGTGGTGAGAAGTGCATCACAAGATGAAGAGTAGTGATTCATAAGTTTAAGATTATGGCGGTGTTGGAATTTAATCTTAAACTTAAATTTAAGTATTGTTTTTATTTGTGGTTGGGCTTTAACTTAACGTCATGGGCTTTAGTTATTGATCCAAACTAATGTTTTATTTTGATGTATTAGGAGAAGAATAAGTCAAGTGCGTGTAGAGATGTTTTAGGAAGTGTAGTGGAGATAGTTGCAGTAGTTGATTAAGTCTAGGAACTGTTATGTTTAGTTCCTATTTTATAGCCACCACTTTGGTGCGCTGAGTACTCAGCTAGTATAAATATCATTGTACCATTCAGTTTTAATTAACACAAGTAAATACAATGTAGCATCTACTGTATTAACAGTAGGAAATAAATACAAGCTTGTGTTCTAGTAATGTTATTGTTTTAGTTATCTTTCCTCTTTAATTCACAACAGTATGGCCGTGAAGAAAGAATTACATAGGCATCACATTGTACCTGATCAGTTGTGTAGCAGCTGTGGAGTAGAAGTGGAATCAATAACTCATGTTCCTTTCAACTGTACCCAAGCACAAGTTGGTTGGGAAAATACCAGATTCTTTAATATAGTTAAAAAGTCTCCGAATTCAAACTTCTCTAATAAACTTGTGTGGTTTGCAAGTAAGATGGACAAAAAGGAACTGCAGTTTTTAATGGAAGTAGCTTGGGCGATTTGGTTTTATAGGAATAAACTTGTTTATGAGAATGAGCTGCTGAATACAGAGATGATTATAAAGGGTTTCTTGAAACTTGTAGAGGAGTATGAGTTATATGCAAGGTCTTCACCAAGGCTAGTTATAAAAGTATGCTTTCAACAAATTCTTGGGCTTGTCCACCTGATGGCATAGTGAAAATAAATGTCGATGCACATGTGATACCAAAATCTCATGTGGGTCTGGAAGTTGCAAGGAACGCAGATGGACAAATAATATGGGCTGCTGTACGAAAGTCAGAAGTTAGCTGGAATGTTGAGGTAGCGGAGACAGCTGCAGTGGGATTTGCATTACAGGTTGCGAAAAGAATTGGCAATAACCGAGTATGGATTGAAGGAGATGCTCTGAATGTTTCCAGGAATATAGACAAGATAACTGATGGTCTTTCTCCGTTATGTCTGATTTATGATGATATTTTTAGAATGTCAAAAGAGTTTAATACTTTCGTTATTTCACATGTAAAATGAGAAGGGAATAGAGTAGCTCATCTTGTGTCTAGGTGGAATACTCGAGGTAGTACAAAACTTGTATGCATGAATGTTTTTCCCCAGGATATTTTGTCACTGGCGGAACTGGATTTGAAATATCCTGGGGAAGGGTTTAGGGTTTAGTGACACCAGGATTTGAATGGGGGAAGGAAAATGATTTGTAGTCCCCCGTCTTACCACTCCGTCATGTCGCCAAAATAATACCAAAGAAAAAAGGAACATGATATGTGTACGTACTATTTTTATAATTACTAGCTTATAGCCGTGCAAAGCACAATTACTTTTAATTTTTTAAAATTTGTTTATAGTATAATATAATATTACAAATATTAATTTTAATATGTTATTGGATGAATTCGAAACTTACATTTTGTATATAATAATTTTTAGTATTAAATATAAATTAATATGTTGTGGGCGGGGATCGAACCTTGGACCTTTGTATATAACAACTTTTAGTATTATTATATATAACGATCATGATCTAATTTGAGTTAATGATGTATCGGTTATGGATAAGGGATAACAAAAAATGGGGATAACCAAAAAAGGATTAAACAAAATACAAATTACCCCATTTCGCTTAATATAGTATAGATATAGATTTGGGTTTGAAATATTTTTACCCTTTCCATTTATCACAAAAATGGATTACTTATATATGATTTATCACTAGTAATATGTATCATATATATTATTTATCAATAATAAAATCTTTCACGTATATTATCTAGCATCATTAAATAATTGAATCTTTCACATTTTATTAAAGAATTACCGTATGAATATTACATTTTCAAAAGACTATTACCAATCAAAATGATACGGTTTATTATTAATGCAGGTCAAATTGTGCGGCTAGTAATTAAATTCATCAAAACAGATTTTTCAATTAGAAAGGACTCGTACATGTGTTTAAACTATGTTAGCTAAATTATTTTTTACTTAAAATTTGATCCTTTAAAATGGTAATTTTTCAAAATAAATGTAGCTTTTTGAAATTGAATAGACTTGTATATCAGACCAAATACTAAACAACAATTAATTACCAAACTTTCTAATAATTTAACGTAACAATAAATTAATAATTCAATATTTAAATAACTTTAATGAAAATTTCTAAAAATGACATTTCTCTATCATACAAACCTTTACTAAATATAGTACCTATTGCTTTCAGAAAAAAAAAAGTGTGAATACAAATGAAGTATTCTCAATTTCGTTTTTCTCTGAAAGATTTTCTAAATGTTTGCAATGAAAAATATAACAGCTAAAGAAGTGAAACTGTGCACTTATAGAACATGTGCACAATCAACTTTTACAAAGCTAGTAACAGACAAATTCTCTTTTCTAACTTGTCTATACTACTTTGGTGCAAGTCTGGTTAACATGTGATATAACTTTGTTTTACTCTGACCAGATCTACTTCTTCAGCTATTTTTCTTTGAATTTCGCTCTAAATTTTTTTGTAGACTTTGCAAGGTACACTATGCAACAAATTGACTGTAGCAGGTACCTTGAATTGTGTAAATTTTCTATCTTGAGACTCTTCAGTAATTTGCTTTCTAAAAACACATTCGAGAAATGATAAAGTACTTGATTCGAGAACTACTTTGAATGGCTAGACAACTCTGAGTTCTCAAAAAAGCCTTTTTAGAGATATCGAATTACATCTCGAATGAGCCTTTACTTCTAATTCCTTGAGATATCAAACAGCTTCTTGACTTATGAAATCCTTGAGATGTCGAATAGAGATGTCGTTTAGCTTCTGAATACTTTAGACATCGAATATGACTTTGACTTGATTGACTCCTTCAGAACTCGAATGAAACTTTGACTTGTTGACTTCTTGAGTTCTCGAATAGAGTTATTTGACATGTCGAATTGAGCTTTGCCTTGTTGACTTCTTAAAATATCGAACAGTATCTTTGACATATCAAATCCTTGACTTCTCGAATAGAGCAAATTACTTTTCGAATTTGTACTTAGGTAAATATTCATTCTTCAAACTTCAACTGTGTTTTTTTCTTCAGCCTTGTTCTTCAAACTTGAGGCATGATTCATGGATCTTCTTTCAAGCATTATTTCATGACGTTTTGTACAACACATAGATAAAGTTGATGCCTACTACAAGTAAAATTTATAAGATAGAAAACCTAACTAAAGGATTCCCCAACTAAGTGGTCATATAAATTGTTGTGGGAGGATTTTAGCACAATTACGTGGAGGTCATTGTTGGAACAGCACCGTTAAATATGGTGTTGACTAGCTGCCCAGAAGGACTCATAGCTAGGCTTTCGAAGAAAACGGGAGGTGGTTCCTCGATGGATCGGACTGAATTTGCGTGAATAGAGCTCAAGGGTCATACAATATCGATGTGTTGGCTTGCCAAGGACCCTAATTTAGCAATGTCATACAAGAGTATACGTGCTCTCAGTACCACAAGGTGTTAAAGTGTCGAAAGAAGATACTGAAGCCTCCCGCAAACTGCCTCCATACTCCTATTTATAGGAGATCAAGCCGTATGTAGTTCTTGAGTGAAATGATCGATCATTTTTTATGAGTTATCCCGCTTCTGATGGGATTATGATTGTATTTATCGTTTATCAACTGATTATGATGTATTTATCAGGTTACCAAGCTGTAGGAAACTCCACCGATATTTATCTTAAGAATGTATGATTTATCATGTATTTATGATGTATATCCTCGAATAACTAAAGATTTATCCGATTAGAGGTGTATTTTAGCTGTAGAGACGTGCTCCTAAAAGAGAGGAGGTTGTCCTTATCTGAATCTGTGATTATGTCAGGCTTCCGGGGAAAACTAGGGCTTCCAGCGATAGCCTGTCTCCGGTAGCCCCTATGGTAGGCTATCTTGGAAGCCTGCTATCTGGCAGCCTTGTCATCCGAGAGCCCTGTTATCAATTTTCATGGCTTACCACGGTACCCTGGAAGCCCTCTAAAACATCCTCTTTCCTTGTGAATTAGACCCAAAACTCGTCATGGGCATAAATCTGATATGCAAGATTTCGGTCACAATAACTACCCCCCGGTTCCTTGAAGCATAAGTGCAAGAGGAACCAGAACAAGGTATGGTCCAATCCTTTTTTATTATTCTCTCAGAAAAGTACACAGCTTCCGCGTCGTGTTCGCAAGCTTACATGAGCTTACTCGGCGTAAGAAACAGGAAACACTCTGATTCTACATGCCTATTTCAATGTGAAACCTCAAATCAAGGATATCTTCTATTCACTTCATATCATTCATGATACTCAGGTTGGCTTCATATCATGGGGCTACCGATATCCGGCATTTCTTTTCGAAAATCATGACTTTAAGCTCTGAGATGCTTCCTTTATCTACCAAATTGGCCTTTATGTAAGAATCTCTTGATGTCCCGAAGCTCCTGTGGTTGTAGGAAAGCCTCAAGCATCCAAAACCTGGGCTACCAAGACAACTAGAAAAAGAGATAAGTAGCAAGAGCTAAGTAGCTCTTAAAGACAATGCACAAGATCACACATATTTGATGCATACATCAAAGTATGAATATGCCATGTGTTGACTCGTAAACACGCAAGTATACACGATCATAAATAGCAAGTGATAAGTAAAATTCGTTCCGCAGAGACTAGGTGTAAATGCCAATTTAATACCTATGCAACAGTGTATGGTTATTTCTTAATGCTTGACAAATTAACAAATGGTTTTCACTCAAACTATTTTAATTATCCACTAGAAAATAAATTAACAATTGAAAGATCTAATATATGAGAAAACATGGAGTTCCAATTTTATTGAATATTTCACTAAAGGTTGACACATAGAATCGATTCAGGTGATTAACACGATAATTAATCAGATAATACGACAATAATACGAGCTACCTTTCAGTACACTCGTATCAAACCACTTAATATCCACAAAAGATAGAAATTAAGAGGACACCAAATTATATTCAAATTATATATGTCTATACAATCTGGAAACACAATTGGTTTAAGCACAGGTTATCTTTACAATTACATGGGGCAATATGCATTGGTTAAATCATACCACTAATCATGAATAATTAAATCAAATCAAGAACCCATGCTAATATGACGATATCTCAATCCTAGAATCCACTTTCGCTTTATTCAAGGATTAATAAATTAGATGCTAGCTACACATCCACCAATTAATTCAACCATATCAGATTACCGCAAATAAATCACCCAATAATCACTTACATGTCAAACACAATAATTACGTAAACAAATCCATTGGAACCCCATGATAATGATTAGTTCATAATTGAACCTATCACCATCATGGGTTCTAAAGAAAACATGGATCTAAAACAAATAATAATAATCAAAGAAATAAGGTAGAATTAAATCCCCAAATTGTAAAGATGAATACAGAAGATGGAATCAAAATAGGCCTTCTTGCTTGTCACTAGCTTGAAGAACCCTCACTTGATTTTTTGTTTCTCGAATAAAAATGTCGATGATAATAATACTCCTAATGATAATCGATATGATTTTAATGTCTAAAAAATACAAATAAAAACCAGCTGCTTGCCCTAATAAAATGGGCCCAAAAATATTTTGACCCGGAAGAAAATAAAACTAGATCATAAAAAATCTCCAAGGCAGGGACTGTATAGCGCTGTTGCTCGAAAAACTGAGCTATAGCGCCTCAAACTCGTGCAAGAGCGCCTGGAGCTGAGCAAGAGCGCCTGGAGCTGAGCAAGAGCTCCTGGAACTGAGCAATAGCCCCTCAAATTGAGCTATATCGCCTCATTTAGCGCAAGGGCGCCTGAAAACAGCGCTGTAGCGCCTGGAATCGCGCAAGAGCGCCTGCTGACCCCTGCTCAGTTTTGTAGAAATTGCTCTCCTCTTCGTGTGAGCTGTAAGATCGTCAGAATCGGACTTGTAGAACTCCAGATATGGCCAAAACAGTGTAGACTGCGCATTGTGCTCAAATTCCGTAATTCCCTTGCCCTGGACTTCCTGTAATCTCTACTTTAAGCTCACAGAATACCACCAATTCTTCACCAACACCACCAAGGCCACCCTACTATGCAACCTACACAAATGAGATGAAAACACATCAAACTAACACGAAACTTGAGAACTCGCAATCGTTTTAAGTACGAATGGAATGCAAATAGTGGATATAAAATCCACTTATCAAACCCCCAAACTTAAAACGTTGCTTGTCCTCAAGCAATGCAAACTCAACTCTAAAATGATGAATGAATGCAACTAAAAGTTAAATGTCATGATAATGCAAAACTGTCCTAATGCAATGATCCCACACAAATTACCGAAACCAACTCAACACGCAAACGCCTCAAGGAATGCAACAACTCCAAACAGAGCTCGACTAAGTCCCCGTATACTAACAATACATGCCCGGAAACGTGGTGTGTGCAATTCTCACTAGATATACTCTCGAAACTATATAAAAGGCATAACCAATTCTTCGCCAAGACAATCACATGTTTATAAACAGAATGAACTTTAAACACTCCATGACTCAAAGACACCGCCATCATCATTTAAGGTAGACAAGGACTCATGCTTTACTATACAAAACACCACAAAACACAAAACACACATGCTTATTGACCGTGCAATGGGTGAAACCCCTAAAGGCTTATACAATAGCACTCATGTAGCGAGCTTTAGGTTATTGGATCCCAGACCGGAAAAGTCTTAGGTCACTAGGCATAAAATGCCCTAGAACTTACTTGCTCGTGTACTAAAGAGCCCACCCTAGCCAATTCGCATACACACACTCTCACAAATGCTCATTTTTAAATATCACAACTCTTTTTTTTTTCTTTTTTTTTTCTCTTTCTTTTTCTCTGACTCCTCTTTTTTTTTCTTGCCTTTTTTTTCACACATGG
This sequence comes from Saposhnikovia divaricata, assembly GCA_036435485.1. Lineage (NCBI taxonomy): Eukaryota > Viridiplantae > Streptophyta > Magnoliopsida > Apiales > Apiaceae > Saposhnikovia > Saposhnikovia divaricata. The sequence continues at coordinate 128,760,762 of CM071596.1, read as the reverse complement.
GTGCACTATCTCACCCTCCTAGACTACTCATATTAAATATGAGCGGCTACTAGCCATTTGACGCCTAGCCATTATTACACTACGACACAACACTTAGCATGAAATCCCTGTTTTCCCCCAAACTTATACTTAAGTGCTCCTACGCCATCAAGGGAATAACGAAAATTCTAGATATAAAGAGGTGATTAAATCCCAACAGCCAAACCAGGTATGACTCGATCTAGCCCAAGAGCAAACAGTGAGAACGTGAAAAGATTGTGTTCCCGACACACGCAAGTCAATTTCATAAGTACTTAAATCAACCCTGTTAGGTCCAAAATAGTTTGTAGAAGGGGGGTTGAATACAAACATGTCGTTTAATCGAATTTGCTCTTTTCTTAAAATATTAAATCAAGAACAAATTGATATTCAAGTTAAATATAAAATTTATATTAACTTGATGGGGTGTGTCTAAATACACGGGTACAAATTACAATGGTTTGATGACCAACTAATTATTACAAATTCTATAGAAAATTCAACATGAACGTTTCTATATTTGTAATAAAAAGATCGAATGCTAAAAGCAATTCGAGAGATAAGTTCTAGGAGTAAAAACTCGCTAGATAGTTCCAACGTTACAAGTAAACAATTTCTATCGGTTCAAATTTAATGATACAGCTCAGAAATAATTTACAGGAATTTATTTGAAGAACAGAACTATTTCTCTTGGTCTTTCTCTTTTCAGCTCGGAGAGAATTTGTGAAGAATGTGAAGTTGTGTCTGCTGCTCTCTCTTCTATCTGATTGCTTCTGCCTCTTTTATAAGATATTAATATTTTGTATTGCCAAGACAATCGGCAAGACAATCAGAACCACCAAGACAATAAATTTGTACTGCCAAGACAATGGGAAATACAATCGGCAAGACAATCTTTTCCACCAAGATAATCGGCAAGACAATTGAAATTGTCTTGTTTAATAAAATAATTCGGTTAAAATGATTGAGTTGTAAACAAAATGATTCTGCTGTAAACGAAGAACATTCTCAGGACAGGAAGTTGAACAGCACGCGCGTCTGTTTGCTTTGTCTCTTCCGGTGCGTGGCCTACACGCGCTGTGCAGGCGCGTCTGACATCAATTGGCAACAATTTTTTTACTTTTCATTTCTACTTACTTTTGCTTTTCCTATCGACTGCTCCTGACTTTCCTTTTCTTTAATAACCTTTCTGTCAACTTCTTTTACAAAACAAATTGTTTACGTCCAATTACTTTAGTTCAATAAATTGGGCTCGGTAGAAATGCTTTTTAACCCGCATAACTTATAATCTTTAATTAATAAATAATTATTTTAATCCAGAAATTATAAAAATAAATATCTAATATTATTAAATATTTATAAATATAATTTTCTAAATAAATAAAATATTTATTAATATAAAATTATTTTTAAACTCTAAACTGCGGTTACCTGAGCGTCTGAAACCGGACTCCTTTTGCTTAACAAAAAATATATCAATTCCAACCGGGATTCCAGCTTCAAGAATATATCACTTTCCATTTTCTTGTGATAATTCTATTTTCTCATAACCCGTCGAGGTGTAAGCTACGGTCTCTTGAGGATGTGAAACCGGACTCTTTTTGTTTAACAAAAAATACAACAATTCTAACCGGGGTTTCAGCATTAAGAATATATCACTCAGAATTTCTTTATGATAATTCTTTTTCCTTGTAGCCTTTCCACTTGATAGTAAAATCATTGTGGTTAATGAATTTAACACTTCTGTTGCTTGCACAATGATTTTCTCTTTTACCAGTCTTGATAGCTTGAACCACTGAAGTTAATGACGAATAACCACTGTTTAATGTTGACACTCGATGCACGGTCTGGTTCATGAGTGACTAACCGCAATGACTGTTCTTCATATATTGACTTTAAAGTTGTGGTTCATGTCTTCCTTTTCTTCACTTTTTTTCAAACCTTTCTAATCTGTATTCTGCCACTGTAGGAACCTCTTGTCACTATAAATAGAATCCACTGTCTTGATTACTCCACTGATGCTTGATCAACTGAATGAACTTCTTCAAGTGTAGTATAACTCAAAACGGTAGATTGACTTTGTCTTCTTTCTTTTCTGACAGATAATACAATTGAGATCCCTGTGACAGTACATATACTATTCACTATTACATTCTTGTTTGAGTTGAGTTGTATCCTCGAAATACAAATAGGCTATGTCATATGCCTTTCAATCTCCCCCTATTTGTTTGTTAAACATTAACATACAAATTCCTAGAGGATAACTCAACTACAAACAAGAAGAAGATAAAGCTTTAAAGAGCTATAGTAAATAATACAGAAAAAAAATTTCTGGTTTAGATATTACAATTCCAGAATCTCAGTAGATGAAATGATAGATGATTGCTCCTCCAGCACTGAACAAATCTTCATTAAGGAAATCATCTTCATTTCATGACATATCTGCCTGATAACCCTTTACATCTTAAATTTAACATTATCAGCAGATACTAGAATTCCTTCAATGGTAAAAAAAATATGACTTGACAACCACATACTGAAGAATTCTTCTTTTTCGTTTCATACTTCTCTCCTTCCTTATGTCTCCCTATCTAAGATGATATGACTCCTCCTTATAACGGTGAATACTTCTCATCTCCCCTGACAAGGCGAATATTTCTATCTCCCCCTGACAAGTTGAATACTCCCCCTTTCTAAGGTATATCCTTTTTCATATCTCTCCCCCTTAAATAGAAAATCTCCACCTCACTAAGGTAAGCTTATACTCTCCCCCTTAGTTGAGTATCTCTTACTAAGGCAATCTTTCAGTATATCTTCTTCAGTATATCTCTCCCCCTTAGTTGAGTAATCCTCCAAGCATTCAATTATAGCAAACATCCAAATGTAAATTAGATGATACCATATTTTCAATTATAACTCACTTCTTACCTTTAGTACAAAAGATTCTTCATACATATAACATTGTATGTTGCAATAAAGAAAAGAAGCTTTTCTTGTGTTGAAGGATTTTCATGAAGACTTCCAGAATAGAAGTATGTAGACTGATCAACTTTGACCTTTAAATATTATAGAATGGCCTCACTATTGATCATCTTGACAACCAAATCTTTCGACAATTTCCTTGTATCTCCCAAATCTTGTAAGTAAACTTTGTTTGGGAATAGGGAATGAGATTTGGTGTTTATCTTTCTTCCTCACTGTGAGTGTGTGATTCTGTTTCGTGTACCTCACAAGTGTTAAGCTCATCTCTCCACTCATATCACTTAAAATGAGTGATTTCATCTCTCAACTCTCAAGTGTTTACACTCATGCTCACTAGTGTATCACTCTTATCTCTCATAGCTTGAACATCCATGTGTACCTGCAAGGAAAATTCACCATAGCCCCTTCTATAGAGGTCACTGGTGGTGCAATGGGGTTTCGCAAATCCCCGATCCTCGTTAGACTCGTCAGACGAATCTGAGTCATAATCTACAAGTTGATAAAAATTTTCCCTTTTTATGGGTTTCTGATTTGAATTCTGAGAAGGTAAACAATGAAATCAAAACTTAGAATTAAAATAATGTTTCCATCTAATGTCTATGAAGACATCACCTTGTTAAAATCATCAGGTAAATCTGAATCATAGTTAACAAGTTGCCTATCCGCACCTATGTCGGATCCGATACCCGCAGGATCCAGAGATGTTCCCTCTGGGGAGTTAGATAATGATCTTGTTGAATTTTGCATTGAGATCAATACCTTCTCTCGAGGTCTGTGAAGACTCTTGGTTCTTTGAGGAACCTTCAACTTATAATCCTAACCGTAAAATGGTCGGAGTATAAGTTGTTTCCATCAATTCATCGTTAGTGTGTGCAATCTCACTTTGTGCTAGGAAGTATTTTAGTATTGTGTATGAGGTAGTGACTTACCAACAGATGCCCTGGCCGATAGGCGAATTTCAATAAACTCATCATTTTAAGATAATGAATTCAGAGACTGTTTTAGTGCCATTTTCAGCTTTGCATCCTTTTGGGAGAATGCAGGCGAGCTTACAGATACCTCAAGTTATATACATCTATTCTCCTTGAGAGGTAGAGCTGTGGGTACTATCCCTCACATCCTTATTTTCTGCATCAAGTGCAATTACACCCTTATTGACTTGTAGTCTAATAGGTTACTTCCACTTCAGGGGTAAGTTAAGATGTGTTTAGATTTGGATTTATAGTCTGGGATAGAAGTTGTTGGGTTTACAACCTCATGACTTACAATGTGAGAAAACTTCCACTAGGATCTGAACCTGCATCACATAGCAATAGAGCAATATAGAGATAGAATGCATTTACATCATACCATAACATTGTGTGAAAACATATGCATTATATCCAATGAGAGAAATGATGTATAATTGTGACTTCAAAAAGTTTTACAATATAAGCAATCACAACTGTAGAAAAATTGAGTTTTCTTTTAAAAACTGTTAATGTGCAAGAGTCTGTATTTATGCATAAAACAATGTATAATCATGTCTTTTAAGGAAAACTAGGTTGTTTTATTTTTAAAAGACACAAACTCTTGACTTCGCAGTAATTTAGAAAGAAAGATTTTCTTTAAGTGCTTATTATGTATAGAGAACTTTAACACAAAGTTAGTGAAAAGACTCATACAAGCACTTGATGTCGTTTAGGTAACAAAGATTACCAAGTACATAAGTACAGATAACCAATGTCTCTCCTTTGGCACTTCATTACTTAGCACAACATAAACTAAGTAATTGACTGATGGATGTAAAATATTCTAAGAACTATCATATGTATAAAGTGGTGTATAACCAGAATTAGAGAATTTAATTTTGAAAAATCTCACCACTTCAAAATATGATAGGAGACCGAATGTAACTTTAAGTCTCACTTACTTAGAAAGTTGAACACCTTAATTTATACTAACACTAATGATTTATAGATAAGACAGAATTACTCAGAATAAATCCTAAGTAATATCATCAGAGATAATATATACATCACAATTAGTTTGCAATAAAGTATCAGAACAACTAGCAATTGTTAGTAAACAAATATTTTACTATTTGATACCAACTGCTAGTATTTATCAAATACTTTAAAATGCAAGTAATTGTGTTTATGATTACTTTACCAAAATTAAATTATGAGCAAATAAACCATTGAATTGCTTCACGTCATAATTTAACTAGGATATAAATAATCACTGCTAAATACTAAATATTCAATGATATCAATTGTTTGATAAATTCAATCTATTGTAAGACAAATTCAATTTAGTGAAGATTGAATTGTTACATTGAGTACCAATTGACAGAATGAATATTAGTATCTAACTACTTAAGAACATCATTCACTGATATTCATAAGTACGAGGAACTAGTTGACAAGAAATACACAACCTCTTAAGATATAACATTTCAAACTTATGACTTCAAGGCAACTCCTCGATAATAACAATTGTTAACTCCTAACAACTGTTTACTGGTAGACAACCTTGGTTCTATAAATAAGACTCGATTACCAAAGCTGTTTTGTCTGCAATCTGAGAAATAATATTCTAAGTCCAATACACCTTGATCCATTGTATACAACATTCATTATCAAAGTGATTAGAAGCTTGCAAATAAGCTTAAAAATTATTCCAAGTAACTGAACAATGGTAACTTTAGATATTACAATATCCATAGTTCTACTTAGATAATTTTCATACCATGTATAATAATATGAGTGAATTGTAAAAGATATAACAATGATTACTTAGAGGAGTTCTAAGTAATTTCACACATACCAATACATCTTACAATTAGTTAGTAAAGAGAATTCTAACTAAATATCATTAACTGATATAAGTCAAAACTTCAATACAACCAATTGTTAGAACCATGATATTAATTATAGTGAATTTCTGAAAATGGAGCATTGATAAAATTCACTAGAATTAACATCTCATAACTGATTGAAGACCAATACAGATTAGGTATAAATTAGTTATGTTGTATATTTATTTTGATAAATATGAGGTATAGAGCGAATACTAAATTGAATTGCTTCAAGATCGTAACCCACATAAATCAAAACAAATAATTAAATAATTAAATACTAAAACTCTATTAGTTAGATTTAGCATTTAAGTATTTAAATTATCCTTAAATAATCACCACTGAAATATATTACAATTATACACATGGCAATCATTCAACAGATAATTCTCAGCGTGAGGTCTGGATGTAAATAAGTTCACAAGTCTTTTCAATTCAGACAATTGAATACTTGTGAGCTTACTTAAGAATTACTTAACAGATGGGATTTACAAATCATATAGCATTAATAAAATCCCAAGATTACAAACCAATCTTGAAAAATTAATTTCATCAAGTGATTTAGCAAACATGTCTGTAAGTTAATTTTAATGAAAGACAAGCTCTCGAAAAAGAATTGATACCTTATGCAAGTTGCTTAGTCCTTGAGTGTTCCACAGAGTTGTTGGAGATGAATTTGATTCCTTGTGTTCTCCTGCTTTCGTACAACTCATTTGATCTGTCTTTATGCAGCAAAACATGTCAGAACTGATGTTTCTAGGGTACCATCTCTGGAGATGGGTCAAACTTAAGACATCTAAAAATCAAGTGTAATAACTACAAGAATAGATTCTCTAGGATCCACTTGGGGCCTTGAAAATTTGCATATTGAGAATAAAATATGTGTGTAAGTGATCTAATAGCAATTGAAAAAGATAATAAGCTGATGATTACTCTATAGCCCGATTAGGTCCTAATTTGTAGATCCTGAACTTATTGGGTCAAATATCTCTAGGGTACCATTTCCTCAGATCCGGGTCCATCTTAAGATTTTTTATTATCAACTTGTTAGGTCCAAACTAATAGGTCAAAAGCCAGCTATAGTGATGTGTTGGTAGGTAGTCTTGACAGGTCTAGAATCTTCTGAATAAAAACAAAAGATCCTGGACTTACTTTTATTGTCATCATTCTTTTGGCTTACTTGTGCTCCAAATAGAATTATTCTTTTGGCTTGCCTGAGCTCCTAAAAGGATTCTTCTATTGGCTTGCATGAAGTAATTCAAAAGAATTGCAACTTTACCAATATCAAAACAGCAAATATCTTGATCCCAATTTATAGTTAGTAGACCAACATATAATATAATCAAGATATCATTGCACATATATATCATTTATGTTTGTGCCTAAAGATGTAGAGAGTTCTATAAATATGACACCAATTGTTAAAAGATACCAACTGTTAAAGATTGATACCAAACATTAAATTATAGTTAGGGTGTCATACCATGTCTTCCATGCTTGCTTGAGTGATGATACCAGTTTATACTAACCTGTAGAGATCTTCAATTATCTCACCAACCAGGAGTGCACTTGTTCACATTCCTCTGGCATCCAGATTCAGTAGGTCTAGATGTCCATTATAATCTTGAATGTGCAGCAGGTGCCTGATATCCTCAAGTCTTGTCACTGGTGCTTCTTGTCAAATATACTGTTTGATCAAATTGTAACCTAGCATCCAGTTTGGCTTTGTCCCTCATAACAATGCCTTGACATCATCCAGGTAGACTTCTTGTTATCCTTGTACCAAATACAGCCTTGTTGTTTGGTCTAGATACCAGCTTCCCTTCAATCTGCCTTTTATAGTGATTGAGATCATCTTGCATTGCAATCACTCAATCTGAATCTTTCAGAGCTTTTGTAGCTTTCTTAGTTTCTTCTAAAAGAAAACTAAAGAAATAATCATTAGTACTTGAAGCTCTGCTAGTCTTTTACTTCCACCATTAGAAACACTAAGAACTAGAACAAAGAATTAATTGAGCCAACATTCTTTGTCTTGGCAGACATGTTCTCATAGTGTCCTTTGACTTTCAGTGTGGTGTTGAGTTGACTAGATGATCCTTCTGTTGCTCCCCCTAAGCTGCTGCTGGGTTTACATGAAGATTCTCCCTGTTGGACATTGCTTGGATCTGAATCACCATCACCATTGACAGCTGGGAGCTAGAAGTTGTTGAACATCACTAAGACTTTCAATCACCTTCTATTTATTAATAACAATCACCCTGTAGGCTGTTAACTCCATTGAGTAACAAAGGAAATTTTCCTCTTGAGCATTAGCTGATTGCTAGGATGCTCACTTTCGATTTAATATTGCAAAACAATTTCCTTCATACTTATGGGGTCTTCTTAAAATTCTTACGGATCAGGGTTTAAGATGTGATCAATCACCATCAGTGGTATCTTGTCTTCAGATTGTCTGAACAACAACTTGTTTATTGAGAGAAGTCATCAGTCATCACTACTAAAATATATTTTACTTTGATGTAGAACTTCTGTGTGATGCTTCTTTGACTTCCCTTTATGACATGCCTCGTAATTTCATTTTACTTTAATTTCAGATGAGGCAGTCTCCTTTGCTGATTCGATTTTCAGGAAAGAATCTCTTGATTTGACATTCAGGTAAGAGAGCTCCTTATGTCATAGCCGATCTCTTGTCTGATGAAGTTTTAAATTAAACCTTGTTGACTTCACCTTTGACTGAGATTCCATGTCAGCTACAGATAAGTTCTCTTTCCTTAATCCACGAACAGTAGGCTCTTCATTTTATAAAAGATGCTTTATTACTGACAACATTCCTTAGCTATTGAATAGCCTTGACCCTAGGTCATACCCTTGCTGTTGTCTCCAAGGGATAAACCACTTGGCCTGTCTTCACATTCACATTTGATAGCAGGGTTCTTTCTTCGATGATATGCTTTGAATAAATCAATAATAATGCATAATTGATTAACCTATTAAGCCCTACATTCACAAATGGATAAAAAGTTCTTGGTACCCAAATTGTTTAATTGGGTCCAGATGGATTAGAGATTTCTCTTTTATTATAGTTAACAACAGTTTTAACCTTAACATGCTCATTCTTATCTTTGACTGACCATTTCTCATTTTTAATGTCATTGACAAAATATTCACTGAGCAAGGAGAATAATGGTTCCTTCCTAACATAAGGAGGACTAGCAGTCTGTACCTTATTGTTATTCTTAAACATGCTTTTTCTATGATCAATGCAAATACTAAGAAATGCATTTATGACATTTGAAATAAGCAGGCATGATAATAAGAATACATTACATACATTCAGCATTAAAACATTGCAGATAAGAATTATGCAAATTAGGCATGTTATGCATTTTAAAAAATTCAGTACTATCTACTTTAACCTATGTACACTTGTGTAACAGGTAGCAAGTAGATTTACAGATATTCAATAATTTTCTAAACATGCATGGAATAGAAGAATTAACAATTAATCACTAATTTTATCCAATCCATTCCTATTGTTATATTATATTATATAATCTCTATTATCTAAGTCAGTTTTACAAATGACTTGATGTTCTACTGACACCCTAGGTAATTATTCCATCTTTTAAACTTTTTAAACCTTAACAAACAATTCAGAATGAATAAGCAAATCTTGTTCTACTAGGGATCCTGAAACTAGCTTAAGCAGAGGTCATATATGCTTCACATATATCATTTAAGAATTGAGAGATATTGTCTAAGGAACACTTTTAACTCACTATTACAATTAATTAAATTCAACAAATATTCATACACATAATAAGATCTTCTAACCAAAGATATAATAATTAAAAACTAAGATCTTAACATGCTTTGAATTTCTGAGAATTACATATTACACTAGTTCGAAGAATTGATACCTGAGACATGTGAGGTGAATTATCTTCAGAGATTGCTATGAAGGCAAGATATTAATTATGCTCTTCTCATCATCATCTGATCCATCCCAACTCTTTTCTTCAGCAAGATAAGTTCTGCACTGATGCTTCTGTTTCATCTCATTTAATGAATCACTATTCATCCTTGTCTGTCAGAATTCTATACCATGTTGCACACCTTGATAGTTACTTATCACATAAAACTTTTCATAACTGCAACTATCATGTTTTGTTCTTTACACCAACTCAGTCTTGTAGCCACCTCTTGAACTATATCCTGAAGAGTTTCTGCTTCGGAATAGATAGGCCTAATTCCTGGATTAAACATTTGTACTCTTTCTAAATTAGTAACTCTTCATGTATGTTCTGAGGTTCCATCATTAATTCCTGATTGAGATGTCTAACTGTCTAGTTCATTCTCAAACCTCCTTGATTCCACTTTTCTAAAATCTCTGTTGATTCCTTGAAAGATATTTCTTGGTACAATCCACTAAGTGTAGTAGATGTTACATTGGAGCAATCCACTTAGTGTTTGTATATCACAGAATCAATAGACTTAATTCAAATCTTCGAGAAAAATTCTATCCACTAAAACCTCTTCCATTCCTGCTTTTGAAAAACCAGTGAATTCTATGGATATAATTTTGAGGAGCTTCCACAAATTTTTCTTCAGTAGGTAGAAATTAATTTCATTAAAAATGCATTTTCTTCAAAAGATTCAAATCATCTTTGACAATTCATAGGAATCTTCAACTAACAACCTTCTTAGAACTATTGGCTTAGAATAAATTCAAAATATTTAAAATTCAAAAACTTCAAGGACTCGAAATTTTTTTGAGAAATAAAAAAATCTGAAAGTAAGTTCAAATTAATTAAAATTCGAAATTAGAGTCAAATTAATTAAGAATCAAAAAATCTCAAGAAATGAAATTTTTTAGAGTTAAAGAATCCGAAAATAAATTCAAGTTAATTAAAATTCCAAATTATCAAGAATTAAAAATTTTGAAAATTAAACAATTTGAAAATAAACTCAAGTTGTTTAAAAATCAAAATTTCCAAGAATTAATCATTTCAAGAATTAAAAAATTCGAATATAAGTTAAGATTATTTAACAATCAAAAATATCATAAAATGAAAATTTTTGAAGATTAAACAATTTGAGAATAAATTCAATATAATTAACAATTGAAAATAAACTCATATTGTTTTAAAAATCAAAAATATCATAAATTGAGAATTTTTAAAGGTTAAAGAATCCGAAAATAAATTTAGATTATTTAAAATTCAAAAATCTCAAAATTGAAAATTTTGAAAGTTAAAGAATCCAAAAATAAGTTCAAATTATTTAAAGTTCAAAAATCTCAAGTATTGAATTTTTTGAACGTTAAAAAAATCCGAAAATAGAGGAGTTGACTTTTTGGTCTAATACCGGATTTAATTTTTGCATGGGTCAACAAACTCGAAATCCAATTGGAGGACCACAAAAATAAGGATCTTGATTTGTGCGTCAATCAAAAGGCTTTGATGCCAATTGTTAGGTCCAAAATAGTTTGTAGAAGGGGTGTTGAATACAAACATGTCGTTTAATCGAATGTGCTCTTTATTTAAAATATTAAATCAAGAACAAATTGATGCGGAATAAAACGAATACCGATATTCAAGTTAAATATAAAATTTATATTAACTTGATGGGGTGTGTCTAAATATACGGGTACAAATTACAATGGTTTGATGACCAACTAATTATTACAAATTCTATAGGAAATTCGACATGAACTTTTCTATATTTGTAATAAAAAGATCGAATGCTAAAAGCAATTCGAGAGATAAGTTCTAGGAGTAAAAACTCGCTAGATAGTTCCAACGTTACAAGTAAACAATTTCTATCGGTTCATATTTAATGATACAGCTCAGAAATAATTTACAGGAATTTATTTGAAGAACAGAACTATTTCTCTTGGTCTTTCTCTTTTCAGCTCGGGGAGAATTTGTGAAGAATGTGAAGTTGTGTCTACTGCTCTCTCTTCTATCTGATTGCTTCTGCCTCTTTTATAAGATATTAACATTTTGTATTGCCAAGACAATCGGCAAGACAATCAGAACCACCAAGACAATAAATTTGTACTGCCAAGACAATGGGCAATACAATCGGCAAGAAAATCTTTTCCACCAAGACAATCGGCAAAACAATTGAAATTGTCTTGTTTAATAAAATATTTTGGTTAAAATGATTGAGTTGTAAACAAAATGATTCTGCTGTAAACGAAGAACATTCTCAGGACAGGAAGTTGAACAGCACGCGCGTCTGTTTGCTTTGTCTCTTCCGGTGCGTGGCCTACACGCGCTGTGCAGGCGCGTCCGACATCAATTGGCAACAATTGTTTTACTTTTCATTTCTACTTACTTTGGCTTTTCCTGTCGACTCCTCCTGACTTTCCTTTTCTTTAATATCCTTTCTGTCAACTTCTTTTACAAAACAAATTGTTTACGTCCAATTACTTTTGTTCAATAAATTGGGCTCCGTAGAAATGCTTTTTAACCCGCATAACTTATAATCTTTAATTAATAAATAATTATTTTAATCCAGAAATTAAGAAAATAAATATCTAATATTATTAGATATTTATAAATATAATTTTCTAAATAAATAAAATATTTATTAATATAAAATTATTTTTAAACTCTAAACTGCGGTTACCTGAGCGTCTGAAACCGGACTCCTTTTGCTTAACAAAAAATATATCAATTCCAACCGGGATTCCAGCTTCAAGAATATATCACTTTCCATTTTCTTGTGATAATTCTATTTTCTCATAACCCGTCGAGGTGTAAGCTACGGTCTCTTGAGGATGTGAAACCGGACTCTTTTTGTTTAACAAAAAATACAACAATTCTAACCGGGGTTTCAGCATTAAGAATATATCACTCAGAATTTCTTTATGATAATTCTTTTTCCTTGTAGCCTGTCCACTTGATAGTAAAATCATTGTGGTTAATGAATTTAACACTTCTGTTGCTTGCACAATGATTTTCTCTTTTACCAGTCTTGATAGCTTGAACCACTGAAGTTAATGACGAATAACCACTGTTTAATGTTGACACTCGATGCACGGTCTGGTTCATGAGTGACTAACCACAATGACTGTTCTTCATATATTGACTTTAAAGTTGTGGTTCATGTCTTCCTTTTCTTCACTTTTTTTCAAACCTTTCTAATCTGTATTCTGCCACTGTAGGAACCTCTTGTCACTATAAATAGAATCCACTGTCTTGATTACTCCACTGATGCTTGATCAACTGAATGAACATCTTCAAGTGTAGTATAACTCAAAACGGTAGATTGACTTTGTCTTCTTTCTTTTCTGACAGATAATACAATTGAGATCCCTGTGACAGTACATATACTACTTACTATTACATTCTTGTTTGAGTTGAGTTGTATCCTCGAAATACAAATAGGTATGTCATATGCCTTTCAAACCCTCTATTCATTGTCATCACACTCAAATTAACGTTGACCTATTGAGCCAGAAACAGACACTCATATGGAATCATGTGATATGCATGAACAAAATGATATTAATAATCCTAAATAAATCTATATGGCATGGCATCCTAAATGCAACTAAATGGCATGGCAAAACTAAATGCAAAATTACTAATATGAACTATCATGAATATGCAGCTATATGCAATGCAATGACTCTTGATACCCTAAAATCACCCCCAAACTTATTAATTTCAATGTCCTCATTGAAGGTAAATTTAAAGGGTAAAAGAGATACTCCCCTACTCGTCGGCATCTCCACCCTTCTCGGGTGGTATGTCTGGTGGTGGATAGACGTGGAGGCTCCAACACAACTGTTGTTTTATTGGAAAGCAAGAAATCATGGGTTGCCTCCCACGAAGTGCCTTTCTTTAACGTCTTTAGCTAGACTTGGCCACGATTTTCCTCTTGAAAATTTTCTGCACCGCATCTCTATAAGGCCATTTAATGATCTTTTCTGGAGCGACATCTTCAACGACAAGCTTTACCCGTATTCGCTCCTCACAAGATCTCTTAACAACATTCTCCCGCCTACCTGAAAAGTTAGCATCAATAACAATAGCAAGCAAAGGAGATGAATTACAAGAAACATACCCCAGGTGAACTAGCAATGGATTGAGCTCGAGTTCGGGAGCTCCTTCAAATGATGGCTTAAGGAGCACCTGAGAATTCCAGAGGTCTTCCACTCCAAGCAAATTATGTGGAATACGTAGCCCCATTAACCACGGCACTGTAATCCTCAGCTGGCCATGCTTTGCCTTCTTCTTCTCCGTGTCATACTTTTTACTCTGCCCTGCATCAACCAATTTCAAGCTAAAACACTCCTCATACTCCGCCGGCAAATTCATGGCTAGAGTTTGCTTCTGAAGCCTCTGTGGATATGGAGGAGGAAAATCGATTTGGATGATCTCTGTAGTCTTCTACGGAGTAGATTTGTCAGCAGGAGTGATGCTCTTTTCCTCTTCGGCCTCCAACTGGTCGAAGTCAGATTGCAACGGAGCGGCATTCAACAACTGAACATGCTCTTCTAATTCATCATCTTCAATGTCAAACTTTCCTTGAAAAGCACTCTCAACAGACTTTGACTTTAACGGCTGATCCACCTTCTTACGGTGTTCAGTATCAACCATTACCACACTGAGACCCTCTTCATCCTTTGAAGGAAATAGCATAGCCACTTGAGCCTTGGAGTTTTCTTGATCTTGGGCTGATTCTTCAGAATTTTCAGATTGCAAAGGAAGTGGTTGCGGCTGATTATTCCGAACCAAATTTCACTACGCCATAGATGGCCTATTGCAACATTTTGGCATGGGTGTTACCTTCTTGGATGTTACCATAGGTATGAAATTTTTGAGCTATCGCAACCTTGTGATTGTGGTGTTACCAAATCCACAAAAGTATGTTACCTTAGTTATAAAAGGTGTTACAGTGGGTAACACCATGAGATGTGTTACCATAGAGTATTCATTAACAAAATTTTATTTTACTTAAAATTAATGATTTAATAATTATTTGACTTTAAAAATAATTAAATTTAACAAAATAGTTGAAGTAATCATTTCAAAACGTAATATTCTATCAAATAATTAAATTATTGATTTTCATAAATATTAAATTTTATTTATAAATTTCGAATAAAAATGTTTTAAAATAAAGTAATATCCAAAAATTATTAAAATTTAACTAAATTCATTAAAAAAATTAATAGATAAAATAATAATTTACAGTAACTATGGATTATTTCAAAATAATGAAAATAATAAATTGGAAAATTATAATTTAATACCAACAAATTAAGAAAAAATTTAAAACACTTTATAAAAATATAAAAATGAAAAGTACTCTGCATAATTAAGCTGGGCTGCAAACAAAAGAGTGATGAGCTGAGCGGTAAACAAAAAATAGAGCGGCAAAATGAAAATTTAGAATCAGGTTAGTCAAACACAAGTAGAGGGAAAAATTGGGTCCGGTCTCACTTCTCTTGCCTCTCTCTCTCTCGCCTATCTCACTTCTCTTTGTTTCTATTTGTGTTTGCACTGGGTTAATCGAAGCTTGGGTCAAGAATTCAATTAGGGTTTCAGCTGAGTTAATCCAAGTTTGGTTGAAGAATCCAATTAGGGTTAATAAAAGTTTGGTGCTTAATTCACTTCTCCCTTTGTCCATCTTTGTTCTCTGTATCTCTTCCTCTCTCTCTCTCTCTCTCTCTCTCTCTCTCTCTCTCTCTCTCTCTGTACGTGTGTGTCTCTCTCCCCCTCTCTCGCTCTCTCTGTCTCTTTGTCTCCCTCTCTTTGTCCCTCTCTTTGTCTCTCCCCCTTCCCTTTAATAAATTTAATTTATCTACTAACGTCTAATTTGATTTTTTTTCTGATTTTTATGTCAGGTGGCAAATTAGTTAACAAGGTACCGGTTGGTACCTGAATTTTCTGTCATATACTTGTTGCAACATTTCTTTAGTTACCCTTACTTTGTTTACTCTTTACATTTATGTTTGACTTGTCATAAACCAAGTATGAATGCAGAAAGATCTTGTACAGGTTCTTACTTTTACAGTCATCTATGTGAATTTATTCATGGTTTATATTATGTTTATGTTTAAATTGGCAATGACATTGCTTTATGCTTTTCCATTGTTGTTGCAGCTCGTGGGCAGGCTCTCTCAAGAGGAAATAATGGTCCAATTACCGTCATTTTTACCTTCTATTTTTGATGCTTTTGGAAACCAAAGTGTCGATGTTCGCAAGGTATTGTATTTGTTTGAATTTTGAATTAATTAGACCGTTTACATGATCTGTTGTACACTCTATGGTATCTATAATTTGAATTCTAAATAGATATTACTATTAAGAAAAAAAATACTGAAGACATCAAATCGGGAATGACTTAAATCCCTACGAACAAGCAATAAGTATTATCGGAAAATCTTGGCATCTTTCGATGAGGACAACTTGATTCCCTGTTTTGGATTTGGCGATGGTATCTTTCTTTTAGCATAGATTCTGTATAAGTGCATATCAATATAGTAGTCGGACAATATATCTATGTCATTTTGGTATCTGATATTGAGTCGGTACAAGGAAATTGTCCCTGCTATAATATTAAACTTTAGTAACTTATAGCTGGATGTGAACTCATGAGCTTCTGTGCTGGCTTGAATATATTTTTCTCCTATGTCTTTGGTGTTTTGACGGTCATTATTGTTATATTTTTATGTGCATTCAATAAAACTATGTTACAAATTGTTCTAAGATTGTAGTGGTGATTAGTGTTTTCTTGTGAAACATGAGTGCAAGTTACCATGAATTAGCTTGAAAAGGCTTTTGCACACAAATATTGTGATTACTCATTATAGTTCCAGTTATCATTTCTGAAAAATTATATGCACCAGTGATAATATATGCTCTCATGTAGAGGTATGCGATATACCATTATTTAGAATATGATGAAACAATTTTTATCTTTTCTACTCTTACCAGAAAAATGATTACAACTTTGTCCTAAGCAATATATATCTGTCACAGGATCTTGTCTGAACAAGATGGCCTAGAAGCTTGCACAGGATTTTCCAAGTGCGGAATAATAAAGGAGGTGGGTTCTTTTCTTTTACTACTTTTCTATTATTTTATTTAGCGAATGTCTCTTAGTTTTGAAGTAAAAGAACAAACAAATCATCACAAATGTTAATCCTATAGATGTTGCTAAAAATATCACAGGCCTAAACCCTGAACAACACTAGGTAACAACTATATTTTTTAATTTTATATTTCTTTCCCATGTGTTATCTTAATATTGAATAAGTAATGTTTCTTATGCGTCACTTGGGTTATTATTTATTTATTTAGTTAATTGCTTTTACTTGATTTGCAGTTGTTGTGGTCTCTAAGACTTTTACAACTACTGAAACTATGTTGAATTCAAGGACACTAAGAGAATGGATTTCGTTCTCTTTGGGGTTAGTTGATACTTAAATAAAGAGCTTGTCATTTATATCTGTATTATGCTCTTTATGATTCTTTTACACTCTATCTACTTGTGAAATTTCAGTTTCAGTGCAAATTTATTGGATTATCTAATTGTGTTTCTGAGTACACTCTCCCTGCCAGCAGAAATCCAATAAGGACTTTATCTAGCATGAAATCTGTTGGAAGTGCATAAAAGTCCCTAGGTTGCAATATGCAAATTTCTGTAACCTAATAGTTTTTATAGGCATGAACATAGTGTTTAATTTTTATAGACATGATTATAGGCAGTTTATATGTTTTATATGTTTTACTGCAAAACTAAGTTTAATTTTAAATGCAGATGCTGCACTTTTTGATGCATCACAATATGCATTTTTTGGACAAGGTGGAGTGGAAGGGGCTGTATACTTCTGTACCAAGGTTAGTGTTCCTGATTAGTTTATTTGTTTATCTACTTTCTTTTGCTATGTACCAACAAATAACAAATACCCTCAAATCTGGCAAAGCAATATTGAATTAGTGGGGTGGATAGATAATTATCTTCGTTGGTGTTTACTTTGCAGCTACATGTCTTCTCCTTGTCACATTGAATTGACCTTGTTTGAGAAAGAAGAGCCGGTAAAAAGGAGGTAGTTGATGCCCTTTTCTTTACAATCTCATTATTTTCTTTTGGGTTTCTATATTCACACATTCTGATTAAACTATCATATTTGCATCCTGATACACAGCTAGCATCTAGGAAGTCCAGAGGTAACCAGGCATTGCGCAGTGGTGCTTCTTCTTAATATTGTGGTTGCACTGATAGAAATTGTCATATTTTCATATAATATGATAGAAGGAACAGCGGACTTCTTTTTTCTCAGTATTTCGAGATTTATTTTTTGTTTGTTATGCACTCTCGTCAATTTTAACTTTGGTGAATTTAGATGGAATTCAATTTTTCATTCTGTTGGTTTATCTGTAAGCCTAATTGGATTCCGGGTACCTAATGGATGCGATCTAGTTGTTGCTGGTGGACTTCCTGTTGCATATGGAACATCTCATGTAGCACTGTCTCATATATATCAAATGTAGCTTTCTGACTCATTTATAGTGGTAAAAACACTTATAAAAAATAGTGCATCCCTCTCGATTTGAAAGAAACTGAATGGTCCACCAGGTGTTCCTGGTTTTGAGCCCAATCGATTTGCAAGGTAGTATGTTGTAGTAATCTTTCCAGATATAGTATAATTTTTCTAAATTTTTGTTTCATATTTCCATTAGTCTTTAAAGCTATGCATTTTTTTAACTTTCTTGCTGACAATTATTTAATGCTATGTAAAAGTTTTCTGGTTGGACTGCCGTTGGTGCTGCACATCACCTCTGCAAACAGGTACTTCAAGGCTTTAAGCACACACATGCAACTCTTAATATTTGTATGTTAACATGATTTTTGGATGGACTTGCATTTGCAGCGGTTTAGTGTTACACTTCTTGAATGTTGTTATGAATACGGGTCTAAGAAAATCTCCATTGCTACTGATGATATTGGTATTTAGGGTAATTGCTTTTATGACTTCTTTTCTTTTCCGTCTAGTTATGTTAAATTAGAGGAACTGAAAGGTGATCGTAGAAAGAAAAGCATGTAATATAATTGGTGGATTATTAGTGTCTAAAATTATTGATGGGACTCTACTCCACCTAGCCACCTGATTTCTTTTAGACAACGTCATTTGCTTGTGATATTTCTATTTCTTTTTAATATGCTTGGTTTCTTAATTTCTTTTGTTTTGATTTTGCAGAATGGCCACTAGTGAATATAGTAGGACGTCCAGGAGCTGTAATTTGCAACTTGGATTTTGAAGGAGGACTTGCACATTGCAAGTATTCTTGATATTGGCCACTTTTTTCTGTTGTTTTTGTTCTTGATGATCCCATCTAGGCATCTTGGGGATAGATTAGTTTATGCTGGGATGTTTAAGTAAATGTAACCGGTTGTACGATTTGTAAATTTTTCTATAAATTAATGATATTTATAGTTTGTAGTTTTATTTTAGATTTGACATTTGTCTATTTATTATTTTTTGTTGTATCTATGCATTTTTTTTTAATGAATATTAGAGGAAGGAAATGGTAGAAAATAATTAAATTTGAATTATTAGTTTTAAAATAGACAATGTCTGTGGGGCCCACATGTGGGACCCAGATAATTAATTAATAATTTTGCAAAATTATAATATCTGAGGTAACATAGATTTGGTGTTGCTATAGAATTGCTTGGTGTGTTACCTTATAGGTCTATGGTAACGAATTTGCCTATGTTAGCTTATGTGTGTCAAGGTGTTAGCTTAGACCCCAAAGGTTACATAGGACAAAACTATCCCAGCTCAGGTGTTACCTTAGCCTTTTTTTGGCCTTTGGTAACGTTTTTTAGGGTCTAAGCTAACACAGTCGTGGTGTTACCGTAGGCTGTTTATGGCGTAGTGTTTTCTGGACATTCTGAATTTTCTGATTGGTTTGCCTCCGGTTCTTCTTCCTTATCAGTTTCATGTTCTACTTCTTCCTCATCTTTGCCCTCAGACTCTCCTTCCTGAACTTCGATCAAGGTCTCACCCGTGGCTAAGAAAGGCCAGTCAAGAATGATAGGAAGGTTCTTGTCCTCTTCCTTTATAGCTAGGCCTTCTGTGTCACTTGCAATTTGATTCAATGTTTTTAATGCATTTGAAATTTGACCAATCTGATCTCCTATTGTCTGGAGAGACAATGCATTGCTTTTAACCATCAACCTCAATTCTTCTAATTTAGCTTCTTCGGTCGACTGTTGGTTAGACCAAGTCTGAAATTGCTGTTGCTGAAATTCAGGAGGTTGAAAGTGTTGATGCACTGGGGCATACTGATGCTGCAATTGTTGCCCCTGTTGCTGCTGAGTTCCCCCTGGACTGTATGGCTCATCTCCAAACTGCTGATTTTGGAGCGGGTAGGATGGATATTGGGATTGCTCCATACCACTCTGATTGTAGTCCCAGCTGAAATTTGGCCGATTTCTGTTATACTCACGTTGATGAGTGTAATGTCCACCTGCACACAGCTCACACAAAATTATGAAGTCCTGCTCCCAATAATCCATAAAATAAAAAAAACAGTTTAAGTCAGTAATCTATAACGACCACTGATGACAAGCACTTAAACTACAAATAACACCGAAGTCCCCGGCAGCGACGCCAAAAACTTGTTGACTCGTAAACACGCAAGTATACGCGATCACAAATAGCAAGTGATAAGTAAAGTTCGTTCCGCAGAGACTAGGTGTAAATGCCAATTTAATACCTATGCAACAGTGTATGGTTATTTCTTAATGCTTGACAAATTAACAAATGGTTTTCACTCAAACTATTTTAATTATCCACTAGAAAATAAATTAACAATTGAAAGATCTAATATATGAGAAAACATGGAGTTCCAATTTTATTGAATATTTCACTAAAGGTTGACACATAGAATCGATTCAGGTGATTAACACGATAATTAATCAGATAACACGACAATAATGCGAGCTACCTTTCAGTACACTCGTATCAAACCACTTAATATCCACAAAAGATAGAAATCAAGAGGACACCAAATTATATTCAAATTATATATGTCTATACAATCTGGAAACACAATTTGTTTAAGCTCAGGTTATCTTTACAATTACATGGGGCAATATGCATTGGTTAAATCATACCACTAATCATGAATAATTAAATCAAATCAAGAACCCATGCTAATATGGCAATATCTCAATCCTAGAATCCACTTTCGCTTTATTCAAGGATTAATAAATTAGATGCTAGCTACACATCCACCAATTAAATCAACCATATCAGATTACCGCAAATAAATCACCCAATAATCACTTACATGTCAAACACAATAATTACGTAAACAAATCCATTGGAACCCCATGATAATGATTAGTTCATAATTGAACCTATCACCATCATGGGTTCTAAAGAAAACATGGATCTAAAACAAATAATAATAATCAAAGAAATAAGGTAGAATTAAATCCCCAAATTGTAAAGATGAATACAGAAGATGGAATCAAAATAGGCCTTCTTGCCTGTCACTAGCTTGAAGAACCCTCACTTGATTTTTTGTTTCTCGAATAAAAATGTCGATGATAATAATACTTCTAATGATAATCGATATGATTTTAATGTCTAAAAAATACAAATAAAAACCAGCTGCTTGCCATAATAAAATAGGCCCAAAAATATTTTGACCCGGAAGAAAATAAAACTAGATCATAAAAAATCTCCAAGGCAGGGACTGTATAGCGCTGTTGCTCGAAAAACTGAGCTATAGCGCCTCAAACTCGCGCAAGAGCGCCTGGAGCTGAGCAAG
Source organism: Saposhnikovia divaricata (assembly GCA_036435485.1). NCBI lineage: Eukaryota > Viridiplantae > Streptophyta > Magnoliopsida > Apiales > Apiaceae > Saposhnikovia > Saposhnikovia divaricata. The sequence goes on along the minus strand of CM071596.1, from coordinate 128,739,111 downwards.
AGCGCCTGGAGCTGAGCAAGAGCGCCTGGAACTGAGCAATAACCCCTCAAACTGAGCTATAGCGCCTCATTTAGCGCAAGGGCGCCTGAAAACAGTGCTGTAGCGCCTGGAATCGCGCAAGAGCGCCTGCTGACCCCTGCCCAGTTTTGTAGAAATTGCTCTCCTCTTCGCGTGAGCTGTAAAATCGTCAGAATCGGACTTGTAGAACTCCAGATATGGCCAAAACAGTGTAGACTGCGCATTGTGCTCAAATTCCTGAATTCCCTTGCCCTGGACTTCCTGTAATCTCTACTTTAAGCTCACAGAATACCACCAATTCTTCACCAACACCACCAATGCCACCCTACTATGCAACCTACACAAATTAGATGAAAACACATCAAACTAACACGAAACTTGAGAACTCGCAATCGTTTTAAGTACGAATGGAATGCAAATAGTGGATATAAAATCCACTTATCACCATGATTTTGTAAAAAATGTATGTTGCTGCTTCTCCAATCAAGTAGGACCTTGGCGAACACACTTTTCTAAGCATTGTGCCACAATTTTCATATGTTTCCATTATTCCAACGCATCGGATCCCTTATGACTTTTTCTCAGTTTCGGGACATCTCAGGTGGTACCCAGCTGTCGTAGAACTCTACCATGGAACTTGCATTCAAGAGACTTTGACCATGGTAGCCTCAAACATGAGGGATTTGGAAAATGATGCCTAGGACCTAGCTAGATGGTGCCCAGGACTTACCATTGTTGCAAGCGATCTGTACTTGCATGAATTTTCAGGAGGCAACACATAATCTCATATGTGTGCCAATGTCATTAATAATCTCGTATGCGTGTCTCAAGGGGAACCAATGGAAGGTCATGGAGACACCCTCGATTGTTGCCATATCTTTCCAAGTGGTAACATGTGGGGCATATAGCGTGCCTAGGTACCTACTCGACAGTTTCAACAAGCAATTTCGAATAAATGTTTCTAAAACACATGCATTGTGCAAATCATGATGATTTTCATGTACTGGCTCATGTAAAATTCATATCATGTAGGCACATTCAGATGTTTGTGAATTTATGCAAGGCAAAACAATGATCTTTTTGACAAAACATGCATCTCAGCAAAGTTTTCAGATGAATGTTGTAAAATCTATTTGTAGGTATGGAAAACATGCATGATAAAGAATATGCAAAGGCATTAGAGTAGAACTTATCTTTGTTCTTATCGTGTCAATTCGGGTTCGGGTTTTCGTTGCTGAATGTAGAGGATGAAAGGCCCTTATTTCATGTAAACTTTCGAAGGGAACCCCTTTTTCTCTCTGTGGTAGGGTGTTTTGGAACTGAGTTACCCCCCGAGCCCTTAGATATCTTTCTCATGTAATATGTCAGCCCCATCCAACTTTAATCTTATTTTTCTTGAGAAGTCTGGAAGCTGTTGGCTGTAGCTGATCATCAGTGAAACTACAAGCTGTAAAACAGAGGCTGTAGAATGGAAGCTACAAGCTGGAAGTTATTATTTGGAAGATATTATCTATAAGCTTCAAGTAAGTATCAAGGAACCAGCATACTGTTATTTGCAAGTGATTATGATGGAAGTTTTATACCATTAGCTAGAAGAAAATAATAAGAAACTTGTTATCTCCGTGTAACTATCATGGAACCTGGAAGCTATTTGCTTCAAGTGAATAAAAATCATCTTGTAAGCTATTAGTTGCATATAAATAATATGTAAACAGTCAGCAATAGGTATATAGCATAAAACTTGTTAGTAGCAGGTGAACATCAAGGAACCTGCAAGCTTTTAGTTACAGGCAAATAACATTAACCTTGCATGCTATATATTGCAGGTGAGCAATAAAGATATAGGATAGCCATTAGCTACATGTAAACATTCAAGGAATCTATAAACCTCAAGCATTATTCATCTCATAATATATTTGCTAGTGTATGCCTCATGTTCATCTAATGTATCCTAAGTAAGTAAGACATATGTATAACTTAGGCAATATCTAGACATGGTAATACCACATTTGAATTTCAGCAGGCAAAAGTCATTTAGCATCATGCAGATATTATGTGGTAGAGTCACATAGGATGCATAATAAAAGATATCTTGTTGGTCTTGCTAATCATCTTGACTTAATACCTCTAGCATATCAAATTCTCTTATTCACGTAAGGATTTCAATCAGTTGAGCATATCAATGAGTAATAATCTTAAGTCTAAGGGATAATCATTCCACATACTTGTCATAAAGTGCAATTTCATGCAATTAAAGAGGGTTTAGTTTCTCACATACCTGTGTAATTTGGTTATAACGTCAGACGCATCATAAATATTACCTCATCTTCATCATAGGAGTAGCGAGGGAGCTTCCAACTTTGGAACCTTTAACTATTTCAACGGTAGCCCGTAATGATTATTCAAATGCATTATGGGTGACTGGAGCCCTGCCCTTTGAAGCTGCAGTATTCATCTAAGTGCTTCCACCGTGACATCTCGTCTCTTGGTAGCCCCACCTTGGGATACCCATCCTGAATTCTTCATCCTGGAAACCCGTCCTAGGATCCCCATCCTAGATGTTTCATTCTGGAAGCCCCATCCTAGGATCCCCATCTTGGAAGCTTCATACTGGGAGCTCCATTGGTTCTGAAACCTTATCTAGTGTAGAAGGTATTAGAGCTTCCATCTTGGAACACCAATATCTAGGAACCATTTCCATCGCAGGAATCTGCTCTTCTTTTAGAATCTTCAGGCTTCATGGAACCTCGTTTCGCTTCGAAAGTTGATCCTGCAAAACCTTTTAAACTTTACCAACAGGAACCTTATAATTTTATCATCAGGTCGATTGGTTTATGAACTGATTATCATTTAGTTTTATGAAAGCATATCTTGATCATATCTTATGCTTGTCTTTAGTAGGGTTATCCTATTATTTGCCTTAGATGTATGTTAATAACTATTGAGACATACATATCTATAGATGATGATAACAAATACCACAAGGCAGAAAATGAATCAAGGAATCGAAGCTGACAAATAGATCAGGAATCTAACAGAAATGCAGGTCAACTAAAGCAATATCTTGAGAATGGAACTCAGCAAACAGTTAGGAAGTTTTTTCTGTAACAAGCCATGAGATGCTACAATAAAATATCAGTAATCAGAAGAGAGTTTGCTGTAACCATGCACGTAATTTCGAGAAGTCAAGAAAAGAAGAGTTCGAGAAGTTAGTCGAGAACTCTAACAAAAAGGGTTATTCGAGAAGTCCCAGTTCGAGAAGTCAGGCTACCTCTTTATTCGAGAAGTCTGCAATATACACTAATCGAGAAGTCTACATAATAGGCTGTTCGAGAAGTCATTCGAGAACTCAATAAAATGTACTACTCGAGAAGTCGACATTCGAGATTTCAAGACACATCAGTTCGAGAACTCAGTCTGGATTCTTAATTATGCTAGAGTTCTCTGATGGAACATTTCAAATGAAGATCAAAACCCAAAATTACTTTGCAACCCGTGACATATAGACAGTGATCAGTTACACAGAGGATGTTACGAGTAGGGAGTCAAATTGTAAATATCTGAAGGCTCAAACTCTTCCAAGTGAAAGGTGAAATCAGTCACTGTTTATCCGACTTCAAGGGCAACAATAAGAGTGGAAGCAACCTCCAACATGATTACATTACTGCTAAAGAATTCAAAGGATATCTTGATGAATGCATAAGGATCAGCTGTTTCATCTGGGAAGTTCAAGTGCAGCTCAATAAGCAGAAAAGCTTATTGACTTTCAAAAAAATTATCTTTTTGATTAAAGCTACTTTTCAGAGATAAAGATTCAAAGTAAAAAGATCTTTTGCATAAATCATCACGTGGGCTTGGAAGCTAAGTCATTTTAAGAACTTAGTAACTTATGAAAAAGAAACATACACTAACTTGAAGCATGCGGGGATTGTCCAAATCAAGGAAAGAAGACCTTCAAGACATTTCCAGAAATGGTTACCACTTCAAGCATGTGTGCATGACAAGGTATACCAAAAATGCATCATTACATTCTACGTAGCTTACTTGTCTTCTTATAGTTTAAATAAGCTATATGAGCAGTATAGTTTTAGCAGAGAGAAGAAAATACTAAGCACAACGCACATTGCATTAGGTTTTCTTTTAAACACTAAGACCTTGTAACCCGCAGCTGTGTATTACTACGCAGAGTATTTGCTTCAAATACAACCATCAGGTTGACGGAATAAACCCACCTGAGATTTTTATATCTTGTGTTGCATATGTCTTAGATAAATTGTTTACCTTGTTTACTCTTTGTTCTTATAACACTCTACCTTAAGAACTTCGAAAAGAATTTTGTCAAGATTGTTTTCAACCCCCCCTGGTTCTACAATCTCGTGGTGCATATCTGGGAAATAGCAATTGGTATCAGAGCAAGCTTCTAACATACAAGAAGTCTAAAGATCACCACCATGGGAAAGAAGGATACAGGCGTGAAGATACCAGTCCTTGACAAAGACAATTACTTTCATTGGAAAGTAAAGATGCATTTACATCTCTTATCCATTGACACTACACCATAAACATCCTACGGTAACACCAAAAAAATGTTATAGCATGTACATTATATGTTACCTTAGGCCTATAAAGTAGCTAAGGTAACATTTTTCTGGTGATAGCTCTCAGCATGTTGCCTTAGGTGTCTAAGGTAACATCCTTGATCCCTAAGGTAACATGCAGTTTTATGTTACCTTAGCTTGCTATAGCAACAAAAGTGTGGTCTATGGCAAGTTAATATATATGTTACCTTAGAGACCTAATTTTTTTTTTAAAATAGTGATTCCCACTTTGGGCCCCACTGTTTGAGCCACTTTTGTTGGCTAAGGTAACATTTCTATTAGCTAATGTAACATCTTTTCCAGAAAAAATTGAAAAAAACTACACATATATATTATGCATCCCAAATTAAACCAAATCCAACACATTACTATATAATCCAAGAAAAGTACATCCACCAGTTATTTCATAATCCACACCAGCCACTACATAATCCACCAACTACAACATAATCCACCAACTATATTACTACTAAAGTCTCCAACTCAAACATCATAATTCACCATCATAAAATTAACCAACTACTAGAAATATTGTAGACTAATTCACGATGATCATAAAATTAACCAACTACTAGAAGTTTTGACCAGTTCTTTTAATAAAATTATTACTCAATGGAGTTAATTGTTTGACTAGCTAGAATGGCCTTTTGGATTAGCGGAACTCCAGCATTTTCGATTGCATCTGGAAGCTCTATGACTTTTGCTATTGTAACACCATCATTAATAACTTTGAGATTTCCGGATTCTGAAAGAACAACATTTCATCATGCACAACTGAATGTGGAAAAAATTACTTTAGTTTAAACAACATGATTAATCAAAAACTCAATGCATAATGATGCATTTGTGATGGTGTTATACAATTTGGTCATCTTGGTGTACAAAATTTGAATGCATAACATGTAGTGCTTTTTTTCTTCTCTAAGGTGCTAAACTCTACCTTAAATAAAACTTATAACACTAATAAAAGAACAGTCAGAGGGCTGTGGTATAAGACATCAAGCTATAAAAATAGCAGAATTAGAAAAGCCTAGACATTCATACATACTGCAAATAACAGAAGAACTGATAGTACATTATTAAATAAAAAAGGACTTCAATTAGGCATATAACTAGCAATAGCTATAAGCAAAAAACTTGTTTACCTGTTTGCAGTGAGCTTCAGTGCTTGCTGCTGAATGTCAAGCTGTTGGACCTTGAGACCAGTTGCAGGCTCTTTAACCATGACTTTACCATTCTCCTTCTTTCAACCAGTCTAATTTGGAAAGTTCCCTACATAATCTAATCAACTAGTCTCTATATTAATATACTGCTAGCTACGCACATTAATATAACTAGTAAAAAACAACATAGGCAGTGCAATCAGTTATACATTTAGGGCTCCACCTTGCCATTTGGTTTTAGGACATAAGTAGAAATATGAATGATATTGTATTGATACAGATTATCATGTTGATAAAAAAAATATCAGACTGCTAGTTGTCATTGAAGATTGTTGAGAATATTTCATTAACTAAATAACTGGTTGTCAATGAAATATCTAATGCACTTCCAGCTTACGGCATATAATTATTTAAAAAAAATGAACAGTTCGGTCTTGTGTGACAGGTGCCAACCTGGTGGAAAAATTAATCTGTCTTTGAATAAAATAACTGGCCAAAATATCACAACTGCAATTCAGCCCGAATATATGCTTACAAATTGCTCATAGACTGTTTATACTCATGTATGTTTTTATACAATGGAAGAACGTTTTGAAAAAATAGCCTGCATATAAAAATATTGTATCAAACAATTATTGTCAACATAAGAACAACTTTAGGAGCTTAACCTCTGGAAGAACTCTCGTCTTTCTACTAGATGGAAAACGGGGTATTGATCCATCTTCAGGTCTTTCAACAGTTGTAAAGCAGATATTTTATTCCTAGAAAAACAAGTAAAATTGCACATGACATGTGAGAAAGATATGCAGACACCAGTACAACAAGAAGATACATATATAGAAGCAGATTTATAATATAAAAGAATAACTAACCAGCTGAGTCTTTGCCAGTTGAGTCAAAGAATAACTAACCTGCAAAAAACAGATTTATAATATGATAAGTCATACTTCACCAGAAATCATTTACCTAAACTATCTGAAATCATTTATAAAAAAAATAAAACAAAAGCCTGCATATTGGTTATTTACTGAAAAGGGCCAAGGTATTGGCACTAACTGTATCATCAATAGAGAAACCTTTTGTCCACCTTACAAGTGTCCCCGAAGATATTGAATTTTGCATCACGGGGAAGGAGAAGGTAAAACCTAATTCCCTCTTTCTATTTCTTGAGCAACAAACTTTGCAAGTTCTGCTGCACTATAATCGATAAGTTCCTGAAAAGAGAAAAGTTAGGTTGTCAATTTTACACATACAGAATGGACATACCTCTACGAATTCTCGATCAGCAACTCTAACAGGGTAAGACATACCTGTGATGTCCCAAGCATCAAATTTGGAGGTATCTACACCTCTATGAATTCTCGATCAATAACTCCACTCTCTGTCCCTCCCAATCGCAAACGCAAAACCCGCAAGTTTGTTCCACCAAGGTCCAGTGCATAATAGACACATACCTCAGCATTAAAAATTGCAAAATAGAAAAGTCCTCATCTAATATAATTCATCAGATAAATAACAATAAAAGTGCACAAACTTCACTTAAAATGGAACCGTATAATCAAATGGTATAGACTAATTTCAAATGGTATAGACTAACAAAACAACTAAGGACTTCAAAAAAAAAAAAAAGATACCTTCAATTTCAAATGGTATAGACTATTGAGATGACTGGAGGGTTAATAGCCCTGAAATTAACTAGAAGATTAATCAACTAAAAATAAACACATAAAATAAAATCTCGCAAGAGATAAAATTAAACACATAAAATTAAAGGTTTGAAATACCTTTAATTCGTAATAGAAGATCCCCGATTAAAGCTCTTAAGCCCTAAAATGTAAAGCCCAAATTTAAGAAGCCCTGAAACCAAAGAGAGAGATCGATTAACTAACATTTAAGAGAAAAAATTGAATCAATTGAACTCAATATTAAAAACCCCAAATTTGAAGGAGCCCTGATTTCATATATATATTCTGGGGGAGAGAGTTTAACTGAAAGAACTCAATTGAAAGTGGGGGGAGAGAGTTTTTGTAGAGACAGAACGAGAGAGAGAGAGAGAGGATGGGGGGAGAGTTTGAGCAGAGAGGGGGGGAGAGTTCTAGCAGAGACAGAACGAGAGAGAGAGAGAGAGAGAGAGAGAGAGAGAGAGAGAGAGAGAGAGAGAGAGAGAGAGAGAGAGGATGAGGGAGAGAGTTTTAGTAGAGAGGGGGATGGGAAGAGTTTTAGCAGAGTGAGTATGAGGTTAGAGGGATTAGATATTTTGTTAAAGAGTGAAAATTTTGGGCGGTACAATTTGCCGCTCTCAAATTTTCACGGGTATATGTGCCATTTTAAAGTATTATCAATGAATTTAAATATATATATATATATATATATATATATATATGTATGTATATATATATATATATATTAATTTTTTTAAAAAAATGTGCATTTTAATATTTAAAAATTAATATCTCATTTATTTCATAAAATCATACTTTTATTAATAAAAGAATAATTGTAATTTTTAAATTTCACTTTTTCTTTAAGGCAGTGAGTTTTCAGATAGCACAAAATTTTCCCTGCTCTAAATTTTCACGGATAATTGTGCCTATTATAATCATATTTCTGTATTTTCTTTTGAAAAAAATTATGTATTTTTTTTAAAATTACATTTTAAATTTAATAAATTAAAGAGAATCTGAAATAATAATAAATAAATAACTTAATTTTTATAAATAGTAACTCATTAATTTAATAAACTCTTAATTTTCATTAAAATGAATTGATTTCATGGTAAATATAATTTTTAACACGTTTTTTTAATTTTTTAAAAATATATTTTTGTGCCTTATTGGTAAATTTTGTTGTTTATAATAAATAAAATAATATTTTTAATATAATTTTTTTAAATTGTTATTCTTTTATAGCTGTTAACAATTTTTTTGGAAGGCCTATACCCTGTTTTGCTTAGAATATTATAGTATAGATTATTCCAAATTATTTATGAATTTTTATTTTTAAAAAAATTGTACATTTAAAATATAATAATAAATAAAAATTGATAAAATTAATAAATAAACACTCTTAATATTTAAAAATAATAACTCATTTATATGGAAAATAAAAATGAATTAATTTAAAGGTAAATGTGATTTTTAAATAATTAAATAAATTTTTTGGTTAAAAAATTTAAAATTGAGTTTATCAATGATCTAAGGTAACATATCATGTATGTTGCTAACATCCAAGACTTTAAAGCTAAAGTAACATCACGTTTGTGGCTAGGATAACACAAAAATCAAAATGTTATATTAGGTCCAAAGTAACATGCTAAGGTAACATATTCTAGCAACATCAATGAAAAAGATGTTCCGATAGCCCATTTATGGTGTAGTGTGATGAAGGTTATGTAAACTGCATAGAGAAAGGTCCTCATATTCCTATGAAGGCTAACTCTGCAGTTGGAGAGACAGCTGGAACTGTAGCTGCTGGAAGGCCTATTCCCAAATTGCCAGCAGAATTCATAGATGCAGACAAAGAAGAAGTCCAGAAGGACAAAAAAACCATGAACATATTGTTCAATGGTATTGATCAAGACATGTTCGATAATGTCATAAACTGCACCACTGCCAAGCAAGTGTGGGACACTATTCAAACATTCTGTGAAGGGACTGAGCAAGTTAGAGAGAATAAGAAACAACTCCTCATACAACTGTATGAACATTTTCACTTCAGTTCAGGTGAAAGTCTAACTGATATATTTAGAAGATTTCAGAAATTGCTAAATGGGTTAAAGTTATATGGGAGAGTATATAAAACCAAAGATTCGAACCTAAAATTTCTGAAGTCTTTACCTAAAGAATGGAAGCCAGTAACAGTCTCATTTAGGAACTCTCAAGACTACAAAGATTTTACACTTAAGAGACTGTATGGAATTTTAATGACCTATGAGCTCGAGCTGCAACAAGATGAAGAAGTTGAGAAGAGCAAGAAGAAAGGTGGTAATGTAGCTTTGGTGGCCAATATTCTAACCAACCAAGATGGAAAGAAGATGAAGAATGTGGAAACCACACCAAGTCAAAGAACTTGTGGAGTTGGAACTAGCAGAGGTAAAAGCAAGATGATTGAAGAACTTGATGCATTGAGTGAGGATGAATCTGAAGATCTAGGTGAATACTTAGCATTTTTTTCAAAGAGATTTTCAAAACTAAGATTCAAGAAGAATCCAGCAGGAGCCGGGCAATTCAATAAAAGCTACCAACCAGTCAAGGATGTGGTTGAAAGGTCAAAGATCAAATGCTATAGTTGTGGAATTGCTGGTCACTTTACCAATGAATGCAGAAAATATAAAGCTAAGAAAGAGAAGAAACAGTTTGAGACTGTTGACTACAAAAAGAAATATTTTGATCTTCTCAAGCAAAAGGAAAGAGCATTCGTATCTAGAGATGATGATTGGGCAGCTGGAGGAGACTGAGATGCAGAGGAAGAGTTTGTCAACCTTGCACTCATGGCAAACGAGAATGATGAAGAGGATAGTTCAGCAAGCAACCAGGTATACTCTACAAATCTAACTGAGCTTTCCGAAGATGAATGTTATAATGTTGTTAATGAAATGTCCAATGAATTATATAACATGCATGTCACATTAAAGTCACTTAGCAAAGAAAACAAAAAGGTTAAAGATCTGAATGCTAAACTAGGAGATAGGAATACTCTGTTAGAGACTCAATTAATTGATTTTGAAATGATGAAAAGAGATTGCCAGGATGCTAAGAATGAATTACTTGAGGCTCTGAAAAGAGATGAGTGTTTAAAAGAGCAACTAAGAAGGGAACAAGAATTAATTGCTAAGTGGAAAGGATCAAAGGTTAAAACTGAAGAAATATGTAATGTTCAAGGAATTGATTCTTTCTGCAAATTAGCAGAAGCAAAGTTAGGAGTTGATGGGGAGGTTGTCTCAGATATTGACTCAATGGATGAGGAATGCCTAGTGAAGTCAAAACCTGTTAGTAAGGCAACCTTGGTCAAACTGAATAAGCAATATGGACCTGTCAGTAAAAACTTTGTAGTGGGAGAATGTAGCAAAACCAAATCAGTTGAACGAGAGAACATAGGCCACTTGTCCATCAAGAAATTGAAGGATAAGTTAGAAAAGACTGAATCAAAGGCTAAGGCTAAAAAGAAGAATAGAAATGGCAAGGTAGGAATTAATAAACATAGTAACTGCACACCTGATAAATACGCTCCCTGGAAGGAGTGTGTAAAATGTAGTAGTGTTAATCATTTATCTGCCAACTGTAAATCTGTTAAGAATGCTTCTGTGCCTAGTATGCCTCTGTCTGTGCCTATGCCTGCCATGAATGTTTTTCTTAATATGTTTGTTCAACCTGCTCATGTATCTAGTCAGTATGCTAACATGAAATTCATGCATAATCCATATTACAATGCCTTCAATATGCTTCAATTGCCATGGATGATGAATAACATGTTTGCACAGACTATGCCTAATTGTACATCTAGCTTTAATGCTTATGAGCAAGTGGAACAACCTGTTTTTCAAAGACCTACACCAAGAGTTAAGGTTGATTTAACTCAATCGGAACTCTTGGATAGTAAGGGTTTGAAGAATATGTGAAAGGCTAACACGGCAGGACCCAAGGAAACTTGGGTACCAAAATTAACTTGATTTGATTTTGATGTGTGCAGGGAGACAGAAAGAATCTTTGGTATCTGGATAGTGGCTGTTCCAGGCACATGACTGGAGATTCTACCCTGCTCACTAAGTTCGAGGAAAGAGCTGGCCCTAGCATTATCTTTGGAGACAACAGCAAAGGATATACTAGAGGATATCACTACGCCATAAGTGAGCATACGCAATGCTTTTTAGAGAGTGCTGCACTGAAAGCGTTTCGTTAGCTATGAAATTTTGGACCTTTTGCAACATGGCTGAATTGGTGTTGCATTAGCTGTAACTTGGTGTTGCATATTACACACGGTGTTGCACATCATGCAACACTAACAGATGGTGTTGCATTATCTATTTTTAAAATTTTAATATATGCTGTCGTGGCAAGTGTGGGCCCCATAGCTGATGATGTGGCAAGCGGGCCAGTGCTGACATGGCAGGTGTGGGACCTACCAGTGTTGATGTAGCAGGTGTGGGGCCCACCACTGCTGACATGGAAGGTGTGGGACCCACAATTGCTGACGTGGCAGATGGGGGGGGTCCACCATTGCTGATGTGGCAGTTGTGGGGCCCACCATTGCTGATTTGGTAGGTGTGGGGCCCACCAATGCTGAAGTAGCAGGTGTGGGGCCCACTAGAGCTGACGCTGCAGGTGTGGGGTCCACCAGTGCTGACATGGCATGTTTGTGGCCCACCAGTACTGACGTGGCATGTGTGGGGCCCACCAGTGCTGATGTGGCATGTAGTTTTGCATTTGGTTATAAAGTGTTGCATTTGCAATTTTAAGTGTTGCTTTAACTACTAGTTTTGTCCCGAATGATGATTCTATTTTTCTAAATTATTTTTTCATCGTTCCAATTCTAAACGTACGGATGTTAAGATCTAACTATTTTAGTGATGTGGTAATTTTTTTAAAAAATCCTAGATTTATTTTGTTTAATTTTATAATGGTCAAAGTAGACTTTCCTTTTAACTAGTATTGTCCCGAATGATGATTCTATTTTTTTAACTATTTTTTTGACTTTCCAAAGATAAAGATATTAAGATCTAACGATTTTAGTGATGTGGTAATTTTTTAAAAAAATCCTAGATTTATTTGGTTTGATTTTATAATGGTCAAGGCGGTCAAAGTAAACTTTCCTTTTAACTTGTCTTGTCTCGAATGATGATTCTATTTTTTTTTAAATTATTTTTTTGACATTCCAAACATATGGATGTTATGATCTAACGATTTTAGTGATGTGATAATTTTTTTAAAAAATCCTACATTTATTTGGTTTGATTTAATAATGGTCAAAGCGGTCAAAGTATACTTTTCTTTTAACTAGTCTTGTCCCGAATGATGATTCTATTTTTTTTAATTATTTTTTCGACGTTCCAAATGTACGGATGTTAACATCTAACGATTATAGTGATGTGGTAATTTTTTTAAAAAAAATATTTGGTTTGATTTTATAATGGTCAAAGCGGTCAAAGTAGACCTTCCTTTTAACTAGTCTTGTCCCGAATGATGTTTCTATTTTTTTAAATTATTTTTTCGACTTTCCGAATGTACAGATGTTAAGATATAACGATTTTAGAGATGTGTTAATTTTTTTAAAAAAATCCTATATTTATTTGGTTTTATTTTATAATGGTCAAAGCGGTCGAAGTGGACTTTCCTTTTAACTAGTTTTCTCCCGAATGATGATTCTATTTTTTAAAACTATTTTTTTGACTTTCCAAACATACGGATGTTAAGATCTAACGATTATAGTGATGTGGTAATTTTTAAAAAGAAATCCTAGATTTATTTGGTTTGATTTTATAATGGGCAAAGCGGACAAAGTAGACTTTCCTTTTAACTAGTCTTGTCCAAAATAATGATTCTATTTTTCGACGTTCCAAACGTACGGATGTTTAGATCTAATAATTTTAGTGATGTGGTAATTTTTTAAAAAAAATCCTAGATTTATTTGGTTTGATTTTATAATGGTCAAAGCGGTCAAAGTAGACTTTCTTTTTAACTAGGCTTGTCCCGAATGATGATTCTATTTTTTTAAAATTATTTTTTCGACATTTCAAACGTACGGATGTTAACATCTAACGATTATAGTGATGTGGTAATTTTTTTTAAAAATATTTGGTTTGATTTTATAATGGTCAAAACGGTCAAAGTAGATTGGCACGTGGTCTACACAGGGTGAAAAAAGGTCGGATATTTTTCACGTCCAAATTTTTATTTAACAAAAAAAAATTATAATCATTTAATATGAAAAAGGAAGGCTGCCCCTTTTCCCATCCAAAATTAAAGGCGGTAGTTTTCCCTCCTAACGAAAAATAAAGGCCCGCCTCCCCCCTTAACAAAAATTACAAGCCCACTCCCCCCCCCGTCTCTTACTCAGACACTTCACAGTTCACACAACTCCAACTCCCCCTCACTCTCGCAGTCGACTCTCTCTCTGTATCAAATGGATGAAATCGACTCTCTCTATATCAAATCAGATAAATTTCTCTTCTCTATTCTATTCTATAATAATTCTCTTCTCCATATCTAATTTGTTTTTGATTTTGCAGGTGATAGTTGGAGCCTCACTTCTTCAAGTAATTGGTATATAATTCTCTTATATTTATGCATTTTCATTGTTTAATTGCTCTTCTTCACTCTTCAATTAATTATTTCTATTTTTGATTTTCACTTAGGGCTTCAATTGGGGTTTTCAATTGTGTATAAATGTTTTTTTGTATTGTTCTATGTAATGCTAAAGATGGATAGCTGTCATTTACTAAAAGAGATGGAGTGGGCACACAGGTGTTCGTGGGAAAACTTTGTTTATAAATAAGAATGTGGTATATTTTCTGAGATATCATTTTAGAAGTAACTCTCCTGAGTTTGACAATTTTGAAGAGTTTTTGTGCTTCATTTAGTTATAACTATTATCCATCTTGTGTTTTGGTAAAGTTTATCAACCAGTCAAGGACGCACACAATACTCTTTATTCCTTTATTCCCTGGGGTGGTGGGTTGTAGGTTGTAGTACTGCCTTAAGAGCTTAGTTTTTTAGTTTGAAGAGGAGTTGATGAATATCAAGTTGAATGTTAATTTAATGTAACATTGTGCAGGAGACGCAACGTCAATATTGGCAACGCTGCTGTGGTGTTGCCTATGACCTTAAGCAACGCTTTTTAGGTCTTTTGCAACTTTATTTGGGGCTTGCGTATGCTCACTTATGGCATAATGTATGGCTAGATTTCAAAAGGAAATGTTGTCATCCAAGACGTAGCACTGGTTGATGGTCTTAAACACAACTTGCTTAGTATCAATCAACTACGTGATAAAAATTAGGATGTCTAATTTACATCTAAAGCTTGTGTTGTTTTCAAGAAAAACGACAACAAGGTAGTGATGACAGGAAACAGAAAAGGAAATTTGTACATTGCTGACTTCAACTCAACGAGTGCCAACTCTGCTACATGCCTCTTCAGGAAGGCAAGCATGGATGAAGGATGGCTTTGGCACAAAAGACTATCTCACTTTAGTTTTAAAGCGATGAATGAATTGGTCAAGAAGGATTTGGCCAGAGGTATTCCAAAATTGGAGTTCTCCAAGGATGGATTGTGTGATGCATGCCAAAAATGGAAGCAAAAGAAGGCCTCTTTCAAGTCCAAGTCAATGTCATCAATTGATCAACCCTTACAGCTACTGCAAATGGATTTATTTTGGACCAGTCAATGTATTGTCGATATCTAACAAGAAATATTGTCTTGTAATTGTTGATGATTTCTCCGAATACACTTGGACCTTCTTTCTGCATTCGAAAGATGAGGCAAGTGAAATCATTATCAAGCATATCAAGACAGTCAACAACAATCCAATCCTCAAAGTAAGGAGGATTAGAAGTGACAATGGAACTGAGTTCAAGAATTCTGTGTTAAGAGAATTCTATGAAGAAGAAGGAATCATTCAAGAATTCTCCACATCACGAACACCTCAACAAAATGGTGTAGTGGAGAGGAAGAACATAACTCTCATTGAAGCTGCAAGGACTTTGCTTGAAGAATCAAAGTTGCCAACATATTTCTGGACTGAAGCTGATAACAATGCATGTTACACTCAGAATATATCTTTGGTCAATCAAGCAAAAGGCATGACACCTTACCAATTATTCAAAGGCAAGAAGCCAATAATTAACTTTCTGCATGCCTTTGAATACAAATGTTTTGTATTGAAAAAATATGGCGAGAGCCTTGGGAAATTTGATTCAAAGGCAGATGAAGCTATCTTTGTTGGGCATTCGGCTGGAAAATAATACAGAATCTACAACCTAAGACTTAACATTGTTATGGAATCCATACATGTTGTTTTTAATGACAAGAAAATATATGGTCTTGTAGATGAAGGTTTTCATGAATCACTCTCATTCGAGAATGAGTAAAATGGTGAAGAAAACGAAGATGATGATGAAGAGAGGTTATCGGTGAGTGTAGAGAACAGACATGGACCATCAATTGAAGTGCATAATGGACCATCTGTGGAAGAGCAACTCACACCAGCTGGTGGAGATCATCTTGAAGCATCAGTTGAGAATCAAAAAGAAATATCTATTGACAACTCTGTTAGAACTCCACTCAACTCGAGGTCCATACACTCAGGGGGAGTTTCTCACAGTCAATACTCAACAACAAATCAAGATTGTCAACACAAAGAAAATGAAGTAACTTCATCAAGGTCAAGATTACCACCACAAAGAAGATGTACTAAGGATCACCCTTTTGAACTTATAATTGGTGACTCCAGTGCAAAAGTCCAAACTAGGAGAGCAACTCGAGAAGAATGCTTATACAGTAGTTTTTTTTTCTAAAGAAGAACCTAAGAAGGTTGAAGATGCTCTTCTAGATCCAGACTGGGTTTTAGCAATGCAAGAAGAGCTAAACCAGTTTGAGAGAAATGAAGTATGGAAACTTGTAGCCAAACCTAAAAACAAATCAGTGATTGACACTAAGTGGGTATTCAAGAACAAGATGGACGAGAATGGCACAGTCACAAGGAATAAAGCTAGACTAGTTGCTAAAGGCTACTTTCAAGAAGAAGGAATTGACTTTGAAGAAACCTTTGTACCAGTGGCAAGGTTAGAAGCAATCAGAATCTTCCTAGCCTATGCAGTCATGCCAATTTCAAAGTCTATGAAATGGATGTCAAGAGTGAATTTCTAAACGGTATTCTAGAGGAGGAGGTGTATGTTAGTCAACCTCCTGGTTTTGAAGATCCAGATTTTCCAGAATATGTGTACTATTTGCTCAAAGCACTCTATGGCTTGAAGCAAGCACCTAGAGCCTGGTATGACACACTTTCATAGTTCCTCGTAGAGAATCACTTCATCAGAGGTATTGTTGATAAAACTCTCTTTTATAGATCTATCAATGGCTCTATGATACTTGTCCAAATTTATGTAGATGATATAATATTTGGGTCTACTGATGAAAAAGCTTTGCAAATGGTTTGTCAAACTTATGTCAAGTAAATATGAAATGAGCATGATGGGTGAATTAACTTATTTTCTTGGTTTACAAGTTAAACAAGTAAATGAGGGAATTTTCATAAGTCAAACTAAATATGTTTTCGATCTTTTAAAAAGATTTAACTTAGCAGACTGCTCTTCTGCAAAAATACCCATAGCCACTGCCACTAAGCTTGAGTTGAATACTAAGGAAAAGAAAGTAGACATTTCAAGCTATAGGGGCATGGTTGGATCTCTTCTATATTTAACTGCTAGCAGACCTGATATTATGTTTGCAACATGTTTATGTGCTAGATTCCAAGCTGATCCTAGGGAATCTCATTCAATAGCTATTAAAAGGATTTTCAGGTATCTCAAGGGAACACCAAACCTTGGCATTTAGCACCCTAGAGATTCTGGTTTTAATCTAATAGGCTATTC
The DNA here is from genome assembly GCA_036435485.1 of Saposhnikovia divaricata. NCBI lineage: Eukaryota > Viridiplantae > Streptophyta > Magnoliopsida > Apiales > Apiaceae > Saposhnikovia > Saposhnikovia divaricata. Next base: position 128,721,747 of record CM071596.1, on the reverse strand, counting down.
AAATGCAGATTATGCAGGGTGTAAGATGGATAGAAAAAGTACCACAGGCACCTGTCAGTTCTTAGGAAACAAGCTGGTTTCATGGTTCCGTAAGAAGCAAAATTCAGTTTCTACATCAACTGCAGAGGCTCAGTATATAGCAGCTGGAAGTTGTTGTGCACAGATTTTATGGATGAAAAATCAATTGCTTCACTATGGAGTTAAGGTTGAGAAGATTCCAATTTTCCGTGACAACACTAGCGCAATTGCAATTTCTGAGAACCCAGTGCAGCATTCAAGAACCAAGCACATAGACATCAGATACCATTTCATCAGAGAGCATGTGATGGAAGCTTCTGTGGAACTACATTTTGTTCCAACTGAGAAACAATTGGCAGATATATTTACTAAAGCTCTGGATGAAGCAACCTTCTCAAGGTTGGTAAATGAGCTTGGTATGTTGAACTTTAATAATCTTTCAATATCTGTTCAATTTATTGCAGCTAGTGAATTTTATTATCTGGATTTTGTTTGTTTTATTTGCTTACTTGCATGATTACTCTGGAGATATCGAACACTTAGTTTCCTAGAGATATCGGATAATTATGTGTACTTATTTGAGTTATTGAATGAATATTATGCTTGAGATGTCGATCAGTTGATTTTCTAGAGATATCGAACTAGTCTTCTTGCTAGAGATATCGACCAGTCAATCACTAAGAGATATCGAATAAGTTAATGTTCAGATAATATCGAATGGTTAATATTTGAGATATCGAATGGATTAATTATTTGTTGATATTATTTAATTGCTTATCCAGAATAATCGAATGTTTTGTGTGCTCTGTACTCTAAAATTATTTGTCTCAATTTGATTAGACTCAAGCTGTTAGACTTAAATGATTTTGGAACTAGTTACACACATAATATTTTACTTTTTATCTTTTCTAAATGACCTGTCAGGATTAGTCTAGGACACCGTGTAATCTTTTTTGCATGCATTAATGTGTTTAAAGAGGTGTGAACTTTGCTGAACCTTTCACCCATTTAACTCCTAGATATTAAGTCGCGTCTTTCAGACTTCTGGGCATATAAATAGGCAGGGGTAGATATCATTTAGACTCACACTTTGCAAAAACAAACCCTTTCTCTTTTCTTCCTTAACCTATTACAAAGATGACAAAGAGCATTCTTAAGGTTTCCGTTGAAGAATTTGAGGCCCTGCACGAAAAGATAGATGAGCTTATTGCAGAAGAAGAGAAGGCCATTCCTGCCATGTGTGCAGCTTTGGCAGTCCTCCAGGCACGCAGCAGGGGGGATTCCGTCAACGACCTAGCCGCAGCCGCCTAGTTGGTTTAGGGGGGGACGTTGTTTTAGTTTTTGTTTAAGTTGTTTTATTTTGTTGTTCTTGTTACAATGGTCCTTCAACCATTTTTGTAATTTTTTTTATGAATGAAATGACCTTTCCATCTATCTTTATCGTTCTGTTCTGTTTATGTTGATATAATCTGCTTGCATGTCTCTATGGAAGAACCAAACTGTTAGATTATGTTTCGACTTGAACTCAACAAAGAAAACCTAGATAAGATAAAGTTAGATAGTGCTTAAATCACCTAAGATGTCTTAATAATTTAATCCTTGTGATTTATTGTTATTAATTCAACTTATGCGTAACTCCGATCCTTTAGTGATTAGGCACATATTTCATTGAGTTAACTCTAATCTAATCAAGATATTTCGAATTCTTTTGAATGACACTGAATAGATATGTTAACTTACACAATATTCAAGTTGTTCTTAATTCTAAATTAACATTGTCATCTAACCCAAAAGTGAACTCGAATAGCTACACAGTTGCATAGTTTCTTGTCCTATTTGCAGTACTCCTAAGGACTTAAACTGACAACAGAGGAAGATGATGATATGTTGGTGTTGACACAAGCAAACTTGGTTATTACATCAACCAGGTTCTACAATTCTGTCATGTGCCATGTGTAAAACACCTAGAATTAATGTTAAAATCAAAAATAACTAATTTGGACTCTACTATAAAACATGACCAATTAGTTAATCTTGAACACATGAATAAGTAATTTTATTTCTGCTGATTGAACTTAACTCAAAATTGACTAATTAAGGCTTTAAGGTTAATTGTAACATATTTGCAGATACTTAAATAAATATCCATAACTATCTTTGTAAAATTGTCTCTTTTCCCTAAGTGCAGCTTCAAGCACACTGTCAATTTATTCAGTCAAGACAAACGGTGTTCTGTACCTCTAAGAGATTAAACCTTCATGTGGAGAAGGCTCTTGATTCATTACACCTAGTTCAGGTATTGAGTTCTCTTTCATCAACACTTTTCTTTTACTGTCCTAGTATCTTTGCCTTATTATGCCGAAATGAGAATTGTTGGAATGTCCCCCAGATTATCTACCCAATCAGCACACCACATATTCTTAGTTTCCCATCTTTAACCCCCTCTACAGTTTCTCAACAAACTATAGTTGACAAATCTTGTGTATCTTAACTTGAGGGGAGTGAACAAGAGGAAAGTGAGGGTGAGGGAAGTGGTGAACATCAAGAAACCACAAGAACAAGGAAGGTAAGGGTGTGTAAAACCAGCCTAGCCATCCTATGTCTTCCCAAAAAGGCATAGAGATTAATAAGGACATCCACATTTCTAGTTTTAGTCTCTTAATAGACTTCAACTATTGAATCAAGTTCCCAATCTGGAACACAATCAGTGAGGGTAAGGGACACAGTTGTGCAACCTTCTTAAACTTGTCATCTAGCCAGGAGTTAGTACAAGTTGCAGGGACACAAGGGGAGCACACACAAGTTACTCTTAACTATTTCTCAAATTCAGGTTGATGGATCTTCTATAAATGAGAGGATTCAGCCCCATTCATGGATACCTAGTTTGTGATAATGAAGCACTTCAACATACACATCAAACACTCTTGATTCTTCATTTCATTTCATGAAGAAGCCAACACTCAACCTTGAGTTCTCTAAGCTTCTAACAGGGCAGTTTACTGAACTCTTACTTCTGTTCTGGGACATCAGTGCTTAATATCTATATCTCTTCAACCTTTATGGAATCTTGTGATTTCTATTTAGGACTGAGGAAAGGGAGTGAAAAACAGGAGATGCCTGGTTGCTCCAGGGCAAAAGGTGAGTTGTGTTCAAGAGTGGTCTCCTATTTCTTCCAGGAGAGCAAAAGGAGAGATTGAGTATCGCTTTAGACAGGGAAGGTGAGTTGTAAGAAGTGAGCCAGGATGAGATCCTGATGCAAAAACAAAGAGGTTAAGAGAGAAGTTTTCTTTATGCAGATCCTTGCTTCTCATCCCTTTGATCCTCATAGTTACTACATCACTGTTCTTGCTGAAAACAAAAAAGGGGGAGAAGTTTGAAGGGGATTTTGAAAAAGGGCTCCAGATTTTTCTTTCCTTTAACATCAAAATAAAGGGGGAGAAATTTCAAGAGTTCAGAAGTTTCCTTCATATTTCAAGTTCAGAAGTTTTCTTCATAATTCAACAAAGGAGAAAACTCAGAAGACCTTCAGATTATCCAGTAAGTGTAGGAATAGAACAAACTCTCATATTGGATGCTATATATAGGAGGAGCAGTTCTTAGTACTCAAGTGAAGTGAGTAGTACAATCCAGAAACTGTGTCAAGGAAGCTTGATCAAAATTTTCTGTCCTAGTAAAAGAAAAACCTGAAGAGTGGTTTTTGTTATCATCACTCTCTGGATTTATGTCCTTCTCTTGAAGACATAAATAGGGGGAGATTGTTGAGATATACATGTCTATAGATGATGATAACAAATACCACAAGGCAGAAAATGAATCAAGGAATCGAAGCTGAAAAATAGATCAGGAAGCTAACTGAAATGCAGGTCAACTAAAGCAATATCTTGAGAATGGAACTCTGTAAACAGTTAGGAAGTTTTTTCTGTAACAAGCCATGAGATGCTACAATAAAATATCAGTAATTAGAAGAGAGTTTGCTGTAACCATGCAAGTAATTTCGAGAAGTCAAGAAAAGAAGAGTTCGAGAAGTCAGTCGAGAACTCTAACAAAAAGGGTTATTCGAGAAGTCCCAGTTCGAGAAGTCAGGCTGCCTCTTTATTCGAGAAGTCTGCAATATACACTAATCGAGAAGTCTACATAATAGGCTGTTCGAGAAGTCATTCGAGAACTCAATAAAAAGGACTATTCGAGAAGTCGACATTCGAGATTTCAAGATACATCAGTTCGAGAACTCAGTCTGGATTCTTAATTATGCCAGAGTTCTCTAATGGAACATATCGAATGAAGATCAAAACCCAGAATTACTTTGCAACATGTGACATATAGACAGTGATCAATTACACAGAGGATGTTACGAGTAGGGAGTCAAATTTTAAATATTTGAAGGCTCAAACTCTTCCAAGTGAAAGGTGAAATCAGTCACTGTTTATCCGACTTCAAGGGCAATAATAAGAGTGGAAGCAACCTCCAACATGATTACATTACTGATATCTTGATGAATGCATAAGGACAGCTATTTCATCTGGGAAGTTCAAGCACAACTCAATAAGCAGAAAAGCTTATTGACTTTCGAAAAGATTATCATTTTGATTAAAGCTACTTTTCAGAGATAAATATTCAAAGCAAAAAGATCTTTTGCATAAAGCATCACGTGGGCTTGGAACTAAGTCATTTCAAGAACTTAGTAACTTATGAAGAAAGAAACATACATTGACTTGAAGCATGCTGGGATTGTCCAAATCAAGGAAAGAAGAACTTCAAGACATTTCCAGAAATGGTTACCACTTCAAGAATGTGTGTGTGAATAGGTATACCAAAAATGTATCATTACATTCTACCTAGCTTACTTATCTTCATATAGTTTAAATAAGCTGTATGAGCAGCATAGTTTTAGTGGAGAGAAGAAAACACTGAGCATAACGCACATTGCATTAGGTTTTCTTGTAAACACTAAGACCTTGTAACCCGCAGCTGTGTATTACTACGTAGAGTATTTGCTTCAAATACAACCATCAGGTGGACCAAACAAACCCACCTGAGATTTTTATATCTTGTGTTGCATGTGTCTTAGATAAATTTTTTACCTTGTTTACTCTTTGTTCTTATAACACTCTACCTTAAGAACTTCGAAAAGAATTTTGTCAAGATTGTATTCAACCCCCCCCTTCTACAATCTCGTGGTGCATAACTGGGAAATAACAATAACACCTATACATGTCACTAGGTAGCCTCTTTATATTATTTAACGTTTAAAGTGCATGTTGGCATCTAGCACATAAGTAGCTTAATAAAATTATGCTTAGACATATGGTTCTTATCTAGATTCCAGTCTACTTAGGCAGATAGATTCATACTAAGGCATTCTAGTTGTGCCCAAATCTGATTCTCTAAGTACACAAGGTATTATAAGCTTTAACCTTATAATCTATTATCGAAAAATAATATTCTCTAAGTTAGAATATGGATCAAGTCAGGCTTCCATACAGAGAGGGTAACCTTTGCAGAGTTATTAAGGAGCCATCCTAGGCCTATACATATATGTTCAATCAACCTTGTTTTATGGTTTTAGAGTATGTGTATGGACTCCTAAACAAACATCAGTGGATAAGCTGTGAATTTTAAGTAAAAGTCTAAAGAAGAAGTAGAGTAGATGAGCATTACCATAATTCAAAGGGGTAAGTTTAGTTTCCACATACCCATATAGGTTACTCAAAAGCATACTGGATTGCATGTACCTTATCTCTTAAGGTTGCAACCTTCATTTAAAGGATTTCCGTTGTTGGAGCCTGTCATCCGGAAGCCTTATTATGGGAGCTCCGTCCCAGGAGCCATATCTCTGGAAGCCTCATCCTTAGAAGCCTTTGTTTCGGTTGCTCAAACCTGGAAGTGTTTATTTAGGGAGCCTTATCCTTTAAGCTTCTATTTTCATGAGACATTTCAGAAGTTAGGTAGTGTGATATCAAATGAGCCGTGTTCTTTTTCGAGGAGTTTCGCTGTGGTAGCCTCACGCAGGGGGCTTTACCATAACCCCCTCAACTAGGAGCTATTTGAGTAAGAGGGGTTTCGCTATGGTAGCCTCACACTGGAGGACTTTACCACAACCCCCTCTCTCAGGAGTGATATTTAAGTAGGTGGGCGTTTCGCTGCGGTAGCCTCTTATAGGAGGACTTTACCACAACCCCCTTTTCTCAAGAAATATATTTAAGTAGGTGGGGTTTCACCGTGGTAGCCTCTTACAGGAGGACTTTACCACATCCCCCTTTCTCAGAAGAGATATTTTTGTAGATTTCACTATGGTAACCTCAAACAGGGGGACTTTACCACAGGCATCCATGGTAGCCTCACACAGGGGGACTTTATCACAGGCATCCATGGTAGCCTCATACAAGAGGACCTTACCACATGCATATTGGTAGCCTCGTACATGAGGACTTTACCGCATGCATCCATGATAGCCTCATACAGGATGACTTTACCACAGGCATCCATGGTAGCCTTCTACAGGAGGACTTTACCACAGGAACCAATATTTAGGTAGGAGGGGTTTCGGTGTGGCAGCCTCACGCAGGAGGACTTTACAACAACTCCCTCAACCAGGAGATATTTGAGTAAGAGGGGTTTCGCTGTGGTAGCCTCACGTAGGAGGACTTTATCATAACCCCCCTCAACCAGGAGATTAAAATAAGAGGGGTTTCGCTATGGTAGCCTCACTTAGGAGGACTTTACCATAACCCCCTCAACCAGGAGATTTAAGAACAGATATCCATTGCTTTAAAACTTGACATATTCGAGATGCCATTCTGGGAAATATGTCATCCACTACCCCCCAGTTCTTCGGGACAGCTTGTCTGTGGTGGAGAACTAGTTCATCGCATTTCCCATCATATCACCAATCTAGTTGTTGTCATCTCAAGTCTTTTGTCAATATGAATACGCTTCGATGAAGTTCATCAAGTAAGGGATGTGGAAGCCTCCTATCTAGCTTGACGACACAGGTCCCAGAACTTTGAATTTTATAAAGGCCAATTCTTCTTTGGTTATGGACTTGGAACCTGGACTGATTGCCTGGCAAATCTGTGACGCCCCCAAATCCGGGATCAGAGATCTAGGCGATCACGGTCCATCATCCAGTGATCACGTACTTATTCTTGCATATAATAATTATAACAGCAATTGATCCTGCAATAAACTCACACCGCATGTACTCACACACTCACGCACACACGCACATAGGTTAGAGTCTCAGAAACGTCATACACTTGATTGAGCAAAAGTAAAAGCTTCAGAGTTATTACAGACCGAATTAAATAATATTTATGCTACCAACAACACTTGTATATGAAGCGGTGTTAGCGGCTTGAATGTTTGTTACGGTACACTGCCTTGCACAGGTCATACTTATAAATAAAACGTACTAACAAAAGTTGCCAACCAATCCGGCTAATGGGGCCTACCGGTGGGATCTCAACTGCAGCCTGGGGCCTAGTCACCTGCTTTCGGACAGTCTGACGGGGTCTTGCCATTTCTCTTAACTGTTGTGTTTGAAATAAATAAAAAGGAACAAAAACAAGCAAGAGTGAGCAACTATAGCTCAGCAAGATATATATATAGGATAAGAGGTGCTAATCTTTTATTCGATTTAGCAACATTAAATGTAATTATATAAATCAATATAAAATCATCTTTCATCTTTGAGTCATCGTAAGGGTGCACCAACGCGTGCCCTTGTTTTCAAAATAATCTGCAGTTCTAGATGCTACATGAAATCAATATTTTTCTTTTTATCAAAATAATGACACTATTGGCAACTTGGCTCGTAGACCTAAGAAGCAGTGTCTTAGTACTTTTTCCAAAGTGGAGGATGGGACTTGAAGAAAGGATAAAACATGACAGGGATTGACGATGATCAGTCGCCACATCCAAGTCCAATAATCCGAGGGTCTTCTCTACCGGTAGAAGGATAGAAACTACATCCGTAACTATCCTCGGGTGAAAACTACATACGTAATCACCCTCGATGAAAACTACATCCGTAATCATCCTTCGGCAACACCTGGGCCGGAATAATAATTGATGGACCGCCTGGCTCACGGCCGCTTACACATCATGGGAATCATTCGTCAACGATTCCCACACCTGCCAGAGTCCCCTTTTTCTTTTTCTTTTAAAAAAACTTTATTTTGATTGAAAACTGAGTAGTTGAGGTCCGACATCAGTCGACCGATAATTCTTGAAATCGTACCAGAAGCAAAACCTGACCGAGGGTTTTCGAAAATGTTTTGGGTTCGAAAGAGTTCGAGTTTGAAAACGCTAAAGGTATCTTGGATTAGTTTTGTCTTTAAAATAATGAACAATAATTAATAAATGATATTTTAAGATTTAATATAAATAATTAATAAAATAATTATTTAATTAAATAAGCTTTTAATCCAAGATAGATATTTTTGAGTGTTTATAATAATGTAAAAATAATAAATACTTAAGTATACGATACTTCCCGAATGGCTCTTCGGGTTTTCGAAATTTAATCACGATATAATAATATAACGCTCCCCGGTCAATAGTATATTTGGACCGCTACGACCTCTATTGCTAGAGTCGTTGTCCGAAGGAAACACTTTCATTTTAAGTTCAAGGGTGTACAACACATATGCATAAATCTCAAACTTCAACATAATCTCGTAAAGCATAAGCATATAATACGTTTGGAAGCTACAACACAACAGTGAAAATCCTTATATATAAGTTTTGAAAGTAAACTTGCCTTGGTGAGGTTGGGGTGGTCGAGCTTGCGGAGTGGAATGAAGATCTATACATAACCAATAGTCGTTCGTTAGTACCTTAACAATACCTTTTAATTACAAGGTTTTAGAGGACACAAAACTAACTTAATGACTTCGTCTTATGACTCTCTAGCCCCACTATAGGTTCATGCCATCACTCGATTATGCTCGTCACTTATTCGACTTAATTTGGTTACCACATTCGAAGCGTATTGATTCCTCCTTAAAATCATACCAAATTAACTCCTCTTACGACTTTTTCACTTGCGCGAACTTTACTCTAACATTTTTATAAAATTGAAAAATACATATTTTAATCCAGTTCTTTTTGGGTAACCTCCACCAATGTAATTAATAGCTCTCCTAATTTTTTCATGATCCTACATAAATTTTTAGGGGTCTAAAGAGGGCTCACAAGTGGACCATATAATGCAGTTCGGATTCCAGAACCACCCTTCACTTCTCGGGTCATAACTCAAAATCTATACATCACCTAGTCATGAACCTTGCATTTCTGGAAACTACATTCAAATACCTTTCTAACCATATGCATTAGGACCTCGGGAGACAAGATTTATGGGTTCAAAACCCTCCTACAAGACAGTACATGTTCCCAGAAATTTTACACAGCACATATCCTTTCTCAAACATTCAAGACTCACTTTATACATCACATCTATCATCAAAACCACCAAGATTATTCTCTATGGCACACATGGGGTTATATACACTAAGTACAAGCTTTAAAATCACATCAACAACATATAACCTCAAGATTTTCATCATCCATAACTCTTATAACCAAGATTTACACTAAGATTCTTAGATCTAACAATATACATCATAAATAATTCATGGCTAAGAGGGGTGAGGATTTTATACCTTCTTGAGTGTCTAGGAACCTTGGATGAGCTTTATAGTCTCTAAGAACTCTTAGATGAACTCCTACAACCCTTAATCCATCAAGATCTAAAAGAAGAACAAACTTGGTTACTATTCACTCTATCTTCAACAATTAATATCTCAAGATTGGATGGACAAAATGGTTTGAAACTCATAGCATACCTTCTTTATAGTGTGTAGAAGACCTAGGAATTTTGCCTTGATTTTTAAGTGAGGGGAAGTTGAAGAAAATTTTCTTCTTCCTCCCTTGAATGTGCTTGGCCGAGAGCTTCTTGAACAAGGGGGGGAGTTGTTTGGTTGGGTGATGGGATTATGACTTGTATTATTGTAATATGTATTGATGTGTATATGTATTGTATCACATGTTGACACCCTAGGTAGTAGGCTAGCCATACACCATACCTCTTTGTCTCCTAGAATAATGCACCAACTAGTTACTATACATTGGTTGCTTTTGCTTTTCTAGTTTGCTTTTCTAACAATCTAGTTACATGATACTTGCATGTAATATCCTTCCTTGTATTATTATTCCTCCACCAATGCTTGTCACTTAATCCTCATTTCATAACGTATCTTAATTAAACTCCTCGTAATAATATTTTGTCACGTAGAGATTTCCTTTGTAATTCATTAAGTGCTAAATTGTATAAATTCCTTAAATATCCATAACTCCTTGTCATAATCTCTTAAAATCTTTCAACACTCTATTAGCTCTCAAATCCCAAGTTTTATAACTCTTAATAGCAATAAGACTCTTGCCTTCAGCAATCTTCCCTTTTTCTTACATAGTGAAGGTAATAACATAAATTTAATCAATTCCATTAAACAACATGGGTGACTCAAAAGGTTCCAAATTCACAATGTCATATGATATTATATAAAAAAAATATTAAAAAAATTAGGGTTCTTACACAATCTCTTGAGAGTTGAGCGTTTTCTAATAATTATCCTAGGTAGCATGATTATTACTACCCCCTGATTCCTCGGTTCAGCTATCTTTCTTGATGTTCTCATTTCTTTCTTCAGAAGGTTTGAATTTATACCCGTGAAGCTAGGTATTGTATCATAACTTATTGTAGCTTTGTCAGGTCCACGAACGTTAATTAAGAAGCCACTTCTCTCTTCATCATTGGGAGGTCTGTACCCATTTTCTTCTTGATAGGAAGCCTCCTTTCATCAACTTTTGATTGGTTGATCTCGTGAGCATCTTCGTATAGACCCTCCATTGGGCATTTTAGATTTCTCCATCTCTCATGTGGGAGGCTGCCAGCTATATTGCCTAGGAGGAAGCCATCCCCTTCCCGCAATAACCTCTTTGAAAGGTTCTTCTTTGATCATGACGCTTTTTTAGTTGCATCTAGTTTCCTTGTATATTTTTAAGATGACCTTCCATTCTACATTTTTCAAGTAGTTGGTAGCCCTACTGTTTGGCAACCCAAGTGGTATGTCATACGTGGGCCACATATCACTTTCTTTCTTGGTAGAGAGATCATTGGTATCCCTTTCATATTCTGGTGGCAGATTTTTAAAATTTTGTTTACTTCCATAATTCTTTCCCAAGGATATCCCATGATTTAAGCTTCAGCTGTTGGAGAGGCTTCCAATTGGAGCCTCTTGTAAGGGAAATTTCTGGTTTATAACTCTTTGGGGGCCTGAGGCGGCCATGATAAGCCTTCTTTATTTGGGAGCATTTAGCATTTAGCCATCATCATCATTCCGATGAGGCTTCTGGTCAGGCTGTCATCATGACTGTGTTGCCTGGAGCTGTCAGGAATTTGGTTGCCCCTTTTTCCAAGAGCTTCCTATGCCTTTTTGGCATTGGCACCTCTATTAGCTCATCTTAAGGGCTTACACGCCCTTTCTTTTTGGTGAGAGACTTGGTAGTACTCTTCAAAATCGGGTTGGCAGCTTTTCAGACATCCATTCTTGTTTTTTAGATGGGAAGCTTCATGGCCATATGACAATTGAGGCTACCGCTCGCTTTTCCTTCACAACCGATAACCCTTTCACTGAATTATAGGATATGCCTTCATTTAACTTTCCTAAAATCATATTTGAGGACCTTCTTAACATCTGAATTGCTCTTCTTTAGTAGCGTGGCCAGTATGTTCCCGATTTTCTGCATGGTATTTGCGTTCCGAGATGCTGATCAGTTGCACCGGAAACCCTTTCTTTTCTTCCACAGTATCAAATTGCTCGTCCGGAAAAGTTTTTTTTAATTCCATGATTTTCCTTAACAGCTTCCAGCATCAACATTATCGGTGGTGCTACCACCCTAACAAATTGGAAACCTTGATATGAGGTTTCCACGATGGAAGCCCCACACAGTGACTGCACATCTGCTCTTTATTGACTTGTTTCCAATGCACGTGTATAGAACACCGTCATCATTTCTCTATTTTGACCACTAATCGCGTTTGTCAATTGTATCAGGCATTTCGCTTATGAAAATAGTGAATAAGAATTTGCATCTAGTTTTATAAATATTTAATTCATAGAACAATTTGCTACTACTGCGGGTAGTGCACATGCGCTACCCCTCGGGTGTTATTAAGGCTTCCCGACTGAAGCTGGGGTGGATCATCCTTCTTTTCAGGGTTCCTAACACAAGGAATTATGCCTCTTTGAATTTTTTTTGCTGGAGTTCCATCTTTAGGGTTGGAAGCCTGATTTCGCTTTCCCAAGCATCCATCTCTTGGTCCCGTAGCCCCATAAGTATGTGTAGGCTCCTTCTTGGGCCTTTCTTTCTTCTCCTTTGTCTTTGCCAGGGAGCATACTCGACTAGGGTTTTTGGCTCATGTTTTTGGAGTATCCTTAGAAATTGGGTACCCAGCTTGATTCTTGCAATAAGGAAGCCTCGGAACATTTTGTCGAGTGTCCTCTTTATTTTGGAAACCTCTCTATTGAATCGATGGATATATGTCATCAACATTTCATCATTCCCTTGTTTAATACTTGCCAGTGCTTCTTCAATTGTCATGAATATTGTGGGAGCCTGGAAGCTTGTTATGAATAGCTCTCCCATCTGCTCCCATGATTTTGGATATTTCATTGGAAGCTCCTCAAACCACTGGCGGGCAGCGAGGGTTGTAGCCAACAGCTTACAACTAACGAATTCTTCCACATGGTCTGCCTCCATTTTAGCATTAAAACAATGTAGGTACTCTACCGGGTCAAAGCTACCATCATACTCGGGGCTGCCACTCATCGCACAGAACTTAGGGAGTGGTGGCTCATCTGTATCCCAGGCTTTTTTCAACCTTTCAACAATAAATGGGTCCGGTTGCCCATTGGAGGGTATATATTCTTTGTCCATATTGTCTAGATTCATCTCCTAGTTGCCTCCAGGCCCTCAGGTATGCTGGAAGATGAAGTTATGCCCCATTCCTTCTGCTTTAGGGCTTCCAAAAGGTAGAATCTTTCCTTCACTAACATGGCTACTGATAAGTGCATATTTTTACACATTTTTATTACCTATTTATTGCTTGAACTCGTATTTAATAATTTATTTTGTTGCATTTCAGGTAATTCGTGAATAAATAAAGAAATGGCAAAATAAAGAAATAAAGAGCAAGGAAGGGGAAAAGAGGAAGAAAAAGGACTTAAATGAAAAAAGGAAAAAGAATTAGGAGCTTGGTGGAAAAGAAATCTTTGAAGACATGTGGAAGACGGAAATCATCCCAACACACTAAATAAGTGTATGGCCAAAATCCACTCTACAAAGCTTAAGGGGGAAGGAAACAAATAAATGGTTAGGATTTGTCCACCACATTTATAAGGTGTAGGGCCAAGATTTACCCAACACTCCCCTTAACCCTAATTCTTATCCTATAAATACCCCCTTACCCCCCTTGTATTTAGGAACTTAGATTTTAGGGTAGCTTTAACTTTTTGTTTTTTTTTAGTTTCAAATCTTGTAAACACTTTTTATTTTAATTCAAAATTCCATTTCCTTTAATTTCTCGTCTTGTTCTTTCGTTTTTATTACATAGCTTTCGTTATTTTCGTAAATCCATTTAGTGGACAAAGTAACGAAATGCTAACCACTATGGGTTGAAAATAACGATTTTTATTTTCTTGCTCATAGTTTTAATTTTAGTTTTAATTCGTAATTTTGCCCCTTTAAACTTCCATTTTATTGTGGGCATTTTAATTCTAAATCATTGTTTTGGTGTAGAATAATTTTTATTTTGTAGTTAATTTATTTATTGTCGCTTTTAATTTTCAAAAAAATAAAAACACAAAAAAAATTAGTTTTTATAATTTAGAAAGGATTTTCTTGCCCTTTACTTTGTTAATTCGAAGCATAATTAGCCTCCCATGTTTCCTTTTCATCAAACCCAGCTTGAGTGTTTTTTTCCCTTACCCCCTATGCAACCTCAACGCACCCATTTCCTTCTTTTGATTTTTTCTTTTCTTCAAATTAAACAACCCTCCCCTATTTCTCTATACTTCTGTTCATACCCATCTCTCCTCTCCTCATCTTCTTTCTTCTTCTTCATTAAACCCACAACACCAGCAATTCTCCTTCCCCACTCTCCTTCTTGTTTAATTGATTTCTGAGTCCTGTTTTTTTTTTTTATTTCATCGGGTTCGTATTGAGTTTGTTTTTGCTTCGGCTGGTCTTCGAGTTGCTGTGTTGATGTCTGAGTTCGACCGAGTTGACTCGGTTTGGTAGCTTCATTAAAATGTTCAATTAAGTTTCTGGGTCGTTGTTTACAATTGCTGTTCATTTTGCTGGGTTTCTGAGGTTTTCGTTTCAACGTTTTTGGTTCATCGTTCATGTTAGTTGAGTTCGACGTCCGTTGCTGCTTGTTCTTGTTAATTTGAGTTGCTGTTTTGTTTTATTTTCTGTGCTGAAACTTGTTGTATTTTTGTTCGTAAACTACTGTTCGTTACTGAGTTTGTTGAAGTTGCTTTTATGGTTTAGTTCGAATTTTGGTTATTGTTTCGTTGAATTCGCGTCTTGTTCTATAGTCTGTGTTTCTTTATCACCGAAGTCTCGACCGAGTTGTTAATTTTAATGGTTGTTTTGCTTTGATGCTATTTTAGTTCGAATTCTTGTTACGTTTTTAACGATTTTTGCTCGAAGTGATTTATTCTTGTTTGTGTTTTATAGCTCGATGTGTTTGTAATGAGTTCACTGTGTGTACGAGTTGATTGGGATGGCTCAGAGTTTGTTCTTCTCTGATTTCGGTTTTGAGTTTTGGTTTGCTGAGTTTAATTGTTTGTACTTGGGTTTAGTAGCTGCTGAATTATTTTATTTTGGTCGTTCGTTTTGTTTTTGTTGGTTTGTTTTTGAGTTCATTGTGTCCGAGTTTGAGTTCCTCTCTTATTGTTAAATTTCTGTTTCTATTGAGTAGTTTGGCGAGTTTTTACTGTTCTGCGAGTGTTGCAATTTCTGTTTTACTGTTACCAAATCCTGGGTTTTCGAGTCAAGCGGTTTTGCTGAGTTTGCGCGTTATTTTGCGGTCTAATTTCTGTCTCTAAATTGGTTGGATTGGTGTTAATTTGGTTCGTTTTTGGCTAGCTAAGTTTACAAATAGATCTTGTTAAAATTTTCCAAAATTTTTTGTAAATAATTTTTAATCGATTTACTTAAAAAAAAAAGGTTTTAGAATAAAGTTTAATCTTAATTTAAATTTAGAATTTTTAGAATAATTTAGTTTTTGTTTTCTCTTCTTTAATTAATTAGTTTAGAAATAGAATAACAATATAATTTTCTTTTAAAATCGTTTAAATTCTCTTTTAGGAATTAATTAGTATAAAATCAAAATTTTCCAAACCCCAATTGTTCTAGTCCGATTGAATTAAATTTTAAGGTTTGCGAAAATATTAGTCTTCGTGGATCGATACATAAAATATTTCAACGTTTGAATCGTGCGCTTGCGATTTTAATTGTCATTTATTTTAGCATATCAAGTTTTTAGCGCCGCTGCCAGGGACTAATTATTTTTCGCGCCTTAATTTTTAGTTTTTCAGATTAGTTTTAATTGTCTAATTTTTATCTTTTTGTTTTTAGAAAGTTGGAATTACGGGAATCTTCTCACAGAGCTTGGAACAAATCGAAATTTTTGGAAGCGTGCTTCGGTAACCCGTATTTCTTTCTTTTCGCCTTTTTATTGTTAGAAAATCATAAAAATAATCAAAAATCACAAAAAAAAATTGAAAATTGAAAACAAATCCAAAAAAATTAGTTGTAAATACATAATTGTTGCATCATGCATTTAATCACTTAGGGCACATAATCTAGATTTTTATTTTCTTGTTTTTTTTTTATTTTTCGTACCTTATAATTGTGGTGATGGCTAGAGGACCGAAAGGTACGTTAAATTTCTTCTTTTCTTTAGTTTAGGACACGTAGTTAAGCATCCATAAATGTTTATAGTTTTTTATATATCTCGTTGTTTGTTGCATCATTTGTAAATAAAATTTAAGGGAAAACCTTTCAAAAGATAAGGGAAGGGATTTCATCACTCTTTCTTTAGCCCAAAAACAATAAATCCCTCATTTTGCATACCCTAGCCTTTAATAAAATTAATTAGACGTTTGCCCCTAGGAATTTCGCGCTCAATTAGGAAGGTACATAAGAAACGAAGTAATCATTAATTATTCCGACTCTTTGGTGTCTAGGCAAGCGAAAGCTTACCTGGCCAATTAAGATTTGGTGTCTAGGCTGGTGTTTAGCCTCTTGGCAATGCTTGCACCTACCTGGCCAAATCGGTCCGAATAAATTCTGATTTACCGAGTTTTTGGTGGACCTTACAGTTAGGAGTAGGGTCTAGTTATTTTATTAAGGAACCCTAGGGTTAGAATTTTTTCTTTTAATTTTTCATCCTTTCTTTTTATGTGTTTACTTTATCGCACTTATTTGCTACGTGTTCCCTTTAATGGTTTATGCGAACTATTTGGATTAGGGATAATTCTTCTAAACTAGTGAGATCGTTTGAGATTTCTTCCCCTTCTGATTCCGAGAATTTAGATAATTCCGAACCAATAGTAAACATGGCCATGTCTCTTAAGGACCGTTGTTATCCCACCCGTTCTGCCCAACCCTCGTGTATCACTCTTCCTCCCGTAAATGGTAATAATTTCGAAATCAAAGCTCAACACATTAGCATGTTACCCAAAATATTTTCATCCATGAAATCGAGGAGGTTTGTGCCTTACAAAAACTCCAACAATTAACCGAGGACTCGATTAGGCTTAGACTCATTAATTTTGCGCTTAAAGAAAATGCTAAAAAATGGTTGTATAGCCTACCGGTTAATTCTATTTCCACGTGGGAGGGATTTGTGGTAATTTTTCTTAAGAAATATTCTCCAAACCATAAGACTACGAGAATTACAAACGAAATAAATCAATTTCATCAAAAGGAAAATGAGTCTTTTTGGAAATATTTTGATCGTTTTAAAAATCTTTTATCACAATGCCCCCACCACGGAATAGAAAAGTGGAGACTTTGTAAGATCGTTTACGAGGCCTTAGATAGTCCAACAACCGCTTTGTTAGAGTCTATGTGCCAAGGTAAATTCATGGAAAAAGATGAGGACGAAGGGTGGGCATTTTTCGAAGAATTAGCCGAGAAGACCATGTTGTGGGAGTCTACTATGGATCCTAATAAGTCGAACGAGTCATCTAGTACATCTAGGGGTTTGCATTCGATTGGGAATTCCATTGCAACCGATGCGAAATTAACTACTCTAACTAGAAGACTCGAAGCCCTAGAAACTAGTAACGCCCCATCACAAGTGTCTATGTGCTCTAATTATAATCAAGGTTTTCCAAACTTTCCCGGTTGTGATCAAGTCAATGCGGTGTTTCAACCAACCCCTAAAAATGATCCTTTTTGTAAGAACCCCAAATTTTGGATATAATTAAAACTTTTTATTATATAACGATTGAGATAATGAATGAAAGGAATAAATTTGGATTCAAATGTTTATATGCCATGAAGAATACTATTGGTTGACACTTTAGATAAGAATCATCTATCTCCTAGGGAATTGAGATTTAATAATTCTAAAGGAGAAGAATATTCTTTTGTCATCCAAATCGATATCTGTTATTGGCCAGTGGGTCCGTAAAAAGGTTAAGGAACGATCGAAAGAGATTAGGGACAAATGTACAACCCTAAGAGGATGAGTAAAGAAAAATGGATGAATAGTAATTTTGATGGATTTAGGAATATTATGAGACGACACTATATAGAAGTATTCGGAACGGATTTCCGAGTTCGTATTAGTGATCCAGGGAGAAAATAAGTGTATGTAAAAACTGTCGGATTCTAAAAAATAGCACTTTTATTTTCCCCGAGATTTCCCTGGACACTGAAAGACTTAAGGAATTATTAAAAGGATTTAAGGAATATGGATTCAAGAATTATTAAAGAGGATGGAGTATGATAGTATTAATATTAAGAAGGTTTTCGGTAAAACCCTAACTAGAAATGAATGAGTTATTTCCTCGAACGATCAATGAATTGAGCAATAAACGGACAATGAATCAAGCAGAGGAAGCAAGATACATGCATGTGCAAGTGATAAATATCTAGTAACTAGCAAGGAACTAAATCAATTAGAATGCAACCAAGTACTTAGCACACAAACCACTTGGTTAGCCTTAAACCACCAAGATATCAACACTTGTCTTGCCAAAATACCTCATTGCATGCATCATCACTTTAATAAAGTAAGTCAAGATGAGATATTGTCCAAGCCAAGCCACTTTATGCATTATTTGGAAGCAACCAAGCAAAGAAACACCAAGCTCTCTCCATTCATATTCCATTCGGCCTTTTGGCTAATTCAAGAACCCAAAACCCACTTCCAACCATCATTTGATCTTGTAATTTTTAAGGTGAGTCCTATATTTCACAAAACTAATCTCCTAAAAATTTCAAGTTCAAATTCCTTAGTTTCCATGTTCAAAAAAAATCATTTACAAGGAGGGTGAATAGTGTTCTTCAAGAACTAATCTTGTTTTTCTTTGATTTTTATGGTTGATTTAGCTAGCTTAAGGCCACTCAAGGATCATACAAAGCTTATTATGGTTAGAAAATGCTTCAAGGAAGGTAGACATCATGAAACCCTAGCATTTGATTTGAGATTTATATATGTTTTTGATGGGTTTAGCTTTGTATGATATAGTGGTGATTATAAGCATGATTATGTAGTTCGTTATGTGATTTAAGAAGCATGATAATTATGATGGTAAAGTAGATGTTCTTGGACAGATTTGGGATGATAAATATGTGTATGAGTTGTATTGATGCCCGGTGTGGCTTGGTTATGTTGTTGTGATTTTTAGAACGTTCGATATATAGCCGTCGTAATGCCGAATTTTTGTTAAGACTTAGAAACCGAGCATGACAGTAAATATAATTTCCTGACCTGTTGGAGAATTTGGGTAATTACTTGGATTTTTCTAAAGTCGTGTGAACACTTTCAGATTGAAGTTATTTGTGGTTCACCCAAATAATTCAATCGGATAAAATCAGAAATTCTGCAAGAAGAGAGAATGTGTTTTTGCTGTGAACTTCAAATGAACCTATACAGAAAATGATCAATGCCACACCTATTTATAGATGCCAATAGATGTGTCTTTTGCCAATAGACACATCTCAAGATGTGTCTTTTGCCAAAAGACACATCTCATTTCCAACAGTCATGTCCAATGCCAATAGACACATCTCAAGATGTGTCGTTTCCAATACACACATCTCATTCTAACAGATGTGTTTGATCCCAATAGACATGTCTCATAAGCAATAATTCTGAAATCATAACAAACTCGAACAAAGCATGCACTCCGCATTCTCCCGACTTGTTCGATGTAACATTACGATTACATTGATCAACTAGCCAACCCAATTACACTAAAATATCAAACAATCCTCCCCCATTTTAGCGTAATCCATGATTAACTAAAGAAAATCACAACAAACAACAAACTTATGCATAAATGAAATATCGTGACGATTGAATTTCATATTAGTATATTACACATTCCAAATATTCGAATACCAAGGTGTCACTATGGATTGAACCTTGGTTATTCATAGTGAATACACGAAGATAATATACACATAAATTTACATTCTCAAATGTTCTTACTCGACACTATATTTTACTAGCCTAGTGTCCTAATCCTTCTTAAGCATATCAAAGCCAAGTCCAAGCTTCTTGAAGCGGCTAAACTTCATGCTCAAATAGGTAGTTCTTTTATTCTCGCACCTGCATATGCAATTTTTCAAAAGAACTATTAAGAAGATAAACTTCAACCTCCTCAACTTTCAGATTACAGAGAATAATAGTCATAATATAGTTCATGATATTGCTTACACATATAAATGGAATGAAGTAAACTATCACAATGATAACAGGGTTCTTGTGGTTGGTATTGAATTCTCTGAGTCTTGGGGAATCTGGACTCAGTTTTCCAAGAAGGTTTTTGATTGCAGTCTAGGGCCAAATGATTATGATTTCCACATTTATAGCATTTCTTCCTAGGTGCATCAGGTACATTCTTGTAATTGTTCTCTTTGTTAATACCTTCTTTTCCATTCCTATTTCTTCTGATCTTGCTAGACTCTGAAATACTTTCTAGTCTCTGTTTCAACTGAGACTTAGACAGAAAACCTATGTTGACATTCTTAGGTTTTCCAACACTCTTTCATCTGAATTGCTATTGTTAATTCTTTTGTGCACAACTGGGGTACCGTTAGAATCAACAAATTTAACATGTTTAGGTTCAGACACTATCTTCTTACCTTCAAACTTAGATGTGCTAGCTTCAATTTTACTATTATCATTGACAATAGCTATAGTATCTTCTTGCCTAGCCTTATCAAAACCTAAACCATTAACTTTACCAAGAATTTGATTTTCAATGATTTCATGAGTCTTTTTACCAGAATTGTTAATGGTTTTAATCACATCTCTCTCTTCCTCTAGTTCTTTTCTGACATAGACATAAGCCTCAAGAATAACACCATAATCATGCTTAGCTTTATCAGAACTTAACCTATATTCTTCCATTTGAATTAACTCAGATTCAAGAAAATTATTTCTACTAACTAATTCATCATTCTTAGCCTTAAGTTCATCTTTTTCACTAGCAAGAATTTTGAAATTAGTCATAAGATCCTTAAACTCAACATGAATAGATCTAATATCATCAGAATCTAAGCTATCAAATGAATCAAGAGAGTGAAGTGATACCTTAATAGAAGATGAAGAAGTTTTCTTTGGAGATCCAGGCTTGTCTGAAGCACTTGCCATCAATGCAATGTTGTCATTATCCAATTCATCTTCAGAATCACTGGAGTCTGCCCAATCCTTCTATGTGACCATGAGTGCATTACCCTTCCCTGAATTCCTAGGCTTCTTGCACTCACTAGCAAAGTGTCCAAGCTCACTGCAGTTAAAGCACTTGATTTTGGCCTTATCAAGCTTGATAATTGTACTCTTGCCTTTGTCACTCTTCTTCTCCTCTTTCTTCTGAAAAGATCCTTTGCTAAATCTTCTCCTGTTAAATCTTCCTTTCTTGAAAGCTTTAGCAAATATAGCAAAGAGTTCTTGCATCTCTGATTCAGAATCATTATCTTCAGAGTCTATATCTGTAGTCTCTGACTCAGAACTTTCTTTTCTCTTCTTCTTCCTCAAGTCTCTTTCAGTAGATTCAGACTTTTCTTCTGGAAGCTTCTTTGATTCAGATTGAGCAGTGAGTGCAACAGTTTTCATCTTTCCTTCACTCCTGCTCTTTTTCTGCTGCCTGTCAAGTTCATAAGCTCTCAATTTTCCATAAACTGCTTCTAATGATATTTCATCTAGATCATTAGCTTCCTCAATTGCAGATATCTTCTCATTGTAGAAATCAGGAAGAGCTTTCATGAACTTAGTATTCATATCCTCCAAGTCATAATATTTACCATGCATGGCCATCGCATTGATGAGTTTAGTAAACCTATCAAAGGTGTCAGTAAGTGACTCACCAGACTTGGATTCAAAGTACTCATACTGTTGTATGAGAAGTGTCCTAATATTCTTCTTGACAGGTTTTGTTCCTTCACAGTGAACCTTTAGACTGTCCCATATCTCCTTAGCAGTTTTACAAGAGAGAACATAGTTAGTGAGAACAGAATCAAGACTGTTGAATAGTATGTTTCTCACTTTAGCATCCTTAAGAACGTTCTCCATTTCCTTATCTGTCCATTCAGATTTAGGCTTCTCTGCTGTATGTTCTGGAACAACTTTTCCTTCGACAGTTGCTTGAGGAACAAGCCTTGTTGAAACAAAAGGCCCATCTTTGATTCTGTCAAGATAATCAGGGTCTGTTGCTTCCAAGTGATGCAACATCTTCACTTCCCATAGAGTATATTCGTTTCTCTTGAGCATAGGGATCTTAGTATTATAATCCTTGTAACCAGACATGATTGCAGATCTTTTTGATTATTCGTAATCAACCTGCTCTGATACCAATTGTTAACTCGAATAACTTGTAAGGGGGGGTTGAATACAAGTTATATAATCGTGTCTGATTTTTGCTTGATTAGATGAACAAGAACAAACGAATAAATCAAACTTTGTTTGTATTAAATAAATGAAATACAAACTCTACCAAAGGTGTACAATACCTTTAGCAGCTGCTGACAATACAAATCTCTCTCTCTGTTTGTTTCGAACTCTCGAATACAAACCTTATACAGAGCTTCACACAATATGCACTCTAAAATTCACAATTCGCTCTTTTAACAATGATATTGAGAGAGTATTTATAATGCTACCTATCAACTAATAACAGAATTATAATTTATCTATGACAATGTTCTGCCGTCCAGTTGATAGTTTCCATCAATAGAGAATTTGTTTCCTTCACAATATCTTCTTGCTTGTTCTCCAAAACAAATTTCCTGTTTTATAGCACTTGCCACTTTCTGTAGCATCCATAATGACATCATCAGTAACACGACTGATATCAGGATTTCCAATTGCATCAGGATCTGTTCATCCCGTCAGTATTTGATCAGGATCTGACTTGCTGTATCAGGATCTGCTCTTAGTTCCTGAAATGTAGTCTTTGACGCACTGTTCCTGACTAACCTCTACAGATTACTGTCTAACACATATATCCTATAAAAAGTGCTAAATCCTTTATAAGATCAGGATATACAAGAAGTATTAGCAAATTCTATTCTTAACATCACAACTCATGAATTATTCCTAACATAAGAAACATTTCTTATCAGCCTTTTGCTCTAATAAGACATTCAGTAAGACATAACTAATGTCTTAATAACTTCCTTTCTTCTAATAAGACATTCGGTAAGACATTCTGATTATGTCTTACAGCCTTTCAATCCTTCAAGACATTCGGTAAGACTTCAATTAAATCAACAAGACATTTGGCAAGACTTGGTGATTTAATTAAACAAAACAAAACCACCTGCCACTTTCTAATTCACGTGGGCTATTTGTTCTTATTAGGGGCACCTCGTAGAAATGTTTTTTATCCCGCTCAGCTTCTAATCTTTAATTAATAAATAATTATTTTAATCCAGAAATTATAAAAATAAATATCTAACATTATTAGATATTTATAAATATAATTTTATAATTAAATAATTTATTTATTAATATAAATAAATCATTAAGGTCTAAGCTACGGTCTCCTGAGAGTCAGGAACCGGACTCCTTTTGCTTGACAAAAAATACATCAATTCCAACCGGGATTCCAGCTTTAAGAATATATCACTTTCCATTTTCTTATGATAATTCTATTTTCTCATAACCCGTCCAGGTGTAAGCTACGGTCTCTTGAGGATCCGAAACCGGACTGCTTTTGCTTAACAAAAATACAACAATTCTAACCGGGGTTTCAACATTAAGAATATATCACTTAGAATTTCTTTATGATAATTCTTTTTCCACGTAGCCAGTCCACTTGATAGTAAAATCATTGTGGTTAATGAATTTAGCACTTCTGTTGCTTGCACAATGATTCTCCTTTTATATACCAGTCTTGATATCTTGAACCACTGAAGTTAATGATGAACAACCACTGTTTAATGTTAACACTCGGTGCACGGTCTGGTTCATGAGGGACTAACCGCAATGACTGTTCTTCATATATTGACTTTAAAACTGTGGTTCCTGTCTTCCTTTTCTTCACTCTTTTTCAAACCTTTATAATCTGTATTCTGCCACTGTAGGAACCTTTTGTCACTATAAATAAAACCCACTGCCTTGATTACTCCACTGATGCTTGATCAACTGAATGAACTTCTTCAAGTGTAGTATAACTCAAAATGGTAGATTATCTTTGTCTTCTTTATTTTGACAGTTAAGCATCTGAGATCCCTATGACAGTACATATACTATTACATTCTTGTTTAAGTTGAGTTGAATCCTTGATGTTTACAAATAGGGTAAACATATGACTTTCAATCTCCCCCTATTTGTTTGTTAAACAATAACATACAAATTCCTAGAGGATAACTTAACTAAAAACAAGAA
Source organism: Saposhnikovia divaricata (assembly GCA_036435485.1). Taxonomy (NCBI): domain Eukaryota; kingdom Viridiplantae; phylum Streptophyta; class Magnoliopsida; order Apiales; family Apiaceae; genus Saposhnikovia; species Saposhnikovia divaricata. Next base: position 128,697,530 of record CM071596.1, on the reverse strand, counting down.
GAAGATACAACAATAATGAACTATAGTAAATAATACATAAAAAAAAATTTGGTTTAGATATAACATTTCCAGAATCTCAGTAGATAAAATGATAGATGATTGTTCCTCTGACACTGAACTGATCTTCATTAAGTAACTCATCTTCATTTCTTGACATATCTACCTGATAACCCTTTACATCTAACATTGAACATTATCAGCAAATACTTGGAAATTCTTCAATGGTAAAGAATATGACTTGTCAACCACATACTGAAGAATTCTTCTTTGTCGTTTCATACTTCTCTCCTTCCTTATGTCTCCCAACCTAAGGTGATATGTCTCCTCCTTATAACGGTGAATATTATTCATCTCCCCTGACAAGGCGAATAAATCTATCTCCCCCTGACAAGGTGAATACTCCCCTTTTCTAAGGTACATCCTTTTTTCATATCTCTCCCCCTTAGATAGAAAATCTCCCCCTCACTAAGGTAAGCTTATAATCTCCCCCTTAGTTGAGTATATCTTACTAAGGTAAGCTTTGAGTATATCTATATCTTCTTATAATCTCCCCCTGGGTGCGACTTTAGCGTTCTCACTTTGCATTTTTAGTGTCTTCTGTTTGCTGACTTTGCAGGTATAGGGACCCTGGTTCGGTGGTATCATAAATCCTCGCAGACAGGTATGCCCCATGTGGAGAACGCCATGGGCACAGGTATGGCTTTGATCATTTCCGTATCAGCTGGTTTCCTTTGTATTTATCACACTCTTTGTATGTCGTGCACTTAGCCGAGGGTCTACACGGAAACAGCCTCCCCGCTCTAAAAGTGGGGGAATGGTCTGCGTACATCCTACCCTCCCCAGACCCTGCTCTGAGCGGGAAATACTGGGTATGTTTGGTTTGGTTTGGTTTTAATCTCCCCCTTAGTTGAGTATATCTTACTAAGGTAAGCTTTGAGTATATCTATATCTTCTTCAATACATCTCTCCCCCTTATTTGAGTAATCCTCCAAGCATTCAATTATAGCAAACATCCAATTAAATTAGATGATACCAAATATTCAATTATAACTCACCTCTTACCTTTAGTACAACAGATTCTTCATACATATACTATTGTCTGCTGCAATAAAGAAAAGAAGCTTTGCTTGTGTTAAAGGATTTTCATGAAGACTTCTAGAATAAAAGTATGTAGATTGATCAACTTTGCCCTTTAGATAGACAATATGGCTTCACTATTGATCATCCTGACAACCAAATCTCCCGACAATTTCCTTATCTCTCCCAACCCTTATAATTGAAATTTTTTTAGGGAATAGGGAATGAGATTTGGTGTTTATCTTTCTTCCTCACTGTGAGTGTGTGATTCTGTTTTATGTACCTCACAAGTGTTTAACTCATCTCTCCACTCATATCACTTAAAATGAGTAATTCTCATCTCTCATCTCTCAAAGTGTTTACACTCATGCTCACTAGTGTATCACTCTTTTCTCTCATAGCTCCAACATCCATGTGTACCTTTAAGGAAAATTCACTATAGCCCCTTCTAGAGAGGTCACTGGTGGTGCAATGGGGTTTCGCAAATCCCCGATCCTCGTTGGACTCGTCAGACGAATCTGAGTCATAATTTACAAGTTGATAAAATTTTCCCTTTTGTGGGTTTCAGAATTGAATTCTGAGAAAGTAAACAATGAAATCAAAACTTAGAATTAAGATCATGTTCCCTTCTAATGTCTGTGACGACATCTCCTTGTTTAACTTTTCAGGTAAATCTGAATCATAGTCAACAAGTTGCCGATCCGCACCTATGTCGGATCCGATACCCGCAGGATCCAGAGATGTTCCCTCTAGGGAGTTAAATAGTGATCCTGAAAGATTTTGCATTAGGGATCACAGTCTTCTCTCAAGGTCTGTGAAGACTCTTGGTTCTTTGAGGAACCTTCAACTTATAATCCTAACCGTAATATGGTCGGAGTATTAGTTGTTTCCGTCAATTCGTCTTTAGTGTGTGCAATCTCACTTTGTGCATAGGAAGCACTTTAGTCTTGTGTATGAAGTAGTGACTTACCAACAGATGCCCTGGACGACAGGTGAATTTCAATAGACTCATCCTTTTGAGAGAATGAATCCAGAGACTGTTTTAGTGCCATTTTCAGCTCTGCATCCTTTTGGGAGAATGCAGGCGAGCTTACAGATACCTTAAGTTGTGTATGACTATTATCCTTGAGAGGTAGAGCTGTGGGTTTACTATCCCTCACATCCTTATTTGCTGCATCAAGTGCAGTTACTCCCTTATTGACCTCTAGTCTAATAGGTTACTTCCATTTCAGGAGTAAGTTAGGATGTATTTAGATTTGGATTTATAGTATGGGATAGAAGTTGTTGGGTTTACAACCTCATGACTTTCATGTGAGAAAACTTCCACTAGGAGCTGAACCTGCATCACATAACGGTAGAGCAATATAGAGATAGAATGCATTTACAACATACCAGAACATTGAGTGAAAATATATGCATTATATCTTGTGAGAGAAATGATGTACAGTTGTGATTTCAAAAAGTTTTACAATATATAAGCAATCACAGCTGTTGAATGATTTGAGTTTTCTTTTAAAAACTGTTAATGTGCAAGAGTTTGTATTTATGCATAAAACAATGTATTATAATGTCTTTTAATGAAAACTAGGTCGTTTTATTTTTAAAAGACACAAACTCTTGACTTCGCAGTAATTTAGAAAGAAAGATTTTCTTTAAGTGCTTATTATGTATAGAGAACATTAACATAAAAGTTAGTGAAAAGACTCATACAAGCTCTGAATGTAGTTTAGGTAACAAACATTACCAAGTACATAAGTACAGATAACCAATGTCTCTCCCTTGGCGCTGCATTACTTAGCACAACATAAACTAAGTAATCGTCTTATGGATGTAAAAATATTATAAGAACTATCATGTATATAAAGTGGTGTATAACCAGAATTAGAGATTTCAATTTTTAAAATTCTCACCACTTCAAAATATGATAGGAGACCGAATGTAACTTTAAATCTCACTTACTTAGAAAGTTGAACACCTTAATATATACTAACACTAATGATTCATAGAAAAGACACTGTTTACTTAGAATAAATTCTAAGTAATATCATCAGAGCTAATATATATATACACACAATTACTTTACAATAAATATCAGAGCAACCAGCAATTGTTAGTAAACAAATATTTTACTATTTGACATCAACTATTAGTATTTGTCAAACACTTTAAAATGCAAGTAATTGTGTTTGTGACTACTCTACCAGGATTAAATTATGAGCAAATAAACCATTGAATTGCTTCAAGTCATAATTTAACTAAGATAAAAATGATCACTGTTAAATATTAAATATTCAATGATACCAATTATTAGATAAATTCAATTCAATGAAGATTGAATTGTTACACTGAATACCAATTGACATAATGAATATTAGTATCTAACTACTTATGACTATCATTCACTGACATTCATAAGTATGAGGAACTGGTTGACAAGAAATGCATAAGTTCTTTAGATGTAACATTTCAAACTTATGACTTCAAGGTAACTCCTCGATAATAACAATTGTTAACTCCTAACAACTGCTAGTTATAGACAAACTTGGTTCAATAAATACGACTCGATTACCAAAGCTGTCTTGTCTGCAATATTAGAAAAGATATTCTAAGTCCAATACACCTTGATCCATTGTATATACCATTTATTATCAAAGTAATTAGAAACTAGCAAATAAGCATTAAAATTATTCCAAGTAAATTTTCACTTAGAAAATTTTCACAACTTGTATATTAGTATGAGGGAATTTCAAAAGATACAATATAGATTACTTAGAGGAGTTCTAAGTAATTCCACTCATACCAATGCATCTCACAATTAGTTAGTAAATAGAATTCTAACTAAATATCATGAATTAATATAAGTCAAAACTTCAATACAACCAATTGTTAGAACCATGATATTAATTATATTGAATTTCTGAAAATGGAGCATTGATAAATTCACTAAAATTAACATCTCATAACTAATTGAAGACCAAGACTGATAGGTCCAAATTAGTTATGATACAGATTTATTTTGATATATGAGGTACATAGAAAATACTAAATTGAATTGCTTTAGGTTCTATAACTCATATTAATCAATGTAAATGATTAAATAAATAAATACTAAATCTCTACGAGTTAGATTTTAGCATTTAAGTATTTAAATTATCCTTAAATAATCACCACTGAAATATATTGCAATTATACACATGACAATCATTCAACAGATAATTCTCAGCGTGAGGTCTGGATGTAAATAAGTTCACAAGTCCTTTCAATACGGACAATTGAATACCTGTTAGCTTACTTAAGAATTACTTAACAGATGGGATATACAAATCATACAGCATTAATAAAATCCCAAGTATACAAACCAATCTTGAAAAATTAAATTCATCAAGTGACTTAGCAAACATGTCTGCAAGTTAATCTTAATTAAAGACATGCTCTCGAAATAATTGATACCTTATGCAAGATGCTTAGTCCTTGAGTGTTCCACAAAGTTGTTGGAGATGAATTTGATTCCTTGTGTTCTCCTGATTTCGTAAAACTTATTTGATCTGTCTCTATGCAGCAAAACATGTTAGAACTGATGTCTCTAGGGTACTATCTCCGCAGATTTGGGTCCAACTTAAGACATCTGAAAATCAAGTGTAATAACTACAAGAATAGATTTTCTAGGTTCCACTTGGGGCCTTGCACATTTGCATATTGAGAATATAATATGTGTGTAAGTGATCTATTATAAATTGAATAAGATAATGAGCTGATGATTCTTCTATAGCCTGATTAGGTCCTAAGTAGTAGATCCTGAACTTGTTGGGTCAAATATCTCTAGGGTACCATTTCCTCATATTTGGGTCCAACTTAAGATTTTTGATTACCAACTTGTTAAGTCCAAACTAATAGGTCAAAATATAGTGGTGTGTTGGCAGAGAGTCTTGACCGGTCTAGAATCTTCTAAACAGAAATAAAAGATCCTTGACTTACTTTTATTGTCATCATTCTTTTGGCTTAACAAAGTAAATCAAAAGAATTACAACTTTACCAACATCAAAACAACAAATATCTTGATACCAATTTATAGTTAGTGGACCAACATATAATATAATCAAGATATCATTGCACATATATATCATTTATGTTTGTGCCTAAAGATGTAGAGAGTTCTATAAATATCACACCAATTGTTAAAAGATACCAACTGTTAAAGATTGATACCAAATGTTAAATTATAGTTAGGATGTCATACCATGTCTTTCATGCTTGCTTGAGTGATGATACCAGTTCATACTAACCTATAGAGATCTTCCATTATCTCATCAACTAGGAGTGCACTTGTTCACATTCCTCTAGCATCCAGATTCAGTAGTTCCAGATGTCCATTGTAATCTTGAATGTGCATCAGGTGCCTGATATCCTCAAGTCTTGTCACTGGTGCTTCTTGTCAGATATACCATTTGATCAAATTGTAACTTAGCATCCAGTTTGGCCTTGTCCCTCATAACAATGCCTTGACATCATCCAGGTAGACTTCTGGTTATCCTTGTACCAATTGCAACCTTGTTGTTTGGTATGGATACCAGCTTCCCTTCAATCTGCCTTCGGTACTGATTGAGATCATCTTGCATTGCAATCACTCAATCTGGATCTTTCAGAGCTTTTGTAGCTTTCTTAGTTTCTTTTGAAAGAAAACTAAAGAAATAATCATTGGTACTTGAAGCTCTGCTAGTCTTTTACTTGCACCAGTAGGAACACTAAGAACTATGACAAAGAATTAATTGAGTCAACACTCTTTGTCTTGGCAGACATGTTCTCATAGTGTCCAATGATTTTCAATATGGTGTTAAGTTTACTGGTTGATCCTTCAGTTGCTCCCCCTAAGCTGCAGCTGGGTTTACATGAAGATTCTCCATGTTTCACATTGGTTGGATATGAATCATCATCAACATTTACAACTGGGAGCTAGAAGTTATTGAACATCGCTAAGACTTTCAATCACCTTCTGTTGATTAATAACAATCACCATGTAGGCTGTAGACTCCATTGAGTAACCAAGGAAATTATCCTCTTGAGCCTTAGCTACAAAGATTGGCAAGTTGCTCACTTCCATATATCATTGCAAAACAATTTCCTTCATACTTATGGGGTCTTCCTATATTTCTTACTGATCAGGGTTTGATCATTCTAGTAGCAAACTATTGACTCCTTCATCATTAATACTCTTTTAGGTATATAAATCATCTAGGATATCAATTGTTAGGTTTACTCCTGTAATCTGACCTTCAAGTTGTCAAAGTCAATTTGCTTCTTGCTCGATCTACTTGATGTGATCAATCACCATCAGTGGTATTATGTCTTCATATTGTCTGAACAACAACTTGTTTGATGAGAGAAGTCATCTATCATCATCACTAAAGTATATTTTTCTTTGATGTAGAACTTCTGTGTAATGCTTCTTTGACTTCCCTGTATGACATGCCTCATAATTTAATTTTGCTTTAATTCCAGATGAGGCAGTCTCCTTTACTAATTCGATTTCCAGGAAAGAATCTCTTGATTTAACATTCAGGTGAGAGAGATCCTTATGTCATAGCTGAACTCCTGTCTGATGAAGCTTTAGAATTGACCTTGTTGACTTCACCTTTGATTGAGATTCCATGTCAGCTACAGATAAGTTCTCCTTCCTTAATCCTCGAATAGTAGGCTCTTCATCTTCTAAAGATGCTTTATTACTGACAACATTCCTAGCTATTGAATAGCCATGACCCTGGGTCATACCCTTGCTGTTGTCTCCAAAGGAAAACCACTTGGCTTGTCTTCACATTCACATTTGATTGCAGGGTTCTTTCCTCGATGATATGCTTTGAATATCAATAATAATGCATAATCGATTAACCTGTTAAGCCCTGCATTCACAAATGGATAAAAAGTTCTTGGTACCCAGATTTTCTTCAGTCCAGATGGATTAGAGATTTCTCTTTTATTAGAATTAACAACAGTTTTAACCTTAACATGCTCATTCTTATCTTTGACTGACCATTTCTCCTTTTTAATGTCATTGACAAAATAGTCACTCAGCAAGGAGAATAATGGTTCCTTCCTAACATAAGGAGGAGTAGCAGTCTGTACCTTATTGTTATTCTTAAACATGATTTTTCTATAATCAATGCAAATACTAAAAGATGCATTGCACTTATGACATTTGAAATAAGCAGGCATGATAATAAGAATACATGGCATACATTCAACATTAAAACATTGCAGATAAGAATTATGCAAATTAGGCATGTTATGCATTTTAGAAAATTCAGTACTATCTACTTTAACCTATGTACAGTAGTGTAACAGGTAGCAAGTAGATTTATACATACTCAATAATTTTCTAAACATGCATGGAATAGAAGAATTAACAATTAATCACTAATTCTATCCAATCCATTCCTATTGTTATATGATATTATATAGTCTCTATTACCTAAGTCAGTTTTACAAATGAATTGATGTTCTACTGACACCCTAGGTAATTATTCCATCTTTTAAACCTTAACAAACAATTCAGAATGAATCAGCAAATCTTGTTCTAGTGGGGATCCTGAAACTATCTTAAGCAGAGGTCTTATATGCTTGACATATATCATTTAAGAGATATTATCTAAGGAACACTTCTAACTCACTATTGCAATTAATTAACTTCAACAAATATTCATACACATATTAAGATTTTCTAACCCAAGATATAACAATTAAAAACTAAGATCTTAACATGCTTTGAATTTCTGAGAATTACATATTACATTAGTTCGAAGAATTGATACCTGAGACATGTGAGGTGAATCATCTTCAGAGATTGCTATGAAAGCAAGATATACATTATGTTCTTCTCATCATCTGATCCAACCCAACTCTTTCCCTTAGCAATATAAGTTCTGCACTGATGTTTCTGTTTCATCTCATTTAATGAATCCCTATTCATCCTTGTTTGTCAGTATTCTGTATTGTGTTGCACACCTTGATAGTTACTTATCACATGTATCTTTTCATAACTGCAACCATCAAGTCTTGTTTCTTTCCACCATCTCAGTCTTGTAGTCACCTCTTGAACCGTATCCTGAAGAGTTTCTGCTTCGGAATAGATAGGCCTGATCCCTGGATTAAACATTAATACTCCTTCAGAGTTAGTAACTCTCCCTGTCTATTTTGAGGTTCCATCATTAATTCCTGACTGAGATGTTTGCAGTCTAGTCTATTATCAAACCTCCTTGATTCCACTTTTCTAAAATCTCTGTTGATTCCTTGAAAGATATTTCTAGGTACAATCCACTAAGTGTAGTAGATGTTACATTGGAGCAATCCACTGAGTGTTTGTATATCATAGAATCAATAAAGTTAATTCAAATCTTCGAGAAAAATTCTATCCCCTAAAACCTCTTCCATTCCTGCTTCTGAAAAACCAGTGAATTATATGGATATAACTTTGAGGAGCTTCGACAAATTTTCTTCAGTAGGTAGATATTAATTCCATTGAAAAATGCATCTTCTTCAAAAGATTTAAATCATCTTTGACAACCCGGAGGAATCTTCAACTAACAATCTTCTTAGAACCATTGGCTTAGAATAAATTCAAAATATTTAAAATTCAAAAACTTCAAGGACTTGAAAATTTTTTAGAAATAAAAAATATGAAAGTAAGTTCAAATTAATTAAAATTCAAAATTAGAGTCAAATTAATTAAGAATCAAAAAATCTCAAGAAATGAAAATTTTTAAGAATTAAAGAATCTGCAAATAAATTCAAGTTAATTAAAATTCGAAATTATCAATAATTAAAAATTTTGAGAAGTAAACAAATTGAAAATAAATTCAAGTTGTTTAAAAATCAAAAATTCCAAGTATTGAACATTTCAAGAATTAAAAAATTCGAATATAAGTTCAAATTATTTAAAGGTCAAAAATATCATGAAAATTTTGAAGGTTAAAAAATTCGAAAATAAATTTAGATTATTTAAAATTCAAAAATCTCAAGAATTGAAAATTTTGAAAGTTAAAGAATCCAAAAATAAGTTCAAATTATTTAAAGTTCAAAAATTTCAAAAATCTCAAGAACTGAAAATTTTTGAAAGTTTAAAAAATTCGAAAATAAGAGGAGTTGACTTTTTGGTCTAATACCGGATTTAATTTCTGTATGGGTTAACAAACTCGAAAACCAATTGGAGGACCACAAAAATAAGGATCTTGATTTGTGCGTCAATCAAAACGCTCTGATACCAATTGTTAGGTCCAAAATAATTGGTAGAAGGGGGGTTGAATACAAACTATGTCGTTTTATCGAATTTGCTCTTTTCTTAAAATATTAAATCAAGAACAAATTGATGCGGAATAAACGAAGCCAATATTTCAAGTTAAATATAAAATTATATTAAACTTGGATGGGTGTGCCTAAATATACGAGTACAGATTACAAGGTTTGATGACCAAACTAATTATTAGAAATTCTATAGAAAATTCGACATGAACTTTTCTATATTTGTAATAAAAAGATCGAATGCTAAAAAGCTATTCGAGAGATAAGTTCTAGGAGTAAAAACTCGCTAGATAGTTCTAAGGTTACAAGTAAACTATTTCTATAGGTTTAGATTTAACAATACAGCTTAGAAATAATTTACAAGAATTTAATTGTATCACAGGAACTATTTCTCTTAGTCTCTTTTTCTCTCTCTGTGTCTGTCTGTGTGTAGAGAAATAAGAAGATGTGAAGAATATTGATCTGGCCGCCTGTGTTGATCTTAATAGTCTTCTGTCTCTTTTTCTGAATTCAGCATACTAATAAGACATCCGGTAAGATATTCGATAAGACATAAGAAACATATCTTATCAGCTTTTGCTCTAATAAGACATTCGGTAAGACATAACTTATGTCTTAATAGCTTCCTTTCTTCTAATAAGACATTCGGTAAGACATTCTGATTATGTCTTACAGCCTTTCAATCCTTTAAGACATTCGGTAAGACTTCAATTAAATCAACAAGACATGCTTTATCCTTAACAACACATTCGGCAAGACTTGGTGATTTAATTAAACAAAACAAAACCACCTGCCACTTTCTAATTCACGTGGGCTATTTGTTCTTATTAGGGGCAGCTCGTAGAAATGCTTTTTATCCCGTTCAGCTTCTAATCTTTAATTAATAAATAATTATTTTAATCCAGAAATTATAAAAATAAATATCTAATATTATTAGATATTTATAAATATTATTTTCTAATTACATAATTTATTTATTAATATAAATAAATCCTTAAGGTCTAAGCAGCGGTCTCCTAAGGGTCTGGAACCGGACTCCTTTTGCTTAACAAAAAATATATCAATTCAAACCGGGATCCCAGCTTTAAGAATATATCACTTTCCATTTTCTTCTAATAATTCTATTTTCTCATAACCCGTCCAGGTGTAAGCTACGGTCTCTTGAGGATCTGAAACCGGACTCCTTTTGCTTAAAAAAAATACAAAAATTCTAACCGGGGTTTCAGCATTAAGAATATATCACTTAAAATTTCTTTATGATAATTCTTTTTCCTCGTTGCCAGTCCACTTGATAGTAAAATCATTGTGGTTAATGAATTTAGCACTTCTGTTGCTTGCACAATGATTCTCCTTTTATATACCAGTCTTGATAGCTTGAACCACTGAAGTTAATGATGAACAACAACTGTTTAATGTTAACACTCGATGCACGGTCTGGTTCATGAGTGACTAACCGCAATGACTATTCTTCATATATTGACTTTAAAACTGTGGTTCCTGTCTTCCTTTTCTTCACTCTTTTTCAAACCTTTATAATCTGTATTCTGCCACTGTAGGAACCTCTTCTCACTATAAATAGAACCCACTGTCTTGATTACTCCACTAACGCTTGATCAATTGAATGAACTTCTTCAAGTGTAGTATAACTCAAAACGGTAGATTATCTTTGTCTTCTTTCTTTTGACAGTTAAGCATTTGAGATCCCTGTGACAGTACATATACTACTTACTATTACATTCTTGTTTAAGTTGAGTTGAATCCTCGATATTTACAAATAGGGTAAACATATGACTTTCACATGTTGAAGAACAAAATCATCATCTGATCCATTAAGCAAGCACCACATCTCCACCCAAATGCACGAAGGCGCATGCACCAACCATTAGTATCCATCTGCAGCAAAGAATTCAGTAATGCCAATCTCTTGAATCTCCACTTCAATGAAGAGTCTACTGGGCCAAAGCGCATGTACAAATTCATATTCACTTCCAAGATTTCGTAATTTGAGGGAGAGTAATTTCCCGTAATGGTTGACTACGAATTAACATTTTGACCCAAGCTTGAGTTTGGAACTTTAGCATATGAGAATGATAACAAACTTGAGTTTGTCAACCTCTTGCTCATGAATGGCCTTAACAATACTTGAGGCATCTCATTTCATCTCTACATTTGTGTCTCCCAACACCAATCAAGCCACCCTATCAAGCTACCAATGTTTTGCAATATAAGACTTTCACGCAATGTCATACCTATTAGGACCAACTTAAATCTATTTAAACTAACTTCATCAAAATATATAAACATATATTGACTCAACATATCTCATCTTGGACTTCTCCTAATGCATCTTTAAAAAAATTGAATAACACCATTTTGCATTTCCTTTTCTGTTACCGCTCAAACTCGTACAAACATCCTACACTTTTTTTCAGGGGATTGCTTTACCACTCCTCGGCCTATCTTATAAACAATAAGTTAAGGTTATTAGCAATATCAGCAATCAATATAAAAGAAAATAAAATTAAACAATTAATAATTTAATGAGAAATATATATCATCATACTATCTGAATCAACTTTTGCAATATCAAAGATATTACCTTCAATCAACAAATGCAAATAATGACACATGCTGAGTTGAGAGGCAGACCAAGCCACATGATCGACCGCTAGCTTACGGAAATCTTCGTAAAATGTTTCTTTAAGCCCGAAGTTTCTCCGACAAAACCCTGTTAAAGTTGGTATCATATATACACACATAGAAAAATTAAAATTTTTTTAAAAATATAAAGCTCGCGTCTAGTGATAATTGCATATTTTTGCATATTTTTATTACCTATTTATTGCTTGAACTCGTATTTTAATAATTTATTTTGTTGCATTTCAGGAAATTCGTGAATAAATAAAGAAATGGCAAAATAAAGAAATAAAGAGCAAGGAAGGGAAAAAGAGGAAGAAAAAGGACTTAAATGAAAAAAGGAAAAAGAATTGTGAGCTTGGTGGAAAAAGAATCTTTGAAGACATGTGGAAGGTGGAGATCATCCCAACACACTAAATAAGTGTTTGGCCAAGATTCACTCATCAAAGCTTAAGGGGGAAGGAAACAAATAGATGGCTAGGATTTGTGCACCACATTTAAAGGTGTAGGGCCAAGATTAACCCAACACACCCCTAAACCCTAATTCTTATCCTATAAATACCCCTTACCCCCTTGTAGTTATCAACTTAGATTTTAGGGTAGCTTTAATTTCTTGTTTTTTTTAGTTTCAAATCTTTTAAACACTTTTTATTTTAATGCAAAAATTTTGTTTCCTTTAATTTCTCATCTTGTTCCTTTGTTTATTTACCTTGCCTTCGTTATTTTCGTAAATCCGATTAGTGGACAAAGTAGCGTAATGCTAACCACTAGGGGTTGAAAGTAACGAAATTTTAATTTTATGTTCGTAGTTATAATTTTAGTTTTTAATTCGTAATTCAGCCCCTTTAAATTTCCATTTTATTGTGGCCATTTTAAGTCTAAATCATCGTTTTAGTATAATATAATTTTAATTTCATAGTTAACTCTTTATTTTCAATTTTACTAAATTTAAAAAAAAATAGTTTTGTAAAATTTCAGTACTTATTTCCTTATCTATTTTGTGCATCAGTTTCACTCCCTTGTTTTCTTAGATAAAGAACGAAACCCATCATCTTTCTTCTTCTTTATTCGAGTGACAAAACACCACACCCTAGTTTTGATTTTCTATTTTCTGTTTTAATCTTCTTTTTTTCCCTTGTTTTTTTCTTTCGTTTTCACTGTCCAGTTTGAACAATCACACAACTCCCTGTTCATTCTTTGTTGCTTTCACCGATTCTCACACAACCTCAACTCTCTTTTCTTCTTTTCTTGCTCTATTTGATAAAAACCCCTTTCCCTTCTTCATTATAGTTTAATTCTCCTCTCTTTGCTGTTTTCAGTCGCCTCATTTGCAATTGCTGTTAGGATCAAGTCGAGACTGAGTTGTTCGGTTCTGTTTTCTTGCAGTTTTTTTATTTCTATTTTTGTCGAGCTGTCTATCCGAGTTTTATGCTGAGTTTGAGTTTTGAGTATTCATTGGTTTCGTGTGATTGAGTTTGATTCCCAATATTTGATTGTTGAGTTGGCGAGTCCAGTTCTGCGTGTTTTGAATCCTGTTTTTTTTGTTATAGTTTAGTTTTTTTCGCTGAAGTCATTTTTCTTTTTCGCTGGTTTTGAATTACTACTGCGTCGGAATTGAGTCATTGTGGGTTTCGTCTTTCTACTCTAAATATTGCGAATTTTCTGTTTCACTTGCTGAGTTTTCAGTTGTGCTTTGGCTAGTCAATTTACGAATAAAACATGTCGATTTTTCGTTAAAATGTTTTGTAAATAAATTTTAAATTCGAAAAAAATGTTTTAAAATAAAATCTAATTTTAATTCGAATTTAGAATTTTTAGTTTGTGTAAATAAAATTAGTTAAATTTAAATTTCTACTTTTAATAATTGTTAGAATAATTTTGCTTATTTTACTTTTAGTTAATTAGTTTAGATTTAGAATAAAATTTAGTTTTCTTTTAGATTAAATTTCCTTTTCGGAATTAATTAGTATAAAATCCAATCAAATTCTCAAAAATCCACTTGTCCTACTTCGATTAAATTGAAAATTTAAGGTTTGCAAAAATGTTAGTCTCCGTGGATCGATACCTAAAATATTTCAACGATTGAATCGTGCGCTTGCGATTTAAAATTGTATTTATTTTAGCACATCATCTAGCTTAACTTATCAAAAATATTTTTTTTTACAAAACACACCTCGTACAACTTAGCTTAACTTAACAGCGATCCCTCGCATTTTGCTAATTGTTTGACAACATGATTTATTTTAAATTTACAACAACACTCACAAAAATTATAAAGAAACTACCATCAATTGAGCCCCGTACCCCTTACATGAGTTTCATAACCAAATATTTTACATTCAATTAAACCAAGTAAATCATCTAGGAAAATTTCCATATACTTAGATAGTTAGATGCATTAAAAAATCTAAAATTTATTCAAAAAATGTGGTAGAACAGCCCATTTTGACTACCAAAGACACAATTAACCAAATAAGAATAATTGTTACATAAGCACCAGATGCTTTCACAATCTTAAAGAGTTGCCACCCAATCCACCCAAATCTACAATTCTAACTTGAGTACAAAAAATGAAAAAGGTTACCAAAAATATATAAGCACAAAGGTCATATTGAATAGGAAAAAAAGTAAACTGTATACGATACATGATAAGATTCAACGTGTTAATAATTACATCGAATGATTGTAGTTGATTCATAACTAGCATGATAGCCCGTGCGACGCACGGGCACCATTTAAATTAGTCTAATTCAGTTGTTTTGATTTTCGAAGTAAATGACTTGTAATTTTTGAAATTTTATACGCTATTAGGGTGATACATTTGACAAAATATATCTTTTAGGAATATTGATAATAGCTTGAACTTCATAGCTGAATTACATATATGATCGTAATAATTTACTCACATTTAAGAACTCATATGAATTTTTATAAATAATTTTAAAAACATAACTTAGAAATACTACACAATACATATATTGAAAAATCTACCCTTAAGTTAATAGACTCACATGTAGACATATATAGGCAAGTACTCAAATGATAACTTTTAATATTATAATGAGAACCGGGAACTAACCTCACACTCTTTTGTTTATATATATATATATATATATATATATATATATATATATAGCTGCACATTTTTATATCTCCACCTTTACCCTCCTATCTCTTACATTTCTAGAAACATTTTACACCATTTTTGGCAATACACCCACATTATCATCATCTATCCTCCACTTGTACATCTCCTTCATCATCATCGTTCATGATACATATATACACAAATGTATAGCCTGTGTGTGCGCGCACACATATATACATCATCATCACTCAGTCATCTCTTCGTGTCACCAAATCGACCACCATTCTACTAATAACTTACAAACACTTTTGTCACCGAGTTTCAGCCACATTCCCGACCACACCATCGATAGCTCATCATCTCATTTTTCTTTCTCTCACAATAGAAATGAGTATATAAATCCCCACTAATGTCATTTTCACCCACTCTACCACCGTCAATGCCATCACTGACACTTTCAAACACTATCAAAATTTTAGATCTAGAAGTATTTAGTAATTTTTGTTTAAATTTTTTTGTATAATTTGGATTCAAATTTTGGTGATTCAAGTTGAATTTTTGGTGATTCTATTTTGATTTTGGTGGTGTAAGTGGTGGTGCACATTTAAATATAATCTACATCTCCACCTTTACACTCCCACCTCTGCTATTTTTGGTGACTATTTACACCCTCTTCAACAATACACCAACGTTATCAGTAACACAGTCCTTCCTTCATGTCACCAAATCGATCACTATACTCTAAAAATAACTTGCGAACACGTTTATCACCGAATTCCAATCACATTTTCTAGCACACTTCGATAGCTCATTCATCTCATTTTTTTTGTCCTCTCACAATAGATCCGACTTTCGAGTAACTGCTAAAATATCTATATTTCATCAACATAGCTATACATCTTAATCTTATAATTATTTGTATTACATCTATAATATAATTTATAATATCGTGTTCTAACCCAACAACGCCTTTTTTTTATTTAATTGACAATCAATACAATATTTATATCTCATATGTAAATAATTTAATTGATCACAAAACCGTGCTTTAAATTAGTATAAAGGATATATTAGTCTTTTTATTAATGGTTAAAAAATCATGTTGGCCTATATTAAACATAATAGATAGACAACATAATTTTTTTGAATAAAATTTTTAAATATTAGCAAGGGAGTAATATTTGATAATTTTAATTTGATTAAGTCTTAAAATAAATATTAAATAGAATAGAGCATGTGAGTTCTTTGTGCATGTAGTTAATGATTTTTAGAATGTCATCATAAATTTCTTTGGTATGGCGGTTGGAGGTGGGAACATAATTCATTCCTAAAACTTGAAGGACGTGGGTTCAATTTTCATGACCAAGGTAAATGTGTAATTTACTAAATAGCTTGAAAAGCCTTGTTGGCCTATAATAAATATAATGGCTGGATGGATAATGGAACATAAAACTATGTTTGATGTTGTATTATATTTAAAAACAATAAATGAGATGAAATAGAGTTTAGAGGTATAAAACACATACCTGTTGAAATTTTAAGCTAGGAGCGAAGATGTGGCATAAAGAGGAGTCTTCGATCAAATGAGTTGATTCATGCCAAAAGCGTGAGCTCGTACATATCTTCCCAAATAATTCTAAAGTTTCGATACACAAAATTTCAAACTTATTTTATGTACTATTTAAAAATCAAATCAGAGAATATATACAAAAAAAGTACCTCGAATACATGTATTAATTTAAAACAAATAAACCAGGTTGTAGATATTGACATACTAAGAATGCTATAGAAAATTACGTTCTAAATAATTCAATCAGCAACATGTTTAAAATAATTCAAATAAGCAATTATCCAAGAAAAATATTAATTTCAAAAATTGTACCTTTTTTTTTGCCTTATCTGACTTCTTGTTAGAGTGCGTTGCCTTATTCAAATTTGAGCCAAATTACTAAAAAACATCACACAATATACATTTGGAATAACATTCAAGTACTACAACTAATAAACTTTTAAATGCAACAAATATATGCACATATTGTCTTGGTTAAAAATTGTAGGATCTTACTGATTAACGTACTTTTGTTGGACTTCATCGAACACGTTCACTGGACAATAAAAAAAACACACATCTCAGTATTTTGTTATCAATATAAACTGAGGCATAGAGCAGGCTTGTAGTCTATATAGTTATCAGTTCTTCAGTAGTTAGGCCAGATCTCGGGCAATCCATATGACTGACACATGCAAATAGAGGAACCAAGGCATTCTTATGCCCTACCATAGTGGCTGGATCACATCAAAAACACGAATAAGATGGTCAAATAAAATAGAATTCGAGAGATGATATATTAATTAATCTAATATTTGCATCATGAACATTGTATTATAAACACTGAAAGAAGGAAAATAAAATAATAATAAGGAGAAGAGCATGCAATTGAATATGAAACTAAAAAAACAAAAAAAAAATGAAATTGGGTTTTGTAAAAAGTATAAAGTATTTCTTCTTTAAAATATTACATATCATCAAATATATTATGTAACATGATAAAATACTACAAAGCAGAATCACTATCACTTGGTATAAGATACCATTTCATAAATAAGAAATTGTGCAACAAAAAATATAAAGACATTAGGTAAATAAGAGGAGAATGTTAACCTATTTGCAAAGAAGAATGTAGCAAGCAATTTAATTTGTTTTTCAGATACGGAAACTTTTTGTTTAATTTGAACCAAATTGGTTTGAGCTTCTTCTCAAACACATAGTATGCACAAATGAATACTTCTGCATACACAATTGAGAATAATTGAAAGATTTCATCGTCAAGGAATTCAATAATAGACATATTAGAGTTAATTTGAAATCCCGTAACTCAAATCAATAAAAGAGATGGATTACTCAAACAATTATAGATACATAATGTAGATGTATACCTTTATTTGAATTCGAGATACTAAAATATGTAGAACAGTTGTAACCTGCAAAAAAAAAAAGTGGAACCAAAGTGGAATGAGAACAATATCATTGACAAAGCATATAATGAACTTTTAATTGATTTAGCAATAAGTTACATATGGATAGAATATAAATCTAAATAGTGTAGATGATGAGGAATGGAATAAGCACACTGAATCATCCCAAAACAATCAGATATGAAAATGATATAACAAACCTGTTTTGTCCATGATCCGAAAATGGGAAAAGTGTCGAAGAAAGTATGTGAAGAAAATTCTCGTCCATCTGCGAGTATGGAAATCGAATAAAAAAAGGCTTACCTACTAAAAGTGAAATTGGTGTTATTCAGCCGATAAAGAAAATATCTAGCTACATTGATTCTGAAATTGAGAAGATGCCGGCAATACATAAACAGTTTCCTAAATCTTGACTGAAATGGTGGATTGCTAAGAATTTGAATGTGAGATATATATGATTGTGCATATAAAACGTGTATATATGTATGTGATTTATCAGGTAAAATAAGATTATTCATTTTAACATGCAAAACAATATAAATTAGGAAGTTGGGTCATAATTGAATGGCCCATTAACCCATTATTGCATGAAAAATTATTAAATTAATCTTAAATTAGGGACTTTTTGGGAATTTACTCCATACTCTTCATTAGCAGGCATCTAGTTATATATATATAGGTCATTGCTCCATTAAGAACACTCTTATATAAAGAACAATAAAGAACACTAGAGAATCAATCTAAACCATTGAATTAATTATGATCTAGTGGCCCCTCCAGGGGCACCCACACAATTAAAATGCACCCTCACATACTAGATTTTCAAAAAAAAATCGGATGAATAGTACCTGCTGATGTGGCATGCCACATCAGCACCTGGCACTGCCACGTGAGAAGGTGGACCCCATTTTGTTGACGTGGCAGTGCCACGTGGCATGCCATGCCATGTCAGCACCTGCCATGTTGGCAGGCGGACCCATTTTGCTGATGTGGCAGTACCACATGGCATGCCATGTCAGCATCTACCACGTGGCATGCCACGTGGTACTAGCACGTTAGCATAATGGGGTCCACCTGCTGACGTTCCAGTGCCACGTGGCATGCCACGTGGCAGGTGCTGACGTGGCATGCCACGGCAGCAGGTACTGTTCATCCGAATTTTTTTTTGAAGAAAATGGGTTGGGTTAGTGTGTGTGAAGGTGCATTTTAATTGTGTGTGGGTGCAATAAATATATGGTTTAGAAGTGTTCTTTATTGTTCTTTATATAAGGTGTTCTTCATGAAGTGCAACTATATATATATATATATATATATATATATATATATATATATATATATATATATATATGATAGGGTCTTACTCTAATAAAAACCACTCATAAACTAGAAATAAGAAACTAAATAAAAAATTTCTAAATCGCGTCGGAATATAGCACATATGGTATGCAAATTGATCGTTGGGAGATGGAAAAAAATTACAATGAAGTCGGATTTCAAAAAAAACTTACAGATTGACGGGAAAAATTAAATTAAAAACGGAGAGGATTAGTTGGGATTGTGTGTGTGAGGGTATATTAGATTAGTGTGTGGTGCCCCTAGCGAGACCATTAGATTAGATAGATCTAAGGGGTAAGATTAGTTTGTAGTTTCTATTTTAATTTTGGTTTCTATTTGATCACTAGCCTATAAATATACAGTAAAACCTCTATAAATTTTTTTTGTTTTTTTCTTTTCTTTTATAAATTAATATATTTGGGATGGGAAAATTCTATTAATTTAGAGAGGTATTAATTAATCGATAAATTAATAATTATTAATTTATAGAGAATTTTTGACATCAAAGAAAATTAATTTCCAATTATATACATTTAAATAGAATGAATTGTACAATTTATGTTTTATACTTAATTCAATTAATTCAATATATATTGTTGGGCTTTTTTCATAAATATATATAAAAAAAGTAAATTTTTGCAATTTTACTTTTGTTAAGAAAAGCTATTTGCAATTTTACTAACCTAAGTTTCAAAATTGCAAAAATACTACCTTTTAGGGCAACCCTGCCCAGCTACCCAGCCTGCCCAGCCGTGCAACCACATTCAACTCTTTTTTTTTAAGGTGGGTGATATTTGGGTTCCAAGGCCCCGCAGGGGCATATTCAACTAAATGCAACCACATTCAACTGAATTCAACCACAAGCAACTAAATTTCTGATTTTAAGTTCCATTTTTCAGTTGTCATTTTCGACCTCTTTTTTGGACTATATATATATATAGTCCAAAAAAGAGGTCGAAAATGACAACTGAAAAATGGAACTTAAAATCAGTAATTGAATGCAACCACATTCAACTGAATTTCTGATTTCAAGTTCCATTTTTCAGTTGTCATTTTTGACCTCTTTTTTGGACTATATATATATACATATATATATATATATATATATATATATATATATATATATATATATATATATATATATATATATATATATATAGGCTCATGCTCAAAAGAGAACCCCCTTAAAAAGAGAACTTAGAGAACTCCCCATTTAACCTTTAGATTTATGATCTAATGGCCCCGCCAGGGGCCCCTCATATAATAAACATAGACACTCACACACATTAACAAACCCAAAAAAAAAAACTTCCAAAAAAAAAACTATGGAAATTGTATAAAAAATATACAAAAAATGGTATATATAAAAAATATATATTAAAAATATATTTTTTGTATTAAAAAATAAAATAAAATTTGTGGACCCCAAAGACAAGTCAGATGAATTCTAAAATGAATTTGAGAATGAATTAATCAACAGTGTAGATGAAGTTCTCTAAGTTTCCTATATGAAAAGTTTTCCCTAGATCCCTACTCTATATATATATATATATATATATATACACACATTTCAACCACATGAAATCAGTTGAATGTGGTTGCATTCAGTTGTATGTTGCCCCTGGCAGGGCCTTGCAACCCAAATCCACCAAAATCTCCCCACCTTAAAAAAAAAGTTGCCCCTGGCGGGGCCTTGCAACCCAAATCCACCAAAATCTCCCCATTTTAAAAAAAAAACGAGTTGCTTGTAGTTGCAACCAAAATATCACCCCACCTTTAAAAAAAAGAGTTGAATGTGGTTGCATGTGGTTGAATGTGGTTGCATTCGGTTGCAACCAAAATATCACCCCACCTTACAAAAAAAAAAAAGTTGAATGTGGTTGAATGTGGTTGCATTCGGCTGCAACCAAAATATCACCCCACCTTAAAAAAAATGTTGAAGTTGTTGAAGTCGGCTGGGTCAAAGGGGGGATGGGTTGACCTAATTGGTAGTATTTTTGCAATTTTGAAACTTAATGTAGTAAAATTGCAATTAATTAAAGAAGATGGTATTTTTGCAAATAGAAACTTCAAATGTAGTATTTTTGGTAAATTCCCTATATTGTTTACAAATTTAATGAGTATTTGAGAGATTCAGATTAAATATTCATGTATATTTAGATGATATCAATGATAAAAGGGCTCTCATCACTATCTTCCATTTAACATTGGTATTACATTTCAAACAATTGGTTATTTAGTATTTCTATGTTGGTTTGATAAAATTGTAAACATTTTAATTAGCCTTTTAATTTATGTGTTGGTTGCTTCTTCACATATTTAATTTTTAGTTAAAATATTTATTTTCTTAATAAACAATAATTGTTTAACATATCTTATATTTGTTGAGACATATACATGTTATTGTAATTCATAAAGATATGTGGAGAAAAATACGGATTTTAATTTAGAACAATTCCTTATAAATAAACAAGATTATTAAATTGGGTTTGTAAAAAAAATTAAAATTTTTGAGATGGTGCTTTCGGTGCGTAGCCTGGGTTAAATGCTAGTTAATATAATTACAAATATTAAAAAATGAGTCGTGCATTGCACGGGTTATAAGCTAGTATTATATAATAAAAGTAAGAGAGATAATATGAAGGTACTACCACATGTCAAAAGTACGATACTCATTAGCAACAAACTTATATTTAATATTTATATTCTTAAAGATACCAAAATTATAATTCTTTTAGGTCCAAATCTCACTAAAAAAATATTATAATTTCATATTTATGTTATAAATTTTCAAGAATCCTAACAAAAATTTACGATCTAAATCATTAATCTATATATTTTGTTACCCATATTACACCTCTGGGATTATAATATTACACCACAGTTACGTTTGCAATGTGCTAACAATCAGTAAAGTCTGTGGCCAGAGCCCTAGACTCTATTTTCAATTTTTTTCTTTTGCTAATGGTAAGTTTTTGATTTTACGAACAAACATTACCCAATCTTCAATGACGGAAGAGCTTCAACCATCGAATCTAATAACTTTAAAATAGATGATCAATATTATGGTGCTGTTTGGATTACCTTAAAATAAGTTTTATGGACTTATTTTCGGGTAAAAATTTCATATTTTCATAATTTTTTTATACAAGTATTTAATGTAAATTTAATATTCCATAAGTTGCAAAAAAAATGCTTTTTTTAGGGAAAAATAAGGAATCTTAGCTTATTTCTTAAAATAAGCCAACTTTCTGGAAAATAATTTCCCCAAACACCCCCTATATCATATTAAAAAGAAAATTATAATCTAAAAAGGATATAATTAAAAAAGGTTGTTTTGTAATTGATTTTTAAAAAGAAAATTATAATCTCAAAAGGATATAATTAAAAAAGATTGTATTAGAATTAAATTTTATTTATTTTTTATTAATATTAAAAAAGAAATCCTTAAATTTAAAATTAATTTTCTAGAATGCATAGACAACTTGATCTCAAAAGAACAAGTAAAAATCTAAACCAAAGGGGATTCGTTTGATTCCGACCATCAATCCCTAGATGACGACGAAGAGTACGAGGAAATCGAGGTTGAGGAAGAGACAGAAGTGGAGGAAGATGAAACAGAAGCTGAAGATGATAATGACGATGACGATGATTTCGGAGAAGATTTATCACCTGTTAATCAAGATCAGACTCATGGGAGGTTCCTGTTTCAATTGGATTTACACAGTATCAACTATCAAGTCATCAACCCGGCGAGCTCCGGTCTTTTTCTTCGGCTAGTTCGATTTTTGTGAGTCAACTCGGTCTTTTATGTGAGATCATAGCTCTTTTAACTCGAAGATTGCTCTTCTGTGTTTATGGTATGTCCGTGAGAATGGAGGCGACGGCTAAGGTATGAATTGTTGAGGATCAAAATAATATATTAAGGTATGAATTCTTTATCAATAGATTAATTCACTATTCTGATGGATACTACATAGGGTTTGGTAATTAGAATTATTATTGTTTGGGTGGTGGACTGGTTG
Organism: Saposhnikovia divaricata; assembly: GCA_036435485.1. Taxonomy (NCBI): domain Eukaryota; kingdom Viridiplantae; phylum Streptophyta; class Magnoliopsida; order Apiales; family Apiaceae; genus Saposhnikovia; species Saposhnikovia divaricata. Next base: position 128,674,103 of record CM071596.1, on the reverse strand, counting down.
GAAAATTGTTGGTTTTTTGGATAATTATCCTCATCAGTATGGATAGTTGAATCGTTTTTGTTGCTGGGCTTTATGGTTGGTTTTGCAATTCCTAGAGTTTTATGAGTTTTACTTGTTATTATGTTGGTCTGTCAATTGAAAGGTCTCATATTCGGGATTAGTGGGTGTTTAGGGATGTGTTTTCTGGTTGATTTGTAATATCTTTAACTTTTCATATTTTATGTCTGTGTAGTCATAATTTTTTCTGGATAGATTTTTTTTACCTGAGTTACTCTATGATAAATGATTGTGGATATGTTTAATATAGGGTTACGATTAGTACTAGTTCATGGCTGTGCAGTTTAATTTTTTCCGGAGGGATTTTCTTTTGTCTTGATTTATTCTATGATAATTTGTGAAGGATGTTTTGTTTACTGTTGAGTATTGAATATAGTAAAAGAATAAAGAGGGGGGGTGAATGGATTCTTAAACTTTTCTTTGTTCTTGGATCTTTGCAACAAGATATATGTTTAGTGTGTGAGATATGTAAGTACAGATAACACAGACAAACACAACACAATATCACTTTAATCTAATATTTTATTAGATAAAGATTTTGCTACAATCTGTGAATACAAATGGTAGTATTTTCAGCTTCGTTTTTCTTAGAGAGATATTTCTTGTGATGTATCTTGAAAAACTTATCTGCTAAGGAAGTGAGGCTGTATCCTTATAGACATGGATACACCTACTTACTACAAAATAAGGTAGGTAAAACAAACTGCTTTTCAGTATGTCTATCTCATTTGAGTAAGAGTCCAAACGGCTACAGATTTGACTTTGCAAAGCCTGTTCAGATCCACTTCTTTAGCTCCTTGTCCCTTTGTCTTGTCTCTCTAAGCTTCTTTGTAGGCTTTCCAATCTGCTTTATAGTACATAGTCAAATAAAGCGTCTTGGCTTGTTGCAGGTTTCTGACTTGTACAATTCTTCAGTATTTTGTCTCCAAGAATGTATTCGAGAAGTGGCTAAGTGATTAATTCGAGAACTCGAATTGACTTAATCAATAACTCTGAGTTCTCGAATAGTGTTATATTGACATATCGAATTACTTCTCGAATATCTCTTTTCTCTGGGACTCCTTGAGATATCGAATAGAGCATTTTGACATATCGAATCCCTGAGATGTCGAATAGATTCTTTAGTCCTTGAGATATCGAATAGATCATTGACTTGTTGACTCTTAGAGAACTCGAATGATGCTTTGACTTGTTGACTCCATGAGTTCTCGAATAGAGTAATAGACATATTGAATCTCTGAGATATCGAACAGTGTATTCAGAGATATCGAATAGTGTCTTCTGAGATATCGAATCTCTGACTTCTCGAATGCTAGACTTCTCGAATAGACAAATGTACTTCTCGAATTGGTACTTAGGCAAATTCTTCATTTCTTCAAATCCCAACTGTGATTATTTGGCAGTCTTTATCTCCTTGCTTGAGGCATGAACCTTGGAACTTCTTTCAAGCATTATTCTTGACTTTATAAGTACAGTAACACAACTAGAATTTGATGCCTATTACAAGTACAGAACAAATAGAAACTCTACAACTAGAGGTTCCCTCAGTTAAGAGGTCATGTAGGTAATGCATAGCATTACAAATACTTAGGCTTGTTATTAGATGTATTTGGGCATGCCTCTGTGACTAACAATCTCCCCCAAATTGTGAGTAAGACCCTTAGTCACAATTTCATGTCTGATAACAAGCCTAACATACATAAAGATAAAACTTGACAGTACATGTATGAATTTTGATTAGCAATGTGGATAGAACTACAGGGTGAGTAATCTTACAGTCTATGATGAAGTATTAGCCATTGTCATTTGTTTCCCTTTCCATAGCTTTGGCTTGCAAATCATCATATGCTTTCTGTCTTCTTTCTTTCTCCTTCATTGTATTCTCATCCATAGCTTTTATTATTTCTGTCATAGCATCCAATTCTTCAAGCAAAATTGAGTCTTTGAAATCTTCAAGTACTGGTTTCAGAATGTTTGCAGGATAGTGGTTGAGTAGATTCATTCTGATGTGGACCTGATCCCCATTTCTCCTTCTATACTTCACCACATAGGGGTTAAACTGAACTCTACACAATCCCTTTGCCCTTAGCTTTTCTGCTTCAATCTTCAGTCTCTCAATTTCTTTCTCCCTTGCTAGCCATTTCTCAAGACACTCTTTTCTGATTTTCTCCTTATGATCTCTCTTCATCTTCAAAAAATCAATTAGCTCCAGCTTCCAAACTCTTTCCACTTTATCTTCTGAGCTCAACAATGCAATGATTCTTTCTATGTCATGTAGTTTGCCCCAGTGTTGACATCCTCCTTGTTTGAATTTCTCCTCCCTTCCATCAGTATATTTGATCTCAAGGCAGTTATCAACAATGGCAACATGATAGATTCTTTGAGCTTGTAAGAATTGCAGTTGGTCTTCATCAAAATCTTCATCTAGTGGTTGGAGTTTTAAGCCTGGATAGATTGTCAGAGTCCTTGACTTTGATAGCTTTGGTTTCCTTGCAGCTTGCTTGAATTTGATCCTTTTGACATGGTTGCCTGGCAGTAACATGTGACCTTTGTTTGTGGACCATTGTAGTATTCCATTAGCAGTATGCTTTTTGAAATGTACAGATGGTTTCTTGACTTGAATCTTCTTCTCTTCTTGAGGTGGTAAAACAGTTGCAGAAGCCATGGGATTAGATTTTGGTAGGTCATTACTAACAGCATTCACCCTAGACTTAAAGTCTTGTGTTGTGGTGAGATTACTGCTAGCAATGCCTAAGGCTTGCTGTTTTCCATTCTTCCTCTCATAGACTTTGCCTTGGTCATCATCCTTCTTATCCTTGCTGTCTTTCTTCTTCTTCTTATCCTCATCCCCCTTATCACTCCTGTGATGACTTCTCCTCCCATCACTCTTGTCTTCATCTTCATCATCCTTATTCCTCCTTGGCTTGGTCATTTCTGGAATTACACCAGTTGCAATGTATGATCTGAGAATGTGTAGTGCCTCTATCTCTTCAGCAGTACTTGTCCCCTTCTTCTTTTGCAGTAGATCAATGATGGCAATAATGAGTCTGTGATTTCGAGAAGTGAGATCATTGGGAATGACCAATTGTTTAATCTCTTCAATTCTGGTGCCAGACTGATAGATGATGGTACATGGCTTCTTAATCACTTCTGGCAGCCTTGAAGGTTGGCCATTCCTCAAGTCATCATACAGACTCTTATTGTTTTCATTTACATTCTTCTTCTCTATGAGCTCTATCAGTGCATCTATCTCTGAATGTTTCAAGGCATGTAGAGTTTTGTAGGTTAGATGCTAGATTCTGGATTTTGCTACCATCATTACTTCCTTGAGCCATGAGCTATCAACTTTTCTAGGTACCACAGTGAAGTAATCGATCTGATCCTTCAAGCTCCTTAGATACAATTGAGTGTCACCAGCCTGTTCTCTTGAGACTTTCAGAAACTCCAAGAATGCATCATCATGATAAACATTTGAGTTTGCAATTTCTTGTAGCTTGGCCTTAGTGACCACCTTCACTTCTACATGCTTGGCACTTTTAGATATGGAGAGTGAAGGTTTATCAGATGGCATACTCCCTGCAACCATTGTGGTTGTGATAGTTTGCTTTTGACCACTGGAAGTAGTGATGTGCACAGTTGGTAGAGTGACAACTGACAGAGAAGTAGGAGGCTCATCAACTTTGTCTTTTCCTTTGCCAGGCACATGAATTAGAGATTTTGAAATTCTTTGTTGAGCACCTTCAGTGATTTTGATGCCCTTTACTGGTGGTTTCTCCCCCTTTGTATTTGAGTTCCTTGATGTCCTCTTCTCCCCCTTAGGCTTGTTGTCAGGCACAGAGGCTGTAGTATTGACCTTTGGGGTTGAAGATTCTTCAGGTAGAGGGAGACCCATGTGCTTCATCATTGTAGACAACATTGATTGTTGATGCAGAAGAACATCAGCTGTGGTGGTGGCTTGAGTGTTCAACTGCTCAGTTAGAGTACCTTGTTTGTAAGATGAGCATTGGACTGAGTGAGAGTAGCTACCTCCTTTTCAAGTGCATCTACCTTACTGAATAATGCATTAGATTTGAAGCCAGACAGGGATTGTTCTTTAAGTCTCTGCACTTTAAATCTAGACAGCTCATGCACAGGAACCTCAGTTACCAGCTTGTCTCCATATTGATTTGCAAAGAGTGTCCTAAGCATGGCATTGGCATCTGTAGTCTGATCAGATAAAATTTGAAATTTGCTTCCTAGACCTGTGATTGTATCTTTAAGGAGAGCTAGACTATTATCCATCTTGGTGCAGGTGGTGTTGCAGTGTCTGATATCTTTGACCACACTGTCTAGTTGAGGAAATTTTGCATCAAAGGCCCTCTTTATCTCTTCTACTGAAGTGGCTGTCTTGTCACTTACTTTGTTGACTTCAGTTTTGACTCCCTTGCCAAGATAGTGTGCAGCCTTGAGAAAACCCTTGTAGGAATCATTGACAGCTTCATACACTTCACTAGGGGACAGGGATTTTGCATTTGAACCCAGTGAAGTGATGTATTCCTCTCTAAGATATTGAAGTGCTTCACTGAGAGTTACATCATACTTTCCTTGCATCCAGGCATCTATATTGCCATCTCTCTCAGCATCATCAATAATCTTGGCCTTCTGCATCTCCACATCATCCCTATGGCATAGTAGGATGGCTTCATAATCTGGATTTGAGATGTTGGAGGTGACAAGGTTCTGGGCTATTTTGACAAACTCTGGAATCTGATCCACAACATAGCTTTGGAGAGCTTCAATGGACATTTTTGGTGGAACAGATCATGATCCTGAAGCACTGTCATGTTGCACAGGCTTCAGCCATTGGGACAAAAAGTGAGAGCTAGAGCTAGGCAAGCTAGACTCCTCAGTTACAGATGCAACTTCTGTAACCGGATGAAAAGACTCTGCTACTGTTGTCTCCACATAAGTGGGATGAGTTACAACAGTAGTTGACACAGGCACAGAGTCTCTACTTAAAACTAGTGAATCCTCTGTGTTTGTGATGGTGTCATTAGGAGATGCCCCAACATGCATTCCCTGACCATCTAAATGTGGTACCTGGGTGGTGAGCAAGGTGTCATGCACCAAGTCACTTGAATCCATTGGCTCATCAATAGAAAAGAATTCTTGATGATCAATGCCTTGCTCCTCAATTGCTTGAGTTGCAGGCTCTAAAGAAATATGAGTGGTAGATTCTGGAAGAGAAGTGTGTTGTAGATTAGATTTTGGCAACTCCCCCTGAGAGATAGAGGGAGTTTCAATTGTGATGTGCTCTCCACTCAGTGTTGTGCCAGCCTTATCACTCCCATGTGCTGACTCTGTACAAGTAGGTGCATTGAGGAGAATGCTTGATTCTATAGATGCACCCTGTTGAGAGGATACACCTAGTGAGCTGTTTGCCCCTGATTTTACAACTTCAGCCATTTGGGTGACTGAAGAGGTGGTTTTAGACTTATTCTTCTTTTTCTTTGGCCTTAGTAAGGGTGACTCGGGTTCCTCACTTGCTATGCCTAATTCTACAGCCATGGCTGCTTCAGTTAAGATTTTTAGAGGTTCAGAAGCAACCAGTTTTCTCTTCTTTTTACTAACATCACCCTTTTCAGAGGATGATGCAGTTGTCTCTGTGTTTGGTAAAGTGTTTGGCTGAGAGGGTTGGTTAGCAGGCCCTGGGTTAGCATTTTGCTCTACATGCTTGGGCCTAGCTAACTCAGATTTTGAGGCACATATTGGCATGTTGTGGGGGTAAGTCCTAAATAAACTCTCCATAAGGGGAGTTATTTTGAGCCTTACATCCACATCATTCCTAGTCTCCAAGCTACCAAAAATGAGTTTGGTCATGGATTTCGGATAGCCTATTCTACTTTTGTCTAACCCAGGCAATTCAATCAATTTAACATCTATGAAATTAAGTACAGATTGAATAAAGCGAGGGAAGAAAATTTCATTACCTCTCTTGGCTGAGTTCTTACCAAGTCTCCCATACAATTCTTGCATTATGATCAAACCAACATCAATCTTTCTCCCATATGCTAGAGCATATCCTATTTGTTGAACAGGTGTGCTGATTTGATCAAAGCTGGACTTCCTTGCTGTGAAGACTTGAAGAAGAGTGGCAAAGACATAGCTCCATTCCTTCTCAAGTACTTCCTATTCAAATTTCCAAGCTTGATTCTATCTGAGTAGTTGATAAAATCAAAGAAATCTTCCAATTCCTGATCAGTTGCTTGACTGTCATACACTCCTTGTTGTAACCCCAGTGCTTGATTCATATTTTCAGTAGTGATGGTGATTTCCTTGTCCTGAATCTTGCAGTAGATTACGTATGAAGTTATTGCATTCTCTAGGGCCACGACCTCCAAAGTAGCAGTTCTCCAAAACTGTTCTAGTAAATCTAGATACAGAGTTGGGTTGGCTGAGAGTGCATCCTTGATGTATGATTCAGCCATCCATCGAACGAAGCACTTAAAGTTTGCATTGGGTGCTTCAACATCGTTGGTTATTGCTATGAAATTGGTGTGGGTAGGAATTGTGAGTTGGGTATTTGCCATTGTTACACAGAGAGATGAGAAGAGAATGAAGGTTGAAGAAGAAATTTAGCTTTTGACGTTAGGGTTTACAGAGGTTTTGGAACTTTAGCTGCCTGAGAAATCGAATGAAATGATTTGAACAGTTGTGGAATTGTATATATGTGAGTGACTTGAGTTGTCGATTAGATATAAGTTTTGTATCGACAAGTCAATCATTCGAGAAGTATAAAACAACTATTCGATAAGTCAAGAAAGGCTTATTCGATATCTCAAGCAGTTTGTAACTCACAGCTGGCAGTTATTTAACTCAGAAAATAATTCTAAGCTAAATAAAATATGTTTTTATGAGCGAAATGAAATTTTGAATATAAATCCAAAAAGCGATTAAGTGTCAGCGAGAAATCAGCCTTTTCAAAGGATTCGATAACTCAAATACAGTATTCGAGAACTCCATCATTAGAGAACTAAAATACTCTATTCGAGAATTCAAAGTGTGCTATTCGATTTCTCCAAAAGACACTATTCGAGAACTCAGGAGGGTTCTTGATAGGCCTATTCGAGAACTCGAGTCATGACAAAACAATGAACCATTCGAGAAGTCTGACTTATCAAACTATACTTTTCACTCATAAAATTCAATTTTCACTATCTTTTAAAATTTACCAGAAATATTCACTGAAGAATATTCTACTAAATTAAATAGTGATTCTCTTCAAAATTTCACAGAAATTTCAAGCTAAAGATGTATGATTTTCAACATATGCAGCATTGTGGAATATTTATAAATCATAATCCAGCCAATACTTACTTTAAAAATATTGAGCATTGGATAAAGTAAGTGTTTACTGCTGCAACAATCTAGTTGATATATTCACTCAGCCAGAATTTGAAGAATTCAGCATTCCAATCTCACTAACCAACCTTGTGAAGGTGGCTTCATCTAATGGCTTAGTGAATATGTCAGCTAGTTGTTTCTCTGTGGGAACATAATGTAACTCAATGGTTCCATTAGTTGCATGCTCCCTTATGAAGTGATATCTGATGTCAATGTGCTTTGTCCTAGAATGATTGACATGATTGGAAACTATAGAGATTGCACTTGTGTTGTCACACATGATTGGAATTCTTTCCAACACAAGTCCATAATCTCTAAGTTGGTTTCTTATCCAAAGCACTTGAGCACAGCAACTTCCAGCAGCTATGTACTCAGCTTCAGCTGTGGAAGTTGACACAGATTGTTGTTTCTTGTTGTACCAAGAAGCTAACCTTTGTCCAAGAAACTGGTAGCTATCTGAGGTGCTTTTCCTATCCACTCTGCATCCAGCATAATCAGCATCAGAATAACCAACCTGATTGAACCCTGTGTCCTTAGGATACCATAACCCCAAGTTTGGTGTGCCCTTCAGATATCTGAAAATCCTCTTTATTGCTATCATATGTGATTCCTTTGGATTTGATTGAAACCTTGCACACAAGCATGTTGCAAACATGATGTCTGGCCTACTAGCAGTGAGGTAGAGTAGAGAACCAACCATGACTCTGTAGATTGAGATATCTACCTTCTTGCCCTTACTATCTTCATCTAACTTGGTAGCAGTGGCCATGGGTGTCTTTGCAGGTGAGCATTCTTCTAAGTCAAATTTCTTCAATAGATCCTTGATGTATTTGGTTTGACTTATAAAAATGCCATCCTTCTTTTGACTCACTTGCAGCCCAAGAAAGAATGTTAATTCTCCCATCATACTCATCTCATATCTGCTCTGCATGAGCTTAGAGAATTTCTCACACAGCTTCTCATTTGTAGAGCCAAATATGATATCATCCACATAGATTTGAACTAAGATAATATCATCACCATGTTTCTTGTAAAACAGTGTCTTGTCTAGTGTGCCTCTAGAGAATTGATTCTCAAGTAGAAATTGTGACAATGTGTCATACCATGCCCTAGGAGCTTGCTTAAGTCCATACAATGCTTTAAGCAATCTATAGACAAAGAGAGGGAATTGTGGATCCTCAAAGCCAGGTGGCTGTTGCACATATACTTCTTCGTCCAACTCCCCATTCAGAAATGCACTCTTGACATCCATTTGATAGACCTTGAAATTAGAATGTGCAGCAAATGCCAAGAAAATTCTGATGGCCTCTAGTCTGGCAACAGGGGCAAAAGTCTCATCATAGTCAATGCCCTCCTGTTGAGAGTATCCTTTTGCAACCAACCTAGCTTTGTTTCTTATGACTACACCATTTTCATCCATCTTATTCCTTAGAACCCATTTTGTTCCAACAATGGTTCTATCCTTTGGTGCAGGCACAAGCTCCCATACTTTGCTTCTTTCAAATTGGTTTAGCTCCTCTTGCATAGCAATTATCCAATCAGGATCCAACAATGCATCTTCAAGTTTCTTAGGCTCAACTTGGGATAGAAAGCAACCATAGAGACATTCATTTAGAGTTGCTCTCCTTGTCCTCACTCCTGTATTTGGATCTCCAATTATCTGATCTGCAGTATGTGATCTATCCCATTTCCTTGTATGTTCAGATTGATTTCTCAGCCTTGATGTTGCTTCATCATCCAGATCATGATCATTTACATTTCCTCCCCCTGTGAAGTTTCCACTAATCACAGGTGTGTCTTGGATGCTTGTTTCTTCATTGTTGGTTGACACAGGTTCTTCATTCACTTGAGTTTGTTGAATTGTGGGCTCAAATTCAGTTTCAATCTCCTCATCAGAATCATCTAGATTGTCAAACTTCAAAGGATCTTTATCTTCATCATTGGCTTCTTCTAATCCAGGTAGTTTGCTGTCATCAAATGTCACATCTGTGCTTTCCATAACTTTCTTTTGAGTGATGACATAAACTTTGTATGCAATTCTTTCCATAGAGTAGCCAAGAAAAATTCCTTCAAATGCTTTTGCATCAAACTTTCCAACATATTCTGAGTTGTCTTTTAACACAAAGCATTTGCTTCCAAAAGTATGAACATACTTTAGGGTGGGCTTCTTTCCAGTCATCAAGTTGTAAGGTGTCTTTCCAGTGTTTTTGTTGATGAGGGTTCTGTTTTGGATATAGCATGCAGTGCTCACAGCCTCAGCCCAAAAACATGTAGGCATCTTTGCATCAAGTAACATTGTTCTAGGAGCCTCAATCAGAGTTCTATTCTTTCTTTCAACAACTCCATTTTGTTGTGGAGTCCTTGGAGCGGAGAATTGTTGAGAAATACCATTTTCTTTGCAGAATGCTTCAAGCATGGCATTTCTGAACTCTGTTCCATTATACTCCTTAATGCAATCACACTTGCATTGTTGGCCTTTGCTTCCTTGTCAATTTTCTTTATATGCTCAATGATTACTTGGGGAGCCTCATCTTTTAATGCCAGAAATTCTACCCATGTATACCTTGTGAAATCATCAACCCTCACCAGAGCATATTTTTTCCTTCTTAGTGACATAATATTGACAGGCCCAAACAAGTTCATATGAATTAGTTGTAGGGGCTTGGTTATTGATGTCACTGTCTTTGACTTGTGGCTTGATCTTTTCATTTTTCCCTTTTGACAAGCCTCACACACTCCTTCTTGACAGAATTCAAGTATGGGCATGCCTCTTACTAACTCTCTTTTGACTAGAGAATTAATGCCTTTGAAGTTCAAGTGTGATAGCTTCTTATGCCACAGCCAACTATCTTCATTTGATGCTTTTGAGTAAAAGCAACAGATTTTGTCCTTATTTGCAGAGTTCATATTGGCTACAAACAGGCTTCCTTTCCTTACTCCAGATAGAGCAAAGTCACCAGTCTTTTTTTGGGTGATCAAACATTCATCTTTGTCAAAATTCACTTTGAAGCCTCTGTCAGTAAATTGACCAACACTCAGTAGATTGTGCTTGAGTCCCTTGACCAGTGCTACATTTTCAATGATGACATTTCCAATTTCCAACTTGCCATATCCCAGTGTGTTTCCAATGATGTCATCTCCAAAAGCAACCATTGGGCCAGCCTTCTCCTCATACTGTGATAGCAGGGCCATATCACCAGTCATATGGTTTGAGCATCCACTGTCCAAAATCCACATGATCTTTCTTTCACTTTCTTTGCCCTGCAAACACAAAGGTATTACTTCTCCTTTGGTACCCAAACAAGTTTGGGTCCATGTGGCTTAGCAACAGTCTTATCATAAACAGCATGCTTGTCAATTTTCTTGATGTTAGTCTTCTTGTCACTGTTAGAAGTCTTAGAATCAGGGTTCTTAGACTTAGGTGACAGAGGCACCTTCCTAACTTTAGGAGGACTTGAAGACTTTGTTCTTGTGTAATGTGTGTGAACATTGTGACTGATACAACCTTCCATGAATTGTCTTCTCAAATTAAAGCAACTAGTCATTACATTCATGTTACATGGCATACAATCAAATTTATCACAGAAAGGAGAGTCTCTATGTCTTAAAGGCACAGAGCAATCATAGAATGGTTTAGCAACACTACCAGATGGTTTCTTGCATGCATGAGTTAAATGATTAGTGCTAAAACAATTTTGACAAACTTTCCTAGGGGCATTTGGCACATAAGCATAATTTTTGTCCTTGTTAATCCCTAATTTGCCATTCCTGTTTTGTTTCTTTTTAACCACTCTCTTCTCAACCTCATTATTCCCAGCTGAAACAAACTTCACAAATTTCTCAAGTCTAGGTTTACCTCCTACTGACTCCTTGGCTTTGGTTTTGACATTCTCACTCTTAGAGGATGCTTGTTGTTCATTTGATTGTGCCTTATCTTCATCATCCAACAGTTGCTTAATGAGTAAGGCATTCTCATCAATCTCAAGTGTTGGTGTTTTAAATATTGGGGTCTCAGCCTTTTTCAAAACCTGAGGCACTTCCTCTTGAACAACAATGTCATCTTCAATGACTGCATAGCCTTTCCTCTGCTTGAGAGTGTCATAATCAAGTCCAATAGCAGCCTTAGGTCTAGCTAGATTTTTCTCATGGTAGGACTGCAATAGACTAGAGGAATTCTTGAATGTTTTCAATTTAAATTCATTTTCAGCTAGTTCATCCCTAAGAGCTTTCTCAACTTGACTAGCACATAGAACCTTATTCTTTAGATATTCGATTTCTTGTTTAAGGTTTTCTATTTGCATAGCAGTTAGTTCTAGTTCCTCATTTCTTTTGTTTAACAGTTCATTCCTAGTAGACAGTTTAGCAATCTCTTCATTAGCAGCAGTCATACTAGTATGAATATTAAACATCTCAACAGATAGTTGTTCAACAATAGATTTGTATTCAGAAACAGACATGTCTATAGTAGTGAGGGATGGTACCTGAGAGTCTGATTCAGATGGTTCTTCCTTGGAGTTGGCCATCAAGGCATAGTTGCAGAATTCTTGTTCTTCTCCATCACTATCAGAATCATCCCAACACTTCCCTTCAGCTATGTAGGCCTTACCCGGTGCATGCTTCTTTAGCAGAGCATCATACTTAGCTTCAAGCTCAAGAAACTCCTTATCCTTCTTCTTAGGCTTCTAGCATTCACTGGAAAAATGCCCTAGGTCATTGCATCTATAACATCTCACAGATGACCTATCCACATAGCTGGTTTTGAATTTGTTTTTGTTTGCTTTCACAGGTGCCTTGCTCTTGTTGAATGAATGATTTTGAGATCTAGACTTGAAGGGCTGATTCCTCTTAAATCTGATGTTTGGGAATTTTCTAGCCATAAAAGCATATGAAGTGTTTTCCATGGTATCCAACTCTTCAAGAGTATAGAACTCATCTTCTTCCTTTTCATCAACAGGTTCAGTCACTTCTTCTTCAGTCTCTTCATCATCTACTATCTCTTCTATTCTCAGTTGACTTGTAGATGCCTCCAGGTCTTGAACGGATTTGTTGAAAATCAAGGCACAGGATGTGTTTATCATTCTGCCTTGGTTGGCTTGGATAGCCCTCTTCTGAAGCAACTCAAGCTCATGAGTTTTTAAAACCCAATAGAGCACATCATATGTGACTTTGTTCAAATCTCTTTCTCTTAGAGATATGACCCTTTGCTCTAGATGGTTTGGTGCAGATAGTAGAAACTTCATGTTTAATTCCTTAGTGCTGTAAACCTTCCCATTCATTTGAAGCTCAGTCACCAGCTTGTGAAATTTCTCAAACATATCAGTAATACTTTCTTTGGACTGTGCCATGAAAGCTTCATACTGTGTGACCAGTATCTGTTCCTATTTTCTCTTACCTCCTCTGTCCCTTCATATAACACCTCGATGTGGTTCCACATGTCCTTGGCTGATGTGCATGATGCTATATTAGCAAACATCGACATATCCATGGAGTCTATGATCAGCAACATGAGATGACTGTCTAGGGCAACCTTTTCCTTCTCTGAGTCCGTCCATTTGGATGGCTCTTTTGCAACATATAATCTAGGAATGACTATTGTGCCCACTGTAGATTCAACAATTTCTTGTTGTGGTACAAATGGACCATTCTTGAGGATGTCAGGGTAGAAAGGATTGGCAGCTTTGATGAACAACAACATTTTTATTTTTCAGAGGTTGTAATTCTCTTTGTTGAACTTAGGGACCTTCACCGTACCTGTAGTCTTTGGTGTATTCGAACTCATGATCATTTTCTGTTTAGATTAAACAGCCTGCTTTGATACCACTTGTTGAGTATTGAATACAGTAAAAGAATACATAGGGGGTGAATGGATTCTTAAACTTTTCTTTGTTCTTGGATCTTTGCAACAAGATATGTGTTTAGTGTGTGAGATATGTAAGTACAGATAACACAGACAAACACAACACAGTATCACTTTAATCTAATATTTTATTAGATAAAGATTTTGCTACAATCTGTGAATACAAATGGTAGTATTCTCAGCTTCGTTTTTCTTAGAGAGATATTTCTTGTGATGTATCTTGAAAAACTTATCTGCTAAGGAAGTGAGGCTGTATCCTTATAGACATGGATACACCTACTTACTACAAAATAAGGTAGGTAAAACAAACTGCTTTTCAGTATGTCTATCTCATTTGAGTAAGAGTCCAAACGGCTACAGATTTGACTTTGCAAAGCCTGTTCAGATCCACTTCTTTAGCTCCTTGTCCCTTTGTCTTATCTCTCCAAGCTTCTTTGTAGGCTTTCCAATCTGCTTTATAGTACATAGTCAAATAAAGCGTCTTGGCTTGTTGCAGGTTTCTGACTTGTACAATTCTTCAGTATTTTGTCTCCAAGAATGTATACGAGAAGTGTCTAAGTGATTAATTCGAGAACTCGAATTGACTTAATCGATATCTCTGAGTTCTCGAATAGTGTTATATTGACATATCGAATTACTTCTCGAATAGCTCTTTTTTCTGGGACTCCTTGAGATATCGAATAGAGCATTTTGACATATCGAATCCCTGAGATGTCGAATAGCTTCTTTAGTCCTTGAGATATCGAATAGATCATTGACTTGTTGACTCTTAGAGAACTCAAATGATGCTTTGACTTGTTGACTCCATGAGTTCTCGAATAGAGTAATAGACATATTGAATCTCTGAGATATCGAACAGTGTATTCAGAGATATCGAATAGTGTCTTCTGAGATATCGAATCTCTGACTTCTCGAATGCTAGACTTCTCGAATAGACAAATGTACTTCTCGAATTGGTACTTAGGCAAATTCTTCATTTCTTCAAATCCCAACTGTGATTATTTGGCAGTCTTTATCTCCTTGCTTGAGGCATGAACCTTGGAACTTCTTTCAAGCATTATTCTTGACTTTATAAGTACAGTAACACAACTAGAATTTGATGCCTATTACAAGTACAGAACAAATAGAAACTCTACAACTAGAGGTTCCCTCAGTTAAGAGGTCATGTAGGTAATGCATAGCATTACACATACTCAGGCTTGTTATTAGATGTATTCAGGCATGCCTCTGTGACTAACATTTACTATAAGGTTTCTGAGCTGTTCTAGTTGTTCTTAATTTGGGACTTTCAGGAGGTTTACGGTACCATGGACTAAGGTAATAGTTTCCGTGGGGGCCATGAATGGTGGCATTTTGTTACCTGTAAGAGGTATTTAGTACCATGATGGATGGTTGCATGTACTTTTAGGGGATAATAACATATGTCGTAGATAAATGGAATTGAGAAGTTGTGCATTGATCAACATTATTTCATTTATAGCTTAAGAATATATTTAAGAGATTGAATGAAAATTGTTAAGAACTGATTTCAAAAGTTTTACCTAATATTCATATTTACAATAAATATGGGAAGTATTTTCACATATATCATAGTCAAAAAACGTCCTTAATACTAAACTATATCTTTAAAGGGCTGTTAGAGATAATTAGGGGAATCTACATAAGATCCGGCCTAATTTGAGGCTCAGTTTTTGGGCCAATACAATTGGGTTCTAGTCACTAGTAAACAGAATCAACAGAGGTTCATTTTAAAATAAATGTGCTAAATTTCCATAAAGGAGGATTAGTTATACAGGAAAATATGAAAGGGAAGAAGTTGATTACATAATTTATGCGTTGATTAAGTAGGGATAAATTCAAATACCTTTCTATAAACTAAAGGTAAATCTATAGTATAATTAAACAATAACAGGAATGATTATCAAAGGGAGGATTTTTAGAATCAGGATTAGCCCTTATTAAAGAGAGATTGATGGTAGGTTAACTATTAATGAGTTAAAAGATTTAAAATGTAGTGCTACCTAAGATTAAGCTGGTTAATTGTTATGAATTATTGGAAGTTAGTTATGATGTATTAATTATCCAATATTTTAGTGATTAGGAACATATATAAATAGACCCTTAGGCTAATATACTTATCCCATTCCCATAGATTTTTGATTTCTTAATAACTCTGATTTAGTCATCATGGCCAATGCAGAAAACAATCAAGCAGGAACCCTTCAGCTGAAACTCCATGAGTTAGATGTAATCTCAAACCCATCCTTTGCATTAGAGCAGGAAATAGCTGATATCCCTAAGGTTATCTATGGTCGAATGTTATATGGGAAACCAGTGAACAAAGTAGGACTAAAGAATCTGTTTGAATCTTTATGGCAGAACAAAACGGGTGTAAAGATTGAGGATTTCACTGAAGGTATCTTTACACTCTACTTTGAATCCTAAACAATTAAGAGGAGGATCTTGAGAGGGCATCCTTGGCAATTTGCTGGGAGTTATTTAGTATTGATTGAGGCTGATGTGATGGCTCAAGTAACTGCTGATCTTTTCTATCAAATCCCGTTTTGGGTTCAAGTTAAAGGGATACCCCTTGGATATCTTGCAAAACCATATGGAGAAAGCTTGGGGAAGGAGATAGCAAACTCAATAGGTGAGTTTATGGAGTTTGACCGGAATTATCGTCAAAGGTTTATGCGGATTCGAGTCAAGATGGATTCGTCAAAACCTCTTTTTAGGGGAAAATTTCTGGATCTTTGCAAACTCAAAGACAATATATGGATATCCTTTCAATATGAAAGGCTCTCAAAGTTTTGCTATTTCTGTGGACATCTGGATCATATACAAAAAGATTGTGCAGCCCTAATGGAAGAACTGGAGAAGGGACATAGACCAATTCTGCAATATAATGATTCGTTAAAAACTAATGTTCTGGCCTACGTAACTGCTCCTGATGCATACTCTATTCAAAGGGCAGATAAGAAATCTATGTTCCAAATTGCTATGGAATCAGCTCGAACACGCCCCGAAGTATCGGATATAGAGCTTTCTACGAAGCGGCAGAAAGTAGGAAATAATAGTAAGTTATATCTCAATTTTTTCATTATAATAATGCTGACTAAATATAATTCTACTACAAAAGTGTAGATTAAGTTAGTAATGTTAGGTTTTTGATTATGTATGATGGTGTTGCAGAGGACAGTGTGGGAGGTGCGGAGAATACAAATAAGCAGGAGGCTTATGAAGGAACAAATAAGAATACAGCTATAACAAGAAGCAGTTTTAAAGGAACAAAAGTAAATTCTCCGGCACAGAAGTAAACAGGCAGTGATCAGGTTGAATGCTCTGTTAAAGAAGAAAGATAAGGAATGGAATAAGGAATAAAAGGAATAAAAGAACAGATGGATGGTTAAGTTGGTCATTTTTATAGTTAAGTGTAGTTGAAATAATGTAAAGCATGAGTTTTGTTATTTGGTTTGTCCTGGTTTAAAGGTTGTAATTTGTTTTTTTGATTTTGACTATGAGTTATGCTATTGCAATAATAAATCTTTTCTGAATAAGTGCTCAGTGTAAATCAGAATGGTAGCACAAGTCGACTAATAATTTATTTTGAAGAAGTATATGTTTTTCTGGGGATTAAGGCAATGACATAATTTATGAATAAGATGGGAAAGTTTATAGAGTACAAAATATACAATCTAGGAAGATAAGGTGCCATTTGTATCAACTCTAAGCTAAATTGTTAAAGCAATTTACTCTACTCATGGCAATAGGAAGGTATAAAAGTTTACAAATAACGGTTCTTAACGTTGTTCGGTAATGGTGTAAATGTTAGTATAATATAGTCTGTGTTAGCGAGTTGATATATGCGGAGTCGGGTATATATATATTGTAGTCCAGAGGTTTGACTAAACAATGAAAATGAACAAGCAAGCATTTAGATAAGAGGTTACTATTCTATTACCGCTGAGACGTTAGAGAAATGCTCTTTATAGTTTGTTTATAAGGGGTGAAAACGAGTCTATTTGATAAGTTTAAAAGTCGAACAAAATTAATTACTACATAACATTTGGATAATAAGTACTAAATATTTTAGCACTTGAAAGCGATTATATTTATGTTAGGTTAACAGACGGTATAGTTATTTTTAGAAGTATAGGCAGGTTGAATTTTCGGCTGAGGGGTTTCAGGTCAAAATTGTGTTCAGTTTTAGATGATCAAAAAAGGGTGGAATGTTGTTAATATTAGGAGCAAATTAATTTTGGAATATAGGATGTTAGGATGATGGAACAGCACGGGGACATAATTACCAAAGAGGTACTGATAAATAAGCTGAGCTGTAGGGAATGAACTTTTGAGCTTGTAAAATAGAAAGAATTGAGTTTTATTCCGAGGATATTTATGGATGTAAATGATCTTCTACTGAAGAAAAGGCTAAAAATAGAATAGATTATGTTTGCAATACGAAATTTATAAGGATATAATCACCAAAGAATCTCTTGATTTTAGTAGGTAGGCTGATTTTTAGGGAATAAATCTTTGTTGTTGGAGAATATACAAATTTGAACTTAATTAGAGGAGTAATTATCTATATAGCTGTTTTTTAGGTATAAGAATAGGCTAAATAATATGTTAGATTATGTTTGCAGTTATAACGTAGATTATGCTAATAATAAATATTAATTCTCAAAATTGATTTTCTTTAAAAAAGGTATTATCAGAGGATGTCATACTAGAGAATAAAAACTAGAATTATAGGAACCTTTATTAGAACTAGAATGGTTTAACATAAAATCACAAATACCTCTTAACTAAAGGTTTAGGAATGGCTATAGCAAGTTGGAATATAAGAGGAATCAACAATGAGGATGCTATAAGACAAGCAAAACTTCTTATTAAATATCATAAGCCAGATCTACTCTTCCTTATAGAAACAAAGCTAGTAGAAGGTAAAGTTAATACAATAAGTAGTAGACTTGGATTTGATTATGGGTTCGAGATTCCAAGAGTGGGACTTGCTGGGGGTTTAATGGTCCTATGGAGGGAGAACACGGAAGTACGTTTTTAACTGCATCACAGAATCATTTTAGTTGTTTTATACGTTTAAATGATCAATCAAGATTTTGGCATTTTTGTGGCTTTTATGGAGACCCAAGAGTAAGTCATAGACAATATACTTGGGATTTGCTACAAAAACTTAGGAGTGTTTGTAGTGGACCATGGCTTGTTATGGGAGATTTCAATGAAATCTTGAATCATGATGACAAAGAAGGTGGGGGAGTGAGGAGCGATTCACAAATTGAGGCATTTCGGATTACTTTGGAAGTGTATGCACTTCAACCCTTGGAGTACAGAGGGGATCATTTTACATGGGTTAGGAAGACAGCTGATGGATGTATTAAAGAAAGGTTAGACTGGGCGATGGCTAATGAGGCATGGATAGAATGGTTCCCGAATAGTACTCTATACCATCTTGACTTTTTTCATTCAGATCATCGAGCTCTCTTGTTGTGGTTAGATGATCCTGTTAGTCGGTCTGTCAAACTAAACAGAAAACGATCTAGGTTCAGATTTGAAAATATGTGGGTACGAGAACTAGAATGCAGAGAGATAATAACTTCTAGCTGGAAGGCAACAAACCAATCTGCTTTGATTTCAATTCTAGATAATATTCAACAATGCTCTACTAATTTGACAGACTGAAATCAAGCTAAGTTTGGGTCATTGGCTAAAGATATCAAAGAAACACATAAAAATGTAGTACGACTGCATAATGCACAGGATCAGGTGGTCAATATCGGGGAATTAAAGGTGATGGAACAGAAGTTGAATGAATTGTTACTTAAAGAAGAAATTTCTGGAAACAAAGGTCTAGAGTGGAATGGCTAAAAGCTGGAGATCAGAACATAAAATTCTTTCATCAAAGGGCCAAGAAAAGAAATAAAATCAATAGGATTAAAGGTAAAAATTCTTATGGCAGTTTGTAATTGGTGTTTCTTGTATAATCTAATAATAATAATGAGTATATCTGATGTTTGATTTTGCTATGAGTTGCATATGGGTATTTGTTTTTACCAATAAAAGTATATATATATATATATATATATATATATATATATATAAAGGTATTTTGTAATGGGCTATTAGTTTTTGATACTACTAGGAATTTTTCTGAATCTGACTTATAAAGAGATAGAAAAACTGAATAGGTTTAAAAAGGTTTTTGTGTTTTAATGAAGGAATGTGGTTAGGACAGATTAATTGTGTTAATCCAGGTGAAAATAAACTGTTTAAGATGGAGTTTCTAGCAAAATGACCTATTTCCTAATTAAAGGATCAATAATACACAGACTATAATTTTGAAGTTGCTGACTGATTCTATATCATGTTGGTACAGGATGAGGTTGTAAGATTAACTTAAGTAAATGTATGAGAACAAGTAACCGAATCTAAGTTAAAGTGTTACATTAAGTATAAGTAATTTATTATTAAGGTGTTATGATGGTGGATTGGTTTTGAAAATAGATAACAAATAGAGTGCTGATTTAGAGAACACAGTGAGGTTCACTAAATAGATAATGACTAAATTAATTACTGATAATAATTTGATTGTAGGATTACTAAATGAGGAGAACGAATGGTGCTCTAACGAAGAGGATTGTGGTGTAGTAATTCAAAGGTTTTATGAGCAACTATTTACAACATCAAGGCCAAATATAGAGAAGATTGATGAATTGTTGACAGCAGCCAATCCACTAATTTCAGAGGAGATGAGCAGGCGTTTAGAAAGAGCTTTTACCTTAAAAGGAATTAAAAATGCAGTGTTCTCTATGTCCACGGATAAAAGTCCAGGGCCAGATGGTATGAATGCTATGTTTTATCAACAACATTAGGATATAGTAGGGCCTCTTGTCTCAAAAGCAATTTTGGATTGTTTAAATGAAAAGGCGGATTTGGAATTAATCAATTCTACTCTTGTTACCCTTATTCCTAAGGTGAAGGAACCCAGATCGGTTGGGGATTTTCGTCCAATAAGCTTGTGTAATGTGTTATATAAAATAATATCAAAGGTTATAATTAACAGACTCAAGCCAATATTATCGTTGATTATACATGATACGCAGAGTGCCTTTGTGCCAGGGAGACTTATAACAGACAATGCTTTGATTGCATATGAGTGTCTGATCATTTAAAATTAATGAAGGAAGGGAAAAGAAGTTACGCAGCTATGAAATTGGACATGAGTAAAGCCTATGACAGGGTGGAGTGGATCTTCATAGAAAAAATGCTAATTAAGATTGGTTTTTCGCAACGGTGGGTGAATAAAGTTATGAGGTGTGTTACTTCAGTGCGCTATTCTTTTCAATTTAATGGCACGATCCATGGGGAAGTAATTCCATCAAGGGGGTTGCGTCAAGGGGATCCCCTCTCGCCATATTTATTTCTGATATGTGCGGAAGGTTTTTCAGCACTGTTACGGCAAGCAGAAGATAGAAGGGATATTCTGGGGCTGAAAATAGCAAGGAGTGCACCATCCATCAGCCATCTATTTTTCGCAGATGATAGCCTACTTTTTCTTAAAGCATCAACAAGATCATTACATACTATTCAGAATATATTTTCTCTATATTCAGAATGCTCCGGTCAGGTAAATAAGTCATATGAATATAGATAAATGTTCTATGCATATACTTTTAGTTTTATATGTGTATAAGAAGGAAAATATAGGTTTTTATGAAGTTTAATAGCATTAATGCTGGTGGTTTTTACTTTCATCTTATGTACAGATGATCAATTTTAACAAGTCCTTATTGTTCTTCTCCCCTAATACTACGGAGGACGTACGAACTGAATTTAAAACTGGCCTGAATATGCAAACTACTGAGGCTATTGAAACTTATCTAGGACTTCCAATGTTGGGGGGGGGGGAAATAAGAAAGTATTGTTCAAATCAATAAAGGATAGAATATGGGAAAAGTTACATTCGTGGAAACCTAATCTATTTTCACAAGCAGGAAAGGAGATCCTTTTAAAAGCTGTCATCCAGGCCATGCCTACTTATTTTATGTCCTGTTTTAGGATACCAGAAGGGCAATGCCAACAAATTGAAAAACTAATGGCACGGTATTGGTGGGGGTCTCTTCAAGCTAAGAGAAAAATACATTGGAGAGGGTGGAGGAAGATATGTGTCCCAAAAAGCAAGGGGGTCTCGGTTTTAGGAATTTTGTTAAATATAACCAAGCTCTATTGGCAAACCAGGCATGGAGAATACTAAAAAATCCTACATCCCTTGTCGCACAAGTGTTACAAGCTAGATATTTCACAAACTTAAACTTTTTGGAAGATAAGGAAGGAAACTGTCCGTCACTGACGTGGAGGGGTATTTCTTGGGGAAAGAGTTTACTAATTAAGGGTCTAAGAAGGCGTATAGGAAACGGACGAAGTACAAAGACTTGTAAAGATCCTTGGATTCCCAGACCACCATTATTCCTACCTATATCTCAATGCTTAAATGAAAATACATTGGTTTCTGATCTGATTGAGGTCCCTGGAAAGTGGAATATTGAACAAATCCAACAAAATTTTCTGACGCCGGATACTGAGCTTATTTTAGCATTGCCTCTTAGTCCCTTCAACCATAATGACTCATGGCTTTGGCATTATAATAGGAATGGAAGTTATTCTGTTAGAAGTGGCTATAATCTGGCTGTAGACATTGATAATGCTGATCCATCTTCATCATCCGAAGTGTTTTCATCATGGTGGAAAGCATATTGGGCTGTTAAATTCCACGTAAAATCTTAATTTTTGGGTGGAGAGGGTTTCATGAAATTCTGCCAACAAAGAAAGGTTTATACGTAAGGAATATATCGATAAATAGCAATTGCCCTTTGTGTGGTTTTGGTGATGATTCAAATGCACATGCGATCTTCTGGTGCCCTGCCTCACCAGAAGTTTGGGTACAATTAGAATATTCATTCTTAGTAGGTTAAAAACAAGATATTTCATTCAAAGGTGTGTTGATGTATGCTTCTGATCTTCTAGGAAAAAATGATTTCGCTAAAACGGTGGTTATGGCATGGGGAATTTGGACTGAGAGAAATAGAAGAACACTTGGACAACTACAAAGAACTCCTCAACAATTAAAAATCTGGTTATCCACTTATTATGAGGAGGTTAAAAATGCACAGGCACCGGGAAGTGGAGCAATTTATAATAAGGATTCAGTTAATGCAGGCCCAGAGGAAATTGAAATTCAGGATCTTGCACTTTTCGTTGACGCATCAGTTTCTACCACTTTACGGAAGGTAGGCTTAGGAGCTGCTATATTCACAGCGAATAAGAGGATGCAGGCGACTCTGTCTAAGCCTTTAAAAGGCACTCTATCGGTATTCCACGCAGAGACCCTAGCTTTGTTGGTGGGTTTACGGTGGGCACAAACTATAAGATTACCGATTAAAAGTATTTTAAGTGATTCATTATCTCTGGTCCAAGTTTTGAATAATGCGACTGAATACCAGAATGAAGTTGGTACCCTCCTGACCGACATTCGAATGTTGCTAGAAAATTTTCCGGAGGCTTCTATTTGTCATGTCAGACGTAACTTTAATGTTGTGGCGCATAATCTAGCTAAACAGGCGCTTCAAAGAGAGGATGAATCTATTTGGTTGGGAGAAATCTCTGACTAAACTGGTATATGATATGAAAGAATGAAGGTACAAACTGTTCAGGTAAGTCCAGATGTCAATTTTGAACATAGTTTATTTTTTCATCATAGTTCATTAATAAGATTGTTGATAGTATGCCGAACTTATGGGTCCAACAAAAGGCTATGTTTCTTAGGAATAAAAGTAGTGGATTCACTATTATGTTATCCCGGGTGAATTTTAATTTAGTATTTTCTTATTTTCTGAACAGCAAGTGTGGAGTAAAATATAAACGTGGTTCTTAGGAATGCTCTTCTTTGTTTTGGAAAGATTTTGAACATAGTTCTCTTAATCTACCAGTGATGTGCATTGTTTTGTATTGTCCTAAAGAGAAGGCTACTAGAGAAACTGAATATTAATTGTATATTTGTTTGGAGCATAATGTATAGGAATATGGTTTCACATCATCAATGCTAACGTTCACCCAATCCTGAGAAAACCACACAAAGCTAGTTACTACAAAATATTAGTAGGAATGAACATTGTCGTGTTACAGAAACCACTCATTTATCATCACCTGACTACATCTGACATTGCAAGTTTTAATTTGATGAATACGAGTTTACAACCAGTTTCTTCATAATAGAACTTTGTCCTTGCCCCAGCATTAAGTGACGACCAATGTCTCAAGAATATTAACAGCCTTCTTATGAAATTCAATGTTGTGACTCTGCAAGTTTTATTAGGCCTCATTGAGTAGGCGAGCATAGTAGATAACAACTTAGATTCAGGGCAGCCTAGTAAATCATAAAAAGGTTGAAACTATAATCAACATTTTTTATTTTGGACTAGTAGTAAGTAGATTATATAGTTTTTGACTCTTAGGTTTTGCATTATCTTACTTAGTTGCCTATGATTATATACAGCTATAGAAGGTTATCTACTGGTCCATATCATTATTCATTAGCCAAGTGATCTGGTTCTGCTAACTGTACTGGTGTCCTTTCTTGTTTTTCAACAATTTTGTATTAACCGAGTGTTCTTAATTAGTTGGCAATGTAGTGCTGCAACTGGCAGTGATCATACATGGTGGAGGTTGGAGGTTTTCGAAATAGATATCTTCAACGAATCAGACTTCTAGAGAGTCCCAATTAAGGACTGCAAACTTAAGTCCTGATCAAACTCTTGTTTTGATTTAGCTCTATGTAAACCGAACTAACTGAGGTAGCTTGAAGTTGTTGTCTTCAATTTGTTTCTGTTTCTTGCAACATCATATCAATTTAATGAGTGGAGACAGTTAATATAGAGATTCTTATATTGAAGGTGCTGAAAGTTTAGTTAGCATTTGGATTTCAGAAGTAGTGTTAAGTTCAATTATCTATATTAGTATTTATGAGTATAAGTTAGAGAAACTTGAGGTCTATACAATTTTCCTTCTGTAAAGGGTCAAAATAATATAATAAATATTTTTGTGGGTAAAAAGCTCGGGATAATTAGTAAATGATGATTTGTTGAATGGTGTTAATGGTGGTATCATGCAAATTATGTTACTTAAAATAATTTGACTTTATGTATCTGCAATTTATTCTTATTTCTTGTTCTGAAATGGCTACTGGACAACTTTTTGGGCTATAAATTATGTAGTAGTATTAGTCTATTGGAGTAGGAACATTTCTTCAGCTCGGTAGCAGTAGAATATGAGACATTAAGAAACTCACTGTACGTACTTGAATACATGTTTTTTTTCAGGGGTTTATAACTCTGAAGAAAATTGTGGTCAGACTAGTCTTCTGTGTTTAAGTGATTGAAGCACCACAGCTTATTATTCCACATCGTTTTATTTATTTGAGTTGAATTTTTCAAGAACAATCTCAGTTTTTTAGTTGCATGCAATCGATACTTATGTAAGTACTTTCTTGCTAGGATAACTGGATACTCAGGGAAAAGTCTTCTGTAACTTTTTTTTCTTCCCACCTTAATAGCTGCTCTAGTACAGGGAAAGCTGATATTTCTAGAAATCTGTAAATATTAGTCTTATAGTGAATAGATTGCCTGGATGCCATGATAACAAAATAATATCAGGACAATATGTCCTCCAAGAAGCACAGTAGTTTTTTGTTGTTTTATATATTTATAGTATTGGGCTGACATTATATGCATTTTAGGATCATTATAGAACCACTGAAGTTGAGGGCTAAAAGAGCGAAGGCCAGCAGAGCATGAGACAAGATTGGAGCAAAAGGAGAATGGAGATTTTACCATTTTCAATTTTAAATTTGTAATCCCTGAATGTTCCATTATTTTGTTTCCTTAAATCTGAATGTAAACAAAAATCCCTGGCTTTATAGTTGTAAGTTGTATGCACTGATTACTGACTGGTGGGGGTGGATTTTTGATAACAGATAAATATGGATGTGTTTTCTATTTTTCTGCAATTTCCATTAGCTTTTTAAAGTTCATTATTAATTTCGGTTTTTTCGGTTAAAATTTTATAGGTGTATTTTAGAGTTAATGAAGCTATATATTCATTTGTTTTCTCATTTTTAAAGGAATTTGTTAATTAGTTGTCTGTCTAACCAAAGGTATTCCCTTTGGTTGAGACTTTAGAATAGGGTTGAGTTATATGCGGAACTCTAATTAAAGATGTATAAATTAGAGTTTGAGTTTTGTTTTGTAATTTATTTTTTTGGTTTGCATTTGTGCTAGGTGGATGGAGAATGGACATAGCTCCTGTTTTTGAAGCAAGGTTGTTGGCAAGAAGATTTTGAGTTAGCTGACGATCGGATTGAAATTGCTCTCATGTAGTGCTGGAATCACTTTGTTTCGGGCACTATTTTGTTGACATTTTTTATGTGTACTTTATTTGTCCCTCTCGGGTGATTTTCTTTTCGGACATAAAGGTTCTATTGTCTAAACATCCGGGGGCAACATGCATGCCTTTCGGTTAGATAATAAACTTTTTTGAATGAAAGAAATCCCTCCTTTTTTTACGAATATTGTATTCGATACATTTCATCTATGAAATAGATACCCCTGACACAAAAAAAATGATAAAACAACATTTTTGAACTTTTTCACGTAAAAAACAAAAATATTGATTAATAACTTTTTAATACTTTACGAAAACACCACATTCGAACTTTTGGATGCAACAAAGATGGTTAAAGATGAGTTTCATATAGATTCAAATTTTAAGAACCCTAGAATCATATTTTACAAATGTGTAATACATATATTTTTATGATTATAAAAGAATTATTAATTTATAATATTATTGGGACCATATATTTATATAGGATTTTCAAAAAAAATATTATCTTATTATCTTATCGAAATTGATCATTTTTTGAACTGGCCCAAGTTAGAACTGGAAGAAATTATTAACTTAGAGATATTATTAATTTATCGAGTATTAATTTAAGGAGGTTCTCTTGTATACCCTTTTAAGTTTTCACAAAACGGGCCTGAGCAATCCATCAAAACCAAACCAAACCTAATGTGAATGGGCCATGTCCGAAGGCCGACATAACCCAGACCATTTCAATCCTCTGCACCCTTCTCTCCCCCCTTTGTTTCTGAATGTAACATGCATAAACACACCTATACATTACACACACAGACACAGTGATCTCTATATGCACACAAAATCCAGCAAGAATTGAAGTATAAAAAAAGGCTTAGAGCCCTACAGCAGCTCAATTTGAAGACTCTTGATCATTTATCTCCATCTCACAATCTCTGTATGTATAGCTCACATCTCTTGTATGTATGTATACATGTTTTTTCACATGTAATGTAATAGCTAAGGCAGTGTTTGGATGTAACATAACATCTTCTCTGTAAGGCTCACAAGTGGTTGTATATCTCTCTTGTTACTTTTCGAAATAACTGTAAGGCTAGTGTAGAATTGTAAGGCTAGGGTTTCAATTTTATTTTAGTTTTAATTGTATACATTGTGATGGAGACGGGGAGTTTTCGTGGCTTGTTCGAGAAACCGAGAGAATTGGGGATGAAAAAGCCGAGATTGGAAGAAACGAATGGAGGAAGTGGAGGAGAAGATATACAGGAGCTTGTAATTCAGTACAAGATTGCACTTGCTGAGCTCACATTTAACTCCAAGCCCATTATTACTAATTTGACTATTATCGCAGGCGAGAATTTGCACGCTGCTAAGGCTATTGCTGCTACTATATGCTCTAATATTATTGAGGTGAAAGATAACTTATCTTTAATGGTTTATGTTAGTGTAAGTGTAGTTGATTTTACGTTTTTGTTTGTCTCCAATGTCGAGCATTCAGACTAATGATTAGAATTTAATTTTGTTGATTGTTTGTTTTCTGTTTGTTGTTGATAGATGTTGACAAACCTGTTATCTTCGATAATCTGTAAATTCGTAATGGAAAGTAAATCGATCATGTTTTTGCAAGTTCTCCATCTTCTCTTCTCACTTGGGTGCTTTTATAAGTAATATTCCATTTTATTCAAAGCTTGTAAGTTTAACCTAACTCGTCCACATTGGCCATGGATACCTGATATCAGTATGTTCAGTTTGTGTGAATGCTCCTACAATGTCAATTCACCCACTGCACTTATCTTTTTATGTTCGTTTTAATAATTTTTTACCTCTTACATTGCATAAACTAGCTCTACCTTCATTCTTATAGATAGGGAAGGCAGATTTTAATGTGCAAAGCTTGATTTGATACTATAATTTGTTTATCTATTTTTAAATTTATGCTGAAGCACTAGAACAGTTAAGGAGCTGTAACGTAGCTTGGGAACAATTTGGATATATGCCAAATATGGCATGTTGTTGGATGAGGCTATATCTTATGTGTAATCTCCTGTGTTGTATTTAATAGATGTTTAATGTATTGTATTACAATCTAGGTTATCCAGTTTGTTTAGTATTGTTCCTCCATACTTATAACTTTTACTTATCTATACGTACAATACTATCATTCCTTAAGGATGAGGTGGATTTTTATTTATGCTTTCAGTTATGTAATAAATTAAATAGTCTCGCATTTGCAATTTGTTTCCTAAATGTTAAGATCTTTGGAGTAATGATCATTCGGATGCACTTGTGTAGTTTGTTGGTAACTGTAGGAGGTGAAATCTTTTTATTTTATCTTATTCAGCAGTTTGAGCCTTCCATGCAATGCATCACAACATATATTGGTCTTACGTTTGAGCCAGAAACTGGATATGTTTTTTTCCCCATCGTCGTCATGTTCATCCCGTGCTGTATGAATTTCATTATATAGATGTTAAGAACTTGTAGTTGGAGTGTTTGTCCTTCGATCAGTGCAGGACCTTTGACATTTGAGAACTATCAAATCTTTGGTTGCTCATTTTTCTTATTGCCTGCCAGTATAAGATGACACACGGCGTACATGTGAGCATTTGGATGACTATGTGAAATTAGGTATTATTATTCTTTATTATACAGAGCGAAGAGATATTGTAGAATTTGCTTGTTTCTCGTTAATGAAGACACATGCACAAGTTCATTATCAGGATGAATACAGAGGTTGGGTTAGAAGCTGACAAGTCAACTGAAACTTTGTTATGAAGCATGATGACCTACAATGAGTTTTTGGATTGTACTGTTTAGGCAAACATTGTAGAATGAATTGCGAAAACCTACAATGAGTTGTTGGACTGTGTACTGTTTAAGCAATGTATCTGCTGCAATAAAACATGGCGATTGTTACTCTCCAGTTGAGCTGAAAACTTAAGACTCTTTTCTAAATATTCATTGTATACTGTACTTCTTGTGGCATTTAATATCTACAGGACAGTTCTATTATAGAATGGTTTGTTTCATTTTGTGATCTAAATTTATTTTCATTGTTAGTATTCTTTTACTCGTCGTTTTGTAACTGTAGCCCGATGTTTATCGATCTAGTGTCCTGGAAGTTGAGGTTGTTGCATATTGTATCTGATAAGATTACCATTTTACAGGTTCCTACTGATCAAAAGCTTCCATCCTTGTATCTTTTAGACAGTATTGTGAAGAATATTGGGAGGGACTATATAAAGTGGTTTGCTGCCAGACTAGCTGAGGTGTGTTTTAAATTTTCTATAATGTTGTATCACCACTTCAAACAAATAAAGGTGTAGCCTTATCACCTTTTTCCTTATTACATTAATGTCTGCCTTTTACTCTACTATGAGAAATAATTAGCAATGCATTGTCAAGGTGCCATAATGTACCTTAGTGCAATGTTTAGACCCCGACCGCTCAATTTAGGTAGATGTCTAATCAGTAACCAGTTAACTGTTGGCTTGGTATTATCACAGAATTTTTAGACATTGCAGTTGTGATGGATATAACTAATATTCATTAATAAAAAACAATATTCATCAATAAAAAACTAATCCGTATTATGGAAATTTCGTGTGTTTCAGTTATGTGTTTACTATATATTGTTTATTGCTCCAAACTGTTTATCTACCAAATATGATCTCCTTGAAACTAGTACATTAAATTGACAAACATTTTGTCAATTTTTCTTTTGCTGGTGCATCCCTTAGGTTTTCTGCAAGGCCTACCGACAGGTTGATCCTGCAGTACATTCTGGCATGCGGCATCTTTTTGGGACATGGAAAGGTGTATTTCCTCCTCAGTGTCTTCAGATGATTGAGAAAGAACTTGGCTTTGCACCTTCCGTAAATGGGTCAGCTCTAAGACAAACATCATCTAAGCGTGATTCACTGCCCCAGCATCCAGCTCACAGCATTCATGTAAATCCCAAGTACGTTGAGGCAAAGCAGCATCTACAGCAGCCAAACAGGGTAAGGCTACTTGGTTCTCTATCTAGTCTACTTGTGAAACACAGTTTGTCAGGCATATGTATGTGTTCTAGTGCCCACACACTTGTAGACATGAGACACCCAGAACTTCCTGGAGGAATGAGATATTTTTCGTTTATTTCTGTTAGGTTTATTTGGGCAATTGTACTTGACTCGTTTTTGACATTGATAGTGGAAGTTACTATATAGGTTTCCTCCAAGTTGTCACATGTAAAAAAATGATATCTTTTGTTAAAATAAATAATCGCTTTTGTACAAGTTTCCATCTTATAAAAAAGTACAAACTTATAAAATCATTTGTCGAGCTTCTGTACGGTGTTTGATCTGTTTGACAGTCTGACAAGATACATTTTCACATGTTTTTCCTGAATTTGTAATCTCTCTATTGTTTTAACAATATTAATATTTACTCTTCCTACCTCCTGAGACAAGCATTTACCACTGCGGATAGCCTGAAAAAGCTTGTATGTAAGGCTAAATGCAGATTGGGCGAAGTGTTTGTATACGATATTTTTAGCGCATCCTTACAAAATTTAGGCTTTGATAGCTCATAAATATTCTAGAGTTAGTTGGAAAATGCTTCTGTGGTTGTTATTTATTATTATCATACATTTCCAACAAAACCTCAGTAACAAAGACCTAGGGACAAATACCAGCATCAATTTTGCCCTAAATTTAGTTACTTTTTCCCTATATGAACATCTAGATCATAGTGGTTATCATCTTTCCATATCCTATGAAGATATAGGCAGCACACTGTGTGCATAATCGCCTAATCACTGCACATAGTACATGCATGCATCGACGTGATTGTTAATTTAGACACCACCTGTACATTAATGGAATGAATAATTTAACTACTACTACAGTGGTATAACTTATTACATTCTATTTTTGCAGAGCATGCAGCAGCCTATTAGAAATGCAATAACTGATCCTGTTCAGAGTAAGAATACAGTACACACAGGGTATCAAAATGGTATCGAGCTCTCTAGGCAACCAGGGTCTGGAATACTGAAAACCGGTGATAGGGCTACAAATGAAGGATATGACAGTCCTTGGTATGGTGCTGGCAGTGATGATACAAAGACACCATCGAGCCAAAGAAATGATTTTAAAACAAAGTCTATGCTTCTGAGTTCTTCATCTATTCAACCTGTGAAGGCTTTGCTTCTGAGTTCTTTGTCTCAACCTGTGAACAATGATGCAAAATCACATTCTAGTCACGGCATAATGAGTAGTCGAAACAGCAGTGGGATGGAGAGTTTGCAGTTTTCAGGGGAAGTAGAGTACATGTGGGATGATCTGAACTCTAGATCAAATATTAAGAGTGCAACCCGCAAGTCTAAAAGAGATCCGCGGTTAACTAATGATTCTGAAAGATTGGTAAGTTTACAGAAGGATTGTTAAAGTGTAGACCTGATTATTTATTCCCATGATCACAATTGGTTGGTGCAAAACTTTCCTTGATGAAAGCGTAAATTGTTAAACTTCTTCTTTTAGATCCTCCTTTTATTTTAGATTCACGTTATTTAGTTTCTGCCAGCAATACCTTGAATAGGATCATCACAGGGTATGATACTTGGGAGTAAATGTAACTACAAGATGAGATTGTGAAGTTAATTTTAATTCAACTGGCCTTTTACTCTTCGATCCAAGTTGTTAAAGTCTGTTCTTGTGTCTAGTTAAGAATTTGTCTACTGAATCCAACTACAACAAGCCATGCATTTTTTAGTAAAACTGATTCTAAAATTTTGCTCATTTATCTTTCGGCCTGTTGAGTGTTCAGGATATTTGAAGTGCTTCAGGCGTGGTTCCTGTGGTGCCTTTATGTTTTCCCTAATTTATTTTATATAAGCTAAGTACAGTATATAATATATGTCTGCCTTCTTAACTTGGTTCTTGTATGCTCTAGGCTACAAGAGCTTTTATCTAGGTTTAGGGCACTTTGTGTATCGTTATCAAGCCTCATTAGCTTTACCTAGGTTTAGTTCAGCAAATATTCAAACATGGGAAAAAACCCACGGGACCATGGGGGTAGTAACTCATCTGGTAAAGGTAAGGTCACAGTTTAAATCTCATGTGAGACGACAAAGCGCATTTGATTATATTATGCTTGCTTCAGATTAACCTGTATTATTTTTAGGTCACCGCAAATTGCTAGGGTTTGTGTTCCACAGGTTTGGGAGAGTTAATGGAACAAGTTAAAAAGTGTTGGCTTAATACAATCAACGTTGTAGAGTAGGTTAATTTACAGGTGCTACTGGCCTGACTTATCTCGGAAGAGTGAAGTCAACAATTGTTGCCTTATAATTTGACTAATATAAATATTGGCATGTTAAAAAACTGGATGACGTGACTTTGATAATCCTTCTCTTTTTTTTTTGTTAAACCCTCGATGCAATTTGCCTAAATGCTAACAATTCTTGAATGCTTTTGGCTAATTTTAATCTGCCATTTGCAGGACTTTCATACTTCTCTGCTGAAATCACAAAACCTACATGACTTTGAATCAAGGGTTGATGGAGAAGCTTCCAGTTATTTGCTACCTGCAGAACAGAAAGAGCAAGCAGTTTCCGGAAATGGTAGCACATCGATCTGGCCAAGAGAATCATATGCAGTAGATGAGATGAGCTATTCTAGTTCAGGTCAAATGATATCAGGCCACTCCGAAGGTCATTATACATCTACGAGTGGTCTGTCAGCAAATACGAATTCCCTTGTCAGGAAACCCTTACTGTCACCGACTAACATAGCATATTCAAGCAATGAATTTCCAGGGTCCTCTGGATCTGGAAGGCCACGAAGCTACACTCCAGCGACTGGAAAATTGCCCATGCACCAGCATCCTCCCTCACCTTCATTATCTATACCCCATTATGGTAATCCAGGTCATAATCGATCAGAAAAAGAATTATCGCTAGCTCAAACCTTAACTCACATGGATGCCAGACCTCAAATCCCGGGAAAATTGAATTTGGGCTTGCATAGACAGTTCACTCTCAATCCAGGAACTCCGATACAGAACATTGATCCTCGTAACTCCCACAAGTTGCAGTCCCATAATTTACAGGCTGTGTCTTCTGTGAAACCTTCTTTCGAACAGGGGCACCATATTCCCTTTCTGCAACAGCGTCAGCCAGTACATAGAGCGTCAGCCATATTGCCTACCCATTCTTCTGTGCAGCCTCCTCTACCCAGTGGTCCACCAGTCCAATCAGAGGCAAAGGTTGCATCAGGATCTGATGTGAACTCTTCTTATAAAATCACATCAGTTTCTTCCTTCCTTCCTCAGGCGCAAGTAGAAAAACCACCACTGGAAAGTGGTCCTTCACCCGCCTCTCTTGTAGATGGTGCCTCTGAACAATCTAAAACTATGGTCAAAGCTATACCTGATCCAGTGTCAAGTCTTTTGAGTACACTGGTTGCAAAGGGCTTAATATCTGCTTCAAAGACAGACTTGTCTGCTTCTGGTCCACCACAAATTATCTATACTCCCCAGAGCCAGAGACAAGAAATTGTGGTCGCTCCTCCGGTCGCTACTTCTTTCCTTAAAGTTCCTTCAACTGTTGCGCCTTCATCTAGCAGTTTAGAGATATCAGGATCTGTGTTTGCTCAAGCAGTGACTACTTCCTTTCATGAAGTTTCTTCAGCTGTTGCTCCGTCATCGACCAGTGACGTGCTATCTTTGTCAATTTACGGTGCTAAAAGCTGCACCTCCTTTCATGAAGTTTCTTCAGCTGTTGCTCCGTCATCGACCAGTGACGTGCTATCTTTGTCAAATTACAGTGCTAAAAGCTGCACCACCATGCCTGTAAGCAGCTTCGAAGAGACAAAGGATCTAATAGGTTTGGAGTTTAAGCCAAAGGTGATTAGAGAGCTCCATCCAGTAGTGATCAGTGATCTTCTTGACAATCTTTCCCATCACTGCAGCATTTGTGGAATGAGAATGAAAATCATAGAGCAATTTGATAGACACATGCAGTGGCACATGGTAAAACATCTCAAATCGGACAATTTAAGTAACACTTCAAGGGGATGGTATTTGAGTTCTAATGATTGGATTGCTGAAAAGGTTTCTAATCATGAAATTGAGGACATATTAGATATTCCTGGTATAGCATTTGGCAATAATAGTGAGCAGATGGTTCCCGCTGACGAAAATCAGTGTGCATGTGTTTTATGTGGCGAGCTGTTTGAAGATATATATTATCCAAAAATGGACCAATGGATGTTTAAAGGTGCTGTGTACCTTAATCTCTCAAGTAATGGTGATATGGATGCTGGTGATGCTGCATCTCACGGCCCTATCATTCATGCAGACTGCACAGAAAGTTCTACTTATGATTTGGGACTAGCCAGCTAATAGTGGTTTACTTGTTTGCTGCTTCTATATTTTCCTTGCGCTTCACGATAAATTTGTAGTAGGAGATAAATCGAAGTGTTAAGTAATTTGTTTCTGGACATGATGCTTGGAAGGTTTGTAGCAAGTATCGAAGCATAGGCACTTGCTACTTGTTAACTTGTAACTTAGAATTGGTGTTATAACTCAATTCTCTATATCCTTGTTTGTGTTAACTGTTTACCACGGTTTCCTATAGATGTTTTCTTTTGATTTGTGCGTAGTGTAGACTGTTGTCTGTTGTCTTATTAATTCACCACAATTACATAAACATTGTAAGCTGTTGTATTTTAGTGTTGTCATCTTTAGTTATGAATGTTTCTGATGCTAGGTTGCTCTTTGTTTCATTGCAGGAAAATGATGCATATTGTGGGAGAGACTACAAAGAGTGTTTCCAGGTTCAATATTGAAGGCCTATGTGTCCAATCTTCTGTTGCCTAATTGTATCTTCTTTTCTGGATTACCTTTCCTACGTTCTGTGCAAAGGAATATATAAATGCAGGATAGTTTACAGCACCAGTATATGTTGTTTACATGTTCAGTGATGCTTGCTAAGGTTTGTTACCTTCTATGAGTTTTCATCATTTCTGGCATTGTAGAAGCAAATTCCAGTGTTTGTTGCTAGAAGCATAGGAGAAGCATTTTCGTGACCGACGGTACCTAACTCTGCTGGGTTTTTTTATTTGGTTGACAGATTGTTATTTTCTTTGTAAAATATCACAGATTTGTGTTTGTAAAATCTTTGAGTTCTTTAGACATGAATCCATCTTATTATGCCTCTAGCTAGTTTAATACGTTATTTACTTAGTAATTTGGCATAGATGTTGAATATTAGTAATTTGGCATAGATGATTGTTATAACGGAAGCACAAAAGAGATTATAATACACGTAAAGGAAGAACACAAATTGGCAGAAAAGAAAACTTTATTGATCTTGAGGATACAAATTACAGAATACAGATTCAGATCTAATTGCTTTAGATCTGACAGACTTAATTGATAACAGATATGATTCAGATTACAGACTTACAGACTCAGATTTTCCGACTCAGATTTCAGACTTCTATGCTAGGCTATGCCCTAGCCCTAGAGAGTTTATATAATACTCTCTAGGCGGTTACAGAAGGATCAGGAAGACTTGGACCCAAAGCAAAACAATTACCAAAACAGAATAGAAAATTAATTCTGGAAAGAATTAATTCTGCTGAAAAACAAAATAGTACACAGATTCAAGGCAACAGATTCAAGGCAGTATTTTAACAATGATGAATGTATAGTTAAAATTCCGAACTGAATGTAGTACATTTAACATTATCGAAGTGTAACTACAAACAGGATAAAATTATGTGCCTTTAAATTTATCAAAATAATAAGTTTCTGCTCGTAAGGGAGTTCAATGGATGTACTTTACCCCGGCATTTTTCTTTTAATCTGATAAGTTGTATACGTATGAATTATTACAGGGGGCCGGTGGAGCAAGGACATAAACAGGGAATTGGACACCTTAAACACTTGGCAACCCAACTCCTGAATTTTATTGACGAAAGCCATATGTATGTGATTATGTGTGCTATCACACATTGCCAAGACAGTGAAGTATAATGTGACATTAAATTAATGATGTGAGATGTTCCTGATTTTCTTTCCCATGTAGAAAGGAATGCCCAAAACATCTTTCCTTTAAAGGAAAGTATTGTGGTGCTTATTTCTGTGCTTTGCTTTTGAGAGCTTTATCATGAAAGACAATTATTCGTGTAATAATGATTTGTACAGGAACAATCAAGTCGGTTATTCTCTATTCCTACTTCCTAGAAGATGTACACAAGTAGTTTTGTTTTCTGTTGTTGCTGGTGTAGTTTGCCCTGATTTACTGGGAACTTAGATCTTTTACTAGAATTGGACCCTGTTATCTATATTTATTGAAGTAGTAAATACAGTGGTCCAGTTGGCTTTCTCAGTGACTTTAATTATGGAGATGCAACAAACAACATCATTTATATCTCTTAATTTCTTTTTTTATTGTAGTTCTACAAAATAATGACCTAGAAAGCAAAAAGAATTGATTCAGATATGCAGTCACTTGGCTACCGAGTACATTTGGTGGTGGTTCAGACATCTCATCATACTGGATATAACAGTTTTAAAACCAACTACCAGATCATCATAGAAATGATACTTCCCCTACTTTGTTAGATGAACTGATTTTCTTGCTGAATTTGTGCATCTGTTAGTACGTATAGGTTTTTAACCCTTATATGTGTTTTACACGAAAACAGTTGGGGTGAAAGCATTGTGTGTTTGGAAATACTTACAAATCTGTTCAATAAGAAGCTTGGAAGTTGGTATTTTGACATTGAATTGCTGTAATATATGGGAAGAATATATTCCTGCACGCATATAGGATAATAGGAGTGGTTTTGATGAGCTGGTTAGGGAAATTTTTGTACCCTCATGATTTCTTTGGATTGCACCGTGAGATTTGTTCTATCTTCTTGTAGTTTTGGTTTGGGTGGTGTTTTGCCTAATAAAGGCAATAACACCATATAGCATTTTGGATTATGTGTGTGTAAATGCTGTCTCTTGAGTAGTCTTCCACTTATAAGTGAAAAGTACATGCTTGCTTGTCATTCATCCTTCACTGATGTTTTCAGCACTTGTATTCCATATGGATGGAGAGA
Source organism: Saposhnikovia divaricata (assembly GCA_036435485.1). Lineage (NCBI taxonomy): Eukaryota > Viridiplantae > Streptophyta > Magnoliopsida > Apiales > Apiaceae > Saposhnikovia > Saposhnikovia divaricata. The sequence continues at coordinate 128,637,263 of CM071596.1, read as the reverse complement.
GAACATTCACTATCATTCTGTCATGTCTACTGTAAGATCTTCGTTCGCCTATTTTCTTAAAATCAATTATCTACTGATATACCAAACTAGATCATGACGAGTAATTTTAAGGTTTTAACTAGGATTTTATCCGATAAGTGGAGGTGAAACTGAGCTTATTATATAAGACCTTATATTGCAAGACTTGCATCTAAATGCTGCATTGTGACTTAATACGCAGAAAGATCTCGATGAACATAAGTGCAAGTTGTGAGTGCAGTGCTTTTGTGTAGTCTACATTTCCATGCAAACTTAAGAATTGAAAAAGGATGAAATATTGGAAGCTGTTTCATAAATCTATATATGGTCCATTTGCGTTGCTTATTATCCCTGTATGTCGCCTGCTATGCTAATCATAGTCATCCTTCTGCAAGAAAAATTAATTTTGTTCTTTACGTTTGATGTTACAAACTTTAAAAAGATCATGCAACTCGGGAAACTATTCCTTTTTAGTTTTCTACTAATTGTCCCAACAATCTACTCGGGAAACTTTAAAAGGATGATATAACAAGTGTCCATCTTCCTTGTTATCAATCTGTAGTTAGTAATGTAATGATGCTTGTAACGTCATTCTAAATTTAATTGGAAATTGCTGCTACTTACGCTTTTACTGGGCAAGAACATTAATAATGATTCACTCACTACAAGGGCTCTTCGTTTGATCCACTGAAACCTTTGGTTGCACTCTGCCTTCATCATTATTGCCAGACAGGATTGACGGTCCCTGAATCCTCGTATTCAACTGATTTCTCAGAGTCTTGAAAATCTTACACGGCTTCTCGGAGTTTTATGCTGATTAAATTTATTCTCTTTGTATATGAAAATAATTTGTTTTAAAATTTTACTGAAAATTTTAGTTTTTTATCTTGGTGCAAATCTTTAAACTTTCATTGCGAAGTTCATTTAAGACCTTTTCCCAAAAATTTGAGAAAAAAACAAGTAAATCGAAGTTATTTGAGGATTCTGGCACAACCCCGTGGTAAAGACGTAGCGATAAATTGAACTTCATCCTCATACCCCTTTCCTCTTTAAGAAAAGAAAAATGTTATATAAATTGTTTATAAACAAGTTGACAAGCCTAAGAGAGATAAATTAAACAAGTTGACATTGCAATCGATTTCTCTGCAGATATGAAGGTGAAAAGAATTCGATTATCGGACAAAAGAATCTTGCTGATATAATTACTTCTCTGTATGCAAATTTTATGCTGACATTCGAAGGTTCTATGTTAGTTAATGATTCTTCTTCCTTTACTTATCTAATGTTAAATGCTTTTCTAATTCTGTTGTAGTCTGCAACTGACTAACTATAAAAACCAACCCAACTGCCATCACTCACACACTAAAACCACAATCAAAAGCACTACTAATATGACTTTTGTATACTAAACATCGCACATTATTGTTGCATTTCACATGAAGAATATTATATCTCTCTCATTCGAGGAGGGACACAAAATCAAACTGCAACAAACATATGAAGATGATTTAAGTTGTAACTATCGCTATAAACAAATATGTACATCTACGTTGGGCGTGCGTAGGGAAGGAGAGCCTTTGGACTGAGCTTTCAAGAGGAGGAAACACGAGGGACCCTGAAAATTCAGTATGTTATTAGGAACCCTACAAATTTTGATGGAGGCTAACTTAAATTGCACATGAATAATAGGTTTGAAAGCTAATAAACGTGACACAACCACGACAATGGCTGTCTAATCCAACGCGAATTTCTTATTGTATCAAAGGATGAACATTGTGTTTCCAGAAGTAAGGTATATGAAGGTTGTAGGTTACTTAAGAATTAGACATGTTGTTTCATGTTTAAATCCCTAGGAACTTGACACAAAATTATAATTTGCATAAAGATTACGAATTCTACTTGTTTTCGTAAATTTGGTAAAAATTTGTAAAATTCCAAGTCATCTAAAAGACTAAAAGTCGATCATGTATGTGTAGCTTCTGAGGTAAATCTTAAAAGCCCTAGAATTCAAAACTATATAATAATGGAAGCAACAATGCAACATAAATAATCTGAAATCTTTCTTTTCTAAATAATTTCAAATTCTCTCTCAGATTATAAAACGAGCAGTGAAATAATTGGAGAGCAAGTAGTCTTTACTCAAATTCTCCTCATCATGAGGTTGGGGGTGGTTTATGGATCGTAATCGTTCATTTATGATATTCGTCAACTTAATTTAAGAACATTGTATTCTATGACTGTAATTTTTCATCCAAACCTCAAAAGTGTACTCGAATTCGACTTGTTTATGAATGAAACCAACTTCAAGTAATTCTATATCGAATTCAAATCAAGCTGTTCATTAGCATATCGTCCCCTAAAAAATCAACATAACATCATTATGAATTTCATTAGACTTTTTTTATTTCACTCAAAAATAGATAAAATTAGAAAAACAGATAGGCAGTTTTTGGTTAGAGATAGTTGGTGGATGCCTTGCCTAATGTTGATTCGTTAGTTTTGGACCCAACTTTCACAATCAAACAATCATCCTATCTCTCTGCACATGTCCAGAAAAAAGAATCCCTCAGATACTCCTTATTTGGCTCTATCTTATCAATCTTATCTCAACTAATCAAAAGCTTAATTAGCACACAATTCATTACATTCATAACCAACTCTAAACCAAATCTCAATCTCTCTTCACCTGTCCTCCTCCCCAAACAAAATGTTAACTTTATCTTGTATAATTTACAGGGAGGCAGAGATTAATCACAGAAGCAAAAGGTGCATTTGATTTATTTCTGTCACAAAGTCAAAAACTGGACTATAAACAAGATTTTTCGAGAATGAGAATTCATGATTTAACTGGTTACTTACAACCATCACATGTGCTCACCTTTCACAAATTATAGTTATTCATTATTCGAGGACTCTTGTTCCTCATAACTCAATTTTTGCAACTGAGTCGCCTGAACACCGCAACAGCCATGGAACTATTGTGAAGGTCAACTGTCAAGCTACCAGTTTCGGGAGTGATGTAGGCTGGATTACTCGGGAAGCCTTTGTATTCATTTTCAGTTTCAAGAATCTATGGATTCAGTATGTTAAGCGGTCTGGAAACAATGCGGCTATTTGCTTAGCTCGTTTATTGTTTATCAATCTGATTGCATTATCAGTTGGTGATTTGTCCTGGCTAGACTTGTTTTAATTTAATGGAATGAATTTACATTTTGTCAAAAAAAAAAAAACTAAAACACAAAGTTGCCTGTTCGAACTCCACTCAGTTAATATTATCTACTAGAATTTATCTGATGGATTTCTCTTTAGAGTGTAAGTTTGTAAAATTATCACAAATACAAATTTTATAATCATTCTTGAAAAATCGCCACTTTCGAAAAATATATTCCAAAAAATGCTCTTTGGTTTTAAAGAAAGAATAGTACTCCTAATGCTTTTGTTGAATTAAATGAATAACTATGATTTAAAGTCCCTATTAATCTGAGGTTAAGGAGTTGCATTCTGAGGTTAAGGAGTTGCATTGTAGTACTAAACTTGCGCTCTTTAAAGAGCTTTTGTCGATTTGTGCAGGGGCGGAAAGGATTCTGAAGATGGAAGCGTACAAGGTGGCGAGACGAGAGGCAAAAAAGGTTGTGGCGAAAGCCAAAGGTGAAGCCTATGAGGGGCTGTACAAGCACCTAGATACCAAGGAAGGAGCGAATGCTATCTTTAAACTAGATAAAGCTAGGGAGAAAAGGCGGTGCGACCTGGGTTCTGTTAAGTTTGTTAAGGATGATTCAGGCCAAGTGTTAGTGAATGAAGGTGCTATTAAGGAGAGGTGGAGTTCGTATTTTCATAATCTTTTCAATGAGAACAGGAGGAGTGGTGCCGGTGTGGAGCAAGAGGTCTCTCTTTCGTCTGTGCTTTCTTTCGATTCCTGTGAGCGTATCAGCAAGGATGAAGTCAAGGGTGCCCTTCAAAAGATGGCTAGAGGAAAGGCGGTTGGTCCGGATCAGATCCCTATCGAGGTGTGGCTTTGTCTTGGAGAGGTTGGCATCCAATGGCTAGCAGATCTGTTCAATGTGCTCCTCTTGGGTGCTAAGATGCCAGCTGAATGGAGGCGTAGTATTGTGGTCCCTTTTTTCAAGAACAAAGGCGATGCTCAGAGTTGTAGTAACTATCGGGGTATTAAATTACTCAGTCATACTATGAAACTTTGGGAGAGAGTGGTTGAATGTCGGATCAGAAGAAAAGTTGAAATCTCAGAGAATCAATTTGGTTTTATGCCTGGGAGATCGACGACCGAGGCCATTCATCTCGTCAGACGCCCTATGGAGAAGTTTAGGGATCGTCGCAAAGACCTCCATATGGTGTTCATTGATCTTGAGAAGGCTTATGATAGCATCCCCTGTGAGGCTATTTGGAAGAGCCTTGAGGAGAGGAGAGTGTCGGCGTCGTACGTTAGGGCGATTCAAGACATGTACTCCCAAGCTAGTTCTTGCGCCCGGACCCCAGTTGGTGACTCCCGTTTTTTCCCTGTTGACATTGGGCTACACCAGGGGTCAGCCCTTAGTCCTCTTCTTTTCGCCATTATTCTTGATGTCATGTCGCGAGGGATTCAAGATGTCGTCCCTTGGTGCATGCTCTTCGCTCATGATATCGTGTTAGTAGCTGAGTCGAGGGGGGAGGTGAACGAGAAGTTGGAGTTATGGAGATCTACTTTGGAGTCCCAAGGCTTGCGTGTGAGCCGGTCTAAAACTGAGTATCTCTGGTGTAACTTTAGTGGTGAGGACAACGAGGAAGGGGTGGAGATTAGGATTGAAGATCGGATTGTCCCTCGTACAGATAAGTTCAAGTATTTGGGTTCGATCATCCAGAAGGAAGGTGAGATTGAAGACGATGTCACGCATCGTATCAAGGCTGGATGGCTAAGGTGGAGGGCAGCGTCAGGGGTGATGTGCGACAAGAAAGTCCCTTTAAAGCTGAAAGGGAAATTCTATAGAGCAGCAATCCGCCCAGCGATGTTATATGGTTCTGAGTGTTGGGCGGCAAAGAAGGCCCTCGAGAGCAAGTTGGAAGCGGCTGAAATGAGGATGTTGCGGTGGTCTTATGGACGCACGATGTTGGATATAATCCCGAATGTGGTTTTTAGGAGCGAACTTGAAGTGGCGCCTTTTTCTGAGAAAATTAGGGAAGGGAGGTTGAGATGGTTCGGCCACGTCCGTAGGAGGATGGCAGTAGCCCCAGTGAGGAGGGTCGAGAGTCTTACGGTTGTTGGGGCGAGGAGGAGAGGCAGACCGAGGAGGTCGTGGGAGGAGCAGCTTAGGCTGGATTTGAAGGTCTTAAACGTAAATGAGACCATGACCGCTGATAGGTGTTCTTGGAGGCGCCAGATCAGAGTGGTGGATTCTCTTTTAGGGAGCGGCTCTGTTGTTGAGAGCCTCTGTCTCAGTTAGCTTTATCTTAGTAGTTCGGCTTTTACATTCTCATTTTACATTTTTTATTGTCTTTTGTTTTGCGGGTTTTGGAGTTGCAGGGAGCTTGGACAGGTGCCATCTTAGATCTGAGTATTTTGCAGAGCAGAGTAGTCATTCCCCTGGTATGTAAGCCCCATGTGTACAAAGCCATGGGCTCAGGTATGGCTGCGATCTTTTCCAAAATTTATGAAATCTTTGTAAATATCACACACTATTTTTCTGCTGTGCACTAAGCTGGGGGTCTTCATGGAAACAGCCTCTCTACCGTAAAAGGTAGGGGCATGGCCTGTGTACATCTCACCCTCCCCAGACCCTGCTATGTGCGGGATATACGAGGTATGTTTGGTTTGGTTTGGTTTGGTTATTGCAGTACAATTATGATTTAATAATTAAATAAATAAAAGGACAAACGGCTCACAGTTTTTTAATCTAGGGGCACAGAACCAGTCTCTTATAATCTTCAACGCCTCCATTTTCTTCTACCAAAGGCAAAGCATAACTAATAACAATAATCTCTCTCCCTGTTATCTCTCTGTTTCTTCTCTTTTCTTGTCAGTTTCAAAAAAACTTAATCTTCACAACAGAAAGTTCTGTTTTTATTGTTTTTTTAGGCAAGTTCAAAGATGAGAAACATAGCAACTTGTTATAGTGAACATGCCGTAAAAGTTTCGAATTCATATTGTTCTGGACCATCCAACCATGCTACATTTTCTCCGAATATGATCCCTTCAATTCAAGATGCAGTTACATGTATCTACAGAGTCAAGCTTTGTTCCCAACACCAGCTTCTGATCACCCTCACCTGGTGCAGTAGCCTGATGGACCAAGGGTTCACCATCACTCTCGTTGAAGACCCGTCGTCTCCTTTCAAATTCAACACGCGACGTTTGTATCTGCATCATATTAAAGGCACGAAAAGTTTTAAATCGACAAATTCCAAGGTTGAAGTTTTCTGGGATCTTTCTTCTGCTAAATATGATGTTGGCCCTGAACCAGTCCGTGGGTTTTATATCGCGGTTTTTGTCAACTACGAGCTAAGTTTACTTCTAGGAGACAAGGAGGAAGAACCAGAAGTGAAGAAACTCATGTGCAATGTGCCTATGTCAAAGTTCTCATCTGTGTCGCGAAGCGAACATTTCTCAGGTGGTGCAGTGTTTTCAACTAAGGCTCAGTTCTTTAGTACTGGTACGCGTCACGACATATTGATCAAGTGCCTCGTACAAGAAAAGGGACAGAAGAATTCAATACTATCGGTTTGTATCGACAATAAAAATGTGGTTCAAGTAAAAAGATTACAATGGAATTTTCGAGGGAACCAAATAATATTTATCGACGGTTGTTTAGTAGATATGATGTGGGATGTTCATGATTGGTTCTTTAATCCCAAATCAAAATATGCAATATTCATGTTTAGGCCAAGGAGTGGACTGGATAGTAGGTTGTGGTTAGAGGAAAAGAAGGTGGAGCAGAATGAACAAGAAAAGGCTGGGTTCACTTTGTTGATATCTGCCTGTAAGAATCCTGACTAACCTCATTCTTTTGTCTTATGGCTTTTGCACCTTTTGGCTTATTTTCTTCCTTTCTATGATTTTCTTTTTGAAATTACTAGCGGGAATATAGAGGATATCAGTATATGGTCCATTTTATGACCATGTCATTAGATTTTACAGGAACCAAAATGCAGTGTACATAAATATTCCAATGAAACTACTTTTGTGTGGTGTGGTGTGCCAATTTCCAGTGATATGTCATTTTTTTTTTTGTGTATGTGTTTTGTTACTACTATTTAGGTACTTGCAAACATCGTTTCCTATGTTCTTGAAATCTGGTTTTCATACAATGGAAGTTCATTTTGTCAATGAGCAATGGAACTTGTGTCTGTTAATGTTTCAGTACTAACATACTTACAAATACAAACACGACCCGAAACTTGAAATTATCATTGCTCATCTGAATAGTTGATATAGTCCACCTTGAACATAATACAAGGGTAAACGGTAATCAAAACTCAAAAGTCGACGTTTTCCTGTGAAGAATAAGCTTAGATTTTTAATTTGTGGAGCACCAACCGATAAGGATACATTACTAAAGTTGGAAACCAATCCTATCAATAACATAAGTCGGAAAGAATTTGTTGGTAAATTTCTAAGCACAAGTGGACTATTTGTTTACTTGCAAATTTCATAGGAATAATAATACTTAGTGCTTCCCATGTCCTTGTTCAATTCATTGGCCTCTTCCACCTATTGAAATTTGAAAACAATACATTTTTGTGTGTTTGTCAAATCTGCATAGTTTGTGTTAATGTCAAAGACAAGTATATGTCACCCTTGGCCGACAAATATAATAAACAGAGACTCCGATATAGTTGGCCTATTGTATTTCCAAGTTCCTGTGGCAACTCTTTCTTGTACATATGATACCAACTACCCAAGACCTTTTGATCATTACACTGTATCTGGCCTTTGCCTGGAGCTTCAAATCTCGTCAAAAACAAAAACAACAAGATGTTAACACTAGTTATAATATTATCTCGCAAGGAAGCATTCTAAAGTGAGAGTAATCGGATACTGAAATAATGATTGGAATCATTTTACATATTAATTTTCTGATAGACAAACCACTGATCAACATAGTGTGAAAAATGATGTCAAAAAAAAAAACATAGTGTGAAAAATAATATACTTTTAACACATTAAAATATACTTGAGTCGATGATTTTCAAGTTAAGTTAGTTAAAATAATATAAGTAACTTGTGTTGAATCCTTTTAGCTCGTGCAGCACACACGTTTTAGATTATGGTTCAACAACTTACATGAAAAATCATATTTTTTTTTTTGATAAAATTCGTTCAGATTGCTTAAAACATTGACTCAAAACATTACAATATTTTATACATTAATCAATCTCGAAAATGTAGTTTTCAATCTAGTCGAACCGAATACAAATAAGAAGCCAAGGGTAAGCCATATACACATTATCGTTGTTTTGGCTCACAAGGAGATAAAAATAAAGGTGCCCTATATATATAAATACAGGAGGATTATAATTAAAATAAGAGAGAGGAAAAATAGACACAAGGGAGATACAGAGAAAAAATTTGCAAGAATTTTTCTGGTTGTACAAGCTGCCTTGTTTTTACGATTCCCGGAATTTTACCAGTCGAATCGTCCTGAATTTTGGACAGCATCTTCCTTACACCGATATCAAATTATGAACGGTGGAGATCGGATTCGGAGGTCCAGAAGGTCAGTTATTAAGGGGCTGAACAGCAGCTTTTGCGCCACGGTGAGGGTTAATATACTCCCCGCGGTAGTTTCTCATTGTTGTCTTATTTGATTCCATACTTCTTGACGACTCATTCCAAGAGTGTGAAGGTGATTGTATTCCTCTGGTTTTATCTAAAGAAAACTTGGTGTATTCCCATATAATTTGTGACAGTGAATTGTTTGGGTGGACTAGGGTCTCGTGGTTTTTAATCCTTACCTTTGAGGGGGTTTTCCACGTATAACTTTGGTGTCTTGTTTTTTCGTTTATTGTTACTTTACTTGTTTGTTTCATCAAAGGTTCAGATAAGTAGGGATAAGTATTGTCCAACGAGGTTAAATACCGCACTTAGTTGTTATCGTTGTGGTCACTTTTTCCCATCAAATTGGCATCAGAGCTTGGTTGTTATTGAACTTGTTTGAACGATGGAAACGAATATAAGTAGAATGGTTAATTTGAATGGTTCTAATTATCATGTTTGGAAGGGGAAGATGGAGGATCTTCTTTATGTGAAAGAATATTATCTACCTGTGTTTACTACGGAGAAGCCTACAAATAAAACAGAGGCAGAATGAACTATTTTGCATCGACAGGTTTGTGGGTATATACGGCAATGGGTGGAAGATAATGAGTTGAACCATATTAGTGGGGAGACACATGCGCGTACTTTGTGGAACAAACTTGAGCAACTCTATGCTTTTAAACAGTTGATGCTTTTAAAATATCAGGATGGCACTGCAATTTCTGATCACTTGAATGCATTCCAAGGAATTATGAATCAGCTTGCTGGAATGGGTATCAAGTTTGAAAATGAGATACAGGGATTGTGTCTTTTGGGTACTTTACCAGATTCATGGGAGACATTTAAGATGTCTTTGTCGAACTCAGATCCGGATGGTATTATCAGTATGGAATTAGCTAAGAGCAATATTCTGAATGAAGAGATGAGAAGAAAGTCACAGGGTTCCTCTTCACAGTCAGAAGTCCTAGTCACTGAAAGGAAGGGGATAACTCAAAGCAGAGGTCCAACCAACAGAGGTAATCAACGGAGTAGTTCTAGAGGTAAGTATTCTAATGTTGAGTGTTATCATTGTGGTAATTAAAAAGGGGCATACAAAGAAGTTCTGCAAAAAGTTGAAGCGAGAAAATAAAAGGAGTTCCGACAATGATCAGACGAAAACTGACAATGGTAATGATAATTCTGTGGTGATTGCTACTACTGATGAGCACCTGATCTGTTATGATGGAGATATTGTTAACCTTGCACAAGATGATCTGAGTTGGGCAATTGATAGTGGTGCTTCGTGTCATGTTGCGTCACGAAGGGACTTCTATACATCTTATACTTCTGGTGATTTTGGAGATGTTAAGATGGGTAACACTGACATATCAAAAGTTGTTGGCGTTGGAGATGTGTGTCTGAAATTTGATACAGGCATGGAGTTATTTCTTCGTGATGTTAAGCACGTTCCAGACATGAGAATGAATTTAATTTCTACTGGCCTTCTTGATGATGAAGGGTATGTTAGAAGCTTTGGTAAGGGTCAATGGAAGCTCACTCGGGGTTCTTTAATTGTTGCAAGAGGGAAGAGGTCTCCGAAATTATATATGACACAACCGCAAATCTCCAAAGGCGTTGTTAATGCAGTTGAGAATGTTGATATGATTGATTTATGGCATAAGAGACTTGCTCACATGACTGAAAAAGGAATGAACATGTTGTCAAAGAAAAAGGTATTATCTGATTTGGCTGATATACATTTGAAAAGGTGTTCTCACTGTATGGAAGGTAAGCAGAACAGAGTTTCTTTTAAGAGTCGTCCTCCCTCTCGTAGAGAGCATATACTTGACTTAGTGCATTCCGATGTTTGTGGTCCTATGAAAACCAAAACTAATGGTGGTTCATTATATTTTGTTACATTCATCGATGATCATTCAAGGAAGTTGTGGGTTTATACCTTGAAGACGAAAGACCAAGTGTTAGATGTGTTTAAGCATTTTCAGGCTTTAGTTGAGAGACAGACTGGAAAGAAACTGAAGTGTATCCGGACAGATAATGGAGGGGAGTATATAGGTCCCTTTGATATGTATTGCAGACAGCAGGATATTCGGCTCCAAAGGACTCCAGCAAAGACACCTCAGCTTAATGGTTTAGCAGAGAGGATGAATAGAACATTGGTGGAGCGAGTCAGATGTTTACTTTTACATGCTGAGTTACCGATGTCTTTTTTGGGTGAGGCACTAAATACTGCGGTAAATGTGTTAAATCTCTTACCTTGTGTTCCTTTACAGTTTGATATTTCAGATAGAGTTTGGAGTGGTAATGATGTTTCTTATGATCATTTACGTGTCTTTGGATGTAAGGCTTTTGTGCATATCCCCAAAGATGAAAGGTCTAAACTTGATGTGAAGACTAAAGAATGTATATTCCTTGGTTACAGCCAAGATGAGTTTGGCTATAGGCTCTACGATCCAGTTTCAAAGAAGATTTTGAGAAGTCGAGATGTTATCTTTATTGAAGATCAGACTTTGAAAGATATTGGGAAGACAGAGATAGTTCCTCAGTATAACAATGATCTAGTTGATTTGGATCCAGTTCCTCCAAGACATGTGGAGTCACAGTTTGGAGATGATGTTCATGATGATGACCAGCGTGGTAGTAATACTGATACTCCAAAAAATAGTGACATGGATGATGATGCCCATGAGGAGTCACCAGTACACAATACTTCACCATTCGTTCAACTCAGGCGGTCTACCAGAGATCGCCGTCCTTCTAACAGGTATTCTGCTGATAAGTATGTTCTATTAACTGATAGTGGTGAACCTGAATCTTATGCAGAAGCTATGAAAGATGAGAACAAAAAGGAGTGGATCTATGCAATGCAAGATGAGATGAAATCCTTGTATGAGAATAATACTTTTGAGTTGGTGAAGCTACCTAAGGGAAAACGAGCTTTGAAAAACAGGTGGGTTTATAGAGTGAAGCAAGATGAGCATACTTCACAACCACGGTACAAAGCTAGGTTGGTCGTCAAGGGATTCAGTCAGAGAAAAGGTATTGATTTTGATGAGATTTTTTCTCCAGTTGTTAAGATGACATCAATTCATGTGGTGCTTGGTTTAGCAGCTAGTCTTGATTTGGAGGTTGAACAAATAGATGTCAAGACAGCTTTTCTACATGGTGACTTGGACAAAGAAATTTACATGGAGCAACCTGAAGGTTTTCAGGTAAAAGGTAAAGAGGATTATGTTTGTAGACTACTTAAGAGTCTATATGATTTGAAGCAGACACCTCGACGATGGTATAAAAAGTTTGAGTCATTTATGAAGGAGCAAGGCTACCGTAAGACTATTTCTGACCATTGTGTTTTTATTCAAAAAATTTCAGATGATGATTTTATCATATTATTGCTTTATGTGGATGACATGCTTATTGTTGGCAAAACTGCAGGAATAATTTCCCAGTTGAAGCAACAGTTGAGTAAGTCCTTTGCTATGAAGGACTTGGGGCCATCGAGATAGATACTTGGCATTCGTATTCATCGAGATAGAGCGGCCAAGAAGTTGCATATATCGCAGGAGCAGTATGTTAGTGTAGGTGCCCTAGAGGCAATACATTGTTTCTTTTAATAAACCCTTATGTCATTTGATTATTCATTAAACGCATTTATTATGACTTTAATTACTGCGATATATTTGTTAGCATAATAAATGTCCTTAGAATCATGATACACATTGTATAGTTTAAGTACATGACTTGAACTTGAGATTATATAATATATCATATTCTTAAAGGTCCCTAGTCGATTATTATTATTACAGGGCAATAATAATACGTAAATAGACTAGTATGTTGTTTGACAGATAACCACATCTCATTGGTTATAAGTATGGAGATACTAAAGTCAAAAACATAGGTACATGTAGGGGTACATGGTACTGGACAGACCCACAGTGAGATTCTTCATGTTTAATAAAGTCATAAGAAAGACTCACAGTGATAATGGTGTAATGGTCCTTTGACTTGAGTCATTATATTTCTATACGAGGATTAATATACTTTGACTACATTAAAAGTTACCTTTGACCGGGTGATGATAAAAGTGGACATCGGGTATATCATGAGTAGTATGAGAAATATGAATGATAGATAAAGGATTTAACCCTCCTAGAATTAGGAGAGATATTATTGGCCTCTTGATTGAGTGAGACTATAAAATGCATGGCCGTGCTCAAATAATGATTTGTTTTAATAGTCTACTCATGGATCAAGTAAACCCGGATTAAATGTTGAAGAGGATGACTAAACACATGCCTCGAGTTTAATCTATAATATTTGGTTAAAAGGATTATATTACACAGAAACATTAATCATAAAAGGTTTAAATTGAATCACCGATTATTATTATTACTTGGGTAGCAATGATGTATTACTAGATACCGCTCATTGTTTATAATTTTATTAGATATTAAAATTATTGCCAACGTAATAATAACCTATAGGGTCACACACTTAGAACGTCTTAAAAGGAGTTTTAGTTTAAATTAAGAATTTAAATTAAATCATTATTAAATTGAGAATTGGCTATTTAATTAATTGGACTGGTCCTAATTAATTATCTAAGCAAATTCGAATTTAATAAAGTAAGAACAGAATTGGATTTAAGGAAGTCCAATAATAAAATCAGAATAGAAATAGAATTGGGTTTAAGGAAGCCCAATTCGGTTTTTTGATTTTATGCCATTATTTCTCTCATATAAATACATAATGATGTATTATTTTAGGGTTAAGAGTCATTAAATCGTTTTTGAAAAAAAACCCTAGCAGCTCCATCTTCGAGAGGCTAGAGAGAGAGAGAGAGGCTATTCTTCGCGGGCTAGTACCTGGCTCCTCGGATCGTTGGACGGTCGGACGTTCGTGTGGATTACCTTAGAGACACGGATCTTGACGCAAGGACTGTGTGTGGTGATTACAAGCAAGGATCTCCGTTGAGTTCGTGAAACAAGATCTTAATAGGTATGATTCGTTATCTCCATAATCTGCCCGGAATTATACATGGATCCTGGTTTGGGTTTCAAAAATTTTGTTTTATTTACGTTTATCCGCTGCGTTTTATGCCTTGGAAACCAACAATGGCATCAGAGCTACGTGTATAAGGGGTTGATTTGGTTACGTGTTAACTGTATATGATACGAGTATGCATGTTTTGCGAATCTGCCATGTTTATGTTCTTATATATGCTGTTTATAATATGTTATGATGCATATATATGGTTCTGTTATGATTTAAAATGATTGAGATGATCATATGATTATATAATCTGTATATATACTGATATATATATATATATGATTAATGTTTGTTCTCGATATGGGGATTGTATACGATACGATTTCTGTATACGCTGTGCAAATCTGGTAAAATCTGTCCAGTGTCCGATTTTCGCAAACGATATTTGTTTTCTGACTGGAAATGAGCGTCTGAACAAAACTGATAGCACAGCTATCACCGACTCGTCTATAAGGCGTTTGACGCCGTTTATTGCATGAAAAAGACGATTTATTGTTTTCAGAATTTGATTCTGATTTTCTGATTTTTGCGGTATATGATTTCTTTGATTGGATCATCTGAAATATGATATGGTATAACATGATTATATAATATGACATATTATTTAATTGTTACTTGAGCATGGTGATGGTTATGGCCTTAAGACCCTTAGATTAATGGTTTTGGTTTTATAAATACGACTTGCATGTCGTTTTCTTCATTCTTGTAATTGTTGAACCTTGAATGTAACTCGAGTTTTATCATGTAAGTACTTTAGTGTAGATTGTATTCAATTATTCAATGTAATGTAATTGAAGATTGAAGGATGGTCCAAGAGAAGGAGCAACCAAGAAGATAAGAAGAATGAAGACATGTAATTTGTATTTATGTTTATTCTACCATAGATTAACCTTGATCCTTTCATTAGCTTGAGATGATCATATAGGATAAAGGCCATAACCAATCACGTTTACATACTGCACTTACTTTACATATGATGTATGAATGTATGTGTAGGATACATAGAGATGCATGCTTTAATTAGATTAATCATGTATGAATGAATGTATTAGATACATCACCCATGCCATGCCTGCTTAAACAAGATCAAATCTGTAACGATTCAAGATTTTAAAATTAACAAACGATCATGAGATTCTTGTGTTTATAAAATATGGATTTTAAAACACGGAATTAAATATGGATTTTTGATATCTAAAATTGGGATTTTCTGTCAAAAGCGGATATGCGTATTCGTAAGGTTAATGGGTATTAAGTGTGACCATTGGGATCCTCCATCTACCTGGGAAATGAACAATCTAAGATGTCAATTTGAAGTATTTGGTTCAAGGAAAATTGAGGATCTCTTTATGATGTGATCATGATCGTCATAAATTCTTTAAACTCCATAACAAAATATTAAGTTTTAATCAGATGCTTTCCAATGAATGAACGCTCATCGAATCCTAGATCGACAAGGGGAATGACTGTCAGTGGCAGGGGACTCCTGTCTATCGTGGTGAGATGCAACGAATATAAATGGTTATATTCGGCCGTTGTATCATTGGGTCTAAATTAACTGAGTTGTCATAATGAGGTGGAAATAAACGGTTATGTTCAACTATTATGAACTTAGAAGCATAGAGTTTGGTTAAAAATCTATTAGATAGATAAGATCAATCGTTGTTCACCAAACTATCCAAGAATTTTATATGATATAATTGACAATTGTTGTCTACCTAAATAATCATGTTTTAAGGACTATCAGTGGTTGACTTAGGACATGACGAAATATGGATCTTGGCTCACTACAAAGATTTATGGGATATGCTTTCCGAATTAATAGTAAGGGCTATTAATTTGATAAAAATAGTGGGAGATATATTATGAATATATCATAATCATTTGAACATAATTTATAACCAAGACAATCTAATGTTTATTTTGTGCATTTATCATTGTAGATACTAATGGCAAACAACACAAACACACTATCCGTACAATCAATCCTTGAAAAGGACAAACTGACAGGAGGAAACAACTTCCTAGACTGGCAGAGGAATTTGAGGATTGTCCTCAGGCAGGAGCGCAAGCTTCATGTCATTGATATCCCTCCGCCAGGTCCCCTTCCTGATAACGCTACTGTTGAGGAACGAGCGGCCCGTACAAGGGATGAGAATGATGCAAATGATGTTGCATGTCTCATGTTGGCAACTATGAGTGCTGAGCTTCAAAGACAGCATGTGCATATGGATGCATATACTATCAATGAGCATTTGCAAAGCATGTTTGCAAGCCAAACTCGTCAAGAAAGGTTCAACACGAGTAAGTCATTCTTTAATTGCAAACAAGGGGCAAGTGAACCAGTTGGCCCACATGTTTTGAAGATGATTGGTTACATTGAGTACCTTGCTACTTTGGGTTTCCCGATTGGTCCGGAAAATGGTATTGACCTAATCATGAATTCTTTGAACAGCAAATTTACTCAGTTTGTTGTGAACTGCAATATGAATGAATTTGACAAAACACCTACTGAATTGTTGGATATGTTGAGGACATATGAAACCAACATGAAGACAGCTGAACCTGCTCCCATACTGATGGTGGGCAATAAAGGTAAGGCCAAGGGGAAAGGAAAGTAGAAGGGTAAGAAGAAGATTGGATCTGATTCTACACCCAAGCCAAAGTCAGGTCCCAAACAGGCTTTAAAGCCTAAAGGTGGTGTTGCTAAGGGTGAATGTCACTACTGTAAGAAAACTGGTCACTGGAAGAGAAACTATCCTGTTTATTTGGAGGATCTGAAGAAAATGAAGGGTGTTTAGATTTCTGGATCAGGTATTTATGTTATAGAAGTCAATTTGTCTATTTCTACATCTTGGGTATTGGATACCGGATGTGCTTCTCACATATGTATAAATGTGGAGGAACTGCAGAGAAGTAGGACTTTGGCTAAGGGAGAAGTGGACCTACGAGTTGGCAATGGAGCAAAAGTTGCTGCTTTAGCTGTAGGCACTTGTAAGAACCCAGATTTTGGGTGGGATTAAAACTTTTATGTATTTAATGATGTAAGAATGAATAGTGGTTATGACTGCGATGTAACGAAGATCTATTAAATAAATGGAACGGATTTGAATTCAATTACTTACATGTCATGCAGAATACTTTTGGTTGACGGCATAGGTAAGAATGATCTATCTCCTAAGGATATAAGTATATTACTTCAAGTAAGATTATTCTTGTGTCATCCAAATCAATATCTATTATAAGTCCAGCGGTTCCGTAAAAAGGTTAAGAAGCACTCGAGAGTGAACCAGGTTCATTTTCCTAATTATAGGAATTAAATAAAAATAAGTGATGAATAGTGATTTTGGTGGAATTTGGAATATTATTATAATAATGATATACCCGGTATTCGGAACGGATTTCTGAGTTCGTATTAGTGATCCAGGAAGAAAATAAGTGTATGTAAAAGCCGTCGGATTCAGAAAAAGAGCACTTTTATTTTCTCCGAGATTTCCCTGGACACTACAAGACTTAAGGAGTTATAAAAGGGAATTAAGGAATTTAAATTCGAGAAGTATTAAGTAAGATGAAGAATAGTATTAGAAATATTAAGAAGGTTTTCGGTAAAACCCTAACTAGAAACGAATGAGTTATTCCCTCGAACGATCAACGAACAAGCAAGGAAATTGAGTAATACCCGGACAAAGGAAGGAATAAATAACCAAGAGACAAACAAGTGCAATTGGTGGGAAAAGGAGAAACCCAAGTAACATCCTTATAAGTCAACTACAAGATGAGTGGTGTAATTGCATTCTTGCAAAAATGGAGTTGTTTGTTGTAGTGCCAACACTTGGCCCAATGAGGAAGCAACAAGTGGCACCATTGGATTGCCAACAACACATTAAAAGAGATGCATCCATTATATATGCAAGGGTTATACATGTATTAGCCATAAATCACCAAAACAAAACAAACCACCACCATTTTTCTCCATTTCTTCATAAAAATCTGCCCATTCTTAGCTAATTGGAAGTCCAACTTCCAACCATCACTTGTTCTTCAAATTTTTATGGTAAGTACTACATATCATGGTAATGATCTCCTAGAAATTTCAGCTTCAAATTCATCTTTTATCATTTTCAAATAAATCATCAAAGATGATGATGAATAGTGTTCTTCATAAACTAACTTTTATTTCTTGATTTCTTTTGATTATTCAAGCTATACTAAGGCTAGATAAGGGCTAAACAAGGCTTGATAAGTTCATACATACACCAAGGAAGGTATACCACTCTTGAAAACCAAGCTCTTAGTTTAAGTTTTGGTATTTTAGACGAGTTATATGGATTTAATGCATGTTTAGGACCTTAAGATTATGATTGGGATTTATTAAATGTGAAATTAGTTTAGATGAACGGCAAGACATTGCTTGGTCTTAGTTCATGGTTGCATAACATGTAAATGTTGTTTGGAGTGGAAACTATAATTATTGGATGGTTTGAAATTTGGAAATCATGTAAACATAGCCGTCGTAATGCCCGATTGTCGTTAGCCTTAAGAAACCGTGATTAGCAGTAGCATGAACACACTGTCCAGTCTCGGATTTTGCCATGAAAGGCTAGATTATGTTATAAGCTTCGTTTTGATATAAAGATCACGTGAAACGGACTTACGGTTTAGGATTTATGACTAAATTACTAAAAGTAGTTCGAATCCGTAAACAAAAGTTTGTAACTGAAATTGAACCCTCATAAGCAATGTAACGTCATGGCGAATCTTGGTAAATAAATACTAGGGGTAAGAAGGAAGGTGTGAAAGAAAACCGTATGTCAAAAAGAGCCTTTTTCGATTTATTAAAAATGTTCGAGTCAAGGTTAAACGCGAACGAACCCCTAAAAGACGACTCTTTTGTAACTTTGGTAAAACACTTAGAAAACGGGCGATAAAACTCGGAGTATAAGATTGGTTCGTAACGATCAACCTTAGAACTCGTATGACTCAAGTATGTCCCAAGTATAAGTGCAGTGACATGTCGTATTAACGAACGAATGTCGGGTCGGATCAGTGATAATAAGTAATCCACTAATAGGGGTATAACGAGATAACTCGAGAACGTGTTTCGATTTAAGTATAACTTAACTTTTAATATGTTAAGTGATTAATCCCGAATGCCTTGGCTATTTATAGATCACCAGGCTGAACCGGGACCCGCTACCACTACCCCTTACCGTACTCGACTACCAGGCAAGTTTCAATTCCCTTCTTTTAGGCTGTTGTTGTGATTGAATAAATATATATATATGATTGCTGATATACATATGCCATTGCATGCATGCCTACTTTCAAGTTGAATTGATATACTTGTTCCCTGAATGTTATTGTTGGCTTATAAGCTAGATAGTTATATATCAGTTATAAGCCGGTTATTATAAGACCCTCATAGAAGGGCGTATATATCTTATTAATCAAAAATAGACCGGGAGTCAATATTCCTTGATATATCGAGATTACCTCGGAAGAAGATATTTAAGTAAATATTTTCTATTATTTGGGCGACGAATATTATTTGAATATTCGTTCGAGACTAATTATTTTAACGATCCTTACTTCAAATAATTATTTGAACGTAACTATTCAACGAATAATATTTCTCAATATTCATTCAGAGTCGAACTGATTATCGACTATTATTTCGAATATTCTTCTAAAGATGAGACTATTAAGTGAATATTATTTTGGATATTCTTTTAGATTATTATTTTATTAAATCAATATTACTTTTGAATATTCATTTAAGATATTAAATACTTGATGAATATTATTTTAATATTCATCTGAAGCTTGATTTAATTATCGAATATTATTTCGAATATTCCTTAAGGCTTGGATTACTAAATGAATATTACTTGATATTCATTTAGGATATTATTCATTAAATGAATATTACTTTTGAATATTCATTTAAATTCCTAATTAATCATGAATATTACCTTAAATATTCTTTTCAGGTCTTATTAATTAATGAATATTGTTTTGAATATTCATTTAAATATTTATTTATTCAATAAATATTCTCCTGATATTTCTTCAGGGATTATTTTGAGAAATACTCTGATTAAAAATATTCTTTCATATTCCCAAATATTCTTTCAATATTTTAACTCGATAAATATTCTCTGAATATTTATTCCATACTTAGAATAATCTCGATAAGGTTAATCTTCTTCGATTATTACAGAAAATATTTCGAAGTCATATTATTATTAATCTTATATCAAGAAAGGTTCCCAGACATCATTCATCTTTGAGTCTATCTTCTTAATAATAAGGGAACCTTACTTGGAAAAATGTTATTTATCTTGTCGACTTCCCGGTCATAAAGTATTCCCTTCACCAGCAACTCGGGTGCTGTTGACTTATTAAGTCGTTGTTTACCTTCTCATCTTTCGAGGGGTAAGATTACTGGAACAAGTTGATATCCGTTACCAAGTAATAGCTTGGGAGTTATTGGTAAATTTTCCTTTCCAACTAGATACGACTACTTTGTGGAGTCTTATCAACAAGTATTATACTTGGGGAAAGGGGGACGAACGTTATATTCAGAATCATGAACTCTATTTGAACTAGGAGTCGTGTAAGAGGCCGAGTAGCGCCGGTCCATCCCCTTGGCCCAACCGTTGGCCGGGGAGAGCTAGCATGGCGGTATACAAGTAAAGCCGTCAGTTCTTCCTTCTACCGGTAGTAAATCTAAATTGAGCTGTACGATCTCGACTGATCATCAAGATTGGAACAGCGGGCGCGGTGAATACTCCATCATTGGTTCATCATCCAAATTCATTTATTTCCTGCAACATGATTACTGTTGGCAGAGTTGGAAAAGAGTCATAACTGGAATTGCAACCCTTTCTTGCAAGTTCCTCTTCTTAATAACGATAATAATATCTCGCTTACTTTGATGTAGCAGATATTCCTTCAAACAAATACTTTAAGTTACCTTGTAACTTCATCGTTCATATTATACTGGCATCATTTCCGTAAATGCATGGCATATGGTTTAAAAGATAGCTTTGAACTGTTTTAAATTATCGTTCAGTTATATATTTGTTGGTGGGCTTTCGCTCACCCTTGCTTTGTTTATATTATGTCACAACAACAGCTAGGACAGATGGCTCGCGTCAGGCGCACTCGGCGCAAGCAGGTTACCCGACCCACCGGACTACCCGCTGAGATGCTAGCCGCCATTGCTGAGGTAGCATAGTTAGACAGCTTTTGTTTCCTGTTTAACTATATGTATAATTAATGTAATCAACGGCAAAACTTTTAAACCTATGATGTTATCCTTTTGGGATTGTAATAACTTTTATTCGTAACCCTTTAATGTAAGACTTATTTCAATTTCATCTCTGGGACTATAACTGTTGTGTGTGTGAGTGGTAATTATTGTGGGGTCACAGCATGTGATTTATTTATTGTGGACTCAAGTCAAGTATTATGAATGGATGTAAGACCGTAACCACCAGATCCCTGACCCCGGATCTGGGGGTGTTACAGCACTTATTATTTATCTTTACCCTCTGGGCTTGTTCTAGAACTAGAAGACTGTTTTTACGTGCCTGCGATTCGCAGAAACATTATTTCTGTTTCTTGTTTGGACAAGAAAGGTTTTTCGTTTACAATAAAGAACAACAGTTGCTCTTTTGCTTTGAATGATTTAACCTATGGTGTTGCGCGTTTGTTTAATGGTTTATATGTTCTTGATTTAGATAATCCTGTCTATAATATAGAAAACAAACGACTTAAAGTCAATGACTCAAATCAAACATACCTCTGGCATTGTCGTCTAGGCCATATAAATGAGAAACGCATATCCAAATTACATAAGGATGGATACTTGGATAAGTTTGATTTTGAATCATACAAAGAATGCGAATCTTGTTTGCTTGGTAAGATGACTAAAGCCCCTTTCACTGGTAAGGGTCAAAGGGCCACTGAACGTCTGGAGCTAATACATAGTGATGTATGTGGCCCAATGCGTGTGATGGCTAGAGGAGGCTACTACTACTTCATAACATTTACTGATGATTTCAGTAGATATGGATATGTATATCTTATGGAGAATAAATCCGATTTTTTTGAAAAAATTCAAAGAATACAAGGCTGAAGTAGAGAAGCAAATTGGCGGAGGTGTAAGTATTAAGATCTTACGATCCGATCGTGGGGGTGAATACTTAAGCACCGATTTTAAAGAGTATTTAAAAGAGTGTGGTATTGTATCACAACTTACTCCGCCAGGTACACCTCAATGGAATGGAGTTTCAGAGAGGAGAAATCGCACCTTGTTGGACATGGTGTGATCGATGATGAGTCATGCAGATCTTCCAATAAGTTTCTGGGGTTATGCTCTAGAAACAACGGCTTTCACACTTAACCGTGTTCCTACTAAGAAGGTTCAAAAGACTCCATGTGAAATATGGAAGGAGAAACGGTCAGGCATGAACTTTATGAAAGTTTGGGGATGCAAGGCGTTTGTGAAACGTCAAGTATCTGACAAGCTTGGACCTAAATCCGAAGAGTGCAATTTTGTGGGATACCCTAATGAAACAAAGGCGTATTATTTTTATAGTCCTTCTGAGCAGAAAGTGTTTATTGCTCGAGATGCTGTCTTCATGGAAAGAGATTTTGTTTCCAAAAGAAACAGTGGGAGAACTATAGATCTCGATGAAGATTGAGAACCACAAAATAGCATTGAACCTGAAGTGGAACAAGAGCAGGATAATGATAATGCTCAACAAACACAGGTTGTTCGTAGAACTGGTAGAATTCGCCATGAGCCAGAGAGATATGGATTTCTCTTGACTCAATGTACGTGGTGATTTGATGCTTATAGATGAAGATGAGCCTCTCACATACCAAGATGCTACGAACAGTCCAGACTCTAAGAGATGGCTTGAAGCCATGAATACCGAGATGGATTCCATGTACGAAAACCAAGTATGGACTTTGGTTGATCCACCTGAAGGGGTAAAACCCGTAGGGTGCAAATGGGTTTTCAAGAAGAAAACTGACATGGATGGAAATGTTCAGACCTATAAAGCAAGGCTGGTTGCAAAAGGTTTCAAACAAATTCATGGTATTGACTATGATGAAACTTTCTCACCAGTGGCTATGGTCAAGTCCATAAGGATTTTGCTTGCCATTGCAGCATTCCATGATTATGAAATCTGGAAAATGGATGTCAAAACAACCTTCCTTAATGGAAGCCTTGAAGAGGATGTGTACATGACACAACCTGAAGGTTTTGTCGATCCAAGGAATGTTGGCAAGATATGTAAATTACGTCGATCCATTTATGGATTGAAGCAAGCCACTAGAAAATGGAATATTCGTTTTGATGAAATAGTCAAAGAGTATGGCTTTGTTCAAAATGAAGATGAACCGTGTGTTTACAAGAAGGTTAGTGGGAGCCATGTGGCATTCATAGTACTATATGTTGATGATATACTACTAATGAGGAATGACATACCTTCTCTAAAGGCTGTTAAGACTTGGTTAGGGAGCAACTTCTCCATGAAAGACTTAGGAGAGGCAACCTACATTCTAGGAATGAGGATCTATAGAGATAGATCTAGAAGGATGATCGGTCTAAGTCAGAGCACATACATTGATAAGGTTTTGCATCGTTTTGGTATGCAAAATGCAAAAAGGGGATATGACCCCGTGTCTCAAGGGATAACGATCTCTAAAGACCAGTGTCTGAAATCATTGGATGAGAAGGACCACATGAGTAAGGTTCCACATGCCTCAGCAATTGGATCTATCATGTATGCAATGGTATGTACTCGCCCAGATGTTTCGTATGCTTTGAGCATGACGAGCAGATACCAGTCTAATCCAGGTGAAGGTCACTGGACGACAGTCAAGAATGTTCTAAAGTACCTGAACAGGACTAAAGATTCATTCTTGGTGTATGGAGGAGAGGAGAAACTGGTTGCAAAAGGTTACACCGATGCAAGTTTCCAAACAGACAGGGATGATACTGTATCACAGTCTGGTTTTGTGTTTTGTCTAAACGGAGGTAACATAAAAATATGTAAAGTGCACACAAATGATAACATTGCAGATCCACTGACCAAAGGCTTGTCGCAGCAGAAGCACGATGGTCACACTAGTTCCATGGGTATTAGATACATGGGTGATTGGCTCTAGTGCAAGTGGGAGATTGTTAGTGTAGGTGCCCTAGAGGCAATACATTGTTTCTTTTAATAAACCCTTATGTCATTTGATTATTCATTAAACGTATTTATTATGACTTTAATTACTGCGATATATTTGTTAGCATAATAAATGTCCTTGGAATCATGATACACATTGTATAGTTTAAGTACATGACTTGAACTTGAGATTATATAATATATCATATTCTTAAAGGTCCCTAGTCGATTATTATTATTACAGGGCAATAATAATACGTAAATAGACTAGTATGTTGTTTGACAGATAACCACATCTCATTGGTTATAAGTATGGAGATACTAAAGTCAAAAACATAGGTACATGTAGGGGTACATGGTACTGGACAGACCCACAGTGAGATTCTTCATGTTTAATAAAGTCATAAGAAAGACTCACAGTGATAATGGTGTAATGGTCCTTTGACTTGAGTCATTATATTTCTATACGAGGATTAATATACTTTGACTACATTAAAAGTTACCTTTGACCGGGTGATGATAAAAGTGGACATCGGGTATATCATGAGTAGTATGAGAAATATGAATGATAGATAAAGGATTTAACCCTCCTAGAATTAGGAGAGATATTATTGGCCTCTTGATTGAGTGAGACTATAAAATGCATGGCCGTGCTCAAATAATGATTTGTTTTAATAGTCTACTCATGGATCAAGTAAACCCGGATTAAATGTTGAAGAGGATGACTAAACACATGCCTCGAGTTTAATCTATAATATTTGGTTAAAGGGATTATATTACACAGAAGCATTAATCATAAAAGGTTTAAATTGAATCACCGATTATTATTATTACTTGGGTAGCAATGATGTATTACTAGATACCGCTCATTGTTTATAATTTTATTAGATATTAAAATTATTGCCAACGTAATAATAACCTATAGGGTCACACACTTAGAACGTCTTAAAAGGAGTTTTAGTTTAAATTAAGAATTTAAATTAAATCATTATTAAATTGAGAATTGGCTATTTAATTAATTGGACTGGTCCTAATTAATTATCTAAACAAATTCGAATTTAATAAAGTAAGAACAGAATTGGATTTAAGGAAGTCCAATAATAAAATCAGAATAGAAATAGAATTGGGTTTAAGGAAGCCCAATTCGGTTTTTTGATTTTATCCCATTATTTCTCTCATATAAATACATAATGATGTATTATTTTAGGGTTAAGAGTCATTAAATCGTTTTTGAAAAAAAACCCTAGCAGCTCCATCTTCGAGAGGCTAGAGAGAGAGAGAGGCTGTTCTTCGCGGGCTAGTACCTGGCTCCTCGGATCGTTGGACGGTCGGACGTTCGTGTGGATTACCTTAGAGACACGGATCTTGACGCAAGGACTGTGTGTGGTGATTACAAGCAAGGATCTCCGTTGAGTTCGTGAAACAAGATCTTAATAGGTATGATTCGTTATCTCCATAATCTGCCCGGAATTATACATGGATCCTGGTTTGGGTTTCGAAAAGTTTGTTTTATTTACGTTTATCCGCTGCGTTTTATGCCTCGGAACCCAACACAGTATATTGAGAAGGTGCTTTGTAGGTTCAACATGGATAAATATAAAGTTGTTAGTTCTCCTCTTACTACCAACTTTAAGTTAACTGAAAAGGATTCTCCTTTTACAAAGGAATAAATTACAGAGATGGATGGTGTTCCATATGCCTCAGCAGTAAGAAGTTTGATGTATGCTATGGTATCTACGAGACCTAATATAGCCTTTGCAGTTGGTGTTGTCAGTCGTTATCTAACAAATCCAGGTAAGAAGCATTGGGAAGCAGTTAAGTGGATTATGAGATATCTTAGAGGTACTTCCAAATTGGGTTTGACATTTGGGAATGGTAAACCAGTGCTTGTTGGATATACAGATTCTGACTTTGTAGGTGATAAGGATTCATTGAAATCTACTTCTGAATATTTAATGACTTCGGCAGGGGGAGCGGTCTCATGGCAATCTAGGTTGCAAAAGGGTGTTTCACTTTCTACGGGGGAGGCCGAGTATGTAGCAACAACTTAAGCTTGTAAGGAGTTGTTGTGGTTGCAGCGGTTGATGCAGGAGCTTGGCTTCCCGCAACAACGGTATGTGGTTCTTTGTGATAATCAAGCAGCTATTGACATAGCTAAACATCCTACTTTTCATGCAAGAACAAAGCATATCGATATGAGATATCATTGGATTAGAGACGCTCTTGAAGAAGGGTTGTTTGAAGTGGAAAAGGTACACACCGATGATAATGGTTCCGATATGTTGACAAAGTCTTTAGCTAAAGGGAAGTTGAAGGTATGTTGTTCAATCGCCAAAATGGCGAACTCTTTCTCATAGTTAGAAAGGGGGAGATTTGTTGGGTTTTAGTTTCTATCTATGAGATTAAAAGCCCAATTGGATTACCCTTGTTTTGACCCACAAGGAGATAAAAACAAAGGTGCCCTATATATAAATATAGGAGGATTATAATTAAAATAAGAGAGAGGAAAAATAGACATAAGAGAGATACAGAGAGAAAATTCGCAGGATTTTTTCTGGTTGTACAAGCTGTCTTGTTTTTGCGATTCCCGGAGTTCTACCGGTCGGATCGTCCTGAATTTTGGACAGCATCTTCCTTATACCGACACCTAAATTCTGAACGGTGAAGATCGGATTCGGAGCTCCAGAAGGTCAGTTATTAAGGGGCTGAACAGCAGCTTTTGTGCCACGGTGAGGGTTAATCTCCCCGCGGTTAGTTTCTCACTGTTGTCTTATTTGATTCCATACTTCTTGACGACTCATTTCAAGAGTGGGAAGGTGATTGTAATCCTCTAGTTTTATCTAGAGAAGACTTGGTGTATTCCCATATAATTTGTGATAGTGAATTGTTTGGGTGGACTACGGTCCCGTGGTTTTTACTCCTTACCTTTGAGGGATTTTCCACGTATAACTTTGGTGTCTTGTTTTTCCGTTTATTATTACTTTATTTGTTTGTTTCATCGAAGGTTCATATGAGTAGGAATAAGTATTGTCCAACAAGATTAAATTCCTCACTTAATTGTTATCATTGTGGTCACTTTTTCCCATCACAAACAACCGAGATCATACCTACGACAAGTTGACAAGTATATGGAGTTACAAGAACGTGACACACAGGAATACCCGTTTCAAATCCACCACCGTGCAAAGCTTTTACTATATATTAAAAGATGAAATGTTACAAAGATTCAAAGAGACACATTGTCAAAGACTGTAGCAGGATTCAGAGCATTACGTTTACTTCAGTGCAATACAAAGTATAAGCCCATTATCTGAGTGCAGTCAAGGCTATAAGAAGGTGGGTTTAACCAGTCAAGAGAGCTCCAGCCCCATCCTGGTGGATCAAAAGCTGTTCCAGTCACGTTGCAAAATGCAACTAATTTAACTATTTAAATGTTTTTAGACCACCATCTCACTATTTGGGGAGACTTAAAATAAGTTCTTATGTACTTATTTTCGGGTAAAAAATTCATTTTTTGATAATTTTTTTATACAAATATTTAATGTATGTTTGAGATTTCATAAGTTCCAAAAAAAAAGTTAACTTTTTCAGAAAAAAGTTATAATCTTTAAATTTGTCTTTAAATAAATTAAAATAAATTAACTTATTCTGTAAAATAAATTCCCCAAACACCCCTTATATATTAGTATAATTTTACCAAAAATCACTTGTCGAATAAAGTACTCTTGTGCAGGGTCAACGTCCTTACTTAACATTCTCCATTTGTAACAAAATTTAGAGTTGTTTGGTTAAACTTAAAATTATTATTTATTATTTAAAATTACTTTAATTGATAAGTGAAAAGTAAAAGTTTTAAATTAATATTTGTTTGGGTAACTTTATATTATGGGTAACTTATGAATTATTAAAAATGTTAAAATAAAAATAAATTTGATAAATAATTAATTTGAATGATATTATTAACTTTTATCAAATAAAATCATCAATATAAAATAAGTCGTTCAAAAAAGTACCTCCTACCACTTCAGGATTTAAAAAAAACGAAACTTTACTCAGTTATAATACCACTCAAAGTGGTGTCTGAGGAGGGTAGATGTACGGAGACCATGCCCCTATACAATAGGGAGGCTGTTTCCGAAGGACCCCCGGCCAAATACAAATACAAATACAAATACAAAGAAATGAAACTAATACAAACTAAACTCACACACACCCAGGGGTCGAACCCTTGACCTCCTACAAAGAAGACAAGGGTTCAACCCACTACACCAACATGTTGTTGGCACTTCAGGATTTAAACAATTCTTTTAACTTTAAGTCCCACTCCCCTGTATTTTTTCTCAAGTTAGTTGAGGGGTATTCACTGGATTTCTCTAGTGGAAAGCCCCAACCCTTTAGTTTTCCTTCGTTTTCGTTGATTTCCTTTCAATAAAATCCAATCTTTTGAATATTTGTGTGTCTCTTCTTTTGGAGTGTGTGTTTTGTCTCTATTTTTGGAATGTTTTTATTATGTTATTAATTAATTATGTTTGGGTTTATCTAGAGTTAAAATCTATTGAAAATGAATTTGTTGATGTTTTTGGGGATCTGGAAAGCCAGCATCGAATATGGAGCGATAACGATTATTGCAAGAGTTTACCTTTCAGAACCAAGGATTGTTCATACTTTAGGGTTTCCACTTTCGGCATATTTATAGCTGGTATCCGGCATGTAGATAGTTGGGGTGTCGTTCCTCTAACCTCAGTTTATTAAATTGGGGCTTCTGAATACTGGGCTAATAATGGTTGTTATGTGTATAGATCAATTGTGATGCTGCTGCTTTCAGGGATGTTGGTGCAGTTTGGATCGTTTGGGATGTCTTCGATTTCATTTTTAGTGTCAAGATTTTTTAAGTTCTGTGTGTTAGATGATCAGGAAATAAATCAGCTAATTGTTTTTAGTTTGTTATTTGTTTTCCAACCTGGTTGTATCGGCAGTCGGGGCTTGTCTCGAATTTGTTATGCTTTATTGAATGAAAATCACTTTATTTTTTGGTAATTTTTTTTTTTGATTTATTACATAAACAGACATTTTTCAAATTAAAATTAAAAATCATTTTAAGCCCGTGCTTTAAGCTCGAGCCAAACAGGCTCACAGAAACCTTTCACAAATATCGTTTTGGGCTTTTTTCATTTAGCTTGAAAAATTAAGGAAGTAACTAATGTAAGAAAATTAAAAATTTTACATTTACAGAAATGTTGACTCAACATAGAAATTTTTATCATGTAGAGAAAAATGTAAAGAAACAGGTAGAATGGGAATAACATATTTATAACTTTGAGGTCTTGATTCGATTATTATTTAATCCGAAATTTTTTGAGAGCAAATATTTATGTGTAAGGTATTTAAGTTTATTTATTCAAAAAATATATATATACACAAATTTTCGTAAATATTAGTGAACTCTGAAATAATACTCAGAGTTAGGGGTCTATATAGGTCAGTCAGATTGATCGATTTAAAGGCATACAGATTATTCAGTTTAACTAATTCGGTTAAAAGAATTCAATTTATATTAAAAAAAATTAATGTGTAACCCAACTCTACTGAATCTATATTAGAAAGAGTTGGTTTCATATTGAATGAAAAGAAATTATAATAATTTTTTATTATTCTTAAGGGATATAATAATTATTAATTAATCGGGCAATGTCAATCAATTAGGCAGAAACAAATTTGCACGGATCTACTAACATAGTCCATACAACAATTATCAATTAGAGTAATTTTTATATGGTTGATATTTCTCATTGACTTTACCTAAATTATTTAACTCCCTCACTCATCGTACAAGTGTTGTGTATCAATTTTTTAAATTGAATATGAGAAGTACAAATTCAAATTGGTGTGAATGGAGACTCCTCCAGGAATAAGCAGCAACAACCTGTAATCACACAATGAACAAATCTATAAAAGGATCGATATTATGACCTTCCCTTAGTATTATACATGGAAATTGAACCCTCCATATTTTCACAAATTAGAGTGGAGTGCTTACAGGTCAAAAGTCTTTAAATTGTAATGAGATATATCTTTGTTTAATTTTGTATTAAACTTGGTGTTGTTATTTCAAATTTAAGTTTGAACACAAATGAGGCAAATGAATTGTAGGAATATTTATTGAAAACCCAGTGGATTTAATATTGAATCTTTTTTCTTCATGGTTAAACTGAAGCTTAAAAAAAATTACAATGATAGTTGTGGCATGACTTATCAACCCTACCACCATACGTTTTTAAATTGCATTTGAAAATTAATAAATTTAGAGTTTCTAAAAATTATTATAACTTTTTTCAACGCGATCTGTAATTATACGTAATAAATTTTTTCTAACGTTGTGAAAATTATATCAAAAATATTATTATTAAATATTTTTTATGCAAATTTAAGTTCTAGAATATATTAGTTTTATAATGATATTACTATTTTATAAAATATTAACGATAGAGATTGATTTATTATTTTTTCTTAAAAATTGATTGATCTAAATCATTAAATCATTTGAAAATTTGTATATTTATTTATTTTTAATAATTAGATATTTACATTCATGCAATTCGATTTTTAAATAAATGCCTAAATATTGTGAATTTAAGACGTATTTGTAGAAATGTTTTTAAAGTAATCTTTAGATTCAGATTCTTTTTTTCCTAGGATTGCTAATTATATCCTTATATATAATAAGCGTAAGTTTTTTTTTAATACGGTCATTGACCAATGGAGTATGAACCATTGAATCTTAAAGTAGATGTGATTTGTTAGACCAGATATTAAAAATTTTTATTTTATTGATAATAGAATTATATTTAAATTCCAAAAAGTAAATTTAAAATGTAAATCAAATATAAATAGATTTTCTAAATTAAATAGAATTAGATCTAATATTATAAATATAAAGTAGGTTTATTTGATTGATTATATGATTATATTCATATACGAAAAAGTAAATGTTAATAATCTAAATTAAATATAAGCAGATTTTTAAATTTAATAAAATTCTCAATGTAAAAATTTGTAACTTTCTTTTCTCTTTAATTTTCAAGTAGTTTCACTTAAATAATAATTACTAAACCATTACTAAATTGAATATAATTTCTTGACTTTTGCGTGTCATGTAAAATCGTCTAAATCTGATTTTCGAGTATATATATATATATATATATATATATATATATATATATATATATATATATATATATATATATATATATATATATATATTAAAGCCAAAACGTTGAAAGTTTGTTGGTTTGATTTTCGGTACGGTTATCTTAATTATTAAAATAAATAATAATAAAATATAATTAATGATAATTAGTTGATTGACTTTTTCACATTTACTTTTAATTGAAAATATTACATTTTACAAATGCCCTATAAACATTAATCATACCATACTTTCAGTCATTAATATTTATACGTAATTAAAATTCGTTACCTTTTAATTTAAAATTAATCTTTCAATCATTAATACATATCCAAAAATATCGCACCATATCTTTCCATCATTAATAAAATATATTAAAAATCAGTATACATTGTTTATATTAAGAAAACATGAGTATAATCTGGAAACATGAATATATCAAATTATATTAAGTTAAAATTAAAAAATGATTGAAAATAATATTTATATTAAAATATAATTATAATATTAAATAAAA
Organism: Saposhnikovia divaricata; assembly: GCA_036435485.1. Classification (NCBI taxonomy): domain Eukaryota; kingdom Viridiplantae; phylum Streptophyta; class Magnoliopsida; order Apiales; family Apiaceae; genus Saposhnikovia; species Saposhnikovia divaricata. The sequence goes on along the minus strand of CM071596.1, from coordinate 128,605,551 downwards.
TTTATAACATATTAAAAGAAACCCGGTTATTATTTCTCTAAATCTTTTGTTCAGTATGAAATACATTAAAAGTAATACAGAGGGGGGTGAATGTATTACTCTTTTTTTTTTCTTTCTTGATTAGCTGTTTGAATCTGTATATAATTGTAGCTTAAACGTGTTTGCAGTGTAAAAATATTGCGGAATAAAAATAAACACACAGATTCACTTTAAACCTAATGTTGTATTAGATTTGAAGGTGCTACAAACTATGAATACATTGTGGATTCTCAACTTCAGTTTTTCTTGATATTACAATGAAAAAACCTTAACGGCTAAAGTTATGAGTCTGTGTACTTATAGAACATGTGCACAGCTCCTTTTTGTAAAACTAGTAACAAACTAACTAGTTAAGCATGTCTATACTATTTTTGTGAAACTTGGTATCATGTGATTTCTCCTTGTTTTATATACTGACCAGATCCATTTCTTTAGCCGTTTCTCCTTAAATTTCTCTCCAAGATTATTTGTAGGCCTGCCAGGTGCACACTACAACAATTGGACCACTGCATGTGCCTTGGTTTGTGTTGATTTTCTATCATGAGAATCTTCTGTAACTTGTCTTTTGAAACATTCGAGAATTGACTAAGTACTTGATTCGAGAACAGGTTTTGAATAGCTAGACATCTCCAAGTTCTCCATCAAGTCTTTTAAGATATCGAATTCGTTTCTCAAATGAGTCTTTTACTTCTACAATCCTTGAGATATCTGATTACTCTTCTGATTTACGGAACCCTTGAGATATCGAATATCAAGGACTTCATCAATAAATAAACAATATATATATATATATATATATAGGATTCAAATGAGAACCATTATCTAAAAGAGAACCGGAGAACCATTGGATCCTACTGTAGAACTTATTTTGTTTCGTAATAAAAATATAGTGTCCTGCTATTGAATTTCAAATTTATGCACATGAAATTAAAATTTTTACAATTGAACTTGCTTCTTCTTCAAAGTTTTCCACATGACATTAAAAGTTCTACAACCGAACTTGTTTTTCTACGAAGTTCTACGACTGAACTTACTTTTTTCAACAAATATTCTGTTGCTGAACTTAAAGTTCCGCTGCTGAACTTAAAGTTCCGCTACTGAACTTATTAGAGTTCTCCGGTTACCAGTTTAGTGTGGTTCTCCATAGAGCGTGACCCATATATAGGGCTTCTCAGTGGGGAACCGGTAACATTGGGGAACTTAGTAACTTAATAAGAAGCCGTTGATGTATATAACAATGGGACGGCAGTGATTAAAAGTTAAAAAACTGATTAAACAGAAAAGGGGCATGAAAGGGAATAATGAAAATCTATACACATGAAACATACAAAAGCAGTTACATTGGCTAAATTGTAGGAACTATTAAAACACGATTTATTTACAAACATCCTATTTTCAAACTAAAAAATACATTAACAAAGAAAATACAGAACCTATTATATTTTGTAATTTATATGATCTGGATTTTCATTTCGGTGTGTGTTCTTTAGATTTTACATGTTGGGTATATTTTAACAATGTTCAAATACAAAACGTAAATAACTTTTTTGAGTAAAATATGTATCTTTTTGTTTTTATTTACATAACAAACATTTTTATCGGTGTTTTTAAAGTAAGATTATAGGAAGAAATCTATGTTCTGTATTTAAGAAAATAAATTTATGACAATGCATTGTCTTTTTATTAAAAAAAATAAATATACTACCATCTTATTTTAAAATAATAATAAATAAATGAATGTTCTGTATTTTATTAGTATAGATGTATAAAAGAACATAATTTTTGTACATTAATTTTAGAATTACAGAACAAACTTTAAATTTGTACACTAATTTTCTGATTTAATTTTGTTAAAAGCTAATAACAAACTTTTTGTAAATTAAATTTAAAAATACAGAACCCATGCAACACTTGTTCTGATATATTTTCCCATGAACATGTTCTGTATTTTCCTGTATAGGTGTCCTGTATCTTTTATATGTTATAAATTATGTAAAAATTGGGTGTTCTATAAATTTTCTTAACGTTAATTTGCATAAGTAGAACTAAGAAAAAGGAAATGAGAGAAAACATAGGAAACGGGAAAGCAAAAACATGAAAATAGGAACTACCCTATCTCCATGTACCAATAACTGTATACGTATGTTGTATACATATGTAGCATGTTTGTTTTTTGAAAATGACTTTAATGCCCCCATGCTATAATCTGTATTGCAAACTAAAGTAAATCGCAGCCACAGATTTAAAAACAATCTAACGGTTAACAAAAAGTTACCAAAATACCCAATAAAGAAAGTTCCTAATTGAGTCAAGGCCTATATATATATATATATATATATATATATATATATATATATATATATATATATATATATATATATATATATATATATAATGTGAGTATCTCATCAAAGTATGGGGCAAAGGATCAAACGCTTTTACTTTGTCTTCCGGGATACACCACAGGTTGGACGAACACGCCTGCTCCCTACTGTACTGGACCTTCGACCGGGCAGGAAAAACCATCAAAAAATGATGATTGTTCGTGAAGGTTTATTGAATCCGAAAGGTCGACATGAAAAAAACTCCGTTATCCCCCACCCCGAAAGCCTATTCTTCACTTTATCTATCCTATCTAAGCGCGGTCCGCGCGCGATTAGGAAGATTGAAAGTCATATGTTTAACCTATTTGTAAACATCGAGCATTCAACTCAACTTAAATAAGAATGTAATAGTAAATAGTATATACATACTGTCACAGGGATCTCAAATGTTCAACTGACAAAAGAAAGAAGACAAAGTCAATCTAAAGTTTTGATGTTATACTACATTGGAAGAAGTTCATTCATTTGATCAACCGTCAGTGGAGTAATCAACACAGTGGGTTCTATTTATAGTGACAAAAGGTTCCTACAATGGCAGAATACAGGTTATAGAGGTTTGAATAAAGAGTGAAGAAAAAGATGATAGAAACCACAGCTTTAAAGTCAAGATATGAGAACGGTCATTGCAGTTAGTCACTCATGAACCAGACCGTGCATCGAGTGTCAACATCATGCAGTGGTAGTTTCTTCATTCACTTCAGTGGTTCAACCTATCAAGAACTGGTATAAGAGAAAAACATTGTGCAAGCAACATAAGTGCAAACTTAATTAACCACAATGGTTTTGCTATCAAGACTAGCTAAGGAATAATCTTTGTAGGGTATCAGATTTATCAAGACATGGAAGATCACAAAGGTTATGCTATCAAGAAGGTGTATTAATTCTCTCTTAATTGATTAAATCATTTGGTTGATTTATTTGATAAATTAATTCTATAAAAATTAATTTATTTTTTAAATTAATTAAAAGGTTAATTAAGTTGAAATTAATATAATTCTCAAAGGACTATCAAGAGAAATGAGAAGAGAAAAAGAACACATCTTAGAGTTTAAATGAAGAACAATCATTGAAGTTAGTCGTTCATGAACCAGGCTGTGCATTGGGCGTCAACAACTATTCACTGGAAGTTCTTTATTGTTTTCAGTGGTACACAGAAAGGAACTGGCTATTAAAAGATTCATTGTAATTATCCTATAATTAATTAAGTTAAGTGATTAATTTAATTAATAAATTATTTCATTAAGAATTAATTTATTTATTAATTTGATTATCAGATTAATTATTTCAGAATTACTTTGTAAAAGTAAATTAATTAATTGATTTTCCAGAAAATCAATTAATTGATTAAATTAGAAAAATGGCCTGGTAAGACCTTTTCAGAAATGTCTTACCGAATGTCTTAATGGTTCTAGAAAAGGTCTTAGTGGAAGTCTTAATAGAAGGTCTTATCAGCTCAAGCAAAGGTCTTCTCAGATCAATCAAAGGTCTTAATGGAAGGTCTTATCGAAGGTCTTACCAGTGCAAAAGAGAAGAAAAGAGGCGGTATGTATTTTTTGTTAAATATCAAGGTGGCTGCTCCTTTATCACTACAACTTCACCACATCTTCACAATTCTTTTCTACACAGACAGAGAACCCAGAGGCGAAAAGAGACAGATCAAAGAGATAGAGTTCCGTTCATAATTAAATTCTTGTAAATTATTTCTTAGCTATATTGTTAAATCTAAACCGATAGAAATAGTTTACTTGTAACCTTGGAACTATCTAGCGAGTTTTTACTAGAACTTATATCTCGAATTGCTTTTAGCATTCAATATTTTTATTACAAATATAGAAAAGTTCATGTCAAATTTTCTATAGATTTGTAATAATTAGTTTGATCTTCAAATCTTGTAATTTGTACCGTGTATTTAGACACACCCTTCCAACTTTAATATAATTTTATATTTAATTTGAATATTGGCTTCGTTTTATTCCGTATCGATTTGTTTAAAATTAATATACACCCAAAGAACAATTTCAATAAAATGGTATAGTTTGTATTCAACCCCCCTTCTACAAACTATTTTGGACCTAATAATTCGTATCCGAGCCTTTTGATTGACGCACAAATCAAGATCCTTCTTTTTGTGATCCTCCAATTGGTTTTCGAGTTTGTTGACCCATATAGAAATTAAATCCAGTATTAGATCAAAAAGTCAACCCCTTTATTTTTGAATTTATTTAACCTTCAAAATATTCATTTTTGAGATTTTTCGATTGTTAAATAATCTTAACTTAAATTCAAATTTTTTAATTGACTTGAATTTATTTTCGGATTCTTTAACTCTCAAAAATTTCCATTTCTTGAGATTTTTTGAGTCTTAATTAATTTGACTCTATTTCGAATTTTAATTAATTTGAACTTACTTTCAGATTTTTTATTTCTCAAAATTTTTCAAGTCCTTGAAGTTTTTGAATTTTAAATAGTTTGAATTTATTCTAAACCAATGGTTCTAAGAAGATTGTTAGTTGAAGATTCCTCCAGATGTCAAAGATGATTTGAACCTTTTGAAGAAAATGCATTATTCCATTGAGAATCATTTCTACCTGCTGAAGATTAATTTGTTAAGTTTTTGTAGATCATATTCCATGTGACTTATTGGTTTTTCCGAAGAAGAAAAGGAAGAGGTTTTGGTGGATGGAATTTTTCTTGAAGATTTTAGTCAATTCTAGTGATTCAATGATATACAAACACTTAGTGGATTTCCCCAATGCTAAATCCAAAACACTTACTGGTTTGTATATCTTTCAAGAAATCAACAGAGATTTTAGAAAAATGGAATCATGGAGGTTTAAGAATGGACTAGACTGCAAACATCTCATTCAGAAATTAATGATGAAACCTCAGAACAGACAAGAAGAGTTACTAATTCAGAAGGAGTACCACTAGTACAAAATTGACTTTTTACGTCGCACTTTATACGTCGGTCTTGTAAAAAGGCGACGTATATTTACATTTTTAAAACTTTTTTACGTCGGTTCAAGAAAAAACCGACGTATATGATGATATTATACGTCGGTTGAGGAAAAGGCGACGTATATAATGCTATTATATACGTCGGGTTAAGAATAACCGACGTATAAAATTTCATTTTTTACGTCACTCTTTATATAACTGACGTATAAAAATATCATATACATCAGCATTTTAAATAACCGATGTATAAAATTATATAATATACGACAGTGTTTGAAAATCCGACGTATAAGAATATGTCGTAAACGTCATTGTGTAAAGGGCCGACGTATATGAAACTTTACTTTAGTTAAATAAATATTTTAACTTACAAAATACATACACAATCTCTCTCAGGACATTACCCCAAATTAGAACAGTCACGAACTTAAGCCTTAACCATTCGCTTCAATCCTTAGTTCCTTTACAATCAAGCTGCAATCCTTGGTGGCTCCGGTCGGCTCCGTTGTAGTCGCTTCAAGTTTCTCTTTAATCTCGTGTAAGCATCTCATCTGTTCATTGTGTCTTCGATTTGTTCTCCATTGCCCTAAGTTTTTGTTCTCCATCTGTATCATCCAAATTATCTTTAGACTAGTTCATATAAACTTGTTCTGTATAGTCCTAATTAGTAATATCTGTTGGTTCAAACTATTAATTAAAGTTTGATTGTTATTGTTACAAAAGGGAAACGTACGAAAGGGATTATGGTATAGAAACGTATTTAGTTAGTAGTTAATTTGTGATAAAACTACAATCTTCTAGACTTCTGCCGGTTAAAGCCTAAAAAACTTTTTACCGTTCTGAGGAAAATTGAAAATTCTTATATTGGTCATCACTGTAGTTGGAAGAAATAATTTCCAGTTGAAATGATGTTCATAAATGTCAGCACCTTTGTGATTCAGTGATTGTAATATGCGAATTTTTAGATGTAGATATGCTCTGGGTGGTTTTGATGGTGAGGAAATGGTCAAGAGTACTGAAATATATGATCCACGGATTGGGTCATGGACGACTGGGTGAACCAATGAACCAACAGAGGGGAGAGTGAAGCTTCAGTTCAAGAAGATTGAAAACACAATAAACAGGCTTTTCTCTGGAAACAGCGAAGGGTATGAAAGGCTTTGTTGTAATGAATTTGTAGTATCTGAACAGGCTTATATCTAAGCTCAAGATCAAAACCGTCAAGCCAGGTCCAGATCCTTATATATCTAAGCCATAAACTTATCATTTTCGTATTCTCGTGCCAAGTTCATTCCTTTTAGTTTTAGGTTTAAATAATATATTGATGCTCAATTTTCACCTTTGATTAAACTCTGTTTTCTTTTGTCATGAATCTGTGTATAATTTGCTTTTGTTTATTCTTTCTATTGTTCCCTCTCGGATCCACGCTGTAGTCCAATGAGTGCCGACTCCCAACTTTAGGTAAAACTTAACTGTTATATTAATAAATTTTGACAAATTAACTTGGTAGAGAAAGTTTTTAAAGGATTTCCAAGTTGCGTTTACGAAACGTGATTCATTGCAGGATCTCCAAGAAGAACTTAAATCATTTAAATCTCAGTTTGGGGATATGGAGAAAAGATTGAGGTACATACAAGTTAAAGTGCTTTGTAGTTTATACATTTCTATCTGCTCTAAATTTGAATGTTTGTTAAACACAGTATTAACCAAATTTTTTAAAAGCATGGGATTGCCAATACCCTGTATCCTAAGCTTTATTTTCAATATCATCTTTTGATGTTTGAGTACTGATCATTATGTGTGTTTGTCCGTATAGTATTTGTCTAATTCACATTTTTTGATAAACTGATTGCAGCACATAATGTGCTAAGGAAGATAATGGTACACATGGCATAGGAAAGACAACGTCGGCAGAAGTTAGTAAACCGATGATGTAGTCTTTTCATCCTTATCAAGAATTAATTGCAAAGTTTTTGTGTAATCTTCATCAATTGTTTCATTTTGTTCTTAGTGTTAGTAGTGTCCATTCACAATCTTTGTATGTTTCCACGCGTCAGTCTTTTTATCAGCATATTTACTGCTGTAGTGTTATTAAATTCCTCTTATCTCAATCTGAAAGTATTTAGTGTGCTTGTTACAACCCTTCTCTTGTTTTTTTTGAAAAATTTGTCCTGGAAAGTATTTAATGTGCTGTAAACGTGCTCATCTTGTTGGATTTGGAGCAGGTGTAAATACTCAAACCATATGCTACTGCAGTTGCATTGCAAGGTGATGTGCGTTTAATTTGTCAACTTAATGATCCACAAGCTGACTACCCATCTCTTTCTTATCAGACTTCCTACTATGTCTAAATGACATATAATTCAGATAATGCTTTATTTTTCTTTCATTTCTTGGTTTTTATGGTTATCAGTATGTGGCAGATTATTGCTGAATATATCTTGATGCTGGAGAAAAATGGTGCTCCATTACTCACCGTTACTCAATCACGCAACTGAACAATGCCAGCAGCTGAGTATGAGACCTCGTGTGACACTATAGGAGTTCATGACAATAATTCCTTTGATGATGTACCCACAGATGATGCAGACAATAGTGGTACACAGGAAGATGAATGGCAACTTCTCTGATCTGATTGCAATACGGATTTGAATTCTGAAGAGTACATCTTTAGGATTGTGAAAATGCATATAATTCGGGTTGGTTTATGACATACAGGTTATGGCATTCATTGCTTATCTGATGGAGTTTAATATTCTGACATGAAGTAACTGAAGTTACAAGTGAATTAGGTAATTAGTAGGTAAAACTTTGACTGACAGTCTACAACTTAATCACATGTCATCTTAACTTATGGGTACTTACGAGTCTTCAGACATCTAGCACAAGTATTTAGTTGTTTGCTAACTATATTACGATCATATTAATGGTGCAGAGGGATTATGAAAAGTTTAAAGTAAGAATAAATGGGTTAGTTGCAATGGCGCAGAAGGTTCCTGAAGAGGGGTGGACAATGCAAGATGGTACTCCATGGCCTGGTAACAACGTTAGAGATCATCCTGGAATGATTCAGGTCTGTGGAATTTTCTTTCTTTCCTTACTTTTGCTGTAGTGCCATATAATATGCCGCAGAGCTGACCAATTGATGTTTAGAATGAAAATAATCAGTTGTAATTTACGTGCCTACAACAGGTGTTCCTAGGTAATAATGGTGTCCTTGACACTGATGGAAATGAGTTGCCTCATCTAGTTTATGTTTCTCGTGAAAAGAGACATGGATTCGAACACCACAAAAAAGCCGGTGCTATGAATTCTCTTGTAAGTTCTTCTCTTCACTACATTCATGCATTTCTCTTGTAAGTTCCTCATCTTGTTGTGAACTTTGATCAAGTTTTAGGTGTATGTTAGTACATATATTCTTCTCCTCTAATAACATGTGTTGTATGATCTTTTAGATCCGAGTCTCAGCAGTCATCTCAAATGCTTCAGTGATAGATTAATAGATCAATCCTCAAAGAAGTCCCAAACTTTTACAACTCACCAAGATTAATAGACAGTTGTTTCTATTCAGGTACACTATCTTTTTTTAGTATTACCACCTTAGACAGGCGCCTTGTTACACTGATTCACATTTCATAACATCACGTACTACTGATTGCGACCTATAAGTGTTTTGTATTTGCTTGCATTTTTCTGATACCGTGTTCAATCTTCTAATTGGTCTTTGAAGGTGAAAGGAGTCTGACAGAAGATTGTAGACTTCTCGGAAAGTTTGATTTAAGTCGAATAGCCCCTGCACCAAGGTATGCGTCTTGTCACTGAATGTTATTTATTCTTGTACAATTAGCTTTGTACAGATTCACAGTTTTTTTTTTTATATTTAACACTCTTTGATTGCAGGGGAACTTCTCAAATTGAAGTCATGTTTGAGGTTGATGCCAATGGTATTCTGAGTGTTAAGGCCGAAGACAAAGCCTCGGGTATATCTGAAAAGATTACAATCACAAATGACAAGGGTCGTTTGTGTCAAGACGAGATTGAGCGCATGGTTCGTGAGGCTGAGGAGTTTGTAGATGAAGATCTAAGATCATGATTATGGAATCAGTGGGAGAATTAGTGGGAGAGTTAGATTAATATAATAATGTCAGGTTTTTTTTGTTTTCTTTGTTCTGTTTGGTTTTGGTATTTCTTCTCTTGGGTATGTCCTTGAGAAGTTTCTTGGACCTGAGCTTTTCTGCTCTAGGTTATATATTATTTTTCCGTTGATATAAAGTTTCTGCTCTAGGTTGTATATTATTTTTCTGTTGATATAAAATTTTTACGAGGTGCCGTCCTCATTTAACAAAAAAAAATAAAAAAATAAAAAAAAATTAATTTTTTTTGACAATATACGTCGGTTCTTGTATGGGCGACATATAAAACATAATCTATATACGTCGGTTTTTTTGTCATTATACGTCGCTTATATTGACTCATATACGTCGGCATTTTGGTTTTTTACGTCGGTTATTAGGCGACGTATATTCTATTTTTTACGTCGCCTATTTAACCGACGTAAAAGACCCATACTTTATACGTCGCCCCTCTATACGTCGCCAAAATGCCGACGTATAAGGTCTATTTAACCGACGTAAAAGACCAGTTTTGTACTAGTGTACTAATGTTAAATCCAGGAATTAGGCCTATCTATTCTGAAGCAGAAACTCTTCAGGATACAGTTCAAGAGGTGGCTACAAGACTGAGATGGTGGAAAGAAACAAGATTTGATAGTTGCAGTTATGAAAAGATATATGTGATAAGTAACTATCAAGGTGTGCAACACAGTACAGAATTTTGACAGACAAATATGAATAGGGATTCATTAATTGAGATGAAACAGGAGCATCAGGGCAGAACTTATTGCTAAAGGAAAGAGTTGGGATGGATCAGATGATGATGAGAAGAACTTAATGAATATCATGCTTTCATAGCAATCTCTGAAGATGATTCAGCTCACATGTCTCAGGTATCAATTCTCCAAACTAATGTAATATGTAATTCTCAGAAATTCAAAGCATGTTAAGATCTTAATTTTTAATTGTTATATCTTTGGTTAGAAGATCTAAATATGTGTATGAATATTTGCTGAATTTAATTAATTGCAGTAGTGAGTTAGAATTGTTCCTTAGACAATATCTTTTAATTCTTAATTGCTATATGTTAAGCATATAAGTCCTCTGCTTAAGCTAGTTTCAAGATCCCTAGTAAAACAGATTTGCTTATTCATTCTGAATTGTTTGTTAAGGTTTTAAAAAGGTTTAAAAGATGGATTGATTACTAAGGATGTTTGTAGAACACAAAGTTGTATCTAAAACTTACTTAGGTAATACAGACTATTTGCTGGTATACAACAACATCCTTGGACTGGATAGAATTAGTGATTACTTATTAATTCTTCTATTCCAACTGGTTTTAGAAAATTCTTGTATATAGGTTAACTGGATTTTCTACATAGCATTACATGTCATAGTTTGCATGTTTTAAATGTGTGATGGTTTGATTGCTATATGAATGTTATGTTTGTTGTTACCACTAATGCATGTGCAATGGTTTAATGTTGTATGTATGCCATGTCTATAGATTACCTCTATAAACAGAGATATCTCTAATCCATCTGGACCCAATTAAATTTGGGTACCAAGAACTTTTTATCCATTTATGAATGTAGGGCTTAACATGTTAATCGATTATGCATTATTATTGATTTATTCAAAACATATCATCGAATAAAGAACCCTGCTATCAAATGTGAATATGAAGACAGGCCAAGTGGTTATTCTCTTGGAGACAACAGGAAGGGTATGACCTAGGGTCATGGCTATTCAGTAGCTAGGAATGTAGTCAGTAGTAAAGCATCTGTAAAGATGAAGAGCTTACTATTCGAGGAGTAAGGAAAGAGAACTTATCTCTAGCTAACATGGAATCTCATTCAAAGGTGAAGTTAACAGTGTCTATTCTAAAGCTTCATCAGACAAGAGTTCAGCTATGATATAAGGAGCTCTCTCACCTGAATGTCAAATCAAGAGATTCTTTCCTGGAAATTGAATCAGTATAGGAGACTGCCTCATCTGGAATTAAACCAAAATGAAATTATGAGGCATGTCATAAAGGGAAGTCAAAGAAGCATCACACAGGAGTTATACATCAAAGAAAAATATACTTTAGTGGTGATGACTGATGACTTCTCTCAACAAACAAGTTGTTGTTCAGACAATCTGAAGACAAGACACCACTGATGGTGATTGATCACATCTAGAAGATTGGCAGGAAGCAAAACTGACTATGATAACTTGGAGACCAGATTACAGGACCTATCAATTAGTGTTCTGGATGATTTCTGCACCTTCAAGAGTATTAATGCTGAAGCAGTCAATAGTTTGCTACTGACATGATTAAACCCTGATCAGTAAGAAATATAGGAAGTCCCCACAAGTTATGAAGGAAATTGTTTTGCAATGATAAATGAAAGTGAGCATCCTGGCAATCAGCTAATGTTCAAGAGGATAATTTCCTTGGTTACTCAATGGAGTCTATAGCCTACAGGGTATTTGTTATTAGTCAATAGAAGGTGATTGAAAGTCTTAGTGATGTTCAACAACTTCAAGCTCCCAGCTATAAATGGTGATGATGATTCAGATCCAACCAATGTCAAACATGGAGAATCTTCATGTAAATCCAGCAACAGCTTAGGGGGAGCAACAGAAGGGTCATCTAGTCAACTGAACACCAAATTGAAAATCAAAGGACACTATGAGAACATGTCTATCAAGACAAAGAATGTTGACTCAATTAATTCTTTGTCCTAGTTCTTAGTGTTCCTAAAAGTGGAAGTAAAAGACTAGCAGAGGTTTAAGTACCAATGATTATTTCTTTAGTTTTCTTTTAGAAGAAACTAAGTGTGACGCCATCCCAATCTGGGGTCTAGATCGGGGAGTCACTATCACACTAGATACAAACAACCTAAAAATAAGTAAATATAATTATAGCATGCTGACTGACCCCAACGCTACTCATTTGGATCTTTCACAGGTAATGGTATGAAACAAGCAAGCCAACGTCTAACTACTTTTTATTATAAACCAAATTAAAAATATAATCATTAATACAACCCTTGATTCCAAAGTTCTCACACCAACTAGTTCTCATAACCAACTCTAAAACTCTCAACTACTGAGCAGTCTGTGCATCTACCTCGGATGGCAACTCAAAAGAAACCACAGTAAGGTTATGGAAAGTGTGCTTCCTCGCAGTCTGTCAAGTACGTGCCATGATTCTCAATATACTGTCAAAAGGGTTAGACAAGATAACAATGAGCTAACGCTCAGCAAGTAACTAAAATACAAAATTGGTAACAGCAGTAATAGGTGATAAAGTATGGGGAGAAGAGAGAAAAGTAGAATTTTATTATAATGAAACTTGTTATCAATTACAATAGAAGAGGGGCTTATATAGCCAACATCCAACAATAATTAATGAAATTATCCTAACAAGGAAACCAACATAATAATAGAACTATCCAATAATACGCTAAGATTATATATGTTAACATCCCCCCTCAAACTCACGATGGAGAATCGGGAGTTCGTCAAACAAGAAACGGAACCATGTATCCAAACGAAACCAAACCGCACTACCGAAAACAAAAGAATCCAAATGAATCTATAGCTGCAAACTCCAAAATCAAGAGCTTCCAAACAAATCCAAAAAAAAAAAAAGAATCACGAACCCAAACGAGCCAAACACTTCCAAACGAATCCAAAGTTACACCCGCAAAACAAGAGAGAAAGAACCTAAGTCAAACATATCTCCAACCAATGAACAAGAAAGAATAATCCAAATAAACTGCAACCATCGAAAACAATACCAATGTCGAAACCAAAACTGTATCCAAATCCAAATCGAACCCAATAACCAATCTAAACCAACTCCAAATCCAAATCTAATCTAAAACAAGAATCGAATCCAAACAATATACAAATCCAACCAACAAACTTTATCCAATCGAACCAGCAAATTTGTGTGCAAACTAATATCCAACCAAAACCAAAATCGAATCCAAATCTAAATCGATATCAAAGACGAAGATTGAAGGTATACAGATGTGCCTAGGGCTACTCCCATCATTGAACATGAGAAAGAAAAAGAAAAGAAAAGGTATACAGATGTGCCTAGGGCTACTCCCATCATTGAACACTAGAACGAAAGACCAAGAGAAGAGCATGAAAATGAAAAAACAATAAAATCTTACAAGCGAGCCATTGCCATCAAAGGGAGAGAAGTAGAAAGTGTGTGTGAGAGTACCAACCAAAACAAAAATGAAACCAACAGAAAAACCCCAACCAAAATCAACTTTTAGCGAAGAAAACTCCAACCAATAGGAAGAAAAAGATGAAGGAGAGAAAAAATTATCGGAACAGTGGCTAAATTCATAATCAAAACAACCAAAGAACACATATTAACTGATTCGGAAAGAAAAAAAAATCAAGATTAGAAACCTAAATCAATATCATCCAAGAAAAAAAACACAATCGATTTGAAGAAGAAAACGAGAAGAGAAAAAAAAATAATTGTAGCACATGTTTTAATCCAACATACAGAAGACATCACGTTCAACTCTTAATCAACCGATCCCGGATCGAATCAACCTAGCTCTAGATACCATGATAAAGTATGGGGAGAAGAGAGAAAAGTAGAATTTTATTACAATGAAACTTGTTATCAATTACAATAAAAGAGGGGCTTATACAACCAACATCCAACAATAATTAAGGAAATTATCCTAACAAGGAAACCAACATAATAATAGAACTATCCAATAATACGCTAAGATTATATATGTTAACAATATGATAGCAAAGTGAATAGCTGAATCAATAGAAGTAATACGGCACTTGATAATAACAAGACATCAACTGATAGACAGAATAACAATGGATAACTGGATATGTGTAAAGCAATTGACATTTCAATCAGTAAACCAATTTCATTACACAGTACTTAAAAGTAATCATTCACTTTAAGAAAACTGATTGGAGGTTTTTACTCGTCAACAGACAATACGGATGATCAACCACGTAAAGTCCCCATAATGGACACAAAGTCCCTGTGGACATTAAAATAGCTTGGGCTCCCAAGAGGCACACATTGGCCTATAAATGTGATGGACTGGTCCCACCAGAACTACATCATAATATACACAAACATGTTGGACCGGTGTTACCCGATCGCTTACGCCTCTCCAATCTTTAGGAATCCATAGAAACCATTTTGACGGATTTCCTAAACTTTTATAAAACATTATTTTGAAATTAGTAAAGCTTAGAAAAGCTTTCAATTTTGAAAACACTTTATCTTGTAAAACATTTTGATTTACAATGATAAAAGTCAAAGGGTTTGACTAAGTATTCTGAATTCAAAGGAATAGGGTTTACAAGTCTGAATCATAAAGATATAGATTCAAAGGCTTTAAGACAATTGATCAGGGATTAACAAAGGATTTCAAAGTCAAAGGTCAAAGATGTGTGTTATAACAGTTCTTAGGGTAGCTTAACCAAGTTACAGAGTTTAAGGGTTAAAAGGTAAGGTAATCAGATTCTTAGATTAGTGATCCAGTGACAATGAAGCTTTATAAGATTTTAGGGTCAACATAGATTGATATGGTTACGAACACAGGACATTTAAAGAATGGTTTATCTATCAGTCAATTAGGTTTGGTTATGAAAGTCTGTATGACATAGTATGGTCAAGAAGCAATTAAAAAGAATTATGCAGTTTTAGAGTTCATGTATGATCAAGCAATAGTTGTTAACAGAAATCTGAGTACATGCAAAGATAGGGATAGCAGGGTACAATACATAGATCAACATCTGATAACAGTTTTAAGAATATGAACTTCAAGAATAGATAGAGTTACTTGCCTCAGATAGATAGCAATAGCTCAAACCGCCCAGACTACTGAATCTCAGCTTTTGCCTTTCCTCGGTTGCTAGGGCCTACGTCCTTTGTATCTAAATAAACCATTACACTACTTTAGTACTATATTCCTCTTTACTTCTAATCCTATTCTACCCAACCGATTCTTATAACGCGTTTAACACTTACACATACACCACACACCGACTAAACTTACAATACAACTAGTAAAGTCACGTAACATATAGAACATGCAACTCACATATACATCACTTAAACACTTAGCATGTAATATCACCTAGTTTATAAGTAGTTTATGCTATACTAACACATTTTACGATTTATTTAATTTTCTAAGTAAGTGAGACTTAATGTTATACTCTGTCTCCTATCATGTTTTAAAGTGGTGAGATTTTTCAAAATTAATTTCTCTAATTCAGGTTATACACCACTTTATACATATAATAGTTCTTAGAATATTTTACATCCATCAGACGATTACTTAGTTTATGTTGTGCTAAGTAATGCAGTGTCAAGGGAGAGACATTGGTTATCTGTACTTATGCACTTGATAATCTTTGTTACCTAAATGACATTTAGTGCTTGTATGAGTCTTTTCACTAACTTTTGTGTTAAAATTCTCTATACATTATAAGCACTTAAAGAATATCTTTCTTTCTTAAACATTGCGAAGTCAAGAGTATGTGTCTTTTAAAAATAAAACGACCTAGTTTTCATTCAAAGACATGATAGTACATTACTTTATGCATAAGTACAGACTCTTACACATTAACAGTTTTAAAAGAAAACTCAATTCTTTCTACAATTGCGATGGCTTATATTGTAAAACTTTTTGAAGTCACAACTGGACATCATTTTTCTCACATGATATAATGCACATGTTCTCACTCAGTGTTGTTGTAAATGCATTCTATCTCTATATTGCTCTACTGCTATGTGGTGCAGGTTCAGCTATTAGTGGATGTTTTCTCACATGAAAGTCATGAGGTTGTAAACCCAACAACTTCTATCCTGGACTATAAATTCAAATTTAAACACATCCTAACTTACCCCTGAAATGGAAGTAACCTATTAGACTAAAGGTCAATACGGGAGTAACTGCACTTGATGCAGTAAATAAGGATGTGAAGGATAGTAAACCCACAGCTCTACCTCTAAAGGAGAAAACATTTATACAACTTGAGGTATCTTTAAGCTTGCCTGCATTCTACCAAAAGGATGTAGAGTTGAAGATGGCACTAAAATAGTCTCTAGACTCATTCTCTATAGGATGAGCCTATTGAAATTCGCCTGTCAGCCAGTGTATCTGTTGGTAGGTCACTACTTCATACACAAGACAAAAATACTTCCTATGCACAAAGTGAGATTGCACACACTAAGGACGAATTGATGGAAACAACTAATAATCCGACCATTTTACGATTAGGATTATATGTTGAAGGTTCCTCAAAGAACCGAGAGTCTTCACAGACCTCGAGAGAAGGCTTTGATCCCTAATTCAAAATCTTTCAGGATCACTGCCTAACTCCCCAGAGGGAACATCTGTAACGCCCCTAATCCCTTACCAGGAATCCGGGTCATCACAACCTTAACCACACATGCATACCTTTGCGGAATATTCAATCACCTGGTCATAATATATTCTACAACAATATTCATAATAAACTCCATAATCTACTCCACAGGTTATAGTCTTAGAACATAACATAAATTCTCAAAAGTTATTACAGATCAGAGTATCCTCCATAATCTCGATACAACTTCTACTTAGAGTTATTACAATACTCATCCTTCTATTTTAAAGCAACAACATAAAACCTTACGACTCTAAACAGTGAGTCTACTTAGCACATAACAAAAGTCCGTCCAACTTATTCCCAGCCTTCTAGCATTTTATCTAACATTTGGATCAACTGCAGGACCTTTCCCCTTATCACGGTTCGCCACACTAGTGCCAGCTCTGGTTGCCACTGTTTTATAGTATTTGAAATAGTAAGAATGAACCAAAAATGCCCAGCAAGTTTTATACACCAGAATCATATATATATATATATATATATATATATATATACTCAAAGATAGAACATGGACTTTATCAATGTACTCAAAGATATAATATTTCTCGAATTGATACTTCAATGAACATTTGAATCCTTAAGTTATGCTACTTTGGACAATACTCATATATACCAACAAAACTTCTTCAAGAAATGAACTCCCATATTTTCTTTAACATACTGAAATTTACACACAAGAACTGTGTGAGGACATACCTTTCATGTTGCAATTAGTACCTACCATTAGTATTAATTACCCTTATCAAATACTGTTGATGGACTATATTCAGGAGATTCTTATCCGCTTGGCTGTAATGGATGATCAGTCCATACATCTATCAATTTACTACCGGTAGAAGGATGAGCCGACTGGCTCGGACCTCACCCAAAGCCGCATCCGAGCTTTCATACATATTTGTTGGGCTGGCCACCGTACCAGTCTCTTACGTTATCTCCAGTCCAGAACCTGGGGTACCAGAGTACCCCTGGCCACCTTCTATACTTATCATCTAAGATGTCACGTATAATTCCACGTGCACCTCAATTCATAATAATTATTATCGTTCGGAACAGTGAACGCTTACTACTTCCAATAAATCACTTTTCCTCTCGAAAGATAATAGGAAATATATGAACGACTATTTTGATCATGGGTTCGAATAAAATGATCCAGATCAAATATCTCATCACCTCCCATTATTAACATTACTCCCCTTAATAACAAAAGAGTTTTACAAAACATTTTATCTTCCTTCGAGTACGAATAATGTACCTCAATACTTGTCCCAATCATATGGACCAATAACTCTTATACATACTACTATACTTATATACTATCCGGATAACATTCACAACAATAATATAGATGCATTCAATTGCATCAATATCTGGTATTTGAGTATCGAGATAAAATACTTGCAACTTATACTTAAAACATTTTGAACTAACGTATACCATTCATTGAAAAAAATGTACTCTGAACAATAGAGTAAGGTTTAGTATACTTTCCTGGTACTCTGGATGTAGTAGGGGCTCGTAGCGGGGTCCGATATTCTAAACAAAGTCAAGCAATTACGCAATTAATCCCCTATACAATCCAATTATAACTCAACGCTCAGACACTTTAGCCAACCACACATAAGGCACTATGGGGTCCCTCTAGACTCGTACTAAGTCCGTGTTAATGATAAACGCTTTAGTCATAAGTTTAGTCCTAAAACCGTTCCTCAAATCAAGTTGTACTTTACCATTTATGACCTCGTTCTTTACACCAATATGTTTCATTGATAATTTTTAACAAGTTTCGTGTTTTAGTCGACTCGAAATTCCTCTTTTAACTTAGCCAAAACGGATGGTCAAAGTAGCACCTCTAGAGTTGACTTTCCTGAAAATTACTATTCCTTGACTCGCACTCCAACACTTTTAATAAATCACTGGAAATGTATTTAAATGCGAAACCACTTCTAAAATAATCTTTGGTATTTTTAATATGTATCACAAAAGTTTTGATTTGAAAACACGGGTCTAGATAGGTGAAATGTATTTTCAAACTTGATTCTTACTATTTGCACCACTTTTGCTAAAACATTAATAACTCGATAACCGTTAACTCAAATGACGCACCGTTTTCGTGTGCACGATCTAGAGAATGTCTAGAAGATAACCAACTCAATATTTGGCTCTGGTTAGAGGACTCATTTTTTGGAATTACCAAAACAGGGCAGTGGTTGTTTTGGTGAATAGTGTTGTTCCTTTAAGGGCTTTTCACTCGCACAACCTCGGATGACGCATTTTTATAAAATCGGAAAATAATCATTTGGACTCGAAACCTTCGTACAAACCTTTCTAACTGAACTTAGTACTTATCCTAAAACTTTCATATTATAAATCGATTTTTAAGGGTCTCAAACATAACCACAAAGTTGGTACTTTTCTGCGACATCATTCCTCGAATCACTTTCACTAAAATGGTCATAACTCATAAATCGTAAACTCTTTTGACACGATTCTCGCGGCCACGTAAACTAGAAACTAAAAGCTACACAACCATATGTAGTGGTTAACCTTTAAACAATTTTATGGTCTCGGGTTTCAACTGTTAAAGAGGTTTACAAAAATTGAGCATTACGACGGCTCTAAATCGAACATTACCATTTTGTTTCATCTCAAACAAGCCACACAAGGCAACCCATACTCTAATATCACAAACCAACACTCATACTGGGCCTCTAAGGGTAGTGGTAAGGTCCAATGACCACCACTCAACATATACACCTCAAAACAAAGCTAAACAATCATATAAACTCTTAACATCAACTCATCTTTACACTAACATCAAAACTCCACCAAAACTCATATAAATAAATGGTAAAGTTGAGGTTTATACCTTCCTTGATACTCTCACAACACTAACAAAGCTTTGTACACCTTATAATATCCTTGGGTAGTCTTAACAAAGCCTAAAAGCCATGAACAAAACATGAAAATAACTTAAAACACTATTCATCATCAACTTTGTAAAATCAATATAAAATCGAAAAATTAGAGATTGGTTCTCAAATTTTTACCACACCTTCTACTCTTCAAGGGTTTTCTTCTGAGCTATATATCACAAGATTTGGTGCTCGGTTGCTAGGGTTTTGAGCCTCTTCTTCCTGCTGGGCAGAATCTGGAAAAATGGTGTGTTCTTGGTTTTCTTGATCTTTTCTTTCTCTCCTTCCAATCTTGACTTGTCAACTCTACTTTTGATGATAATATCTTGATATTATCAGTTGTTATGGCTGTGTTCAATTCCTTGGTTCTTGTGCAAGGTGTGCTTAAGAAGCTTGGTTGATATTTGTTATGTTTTGGATTTGATTTAAGTGATTTAAATCATTTAAATCCTAAATTGTTTTGTTTTAATCCTTGAATTAAATCTTTTAATCCACTTGATATAATTCTCTTGATGATCATGTGTGGGGTTTAATCTTGTTATGAACTCAATCCAAAATCCATAATTTATTCGCTTTATCGCTTAATCTCGTTATAAAGTTCTAGCGATTCCTAGAACGTTCGTTATACTAACTCAGGGGTTTTCGTTCTAAAACCTTAAATCACCTTTAATAAAAAAAATAAAATATAAAATCCTTGAATCCTCAAATTAAATAAATCACTTATCTTGGTCGCATTGAAATGCTCTTCACTACCCGGTCAAATATTACTTAAAAAATAAAGTTTGGATTTTCTGAATTCTGATCGCGTTTACATACACTTATTTACATCGTAGATCACTAATACAACTTCGAAATATCCATTTCCTATCCCGTACATAGGGTGACGTGAAAAATTTCTTAATCCTCAAAAATCACTATTCATCCATAAATTCACTATTCATCCATGCAAATTACTATTCATCCATGCAAATTACTATTCACCAGTCGAAGGATTATTTTTCTCAAGTACAGAAATTTAGGTTATTACAACATCTCTGGATCCTACGGGTATCGGGTCCGACATAGGTGCGGATCGGCAACTTGTTGACTGTGATTCAGATTCACCTGATGAGTTAAACAATGAAATGTCATCACAGACATTAGAAGGAAACATGATCTTAATTCTAAGTTTTGATTTCATTGTTTACCTTCTTAGAATTCAAATCTGAAACCCACAAAAAGGGAAAATTTTATCAACTTGTAGATTATGACTCAGATTTGTCTGATGAGTCCAAACGAGGATCGGGGATTTATGAAACCCCATTGCACCACCAATGACCTCTCTAGAAGGGGCTATGGTGAATTTTCCTCGCAGGTACACATGGATGTTGGAGCTATGAGAGATTAGAATGACAGACTAGTGGACATGAGTGTAAACACTTAAGAGATGATAGAAGATCACTCATTTTAAGTGATATGAGTGGAGAGATAAGTTAAACACTTGTGAGGTACACGAAACAGATTCGCACACACACAGTGAGGAAGAAAGATAAACACCAAATCCCATTCCCTATTCCCTAAACAAAGTTGACTTACAAGAGTTGGGAGATATAAGGAAGTTATCGGGAGATTTGGTTGTCAGGATGATCAATAGTGAAGCCATTCTATAATATCTAAAGGGCAAAGTTGATCAGTCTACATACTTCTATTCTGGAAGTCTTCATGAAAATCCTTCAACACAAGCAAAACTTCTTTTCTTTATTGCAGCAGACAATGGTATATGTATGAAGAATCTATTGTACTAAAGGTAAGAGATGAGTTATAATTGAATATTTGGTATCATCTAATTTAATTGGATGTTTGCTAAAATTGAATGCTTGGAGGATTACTCAACTAAGGGGGAGAGATATATTGAAGAAGATGTAGATATACTTAAAGCTTACCTTAGTAAGATATACTCAACTAAGGGGGAGATTATAAGCTTAACTTAGTGAGGGGGAGATTTTCTATCTAAGGGGGAAAGATATGAAAAAGGATATACCTTAAAAAGGGGGAGTATTCACCTTGTCAGGGGGAGATTGATTTATTCGCCTTGCCAGGGGGAGATGAAAAGTATTCACCGTTATCAGTTCAGTGTCAAAGGAACAATCATCTATCATTTCATCTATTGAGATTCTGGAAATGTTATATCTAAACCAGATTTTTTTTAATGTATTATTTACTATAGTTCTTTAATGCTTTATCTTCTTCTTGTTTTTAGTTGAGTTATCCTCTAGGAATTTGTACATTATTGTATAACAAACAAATAGGGGTAGATTGAAAGTCATATGTTTAACCTTTTTGTAAACATCAAGGATTCAACTCAACTAAACAAGAATGTAATAGTAAATAGTATATACATGCTGTCACGGGGATCTTGTTCCCACAAAATCACGCAAGCGTACGCGGTCACAAGTAATATTAGATAAAGTAAAGTTTGATCCCACAGAGACTGGTATATTTCAGAATATGCACCTATGCAACAATGTTTGATTATTATTCACTGCTAAGACAGTAAAAAATTTTGGGTTTTGATTAACTAATTAAACTAAGAAGCAAATTAACAATACTAAGAACTAATTAATTAACGAGATTAAAATCGAATTACTTATGGATGAGAAAAGATGGGATCCTAACTTCATTAAATACTTCGCTTAGAGTTGATGCCTTTAATCAAAGTATGTAATGGTTATGATAACTGATTGGACAACACGAAACAAGTACACGCTACCTATCACTATATGTATACCAAACTACTCAAACATCCACAAAAGAGATAGAAGTTAAGCAGACACCAATTATGTTTAGACCCTATATGTCTATAAGATTTGAAAATATAACGGTTTAAGAACAAGTTATCCATTAAGATCACATAGGGCAGCGTAAGATGGTTAAAATTACACTACGAATCATGATGTCAACACATTCATAAACCTATGCTAGCATGGCAAGTTCTAATCTTTATATCCACTATCGCTTCAAAAAAGATTAACAATTTAGATGTTAGCTACGCATCTAAAAGCATTAAGTATAACCATACGAAGAAATCACAATTCATCACACACAAATCTTTAAAGCAAACAAACTACTAAACTACATAAATAAATCCGTTAGAATCCCATGACAATGATTAGTTCATAATCGAACGGCTCGTCATCATGGGATCTAGAGATAACATGATGTAATACAAGGTCTGAATAATGATAATAATGCAAGAGTAATAGAGTTAAGAACAAATCCGAAATCCAGAGTATCGCCTAATTAGAACAATAAAAAAGTACATCTAGATCTCCGAATGCTGTCACGATCTTTTAGGAATCCTTCTCCAAGTTTGAATCTCCGTCTCTCGACTTTCTCTGTGTAAAACGTCTTTCTTCTGATGTCTAGAGGTGTTTATATAGCCACGGGAGTCTTGGACAGCAAGAAACTACCAAAAAAACCGAATTTAAGTTGAAACAGGAAGTTTACAGACGGCCACCACGCCCCCGCACAGCAAGACAGCGCGCCCGCGCTCTCAGGTTACTTTCTCGCGCACCTGGAACACGCGCCCGCGCACCTCCTATCTGCCAGATTTCTGATTTTCTTGCTTTCTTCTTCATGTTGCTTCCTCTTCTCTTACCACTTCACGTTCTTCACATCTTGCATTCGAATCCATCACAAAACATGCAAATGCATCAACCCACTTCAAGATAGTAACCCTGCACAATCTTACTAAAAACGAATAAAAAACACAACATACTTGAGGTCAAGTCACCAATTTAAGCTGAAATGAAGTGTTCCAAGTGAATTTGAAATCCAATTATCACACCCCCAAACTTAAACCGTTGCTTGTCCTCAAGCATAAACAGACTCTATATATACAAATGCAATGCATGAATGCAATTAATATGAAATGCAACGATCCCATCGAACTAGCCAAAACCAATTAGCAAGCAAATATCTCAAAGAATGCAATAAGTCTAAACAGAGCTCGACTAAGTCCTCGTATACTAATAATACATGAATAGAAATGTGGGTGTGGGTGATGCTCATCAGATATACTTCTAACACTATATCAAAATCATTCGAGTTAGACAGGAATTCATGCTTTATTACTAAACAACTATGACACATAATACTATACACAACACGCATGCTTATTTAACCGTACAATGGATTGAAAGGTTTTGTCCTAAATCCAATCATGTAAGATGAGTTAGGAAGAACTTTCATGTAATCATATTTGATTTTGTTTATATTAATAAACGACTTGTTTGTTTTTATTACGGACTTTATCTATTTAAAGTGTTTTAAATAAGATGTTCCATAGTTTAGAGTAAAGCTTCTAGAATTATAATGAGATTATAATAGTGAGATCTAGAAGATGATAACACTAAACTTAAACTGTTCCTGATCATAGGATAACTAATTGGGAGTTAGTCAATCCGTAAAGATCGGTACATACTATACTTGCTTCTTACGAAGGATGTCTGTTCTCATAGGCATTTGTGTGGTGACACTATAGTTAGTATGTAGGTGCTCATTGGGGAATGAGTTCACTGAACATGACTCGATCACTTGAATAATTAATAGAGTTTACTCACGTGTCAATAATTGTTCATATAATGTTGGTTGTACAAGTATCCTTAGACTTTAGATTTTTAGAGTCATCTTGTATATAATGAACAATGCTTTGGTTTAGTCCTTAGTCTCAAGGGCAATTAATAAGTTCTATTCTGGGCATTGGAATTTATATATAGAGATAGTTAACGATCGATAAAGGATCTACCCCTTCAAATAAAGGAAGTGAATATCCTATGCTATTCTTAATACGGTAGTTCAGGAATCTCTGGCCAGAGTGAATGAAATTAGAATGTAGTTTCTAATTTACATTAACATGAACTATACATAAGGAATAAGAAATCATATGATTAAATTAGATAGGCTTGACACGAGATCTATGCCTTGTATTTAATCGGGATATTGTTAGGGCAGAAGGAATTTATTGTACGGTAACCATTCACTGAATAGGTTCTATATTCCTAGCGATGAATTTATATTATTCGGATAGTCGCGATATACCTTCAAAAGTATCACTCACGATGTAGAATGAATTTAATTATAACGATAATTATTTTTAACGAATTAATTGTAATTCGTATAAATAATAATAAATAGTTTATTATTATTTATTTCTACTACCGACATAATTATGAACCTAAAGGGTTACACCATAAAAGAGATTAAGTTTGAAGATGAAGGAAATAATTTATATTGGTTAATGATTATTTATTTAAGAAATAAATAAATAAATAAATAAATTTATAATTAATTAAAAATGATTTAATTATTTATAAATATATAAATATATATTAAGAATGAGTTCTTAATATTATAAATTATATATTTAATTTGAGAAATTAAATATATAGAGAGAATAATTTTAAAGAGTTTAAAAATGAATTAATGATTAAAAGATGTTTTAATCATTAAATGATTAATTAATAAAGATTAATTAATTAAAGATCATCATGACAAGCACTTTGAATGGCATATTCTCAGTTGGAGTATGGCTATGAGAAGTGAAGTTTTGAAGAGCAAAGAACGTACAAAACATTTGCAAGGTTTAGAATCTTGTAAAATAAAAGATTAGCCAAATTCTTTCTATTTCTTTTCTTCATTCAATTCTCTTGGTGGATACCATTAGAGCACTCCACACACTGAGGAGTAATTTCAAGGTGAAGAACAAGAACTGGTCTTGCTAATTTTTTAAGCTCTCAAGGTAATTTTTTATTTTCTTGAATTATATGCATGATTAATTAGGATTTCTATGCAAATAAATGTTATAAATACTTCTGCTTGTGTAGAAATCCCTTCAATGGTATCAGAGCTTAGGTTTGATGCATATATATCACAGAAAAAAATTTGAGAATTTTTGAAGCATGTATGGATTTATTATGAATTTTTGAAGTTCATGGAGGCTATAATCAGAGTAATTTTGAATTAATTCAAAATTAATTTTGTGAAATAAAATGATTCTGGATTTAAATTTTACAAGTGTTGTAGAGAATCAGGATATTTTTATTATATTATTTGAATGAACAGATTATTAATTATGAATTTTTAAAGAAGTTTGAATTTAATAATTACAATCTGTTATTAAATAATGTATATAAAATATATGCTGGTGGGCTTGCAAAGATGGCGGGCTTGACTCATTTACTTGGGCCTACTAGTAGTGGGCTGCATTATTTTTTTTATATAATGACTGTCAGCTGAACAACACATGAAAAGGGTAAGAGCTGCGCGACTGAAACACGCGCGTGAGGTACACGCGCCGCGCATGTAGGCCACGCGCTGCCAACTGTTGGATGACGCCATGATGACGTCAGAGGCACCAGAAGGACTGTAACTCATCTACTAAATGCGTTACACACTTTAACGCCAAAAGGTAATGCGTTACTGCTTAAAAGGTTGTTTTTAACTCAGTAACCCAGTCTCGGTATGCATTACAGTCTGATGTGTTTTATTCTCTTGTTCTTTCCCGGAGCTTGGAGACTCCGTTTGGGGCGTGCATATATCGTTGGATTCGTTTTTCCGAGATGGATCTAATGGAGGGGTCAAATATTTTATAAAAAAATAATTTTGAAATGATTATAGCTTCCGGAAGTGTTTTTAAGACCAGTTTTGACTGTTTAACGACTTTTAAACACAACCAATGATCCATACATAAGTTTAAAACAGTACTACATGATCTAACATGCCTACCTATGTTTTATTGAATGAATATATAGATGATATATGTCTAGGTTGAACATGAGATGCTAGATTTAGGCTGATTCTTTAAACATACTAAGCATGTTAGACATCTAGGTTATAACGAAAGTGTTTCATGACCTTAATATGATTAAAACCCCTCTTTTAAATATCAAGTAAATAAATGGTCAAAGACACAACGGGCTTGTGTCGGTCATAGCCTTCCAACATGGTAGAAAGTAGTTCTTATTTTTAAATCATAGTCGTTTCGTGCTACAGCCGAGGGCTTTGATTTCGAAATTAGAAATACTTGTCTAATACATAGAGATGTGTACAATGAATTAGAATCTAATGTTCATTACGTGCTACAGCTGTGGGCCGTTGGAGACGGATTCAGTTGTATAAAATGTTGGGTTTGACTTGACTTAGAATATTGAGTTTGTCGTGCCACAGCCATGACTTAGTGATTCAAAAGGCTAAAGTTTTATTAGGGAATAACATGATATGTAATTGACAAGAGTTATCTGCCCTATGGAACATCACATGGCGTTTCGTGCCACAGTCGGGGTTATGTGATTGAAAGTAGGATCCCTATTCTCACTAGCATTGTGAATGCTCAATTATACATATAGAGGGTTGTATAAATTAGATAAACTAGTGGGAGCCACTTATGAATAAAGACCCGATTCATATAGTGATTTTAAAATAAAATTGAATATTTGCTAAGTGATGTTATGTGTTTATCATTTACAGATTTAATATATATCATGTCTTCTGTACTATCACTCCGTAGCATTCTTGATGCTAACAAGTTGACTGGTTCCAACTATGCTGATTGGCTTCGAAACTTGAGAATTGTTCTCAAGTCAGAGAAGTTGGATTATGTGCTAGACTCACCATTACCTAAAACCCCTACTGAAGATGCACCATATGATGAGCATCAAATCCATCAGACATGGATGGATGATGCAAATGTTACCCAATGTGTAATGTTGGCATCTATGAACCCTGAGCTTCAGAGGCAACATGAGAAAATGGATGCTTACACTATACTTGTACATCTACAAGAGTTGTATGATGTAGAGGGGAGGACAGAGTTGTTCCGTTGTAAGATGGTAGAAGGAACATCTGTGAATGACCATGTGCTCAAGATGATCAATTTGATTGAACGTTTGGGGCAACTTGGTTTTGTCATGAATGGGGAGCTATGCCAAGACTTTGTCTTGCAATCGCTTCTAGATTCGTTCTCGCAGTTTGTTGTGAACTTTCACATGAATAAGATGAATGTTAGCTTGGCTGAACTTTATAACATGTTGAAAACTGTTGAGTCGAACTTTCCTTCTAAGAAGAGTTCTGTTCTTCTTATTGGAGAAGGCTCTACTTCCAAGAAATGGAAGAGGACTTTTCCCAAGAAGAAGAAGGGTGGTGAGAAGCCTAATCCTGCAAAGGCTAAAGAAGACCCCAAGAGCAAACATGTTTGCTTCCACTGTAACAAGGTGGGGGCACTGGAAGAGGAACTGCAAGGCTTACCTTGCAGAATTGAAGAAGAAGAAGGGAAGTGAGACTACCGCTTCTGATTCAGGTATGTTTATGATTGAAGTGAATATGTCACTAAGTCAAATTTCTACTTGGGTATTAGATACCGCCTGTGGTTCTCACATTTGCAATTCGTTGCAGGGACTAAGAAGAAGTAGGACACTTGAAGAAGAGGAGGTGATTCTACGGATGAGAAATGGAGCAAGAGTTGCTGCTGAAGCTGTAGGATCATTTGATTTACATATGCCTACGGGCAAGACTATTGTTTTAAATAATTGTTATTTTGTTCCCTCGATTTTGAGGAATATTATTTCTATTCCCATGTTAGACTTGGATGGATTTTCATTTGTTATTCAAAATAATAAATGTTCAATTCTTAGAGATAACGTTCTTTATGGTAGTGGTATTTTAAATAATGGTCTGTATATATGTGACGTAGAGCATAGTTTACTACAAATTGAACACACTAATAAAAGGAAAAGGGATGATGAGAATCTTACCTATATGTGGCACTACAGACTTGGTCATATTAATGAAAATAGACTTCAGACATTGCATAAGGAAGGGTTACTTGACCCCTTTGATTTTGAATCATATCCTACATGCGAGTCTTGTCTATTGGGTAAAATGACAAAATCTCCATTTAGTGGACATGGAGAGAGGGCTGCAGATTTTCTAGGATTGGGACACACAGATGTATGTGGACAAATGTCTATGCAAGCCATGGGTGGATTTTAATACTTCACTACTTTCATAGATGATCGATCTAGATTCGGATATGTGTATTTGATGAAACACAAGTCTGAAGCCTTTGAAAAGTTCAAAGAATACAAGAATGAAGTGGAGAAACAAACCAAACATAGTATTAAAACTCTTCGATCAGATCGAGGTGGTGAATACTTGAGTGGAGAGTTTCTAGATTATCTTAAAGAAAATGGTATAGTCTCTCAGTGAACTCCTCCATATTCTCCACAGTTGAATGGGGTATCTGAAAGGAGAAATCGAACTTTGTTAGACATGGTTCGATCCATGATGAGCTATGCAGATCTTCCAGTATTCCTTTGGGGTTATGCATTAGAAACCTCGGCATATTTACTGAATAAGGTTCCTACCAAATCTGTTCCTCAAACTCCATATGAGATATGGAAAGAAAGGAAATCGAGTCTTAAACACATTAATATTTGGGGATGTCCAGCTTATGTCAAGAAAGTTGACCCTGATAAGCTAGAATCTCGATCCGTAAAATGTAGTTTTATGGGATATCCTAATGAGACTTTAGGGTATTACTTTTACACCAATCATAGGGTGTTTGTCTCCAGACATGCTATCCTTCTTAGAAAAATAGTTTATCCTTGAAGGGAACAGTGGGAGCAAAATTGAACTTGATGAAGTTCAAGAAGCACAAACTACTACTGTTCAAATGGAAGCACCTATTCAGAAAGAACAACCTTCTGTAGAACAGCCTGTGCGTAGGTCAAATAGAGTGTCTCGCCAACCGGAGAGGTATTATGGCCTTGTCATTGAGAATGACAATGAGTTGTCAATCATTGATGATGATGACCCTATGACCTATAATGAGGCTATTAGTAGTGTTGACTCAGAGAAATGGCAAAGTGCCATGAAATCTGAAATGGATTCTATGTATACCAACCAAGTATGGACTTTGGTTGAAGCACCAGAGGATGTGAAGCCTATTGGGTGCAAATGGGTATACAAAAGAAAGATTGGAGCGGATGGCCAGGTGGAGACCTATAAGGCCAGGCTCGTGGCAAAAGGATTCAGACAAAGGCAAAGGATTGACTTTGATGAAACTTTTTCGCCTGTAGCCCTGTTAAAATCAATTCGGATTTTGCTTGCGATTGTTGCTTACTACGACTATGAAATCTGGAAAATGGACGTGAAAACGGCCTTCCTCAATGGGAAACTTGAAGAGGAAGTGTATATGACACAACCAGAGGGTTTTGTTTCCAAAGGAAATGAACAATTAGTGTGTAAGTTGATACGAACCATATATGGGTTAAAGCAATCTTCTCCTAGATGGAACATCCGTTTTGATGAGACAATCAAAGAGTTTGGTTTTATCAAAAACATAGATGAACCATGTGTCTACAAGAAGGTTAGTGGGAGTGTGGTAACATTTCTTGTATTGTATGTGGATGACATACTACTTATAGGAAATGATATACCGATGCTGTAATCAGTCAAAGTGTGGCTATCGAAGAACTTCACTATGAAGGACTTGGGAGAAGCATCCTACATTCTCGGGATGAAGATCTATAGAGATAGATCTAGAAGAATGATAGGTCTTACCCAGGGTACATACATCGAAAAAGTGCTTAAAAGGTTTAGCATGGAAAACTCCAAGAGAGGTCTCATACCGATGAGCCATGGAGTATCCCTTTCCGAAAAGATGTCTCCTAAGACACCTGAGGAAAGAGAGCGTATGAGTAAGATTCCTTATGCTTCAGCAATAGGATCTATCGTGTACGTGATGTTATGTACTAGGCCTGATGTTGCTCTTTCAATTAGTGTGACAAGCAGATATCAGACCGATCCAGGTGAAGACCACTGGAAAGCAGTGAAGAACAACATTAAATACTTGCAAAGTACTAAGGATATTATTCTTGTTTTTGGTGGATCTGAGTTGAAAATAGAGGGTTATACTGACTCTAGTTTTCAATCAGAAAGTGATGATAGCAAATCCATGTCAGGGTACGTGTTTACTCTAAATGGTGGAGCGATTAGTTGGAAGAGTTCCAAACAGTCTACAACGGCTGACTCCCCAGCGGAAGCAGAATATATAGCTGCAAGTGAGGCGGCAAAAGAAGCCGTTTGGATGAGGAAATTTGTTTCTGAGTTGGGAGTTGTTCCTAGCATTGAGGAGCCTATTATGTTGTATTGTGATAACAACGCGGCAATAGCGCAGGCTAAGGAACCTAGATCTCATAAGAGCTCCAAACATGTATTGCGGCGGTTTCATCTGATTAGGGAGATCATTGAAAGAGGAGATGTCAATATCGAGAGAGTTGACACACATAACAACATAGCAGACCAGCTAACAAAGCCATTGTCTCAGAATCACTTTGATCGACATAAGGATAAGATGGGTATTAGATACCAGAGTGATTGGCTTTAGTACAAATGGGAGATTGAAAGGTTTTGTCCTAAATCCAATCATGTAAGATTAGTTAGGAAGAACTTTCATGTAATCATATTTGATTTTGTTTATATTAATAAAAGACTTGTTTGTTTTTATTACGGGCTTTATCTATTTAAAGTGTTTTAAATAAGATGTTCCATAGTTTAGAGTAAAGCTTCTAGAATTATAATGAGATTATAATAGTGAGATCTAGAATATGATAACATTAAACTTAAATTGTTCCTGATCATAGGATAACTATTTGGGAGTTAATCAATCCGTAAAGATCGGTACATACTATACTTGCTTCCTACGAAGGATGTCTGTTCTCATAGGCATTTGTGTGGTGACACTATAGTTAGTATGTAGGTGCTCATTGGGGAATGAGTTCACTGAACATGACTCGATCACTTGAACAATTAATAGAGTTTACTCATGTGTCAGTAATTGTTCGTATAGTGATGGTTGTACAAGTATCCTTAGACTTTAGATTGTTAGAGTCATCTTGTATATAATGAACAATGCTTTGGTTTAGTCCTTAGTCTCAAGGGCAATTAATAATTTCTATTCTGGGCATTGGAATTTATATATGGAGATAGTTAACGATCGATAAAGGATCTACCCCTTCCAGTAAAGGAAGTGAATATCCTATGCTATTCTTAATACGGTAGTTCAGGAATCTCTGGCCAGAGTGAATGAAATTAGAAAGTAGTTTCCAATTTACATTAACATGAACTATACATAAGGAATAAAAAATCATATGATTAAATTAGATAGGCTTGACACGAGATCTATGCATTAAATGATTAATTAATAAAGATTAATTAATTAAAGATCATCATGACAAGCACTTTGAATGGCATATTCTCAGCTGGAGTATGGCTATGAGAAGTGAAGTTTTGAAGAGCAAAGAACGTACAAAATATTTGCAAGGTTTAAAATCTTGTAAAATAAAAGATTAGCCAAATTCTTTCTATTTCTTTTCTTCATTCAATTCTCTTGGTGGATACCATTAGAGCACTCCACACACTGAGGAGTAATTTCAAGGTGAAGAACAAGAACTGGTCTTGCTAATTTTTTAAGCTCTCAAGGTAATTTTCTTATTTTCTTGAATTATATGCATGATTAATTAGGATTTCTATGCAAATAAATGTTATAAATACTTCCGCTTGTGTAGAAATTCCTTCATGGATGAGGCCCCAAGAGACTTATACAATAATACCCATGTAGCGAGCGTTAGGTTAGTGGATCCAGACCGGAAAAGTCTTAGGTCACTAGGCACAAAGTCCCCTAGAACTTAATTGCTCGAGTATTAAAGAGCTCACCCTGGTTAATTCTGCATTTACAAATTCACATAACACTTTTCTTTTTCTTTTCTTTTTTTCTAATTTTTTTTCACACACAACTAACTTGGAATGAGTGTGTTTCGCTCCATCTCATCCAACCCTAGACTACTCATAAAATATGAGCGGCTACTAGCCTTTCGACACAACTAACTTTTATTAACAATTAGCATGAAATCCCTGGTTTCCCCCAAACTTATACTTTAGTGCTCCTACGCCATCAAGGGAATAAAGGACATTCTAAATATAAACCAGTGATTAAATCTCAACAACCAAACAAGCATAACTCAATCTAGCCCAAAAGCAAACGATGAGACTGTGTAAAAATTTTGTTTCTGACACATGCAAGTCAATTCCTAGGCAATTAAATCAACCCTCTTTTCATCTTTACCACACTCAAATAAACATCGACCCACTAAACAGAAATAGCCAAATCCTACGGGATCATGAAATATGCTATGCAAATGCACTAATCATGAACTCACATGGTATACATAACACAAATGCAAACAAAATGCTCTATATGAAGAGTCATGCAACAATATGAATGAAACTACTACTAAACATGCAAAATATGAATTCCTATATGAACAAACTCACTACTAACTAATTACCCTCAAATCACCCCCAAACTTAAGATATTCAATGTCCCCATTGAAGGTAATAAGAGGATAGTAGAGACATACATAGCTGTCGGCAGGGTCACCCTCCTCGGGTGGTGAATCTGGTGGTGGATATACAGAGTGAGCTCCAAAAACTGGCCATTGGACCTGAATACCTGTAGCCTGAAAAGTAGTGCTCAAAGCCTGTGTCATATCCTCAGCAAAGTGGTAGTTAATGTCATGCATGGCATCAATCTGCCTAGTCAAACGCCTGAACTAAGCATCACCAAGACCAGTCCTATCAGCATCTCATCGTGAAGGACCCGCTCTAGCTACTCTAGGAACACGTGGTGGAGCACCACCACCCTCTGCACCAGCACCAGCAAGAATGTAGCCCAAACCCCTCTCATGAGGAATGTGGCTCGGCCATTCCACCATCCGATCAATCGTAGAGTCGTCAATAGGGGCACTGGGCATCTGCAACTGCTCATCCTCACCCCAAATAACACCGACAGACATGCACAATGCAGCTGCTACAGAAGCATGAGGAATCACCCCTATCCTCACTCCTCGCAAGAACCTGATCATATTCTGATTAATCATGTATCCAACATCGATGTATTTCCCATTCAGAATACCCCACAGCAAGATAGCATGCTCAACTGTAACATCATGGGTATGCGAAGATGGCAAGATACTAGCCCAAATAAACAGGTTCCAAGCTCTCGCATATCTGTTAATAGCCGACGCAGGGAAGGTGACTTGCTCATTAGTACCCGGCTTACACATCCAAACTATGCCCGGAACACACAGCCTCGCCAGAATATCATCCAAATCAACCTCCACCCGGGACTTAAATTTCCAATCCTCAACTCCCCTGGGCTTTCTAGGCTGACTCAAAACTCTACGAATAGTAGCCGGAGTGTAGTCAACAGTTAAACCCCTAACCACCGAGTAACCATCCTTATCCTTCTTAGCATTACCGTAAAACTCACGTACCACACTCAAAGGAACCACAGACGGTGCCTCACAGAATGACTCCCAACCCAACTCTCCAATCATTTCTAGCAACTCCCCAACCCGAATCGGTAAGAATCCCCTCTCCTTAATCACCGATTTCGACATCAATCGATTAAATTCCACTTGGGCCTCCGTAGAAACAAACTTCTCAACAGTACCACCCATACTCGAATCTTCATCTGACGAGGGATCAGTACTACTACTACCAACAATCCTTTGCCTTTTTGGTGCCATAATAATCAATTCAAGAACAAATATCCAAAAAGCAATTTCACACAAATAACCCAAATATCAAGAACACAATTCAACGAATAAGAATCAAAGAGAATCGTACCCACAATCGAAGATGTGATTCTTGCAACAAACTCCCCAAAACTTGAATTAGAGATGCTATGAAAACTAAAAAGGGTATAATATTATATGTAGGTATTGGGTTATGTGTGTATAGATTTGTATAAAGGTGTTGTATATGAGGAGAAATCGAATGGAGAGGATGAAGGTTTTTTTTATGGAATAGAGGTGCTAGGGTTTAGAAGAGATAGGAAAAATAGGAGATAAAATCAGGGATTTAAAACAAAAAAAATTTGGGTCAAAAAAAATTTTCTGGCAGAAAAGGCACGTGCGCCCGCGCGGCCAGGAGCGCGCCTGCGCGATGGGTTTCTGTTCCTGCATTTTTTTTAAAATAATAACCACAGAAGGCGTGGATTGCCTCCCATGATGTGCTTGTTTCATGTCCATAGCTTGATGTACTCTCGAGAACTTATGTAGTTGACAAAATGGCGGAAACCGTCTCACGGTTCACCGTTCCACCGATATAAGGTTTGAGTCGTTGGCCGTTTACTTTGAAAGAATCATCAGAAGACCTCTCAAATATCTCCACTGCTCCATGTGGAAACACCGTCTTGACTGTAAATGGAACCGACCACCTTGACTTGAGTTTAACAGGAAAAAGCTTGAGGCGAGAATTGAATAGCAAAACTTGTTGACCCGGCAAAAAAGACTTGTGCATCAACCTCCTATCGTGCCACCTCTTAACCTTATCCTTATACATCTTGTTGTTCTCATAACCGTGTGAATGAAACTTCTCAAGTTCATTCAACTGAAGTAGACGTTTCTCACCCGCAGCCTTAATGTCCAAGTTTAATTTCTTCAACGCCCAATAAGCCTTGTGCTCTAACTCGACAGACAAATGACAAGCCTTACCAAATACCAATCCTTTCTCCCATACAGCTTCATCCAATAAGCCTTGTGCTCTAACCTAGGGTCATTTTATAAGCGGTTCTGTACGCACATACAGCTTCGTCCAACTTCAAAGACCAATCCTTTCTCGACGGATTCACCACTTTCTACAAAATTCTCTTGATTTCTCGATTCGAGACCTCCGCTTGACCATTGGTTTGGGGATGATAACCAGTGGCAACATGATACGTAACATTATACTTCACCATCAAAGCAGTAAATTTACGATTACAAAAGTGTGTCCCCTCATCACTGATTATAGCTCGCGGAGTCCCAAAACGCGTGAAGATCTGCTTATGAAGAAAATTCAGCACCACCTTAGCATCATTGGTCGGTAAAGCCTTCACCTCGACCCATTTAGACACGTAATCCACTGCTAAGAGAATATATTGATTATTGCATGAAGAAACAAACGGTCCCATAAAGTCGATCCCCCATACATTAAAAATCTCAACTTCAAGTAACATATTTAGAGGCATCTCGCTCCTCTGAGAGATATTACCAACCCTTTGGCATCGATCACATCTCAACACGAACTGATGAACATGCTTAAACAAAGTTGGCCAGTAGAATCCCCTGAAGTACTTTCGGAGCTGTCTTCTCTCCACCATAATGGCCTCCATATGCGGTGGAATGACAATCGTGAAAAACACCCTATGTCTCACTATAATGAATGCACCTCCTTAATATCTGATCTACTCCTAGCTTGAACAAGAATGGCTCGTCCCAACGGTACCACTTCACATCATGTAGAAACTTCTTCCTTTGAGCATAAGAGAATTCTGACGTGATGACATTACTTATAAGATAATTCACAATGTCTGCAAACCATGGCTCTTCATCTTGCATCCCAAATAGCTGCTCATCGGGAAATGATTCATTAATAAGAGTTTTATCCCGTGAAACCTTGCCGTGGTCCTCCAAACGTGATAGATGATCCGCCACCTTGTTTTCCGTACCTTTCCTATCCTTGATCTCCAAATCGAATTCTTGAATCAAAAGAACCTAATGAATGAACCGAGGCTTTGAATCTTTCTTCGAAATCAGATATCTAATTGCTGCATGATCTGTGTAGACTGTCACCTTTGTCCCAAGCAAATAAGACCTGAACTTCTCGAAACCATAGAATACTGCCAAAAGCTCCTTTTCGGTGGTGGTGTAATTCAGCTGTGCGTCATTGAGGGTTTTACTAGCATAGTAAAGCACATGGAAAATATCATTCTTTCTCTGACCAAGCACAGCTCCAACCGCATAGTCACTAGCATCACACATTAGCTCGAATGGTTCCTCCCAATTATGTGCGGTAATAACAGGTGCTGTAGTCAACTTCTTCTTCAATAGCTCAAAAGTACCTAAGCAATCTTCATCAAACTTGAAATTAACATCCTTCTCCAACAAATTACACAAGGGTTTAGAGATTTTGGAGAAGTCTTGAATGAATCGCCTATAGAATCCCGCATGACCAAGAAAACTGTGAATTCCTTTAACCGAGATAGGTGGAGGAAGATTTTCAATAGTCTCCACCTTAGCCTTATCCACTTCAAGCCCCTTGCTAGATACATTGTGCCCAAGAATGATTCCTTCTTGCACCATGAAGTGACACTTTTCCCAATTAAGCACCAAATTGCTCTCCACACACCGTTTCAATACCATGCCAAGATTATGCAAACACTCATCATACGAAGTACCAAAGACTGAGAAATCATCCATGAAGACCTCAATATTTGTACCAATCATGTCTGAGAAAATAGCCATCATACACCTTTGAAAAGTGGAAGGAGCACCACATAGTCCGAAAGAAACCCGTCGGAAAGCAAAAGTGCCAAAGGACATGTGAATGTGGTCTTCTCTTGATCTTCCGGAGCGATGCAAATCTGATTATAACCCGAATAACCATCAAGAAGGCAATAGTACTCATGGCCAGCCAACCTGTCTAACGTCTAATCAATGAACGGAAGAGGGAAGTGATCTTTTCTGGTGGCCTTGTTCAACTTTCGATAATCCATGCAAACTCTCCACCCTGTGACTGTCCAAGTAGGAATAAGCTCATTCTTCTCATTAGCAGCAACTGTCATGCCTCCTTTCTTAGGCACACACTGCACTGAGCTCACCCAAGAACTGTCTGAGATAGGATAGATGATTCCTGCATCCAGCCACTTAAGGATTTCCTTCTTCACCACCTCTTTCATGATAGGATTGAGTCTTCGCTGATGTTCAACAGTAGGATTACTTCCTTCCTCAAGCAGAATTTTATGCATGCAATAAGAAGGGTTGATTCCCTTGATATCTGCTATGGTCCAACCAATTGTTGATTTGAACTTTCTCAAAATTCATAGAAGCTTGTCTTCTTCACTACCTAACAGGTTAGAAGCAATAATAACAAGTAATGTAGACGCATTACCTAGAAAAGCATACCTCAAGTGATCCGGCAGTGGTTTGAGTTCAAGTGTAGGAGCTTCTTCAATAGATGGTTTAAGATGCTCCTGAGAATTCTTCAGTTCTGCTAATCCAAGAGACTCGAATGGTATGTCGAATTTCCTCTTCCAAGGAGCTGCATTCAACTGCTGAAGTTGCTCTGCTCCTTCTTCGTCTTCAAGATCAGAATCCTCTATTAAAGCTCTCTCTAAGGGATCTGACTTAAGCAATTGCTCAATCTCCGTAGTAACTGCAGAATCGACCAACTCCACCTTAAAACATTCCTCTTCATCTGTTGGAAACTTCATTGCATTGAACACGTTAAAAGTGACATTCTGGTCTTGCACCCTCATTGTGAGCTCCCCTTTCTGCACATCGATCAAAGTCCTACCCGTATCCAAGAATGGTCTTCCCAAGATGATGGGAATCTTCTTATCTTCCTCGAAGTCTAGGATAACAAAATCAGCAGGGAAGATGAGCTTATCAACTTTCACCAAGACATCATCCACTATACCTATCGGGTATGTGATTGATCGATCAGCTAGCTGCAAGGAGATGTTTGTAGGCTTAGGATCAGGCATACCAAGTTGCATGAAGACAGACAAAGGCATGAGAATGATGCTAGCTCCTAAATCACACAAACACTTGTCGAAAGATAAGTTGCCAATAGTGCACGGGATGGTGAAACTCCTCGGATCTTTAAGTTTAGGAGGCAACTTTTGCTGCAGAACAGCACTGCATTCTTCCGTTAAAGCAACAGTCTCCAATTCCTCGAGCTTCAACTTCCTTGATAGAATACCCTTCATGAACTTGGCATAGCTCGGCATCTGTTCAAGAGCTTCCGTAAAAGGTATGTTGATATGCAACTTCTTGAACACCTCTAGAAACTTATCAAACTGCTTGTCTAACTTCTGCTTCTGGAGTCTTTTAGGATATCGAGGAGGAGGGTAGATCTGATTACTCTTTTTAGCCTGCTCTGGAGAAGCTTTTTCAATAGAATCTTGCTCTTTTCCTTGTAGCGTTCCCAAGCTTCACATAAAGATTCTCCTGACTGCTGTGAAAATTGAGTAAGAGCATTCCCAATTGCTGCTGTTTTAGCCATGGGAAAGAATTTAGTGAGAAATTTCTGAGCAAGATCCTCTCACATCGTAATAGAACCGGCTGGTAAAGAGTGTAACCAGCCATTAGCCTTATCCCGAAGAGAGAATGGGAAAAGCCTCAATTTCACAGCATCTTCCGACACACCATTGAACTTGAAAGTGTCGCAAATCTCAATGAAGTTCCGGATGTGCATGTTAGGATCTTCCGTAGGAGCACCCCCAAATTGAACTGAATTCTGTACCATCTGAATCGTGCCAGGCTTGATTTCAAAGGTATTAGCTGTAATGGCTGGTCTGACAATGCTAGATTGAATATCATTGATTTTCGGCTGAGAATAGTCCTTCAATGCTTTCGTTCCTGCTACTGGTTCTCCCATATCTACTGCTGCTTCAAGTTCTTCTTCTGCCAGTTTATCCTTACAAGACTGAGAACGTGTTCACATACACGCTCAAGTACCTGAAACACACAGAACAAAGCAAACTAATTAAGAAAATAATCTGAGTCAGTGAACTTTAACGACCACTGATGACAAGCACATAAACTAATAATAAACACCGAGTCCCCGGCAGCGACGCCAATAACTTGTTCACACAAAATCACGTAAGCATACGTGGTCACAAGTAATATAAGATAAAGTAAAGTTCGATCCCAGAGAGACTGGTATATTTTAGATTATGCACCTATGCAACAATGTTTGATTATTATTCACTGCTAAGACAATAATAAAATTTTGGGTTTTGATTAACTAATTAAACTAAGAAGGAAATTAACAATACTAAGAACTAATTAATTAACGAGATTAAAATCGAATTACTTATGGATGAGAAAACATGGGACCCTAACTTCATTAAATACTTCGCTTAGAGTTGATTCCTTTAATCAAAGTATGTGATGGTTATGATAACTGATCGGACAACACAAAACAAGTACACGCTACCTATCAGTATACGTATACCAAACTACTCAACATCCACAAAAGAGGTAGAAGTTAAGTAGACACCAATTATGTTTAGACCCTATATATCTATAAAATTTGAAAACATAACGGTTTAAGAACAAGTTATCCATTAAGATCACATAGGGCAGCGTAAGATGGTTAAAATTACACTACGAATCATGATGTCAACACATTCATAAACCTATGCTAGCATGGCAAGTTCTAATCTTTATATCCACTATCGCTTCAATAAAGATTAATAATTTAGATGTTAGCTACACATCTAAAAGCATTAAGTATAACCATAAGAGGAAATCATAATTCATCACACATAAATCTTTAAAGAAAACAAACTACTAAACTACATAAATAAATCTGTTAGAATCCCATGACAACGATTAGTTCAATAATCGAACGACTCGTCATTATGGGATCTAGAGATAACATGATATAATACAAGGTCTGAATAATGATAATAATGCTAGAGTAATAGAGTTAAGAACAAATCCGAAATCTAGAGTATCGCCTAATTAGAAGAATACAAAAGTAGATCTAGATCTCCGAATGCTGTCACGATCTTCCAGGAATCCTTCTCCAAGTCTGAATCTCCGTCTCTCGGCTCTCTCTATGTAAAACGTCTTTCTTCTGATGTCTAGAGGTGTTTATATAGCCACGGGAGTCTTGTACAGCAAGAAACTACAAAAAAATTGAAGGATGATCCAGTTATTGTTCCCTCACCTCACCTTTCACCACCTCTTGCACCACAACAATTTTTAAGCTCCCAACACTAATGTTGAAATTGACCCATTTCGCATTCTTGGGCACATTTCCAGTTTTGAAATCTATCTATTCAAATTATGACTACATTGTTACAAACCCAAGGATTGACCTGACCAGCATTATCCAGTGATAACTTTAAACAGACTCACTCTCATGCTCTCCTATACTGCTATACCATATTATTTATATTTCTGACACACATATGCAACAAAACTCTCGGGATATTTACACATTATGTAATGTCACAAACAGCCCACGAGCCTATCATCTGCTACTACCTTCATAACTCCAACTTCATCTATCTTCTGCAATTCACATTTCAATAATTCTCATCCATTTGTTTCCCCCTTCACTTACTATCAGTACTAGAACCCATCCCTTTACCAACCCCACTCCAATTCCATTAACTTCTAGATAATCATTCTTATATACCTATACAACTTTAGTTTTTCTTTATATACATTGTGGAATCCAACTTAATCAAACTCATGGCGCTCGATACTTGGCTAGTTAAAGTGAAGAAAACTATATCACATAGTTTCGATTCAGTTCGCGCAACCCCACCTCATGCAAAGCCTGTCAACAAGAAATCTAGTCTAGGAGTAATGGCATTTGAGATTGCAGGACTCATGTCGAAGCTCCTCCACTTATGACACTCTCTATCCGACAAGAACATAATGCGCAGCAAGACAGCATGCCCGCACTCTCAGATTTCTTTCTCGCGCGCATGGAACGCGCGCCCGCGCACCTGCTATCTGCCAGATTTCTGATTTTCTTGCTTTCTTCTTCATGTTTCTTCCTCTTCTCTTACCACTTCATGTTCTTCACATCTTGCACTCGAATCCACCACAAAACATGCAAATGCATCAACCCGCTTCAAGATAGTAACCCTGCACAATCTTACTAAAAACGAATCAAAAACATAACATACTTGAGGTCAAGTCACCAATTTAAGCCGAAATGAAGTGTTCCAAGTGGATTTGAAATCCACTTATCAGATCTCAAATGTTCAAATGTCAAAAGAAAGAAGACAAAGTCAATCTACAATTTTGGTGTTATACTACATTGGGAGAAGTTCATTGATTTGATCAAGCGTCAGTGGAGTAATCAAGACAGTGGGTTCCATTTATAGTGACAAGAGGTTCTTACAGTGGCAGAATACAGGTTATAGTGGTTTTGATAGGTCCCTAAGGAGGGTAAAATAAGCTAGAAGGGGGGGTTGAATAGCTTCTGACCCTTTTTAGAAAATTAGAGCTTGGCGTTTTTAAATTTCTTTCTCCTTTTAAAATTAATTACTTATAAACAAGTAATCTAAAATGCGGAATATAAAAGCGAGAAAGTAAAAAGATTGATACGATCAATATATCCTGGTTCGCGATGCCCGCAATCCCCTAACAGATTTGAACACCCCTACTCCAGTCCCTGAGCTCCTCCCGAACTCAAGATTTTTCCACTATAAGAATCACACTCCTTATAGTAGGCGGAGAAGCCTTTACAAACAGTATGTATTTATCTTAGAGCCTAACTACCCGTTACCTCTTCAAAATACAATAGCAAACCCCTTACAAGATTGTCTTGGTCCGTAACTCCCCGTTATCTCCTCAATTGCTATGTAAGTATAACACTTACGAGTTTATCTTGGAACGTAACTCCCTGTTACTTCCTCACAAAAACGTAAGACCTTACGAGTTTATCTTGAAGCGTAGCTTCTCCACTACCTTCTCAAAACGACGTAATAAAACCACTTACAAGTTTATCTTGAAACGTAACTCCAAGTTACTTTCTCAAAACTATGGAAGCAAAACCTTTGCGTAGACTTTAGTATCTACACCCTTTAACGGTCTTGGGTCTTAGGTCTTAGATCTTGGATCTTTTCTCCCCTTCACGGTGCAAAGATACCCAACTCCTCGTCGGCGTATCTAAGACTTGGGTCTTAGAGCGGGAATCACCTTACTTCACTTCACCTCACGTCAATAGATATAATACAAGCACTACGACTTGAAAATCCTTTTAATTTTGATGAATAAAAATGAACTAGTATCCAAACTAGATCAAGTGGGAGGATATATAAATATTAACGAGTTAGACTACGTTAATACAAATATAAATCAAGTATATTAATTTATATAAATATTCGGTGTGGCCGAATATAAATAAAATTGAATATACAATTTACTTGTGTAAACAACACAAATAAATACAAGAAAGAGGTAGTTAGAAATATTCCGTAGAATATTCAACAAGCTGCTAACTCAAAGTATAAAAATGTTAAAACACTTGTATTGAAATATTATAAGACCGAGATCAACAATGAAATGGTCGAAAATAATATTTCTTAGACAAAGGGCCTTGGTTTATCGAAGTTAGAGCGAGTTGTTAATATTTGGAAGAATATAGAACAAGCTACTTAAAATCGACAAATACTAGTGTTATCACAACAACACTTGTATATATCTTTGTATATAGCCGAATATATAAATATAGCTCGACAAAGCGAGAGACGCTATTACGTGTTAATGATAGTGCGGAAAGTATGTAAAACACAC
This sequence comes from Saposhnikovia divaricata, assembly GCA_036435485.1. Lineage (NCBI taxonomy): Eukaryota > Viridiplantae > Streptophyta > Magnoliopsida > Apiales > Apiaceae > Saposhnikovia > Saposhnikovia divaricata. The sequence goes on along the minus strand of CM071596.1, from coordinate 128,562,298 downwards.
ACGAACAATCAATTAATCACACCACACACAAGCATATAAACACAACTTACACGTACGGAAAATGTAGCTCACTTGTCTATAGGACAAAAATGAGGGCCGCTATTATGCATTAAATTAGTGCGAGAAGATGTAAACACGTAATAATATAATTTGGCAGAATATAATTCAAGTAGTAGCCGAGTATATTGAACTTTGGTTTCGGTTAAGAAACTAGTTCAAGATGCTTGGTTTAGTCCTTAAATAATTAAGTCCAATTAAGGTTCAAGGGACTATTATAAACCAAGATAAGAAACTTTCTTTTGATTTAAAGCTAACAAGTTTAAACAACTTATTTATGCAACTTTAAAACACAAATCAAAAGATAGATCTTAGCCTTATAACCAAGTATAAGTCAAGTGATTACTAAGGACTTAAAGAGGAGTTTATGAGATGTTAAGTACCTTCTCTTGATAGACAACAACTTGTCTATGTACTTCGGCCGAATGGAACAAGCAAAAGGGTCGAGAGACTTGAATCTTGTTTCGGTTAAGAACAAGTTCAATATGCCTTGGTTTAGTCCTTAAATGTTTGAGCTCAAGTAAGATTGAAAGGACTAGTATAAACCAAGTTAAGAAGCTATCTTTTGATTTAAGGAATAACAAGTTTAAGTCACTTGTTTTATGCACTTTTAAGTACAAATCAAAAGATGTTCTTATCCTTTCAACCAAATATTATCAAGAGGTTGTTAAGAACTTAGAGAAGAGCAAGCAAACACTTCAAGAAGCTCTTCAAAAACTATTGCTACTTGTCACTTATACACTACACGAAAATGTTCAAGAACAAGTGTATAAAGTGGTGACAAAGTGCAAGGAAACTCAAACCAAATGAGCACCAACCAAGGAGTATTCAAGGAGGTTATTAAGGTGACTCAAAGACACAAATTAGAGCACTTATAGGCTGCTTAAAACGTGCACACAAACTGCCTAAAGAGGCTTGGCCGAGAGCTTAAAGATGAGCTAAAAATGAGGTCCAAAATCACTACCAAAATGGCCGGATCTGAGCACCAAAAGAGAGGCAACCAAGGAGGTACCAAAGGTGACTCAGATAGACAATAAAGAACACTTACAAGGCTGTTAAAAACGTGCACTAGGCTGCCTTGAAAGTAAATGCCGAATGGTAGGAAGAAGTGCAAGAAGAGGACCAAAAACACCACTTAAACAAGGCCTAGTTGAGCACCACTTGAATGTAATTCAAGAAGGATAAATGGGTGACTCAAACCACACTTAAGAACACCTTGGGGAGTGTAAAAACCGAGCTCAAGAACAGCCCCAAGAGTGATGGCCGGATGGTGTTTATATGAGCAAGAAATGGACTTAATAACAAAGCTTTTAAAGATGTTGAAAAATGGAGCAACAAAGCTTTGTTATCCAAATCTTTTTGGAGGTTTTTGGTACTCTAAGAAGGCTGATTTCTAGAGAGAAAATAGCAGCACTTCTAGGACACAAAAAGCTCAAGTGAAATGGGTGGGGGTGATGGGCTATTTATAGCCAAAATGGTGAAAAAAGAGAGCTAATAAGAATATGACACTTGGCACCTACTAATAAACAATTAGCAAGAGCACTTTCCTGGAAATTTTCTCTTACTTGGTCCCCAATCCTTATATATTTATCAGATATATAAGTATAGTAGTTGTATATTAGTTTCGTTTTAGCCGAATAAATCGAAACAACGCATAACACCCATTATATTAAGATAAATCGAAAAATATCTTAAAAATTATGAAACTTTGGGAATCTTCTTGCAATATTCCCAGAAGAATATGGTAAAAATTTCACTTTAAAATAAGTTGTTCTTCCATGACTTTTAAATGACCGAAAAATCAATTACGAGTCAATTTTAGGGGTCCGGGAAAAAGTCATTAAAAAATCGTGAAATTTTGTCTAAAATTAATTTTGATTATTTTAGTGACATCCTAAAAATTTTCAAGTCAAAATAATGTGTCTAGGTATTTTATCCAAAAATATTTTGATAAAATGTGCTTACGCGACGAGATAAAATACGCTAGCCTTTTGTCGTAACTTGTCGACATTTTGGCTATGGTTTTGGCTCAAAATATATTAAAATATAATATTTCTCAAATATGACCATGAAGTCCTCGGAATATTTATTTTGAATATTTTACAATTTTATCCATTTAAGTGAAAGCCGTTAAGGATTCCGGATAAAATTCTCTCTGCAAGTCAATAAATAAGGCAACCTTGAAAATATTACTTTGAATATATATCGAATATGTTTGAGGATTAAATCCTTTGAAATGAACACCATCTAGAATAAATCTGCATTTACGACTCGCAAAATTAGTGTTCGGAGTATTTCGATGTTTATGCCTTTTTGACTATGCTTAAAATGTACCACAAATAATCTAGATTTAGGAAATATCATTTTACTGACATTTCTCATATAAATTAATTGTTAGTACGAGAAAGCGGAATTTACTAAACAATGTAGTAAATTAATTTTTCACTTTCGTATTTTGACAAATCACCAAAACTTACCGATGAGAGAGATTGTTTTACGATAACTAACTATCTCACAGGTTTGAATAAAGAGTGAAGAAAAGGATGACAGAAACCACAACTTTAAAGTAAAGATATGAAGAACGGTCATTGCAGTTAGTCACTCATGAACCAGACCGTGCATCGAGTGTCAACATCATGCAATGGTAGTTTCTTCATTCACTTCAATGGTTCAACCTATCAAGACTGGTATCCAATATTCAAGTTAAATATAAAGTAGATTTCAACCTATCAAGACTGGTATCCAATATTCAAGTTAATTTTATTCCGCATCGATTTGTTTAAAATTAATATACACCTAAAGAATAATTTCGATAAAATGGTATAGTTTGTATTTTGGTCTTCATAGGACTTAGCTCTGTATGTATAAAAAAAGTAGATTCCAATTATTTTTTCTATAAAAGGATAAAAGTTGGTTTTTTCTTCCTGTCTAGTCTAGAGTGAAAGAGTATAAGATTCTTCTTTTTATGTTTTTTATAATAAGTGAAAATGAAATTGTGCGAGGTTTGCATTTTTAATACGATACAAAGATATTGATCTACAAATGATTGAATTGGATATTAAGGAAGAGAGACATTGAGCAGGAGATCAATTAGTATGACTTATGCTTGGTGGTTTGCTTTCTAACCGAGAAGAATCTAAATAATATTGACATTAGCAGATTTGTGGAAATCAGTAATGAGTAATTGAGTATCACATCATGTAGTTGGAGATAAGGATTTTTTTTTTCATTTTTATCATCATAGAATTCTTTAGTGGGTGCTTCATAGACGACCGCAATCTTTTGGATAAAAAGACGTTGATAATAAAGATGATTCCACCATGGAACCGATAAAACTTTTTTTGTGAATTTTTAATTCTTGGTGGACCAAAGAGTAGAGTCCAACTGGAAAAGCCCAGAAACAGAGGAGCAAAGTAAGCTGCGAATTTTACATGAGAGTCCTATTCAGTTATGGATATCTATTGATTAAAATATGAGAAGACTTTTATTATTATTAAATGGAGGATCGGATTATTATTAGTCTTATGATTAGTTTTAGGTAGGAAGATACACACACTACTTTACATACATTCTAGCTTGGGTTTGTTTTCTTCACCTCTTGGAGGATGAGATTTACTTTATTAGCTTGGATTCATCATCATTAATGGAGAGTTAAGGTATTCCTTATATTCTTTTATTTATTAGTATATGCTTTATATGATGTTCTTCATTGTATTTGTTGCATTTAATCTTAGTATTAGCTAGTATTCATTTTTGGGGCATAAAAAGGTAAAGCCATGTTTGCACTATAATATTGGCATGATCTTCATAGTGGTTTGGTTGATTATGGTTATTCTAATTGATTATGTTTTGATTTTTAATTTCTGTAATCGGCCGATGTAAGTGCATAATTTTGCATATTTTTATTACCTATTTATTGTTTGAATTCGTATTTTAATAAATTATTTTGTTACATTTCAGGAAATTCGAGAAAAAATGAAGAAATGGCAAAACAAAGAAATAAAGGTCAAAGAAGAGAAAAAGAAGAAGAAGAAGGACAAAAATAGAAGAAAAGAAAAATGAAGGGAGTTTGGTGCAAAAGCTGAATTTTTATTTAAAAAACTAAAAAAGAAAAAAAAAGAATAAATAAAAAAATAAATAAATATGGAGGGCTAGGATTTAATCCCACCAAACAAATGAATGGTGAGGATTAATCCACACCCACCAAAAACCCCACTAATTTCCTATAAATAGCCTCATTTTTCTCTCTTGTAAACACACCATTTTTTTTAGTTTTAGTTTTAGTTTTAGGACAATCTTAAATTTAGTGTAAATTTTCTTTGTAATTCTTGTATACAATTTTATTTTTTACATAATTTTCCTGCATTTAATTTTTTTTTTTCAAAGCTTTGTTTTTTCCCTGTTTTCAGTTTAATACAGAAGCAAAACAATAAACCCAGCATCCATCTCTTCTCCTTTTCTTTCAACAAACAAAAACCATCCCCTGTTCTTTAATTCCATCTCCCCTCTCTTTTTTCTCTCCCCACGAACCTCCCTCCCCCCTTGTTTTTTTTCTTTTTTCTTCGTATAGTTTTGTTTTAATCGAAACCTAGCACCGAGTCAGTTTTTGTGATGAATTTACTGTCTTGTAATTGTCTTGTAATTTACTGATTTCAGTTTTTGTGTTTGCTTTGAGAGCTTGTTTGTGGTGCTATTATTTCGAATCACCCCCTTCCCCGTTTTTTTTCAATTTCTCTATTATTGAGTCCTGTTTCTTCGTAATTCATTCTGTGAGTCTAGTGTCAAGATTCGTATGTCCCATTACTGATCTGAGTTGTTGTGCGAGTCTGAATCGCTGAGTTCGAATCTTTGAATCGGTTGTTGTTTGGTTTTTTTTTTGTGTTATGCGTTTCGAGTCCATTTAGTTCGAATTGTATTTATTCTTGCTGTTGCTGAGTTGTTTCTCGTTCTTGGCTGAGTTCCTTGCCTAATTGACCTGTGTTTTCGTTGGTTTGGTGTGTGAAATCCTTGCTGCTAGTTCGAGAGTTTTGCTGGTTTCTTGTTCATGAGTTTACCTTTTCTGTTTTTTTTTTCTTTACTGAGTTTGTTTTCGTCGTGTACTGTAGTAGGTGTTGTTCTGAGTTCTATTTTCTGAGTAGTGTTGAGTTTTGAGTGAATTGATAATTGATGTTTTTAGTTCGTGTCTCATGAATTTGAGGTATAGTCTGAGTCCAGATTGTGGTTTTACCGTTTTGCTGAGTTTAGAGGTTTTGAAAACGACATGGATTGGGTTTGATTTCGTGAGTTTCATATACTTGCAGTCGTGGTCACTGTAGTTCGTTGGTGAATTGGGTTTAATTCGTAATCCTTTGATTCTTGATTTTAGTTCACTTCAGAGTTTTAGTTGTTGTGTTTTGGCCTGTTCAATTGTATTTCTGCGAATTGTGTATTGAGTTTTGAATTCTTTATCGTCGTTGTATGCGAATTGATGTAATTACTGAGTTTTTCCGTATGTTTTAGTGAGTGTTGGTGTTTGATTCTGAGTAACCGAGTCCAGACAAGTCTGCGTTTTATTCCTTGTATTTGTTCACTAAGATTGCTGAGTCTCGAGTTGTTGCTATTGGCGAATTAAATCCGAGTCACCACAAGTTTGTATTTGCTGCTGAAACATAGTCAAGTATTTGCCAAGATTAATGTCAAGTCAGTGTTATTTTGTTTGTGTAGCCGAGTTTAATGTGATTTCTGAGTTTTATAACTGCCGAGTTGTGTTAAAATGTTTAGTCTTGTAAATTCGTTTTGTTTCACAGAGTTTGCTGCGTTTTGCTAAGTAATGTTCTGAGTTTTAGTGGCTAATTGTAGGTCGAGTCCTGCTTGTCTGTGGAGTCATTGTTTTGTTGCCAGATTATGTTCTTCGGTGGAGTCTTTTACAAAGTGAATTGTATGGTCAAGTTTTCTAAAAAAAAATATATAATTTCTTTAAATAATTTCTTAGAATAAAATTTAATTTTAATTCAGATTTAGAATCCATAAATAAATTAGTTTTTGGTTCTTTTAAACTTTTAATTTCTGAGTTTAAAATTAGAATAAATTTTAAAATTCTTTTAAAATAGATTAAATTTTCTTTTAATAACTAAATAGAAAAATTCAAATTTACAAAAATCTAAATTAGAAACAAAGAGTGTCTAAATTTTCTATACTTTTGAATTTTAATTCGTTCAATTAAAATTAGAATAAATTAGATTTTCTTTTGAAATTTGTTTAAATTTTCTTTAGGTAATTTTAAATCAAATAGTAAAAATGAAAAAAAATTCAGTTTTTAGTTTAATTAGATTAATTTTCTTTTAAAAAATAGTTTTGGTAATTAAATAGCATAAAATAAAATTTTCAAAAATCACTTGTTCTAATTCGCCTAAATTAATTATTAAGGATTGCGAAATTAATATTATTCCCTGTGGATCTAATCTAAAATACTAAAACGAGATCGTGTGCTTGCGATTTTAATTGTCATATTTTCGGCACATCAAGTTTTTGGCGCCGCTTCCGGGGAACTAATTATTTTTCACACCTTTATGTTTAATTTTTCGGATTAGTTTTATTTTTTGCCTTAATTTTTCTATTTCGTTTTTTTTAGGAAAGAGTAAAATTTCGGGACTCTTCTCTCGGAGCGTGGAAAAATTGGAATTTCTGGAAGCGTGCTTCGGTAACCCGTATCTCACTCTTTTTATCTTTTTATTTTTAGAAAATCAAAAAAAAAATTTTAAAAAATCAAAAAAAAAATTAAAAAAATCAAAAATCAAAAATCACAAAAAAGGTGAAAATTGAAAAAATCCAAAAAAAAATTGTAAATACATAATTGTTGCCTCATGCATTTAATCACTTAGGGCACATCATTTAGATTTTTTCTTATTTTTAATTTTTCGTACGTTATAAATTGTGGTGATCGCTGGAGGACCCAAAGGTACGTTTGTAATAAGCCTAACTTTAGAAAGGCTACAGTGCCCAAATGAATAGTAATCTTGAGGAATTTAGGGAAATGGTATGTAGGTACCCTATAAGTGAAACAGAAAATGAATAATCAGAAACCATAGTAGTATAGTAATATGAAAATGAGTGACTTGAAACGACGACGGATTTCAGAAATTCATGAGTATAGATTTTTAAATTGTTTGATTTCAATAGAGCAAAAGTGTATTGGATATTAAAGAGTATGGAATATAAAAAGGGTGGATACTTTGAGGAATATGTGAAATTAAGTTAAACCAGGGAATTATTAAGTTAAGGGAATTTAGATTGTTAAACGAGTTTGAGAATGCTTGAGAACCCGAGAGATAACCGGGAGAGTAACTTCTGAGAAAAAGAGAATATACCAAGGATATGGGATCTAATACCTACTTGAGGATTAGAATCACCCTAGCACACTAATATATTATGTGGGAGAGGATATTATATATCCAAGGAATTTACAAAGGAAAAACCACTGAGACGATCACAGAAAGCTTTCGATGAATCAATCGACGAGAGAACTTTGGACAAAACCCAAACAAAAAGCCCTAAGTCCCAAAACTTAAGCCATGCAGGTCCAAGAGGCTCCAAGGAGCTGCAAATACAAGTAATTAAGTGAGTGGCTCATGGAAATATTGAAGGGGCAAGGTTAGAAGAGCAAATAGAGTGAAAGGGCAAGGTTAGACTAGTAAATACACCATCAAGTGAATAAATCTTCTAAAAGAAGCTAAGCAAGGATTTTTGTGATTGGTGGACTTCAAAGCCACTTGATTAAGAGATAAGGAGCTGGTGTTAAGAGATAGATATCACATTTGTGGTCATTATCCAAGTTAGAAGCAAGCAAAATACAACCTCTCCACAAACTGTCCAGCAGAAAGCAAAGGCAAAGAAAAATTCATATCTCCATTTCTACCCATGATAAAATCACCAAATTTTAACCATAACTTCTCCACTCCATGTGTAAGGTTCGTTCAAAATTTCATGGCCAACAAAGTAGTATAGCCTAGTCAAATCCATGCTCAAAGTTGGGGAAACAAATCTTTCCAGTTTCTGTCCAGTGGAAAGATGGGGCTAAAAACCCTATCTAGGAAGCTTCAAATCTGATGAACTAGGACTCAGAACAAAGCTTATGAAGAGGCCAAGATGTGGTAAAAATTTGAGAGCCAAACTCCTATTTTTTTGATTTTATATGAATTTTACAAAGTGATAGATAAATAGTAACTTATATGAATCTTGTGCTTTGTTTTGAAAGATTAAGGTATATTAAAGTTGTATCAAGGTGAATCAAGGATTACAAGCCCTTCTTAAGAGTTTTAAAGCTTCGAGGAAGGTATAAATGTTCTCACCATTTTGAGTTTATGGTTGATATTTGGTTAATTTAGAAGTTAAGTGATGTAAACTATGAAATCTTGATTATATAGTTGTGGATATGTGTTTTGATTGAATATGAAAGGAGTATGTGCTTGTAACCATGGTTGGTAAGATGACCACATGGTGTAGGTGATGGTGTATAAGGTGGATGATGGATTTGGAGGAGTAATATTTTGGAAAGTATAAAAGTATAGTCGTTATAATGTCCGATTTTCGTTAGAATCAGAAACTGCCCTGTTTTTGGACCCTATACCCGTACGGTACCTTACTGTCCAGACCTCCAAGTGACCATAAAATGATAGAGCTTAGTCCATAGATCGTTTTGATATAAAGTACGTTAAAATCTGACGTACGGTTTAGGAGAAAAGTCAGTATTAGTGAAAGGCGTTCGAAAACCGAGAAAACGTAAATGTATCAAATTTAAGGCTAAAGTTACGATACTTAGACATTTTTAAAGGTCACGAAATTTTGGGATAGTGTAGTAGGGTGGTCAGAGGACCCTTGACAGTTAGCCTTGCATTAAAATTCGGAATCTATATTTTCTGAGAATTTTTACAGTCGAGAGTGGTTGTTAAGGAAAGAATGTAAATCGTTAAGAACTTTAATCGGGAATAAGAATGGTTAAGTCCTCAAGACCTTTTGAGATAGTAATGGGATATTATAAGAGTGTTATTATATGAGTGTAGGTGGTTAAGTGGAATATATTCTGATAATGATCCTTTTCGTGTTTATAGAGACTTCGGGAGAGCCATGAGCTATACTTCCGACTTACAGAGATCGAGGCAAGATCTTTTCTATCCCTACTTGGAAATTATTTATCTTCAAAGAAACTTGATTTCATGGAATATATATGTGATGCTATTGTTACTATATTGTTAAGAATTTGTTTTCCTTGATTATTGATATTAAAAAAAGAAAGGTATATGAAGATGTATATGGATATGAATATGGATATGAGTATGAGATGGATATGAATATGGATATGAGTATGAGATGGATATGTATAGAGATGATTATGCATGAAGTGAACATGCCTTATGATTAAGAGAATATGAGAGAATGGTATCAGTTGTTATCTAAAGTAAATTAAAGAATGATATCAGGTGTTATCTAGGGTTATATGATTTATAATATGTTGCTAAAGATATTCTTTCTAAATAGTTGTGATTTAATAAATATTATTTGATTATTATTTAACACATTTAAAATAGATGGAATATTTTATGTATATAAGAGCGTATTTGATTTCATTGAATACAGAGGAGATGTCTGAGTCATAATCAAAGTATTATGACATATGTATTTTTAAAGGTGATGATAAATGGAAATGGAAATGGAAATGATATATGTGAATGGAAATGGAAACGGAAAAATGGAAAATGTGGAATGATATTTTATAAATGGAATAATGATTCGACAAAAAGGGGGATTGCAACAGACTTGCGTAAGTGGCTGTGTCAGGGCTGTGTCAGGGCTCTGTGCGACACAGTCCAGCATGTATTATTTTTATTACGGCACGAAGATGCCAAGGGAGGATGTTAGCAGGTGGCCTTCCTCCAGGGATGATCTTCATTCCTTCTACCGGTAGTAAAAAGAGAGCAGGTACGATTAGGCGACTGATCATCGTCCTAACGTATCAGGCGACAGCAGATATCCCCAATGTTTTTGAAAAGAAAGTGTTGACAATGGTTTCAGATTTCTGTACTGAAAAGAGAATAATGATATGAGATGATGGAATTATGGTTACAGATGAAGAGAAACTGATTTTATATTAATTTATATAATTGTTGCATAAGAAGGAAATGAGAAGATGATAGCGAAAGATTTGTTCAAGTTTATCATATTATTTTAGAAAAGTACACTGAAATGGTATATTGATTGTTATATTATTTAAGAAGAGAAACTGATATTATAATACTATATATTTCTTTTCGTACAAAGATAATTGGAAAGTGTATATATATATTGAATGAAAATAAAATTCTTTCCATAATAACTGAAATTTGTTTTTGTCTATTATATATATATATATAATGGTTTATTTTCCTTTGATGCTAGTTGATAGAATTTATCTTGCTGAGCTATTTTAGCTCATTCTTGCTATTATGTATACAACAGCTAGGTATGCCGATACTCCGCACTACACCCCGCAAGAGGGTACGGGAAAGATGAACTTTTGAGAGAGTGTTGGCAACGATTCCCGAGGTAGCTATCGGACGGTTGGGTACTGGTAGATTATGTACATTTAGTGTGTAAGCTGTTGTAATAAACTTTTGATTGTTAAAATGCTTCATGTCGAAGTATTATTAAACAAGGTATTTAAGTATGATCCTGGTTTGTAATAACTGCTTAAAGCTAAACTTTAAATATTGTGGATGTTGTTCTCTGAGCATATGACAGGTGTGTAATATTATTAAGTGTGGGGTCTATTATGTAAGTTTATTTATGAATTTATATTCCAGCTGCCAAGAATGAAGTGTCACTAAATGGAAATTGGTCGTTGACGGCCCGGATTCCTGACCCCGGATCTGGGGCTGTCACAGATGGTATCAGAGCTTATAGTCATAATGCTCAGGAACAAAAGTGATAATAATAAATATATCAGTAATAATATAAATTGTGAACTCACATCGAGTTCAAGGGTGGTTTATCGAATGTAGCATTTATTTTAAGTAGTGATTATAATTTTATAGATTATTACTAATAAAGGTTTATGTTTTATTATAAGGAGAGGAAATGGGTGAGTCGAGTTATGTTTGTGAGTGGCTAGGGATATATACATAAATGTATTAATCGGTGATTTAATTATTGAATATGGAATAATGTATATTGTACCCTAAATTTGGGTAAATAATGGAGAACATTGTTATGTACAGAATCATGCCGCCTAAACGTAATACTAGGGCAAATGTAGAGGAAAATGAGGGAGTTTGAGGTAATAATGTAAGTAGATTTGTGAATAGACACTGATTGTTTGTGGAGGTGAAAGGGTGAAACTGAGGTTGGTCGGTAAAGCCAAGATATACCTTAAGGACCAAGATAGACTGAGACATTCCGAGATTGACTTAAATGAAAAGGTTATTATGCCAAAAGTGTTAAGTTTATGTAGCACACGGGATCGATATGAGAAAGGGAATAGTTGATGTATCAGGAGGTGTATGTTAGATAACCTCGTGAGTATACAAGGTATGTTAGAATATACAATTTAGGAGTATAGTTTGAAGGGTCCTTGATACCAGAGCAGTGTTAGGCCAAGACGATCAATATTACGTAAGTATATTAATCAGAAGGTTGTGTTTTATTGTGGATAAAAGCAGCGAGTATCGAGCCAAGTCACGACTAGGTAAATGAAGATAATTGGGAATAGCAGACGATAGATTGAGGCTACATGGTGAGTGCCAAATTTAAGAAATTTTGGAAAATACGCAGTCTAAGAGATAAATAGTATTTGAGGAAAACCTTCCATTATTGGGATTTTCAATTGGGTAGAGGCTATTAACGATAACTACTTTCAAATTTCATAAAGCCCTGCTAAATTATTGAGTTTCAAATTTTCCTCCACTGGTCAGTAATTCCAGGGTGATCTATCACCTCTTATTCAAAAAGGGCCGGTATCTTTTCAAAACTTTTTGGCACCCTTGAAATGTGTTTCAAAATTGTATTTTATCTATCTTAGTCAAAATATTCCTCTAAGATTATTTTCGGAAGATGGTATTTATCATCGTGATTTAAATTTCCCTCTATATTTCTTACTCCAATTAAGGGGAACAATCCTATATGTATACACAAGGACGATCTGTCTGTGTGATTGAAAGTCGGAGGGGACGCCCTCACTTGTGTGATATAGGGGTTCTTCCATCATATTGATTTCTCAAATATTCTTTTGTTTCGAATAAAGGTTATTTAAAACTTTTAATTTTATAAATTGTTGTGGGACCCTTGCTTGTTTCTGGGTTTGTTTCAATTCAAAGTCTCCTAAATTCTATTAATTGTTTTGAATATAAAAGATTTCATTATATATATATATATATATGAGGAATTTTAAGGCATAATTGAGATTTACTATTGAGAGTAAGGTGTATGTTGAGGATAGAGTCAGAATAAGGATAAACAAAGGAAGTGAGGATAATTAATGGAGGATTTTGAGATGCAATAACTATTAGTAGGGGAAGACCAATATTGTGACTAATACCCTAAGTAGCATAGAGAGATTAAAGATGTTAAGTATTAAAAGGATTAATCCAAAAGGTGTGAATGAGTAAAACTTGAGGTAAAGATTTTGATGAGAATAATAAAGGGAAATTTCAGAGGTGGAATAGATAGTATTTCATGCAGGAACTAAGGTGGATCAGCAAGATGTAAAGAGCGTATAGTGAACAATGGACATATGGGATAAGGTATCCGGAGGAAATTGTAGGTACGCCCTGATTTAACCTTTTAAAGTGTAAATGTTTGGTTAGGGATCGACTTAGTCAATGAATGGTGTAGGTAGGTTGACAATCTAGATAAGGAAAATCAGTATCTGTTAAGGGTAAGGAACGCTATAAAAAGGAGAGTATGAGTATTTTGGGAAAAACACAAACTTGTTCTGGTACGAACATGAAATATATATTATAGGTATTATTTTCTTACAATTGTTTCAAGGAATAGTGCCATAGTCAAATGTCTGGAGGATTTTACAGAGACAAGATATATTAAGATGGGGGTATTAATATTTTATGTCATGATAGAGATCATAATATAGACAAACCATAGTGAGATACACTACCATTCAGGGGAGGCCAATGTGGTGGCCGATACCCTTAGGCAAAAGAGGAAGGAGAGATGAGATGAGGTAGAATGACTGAATATAGGAAGAAATCTCCAAGAAAAGGATAGTGAGAGTACTACTAATGATAAGCTAAATGGCATGTTGATGAATGACAAGCAAGTTATGTTGGTGTATTTTTGCGCAAACAAGATAGAGATATTATAAAAGGAAAAAGGATAAAGGAAGTAGTGTGGAATTAGAAGGTGTGGATGAGAAAGGTATTCATGAACATTTCCGACATGATTCCGGGACGGAATCCTTTTAAGGGGGAAAGAATGTAATAAGCCTAACTTTAGAAAGGCTACAGTGCCCAAATGAATAGTAATCTTGAGGAATTTAGGGAAATGGTATGTAGGTACCCTATAAGTGAAACAGAAAATGAATAATCAGAAACCATAGTAGTATAGTAATATGAAAATGAGTGACTTGAAACGACGACGGATTTCAGAAATTCATGAGTATAGATTTTTAAATTGTTTGATTTCAATAGAGCAAAAGTGTATTGGATATTAAAGAGTATGGAATATAAAAAGGGTGGATACTTTGAGGAATATGTGAAATTAAGTTAAACCAGGGAATTATTAAGTTAAGGGAATTTAGATTGTTAAACGAGTTTGAGAATGCTTGAGAACCCGAGAGATAACCGGGAGAGTAACTTCTGAGAAAAAGAGAATATACCAAGGATATGGGATCTAATACCTACTTGAGGATTAGAATCACCCTAGCACACTAATATATTATGTGGGAGAGGATATTATATATCCAAGGAATTTACAAAGGAAAAACCACTGAGACGATCACAGAAAGCTTTCGATGAATCAATCGACGAGAGAACTTTGGACAAAACCCAAACAAAAAGCCCTAAGTCCCAAAACTTAAGCCATGCAGGTCCAAGAGGCTCCAAGGAGCTGCAAATACAAGTAATTAAGTGAGTGGCTCATGGAAATATTGAAGGGGCAAGGTTAGAAGAGCAAATAGAGTGAAAGGGCAAGGTTAGACTAGTAAATACACCATCAAGTGAATAAATCTTCTAAAAGAAGCTAAGCAAGGATTTTTGTGATTGGTGGACTTCAAAGCCACTTGATTAAGAGATAAGGAGCTGGTGTTAAGAGATAGATATCACATTTGTGGTCATTATCCAAGTTAGAAGCAAGCAAAATACAACCTCTCCACAAACTGTCCAGCAGAAAGCAAAGGCAAAGAAAAATTCATATCTCCATTTCTACCCATGATAAAATCACCAAATTTTAACCATAACTTCTCCACTCCATGTGTAAGGTTCGTTCAAAATTTCATGGCCAACAAAGTAGTATAGCCTAGTCAAATCCATGCTCAAAGTTGGGGAAACAAATCTTTCCAGTTTCTGTCCAGTGGAAAGATGGGGCTAAAAACCCTATCTAGGAAGCTTCAAATCTGATGAACTAGGACTCAGAACAAAGCTTATGAAGAGGCCAAGATGTGGTAAAAATTTGAGAGCCAAACTCCTATTTTTTTGATTTTATATGAATTTTACAAAGTGATAGATAAATAGTAACTTATATGAATCTTGTGCTTTGTTTTGAAAGATTAAGGTATATTAAAGTTGTATCAAGGTGAATCAAGGATTACAAGCCCTTCTTAAGAGTTTTAAAGCTTCGAGGAAGGTATAAATGTTCTCACCATTTTGAGTTTATGGTTGATATTTGGTTAATTTAGAAGTTAAGTGATGTAAACTATGAAATCTTGATTATATAGTTGTGGATATGTGTTTTGATTGAATATGAAAGGAGTATGTGCTTGTAACCATGGTTGGTAAGATGACCACATGGTGTAGGTGATGGTGTATAAGGTGGATGATGGATTTGGAGGAGTAATATTTTGGAAAGTATAAAAGTATAGTCGTTATAATGTCCGATTTTCGTTAGAATCAGAAACTGCCCTGTTTTTGGACCCTATACCCGTACGGTACCTTACTGTCCAGACCTCCAAGTGACCATAAAATGATAGAGCTTAGTCCATAGATCGTTTTGATATAAAGTACGTTAAAATCTGACGTACGGTTTAGGAGAAAAGTCAGTATTAGTGAAAGGCGTTCGAAAACCGAGAAAACGTAAATGTATCAAATTTAAGGCTAAAGTTACGATACTTAGACATTTTTAAAGGTCACGAAATTTTGGGATAGTGTAGTAGGGTGGTCAGAGGACCCTTGACAGTTAGCCTTGCATTAAAATTCGGAATCTATATTTTCTGAGAATTTTTACAGTCGAGAGTGGTTGTTAAGGAAAGAATGTAAATCGTTAAGAACTTTAATCGGGAATAAGAATGGTTAAGTCCTCAAGACCTTTTGAGATAGTAATGGGATATTATAAGAGTGTTATTATATGAGTGTAGGTGGTTAAGTGGAATATATTCTGATAATGATCCTTTTCGTGTTTATAGAGACTTCGGGAGAGCCATGAGCTATACTTCCGACTTACAGAGATCGAGGCAAGATCTTTTCTATCCCTACTTGGAAATTATTTATCTTCAAAGAAACTTGATTTCATGGAATATATATGTGATGCTATTGTTACTATATTGTTAAGAATTTGTTTTCCTTGATTATTGATATTAAAAAAAGAAAGGTATATGAAGATGTATATGGATATGAATATGGATATGAGTATGAGATGGATATGAATATGGATATGAGTATGAGATGGATATGTATAGAGATGATTATGCATGAAGTGAACATGCCTTATGATTAAGAGAATATGAGAGAATGGTATCAGTTGTTATCTAAAGTAAATTAAAGAATGATATCAGGTGTTATCTAGGGTTATATGATTTATAATATGTTGCTAAAGATATTCTTTCTAAATAGTTGTGATTTAATAAATATTATTTGATTATTATTTAACACATTTAAAATAGATGGAATATTTTATGTATATAAGAGCGTATTTGATTTCATTGAATACAGAGGAGATGTCTGAGTCATAATCAAAGTATTATGACATATGTATTTTTAAAGGTGATGATAAATGGAAATGGAAATGGAAATGATATATGTGAATGGAAATGGAAACGGAAAAATGGAAAATGTGGAATGATATTTTATAAATGGAATAATGATTCGACAAAAAGGGGGATTGCAACAGACTTGCGTAAGTGGCTGTGTCAGGGCTGTGTCAGGGCTCTGTGCGACACAGTCCAGCATGTATTATTTTTATTACGGCACGAAGATGCCAAGGGAGGATGTTAGCAGGTGGCCTTCCTCCAGGGATGATCTTCATTCCTTCTACCGGTAGTAAAAAGAGAGCAGGTACGATTAGGCGACTGATCATCGTCCTAACGTATCAGGCGACAGCAGATATCCCCAATGTTTTTGAAAAGAAAGTGTTGACAATGGTTTCAGATTTCTGTACTGAAAAGAGAATAATGATATGAGATGATGGAATTATGGTTACAGATGAAGAGAAACTGATTTTATATTAATTTATATAATTGTTGCATAAGAAGGAAATGAGAAGATGATAGCGAAAGATTTGTTCAAGTTTATCATATTATTTTAGAAAAGTACACTGAAATGGTATATTGATTGTTATATTATTTAAGAAGAGAAACTGATATTATAATACTATATATTTCTTTTCGTACAAAGATAATTGGAAAGTGTATATATATATTGAATGAAAATAAAATTCTTTCCATAATAACTGAAATTTGTTTTTGTCTATTATATATATATATATAATGGTTTATTTTCCTTTGATGCTAGTTGATAGAATTTATCTTGCTGAGCTATTTTAGCTCATTCTTGCTATTATGTATACAACAGCTAGGTATGCCGATACTCCGCACTACACCCCGCAAGAGGGTACGGGAAAGATGAACTTTTGAGAGAGTGTTGGCAACGATTCCCGAGGTAGCTATCGGACGGTTGGGTACTGGTAGATTATGTACATTTAGTGTGTAAGCTGTTGTAATAAACTTTTGATTGTTAAAATGCTTCATGTCGAAGTATTATTAAACAAGGTATTTAAGTATGATCCTGGTTTGTAATAACTGCTTAAAGCTAAACTTTAAATATTGTGGATGTTGTTCTCTGAGCATATGACAGGTGTGTAATATTATTAAGTGTGGGGTCTATTATGTAAGTTTATTTATGAATTTATATTCCAGCTGCCAAGAATGAAGTGTCACTAAATGGAAATTGGTCGTTGACGGCCCGGATTCCTGACCCCGGATCTGGGGCTGTCACAACGTTAAATTTCTTCTTTCTTTTAGTTAAAACACGTAGTGTAAGCATCCATAATTGTTTATACTTTTGTATATATATCGTTGTTTGTCGCATTAATTAGACGTTTGCCCCTAGGATTTCACGTTCAATTGGAAAGGTGCCTAAAAATAAACGTAATTAAGACTTATTCACGACCTTCAGTGTCTAAGGTTCGCCTGGCTGTTAAGATTCGGTGTCTAAGTGACGAGTTTGGCCTCTTGGCAATGCCTGCTCTAATCTGGCCGAATCGGTCTGAATAATTCTTAATTTACGGATTTTTTTTAGTGTGTCTTAACGTTATGTGAGCAATGTCTAGTTATTTTATTTAGGGAACCTAGGTTAGATTTTTCACCATTTATTTTGTGTGTTTCATTTTCGCACTTACTTGCTACGTGGTTTTATCCTTGATCAATCTTTACCATGTCCGTAGCATTTAGGGAGCGTTATTACCAAGGTTGGGATTTTGACGAGGAGTTAGCAGATAATACGATGTGGTGTGAGTCAATTAGGGAACCTAGTGTATATAACGAGTCGTACAGTACTTTTAGTGATTTGTATTATGGTGAACACGATATTGCAATCGACTCCGAATTAGATGCTCTTACTAGACGACTCGAAGCCTTAGAAACCCTTAGAGGCCCTTCACACACGTCTTGGCACCCAAATTTCAACTCCCCGAGTCTCGATTTTCAACATGTCAACACCATGTTTCAACCAACCTCTCGAAATGACCATTTTACATCGTCTTCTAATTCCGATTGGAGAGATTATACCGATCTCTCATGGAACCAAGGTCATAGATATCAAACTCCACCTCCACATTTTCAAGAACCGAACTCTTATCCAATTCCGAGTCAAGTTCCTTATTCGAGTTCAATTCAAACCAACGCCCACCCACCCGGATTTCATGATTCGAGTAGGCAACTTGACACCTTAGAAAAGAGTATCGAGGCTTTATTGGTTTCTCAAGCAAACTTCATGCGAACCATAACTTCTGATAGGCAAATTTTGAACTCTAATGCTCAAGTCTTATCTAAGTTAGAATTTCAAGTGAATCAATTGGCCACCATGCGTGAGCGTGCGACGATAACCACTCCGAATCCACCCGAGGTCAACCCTGAATTTCTTATCACTCAAAGACCTATCGATACTTTCGATGATATCATTTCTCCTAGGTCTAATGTTCAAGTTGACACTCCTTTCGGTGGTGATTCACACGAAGAAGATTCTAATGCTGACATCATTCTTTCTCTAGGTCAAACGAAGAATCTCGATGATTCTGAGTTTGTGGCTTCACCTAGACAACCATCATCTTCTTCTAGTGAACTTTTCTTTTCATCTTCCAAACCTCTTCCCGAAAAACCCAAAGAACTTCATACTCAACCAATAGGAGCTGATCTAGTTAAGGAGGTTGTTTCAAGGTCAAATTTGGACGATCATGAGATTGAGTCTCTTCTTAAACAAGATTTTCAATTGCATTACGAGACCAATCGAAAGCTTCACGAATCTTTTAAGGATTTGACCTCGGAAGAGATGTTTGGAGAGATGATGAATATTTGTTCCAAATGGGAAACCCAACATAAGGATAGTTCTTGTGATCCTAATTCTGTTAGTAAAACATTTTTCGAAGAGCCACCCCCACCCGTTTCTATTTCTTCATTTTCCACTCGTGCTCCATCTTTCATCGAAACTCATGATATTCATGACCAACATCTTATCGTAATTAATTTGCTTAAACTACAAAAAGAAGCATCCTCATGGTCTATGAATGAAGTTAGGAATATGAGTTTTATTCTTGCGCCTAATCGGATCATTCGAGTGGTCTATGCTATTTTTGTGGGTGAGTTTCTGAAATATGTTGGTTGTATAACAAAAATAGTTTTTCCGAGAGCAGGTATTGGTTAGTAAAAATTTGTTTTGTACCTCCTATAGTAGAATGTAGGTATGGGGGAGTTACATTGTGTGCGTGTGTGAGTTGTTTTCTTTCGTAGTTTTTCAGCAATTTGTCATTCTCCGTCATCCCTTATCAGGTATTTCCTCCTCTCTATTTTATTCTCGTTCATTTTGCATACATTGAGGACAATGCATGATTTAGGTATGGGGGAGGGTTTTAGTGTAAATACACAAAATTGAAAAATTTTAAAAAAATCCAAAAATATAGATATTTTAGCTTAGTTGTCCTTCCCACTCTTTAAATTCTAGAACTAGTTGGTGTTGACTATTTTTCAAAAATTATATGTATAATGCCTTTAGATAATTTGAACGTAGTCAGGTAAGGTTTTCCTCATGAAACTTGTGTCAAACAAATTTTTGCTTGAAAGACCAAGACGGCACATTTGCACGAGACCTTTGATGGAAAAATTGTATAGGAATATTATTCGATACCTGAGAGAGAACCCAAATGTTAGAACAATGTCGAATCAAACCTTTGCGAAATTTGGTTCGTATAGTGTCATATTAAAAAAAAGGAAAGAAAGGAAAAAGAAAAGAAAAGAGAGTCAATAAATGTTTATAGTGCTAGCGTAATTCTGTAATAATAAATTCTTAGTAGGGAAATCGGTTAGGTTGGGCTCATTGATAACCCGAGTAAGTAAGTCCGAGGGGACTTTGTGCCTAGCAACCTAAGGTCCCTTGTGATCTGAGTTTGTTGACCTAAAACTCGTTAAATGGGTATTGATGCAAAAGTCTTTTAGGACCTTAACCATTGCACGGTCGGTCTAACTACTAAGAACGTGAAGTTTGGCTAGATACTTGTTTTAATAGAGATTGGGTCAGTTCAATATTGGTTGAAAAAGAGAAAATGTTCGTATGCACTTTATCCATCATAGGCCTTAAATTCACTACACACCTTGGGATTTTTTGTAAATTTTTAGTCTAATCATGTGGATTGTGGGAACCTATAACTTGACTATTATTAGAATGATCTTTAAGGCATATATTTTCCTAAAAAATTGTTTTGTTGACACCAATGAAAGCTAGAGTGAAAGAGGAAAGTTGGATACTTGCTGATTTATCTCAAAGATTTTATGGGTATATCTTCTGTAAACCCTTAGGAGACAACACTCCTCCTGTAGAGATCGTCTATAGGTTTAACGGGTTGGTAAACCTAAAATTACCCGTGATTCCTACGACAGTGAGTATAGGTTTTTCATTATGCATTTTTCTTTTTGTTTTACTCGAGGACGAGCAAAAGATAGGTATGGGGGCATTTGATAAGTGCATAATTTTGCATATTTTTATTACCTATTTATTGTTTGAATTCGTATTTTAATAAATTATTTTGTTACATTTCAGGAAATTCGAGAAAAAATGAAGAAATGGCAAAACAAAGAAATAAAGGTCAAAGAAGAGAAAAAGAAGAAGAAGAAGAAGGACCAAAATAAAAGAAAAGAAAAATGAATGGAGTTTGGTGCAAAAGCTGAATTTTTATTTAAAAAACTAAAAAAGAAAAAAAAAGAATAAATAAAAGAATAAATAAATATGGAGGGCTAGGATTTAATCCCACCAAACAAATGAATGGTGAGGTTTAATCCACACCCACCAAAAACCCCACTAATTTCCTATAAATAGCCTCATTTTTTTCTCTTGTAAACACACCATTTTTTTTTAGTTTTAGTTTTAGTTTTAGGACAATCTTAAATTTAGTGTAAATTTTCTTTGTAATTCTTGTATACAATTTTATTTTTTACATAATTTTCCTGCATTTAAATTTTTTTTTCAAAGCTTTGTTTTTCCCCTGTTTTCAGTTTAATACAGAAGCAAAACAATAAACCCAGCATCCATCTCTTCTCCTTTTTCTTTCAACAAACGAAAACCATCCACTATTCTTCAATTCCATCTCCCCCTCTCTTTTCTCTCCCCACGAACCTCTCTCTCCCCTTGTTTTTTTTCTTTTTTCTTCTTCTTGTTTTGTTTTAATCGAAACCTAGCACCGAGTCAGTTTTTGTGATGAATTTACTGTCTTGTAATTTACTGATTTCAGTTTTTGTGTTTGCTTTGAGAGCTTGTTTGTGGTGGTATTATTTTGAATCACCCCCTTCCCCGTTTTTTTTTCAATTTCTCTATTATTGAGTCCTGTTTCTTCGTAATTCATTCCGTGAGTCTAGTGTCAAGATTCGTATGTTCCATTACTGATCTGAGTTGTTATGCGAGTCTGAATCGCTGAGTTCAAATCTTTGAATCGGTTGCTGTTTGGTTTTTTTTTGTGTTATGCGTTTCGAGTCCATTTAGTTCGAATTGTATTTATTCTTGCTGTTGCTGAGTTGTTTCTCGTTCTTGGCTGAGTTCCTTGCCTAATTGACCTGCGTTTTCGTTGGTTTGGTGTGTGAAATCCTTGCTGCTAGTTCGAGAGTTTTGCTGGTTTCTTGTTCATGAGTTTACCTTTTCTGTTTTTTTTTCTTTACAGAGTTTGTTTTCGTCGTGTACTGTAGTAGGTGTTGTTCTGAGTTCTATTTTCTGAGTAGTGTTGAGTTTTGAGTGAATTGATAATTGATGTTTTTAGTTCGTGTCTCATGAATTTGAGGTATAGTCTGAGTCCAGATTGTGGTTTTGCCATTTTGCTGAGTTTAGAGGTTTTGAAAACGACATGGATTGGGTTTGATTTTGTGAGTTTCATATACTTGCAGTCGTGGTCACTGTAGTTCGTTGGTGAATTGGGTTTAATTCGTAATCCTTTGATTCTTGATTTTAGTTCACTTCAGAGTTTTAGTTGTTGTGTTTTGGCCTGTTCAATTGTATTTCTGCGAATTGTGTATTGAGTTTTGAATTCTTTATCGTCGTTGTATGCGAATTGATGTAATTACTGAGTTTTTCCGTGTGTTTTAGTGAGTGTTGGTGTTTGATTCTGAGTAACCGAGTCCAGACAAGTCTGCGTTTTATTCCTTGTATTTGTTCACTAAGATTGCTGAGTCTCGAGTTGTTGCTATTGGCGAATTAAATCTGAGTCACCACAAGTTTGTATTTGCTGCTGAAACATAGTCAAGTATTTGCCAAGATTAATGTCAAGTCAGTGTTATTTTGTTTGTGTAGCCGAGTTTAATGTGATTTCTGAGTTTTATAAATGCCGAGTTGTGTTAAAATGTTTAGTCTTGTAAATTCGTTTTGTTTCACAGAGTTTGCTGCGTTTTGCTAAGTAATGTTCTGAGTTTTAGTGGCTAATTGTAGGTCGAGTCCTGCTTATCTGTGGAGTCATTGTTTTGTTGCCAGATTATGTTCTTGGGTGGAGTCTTTTACAAAGTGAATTGTATGGTCAAGTTTTCTAAAAAAAAAAAATAATTTCTGTAAATAATTTCTTAGAATAAAATTTAATTTCAATTCAGATTTAGAATCCATAAATAAATTAGTTTTTGGTTCTTTTAAACTTTTAATTTCTGAGTTTAAAATTAGAATAAATTTTAAAATTCTTTTAAAATAGATTAAATTTTCTTTTAATAACTAAATAGAAAAATTCAAATTTACAAAAATCTAAATTAGAAACTAAGAGTGTCTAAATTTTCTATTCTTTTGAATTTTAATTCGTTCAATTAAAATTAGAATAAATTAGATTTTCTTTTGAAATTTGTTTAAATTTTCTTTAGGTAATTTTAAATCAAACAGTAAAAATGAAAAAAATTCAGCTTTTAGTTTAATTAGATTAATTTTCTTTTAAAAAATAGTTTTGGTAATTAAATAGTATAAAATCAAAATTTCAAAAATCACTTGTTCTAATTCGCCTAAATTAATTATTAAGGATTGCGAAATTAATATTATTCCCTGTGGATCGAATCTAAAATACTAAAACGAGATCGTGCGCTTGCGATTTTAATTGTCATATTTTCGGCACATCAGCCGATATTATGAATTAATTGAATGCAAATAAGAGTAATAGATCGAGAGATTTTACTCAGTAGA
This sequence comes from Saposhnikovia divaricata, assembly GCA_036435485.1. NCBI lineage: Eukaryota > Viridiplantae > Streptophyta > Magnoliopsida > Apiales > Apiaceae > Saposhnikovia > Saposhnikovia divaricata. The sequence continues at coordinate 128,538,947 of CM071596.1, read as the reverse complement.
GGCCGAGAGATATTACTCACTATAGGCACACATACGATTAGCATAATTGAATTTGAGTTCGAGAGCATCATTGAATTTTTGAAAGCATTAATACTAGGAAAAGATTAATAGTTGCTTTAGTTACCTGATTAATTGAATTACCAAAACTTATTAATGTGTAAGCATGTTTCGAGAGTGTTATTACTCGAGAGAGAATAATAAACTTTAGTTGCATGATCACTTTAGTTGCTTTAGCTTAGAAGGCAGTTATTTTACAAGCATGGTATACCTAATTAATATAGATTTTTAAATTCATTATTTTACTATTTATTTAATAAGTGTTAATTTAGTTATAGTTACTAGTTAATTAAAATTCTCAAATAATCTTTTGTTCTTGAAACAATTTAAAATAAATGAATCAAAATCAATAGAATATGTCTCCTTGGGGATGCGACTGTTTTGCCATTCAGTACTAGCAATAGACACCGTACCCTTGCGGTTATATAATTAAACACATCAAAATGGTATTATTCAACATGACTTTTCATCTTATTATGATTCATCATCATCTATGCTCTATATTTCCTTTTGAAATCCTAAGTTAAGAAGTTTGATGTGAAGAATGTGTTCAAGTGCCTTAGAAATTTAAAAGAAATTTTCTTTTATAAAATCTATAATTTATGAATACTAAACAAATTTTCTCTTTTGCATCTTGTTATTGTTATTGTACAAATTATCCGATTGGTAAATAAGCTTTCTTGCAAGTAATTTAGCTCAATCAAGTGTCTAAGTTCTTAAAAATTTATTTTTTGTAATAATGAGTGATTCTAATACTTAGTACTCTCAAGTTTTTTTTGCTTTTCAGACTTCTCGAATTCAGTCTATTAGTTTGCATATTCATATTTTTCGATAGTGTAGCGCAATTCTTATTAGGTACGTTTTGTCTTGGCACAAGAATCTCTGCAAATAATACTTTTACATGTAGATTCGATACAATTAACTACTAGGGTCTATCCTTCCAAAATTAATACACTACTTGACAGATGTATACTTTAGCGATGTTTATGAATATCTACCCACCGAGTTTGATTTTTCTATGCGAAAAACAACAATTTTTCATTGTTTGGATCCTAACATGTTAAGGATTTTCTTTTGGCTATTGCTATCAGCTATAGAAGGTTTGGGACAATGCATAACACCATTAGAGTATCACATAATTTTATGTTATTGGCTTTTGATTTCCTTAGAGGGTGCACTTTGTCCACTATGCCTAACTCGTTTCGATATATTTGGAGAGTATGCTGTGCATTGTCGGAGACAATCAGGGTTTAAATATTAGCATGATATGGTTAGAAATGTGTTGTGTGATGCACCTTGGAGGCGGGGATCCCAACTAATTAAGAAGCAAGCACCAATCAACTTTTTCACTCCTTTTTGAAGCTCATCTTTTGATTTACAATTGGGATGGAACGATACATACTTGTATTGGTTTGAATAGAGTTTCTCCCCCATCTAGCAAATTTAGTAACAAGATATTAATAGTTAGCCAACTAAAGCAGTAGAAACAAAAATATGATCAGACATGTAAAGATACCCAAAATAAATCTATACTATTTACTTTTGATACATTTGGATTTGTGAATTTCTTGGAAGAAATACAAAAGATCATGAGTATGAATGTAAAGACCGCTAGTTATGTATTTTACGGATAGAATTTGCAATTACTCCTTCTGTCCCACTAGATTTTTTACATTTGGGACAAAGGGTTTGACACACATTTTAAGATTTATATAAAGTATAATTTCATAAATTATTTTAATTTTTTATTTTGGATAAAAATTTAATTTTAAATTTTTATTCATTAAAAGAAAATTTTAAGAATAAGTTATGAAACTCTACTTTATATACACCTTAAAATGCGTGCCAACCAATGAAAAAAATTGTAAATAAATGAGATGGATACTCCTTCTATCCATCTCATTTTTTTGCAATATTTATAAATTTTGATTTTTTATTCAAAAACAGAAAATTTAAAAAATAAGTTATGGAACTATACTTTATTTTTTCGCTACAATGAACAAGTACTCCCTCCATCCATCTCATTTTCTAATTTTTTTATAATAATGATATATTTTATAATGATATAATAGCAAAAAATATGATAATTTATAGAGAATTTACCAAATATACTATGTTTTCTAGTTTGTTTTGCAAACTATTTTAACAAATATACTATTTTAATTGCAAATATACCACATCTTTTCCAACCCCCATTTTTCACCCCATTCCACCCCATTACATTATTAAAAGCAAACACAAAACAATTTTTTGATAGTTTCTTAGCACAGTATTTTGCCAAAGAGAAAGACGAGCGAAGTGAAGGATGATTAGGGACGGGCATTCACCCCGGCCCGCCCGATCCCGATCCGATCCCCGCCCCAAGCCGCCCGATCCCGATCCGATCCCCGCCCCGCTTGGGGCGGGGAATCGGGGATTTTTTCGGGTACGGGCCGGGGAGCGGGGACAATTTTTAAAAAAAATCGGGGAGCGGGCCGGGGCCGGGATTTTATTTCTCCCCGGCCCGATCCCCGACCCCGCCCCGATTCGTCCCCGACTCGATTTCACCACATTAATATATATATATATATATATATATATATATATATATACATATATATATAGGGACCCATTCTACAGCCACAGTTGGATATAATCTAATATCCAACCAACCCATCTGTGACCATCCAGTAAACTAATGCACGACTAGGTTTTGAAAAGCTTACGCTACATTATATAGCGTATTACGCTATATAATATAGCGTAAGTTTATACCGAAATCTCTCCTTTTCTAATTTGATTTTTTCCGTCAATTGGTGAGATATTTTTGAAATCCGACTTCACCGTATTTTTCTACATCTCACAACGATCATTTTACATACCATATTTGATATATTTCGACACAATTTAAATGGGGGTTTTGAAAACTTTAACTTACGCTCTATTATATAGCGTATACGCTATATATAATAGAGCGTAAGTCCCCTCATTCTGACCGTTGATTGAATGTTTTAATGGTATAAGATGGGTTGGTTGGATATTACAAAATATCCAATTGTGGCTGTTGACCCATTTCCATATATATATATACATATATATATATATATATATATATATATATATATATATATATATATATATATATAATCATATATTAATATATACGAATTTCCAATACTTTATATTGGAAATAAAATGATATTTTAATCTTATATTTTTGTCTTTCTAGTAGTTAAATAACTTCATTTCCATGTTATTTATAATTGTTTATTTAAGTAATATTTTTTATCTTAATTTAGTGCTTAAAAAATTGTTTCAAACTCACTAGTTAGTGTTTAAAATTGTTTACAATGTTATTTTTTGTTTAAAATGAAATTCCCCGATTCCCCGTGGGGATCCCCGTTACCCGTTCGGGCCGGGGACGGGGAATAAAAAATAATCCCTGACGGGGATCGGACCGGGGACGGGGATCGGGTATAAATTCGGGGATGGGGGCGGGGATAACACTCCCCAGCCCCGAAGTGCCCCGATGCCCATCCCTAAGGCTGATTGCTAACAACATGTTTCGAAGGTAAATCAGCAAGAAAACATCAAGCGAAGTGAATTCGGTTCATCATCTCATTATTACGTGTTTAGTACTTGTGGTCTGGTTTGAACTAATTTGTCTAATCCGTTCATCTCTATTGATCATCGAAGCCACAGGCCACCACCTCCGATATGTTTTCCTATATTTTGGATTCCGACGTTCTGTTATCCGATCTATTTTTTCAGTCGTATTTTTAATTTTGGAAGAAGTTGCGTTCGGTTGATTTCAATTGATTTGGGTTTTGGTGGATTTGGGTTGAAATAATTAAGTTGCAATTAGTTGATTTGGATTGCTTTCAGATTTACTAAATTGTCAAAAAAGTTGCATCTAGTTGATTTTAGTTTATCCGTATTTTTGCAATTTTTTTCAAAAGATGGTATTTTGCAAACAGAACTTTAAAATAACAGTATTTTTGCAAAAAGTTTTATGGGATATTTTTCAAAAAGCCCTAATTTATAATGATATATTTTATGGGTAAAGAGTTTCTACCTGACACTGTAGGAAACATTTCTACAGTGTCGCCTTAAAATCACGATTTTGCTGCACATATGATATGCAAACTGATCGTTGAGAGATGGAGAAAAATACAGTGAAGTCAGATTTTAAAAAAAATTCACTAATTGACGGGAAAAATCAAATTAAAAATGGAGGAAATTAGATGGGATTGTGTGTGTGAGGGTGTATTCGATTTATGTGTGGTGACCCTAGCGGGACCATTGGATTAGATTAATCTATGACCAAGATTTAATTTAAGGCCATATTGTAGAAAAGTTTTAGGTAGAAACTCTTTTTCCATATTTTATTTGATTTATACAATTTAAAAAGGAAGGAATATGCAAAGAGGGGAGGCTGCAAATGTAAGCTAACCCCCAAGGACACTTTATTCCCCACCATACCCCTTCCCCTTGTACCCTTCCATCAAATCAGCAGCCCCCTTCATTATTTATCCCCTATTCTTCATCGTCGTCTCCTTTTCTTCTTCTTGTTTCAACTCTCTCTCTCTCTCTCTCTCTCTCTCTCTCTCTCTCAGCAAATCATCGATCTGATCTGTAAGACTGTAACTACTAATCCACCCCGCACTCCACCCTCATTCCATGACGTTAGGCTCTGGTGGATCCAGCGTGGTCGGTCAGTTTCTACCCCTTTCAATTTCATTTCTCATCATACAGATTATGCACTTAACTCACTAATCCATCTTTATCAGTTGATCTGCTGCTTTTTTATTACTACAACTACTCAATTATTATTATTATTATTTTTAATTCAAATTAGAGCTACTAATGTTTACTAACCACTAATGAATATATACTTGTGTTAATCAAATTAGAAGTACTGGTGGATTTGTTATGATAGCACACTCGCGTAGATTAAGACCTCGTGTTATGCTTGTTGTTGTCTGTTAATATAATTTACGCTCTTTTTTGGATGTCGATTTTTCTTGTACAGATTAGGTTTTATGTTCTTTACTTGATCCGTATTACTTAGACACATTTGTGTTTTTTCTTTATATTTCAGTTGTCGGCAGAGTAGGTATATAGCAGCTTTGGTTGTAGGTCAAAGAGTGTCGTTCGAAATTGAGTTAATTAGTAGTGTTACGCTTACGTATCAACTGTATGTTGTTAGTTACTTTCATATGTTTTTGTGGTTGTTCAAAATTGAGTTAATTAGTAGTGTTACTCATACATATGTTATTTAGTTGTTCTTGTTCTACTCCAAGCTTCAGTCGTGTCTCGTGATTGTTTATCAACATTTTAGACCGTTATAAAATTTGACCTGTTTAAATGCACTTGCTGTTACTTCGGGTTTAGCTTCTCAGTTTATCAGTTGCCTTGCAGTCCCTCGTAATTTCAGATTGTTGGAGGAGCTTGAACGTGGAGAAAAGGGTATTGGTGACGGTACTGTGAGCTATGGAATGGATGATGGAGATGACATTTACATGCGCTCTTGGACGGGAACCATAATTGGTCCTCATAATGTGAGTGATTTTTTTATTATTAAAGATATATAGCGCTTGTTCCACCCTTTGAACTATATATGTGCAGATACATAGAGATAGAGATATTATGGTTAGTTCTTTTGTTATGTTCAACCAGGTGAACCAGCTAGTACTCAGATACTGGAAATTTAAAGAAGAATACTGTGTATTAACATCTACAAGACTTGGTGTTGACATGTTCTACAAGTGAAAATCTAGAATACGGATCTGTATTTGTGAGTTGTAAAAATGTAACATCTTTATAAAATTTAATATTCGTATGAACTAAAGTCTTACTCTATGTACATGCTATGCTATGGTAAAAAATGGTCACTGCAAACTCCAAGCACGAAGTTAAATTGCCTGAAGCTTTGGTTTGTTGTTGACAAAGATAAACACTGCTGACACTCAAATTGCAGTTTTTAACTTCTTGTACCTTAATATTGTGGTGAATATTTACATCCAGCCAATTCCTTAATGCAAAATTCTATATATTTGTTTTAGCTGATGCTTGTTAATAGGGAGTAATAGTTTTGGTGACTTACTGGTTTTCAAAAGAAAAATACATCTAACGCTTCTAATGAGTTCCTTCTTGCCATTTACTAGTCTAAACTTGCATGGTGTTGTATAGAGTATGAACAAATCCTTCTTTAATATTGCAGCTTGCCTAATTCCCCCAACTAAAACCATGGTTGTATTGCATGGTTTCTGAATTCTGATTATGACCTAAGTCACTCGGACTCGGGTACGGAGTGTCGGACACGACACGGATCCGATTGTCGGATCCGAAAATTCTGAAATTTTAGGACACGGAGACACCGTCCAAAATTTGGACACGGGTACTGCGACACGGCAAAATGTAATTAAGTTATATGTTTTTATATAATCAAAATAAATAAGAAACATATTTTTAGTTCACAATTTTTATTTACTTTTAATTATTATTTGGATGAGAATAATAAAAAAATTCATTTTTCAATTAATAAAGTGAACTGGAGTGCTGTCATTGATCTTTGTAATGTGAAATGGAGTGCAATGTGAAAGCACGTGGGTAGTTGTTGGAGACAGCTGGGTCAAACTGATTAAAAATTGAATGTGGACATATGGGTCGTCCAGATACATTTTTAAAATATTATACAGATATATACACACAGCTGCATACATCGTCCTTACTTTTAATCTTCTTTTCTATCATCTTCTTCTTGTTTGCTTCTCCTCTTTCAGTCCATCTTATACTTCATCTTCTTTGTCATCTTTCTCTCTTTGCAAAACACAGTTTATCTCCAACAAACTTCGATTTTGATTTTTCCGGCGACTTTCAATTTTTCCGGCGATGAAAAAGAAGTGTCGGGTTTTCAAGGACGAATCCGCCCCGTATCCCGCGTCGTGTCCCGTGTCGTGTCGTGTCGACACGGGTACGGCCGCCGGAATAGGCGAGTCGGAGTAACATAGATTATGACTTGGATGGTAGTTTGTTTATATTCTGAAAGCTGGTGCAGCTCTACTCTCTGATTTCTGATTAGAAGTGTATATATTAGATTCAATATTTGCAATTGAAATGCGTGTGAAACGAGAGAGAGTCTCTAATTCTCTCCGTCCTTTTTGAAATATTTATTTGCCTCCTTTCATATAATTATCTTAATCCTGCAATTGTCTACCATTTTTCAGTCTGTACACGAAGGTCGTATATATCAGTTAAAGCTTTTCTGTGACAAAGATTACCCCGAGAAGCCACCAACTGTCCGTTTCCATTCTCGGATCAACTTGACATGTGTCAACCACGAAACTGGAGTGGTACATATGAATGTTCTAATTTGATATTGTTCTTCAATTTCCAGTTAATTGCAATTATCGCTTTCTGTTTGCTGTAATGTTTAATAATTAATACAAGATGCATTGGACTTCAACTTAAGTCTCTCAACTAAACTCAACATAACAAATTGTACAAGATTCGATGGACTTTGGCTCAAGTGTCTCGACTCAACAATTTATACAGGATTCATTGGCCTTTGACTTAAGTGTCTTGATTCTACTCATTGGACTTTAACTCAGGTGTCTCGACCCAACTCAACAATTTATTCAAGATTCATTGGGCTTTGACTCAAGTGTCTTAACTCAACTCACTCGACTTTAACTTAAGTGTTTCAACTCAACAACCTTTTTGCTTCAAACTTGTTAAATGGTGAAGTTGAACATCACCCAAAAACTTTAATCAAATGGCAGGAGATGTAGAACAGTATAAAACAAACACATAGGAAAATTACCAACAGTCTAGCTGAAACAATTACAAATGCATTTCCACATTATTACAAAAGAAGCTTTAAAGGAAAGCACATGATTAAAGGGAGGTATTAAGTGTGGGGGGGGGGGGGGGTGTTTAGTGAAAACTAAAATTATAAGGGAAATTCCAAATGGTACCATTATACAAATGACTTTTCCATTTGGTACCATTTTCCATGTGGTACCATTCACTAATTAACTTACGATGGTACTATTTGAAAATGCAGATACTAACGTTTTGACTGACGGAGTGGTATTCCATGGAAAAACCAATTGTACAATGGTACCATTTGGAAGTCAAAAACTTCGAGTGATAACAAATGGAAAAGCCAATTGTACAATGGTACCAAATGGAATAATGACGGTTTTGACAGTCATTATTATCATTATCATCCTATGATTTCTTTGGCAACTGTTATGTAACTAATGGTTTGATATATGTTACAAACTTGTCAAAACATGGTTGTTCTCTTTACCCCTAATTCTTTTGTGTCTATCAATCTATTTCAGCAACTCGCATTGTGTTGGTACTAATTTTTTACTCGTGTGAACCATAATTTGGTAAGGTCTAGTCCTAGAAATAGCTTATACGTAGATAGCAGTATGTTTGCTATATTTATTACAATTGACCTTTCTACATGTGCTCTTCCGTGTATGCTTAAGCTGCCTTAATAAAAAGGGAAAGAAGAGGGATAGACACAATCGTATGAACTGAGATGGTATATATAGGATCCCTCTCCCTGAAGGGTTGGCTGATAACATGCCAAAAATTTCCTGCTGACTTGAGTGTGTTCTTTATTAATCTAAATACAAGTTTTCTATTTAAAGTAACCTAATGTTATATCTGGTAATTAAGTGTCTATTAGGTATAAAGTCGGGGCACATGGTTTTCTCCTTTGATTTTCATGATTTGAGTGAAAAATACACTCAAACAAAGGAGCTGACGTGTAGCATTGTTTTCTTGATTAAGTTGTTAAGCTTTATTTGTACAAATTGAACTAACGCTTATGCTGCTATGTATGAAATTAATGCTTCTGTAGGTGGAAGTCAAAAAGTTCGGAATACTGTCTAATTGGCAGAGAGAGTACACCATGGAAGATATATTGATACAGCTGAAGAAAGAGATGTCAGCTCCATACAATCGCAAGCTAGTCCAGCCTCCTGAAGGTACTTGTTTTTAGATCAGGATCATATTGTTATCAAGGACAAACAAAAGAAGTTTGCAATACAGTGCTGATCCTGGATATTAAGAATGTCCAATGTCCATGGTTAATTCAACAAGAGGCCTCCACATGCTGAACTGTGAAGATAATTGCTGTTTGTTTATCTAATGGATTTCTTGCTTGTATCAATTCATTCTATCTCGACATTTTGATTTCTATATTCAGTTATAATGATTTTGTAAAGACTTCACTTCATGGGGGCAATGAAACTAAATCCATAAGCAATCAAAGGCAAAAAAGAACCCTTTGTATACTGGGATATATGTAGTGTAGAGCCAAGGAACCTTTCAGTTTCAGATCCTTAATTTCAGGTGGTTTGTAGAGCATATGTACCAATGCAAAGGATAAAAAAAGATGATAGAATGGATTGGCGGAGTTGATTAGAGATGCAGCAATTCTTTATTGGTCCATCAAAATCAGTGAAGTCCATCAATCCTTTAGCTGCTGGATTCAAAATTGATGAAGTTGGTGATGGATTGATGGTCGTCAATTTGATTAATTGAACAATAATGACTGTTGTTTTGATATAAGCGCAACTTACTGTAGCAAAATATGTTACACCTAAGAGTCTATGTTTGCTTCAAGAGAGAACAAGAAGAAATTAGGTTTGATTTCATTAGAGTCCTAATATTCTGCTCCAGCCTCCAGGCATATGTGTAAATGGAAGTTACAGTTACATGTGAGAGAAATACATAAGTGAAGGGTAATGGGACATTGAACGTGTCTTTAGTGTATGCTACTAATATGTAGACTTCTAAAAATAAGTGGTAACTGAAACTGCAACGGTCACACCTTTGTAGAAATTATCAAAGGGTGCAGTCAATTACCTTGGTGTAGGTGGTTTAGTGAAACTGTATGAGACACCTGCTATCTCAGGAACAAGTTTAAGGACATGGCGTTAATTACAACGATTTGATGGCAATGTTATACCATATCATTTTGCTTCTCCAGTGTGGTAATTATTGATGGATATCGTTAAACAGTAGAGCACTTCAAATCAATGATGTGTAGCTATTAGAATAATTTCCAACATAGCAACGTTACGCTACATTATACGTACAACTAGCAACTTCTTTAGCTATTCATCAACGGCATTCCAGTATTGTGATGTTATGTCTTTCGCTAAACTAGCGGATACTCAGTATTCCTTTTTAAGGAGTGTGTTTATTTAAAAAAAATACTGTACTAAAAATTTGAGCAAGTATTAGCTAACCTAGAATGTAGAGATTGGAGCTTTCAATTCAAATCGTCCAACACCTCGGAAATATTTTCTCTGCGAGCTAGAGATAACTGTAATACTATGTTATTCCAATTAATGTACAGACTGATTATTAAAAATCGGCGCAGGCTTGGTTTTTTTTACTAATATTCTTCATTAACCATTGCAGTAAACTAGTAACAACTTATTTGTGGTAGGCTTGATGATATATATATATATATATATATATATATATATATATATATATATATATATATATATATATATATATATATATATATGGTCCTACTTTACTACAAACTAAAATTAACTATAAACTAAACACTAATTCAATACTTCATGCTAATCTAATGATCAAACTAGGGGTACCCCAATACAAAAAGTGTTTAAAATAATTGGCTCCATTCAGAAAAAAAAAATCACTGTTCACGTGATGACATGGCAGTGGATTTTACTGGTTAACGGTGCTTCGCACCTTCTTGTACGGCGCTTCGCGCCTTTATCATTCTAAAGTTGTAAGGAATGACAATCAATGGTAAAGGCAATAGACGATTGACGGGTGTGTCGAGGGCCTGCGGCCCTCATGACTACCTAACTCATCCGTTTACTGTCTTAATTGCTTCGCATTTCCACGGCAATTATTTTAAGCATTTTTTGTGAAGATACCCTTGGCGGGAACCTTAGAATAAATGAAATATAATTAATCTAGTGTTAGTTTGTAGTTTGTATTTAAGGATTGGTTTGTATTTGAGGAAAAGCCCATATATATATATATATATATATAGGGGGCTACTCCAATACAAACCTCCTTAAAATACAAACCTACAAACCAAGCATAATCTAATATTTCAAGCCAATCTAATGACCAACCTAGGGGTACCCCAATACAAAAAATGCTTAAAATAATTGGCTCTATCCAACAAAAAAAATAAAAAAATTAAAAAGAAAATTCACTGTTCACGTGATGACGTGGCAGTGGATTTCAGTGGTTAACGGTGCTTCGCACCTTCTTGTACGGCGCTTCGCGCCATTATCATTCTAAAGTTGTAAGGAATGGCAATCAATGGTAAAGGCAATAGACGATTGACGGGTGTGTCGAGAGCCTTCGGCCCTCATGACTACCTAACTCATCCGTTTACTGTCTTAAATGCTTCGCATTTCCACGGCAAGTTTTTTTTTTTTTTTTTATGGATAGAGCCAATTATTTTAAGCATTTTTTGTGAAGGTACCCTTGGCGGGAACCTTAGAATAAATGAAATATAATTAATTTAGTGTTGGTTTGTAGGTTTGTATTTTAAAAATGGTTTGTATTTGAGCACTTGCCTATATATATATATATATATATATATATATATCATTTTTTGTATATATATATATACATAGAGGGCTACTCTACTACAAACTAAATTAAAATACAAACCTACAAACCAGGCCAAGCCCAAACAATTGTTAAAGGCCCAGCCCAAAAAAACAGACGATCAAACCAGCTTTGTTTAAATTAAACAAAAAATAGACACAATACATACAACTGCCTTCTTCACTCTCGAAAAACTAAAAATTAGTAACGGTAAATCACTAAGAACTTCTACAAATCGAGCTGCGTTCTTCAATTTACAACAATTTTTTGATCGATTAACCTCTCACACAACAATTTTAGTGATTTCAGGAACAAATCGAAGCAAAAACAAAGATATTTCGAGCTCTGAAGGTGTGTATACATTAATCGATCACAAAAAGCTCAAAAGAGGTACATTACTCTACATGCCTTCAATTTTTTCTATATAATATACTATATAAAGGATTTTCAGTAGATGCATGTTGATATTTTAGTGATTTCTAGGGTTTTATATTGTACTCTTGTTAAATCTAACAAATACTCTTAATATTTTCATGATACAGATACTAGTTAGTGTTATTATACGTTTGAAGAAAAAAAATGGCTAAAACTAGAGGAGGTATGAAAAATTAGGGTTTTCACATGTATAATATCTGTTCAATTGATATGTTTTTTGTGTTTTGAATTTTATTTTCTTATTATATGAAGCTGATTATTAGTGAATATTTACCTATTATTCTACAATTTTTTTAATTATTGATTGTGTTATTTATGATTTTTTGAACAATATGTCCGTTGATGACTACTCGGCATCTGACTGGCAAGTTGTTGATTGACGCCATTGTTAGTATTAAAATAACTGAATGTATGATTATATGTACGTGATTTAGTGATTATATGTACCTGAATGTACGTATTAAGTGATTATATGTACCTAATTTCGTGACATATATTAGTGATTTTTTAACTATTATTTTGTTAGTGTTTGTGACAATATGTGTGTGGATGACTTGTGAACAAGTAGAGTTAGAGTATGTTATAATTTATGATTGATAATGAGCTGAATAGAGTCTGTTTCTAGATTCAAGAAGGGATTATGGACTTGAGATTTGTGCAGGGAGATCTCCACATTGATAAAATTTAGTGCTCGAATTAATGTAAAAAACAGAGCAAGTACAATGTATATTCTTGCACTGCGGTTTTGTGTCATCTCCCCATTTAGGACTAGGGAGTCTGATTTAAAAGGGAGATCACCATAATTATTCTGTTTATATTCTTTCATAAAGCAGGAAAAAAAATTCCATAAGTAGAGTCTACATGTAATTGGTGAAAGATAAATTAAAAGTTAAAACACACTCTTAACTAGACACGCCGTTCTAGCCTTTCCGTCTTCAGTTACATGGCTATGCTTGCTTCAAATTCTCTGTTGCTTGCAATTAAAAGAAAAGGTTAAGACTAATTACCAAAAGAAATGTAGGGTTATCAGCTAAAAAAAATGAGAAGATCCTGCTGTTAAGTGGTTCATGTGTGGCCATATATCAATAAATTTTAAGTCAGGCTGATAAACAATTTGTGTTCAGATGGTGGGAGGGGACTGGTTCACGAGTTTAACATGTATAGATGATTATAAGAATGTCCACATAATCATCGTCGGGCTCCCGTAAAGTAATATTAATAGTGCACAAAGACAACTTAAATCTAGTCAATCTAGAACACATCTGAGAAAACAAATATTCACGTACTTGGCGAGGTAAGATTAATCCTGGCACCAAGGAACTCAAAACGTAAAGCACTATAGTACATTAGTAAGCATAGCTGCATAGAGAACTGTCTAAGACTCCAGTTTTTGACTTCTCAGAGTTGTGTGTACACCTCTAAGTATAAGATATATGAGAAGTCAAAAACTGGAGTCTTAGAGCAAGTACAATGTAATGTTTCTGTGCGTTGTGTGTGCAAAAGATAAGTAGGTTTGAGTTAAGATAGCATTAGTGTTACTACCTAAAATGAGCTTTATAAAATTAAAATATATGAGTTTATAAACTTTCTACAAATTACTAATAGCTCATATCTGTATTGGACATGAATTCAATTCCTACTAGTAGTTGCAATTTGGATGTAGTTTACTACTTTTAAGTTTGCAGGTCATACAAGTCAGCTGCGTAGAAGTTCAAGACTTAAAAATTTAAGTCGCCCAAAAAATACAGTTGTTGAGAAAGTTGACTTAGTAGATATCAGTGATCAAGAGAGTTCGATGGGAGGTAAAATTGTTATTATGCATTAATACTTTTAGAATTACGGTTATAGAACACCTTAATTTGAATTTATTACATTATGCAGAACATGAGAATAGGAATGCTCAAAGAATATTTCGGCGGGCAAACAACAAATACAAAACCACTGCAGGAAGACCTTCATTTATAGATGAGGAAAACTTCATTGAAGATGAACTTGAAAGTGAATCAGATCAGCAGGTAAAAAATAACAAATTACTAAACTGAAATTGGTCTATCACTGAAATATGATCAGATGTGTTGCTTTTCTTTGTATATTTGTTTATAAACTGAAATTGGTATAACACTTATACTAATATTTTATTAAACATTGATAGGAAGATTCTCTTGATGATGAACTTGAAGATGAAGCAATGACTGAACAACATGAAGAACCTACTCAACAAGAACCCCCACAAAAAATTAAAGTCACAAAGTGGAAACGAAAGCCAGATCATCAGGTACGCTTTTTGTGTATGTCATCTGTATTGTATTTAACATTCAAACAAGTCACTGATATAAGTTTACACTCAGGTATGAAATTCTAATAAGTTAATCACTGATATGTGAAGATACTATTACAAATCTGTAATACATGAAATCACTGATATGTCAAAATTAAATTTGTTAAATGTGTTACCTAACTTAGTTAATTAACTATTACAGTAAATTGATAAATTTTTATTTTGTTCTTATGTTTCTTTTTGCTTTAAACAGGATGAAAATATGGATGAACCAGAAAAAAGAAAAAGGCCAAATATCAAATTTTCAACAAAGATTCATCCAAGAGTATATGATATGGTAACTTAACTGCATGGCAATAGATACAGTATAGATTTAGACATTTCTATTTTATATTTATCTTTAACTTTTGTTGAATAGGAAATTCAGGGAGCCGACAAGATTAATAAGAGAAAAGATGAAATCAAAATCAGGAATTCTCCAAGGGTATTTAGTGAAATGGTCTACTATCTATCAGATGAGCAGAAACAGTGGGTCAAAAAGTCAGGATTTGAAGAAGTTCTTGATTTCTGTTTGGAGATGATACCTGGAAAGCTGGCATATAATATCTTTCAGATATTTGACAAAAATTCAGTGTCACTGAAACTTAAGGATGAAACTATCAAAATTACAGAGGAAGATGTGTATGACGTTCTTGGGTTGCCATTTGGAGGAGAAATAGTGACACTGGGATCTGGTGCCGTGTACGAACAAAGAACAAATGAATGGTTAGCACAATTCGGAACTGAGAAAGAACGTGATCAAATCACCACAGGAAAAATAGTTCAAATTATGAAAGGACAAGGCCTCACTCAAAATTTCAAATTTAATTTCTTGATTGTGCTATCGAATGTGCTTGTTGGAACGTCAACAAGTTCATACGTTGACAGGCGGCTTCTCAAATTATGTGGAAATGTTGATCACTGGTACAAGTACAATTGGGCAGAATACTTGTTAACTTACCTAGTTAGTGGAACAGAGAGTTGGAACAATACGGCATCAGTTTTCTTCAGGGGCTCCTTACTATTTCTCACTGTAAGAATATACAAAACTTAATACAAAGATCATTTATTGTTGTCCTTTTAATATTTTCTTATTGGAAATCTACTAATAATTCATTTTTTTTAAAATGTAGTTATTCTATGTTGATCGAGTAAGACATAACGGAATAAAGTTAGTTGACAGACGCTTCCCTTCCTACAAAGGTTGGACTGAAGAACTATTGAAGAAAAGGCAAGCACTTGAACTATCCGATGGAGTTTTTGGAGTTGGATCTGTTGAGGTTCCATTGAGGGTATTCCTTTCCCAAAACAGTCAACCAAGCCCGAAACAGGTATAAAAGCAAACTTCTCAATATTTGTAATTCATTATATGTTATTTGCAAACTTATTCTGACCACAGTTTTTTTTAATAATCTCAAAAAGAAAGCTGCTGATCAAAATTGCCAACAAGAAAATGCTAATGGCAATTGGAATGCTGCTGATGATAATGATTGGAATAACTGCAATGATAATTGGAATGATGGCCAAGGATGGGATGATTGGGATAATGTTCAACATCAACCTAACAACGAAACATGGCAAAAAGCTGATCAAGAAGTACCAATTGATGAAGAAAATATTCAACAAACTGAAATGGAAACTGAGGTATAAAGAACATTTAGTTAATACTACTGTACATTAAGTATTGTTTGGTAAGTATTTAATTTGGTTCAGACTACTAATAATTAAAAATACAGGGCCATGGCAAAAAACATGTTGAAAATGGTGAAACACCAAAGAAGCAAGATCATTCTGACAAAACACCAAAGGTAATAGTTCACTAATACAAGTTGTCGTAATCACTGATATATCATGGTATTATCACTAGTATATGACCATTTAATTAGTAGTTGATAAATGCTTTTCAGTAGTTAAAGTGAACTATTTGCATTCGTTACTGTTCTGACTTGAAAATAATTTTTCAGGACTTGGTGGAACATCTGCGAGCAAGGGCACATGATTTAATTGAAGAAAAAGTGTTGTTGGAAGTAGACCTCAAGATAGCATTACAAAAAGATCCAGATAATCATGAGCTATTGTTGATTGCAGACGTTATCAATGACGTATTTCATCCAAGAAAACAAGACAATGATCCTGTGAATAAGAATCAAACGTCTACAGAGCAAAATCAGAATACAACTGTGATTCAAGATGACTATTTTCAATTAAGACGTGAAGACATTGAAGAGATGGATTTGGTTGGTTATGTTACTACAACAAAGCAAATAACAGAAGATTTCTGTCCATCCTTCTCACTGGGAATTGATGATGACTTCAGTGATGAACAATGCGAGAATCTCAATGTAGATGATGAAGCCAATCTCAATGCAAGAGCAACAGATAAAGAGATGTTTATTACTCCAAAACCAGCAATTAGAGAAAAAAGTACAAGACTAATGAAACTGACCCGATATGGCAAGTCACCATACATTGAAAGGGTTATTGACATCTCTGGGAAATTCACAAACCTAGATTTTGGTCTATGGAGATTTATGGTTAAACAAACAGAACATATGTAAGTATTTAATTTTTTGTCTTCTATATTTGAATAATTAGTTTCAATGTTTATTACACACTATTAACAAATAAAAATATGTATTGATTATTGACAGGTATGAGTTATTCGTTTGGAATGGTTTCAGTTGCATAGCAGAGAACATGCAAACATTGAAATTGAATACCAGACTATCCTATTCAGTTGTTGACACATGGGCTGTAATTTTAAATGATGCTGAAAATTACAAGGCAGACGAATCACCAATGCGTCTCTTTTGTACAATTGGCTGTGTGGTAATCTTTATGTATAGCTAACAATTTCCTTAATGATATAATACTGAATTTCAATTACTAATTTTATATTTCTCCAATTTACAGCATCCAACGTTGGACGATACTAAAAGTCAAAGTTTAACATATCCAATATTTGTTCGAAACATGGATGAGATACTCGGAAGATTCAACAGGGAAAAACTGGAGAACATGGACATGGTAATTACCTCGTCGACTCAGGCCGGGTTGATCAACTCGGCCATTGTAAGAAAATAAGGGGACTGGGAAAGGGGAGTTAGTGAACTGAGTTCAATTACAGAGGAGAGAAGGCGGGGAGAGTGAACGACCTTTTGGACCAATATACACACACTACTTTCTCATCTTGTATTATTACTTACTTACAACTAGGTGTTTGGAATTTGGTACCCTACTTGTTGTACTACTTTGTCTTTGATTAGCCCTCCCCCTTGTCTAACATTTTTGTTATTCTCATTTTGATAATTTGTATATTTGAAGGTATTTTTTCCCATTCAAGCATATGAGCATTTCTATTTGATTTGCTACAACTTGAAGAATCCAAGATATGAGCTGATTGATAATGTAATGAGGGATGAAGATCCAGAAATTTACTATGGTGCTAAACCAAGGATTCTGGTATGCACTATTATATTACACTGAATTTAATTTCCATACTTTTTTGTTTATCACTAGCTTACACACTTAATAGTTAACTTACATTTACTAAATTATATTATTTCAATTACTTAAAAATCATAAGATGATCACTAAAATGTAATTTGTAATTTCATAAACTTGTTATAAATGTAGTTCCCCTGTCTTTGTTTACGACGCTGAGTTCAGTTACATTCATTACCTTGAGCTCAGATTCTTGGCAAAAAGATAAAACTGCCAAAGATTAATCATATTTACTTGGATTAAAGAATTGTTTAGATAATGCTATGTAATTGGTTATTGGAGGTTAATATTTTTATCTATAGCAGGTCATGTAGTTGTCTCTGAACTATCAATACTTAATTCCTATTAAGTCAGAAGAAACATGTTTTGCACTAGAATTATTAGTGGTTATTAAGGGAACTCATTATGTTATTTTTGAATGTAGAATTATTAATGTTTTTTATTATTTTGCAGCATTCTCACTTCACAAAATATTTGCAAGCAAAAGGTCATTCAAAGTTGGCAAATTCAATTAAGAAGCTAAAAGTTAAGTACATCGAAATGGATTGGCAGACTATGAATAATTCAGATGACTGCGGCATATTCGTCATGAGACATATGGAAACCTATAAAGGTGATCAAAAAAATTGGGATACTCGACTGAAACATGAATCAGTAAGAAAGCTGACTTATGTATCTTTTTCATATATAGTTTATGTCTTTTTTAATTTAAACATTATGTAACATGAATATATTACTTATCTTTTTGTATTTTCAATTTCAGTATGCCCAGTATGCACAGCTTGTGAAACTTAGAGTGAAGTATAACAATGCTATACTCTCAGCAAAAATCAATCAAAAAAGAGAAGCAATCACCAAAGAAGGCTTCGCCTTGTATAATGAAGCAGCAGTAAACAGAGTTCTGAACTTAGTAATTGAATCATCTCAATCATCTCAAGGAGAACCAAAAAAAGCAGACAACAATCAATCTCAGAAGAAAAAAACTGTGACATTTGCCAAAAATTTGACAAGCAACTTTGAAGAAGAAAATTGAGCCGAGAAGAAACAGTGACAAAATCGGTCTATTTGTTTTTAGTTTTCTTAATGTGGCTAATAGTTAAAAAAACATATTATGGTAGTACTGTTAACCTTTATGGATATTGGTGCCATATCTTTTGATTATGTGGTGATATTAATGTGGCTAATAGTTAAAAAAACATATTCTGTTAGTACTATTAACCTTTGTATATATTTCTATTGCATGGCTAGAGTGTTTGTTTGAAATGGATATGCTATTTATGTTATTCAAGTTTTATACACTATCCAGACATTACAAAAATCTTACACGAGCAAACTCATAAACATGACGCTAAAATCACTCAACTATTTAATGCAAATCATTAAAATGTAATACGTAATTACTAAAACATTCTACAAAAATCACTAAAATATGATAAAAAAAACCACCAAATATTTTTATAATTTTTATGATAAAAAACCACAAAATATTTTATGGGAGGTTTTTTTTGATTTCCTAGTGGGCTCTTTAAAGTCATTGGGGTTCCTAGGGCATCTCCTCGATTGCCGGGGTTCGGCTGACGACTACCGACTAAGAAAAACGGAGGTCGGGGGCCGACTTGCCTACGGCTGCCTTGGTGTGCTCGGTGCGGTAACTATTTTTTTTGTATTTTTTTCGTAAATATGTATTACAAAATTTATAATTGAATACTGAATTATAAATTGTACTTGCATACCGTTTCCGGCGGCCTGATTTTGAAAAAATCGGGGGCCAGCCCCGATTTTTTCAAAATCAGGATAATTAGGGTTTAGGATCTAGGATTTAGGGTTGTAAAAAACCCTAAATCCTAAACCCTAAACCCTAAGTTCGTATACGGTTATTTCGTCATTCTAAATATTTCTAAAACCCAAAATGGAAACATTGAACCCAAAAGGTTAACCGTTGAACCCCTAAGTGAAACGACCGTCCAACGATAAGGTAATGGCATATTTTTTTTATTTCCTAGTGGGCTCTTTAAAGTCATTGGGGGTCCTAGGGCATTTCCTCGATTGCCAGGGTTCGGCTGACGACTACCGACTAAGAAAAACGGAGGTCGGGGGCCGACTTGCCTACGGCTGCCTTGGTGTGCTCGGCGCGGTAACTATTTTTTTTTATTTTTTTCGTAAATATGTATTACAAAATTTATAATTGAATACTGAATTATAAATTGTACTTGCATACCGTTTCCGGCAGCCTGATTTTGAAAAAATCGGGGGCCAGCCCCGATTTTTTCAAAATCAGGACCCTAAATCCTAAACCCTAAACCCTAAGTTCGTATACGGTTATTTCGTCATTCTAAATATTTCTAAAACCCAAAATGGAAACATTGAACCCAAAAGGGTAACCGTTGAACCCCTAAGTGAAACGACCGTCCAACGATAAGGTAATGGCATGTTTTTTTTATTTCCTAGTGGGCTCTTTAAAGTCATTGGGGGTCCTAGGGCATTTCCTCGGTTGCCGGGGTTCGGCTGACGACTACCGACTAAGAAAAACGGAGGTCGGGGGCCGACTTGCCTACGGCTGCCTTGGTGTGCTCGGCGCGGTAACTATTTTTTTTATTTTTTTCGTAAATATGTATTACAAAATTTATAATTGAATACTGAATTATAAATTGTACTTGCATACCGTTTCCGGCGGCCTGATTTTGAAAAAATCGGGGGCCAGCCCCGATTTTTTCAAAATCAGGATAATTAGGGTTTAGGATCTAGGATTTAGGGTTGTAAACAACCCTAAATCCTAAACCCTAAACCCTAAGTTCGTATACGGTTATTTCGTCATTCTAAATATTTCTAAAATCTAAAATGGAAACATTGAACCCAAAAAGTTAACCGTTGAACCCCTAAGTGAAACGACCGTCCAACGATAAGGTAATGGCATGTTTTTTTTATTTCCTAGTGGGCTCTTTAAAGTCATTGGGGGTCCTAGGGCATTTCCTCGATTGCCGGGGTTCGGCTGACGACTACCGACTAAGAAAAACGGAGGTCGGGGGCCGACTTGCCTACGGCTGCCTTGGTGTGCACGGCGCGGTAACTATTTTTTTTTATTTTTTTCGTAAATATGTATTACAAAATTTATAATTGAATACTGAATTATAAATTGTACTTGCATACCGTTTCCGGCGGCCTAACAACTAATTACGAACAGTAGCATATGGAAAACAATATTAAAAACTTGGAATGTAGAAACTAATTCCCTTGTATCAAGAGTGTGAAAACTGTTCCAAAATTACTCAAACAAATCCAACAAACTAAATCATTATGCAACAACCGACATTAATCAAACAATCCAGAAACTAAATCACAAGTGAACAAGCCAAATTTTTTCCAGAAGCTGTTTCTGCGATATCTTTTGAAGGAGCTGCTTTAACAGCATTTTCTTTTTTCTTCAGGAGCTGTTTCCTTTTTCTTTTTTCCACAACATTTTTTGCACCAGGTACTTCAACAGCATCTTCATTTTTCTTTGTACAAGTTCTTAAATCATGAGTTAAAGACCCATATTTTTTACATGTCCGAATCCTTTTCTTTGATTGCATCACAGCTTTCTCTCTTGCACTAATCAACCTCTTAAAATAATTTCCTTTATTCTGGCAAATTTTAGGTACAAGAACAGTAATCTCTCCAGAAGGTTGATCACCAACCATTGCAGCCATATGATCCTTCTTTGTAAAGTCAACAACATCTCCACCATGATTGTCAAGATCAATATTCAACTGTTTTATGACTTTATGCACATATTCAATCCTATCTAAATGCACCCCTGCCTTGTTTACTGCTTGACGAAAATCAAACCAGATATTTGTTAATGCCAATGATACCTGTTCCATCTTAAAGTAATCACTAGATACTGAATCAATATTTGATGAAGTTCAGCAGTCAGCAATTTTCATCCAACGGTTCAAAACAAGACTTCTAGGGAACTTTGTGACACCAATTTGCTTCAAACCACAAAATGCATGTCTACAAAGAATTCCGCACATTACAAATTTTTTGCAAGAACACACAGCATGATTTTGACTAACAGACACCTGCATGAAAGGAAATATGAAAATTAAAAAAATCATAAAATTGCACATCAAAAATTCTTATATCACTAAATATATACAACATATCACTAAATATATAAACCTATATCACTAAATATAAACAACACAAATCACAAACTAAGACAGTTGCTTATTGGAATTACTACTCAATAACAGTAATCGATTAAATACAAGACAGTTGCTTGTTGGAAGAAAACATGAGAAAGAATTACCTTGAACAGTTTATCTTTTACTTTCACATCCTTGATTTCAAGATGTGTAACACCTTCAACTTCCTCACTCATACGTTTAATTTGCATATCTAAGCACGAGCAAATAATTTCTTCCTGAACTTTATAAAAGATTGCACGTGTGAACAGATCTGCTGCATCATTTTCAATAAACCATGTTGAAATACAAGTTGGAATACTAGACTTTGTCTCATGATCTAGCCGAGCTGTTTCATTTCTTTGCCTATCCATTGCACTCTAGAAACGCAACCAGAATTCACAGAGTGTATCTCCTTGCTTATGGAACTGTGAGAAAAAGGAATTCTCACTCTCAGACCTTGAAGTTGTCCGCATCAAACCAAACATCGGCTCATCCCTGAAAAATGCTGGTATCCAAGAAGATCTTATCGCATACATATCTGCCAACCACTTATTACCATGTAAGTTGAACTCTTCAATAATAGATTGCCATCCTCTCTCAAACTCATCAATATCTATAGTTGAAGACCATATGTATGTTTTCATTTTTTTCCATAAAATCTGTCTCCTTACATAAACGATTACCAAGCTACACAAAAGCATTGAAAACCAAATTAAAAAACTAACCTATTCTTAATTCAGATTGCAGACCATATGTATGCTATGAAAGGAGAAAATACATGTAAAAAAAATATACCTTGATAGGGAACTTTTGCAAGATATGCCACATGCATAACCGATGCTTACTAGCAACCAAACCATTAACGGAAGAAAACGATGCAGGGACAGCAATCTTCATAGCTGGACACTGGTCAGTAATAATAAGAACAGGATTCCGTCCCATGGCTTTTACAAGATGAGCAAAAGCCCAACTATAATCTTTAACACTCTCTTGAGATAAAAGGCATGATGCGAACGTAACACATTTTTCATGTTTATCAACACCAGTGAATGGAGCAAATATCATGTTATACCTGTATACACAAATAGTAACTAAACAGTGAACCTTAAATAATTAACCTTAAACCATAAACCTTAAATAATTAACCCCAATTAACTACAATCAATATGCTGCAAACTAGAGTACCATGTAAAGCTGAGGATAGTCATATTCAAACAACACGGAAAGTGGTACTAAAACCTAGCCTTGCAAAGTCTCAATACACTAAAACTGTTGTTTTTGAGGTCAAAATCTGTTCCTGTATCTTCTACTATTTATGGTTCGAGGCTTGATCGAGAAGTTTCTACTCCTAAGATGGAGAAAACTGAATTTATGAAGGAGGTGATAAAGGAAAGGACTGTGAAATTTAAATTGAAGGAAAACAATTTGGCAAGGAAGAATCAAGCCAACCTAATTCTGCAACTGACTCTGGATGTCATCACAGGAATGTGGCATCTGAGCCTGATAGTGACATGCATTGTCAAGAAAAGTACCTGCTTTAGATTTGTTAAGCATGGAACCTAAACAGGCATTATCTGTAATATGCAGGCTGAATTTTCAGTATCAAATGAAAATTCTAAAGAAAACAAGGAGCAACCAAGTCCAATTTCAGTTTTGGAACCTTCGTATAATAAGGATGAACTTGGCATAGCTAAGTTTTATAACAATTCAAAGCCAGAAGGAAATGTTAAGTAAATATCAAGTTACCTTGTTGAAATTTTGTGTGTTTCACTCTTCAAATTCACATTTGTTTACGAAGATGAATTTAATACACAACAGGTTAATATAAATAAATTTAATTCAATCACCAATGTATATTACAGATTTCACAACATCTATATTAAAAGAAAAGACAGAACTACTTTTTACTTACTTATTTGTATCGAAGGTTGCATCAAACGAAACAGCATCACCATAAATTTCGAAATTCCTCCGACCAATTCCATCTGCCCAAAATAGCCTCAACAAGTGTCCTTCTGAATCAACATCATAAGCATAATAAAATGATTCAGACGTCTCTTGCATGACCTTGAACTTTTCAATCATCATCTGCCCATCCCTTTCACCAATATAACATTTTAAATCACGATCAAAATTTCTAAAATCACGTAATGTAGCACCAACATTGGAATAACCACCCATCATTTCTTTAGCAAGGCTAAATGACTTACTGCATCCTATATTAACTTTCGGAGCATCAAAAACAATGTTTCTCAGACCAAGAGTCATCTCTCTATTAGCTCTCAAAAATTGCCGTCCACTTTCAGTAGCTAAAGGGTGGTTATGTAGTTCTACAAAAGACAAAACAAAATATCTACTCATACTCATGTACTTCACCACCATTTTAGCTCTGCAACCACATCTCTGAGAAACAGTCCTCCTCCTCTTGACTACATTACTACAACTAACATCAGTTACATCATTGAAACCTTCATGACTACATACAAAATGTTTAAGAACTATAGTGCCTTCTCCATCCTTTTTCTCTGTTGACTTTCGGACAGTAAAGCCAGATACTTGACCATACTGCTTGTAAAACTTATAAGCTTTATGTAAGCTTTCAAATACCATATCTTTCACTGGAATGCAGCTCAGATCAACACAATTAGGTTTGAAATACCTATTGCCACCAGGAGACAAGCTGTAGCTGCTCACAGAACCATCATTTTCAGTAGAACATACACAACTACTAACATCACTACTAACTGCAACACGAGATGAGTCGCCACAATACGAACCTGAAAAAATAAAATTTACCACAATTATCACTAATTTAAAGACAAATATGCACTAATTTACCAATTATATCAAGAACGAATATGATTACACTAAACGACGTATCAAAAACAGTAATCGATAAAAACTAAACAATTAACTAATAATCAAAAGATGAATTCATTGCAGAGATGACAAAAACATAAAACGAGCATCTTCGTTTAAATACGAAGATAAATAGGAACATAAAGAGATATCAAAATCGAATTACTACACTGAACAGAGCATAAATGCGAAGATAATCACAATTTCAGAACGTAATCACAAAATATTCATATAAACACAAAATTTCAAACCTATAAACTTCATGTAGCTCAAATATTCACAAAATACGAAGATAATCACGATTTAAGAAGCAACATATTAAAATTTAGCACATAAACATATGAAAAGCTCAAAAATCATTGAAATTACCTTGATTGTCACTAATTTTAGCCAAATCTGTTGTAATCATGATGAAAATTGATCAAAATTCGTTTTAAAAAAACAGAGAACAAGAGACAGAGATGAAAATTAGAGAAGAAACAAGAGACAGAAACGAGTCGGGAGAGAAACGAGACGAGAGAGAAGAAGATTATCGAAGAAAGAAGAGAGAGAGAAACAGAAAACGGATAGAATTGAATATACGTAATCTTTGTCTGTTTTTTTCTTTTTGTAGGTTGACCAAATCAACGGCTGTGATTAAAACATAGTAGGAAAATTGTAATGGTCCAGATTGGTTCTTAGTTTGTATTTTAAAAAAGGTTTGTATTTGATCATTTGCCTATATATATATATATATATATATATATATATATATATATATATATATATATATATATATATATAGAGTTGCACTCCATGAAGAACACCTTATATAAAGAACAATAAAGAACACCTCATATTTAATTCAATATAAGAGTTCCGTCATGACACCCAATACAAAAAGTTCTTATTTTTTTATCTTCTATCCATTTAGGAAAAAAAAATTAAAAAAATTTATTTGGAAAAATCACTGTTCATGATGACATCAGCAGTGACGTCATCATGAACAGTGATTTTTTTCAAAAATTTTTTTTTTTTAATTTTTTTTTTGCTGAATGGATAGAAGATAAAAAAATAAGAACTTTTTGTATTGGGTGCCCCTGGCGGGGCCAATGGATCTATTGGAATAAATGATTTTATAGTGTTCTTTATTGTTTGTTATATAAGAGATATAAGAGTGTTCTGTATGGAGCAATGGCCAATATATATATATATATATATATATATGTATATATATATATATATATATATATATATATATATTTCGTATAACCTGTAAAGAGGTTGCTTATGATCTGCCAAGATAGCTTTGCTCGACAAAATTAGTTTCTTGTGCGGGAGTTGGTGTATCCTCACGCTATTTTCTTTGAACTGTAGAAGGGACCTAAGGTCATATCACAAAAAATAATACCAATTTTATGTTACAAACGATCTTCCAATAAGTTTTTACCTGATGGAGGGAGGAGGTCTGAGAACGTAAAAAAGATTTTTTTTGAATGTCGAGTCCCAATACCCGAGTGACGAGTCACCCGGCCCCTAGAGGCTGGGAGCCTTGAAGCTGAAATATCGGTTGCAGATGCAAACAGAACTCAAGTACCATTAGGCACTAGCCAGTAGTTCCTACCACAGCACCAATGTTATTTCTGTCTACA
Organism: Saposhnikovia divaricata; assembly: GCA_036435485.1. Taxonomy (NCBI): domain Eukaryota; kingdom Viridiplantae; phylum Streptophyta; class Magnoliopsida; order Apiales; family Apiaceae; genus Saposhnikovia; species Saposhnikovia divaricata. Next base: position 128,512,356 of record CM071596.1, on the reverse strand, counting down.
TTTTTAGGAATGAAAATTATGAAATGTTTCTTTATCAATTATCAGGCCATGCCAAATATTATCCGGATAATACATGTGCCTGCTGGTCTAATTTTATAAATATTAATACAAGTTCAATATCAAATCCAAAACCCCACCCAAGGCACCAACTACCACCCTTTGCATTCTTAAAATCCCTCCCCATCCAACTAAAGTCTCCAACAATTCAACCCCTCTCCAGCTCTTCCTCCTCGTTCATAAATCACATTTATTGGTTTTTGTAGTGTCCATCTGACTCCAACCATTAATGCCCACCATAAAAAATCTACACTAATTCATGCTGCTACATTCTACTACTTTGTTTGAAACACAACATATATTATTTCTACTATTCAATTGAAAGCGTAAGAAAATGAAGCTTATTCCATTCCTTTTCAAGACCACCGAACCAACACTATCTTCTTCTTCTTCATGGCCATGGCCATATTGTCGAAACCCCAAGACTCTGTCTTTTCGAGACCAAACGATAAGGAAATCAGATTATATAGCTGCAGAGTCAAGCTTTAATAAATCATCCATTTGCGAGTTGTCAACTGATAATGAACTCAGTTTATGTACCATTCAACTGGAAGAGGATGAATGCTCTGACAAGGGTTTGAATCAGACAATAGAGAATGTGATTCGAGGGGCGAGATCTTCAACGGAGAGGCTATTTTTCGATGATCACTTGGGAGAAGCAACTGGTTGTCTACTCGGAGATAAACATCAGCTACCAAAGACTAAAAGCAACAGTGATATTATTAACAAAAATGATTGTGCTACAAGTAATGATAATAAAGTAGTGTTAAAGGAAATGGACTCGAGCGATCCCTTCGAAGATTTCAAGAAATCAATGGAGGAAATAGTGGAGGCCAGCGGCTTCAACATGAAAGATGATTGGGATTCACTTCATCAGCTTTTGAGTTGGTATCTAAATTTCAACTGTAAAAGCAACCATGGCTATATAATTGGAGCTTTCATAAACCTGTTGGTTTCACTCGAGTTCACCTCTGCTTCCAACTCTTCTTTTTCTTCTCCAACTTCATCATCTTCCGGTACTTGGTGTGAGAATGATCATCCGCATCCCAGTTCTTCTATTTCATCATCGGCAACTGTCATAACAGAGTCTCCTATTTCTGATTTGTCTTTCTCTTCTAATCGTTCAACTGGTCCTTTTTTATTGACTCTATATGAAGAAGAAGAGGAAGATGACGAAGATGCAGGTCTCGATCATTGTCTCACCTCGTCATCAGGAGGAAAACAACATTAGTGAGACTGACTAACTAGCTTTATTAGTATTACATGTTTCCACCTCTAATTTTTATTCATTATAGATTAACATGGTTAACGTATTTGAATGTTGAAAATATACGTACAGGTTGAAATGAAAACCGTGAGAACCAAATGTTTTGCAAAGCAACAATCCCGCAACATTTGGTTCTCACGATTTTCCAGTTGCTTAGCCCCTTCATAGACTATTAATTAATCTATTTTAGTTTGACAACTGATGATAGCAACAAACCAACATGGTTACATCGATTATTGTGTGTGTGTGTTTCGAAACGAGTGCGACAGGTCCATGGAAGAAGATTGAATGAAACAAGTCGAAAATGGAGATATATGCCGAGTAGCTAATGTCTTATTTTTCGTTCATTCATTTTTACCATATTCAGCTTAATTACTGCATTACTGCCCTGTTAAATGGTTGATGAGTATAATATGTGGAGCAGATGACAATTTTTTTTTTTTTTTTTTTTTGCGGTTGAATGGTTTCTGTAGGAGAGATAGCAATGTTACCATGTTAGGTAGGGGATAGCTGAGTTTTGCTATGTATTAATTGAGAAATCAGATTAGATTTATTACTCCATTTGTAATTTTGTATACAGTTGGTGGGTAAAGAAAAGCTTTGCTTTAACCGTTCAACTGCATTTCACATTGTTAGAATAAATCATGTATATAAATACAACATAATATATATACATGAATCTCCTGATCAAAACTATGAGTATAGATAAATAGCGGAATCGTACCTGAATCGAAAGAGGCCATTAATGATTTTGAGAGAGTCCGAAGAGCGCAAGTACTTGAAGGCTTTGATCTTCACTATTCTCCTCTATACGTAAGGATGAGGTGTGTGTATTTTCTGAATAGTATGAGACGCGTACCTTTTGTTCTCACATAATATTCTTTATATAGAGGGAATAGTGGGACCAACCCTAATGGGCTAAACCTATAACCGTCCATCAAAATTATGGGTTTGGGTACTTAAGCCATTATTAATATATATATCCAAATATATATTTTGGATGTAATAATTAATATATATATATTAAATGCTATTTATATATTTAATTATTAATTAAGCTCTAGTCTTATTTAGATGATTAATAATAAACCCGATGGGCCATAAATAATGGATTGGATCCCATCGAATCCAACATTCTCCCACTTGGCCGAGGGTCAGTATATCATCGACATACATATAGCAAGACTTCATTATTGAGCTTTACATCCCTTAAGACAGGCTAAATTTTACATCATACTAAAATAGAATTAAAGGTAGTATCATACTCGTATAGAGATATGAAACCGTCCTCCAGTTACAATCCAAGTATAATTGCAAAACTTAGCAAAAGATATAGCTTAAAGTCATGAACAATATAATATATCATAAGCAATAGCAAATCAATATGTTCATGAGGTCCTTACATAATTGTTTGTTCCATAAACTTCGAATGTGCACAATAATAGAAGTAACAAACTAAATACTTTGTCCAAAAACCATAACATAAGGTGATCACAATACTAGTGTCTTACAATAAAATCCATGAATCAATAAGAAAGATTATCAACCAAACCCATGCTAGAAACATGTTCTCGAAATAGATTGGGCGGTAAACCTTTTGTCAATGGATCCGCCAACATAGCAACTGTACTAATTTGCTCAATAGACACTTGTTGTTTTTGAACTCTTTCTCGTACTACAAGATACTTTATATCTATGTGTTTTGTCGCATCACTTATCTTGTAGTCTTTAGAGAAAGAAACAACAACTTTATTATCGCAATAAATTTTCAGTGGTCTAGAAATAGTGTCAACTATTTTGAGATACGTGACAAAATTCCTCAACCATAGAGCTTGCTTCGTTGCCTTATAGCAAGCCACAAATTCAGCTTCCATTGTAGAAGAGGTATGCAACGACTGCTTAGCACTTTTCCATGATATAGCTCCTCCAGAAAGCATAAAAATGTAACCTGAAGTGGATTTCAACTCATCTTTACACCCAGCATAATCAGAATCCGAATAACCAATAACTTCAAGGTTATCTGTCTTTCGATATGTGAGCATAAAATCTTTTGTACCTTGCAAATACTGCATGACCTTTTTAACAGCTTTCCAATGATCCGGACCTGGATTTATTTGGTATCGCCCTAGCATTCCAACAATATATGCTATGTCTGGACGAGTACAAACCTGAGCATACATAAGACTCTCAACTGCCGAAGCATAAGGAATATTCTCCATTTGATCCAATTCCAGCTGATTTTGAGGACATTGTTTCAAGCTAAATTTGTCACCCTTGACAACAGGAGCAACGCTTGGAGAACAATTTTGCATGTTAAAACGTTTGAGAACTTTATCAATATAAGCTCTTTGTGATAAACCCAAAATTCCATGAGATCTATTTATATGAATTTCAATGCCCAAGACATAAGATACTTCCCCCAGATCCTTCATATCAAAATTCTTATGAAGGAATCTCTTTGTCTCATGCATTAAATTCATATCACTACTCGAGTAGAATATCATCCACATATAGTACTAAAATAATGTACTTGCTCCCACTCACTTTTAGATATATGCATTGGTCAACAAAATTTTCTTTAAACCCAAATTTTCCAATCACATCATCGAATTTAATATACCACTCTCTAGAAGCTTGCCTTAATCCATATATGGACTTCTTTAACCGACATTTCATGTGTTCCTTGCCTTTGACTACAAAACCTTCCGGTTGTGACATGTAGACATCCTCATGCAAGTCACCATTAAGAAAAGCGATTTTAACATCCATTTGGTGTAACTCTAAATCATAATGAGCTACTAATGCCATGATGATACGAAATGAGTCCTTACTCGAAACAGGGGAAAATGTGTCATTATAATCAATTCCTTTTCTTTGTGTGATGCCCTTTGCAACCAATCTAGCTTTATATCTTTCGATGTTCCCACTAGAATCAAGCTTAGTTTTGTAGACCCATTTGCAGTCTACAGCTTTGACCCCTTGTGGCAACTCAACTAGATCCCATACATCATTATTCTTCATGGATTTCAACTCATCCTCCATGGCTGCAAGCCATTGAGTTGAATGGTTACTAGCAATAGCTTCTTTATAAGAAATAGGATCAGGTCCCATGCCAAGATTAGACTCAATTTCATCTAAATACACAATATAATCATCCGAGATTGCTGATCGTCTTACTCTTTCTGACCTCCTAAGAGGTTCAGTAGTATTATTGTCATCTTGAGGTGGTTCTTGATGTACATTCTCATTTGCACCAATATTTTTATCATCATTTTCTGGTGCAGTAATATCTGGAATGATAGGAATAGAGACATTTTCCTGAATATCTTCCAGATTTATCTTTTGAGATGTACTCCCACTGACTTCAGCATCCTCAAAAAATACTGCATTTCTAGTCTCAACTATTCGAGTGGTGTGTGATGGACAATAAAACCTAAAACCTTTAGATCTTTCGGGGTAACCAATAAAATGACAAGTAATAGTCTTAGGGTCCAATTTCTTGATGTGTGGGTTATATATTTTCGCTTCAGCCAAACAACCCCATACATGCATATATCCAAAATTAAGTTCCCTTTCAGTCCATATTTCATAAGGTGTTTTAGGCACAGACTTACTTGGGACCCGATTAAGGATATGCATAGCTGTTTAAGGGCTTCAACCCACAAAAATTCTGGCAACGTACTGTGACATATCATGCTTCGAACCATATCCATAAGAGTTCGGTTTCGTCTCTCAGCAACACCATTCTGTTGGGGTGTACCCGGCATTGTGTAATGAGGAACGATGCCACATTCTCGTAAAAATAAGGCAAAAGGTCTTGGATTCTGTCCAGATTCAAAGAATTTTCCATAATACTCTCCTCCTCTATCAGATCTAACAACCTTAATATCTAATTTAAGTTGTTTTTCAACTTCTGCTTTATAAATTTTAAACATATCGAGTGCTTCAGATTTTTCATGCAAAAGATAAATGTAGCCATAACGTGAGTAGTCATCAATAAAAGTAATAAAATACTTATGACCACCTATGCCTGGAGTGTATGGTCCACTAATGTCAGTGTGGATTATCTCCAAACACTTAGTGCTACGAGTTGCACCCTTTTTGTTTGTTTTTACAAATTTTCCTTTAATACATTTAATACATGTGTCAAAATCTGAGAAATCTAATGGATGAAGAAGTCCTTCTTTAACAAGTATTTCCATTCGACTTTTGGATATGTGACCCAGTCGTTCATGCCACAATTTTGAGGAATTCTCATCATTTCTTTTTCTCTTTTTAGAACCAGTTGCAACTTCATCTTGCACATTCATTGAAATTAAGGATTCACTAAAAGAAGCATTCAAACATAATCTGTAAAGGTTTCCCTCTAACAGCCCAGAGCCAATATACTCAGAATAAAGAAATAGAGAAAAACCTTTATTTTCAAATTTAAACGAATATCCATAAGCGTCTAACTTTGAAACAGAAATAAGGTTTCTAGTAATACTGGGAACATAAACAGTATCCATTAAATCCAAATTAAAACCACTTTCCAACATAAGTCGGAAAGTTCCTACAGCTTCAATTTGTACTTTGTCTCCATTTCCAACGAGTAAATATCGGTCTCCTTTATTTAGCTTCTTCACGGAAAGGAATCCCTGCAATGAATTAGTTATATGCACAGTTGCACCAGTGTCTATCCACCATTTATTTAAAGGAGCTTCAGATGTAAAAGCTTCATAACAAACATAAATAGATGCATTACCTTTCTTATCTAAACACTCGCGAAATTTGGAACACTCTTTCCTTATGTGTCCTTTAGCTCTGCAGAAGTTACATTTAGGACCTCCAAAGTTCTTTGTGCCAGAAGTCTGTCCCTTGTCTTTCGTGACAGCTGCATCAATTCCCTTTTTCTTTTGACTATTGCCATATTTCTTTCCTTTTCCTTTAGCGGGTGTCGTGGTCACAACATGAGCACTTTCAACCTTCTCAGACCTAAGGCGTTCTTCTTCTTGAACGCACATAGAAATCAGCTCGCTCATCTTCCACTTTTCTTTCTGCGTATTGTAGTTGATCTTAAAAGGACCAAATTGTGCAGGAAGAGAAGTCATTATGAAGTGGACGAGAAAACCTTCAGAGATTTCCATGTTCATATCCTTAACTGAGAAGCCATATCATTCATTCTCATAATGTGATCACGAACACCACTTGAACCATTATACTTGAGAGTGACCATTTTCGAGATCAGTGTAGTGGCTTGAGCCTTAGTGGAAGCCTTGAATTGTTCCTCAATGTTCGCTAGGTACTCCTTTGCATTATCAGATTCGGGAATTGCTCCACGAATTGCACTAGTAATGGAGCCCTTAAGAATCATTAAGGAAACACGGTTGTTATGTTCCCATTTTGCATAATCAGCCTTTAGCTCAGCAGAGCTTTCGGCCGTAATGGCAGCAGGTTTTGCAACCCTTATGGCATAATCAAGGGCAGTAACTCCCAACGTAAGATCAATTTGCTCTTTCCACTTCTTAAAATTAGAGCCACTCAATGGTTCAATGTGTGAAAAGTAATTGGTAAATGAAACAGGACCAAATGCTGAATCAAGGTTAATCACAATCATGCACATAAGTACAACAAGTACAATAAATATAATCCACATGATGAAAAACAGTTAGTTCACCAAATAACACATAAGTTAAATAAACTGAGGGATAAGCAGTTTATCTAAATAGGAAAAATAAAATACACAAAAATTTTCCTACAATTAAATTAAATTTCATATTAATATCTTTCGTTGGGCCGATTATCAATACTAAATTAATTTTATCATTAAACATGAGATTACAAAAAGTAAAATATTAAATTATATCACCGTTGGGCAGAACATAATTTAAATTCTACAATTTGAACTTTAAAAATTTCGTTTGCAAAATTAATATACAAATCTTCCGTTGGGCCGATTTGTACATCAACTTGTACACGTACGTTAGGTGATTTATCATTATCTTAAATAAATAAAGTAAAAGATTTTCGTTGGTCCATCCAATACTTTAATAATTAAGAAATCACTCTATTAGTCCATAAATAACTTAGTAATATTTTACATAAGGGACTAATATTTTTCATAAGTATCCCTTGAAACTAATATTATTATAAATTAATATATACTAAAAGGCCATGAGTTTAGTAAATATAATTTATAAATAATTAAATATAATAATGGTTACGAAATTAACCAGACTAACATGACAGAAAGTTTAACAGGAAGCTTGGTTGTAATTTTTAGTCCATTATTTTAATGACTAAATAATTAATCATTAAGCATGACATTGAATAATGGCACGGTTATGTCATTGAAGTAATAAATAATGGCACGTAATTACCAACATGATGACAATACAACCTTTTATATCCAGAAGTTTTGATTAGCAATTAAAGAAAAACATGCATATTACAGCCAAATTAATCATGTACCAGGCAATTAAATTACATGTCAAAATATCGGACATGATTAATACAGTACGCATAGGTAACCTAATCATCACGTGTATTCTAATTAATCATTAAACCCAATACGTATAATATCTCGATCAAATATATTTATCGCATAAATTAAAATTTATTAACTCAAAGAATCAATCAAGGAGTTTGCTCGGATACCAATTGTTAGAATAAATCATGTATATAAATACAACATAATATATATACATGAATCTCCTGATCAAAATTATGAGTATAGATAAATAGCGGAATCGTACCTGAATCGAAAGAGGCCATTAATGATCTTGAGAGAGTCCGAAGAGCGCAAGTACTTGAGGGCTTTGATCTTCACTATTCTCCTCTATACGTAAGGATGAGGTGTGTGTATTTTCTGAATAGTATGAGACGCGTACCTTTTGTTCTCACATAATATTCTTTATATAGAGGGAATAGTGGGACCAACCCTAATGGGCTAAACCTATAACCGTCCATCAAAGTTATGGGCTTGGGTACTTAAGCCATTATTAATATATATATCCAAATATATATTTTGGATGTAATAATTAATATATATATATATATTAAATGCTATTTAAATATTTAATTATTAATTAGGCTCAAGTCTTATTTAGATGATTAATAATAAACCCGATGGGCCATAAATAATGGATTGGATCCCGTCGAATCCAACACACATTTCATACATACATAAAGTTAGGGGTGGCAATTTTTGATCCAATCCGAAACCCAACACGAATCCAATTCGAGAAAATACGAATTTAGGTTAATAGATATTCAACCCGAAATAATTATGTACAATCAAACACGAACCCGAAATCCGAAAATTACCCGAAAATTAATGAACCCTCTATTTATAGCCCTCATTTTGAAATAATTTATCTTTAAAATAACTAAATTTAAGCACAATAAAGTAACTTTCACGTACAATGATAGAGACATCTTAGTTGATTTATAAATATTTAATAATAATAACAATATTTTTTAAATTTCATGCCCTTTTTTACACCTCAGTGGGTACAGTACATATTATACATTTGAATTGTAACTTTCACGTGCAATGAAAGAGAGAATGAACTATTTTTTCTTAAAATTTCTGAAAAAGCAATCAATACATATAAATCGGGACAGAAGGAGTATATAATATAAGAATATATTTTCAATCACTCTAAAAAAAAGTTGAGGTGGTGAAACTCGAAATGACCCGAAACCCGACACGATCCCGATAGGTACAGTTAGGGTTAGGAAAAAATCAACCAGAAACAAACATGTACAATCTGACTCGACACGATTCCGACCCAGAATCCGAAATTGCCACCCCTACATAAAGTACATCTCTAGCAAGATTTAATTGGCGTCACTTTATTTACGGTTTACTGGTGTAACTTAAATAAATAAGCACCATGTAAGAGCAAGTGCAATAGCTTTTTAGTTGATTTCTAAAGAGCATTCACATCCCATTTTCCATCCCCAACCCCAAAAACTTACTAAAAATAGTAAATTCCCAAATAAAAATAGTAAATCCCCAAAATTATCAAAAAGTTTCTACATCCCATTCCCCATTTTCCATTCCCCTATCCCTATATTCTTTTTTATATTACTTTTTTCTCTCTCTTTCACTTACAATTTTAACTACCAAAACTCACCCACTATTATAAATACAATTTAATATTATTATATGAGGAGAGAGAGTGTATGAGGATGGGGATGAGACATCAACTTTGGTCCCTAAATATGGGGACTCAAAAATTTCCTGCAAAATCAAACCCCAAAATGGGGAATGGGATGGAGGAGTGTTTTAGAAGAAAAGTTGGACAAATCCTCAAATTATAAGGATGAGGTTGGGGATGGGGATGGGATGTGAATGCTCTAAGAGCATTTCAAGGATGCACACCCCTTACCAATTTTAGGGATTTTCTTCCAAAAAACACTCTCCAACCACTTCTCCTCTTGCCAATATATTTTAGGGGAGAGAAAATAGATCCCTACATGTGAGGATCCAAATATCAGCCCCTATCTTTCTCCACGTCATCTGCTCCCCTTCCCATTAACTGGTTTATTTAAATTTCAAACTTTTAAATTTTAAAAATTAAACTTTTAAAATATAGGGTATCTATATAGGGATTATCATTGGAGTGAAATATCATTTTGATTTCCTATATTATTAATAATCCTTATTTTAGGGGCTAAGGAAAGAGTGCATCCTTGGAGATGCTCTAATAATATAATAAAATAATGGTTTTTATTGATTTAGGAATCTTGTTTTATATATTAGCTCCAATAACATTCCCTATATTCATTTCTTATTACTATTACAATGATAAATTTGAAATAAATTAGAGAATGTGATATGAAAAAATATTGAAAAATGGAGGGAAATGAATTTTTTATTGATAGAAATCAAATTAGAGATGGTTAGTGGTTCCCCAAAAGTAGGGGATTTGCTAGAGGTCCTTAATGATTTAGAGAACCTTAGCACATTGTTGTAGGGATGGCAAAATAATCAGATCCGATGGATACCCGATTCGAAACCTGAAATTTTGGATTTACCGAACCCGATTTTTTGGATTTGGATTTAGATATGATTTTTAAACCCGAAAATTTTTGGATTTGGATTTGGATATTATGTATACCGATCCGAACCCGACCTGAAACCCGAAAATCAATCTGAACTCGACCCGAACCAGAAAATCGAAAAAAACCCAAATTTATATATATATATATATATATATATATATATAAAATTTATACTTTTATATATTTCGTAATGTAATACATTATATATAAAAATCACTAGTGCATCGTATAATAAATAACCTTGTATTATTAAAACCTAAACATTAAAACTATTTTAGACTCTAAGTCTTTAAGATGTACTTCATATCAAATCTATTTGGCTATTTTAACGATTAAAATTCATTTAAAAATTTATTTTAAATAAAATTTTATAACAAAATTAAATATATAAATATTAAAATTAATGCACTGAATATAATTTATTTATATAATATATATAATATTATTTATAATGTATAAAATATTAAAGTGTGTATTATATAAAATTGTATTTAAAAATTCGGGTTTTGGATTTCGAGTTTCGGTATTATCAAAATCCAAAAAAATTCGGATTCCGGGTATACCCGAAATCCACACGAAATTCATTGGATCGGATTCGGGTTTCAGTTTTCGGATATTTTTCGGGTTCGGGTCGGGTTCAGGTTTGGATTTGGATTTTGCTAAACCCGACCCGATCCAACCCGATTGCCATCCCTACATTGTTGGCGCCGTGTTTTGTACTAAGTTCCTTAAATCTTGATTTAGGAAGCAATATAGGGAAGTTGTTGGACTTGCTCTAAGCACGAAGTGTAAGTCAACTGCTAGCTAGCTAAGACACAACTAACTTGCAACTTGGGATTGTATACCTAACACGGCAACACGTCTTGATGTAATGGTATCTTCCTCTCCCTTTACGGGATTTTAAGGGTTCGAACTTTAGGTGTGTGTGTTTAACTAGCAAGAAAAAGAAAACAGTACAGATAATCTAGGCTGTTGATTCGAAGAAATATAGTAAAATTATATGAAAGCAACCAGGTACCGTTATGGGCAGGAACACACTGCATGGAGTGGTCCTTTGCATGTATGTTCATAGAATTATTGTGCATATATATCTGCACCTGCAAGCAATATCATAAACCCGGAAATTGAGATGATGAGAATAGTTTATATGGGAAGTTGTACATTGCTTATCCTGAGACTAAATTTGCTCTGAGGTTAGATTTAGCAGGACAAAAAGACCACCTGAAAGGTAAAACTTTTTTACTCTGGGTTACATAAGAAAGGTCTGGGAATCTGTTATCTTAAAATATTATTGACCATACCATGATGAAAGAAAGAAGAGAAGTCACAACTTTGTATCATATTGAAGAGCAGTTTATTAAGTCAGAATTTGTTTTTTATATGTGATTGTAGTGACAAGGTCACATCTGAATGGAAATGAATTTGGTTGGTGCCCTGGTGGTCCTAAAGTAAGGACCAAACTACTAGTCTACTACTGAGTTTCATCTGATCTTCTATTTTAACTGAAGTTTATTATAAAGACATTAAAACTCAATAAAAATAGTCAAGAGATTACAATCTCTAACATTTAGCCTATATCCTAGCAAAACATATCGATCACTAGAAGAAAATTCGCCTCTCAAGACGGATTTTTGGCTTAAATATGCACCGAGTTATTCTGCAAACTTGAGACAAATTAAAAGATACCATGGGCCATCCATTAAAATACGTCTGTCACAAGAAGCAGATATCCATTTAGTGCTGGAAGATACATATTTAGACCATTTAGTGCGGCACGGAGTGGCCATTGCAGCAAGGTGCAGGGCGACCACCCTTGAACTCCCAAGATCAATTAACGTGTGTATATATATATATATATATATATATATATATATATATATATAGGGTCCTACTCTACTACAAACTACAAACTAAACACTAATTCAATATTTCATGCTAATCTAATGATCAAACTAGGGGTACCTCAATACAAAAAGTGTTTAAAATAATTGGCTCCATTCAGAAAAAAAATAAAAAAATAAAAAAAAAAATCACTGTTCACGTGATGATGGCAGTGGATTTCACTGGTTAACGGTGCTTCGCACCTTCTTGTACGGCGCTTCGCGCCTTTATCATTCTAAAGTTGTAAGGAATGACAATTAATGGTAAAGGCAATAGACGATTGATGGGTGTGTCGAGGGCCTGCGGCCCTCATGACTACCTAACTCATCCGTTTACTGTCTTAAATGCTTCGCATTTCCACGGCAAGTTTTTTTTTTTTTTTTGTACATAAAGCCAATTATTTTAAGCATTTTTTGTGAAGGTACCCTTGGCGTAAACCTTAGAATAAATGAAATATAATTAATCTAGTGTTAGTTTGTAGTTTGTATTTAAGTATTGGTTTGTATTTGAGCAAAAGCCAATATATATACTAGGATTGTGCCCGCTGCCGCGGACTTTTTTTTGTCGAGTTATTGTAGATATCTTTGAGAATAATAATTGTTCTACGTTAAACATCCCTTATGTTTATTTCGTTAAAAATACATAAAGTTGTGCTACGGTTTGGATTTAAGTTTGTTGCATATAGTAGATATATCGGTTGTGAAAAGCACAATTCCCTCTTGGCACGCATACATTTAACCACAAAAAGAAGACAGCAGAATAAGACATCAAGGTTCATGAAAAAACTTGGAAAGAAATGGCATAAGTAAATACATAAATGCTTTATCAATGAAAATGGAGAAAATAGACATTCAGTTCAAATGATGCCATTTGCTGAATAAACGCATCAAGGTTTCGAAAACAAATTGCATAAAGCAGACATCAAAGCAACATCGTTGAGGCAACGCAAAAACATTCCAAAATTATGCCACAATTTTTTCATCACATCAAACTCCTAGAGCTGAATAACCTACTTCCATCCATCAAGTACCTTAGTTAACAGTTGATTGAAATAATTTACAAAAGCATAAACATGCATTCAAAAGCAAACTGAAAGCATAGACATAGCTGATTAGTTTGTGAAGTTAAGTTCGATTTGGACCAAAGCTGTTCTTGACCTCCCTTCCCAACTGCTTCAATTCCTTCATGTCTTGCATCAAGATTGCATGATTGGCCCTAAATTGGTCAGAGAAAGCTTCAAAACCAGTCATCATCCCTTCGATTTTCTCAGCTAATTCTCGCATGTTGATTTGTAAATTTGTTAGGGATTTCTCGACCCTTTCTGGGTCTCTGTTCTTGTTATATTCTTAATTGTTAATTTTTTCATGGATTACATAATGAAAATAATGGTTACAAAACAATTGTGCCATAAACGTCCTATTGCCAAAAACAGATTAACCAAGGCTAAACTACTCAATACAAAATAATCAAAATCGAACTTTGCCAAGATCAACATGGTACATTTCTATAGTTCATTTTTTACATCATACTTTTAGAAGACATTGAAACTTTCAACACTTTTCGAAACCCATCATAGTATGCTTCGGCAGGCCATTACAAACCTCAATTTAACACTTGTTTTCGCTTCCAAGGGCATGCCTGGCAAGACCTAAACAAATCGTACGATACTGCTATTCTTACGGTACTGGAATTCTTAGGCAACTCTTTGAATTTATCATTCGGTTGGCCCCTGCAACAACACCAAGAATGATGCTCCAACAACACCTTATCGAACTACCTTTCTAAAACACGCAGCAACATACTTATGTATATTCAGATATTTAAGTGTCTGTGCTGATTTTTATAGTAAACAATCTAAACTCCAAAGCGACTGAGAAACGAAGGAAACATCATTAATCTTTGGCTAAACACTGCAACTTTATAACCTACACTCACCTTGTTCAAACCATGACATTACATTCCCTTGAACTCATGATTCAACCGTCGAATATTTTGTACCTGTAAGTATGACCACATCATTAGTAATTTCTCTGGAACCACCTCATTACACAAAATCTTTACTAACAAACCATTTTTGTTTGAGACATTTCATCAAACACTTAAAAACCTACACAAAAACTTAGGTCAAAACAAAACAAACCGGCAAACAACACCAAGAATGATGCTGCAACAACACAACATCAAACTACCTTTCTAAAACACGCAGCAACATACTCAAAATCATTCAGAAATTTAAGTGTGTGTGCTGATTTTTATAGTTAACAATCTAAACTCCAAAGCGACTGAGAAACGAAGGAAGCATCATTAATCTTCGGCTAAACACTGCAACTTTATAACCTACACTCACCTTCTTAGAAACCTATATTAATGAACAAAGCATTATTAATAAATAGAGCATTATTAATGAACAGAGCATTTCATCAAACACTTTGAAACCTATATAAAACAAAGCATTGTAATCAAATCGTAGGGCATGCCTGGCAAGACCTAAACAAATCGTACAATACTGCAATTCTTGCGGTACAGGAATTCTTAGGCAACTCTTTGAATTTATCATTCGTTTGGCCCCTGCAACAACACCAAGAATGATGCTCCAACAACACCAAGAATGATGCTCCAACAACACCTTATCAAAGTACCTTTCTAAAACACGCAGCAACATACTCAAAATCATTCAGAAATTTAATTGTGTGTGCTGATTTTTATAGTAAACAATCTAAACTCCAAAGCGACTGAGAAACGAAGGAAGCATCATTAATCTTCGGCTAAACACTGCAACTTCATAACCTACACTCACCTTATTAGAAACCTATATTAATGAATAGAGCAAATATTAATGAACATAGCATTATTAATGAACAGAGCATTTCATCAAATACTTTGAAACCTATATAAAACAAAGCATTTTAATCAAATCGTAGGGCATGCCTGGCAAGACCTAAACAAATCGTACGATACTGCAATTGTTACGGTACTGGAATTCTTAGACAACTCTTTGAATTTATCATTCGTTTGGTCCCTGCAACAACACCAAGAATGACGGTCCAACAACACCAAGAATGATGCTCCAACAACACCTTATCGAACTACCTTTCTAAAACACGCAGCAACATACTCAAAATCATTCAGAAATTTAAATGTGTGTGCTGATTTTTATAGTAAACAATCTAAACTCCAAAGCGACTGAGAAACGAAGGAAACATCATTAATCTTTGGCTAAACACTGCAACTTTATAACCTACACTCACCTTGTTCAAACCATGACATTACATTCCCTTGAACTCATGATTCAACCGTCGAATATTTTGTACCTGTAAGTATGACCACATCATTAGTAATTTCTCTTGAACCACCTCATTACACAAAATCTTTACTAACAAACCAATTTTGTTTCAGACATTTCATCAAACACTTACAAACCTATATAAAAACTTAGGTTAATACACTTACAAAGCAAAAAACAACTGACAAACCTGAACCTCTTTCAGACATTATATCAAACACATAGCAACAATACGCATCAAAGAACATAGGTAAATCCTCCTCTTCACAGCGAACAAAAAAATTCTGCAAATACATAAACAAATCAGAAGATTAGATAACTATTAAAGAAAATCAATCAAAATATCAAAATCTACAAACGTCTCGAACATAAATAACACCAAACCAAGAAAATAAATCAAAATATCTTAATATACACACGGCTCCAACATAAATAACAGCAAAGCAGGCGAAAAGAAATACAACATGGTTGACACAAATAATTGAAAAGCATGTACTACATCAGTACTAATAACCAAAAAAAGTAGAAGAGGGAAATTTGAAATTGAAAAGGCAATGAGTTTTCACCACATATTTTGAAACCAGGTACTGTAACAACGTGGGGGGGTACGTGGAAGAAAGGACAGCACCACATGCGCAAGAAACAACACCTTATCAAAGTACCTTTCTAAAACACGCAGCAACATACTCAAAATCATTCAGAAATTTAATTGTGTGTGGTGATTTTTATAGTAAACAATCTAAACTCCAAAGCGACTGAGAAACGAAGGAAGCATCATTAATCTTCGGCTAAACACTGCAACTTCATAACCTACACTCACCTTATTAGAAACCTATATTAATGAATAGAGCAAATATTAATGAACATAGCATTATTAATGAACAGAGCATTTCATCAAATACTTTGAAACCTATATAAAACAAAGCATTTTAATAAAATCGTAGGGCATGCCTGGCAAGACCTAAACAAATCGTACGATACTGCAATTGTTACGGTACTGGAATTCTTAGACAACTCTTTGAATTTATCATTCGTTTGGTCCCTGCAACAACACCAAGAATGACGGTCCAACAACACCAAGAATGATGCTCCAACAACACCTTATCGAACTACCTTTCTAAAACACGCAGCAACATACTCAAAATCATTCAGAAATTTAAGTGTGTGTGCTGATTTTTATAGTAAACAATCTAAACTCCAAAGCGACTGAGAAACGAAGGAAACATCATTAATCTTTGGCTAAATACTGCAACTTTATAACCTACACTCACCTTGTTCAAACCATGACATTACATTCCCTTGAACTCTTGATTCAACCGTCGAATATTTTGTACCTGTAAGTATGACCACATCATTAGTAATTTCTCTTGAACCACCTCATTACACAAAATCTTTACTAACAAACCAATTTTGTTTCAGACATTTCATCAAACACTTACAAACCTATATAAAAACTTAGGTTAATACACTTACAAAGCAAAAAACAACTGACAAACCTGAACCTCTTTCAGACATTATATCAAACACATAGCAACAATACGCATCAAAGAACATAGGTTAATCCTCCTCTTCACAGCGAACAAAAAAATTCTGCAAATACATAAACAAATCAGAAGATTAGATAACTATTAAAGAAAATCAATCAAAATATCAAAATCTACAAACGTCTCGAACATAAATAACACCAAACCAAGAAAATCAATCAAAATATCTTAATATACACACGGCTCCAACATAAATAACAGCAAAGCAGGCGAAAAGAAATACAACATGGTTGACACAAATAATTGAAAAGCATGTACTACATCAGTACTAATAACCAAAAAAAGTAGAAGAGGGAAATTTGAAATTGAAAAGGCAATGAGTTTTCACCACATATTTTGAAACCGGGTACTGTAACAACGTGGGGGGGTACGTGGAAGAAAGGACAGCACCACATGCGCAAGAAACAACACCTTATCAAAGTACCTTTCTAAAACACGCAGCAACATACTCAAAATCATTCAGAAATTTAATTGTGTGTGGTGATTTTTATAGTAAACAATCTAAACTCCAAAGCGACTGAGAAACGAAGGAAGCATCATTAATCTTCGGCTAAACATTGCAACTTCATAACCTACACTCACCTTATTAGAAACCTATATTAATGAACAGAGCAAATATTAATGAACATAGCATTATTAATGAACAGAGCATTTCATCAAATACTTTGAAACCTATATAAAACAAAGCATTTTAATCAAATCGTAGGGCATGCCTGGCAAGACCTAAACAAATCGTACGATACTGCAATTGTTACGGTACCGGAATTCTTAGACAACTCTTTGAATTTATCATTCGTTTGGTCCCTGCAACAACACCAAGAATGACGGTCCAACAACACCAAGAATGATGCTCCAACAACACCTTATCGAACTACCTTTCTAAAACACGCAGCAACATACTCAAAATCATTCAGAAATTTAAGTGTGTGTGCTGATTTTTATAGTAAACAATCTAAACTCCAAAGCGACTGAGAAACGAAGGAAACATCATTAATCTTTGGCTAAACACTGCAACTTTATAACCTACACTCACCTTGTTCAAACCATGACATTACATTCCCTTGAACTCATGATTCAACCGTCGAATATTTTGTACCTGTAAGTATGACCACATCATTAGTAATTTCTCTTGAACCACCTCATTACACAAAATCTTTACTAACAAACCAATTTTGTTTCAGGCATTTCATCAAACACTTACAAACCTATATAAAAACTTAGGTTAATACACTTACAAAGCAAAAAACAACTGACAAACCTGAACCTCTTTCACACATTATATCAAACACATAGCAACAATACGCATCAAAGAACATAGGTTAATCCTCCTCTTCACAGCGAACAAAAAAATTCTGCAAATACATAAACAAATCAGAAGATTAGATAACTATTAAAGAAAATCAATCAAAATATCAAAATCTACAAACGTCTCGAACATAAATAAAACCAAACCAAGAAAATCAATCAAAATATCTTAATATACACACGGCTCCAACATAAATAACAGCAAAGCAGGCGAAAAGAAATACAACATGGTTGACACAAATAATTGAAAAGCATGTACTACATCAGTACTAATAACCAAAAAAAGTAGAAGAGGGAAATTTGAAATTGAAAAGGCAATGAGTTTTCACCACATATTTTGAAACCTGGTACTGTAACAACGTGGGGGGGGGTACGTGGAAGAAAGGACAGCACCACATGCGCAAGAAACAACACCTTATCAAAGTACCTTTCTAAAACACGCAGCAACATACTCAAAATCATTCAGAAATTTAATTGTGTGTGCTGATTTTTATAGTAAACAATCTAAACTCCAAAGTGACTGAGAAACGAAGGAAGCATCATTAATCTTCGGCTAAACACTGCAACTTCATAACCTACACTCACCTTATTAGAAACCTATATTAATGAACAGAGCAAATATTAATGAACATAGCATTATTAATGAACAGAGCATTTCATCAAATACTTTGAAACCTATATAAAACATAGCATTTTAATCAAATCGTAGGGCATGCCTGGCAAGACCTAAACAAATCGTACGATACTGCAATTGTTACGGTACTGGAATTCTTAGACAACTCTTTGAATTTATCATTCGTTTGGTCCCTGCAACAACACCAAGAATGACGGTCCAACAACACCAAGAATGATGCTCCAACAACACCTTATCGAACTACCTTTCTAAAACACGCAGCAACATACTCAAAATCATTCAGAAATTTAAGTGTGTGTGCTGATTTTTATAGTAAACAATCGAAACTCCAAAGTGACTGAGAAACGAAGGAAACATCATTAATCTTTGGCTAAACACTGCAACTTTATAACCTACACTCACCTTGTTCAAACCATGACATTACATTCCCTTGAACTCATGATTCAACCGTCGAATATTTTGTACCTGTAAGTATGACCACATCATTAGTAATTTCTCTTGAACCACCTCATTACACAAAATCTTTACTAACAAACCATTTTTGTTTCAGGCATTTCATCAAACACTTACAAACCTATATAAAAACTTAGGTTAATACACTTACAAAGCAAAAAACAACTGACAAACCTGAACCTCTTTCACACATTATATCAAACACATAGCAACAATACGCATCAAAGAACATAGGTTAATCCTCCTCTTCACAGCGAACAAAAAAATTCTGCAAATACATAAACAAATCAGAAGATTAGATAACTATTAAAGAAAATCAATCAAAATATCAAAATCTACAAACGTCTCGAACATAAATAACACCAAACCAAGAAAATCAATCAAAATATCTTAATATACACACGGCTCCAACATAAATAACAGCAAAGCAGGCGAAAAGAAATACAACATGGTTGACACAAATAATTGAAAAGCATGTACTACATCAGTACTAATAACCAAAAAAAGTAGAAGAGGGAAATTTGAAATTGAAAAGGCAATGAGTTTTCACCACATATTTTGAAACCGGGTACTGTAACAACGTGGGGGGGTACGTGGGAGAAAGGACAGCACCACATGCGCAAGAAACAACACCTTATCAAAGTACCTTTCTAAAACACGCAGCAACATACTCAAAATCATTCAGAAATTTAATTGTGTGTGCTGATTTTTATAGTAAACAATCTAAACTCCAAAGCGACTGAGAAACGAAGGAAGCATCATTAATCTTCGGCTAAACACTGCAACTTCATAACCTACACTCACCTTATTAGAAACCTATATTAATGAACAGAGCAAATATTAATGAACATAGCATTATTAATGAACAGAGCATTTCATCAAATACTTTGAAACCTATATAAAACAAAGCATTTTAATCAAATCGTAGGGCATGCCTGGCAAGACCTAAACAAATCGTACGATACTGCAATTGTTACGGTACTGGAATTCTTGGACAACTCTTTGAATTTATCATTCGTTTGGTCCCTGCAACAACACCAAGAATGACGGTCCAACAACACCAAGAATGATGCTCCAACAACACCTTATCGAACTACCTTTCTAAAACACGCAGCAACATACTCAAAATCATTCAGAAATTTAAGTGTGTGTGCTGATTTTTATAGTAAACAATCTAAACTCCAAAGCGACTGAGAAACGAAGGAAACATCATTAATCTTTGGCTAAACACTGCAACTTTATAACCTACACTCACCTTGTTCAAACCATGACATTACATTCCCTTGAACTCATGATTCAACCGTCGAATATTTTGTACCTGTAAGTATGACCACATCATTAGTAATTTCTCTTGAACCACCTCATTACACAAAATCTTTACTAACAAACCATTTTTGTTTCAGGCATTTCATCAAACACTTACAAACCTATATAAAAACTTAGGTTAATACACTTACAAAGCAAAAAACAACTGACAAACCTGAACCTCTTTCACACATTATATCAAACACATAGCAACAATACGCATCAAAGAACATAGGTTAATCCTCCTCTTCACAGCGAACAAAAAAATTCTGCAAATACATAAACAAATCAGAAGATTAGATAACTATTAAAGAAAATCAATCAAAATATCAAAATCTACAAACGTCTCGAACATAAATAACACCAAACCAAGAAAATCAATCAAAATATCTTAATATACACACGGCTCCAACATAAATAACAGCAAAGCAGGCGAAAAGAAATACAACATGGTTGACACAAATAATTGAAAAGCATGTACTACATCAGTACTGATAACCAAAAAAAGTAGAAGAGGGAAATTTGAAATTGAAAAGGCAATGAGTTTTCACCACATATTTTGAAACCGGGTACTGTAACAACGTGGGGGGGGGTACGTGGAAGAAAGGACAGCACCACATGCGCAAGAAACAACACCTTATAAAAGTACCTTTCTAAAACACGCAGCAACATACTCAAAATCATTCAGAAATTTAATTGTGTGTGGTGATTTTTATAGTAAACAATCTAAACTCCAAAGCGACTGAGAAACGAAGGAAGCATCATTAATCTTCGGCTAAACACTGCAACTTCATAACCTACACTCACTTTATTAGAAACCTATATTAATGAACAGAGCAAATATTAATGAACATAGCATTATTAATGAACAGAGCATTTCATCAAATACTTTGAAACCTATATAAAACAAAGCATTTTAATCAAATCGTAGGGCATGCCTGGCAAGACCTAAACAAATCGTACGATACTGCAATTGTTACGGTACTGGAATTCTTGGACAATTCTTTGAATTTATCATTCGTTTGGTCCCTGCAACAACACCAAGAATGACGGTCCAACAACACCAAGAATGATGCTCCAACAACACCTTATCGAACTACCTTTCTAAAACACGCAGCAACATACTCAAAATCATTCAGAAATTTAAGTGTGTGTGCTGATTTTTATAGTAAACAATCTAAACTCCAAAGCGACTGAGAAACGAAGGAAACATCATTAATCTTTGGCTAAACACTGCAACTTTATAACCTACACTCACCTTGTTCAAACCATGACATTACATTCCCTTGAACTCATGATTCAACCGTCGAATATTTTGTACCTGTAAGTATGACCACATCATTAGTAATTTCTCTTGAACCACCTCATTACACAAAATCTTTACTAACAAACCATTTTTGTTTCAGGCATTTCATCAAACACTTACAAACCTATATAAAAACTTAGGTTAATACACTTACAAAGCAAAAAACAACTGACAAACCTGAACCTCTTTCACACATTATATCAAACACATAGCAACAATACGCATCAAAGAACATAGGTTAATCCTCCTCTTCAAAGTGAACAAAAAAATTCTGCAAATACATAAACAAATCAGAAGATTAGATAACTATTAAAGAAAATCAATCAAAATATCAAAATCTACAAACGTCTCGAACATAAATAACACCAAACCAAGAAAATCAATCAAAATATCTTAATATACACACGGCTCCAACATAAATAACAGCAAAGTAGGCGAAAAGAAATACAACATGGTTGACACAAATAATTGAAAAGCATGTACTACATCAGTACTAATAACCAAGAAAAGTAGAAGAGGGAAATTTGAAATTGAAAAGGCAATGAGTTTTCACCACATATTTTGAAACCGGGTACTGTAACAACGTGGGGGGGGGGGGGGTACGTGGAAGAAAGGACAGCACCACATGCGCAAGAAACAACACCTTATCAAAGTACCTTTCTAAAACACGCAGCAACATACTCAAAATCATTCAGAAATTTAATTGTGTGTGCTGATTTTTATAGTAAACAATCTAAACTCCAAAGCGATTGAGAAACGAAGGAAGCATCATTAATCTTCGGCTAAACACTGCAACTTCATAACCTACACTCACCTTATTAGAAACCTATATTAATGAACAGAGCAAATATTAATGAACATAGCATTATTAATGAACAGAGCATTTCATCAAATACTTTGAAACCTATATAAAACAAAGCATTTTAATCAAATCGTAGGGCATGCCTGGCAAGACCTAAACAAATCGTACGATACTGCAATTGTTACGGTACTGGAATTCTTGGACAACTCTTTGAATTTATCATTCGTTTGGTCCCTGCAACAACACCAAGAATGACGGTCCAACAACACCAAGAATGATGCTCCAACAACACCTTATCGAACTACCTTTCTAAAACACGCAGCAACATACTCAAAATCATTCAGAAATTTAAGTGTGTGTGCTGATTTTTATAGTAAACAATCTAAACTCCAAAGCGACTGAGAAACGAAGGAAACATCATTAATCTTTGGCTAAACACTGCAACTTTATAACCTACACTCACCTTGTTCAAACCATGACATTACATTCCCTTGAACTCAAGATTCAACCGTCGAATATTTTGTACCTGTAAGTATGACCACATCATTAGTAATTTCTCTTGAACCACCTCATTACACAAAATCTTTACTAACAAACCAATTTTGTTTCAGGCATTTCATCAAACACTTACAAACCTATATAAAAACTTAGGTTAATACACTTACAAAGCAAAAAACAACTGACAAACCTGAACCTCTTTCACACATTATATCAAACACATAGCAACAATACGCATCAAAGAACATAGGTTAATCCTCCTCTTCACAGCGAACAAAAAAATTCTGCAAATACATAAACAAATCAGAAGATTAGATAACTATTAAAGAAAATCAATCAAAATATCAAAATCTACAAACGTCTCGAACATAAATAACACCAAACCAAGAAAATCAATCAAAATATCTTAATATACACACGGCTCCAACATAAATAACAGCAAAGCAGGCAAAAAGAAATACAACATGGTTGACACAAATAATTGAAAAGCATGTACTACATCAGTACTAATAACCAAAAAAAGTAGAAGAGGGAAATTTGAAATTGAAAAGGCAATGAGTTTTCACCACATATTTTGAAACCGGGTACTGTAACAACGGGGGGGGGTACGTGGAAGAAAGGACAGCACCACATGCGCAAGAAGCAACTTTTTGAGTATTATAGAACAACTTCATGTAGAAAGGACCTTGAAATAGGTATAATACCTCGTATTATACAGGTATTTCCCATACAATACCGTAGAAGTAATGTATTATCCGTAGCAATACGGGGAAAATCGTATAAATAGGAGGGCAAATGTTGAGATAAAGCAAAACTCTGAAGGATACATCGGTAAATGCATAGGAAAAGAGTCATCAGAAATTATAACTTATATAGATATATACACAGGACTCTACATGATGAATCCAAACTTATAGGCAAGCATGACATATTTGGCTGGGAATCATTTACGCATTTGCTATCTGGATTCTATGATTTCTATGTCGGCACATGTTGAATGTCATTTGACTTCCATGTATGTGGAATGCCACTCGTAATTGTCGTTGCGTTTCTCAGATTTTGAACGTCTCGAAACTCTTTTAAATATCTATTTTATGATATAACTATATGGAGCAACCGGGAAACAATGCAACCTCAGCAGCAGCAATTTCAGGAAGACATCCCAGCGTAAAATGCTGCACGTGTTTCGCTACATGTTAGTTAAATTTCGTCTTCTTTAACTTGATATTTCATTAATCAAATTACAATGGTTGTTAAACTATTAAGTTTAAACTATCTAGGCAGTAACCACTAACCAGTAGGCGATATATATTACTTTTATAAGCCACGAACCTTCTAAACCTTGTGCCAAAATATTTTGTCGAGAAAGTACGAAGCTGAGCGTTTTTTTTTTTTTTTTTTTTTTTTTTTTGGCGCCTTTCTCTGTTTAGCACTATTCATGAGCTAGAAACCACCTTATGCGAGAGAACTACCACAAAATTTATATTTTATATTATATTAGAAGCACAA
Organism: Saposhnikovia divaricata; assembly: GCA_036435485.1. Lineage (NCBI taxonomy): Eukaryota > Viridiplantae > Streptophyta > Magnoliopsida > Apiales > Apiaceae > Saposhnikovia > Saposhnikovia divaricata. Next base: position 128,487,461 of record CM071596.1, on the reverse strand, counting down.
GTCGTGGGAACTTATTTAAATTTATCATTAATTTATTATTTTTATTCATCTTAAAATTGATATTATATTATATGAGAAAAATATTATGGAGAGCATTATTTTATTGAAAACCGGAGATCCTATACGTGTTGCAATGAAAACATTACAAAATTTATTGTATTGTTAAGAATTTTCTATGAAAATCACTATTGTTTTAAAAAATTTAAAAATTATTTATATTTTGCAAGTAAAACATGTCATATAGAATAATACGTTTTACAATATTTTCAGTGTAGAACAATTATGATATTCAAGATTTGCTTGTAAGAAATACATCAATTTCAAGATTTTTAGCAAAAAGTGATCTTGACATATAGAATTCGACTATGTATTGTATTATGTATTGTATATAATATCTCGGCATATCTTTTTAAAGTTGCATTATGTTTTTGTATATAAGTAATCTATACTAATTATATAAATTCCGAAACATTGAAAGTTTTGGTACCTGTTTTTTGGTACTAAGTGAATTTACTTATTTACCCTTTATTATAAAGAAATATATATATATGATATCCTAAAATCCTAAAATAAATAAATAATAACATAATATGATTAATGGTAAGTAGTCGATTGCTTTTTTTCACAATTACTTTTAATTGAAGATATTATCTTTTATAAACACCCACTAATCTTACAATCACAAATATCTATACTATTATATAAAAGCTGAAACAATAAAAGAGTTTTGGTACCTGTTTTTTGTTACTAAGTGAATTTATTTATTTACCCTTTATCTATCTATACTATTATATAAATTCCGAAACATTGAAAGTTTTGGTACCTATTTTTTGGTACTTAGTGAATTTACTTATATACCCTTCATTATAAAGAAATAGAAATACACATAAAATAAATAATAACATAATATAATTAATGGTAATTAGTCGAGATAATATCTTTTATAAACACCTAAAAACATCAATCGTATCATGTCTTTCCATCATTAATAATTTCTTTCCAATTAAAACACGTTATAATTAATGATAATTAGTCGATTAAGATGATAAAATTAATGGTAATTAGTCGATTGCCTTTTTCAAATTAATGGTAATAGTGATTGCCTTTTTCACATTTACTTTTAATTGAACATATTACCTTTTACAAACACCTAAAAACATCAATTTTATCATATCTTTCAATCATTAATATTTTTACGTTACCTTTTTAATTTATAACAAATCTTACAATCATTAGTATATACATGAAAATATCACATCATATTTCTCAATTATTAAAAAAATATATTAAAAATCGTATACATTCTTTATAATAATGAAACATGAATATAATCTGTAAACATGAGTATATTAAATTATATTAAATAAAAATTTAAAAAATTATTAAAAACAATGATTATGCAAAAACATAATTATAATATTAAATAAAAATTATAATATAATACAAGAATTCCGTGCATTGCACGGGTTATAATCTAGTACTATTAAAACTCCTAAAATAAATAATAAATACTATACTATTATATAAAAGCTGAAACATTAAAAGTTTGGTTGGTCGGTCGGTCGGTCGGTTGGTCGGTACAGTACTTGTTGATTTTGTGTATTACGTTTTTATATGTTATTATATTTATTTATATGTTTAGTTCGAAGAATTTTAATATTCTATCTGTTAAGCGATCTGAAAACAGAACGGCTATTTGTTTAGTTCGGTTATCTGTTTACTACTCAGCAGGGCCGTCTCCAGCATTTTGGAGGCCCTAGTTTTCTAGAATATTGGAGGCCCAAAATGTTTTTTCCCAAACGAAATAAAATTTCATAAATCAAAATTATTCAAAAAACTATAATAATACAAAGTAGCAAACTGAAACTAAGAAGTTACTACCCTTTTCTACTAAAAAATCAATCTTTTTCTGAGGCATATTTTTCTCCCAATTACCCGGATCAACTAAATCATTTAAATTTTCATCCACATAATTTTCAGGCAGATTTTCATCAGTCAGATTTTCATCCACAAAATTCTTTGGCAAATTATCATCCACATTCACATCATCCAAATTTTCATCAACATTAACATCATCCAAATTTTCATCAACATGAATTTGAGGCAAATTTTCAATAATTGTTGCATTCTCTCTTGAATTATCCAATATATTAACAGGTTTTACATACCTATTCATGGATCCCGTCAAAGATTGTGTGAGTTTATCTTTCCTATCTTTCTTCTTCCTTTTCGAACTCATGTTTCCTTTTACCTGTCATCTGTAATCAAAACCAAATACATCAATTTAAGAATTATATTAAACAAAACATAAAAAAAGAAGAAAAAGAGATGAAATATTTAATCTTACCTTCTCTGTATGACTGTATCTCACGGCTATAGTGTCGACTGTGTCAGTGTCCCTGTATCTGTGTGTTACAATGTTACAAAATAGATTAGGTTTTCTTTTATTTTATATTTAATGATTGGGCTTCTAAAATAATGTATGGGTTGGGCCTGACTAACTAAACTAGCTGCTAAGTGTTTTTTTTAACGTGTTTTAGTATAGACTTTTGAGTTTAAACAAAAACAATTAATAACAATATATAATATATATGATATTTTAAAAATATGTGGCCCCTAATTTGTTGGAGGCCCTAGGATGGAACCTAGGGTGACCACCCTTGAAGCCGGCTCTGCTACTCAGGTTGTAATGTCAGTACGGAGGTTTATCCCGACTGGATGCCGTTGTTTTAATGAATCCATTCTTTTTGTAAAAAAAAATGATATTTTATATAATATAATAAATACATTTAGAAGTTAATTTAGTCAAACTTTTGTTACATATGACATGTGATGATATGTATTAATGAGATTACCAAAATTGAAAGATTCACTCAAATAACAAATCTTACAATCAATAATATATACCCGAAAATATCACATCATATTTCTCAATTATTAATAAAATATATTAAAAATCGTATACATTGTTTATAATAAGGAGACGTTAATATAATCTGTAAACATGAGTATATTAAATTATATTAACTAAAAATTTAAAAAAATAATTAAAAATAATGATTTTACAAAGAAATAATTATAATATTAAATAAAATTTATAATATAATACAAGAAACCCGTGTATAATTTTTATATAAGATGATTTTATAATAATTATATAAATGTTATCCATGATATTTCTAGAAAAGGAGAGATTTTAGTCAGAAAATATAGAAAAGATAATAGGATTTAGTTGAAAAAAGTAATTGGTTAATTATTAATAATTATAAAATCTATACTATTATATAAATTCCGAAACATTGAAAGTTTTGGTATCTTTTTTTGGTACGTAGTGAATTTACTTATTTATCCTTTATTATAAAGAAAAATATACATGACATCTAAACTATTAAAACTCCTTAAAAATATGTAAAATAATATAACTAATGGTAAGTAGTCGATTGCCTTTTTTCACATTTACTTTTAATCGAAGATATTACCTTTTATAAACACCTAAATATATACTATGTTATATAAAAGTTCAGATTAAAAGTTTTGGGATATTACCTTTTATAAACACCAAAAAACATCAATCGTATCATATCTTTCAATCATTAATATTTCCTTTCGAATATCATATCTTACAATAATTAATATATACCAGAAAATATCACATCATATTTTTCAATTATTAATAAAAGATATTAAAAATCTATATACATTGTTTATAATAAAAAACATTAGTATAATTCGTAAACATGAGTATATTAAATTATATTAAATTAAAATTAATTAATTTTATAATAGCCGAAACATTAAATATTTTGTTACCTATTTTTTGGTATATATTTTTTAATATTTCGTGAATTTACTTATTTAACCTTCATTATTAAAAAAAATATACGATATTTATACTATTAAAATACTTAGAATAAATAATAACATAATATAATTAATGTTAATTAGACGATTGCCTTTTCACATTTACTTTTAGTTGAAGATATTACCTTTCATGAACACCTAAAAATATCAATCATATCGTATCTTCCAATCATATCATATCTAGCAATAATTTTCATATACCCAAAAAAATCACATTATATCTTTTAATCACTAACAAAATATAATAGAAATCCGTGTGCTATGAATAATGATCATTAAATTTTTAGTAAAAAATCAGAAACGTTTAGATCTAATGATTAAATATATTATATAATTATTTTAATTTACTAAAATTTCAAGGTTCGAATTCTATCAACGATTTATTTTAAAATTTTATAATATAAGTTTTAAACCATGCATATCATTAATTAAATTTATATTAAATTATTAATATTAAAATTATATGATATCTAAACTATTAAAACTCCTAAAAAAAATGTAAAAGAATATAATTAATGGTAAGTAGTCGATTGCCTTTTTTCATATTTACTTTTCTTCGAATATATTACCTTTTATAAACACCTAAATCTACACTACGTTATATAAAAGTTGAGATTAAAAGTTTTGGGATATTACTTTTAATAAACACCTAAAAATATCAATCGTATCATGTCTTTCAATCATTAATATTTCATTTCGAATATCATATCTTACAATAAGTAATATATACCAGAAAATATCACATCATATTTTTCAATTATTAATAAAAGATATTAAAAAAATATATATACGATATTTATACTATTAAAACACCTAAAATTAATAATAACATAATATAATTAACGGTAATTAGACGATTGCCTTTTTCATATTTACTTTTAATTGAAGATATTACCTTTCATGAACACCTAAAAATATCAATCATACGTATCTTCCAATCATATCATATCTAGCAATAATTAATATATATCCAAAAATATCACATTATCTATACTATTATATAAATTCCGAAACATTAAAAGTTTTGGTACCTGTTTTTTGGTACTGAGTGAATTTACTTATTTACCCTTCATTATAAAGAAGCATAAATATACCTAAAATATATAATAACAAAATATAATTAATGGTAATAAGTCGAGATAATACCATTTATAAACACCTAAAAACATCAATCGTATCATATCTTTCCATCATTAATATTTCCTTTCGAATTTAAACACGTTATAATTAATGATAATTAGTCGATTAAGATAATAAAATTAATGATAATTAGTCGATTGCCTTTTTCATATTAATATAATAAAATTAATGGTAATTAGTCGATTGCATTTTTCACATTTACTTTTAGTTGAACATATTATCTTTTATAAACACCTAAAAACATCAATCGTATCATATCTTTTGATCATTAATATTTTCTTTCGAATCAAAACACATTACCTTTTTAATTTAAAACAAATCTAAATTAACGGTAATTAATAGATTACCTTTTCACATTTACTTTTAATTGAACATATTACCTTTTATAAACACCTAAAAACATCAAGCGTATCATATATTTCGATCATTAATATTTCCTTTATAATTAAAACATGTTACCTTTTTAATTTACAACAAATCTTACAATAATTAATATATACCCGAAAATATCACATCATATTTCTCAATTATTAATAAAATATATTAAAAATCGTATACATTGTTTATAATAAGGAAACATTAATATAATCTGTAAACATGAGTATATTAAATAAAAATTAAAAAAATTATTAAAAATAATGATTATACAAAAACATAATTATAATATTAAATAAAATTTATAATATACTATTATATAAATTCCGAAACATTAAAAGTTTTGGTACATGTTTTTTGGTACTGAGTGAATTTACTTATTTACCCTTCATTATAAAGAAAAATAAATACACCTAAATTAAATAATAACATAATATAATTAATGGTAATTAGTCGAGATAATACCTTTTATAAACACCTAAAAATACAATCGTATCATATCTTTTTGTCATTAATATTTTCTTTCCAATTAAAACACGTTATAATTAATGATAATTAGTCGATTAAAATAATAAAATTAATGGTAATTAGTCGATTGCCTTTTTCACATTAATATAATAAAATTAATGGTAATTAGTCGATTGCTTTTTTCACATTTACTTTTAGTTGAACATATTACCTTTTATAAACACCTAAAAACATCGTATTATATCTTTCGATTATTAATATTTATTTCAAATTAAAATACATTACCTTTTTAATTTAAAACAAATCTAAATTAATGGTAATTAATAGATTACCTTTTTCACATTTACTTTTAGTTGAACATATTATCTTTTATAAACACCTAAAAACATCCAGCGTATCATATATTTCGATCATTAATATTTCCTTTATAATTAAAACACGTTACCTTTTTAATTTACAACAAATCTTACAATCATTAATATATACCCGAAAATATCACATCATATTTCTTGATTATTAATAAAATATATCAAAAAGCGTATACATTTTTTATAATAAGGAAACATTAATATAATCTGTAAACATGAGTATATTAAATTATATTAAATAAAAATTAAAAAAAATTATTAAAAAATAATGATTATACAAAAACATATTTAAAATATTAAATAAAATTTATAATATAATATAAGAAACCCGTGCATTGCACGGGGTTATAAGCTAGTATCTTCTAATCACTAACAAAATATAATAGAAATCTGTGTACTATGAATAATGATCATTAAATTTTTAGTAAAAAATCAGAATACTTAGATCTAATGATTAAATATATTATATAATTAAATTAATTTACTAAAATTTCAAGGTTCTAATTCTATCAATGACATATTTATTTTAAAATTTTATAATATAAGTTTTAAACCATGTATATCATTAATTAAATTTATATTAAATTATTAATATTAAAATTAAAATAAAATATTAAAATTAATGATTTATCAAAATGTAATTGTAACATAAAATAAAATTTGTTATATATCAAAAAAATCCGTGCATCGCACTGGTTATAAGCTAGTAATTCTATAAATTCCGAAACATTGAAAGTTTTGGTACCTGTTTTTTGGTACCTGTTTTTTGGTACTAATTGAATTTACTTATTTACCCTTTATTATAAAGATATATATATATATATATATATATATATATATATATATATATATATATGATATCTATACTATTAAAATTCCTAAAATAAATAATAACATAATATGATTAATAGTAAGTAGTCGATTGCTTTTTTTTCACAATTACTTTTAATTGAAGATATTATCTTTTATAAACACCCACTAATCTTACAATCACAAATATCTATACTATTATATAAAAGCTGAAACAATAAAAGAGTTTTGGTACCTGTTTTTTGTTACTAAGTGAATTTATTTATTTACCCTTTATCTATCTATACTATTATATAAATTTCGAAACATTGAAAGTTTTGGTACCTATTTTTTGGTACTTAGTGAATTTACTTATATACCCTTCATTACAAAGAAACATAAATACACATAAAATAAATAAAAACATAATATAATTAATGGTAATTAGTCGAGATAATACCTTTTATAAACACCTAAAAACATCAATCGTATCATATTTTTCCATCATTAATATTTTCTTTCCAATTGAAACACGTTATAATTAATGATAATTAGTCGATTAAGATGATAAAATTAATGGTAATTAGTCGATTGCCTTTTTCAAATTAATGGTAATTAGTGATTCTCTTTTTCACATTTACTTTTAGTTGAATATATTACCTTTTATAAACACCTAAAAACATCAATTTTATCATATCTTTCAATCATTAATATTTTTACGTTACCTTTTTAATTTATAACAAATCTTACAATCATTAATATATACATGAAAATATCACATCATATTTCTCAATTATTAAAAAAATATATTAAAAATCGTATACATTCTTTATAATAATGAAACATGAATATAATCTGTAAACATGAGTATATTAAATTATATTAAATAAAAATTTAAAAAATTATTAAAAATAATGATTATGCAAAAACAAAATTATAATATTAAATAAAAATTATAATATAATACAAGAAATCCGTGCATTGCACAGGTTATAGTCTAGTACTATTAAAACTCCTAAAATAAATAATAAATACTATACTATTATATAAAAGCTGAAAAATTAAAAGTTTTGTTGGTCGGTCGGTCGGTCGGTTGGTCGGTACAGTACCTGTTGATTTTACTTATTTACCCTTACTCAATTATAGATAAAATGTATCCTACTAACTAATCAATTTCCCTTTTCAGGTTAAACATATTATCTTTTCTATTTTTCAATAATTAAATAATTTCCCTTTTTAGGTAAAATATAATATTTTTTATATTTTATCTAACTAAAATTTCTCCTTTATTAATCAATTTCCTTTTTCAGGTTAAACATATTACCTTTTCTATTTTTCAATAACTAAATAATTTCCTATTTCAGGCAAAATACAATATCTTTTACATTTTATCTAACTAAAATTTCTCATTTTTTAAAAATAATACGAGCAGTTTTGTTTAATAAAATAACATAATTATATTATAATTACTATTAACTAATAAATTACAATTTTCAGCCAAAACACGTTACCTTTTCTCTTTTCTTTAACTAAAGTCCCTCTTTTTCCAATTATAACATGGACGGTTACTTTTTTTAGCCAAAACACGTTACCTTTTTTCTTTTCTCTTACTAAAACCTATCTTTTTCCAATTATATCACGAGCGTTTCTATTTAATAAAAATAAATAATAATATTATAATACTAATAATTAACCGATTACCTTTTCAGCTAAAACGTATCATCTTTTCTATTTTTTCTAATTAAAATTCCTTTTTTTTAGAAATATCACGGACAACATTAATTTCTCATTTTCAAAACACTGAGCAATTTTATTTAGTAAAATAAAATAATTAAATTATAATTACAATAAACTAATCAATTACATTTTTCACATAAATCATGTCATCATTTAATTTTCACGTTAACTTTCTATTTTCTCTAACTAAAACCTCTATCTTTTCAATTATATCACGGGCGGTTCTATTTAATATAATAAACTAAAAATATTATAGTATTAATAATTAACCGATTACCTTCTTCAGCTAAAACGTATCATCCTTTCCTATATTTTTTTTAACTAAAATGCCTCTTTTAATAAAAATATCACGGACAATATTAATTTCTCATTTTCTAAAAACATTACGAGCAATTGTATTTGGTAAAATAACGTAAATAAATTATAATTTCTATAACTAATCAATTACCCTTTTCACCTAGAACATGTTACCTTTTCAATTTTATCTAACTAAATCTTCTCTTTTTCTAATCATATTACGGGCATTTTATTTAATGAAATAAAATAATAATTTTATAATTACTAATAATTAACCGATTATCTTTTTCAACTAAAACCTATCATTTTTTCTATATTTCTAACTAAACCCCTCATTTTCTAAAAAAATCACGGATAACATTTATATAATTATTATCAAATCATCTCATATAAAAATTTAAGACTCCAAAATCATGTATTAAAAAAATTTATTCAAATTAATGACAAAAAATTCACATAGTATTAAAAAAAAATCCGTGCATCGCACGGGTTTTAAGCTAGTACTATTATATAAATTCCGAAACATTGAAAGTTTTGGTACCTGTTTTTTGGTACTAAGTGAATTTACTTATTTACCCTTTATTATAAATATATATATATATATATATATATATATATATATATATATATATGATATCTATACTGTTGTGGAATAAAAACTAGTTTACGATTTTTAATTAATGCTAGGGTGGTTGAGCTTCGAGCTTTAATGGCTGCTTCTGCGTTCGAGACCGATCGGTCCTCACAGAATGCCTACGTATCTCTGTATTAGAGAATCAAGCCAAGAAAACGTAGTTCTGAGAATGAGGGGTCAGGCCCTTTATATAGGCTGAGAAGCCTTATAATTATGGTAGGATTCAGAGACTTAGTGGACAAGTCTTTGAGGAAGGTTCTAGATCTATTCCATATAGGAATCAGTTTCCATATTGAATTGGATGCCTTGGTGGATAAGTCTGAAGGGGATATTATCCTTATCCAACTCTTATTTGCTGAGCTGTTTATTACCCTTAATATTAATTACGAAATTAATATTTAAAATAGGATTTTGGGCCCTGTTGGTGGGCCCCACGTTTGGACCATATCGGGTCTAATTAATGCAACACTAAATGTGTCTTTAGGGCTTATTTTTAGCCCATATCATTTGCCCCCCAACTTCTAGGAAAACTGATCAGGTTTTCCTTGAAGTTTTAACGGTCCTTTCCAAGACTCGGGTCAGGGTTCATCTTTATACACTAGTGTTTCACGAGTATTGTCTTTATGTAAAGCGTGGAGCGACCGACGCGTTTACGACAATGTTAATTCGATGCTAATCGGCAGTAATCAGCCTTAACGACATTTAAACAAATGTTTAAACGACGTTGAACGGCATAAAACGGCACTAAACGGTACTAACTAGCCTTAAACGACACTTAAACAACGTTTAAGTGACGCCAACCGGCATTAAACGACACTAAACGGTGCTTATCGGCACTAACGGTGCTAATCGGCACTTAATCGGTGCTTATCGGCACTAACAAGCCTTGAATGACACTTAAACAATGTTAAGCGATTCTAAACAGCGCTAAACGGTGCTAAACGGCACTAGCGGGGGTCCGGGGGCAGCAGCCCCCGGGCGGGGTTCAAGGGGCGGCAGCCCCTGGCGGGGTCCAAGGGGCAGAGCCCCTGGCTGGGGTCGAAATTATCATTTCGACTCAAATTTCTGAATTTTAATCACAAATTTCGATCAGGAAACTTCACATTTTTAGACGGCACTAATGGCACTAATCGACGCTAAACAGTGCTAATCGGCACTAATCCGTGCTTAAACGGCACTAATCAGTGCTAATCAGCACTAATCAGCACTAATCGGTGCTAACAGACACTAATTTCAAACTCATATTTCACTTCTCTTGATTACCAAATCAAAAAAACCAAAAACAAGAAAAAAACGAAATTTTGCATACTCAACTCGAGCATCGCTGTCGGTCGGCCGGGCAAAAACCCGTACCGACCATCACTCCCGGTCGGCTGGAGGGTGTTGCAAGGGGCCGGTCGGCCGGAGCCCCGGTCGGCTGGTTTTTTTTCATTTTTTTTTTTGAAACGAAGGCAGAAAACCCGTATCGATGACCGAAGTCGGTCGGCTGGAGGGTTCCCCGTAGGGGCGGTCGGCTGAGGAGCCGGTCGGCTGGTACGAGCCCGTACCGAGAGTTGATTCCAGTCGGCTGTAGCATGTCTGGGGAGGCCGGTCGGCCGGTGACCCGGTCGGCTGAAAATTTTTTTCTTTTTTTTTTGTCGAACCCATACCAACCGTCGACGTCGGTCGGCCGACGTGTGCACGGAAGGCCAGTCGGCTGGGACACCGGTCGGCCGGTTCAATATCCATGCTGGCGGTCGAAGTCGGTCGGCTGGAGGGCTTCCCGGAGGGCCGGTCGGCCGAGACTTCGGTCAGCTACAAAAAAATTTTTTTTTTGCTCCGTTTCTTTGTTACAGTGGTTGGCTCGATCTCTATCAGTGATTTTGATCTTCACATACCGACATCTACCATCGACATGGAACCGACTTGGTCACTATTAGTGATTTTCAATTTCTACATACCGGCTGCGACCATCGATATGGAATCAATGTTTGGCCATTCATGGCTAGAGTTACTTACTTTCGCATACCGATATCGATCATCGATATGGAATCAATGTTGGCCATTCATGGCTCTGTTTGAGGTTTTATATAGTACCTTAAATCCCATCACTAATCCAGTGCTTAGTATTAATCTTCCCATTAAACTTTTCTTAAGCATACTTAGCTTTCAAAGCCCATCTGACTGCTCTGGTAGAATATTTTGCCAAAAATTCTTCGTTTCTCTCCCAACATATTATGAGTTTTAACGACTCTTTCCGTCCATAGCAGATAACTTTTGCTCCCTTTTCGTATTTAAACGATACTTGACCTGTAAACGCGAACCGAGCTGTGTTTCAACCTGAGATTACAGGTCACCTTTTCCTTATAAAAGGAGGGGAGCATCCTTCATTTCTCTTCACTTCTTCACTTCTCAAACTTTCTTAAGTTCTAAAGCTCTTGAGTTCTCTAGTTTCCAAGCTTCCAAGTTCAAGCTTCAAGTTTCAAGATTCAAGGTTCAAGATGGCTGACAAGCAAGCTGCTGCCCCCCAACTCTCCATGGAGGAGGCTTTCAGAAAAAGAAGCATGGCGCGAACAATGAAAGGTAAGCTAAAACTCATGCCCCCTAAATATATTGAACATCGGTTTGAGTCTACGCTAGATTTGCTAAACACTATGGGAGAGTCATTCCCAAACAGCTCCAGCTTAGTTGCTTTTAATAGCCCTTCTAAATTAAGAAAGAAGGATGTTGAGAAGATTAGAAACACTTATGGCTTTCCAAGCGCCATCAAAGTATGCCTTCCTAATCCAGGAGACAGAACCTGCAACTGGCATCCCGAAAGGATTTGCGTCATGAAAGGAGCATTGGAGGCGGAATTTAGGTTCCCCGTCCACTCATTTATCATCAGGTTCCTGGCAGAACTTCAAGTCCATCCTTGCCAACTTTACCCTAATTCTTGGAGGTTTCTGATCATTTTCTTGTTAAGATGCCACGAGTTGGAAATTCCTTGGAGTACAACCATGTTCAGAAGCATCTTCGCGGTCAAGAACTCTCCTGAGACTAAGCCGGGGTGGATCGGCTTTCAGCTTAGAAGCAAGCTTCCACATATAGTAAACTCTTTCTCCTTCCCTGACTCCCACCATTCCTGGGAGAGGGACTTTGTTGTTTTAGAGTGGGAAGGTGGCGACTGGGGTCACTTCTTCGTTAAGAGATTCGGAATTGTGGAGGATAGTTCACACTTCGTGTGTGATCTTGACCTCAAAGAGTTGGCAGACCGAGATAGGCTACTTGCTGATGATGGTCGCACCCACTATAAAACCATCTTGACAGAAAAGAAACTCATTGAAGCTGGCTTAAGCTTCCTTTCTTTAGAGGGTAATTTTTCTTTCATTCTACCATTATGAACTATGTTAGTTCTTATTCCAATGTTTTCCCTTCATTTTTCAGCTGCTGAGGAGATAGATAGCCGACCCGAAAATCAACCTCAAGTTACTAGAAGAATGATAAAGAAGGCGACAGAGCAACTGAACCCTCCTGACCGAAGGGTTCCTTCATTCCTAGAGGGATGTTACAAAGGGGGGAAAAGGTCCCGTAACGTTGGTGAGAGCATGAGAGTCCCTTTTGCCCCAGATTGGGGTATCTGCGAGCAAGACTCCATCTTAGGGAGTACTGATTTAGCCGTGTCCTGGTCCAGGCTCTCGATCACCGCCCCTGATCTCCTAACGGTAACGGCAGGGGACAAGGTTGATGAAGCTGAGCGCCTTGGTGCTCAAGCTCTTTATCAGGTACCAACTTTTACATTCGATCTCCTCATCTGCATTTTTTTTTAAAGAAGATGTCTTACTAATTTCTCTATTACAGGCCAATGCTTATCTTCAGTCTGCTACTCGTCAAGGCCGAGCCTATAGGGACAGCAATGAGGAACTGAAGAAGGAGCAAGCAACGTTCAAGGAGCAAATCCAAGATCTGAACTCTAGAGTTGTTCGATCTGAGGCCAACAGCTTATCTTATCAAAAGCAACTTCACTCGCTTGGCAGGAAGAAACTTTCTGATGCTAACAAGATAATTAACTCGTATCGCAAGTCGGAGGATTTCATTAATTTTATGGACAAGCATGATGATGAGGTGCGGCCTTTTAACATGTCAGTTGGGTGGAACAAAGCTATTGACATTGTGAGCAACAAGTACCCTTCGGTAGTGAATCCAGCGGACTTCCCCTGCCCTACCTGGGCTGTTACTAGCGGAAATCAAGACGCAGATCCTGCGTCAGGCTCTGGGGGTAGCCGCCGTCCTTCTGGTATGAGGAGGGCACCCAATGTTGTTAGCTCCAGTTCGACCTCTTCCCGTTCTGCTGGGAAGAAAGCTATGTCAGAGTGGGAAGCAACTGCAAGGTGAGTTTTTCTCGGCAAGCAACTTCGTGCCAGAGTCGATTCATCAACCGAGGCTTCAGAAGAGGAAGGGGACGCGGCAAAGAGAGGGAAGCAGCTGATGGAGATAGAGGCCAAAGAAGCTGAGGCAGATGAGGAGAGCTCCGGGGAAGAAAGCTCCGAGGAAGAAGAGGGCGAGGAGGTGGTGGAGGAATCCACCGAAGAGTGAATGGCCTTGCACGGCCTTGTTGGCCGCTTGTGGCTTTATGTTTTTCTGCTTTCAATCAAGGTCCTTCGGGACTTAACTTTTATTTGGTGATGTAATTTAACTTTGACCTTAGCCCCATGGGGGTGTTTATTTATGCACTTGTTTCATTTCCACTTGTGTATCTTTATTTTCGTTACTTGGTCATCTTTGACTTGCACTCATCAGGTGCTTGGCACATAAAATTACACAATCACAAATGGAAAACAAACTTGCATTAATAACTTGAAGCGGGTTCAACCCTTACATAAATACTCTATCTCCTACTGGGAGCAACATGCTCTGCAATGGTTTCATGGAACCTTATTTCTACTTCTCCTAATAGATGGATAAAAGCCAAGTCCTTACTAGGAAGGCTTACACATAATAAATCTTGAGGTTCACTGCATGCCAAGTTCGGGGTACCTCAACCCCATCTAACGTTTCCAGCTTGTATGATCCTCGTCCCAGCACCTTCTTAACTCGATACGGTCCTTCCCAGTTTGGGGCTAGCTTGCCTTTCTGGCCAACTCCTGAGGCTTCTATCTTCCTTAGAACCAAGTCACTTTGTCGAAAGAACCTCTCCTTAACCCTTTGGTTGTAGTGGAAAGATGCCTTCTTTTGATGCTCAGCGTTCCTGGCATTTGCTTCATCCCTGACTTCATCAATTAGATCTAGGGCGAGCCTCATGCCTTCTTCATTGGTCTCTTGTTCATATGCCTCAACCCGAGGTGATGTATGCATAATCTCTAAGGGCACCACTGCCTCGGCTCCGTAAGCGAGTAAAAACGGGGTTGCTCCTGTTGTTACCTTACAAGTGGTGCGATATGCCCAGAGTATAGGCAATAGCTCATCCACCCAAGTGTTCCTTGAGCGTTCAACCCTTTTCTTTAGTCCATCAAGGATAATTCGATTGGCTACCTCGGCTTGTCCATTAGCTTGTGGATGTGCTACTGAAGTAAAGCGAAGCTCAATAGCATTTTCTTCACAATATTTTTTGAACTCTTCATTGTTGAACTGGGTTCCATTATCCGTTACAAGGATTCGTGGAATTCCATATCTGCAGATGATGTTCTCCCAAAAGAACTGAGCAACTTGCTTGGTGGTTATCTTGGCTAGAGGTTTAGCCTCAATCCATTTAGTGAAATAGTCAATGGCCACTATCAAAAACTTCCTTTGGGCTGACGCCATTGGGAAAGGACCAAGTATGTCCATCCCCCACATGGCGAATGGTATGGGAGAGTTTACCGAGGTTAACATCTCAGGCGGCTGCCTTACAATGGGGGCGTGCTTTTGACATCGATCACACTTCTTGACATAACTTTGCGCATCTGCCAACATCTCAGGCCAATAGTATCCCAGACGAGTAATCTTGTGGGCTAGGGCTCTGCCCCCAAGTTTTGCCCACAGATTCCTTCGTGAACTTCTTCCAGGGCTTCTTTAGCCTCTTGGGGCCTTAAACACTTCAAGTGCGGGATAACAAACGATCTCTTGTACAGGAGGCCTTCGATCAGGGCATATCTTGTTGCTCTTACTGACAGTTTTCGTGCCTCCAAGGCATTGTCAGGGAGCCATCCAGTCTCGAGGTGTGCTTTGATAGGATCAATCCAGCAACTTCCTACATCAATAGGTGCCACCAACTTGGAGTCGATAGTCGGGGCCTTCAAGACCTGGAAGTAGACACTCCCTGCATAATTCTCAATTTCAGAAGAAGCAAATTTAGACAAGGCATCAGCTTTAACGTTCTCTTCTCTCGGGATGTGTTCAACATAGCATTCCTCAAACTGAGTCATAACAGCTTTCACGACTCTCAGGTATTTTGCCATAGTCTCATCCTTGGCCTCAAATTCGCCATTCACTTGCGAAACTACCAGTCTTGAATCTCCACATACTTTGAGGTTCTTAGCCCTCATGACTCTAGCCAAGCCCAATTCGGCTATCAATGCTTCATACTCAGCCTCATTGTTGGTAGTAGGAAAATCTAACTTCAAAGCATACTCAACTGTGAACCCATCGGGGCTTTGCAGAACCAAACCTGCACCACTAGACTTTGTTTTTGATGCTCCATCAAAATAGAGCACCCAATATTCCTTCAGATCAGATACAAGTTCTTCATTTTTATCTCCACTTTCAGAGGTGGTTACTATCTCCTGCCCCCCGACTTCTTGGTTGCCAATGGTGCATTCAACCACGAAGTCAGCCAATGCCTGAGCCTTAATGGCTGTCCGAGGCTTGTATGTGATATCAAATTCCCCTAACTCAACTGCCCACTTGATTAGCCTTCCACTGGCCTTAGGGCTATGCAATATGTTCCTCAATTGTTGGTCTGTCAAGACTTGAATTTTATGTGCCTGAAAATAAGGTCGCAATTTCCTCGAGGCTGTCAGCAATGCCAAAGCGAATTTCTCTATGGTTGAGTAATTCAATTCAGCCCCGTGCAAAACCTTGCTCACATAATAAATCGGTTTCTGAATCTTTTTCTCTTCTCGCACAAGAACAGCACTCAATGCTTGCTCAGATACCGCCAGGTATAGGTAGAGAGTCTCCCCGGGACTTGGTTTGGCCAACAACGGGGCTTCAGCCATGTACTTCTTCAGCTGCTCAAAGGCCTCTTGGCTTTTTGTAGTCCACTCAAAATCTTTCACTTTCTTCAAGGCCTGAAAGAAAGGCAAGCACTTATCACCAGACTTGGAGATGAATCTCCCTAGGGCTGCAACTCGGCCAGTTAGCTTCTGTACATCTCGTATAGAGCGGGGTGGTTCCATGTCCAAAATTGCTTTGATCTTGTCAAGATTAGCCTCTATGCCTCTCTTCGAAACCATCAACCCCAAGAATTTTCCTGATCCAACACCAAAAGCACACTTGGCTGGATTCAACATCATCTTGTGGTGCCTCAGCACTTCGAATGCCTCTCTGAGGTGCTTAATGTGATCTGCTTGGCAAAGGCTCTTGACCAACATGTCATCAACATAGACCTCCATGGTTTTTCCAATTAGGTGGGCAAATATCTTATTCACCAGTCGTTGATAAGTAGCACCTGCATTCTTTAGACCAAAAGCCATAACAAGATAGCAGAAAACACCAAAGTCTGTTATGAAAGATACCTTTGGGATGTCATCCTTGTGCATCTTAATCAGATTGTATCCACTGAAACCATCCATGAAACTCAGCATCTCATGTCCAGCCGTGGCATCTATCAACATGTCAATCCTTGGTAGGGGAAAACAATCCTTTGGACAGGCATCATTCAGATCGGTAAAATCAATACACATCCTCCACTTCCCATTCGCCTTCTTGACCATCACAGGGTTAGCTAACCATTCGGGAAACTAAATTTCTTCAATGAAACCAGCTTCCAGCAACTTATCAACTTCTTGCTTAATGGCTTCTTGCCTTTCAGGAGCAAAATTCCTCTTTTTCTGTTTTATCTTCTTCCGTTCAGGATCAACATTCAACCTATGAGTTATAAGTTGGGGGTTAATCCCTGGCATGTCAGCTGCTGTCCAAGCAAACACATCGCTGTTCTCTTGCAAGAACGTCGTCAACTCGCCCTTCAGGGGTTCCTTCAGAGATGCTCCTACATAAGTAACTTTCTCAGGGTCGCCTGGCTTTAGAGGTATGGGAACCAAATCCTCTGCTGGCTTCCCTCGGTGTTCATCATCATCACGGACATCCATGTCTTCAATCGGAAGTACCTGCCCCCCGATTCCATCAGATCTCAGTGCGGACACATAACAGCTCCTTGCCATTTTCTGGTCACCTTTCTGTTCTCCCACTAATGAACTGGCTGACAAAGGCGGCACTCAGCTCTTTGAACGAGCCGATTGAGTTTGCAGGTAAGCGGCTATACCACCTTTGAGCCATGCTAGACAGGGTTTGAGGGAACGCCCTACACTTTAAGGCGTCGCTCGCAGGCTGCAACAGCAGTGCATTTGAGAATGTCCTAACATGGTTTGCGGGATCGCCCGTTCCATCATAGGCCTTAATTGTCGGCATCTTGAACTTCCTTGAGATGCGAGCATTCATTACCTCCTCAGTGAACGGAGGTGTAGGATCATCAGGATCCCCATGGGGCATCAGATCCCTAGGGTTACTTTTGGGGGTCTCCACCCTTGTCGATTTTTCAATCGGGGCTTCGGCCCTTCGTTGTCTCCTTGATGGCCTCTCCAGATTTATAATGGGAATCCTCCCTGTAACTGGAGGAGGTTGAATCAGACTTCGCCTTGCTTGCTCTCTAGCAATATCATCCTTCAGCCTTTGGATCTCTGCCTCATGAGCCTTAATCCTTTCCTCAGCCGTTTGTGGAGGTCCATCATGGATTCTTTGGGACCTCCTTCGAGGTTCTTTACTAGCACGTCGCCTCCTCGGGGCTTCATCACGATCATCATTGTCATCCTCAGACGTCGAATCATCAGTATAGGGACCAGAGTAATCATCGTACTCCCGATCTCGGATCTGTAAGGCATGACCGCTCGGTCCAGGTTCCCTGTGTTGAGGGGGATAATTAGGCAGCCCATACATCGGGTTGGTATTCAAAGGGAGATCCGTGGTGTGGATCTGTACCCCCGGAGGTAGCGTACGACCAGCGCTATCAAGAGGAGAAACCACCATCTGAAGAGGGTTAGTTTCTTGGCTTTGAGGAATAGCCACAGGTAAAGTTCCCTCAACATGGGGAATCGTCCCTGAGGGTTGAGAGGTTAGAGGTTGAATGACCGTCCCTGTTGGTGGGGGTAATTGTCCTTCTTCAGAGGTGATTAGCGGATCAGAGATGGCAGGTGGAGCAGAGCTAAGGGGTATGGCCTCAGTCGATGTTCTTCTTCGTGTTTGAACCATGGTTGATGTTTTCTTCCCACAGACGGCGCCAAATGTTGTGGAATAAAAACTAGTTTACGATTTTTAATTAATGCTAGGGTGGTTGAGCTTCGAGCTTTAATGGCTGCTTCTGCGTTCGAGACTGATCGGTCCTCACAGAATGCCTACGTATTTCTGTATTAGAGAATCAAGCCAAGAAAACGTAGTTCTGAGAATGAGGGGTCAGGCCCTTTATATAGGCTGAGAAGCCTTATAATTATGGTAGGATTCAGAGACTTAGTGGACAAGTCTTTGAGGAAGGTTCTAGATCTATTCCATATAGGAATCAGTTTCCATATTGAATTGGATGCCTTGGTGGATAAGTCTGAAGGGGATATTATCCTTATCCAACTCTTATTTGCTGAGCTGTTTATTACCCTTAATATTAATTACGAAATTAATATTTAAAATAGGATTTTGGGCCCTGTTGGTGGGCCCCACGTTTGGACCATATCGGGTCTAATTAATGCAACACTAAATGTGTCTTTAGGGCTTATTTTTAGCCCATATCATATACTATTAAAATTCCTAAAATAAATAATAACATAATATGATTAATGGTAAGTAGTCGATTGCTTTTTTTTTTTACAATTACTTTTAATTGAAGATATTATCTTTTATAAACACCCACTAATCTTACAATCACAAATATCTATACTATTATATAAAATGCCGAAACAATAAAAGAGTTTTGGTACCTATTTTTTGTTACTAAGTGAATTTATTTATTTACCCTTTATCTATACTATTAAAACTCCTAAAATAAATAATAACATAATATAATTAATGGTAAGTAGTCGATTACCTTTTTTCACATTTATTTTTAATTGAAGATATTACCTTTTATAAATACCTACTAATCTGGCAATCATTAATATATACCCGAAAATATCACATCATATTTTTCAATTATTAATAAAATATATTAAAAATCTGTATACGTTGTTTATAAAAACATCAATCGTATCATATCTTACAATCATTAATATTTCCTTTCAAATTAAAACATGTTACCTTTTTAATTTAAAACTAATCTTACAATCATTAATATATACCCGAAAATATTACATCATATTTTTCAATTATTAATAAAAATATATTAAAAATTTGTATACATCTATCTATACTATTATATTAAAGCCGAAACATTGAAAGTTTTGGTTTTCGGTTTGGTTATCCTATTTATTTTGGTTTTCGGTTTGGTTAATTTAATTTTTAATTAATTTTATTATATTAAAGCCGAAACATTGAAATTTTTGGTTTTCGGTTTGGTTATCCTATTTATTTTGGTTTTCGGTTTGGTTAATTTAATTTTTAATTAATTTTAAATATAAAATAAATCAATTTTAATCCGTTATTGGCTATAGTCCTAAAATTAATTACTAATGTTAAAGTAATTATATTACAATTAAAATTCCTCCACCCGCTTAGACTCTTTCCTTCTCAATTACCAACTTCTAATTAAAACACGTTATCTTTTAATTTAAAATTAATATTACAATCTTCTATACTATTATACTAAAGCCGAAACATTGAAAGTTTTGGTTTTCGGTTTAGTTATCCTATTTATTTTGATTTTCGGTTTGGTTAATTTATTTTATAATTAATTTTAAATATAAAATAAATCAATTTTAATCCGTTATTGGCTATAGTCCTAAAGTTAATTACTAATGTTAAGGTAATTATATTACAATTAAAATTCCTCCACCCGCTTGGACTCTTTCCTTCTCAATTACCCATCTTCTCCAAAGATTTCACTTCTAATTAAAACACGTTATCTTTTAATTTAAAATTAATATTACAATAATTAATATATACCCAAAATATCACACCTTATCTTTCCGTCATTATTTTAGTAATATTTTTTTATGAATAAAACACGTTACTTTTTAATTTAAAACTAATCTTGCAATCATTAATATGCACCCAAATATATCACACCATATATTCAAATCATTATTTTAGTAATAAATAGGAATCGTCAGATTTAATAATAAGATATATTATATTATTAAATTACTTACTAAACATTTAAGGTTCGAACCGGTCAACGAGATATTTAATTTAGAATTTTACAATATAAATTTTAAACCATGCATATAATTATTTAAATTTATATTAAATTAAAATTTAGAAAACATTATTCAAAAATAATGATTATATAAAAACATAATTATAATGTTAATTAAAATTTATTAGATATTAAAATAAACCCGTGCTTCGCACGGGTTAAAAGCTAGTACTATTATATTAAAGCCAAAACATTGAAAGTTTTGGTTTTCGGTTTGGTTATCTTATTTATTTTGGTTTTCGGTTTGGTTAATTTAATTTTTAATTAATCTTAAATATAAAATAAATCAATTTTAATCCGTTATTGGCTATAGTCCTAAAGACACAATATTATTTTATATTTACACCATTATTAATACAGCTAAACTTAAAACCTCCGTTGCCTTCACGAACACTGCGCACATAACTCTATTTTTCTAAACCTAATTTACGCCATCTTTATCAATTCTCCCTCAAAAAAAAAAAAAATCTTTATCAATTCAATACACAAGTTTCTTCGGCTTTTCTCTTCTTTTGCAACACCATATATATCATTAAAGTATAAGTATAAATAATTAAATTACAAAAACAACTCAAAAAGCTAATTACTCATGTTAACGTAATTATATTCCGATTAAAATTCCTTCATCCACATTGAACTTCTACTTGGAATCTTTTTTTTGCTCCAACAACTCAATTACCAATTTTTTCTCAAGATTTTACTTCTAATTAAAACACTTTACCATTTTATTTAAAACTAATATTACTATAATTAATATATATCCAAAATATCGCACCATATCTTTCCGTAATTTTTTAGTAGTAATTTTTGTAATTAAAACATGTTAATTTTTAATTTAAAATTAATCTTGCCATCACTAATATACACCCCAAAATATCTCACCATATATTCAAATCATTATTTTTTAGTAATAAATTAGAATCGTTAGATCTAATAATAAGATATATTATATGATTAAATTAATTTACTAAAAATTCAAAGTTCGAACCCGTCAACGACATTTTTAATTTAGAATTTTACAAAATAAATTTTAAACCATGCATATCATTATATAAATTTATACTAAATTAAAATTAAAAAATTATTAAAAATAAGGATTATATAAAAACATAATTATAATGTTAAATAAATTTTATAACCTATCAAAAGAAGCCCGTGCTTCGCACGGGTTATAAGCTAGTAACTTAAATTTTTTAAAGTGTATTATTATATTTTACTTATTTCCAACTTGCATGGTAATGAAACAAATACATCAATATCATTATATAATATTAAAAAATTTAGAAGATAATAAATACTTTACAAAATTACAGTTATAAATTAATAAAGTGAACTACGTTATTCGTAATCTTTTGAAAAATTGATCTTCGTATATTTTGATTCTAAATTATAATTTAAAAATTCAAATAAAAAATTATGATTATAATAGAATTTCATTTTATAATAATTTTTGAATTTCAACATTATTATTTATTTTTAAAAAGCAATATAGAATTATAGGGGATACGGGCTTTTAGAGGTCAAATCATATTCTTTTTTTATTCTAAGTTGTAATATAAAAGTAGCAAATAAATGAATTATAATTATAATGTAATTTCTATTTTTTGTTTTTAAAAATTAAAATAGAATTATGGAGGAGATAGAATTATAGGGGTAAAACAAAAATATGGTGCGAACCATACAAAAATAACGTTGAAAATTGGTTTTGGTTATTAATAAAGGTTATGAATAATATAATGAATACTAACATTATAGTGAATGTTGTGTTTGATGCCATTGGTAAAATGGTAATTAGAATATTATTAATTTTTTGATTGTGAAAAAATTAGAACATTAGTAATTTGAGATCCAAACGTAGAGAAAAATAATCTAAAGGTAACCTCATCCGGTGTCACACATGGTCGAGCAATGGTGCTTAAGCTTGCTATCTTGAGGTCACGAGTTTGCACTACTAGAAAATCTGCTTATAGTGACGGAATTTTCGACACAAATGGAAGATTTTCTAGTAGTGTCGATTCTCTGGGACGTTTCGAGATTAAGTGGGCTACTATGCTCGGGGGTATGAGTGTACTTGTATACCCTCTGAATTAGTCGATGTGCGTGCAAGCTGGTCCGGACACCGGATTATTAAAAAAAATAAAATAAAAAATCTAAAGGTAGAAAAATCCATACAAGAATTTATAAAAATAGTTGAAAATGATTACATAAATTTTTTGAACTGCAAAAGAAGATTAAAAAGTAGCTGCGTTTCCATTGCTCAAGCTGCATAGAATGCACCTTCACCTTAATCCTCGTCGGCATTTTTAAGGGATTCGAGATCTTGAGTCGCATCTTTATCCCCATCATCTACATCATTTTTGAAATTTGGGAGAATATCTTCATTTACATCTTCCAAATTTGGGAGAGCATCTTCGATAGGGATGGGTATCGGGGCACTTCGGGACCGGGGAGTGCTATCCCCGCCCCATCCCCGAATTCAAACCCGATCCCCGTCCCCGGTCCCGGCCCGATCCCCGTTGGGGATTATTTTTTATTCCCCGTCCCCGTCCCAAACGGGTAACGGGGATCCCCGCGGGAAACCGGGGAATTTCATTTTAAACAAAAAAAATAACATTTTAAACAATTTTAAACACTAACTAGTGAGTTTGAAATAATTTTTTAAGCACCAAATTAAGATAAAAAAATATTACTTAAATAAACAATTATAAATAACATGGAAATGAAGTTATTTAACTACTAGAAAGACAAACATATAAACAAACATATAAGATTAAAATATTATTTTGTTTCCAATATAAAGTATTGGAAATTCGTATATATTAATATATGATTATCAATATATATATATATATATAGGCCTTTGCTCCATACAGAACACTCTTATATAACAAACAATAAAGAACACTATAAAATCAATTGTTCCAATAGATTCATTGGCCCCGCCAGGGGCACCCAATACAAAAAGTTCTTATTTTTTTATCTTCTATCCATTCAGCAAAAAAAAATTTAAAAAAAAAATTTTTGAAAAAAATCACTCTTCATGATGACGTCACTGCTGATGTCATCATGAACAGTGTTTTTTCCAAAAAAAATTTTTTTAATTTTTTTTTCTAATTGGATAGAAGATAAAAAAAATAAGAACTTTTTGTATTGGGTGTCATTACGGAACTTTTATATTGAATTAAATATGAAGTGTTCTTTATTGTTCTTTATATAAGGTGTTCTTCATGGAGTGCAACTCATATATATATATATATATATATATATATATATATATATATATATATATATATATATATATATATATATATATATATATATATATATTATAATGTGGTGGAATCGGGGCGGGGATCGGGAATCGGGCCGGGGAGACATAAAATCCCGGTCACGGCCCGCTCCCCGGTTTTTTTTTTAAAAATTGTCCCCGCTCCCCGATCCGTACCCGAAAAAATCTCCGATTCCCCGTCCCATTCAGTGCGGGGACCGGATCGGGATCGGGCGGGCCGGGGTGAATGCCCATCCCTAATCTTCAAATACATCATTAGAAAGAGTTGATTTATTTGTTGCACCATTTCCATTTTCATCCAATTGCTCAGCATTATCATGCATGTATGCATCATCGACATCGTCTCCATATTCCCCTTTGTTCACATCATCTTCGAAATTTGGGAGAGCATTTCACATACGTCATTAGAAAGAGTTGATTCATCTGGTGCACTACTTCTATTTTCACCCAAATGCTTAGCATTATCAGGCATATTATTGACCACTTGATGCTCTGTAGGTCTCTCCGATCCCCAACTTGAGTTTCTTGTACAGTAATGGACATATATCTTAGTGAGAACTTATTACTAAACAGAATCATGAAATCCAAGATGGATAAGTACCAAAGCAGGCACCCCAGGCATACATTCCTTTTTCAACAAATTAGTGGTTATTAATTTAGAATTAAGCAGCTTGTAGAAGTCATTTTGATTTCTTTAGGAGCAAAAAGGCATATGTAGCTCATCCTTAAAACAAAGTGGGCCCTATATAAAAAGCATTTAGTATTGAAAGGGCTCTCTACCAAGAATTCATCAACCATTGTTAAGGTCATCCCTAGACTTTCAATAAATGTGATATCATGGAAGTTATGTCGAATAAAAGTTTCAACATCTATCCTAGCAACCCATTTAAGAAATCCAAAAATAAAGCTACATAAAATCATAGTATAGTCCCTGTTGTCTGATCGAAGGGACTCCCTTTACTTTTACTTGAATTTATATAAATGTTCCTTTGGTAAATTCCTGCAATTGTTTTCTTAATATTATATGTATGTATAATTGATTAAATATATGTCCGTTTATATTTTAATTCAAAATTACACCAAACTATAATAGCCTTTAATATTAACACTTTGGTATATCTAAGGAGGTAAATCATACTTTTCTTGTTCCTTAAAATTCTATATCATTCTCATTCATATTTACCTCATTCTTTTTACCGTTTCACAGTATCCATTCAAATATATTGAACTTATAATAATTAATATTTTTAAGAACGGATCTGATAGGCATATCTATACTATTATATAAAAGCCGAAAATTAAAAGTTTTGGTACCTGTTTTTTGGTACATGTTTTTTGGTACGTCATGAATTTACTTATTTAACCTTCATTATTAAAAAAATATATATGATATCTATGTTATTAAAACACCTAAAGTAAATATTAACATAATATAATTAATGGTAATTAGTCGGTTGCCTTTTTCACTTTTACTTTTAGTTGAAGATATTACCTTTTATAAAGACCTAAAAACATCAATTGTATCATATCTTCCAATCATTAATATTTCCTTTCAAATTAAAACACGTTATCTTTTTGATTTAAAACTAATTTTACAATCTATACCCGAAAATATCGCATCATATTTTGGCACGGTCATCCAAATTATTAAAATAAATAATGAAATAATATAATGAATGATAATTAGCTGATTACCTTTTTAATTAAAAAATATTTACTTTTAATTGATGATATCTTGCTTTTTATATACACCTAAAATATCATATATTCCAATCAATAATATTTTTTTCTGATTAAAACACGTTAACTTTTAATTTAAAACATAATCTTGCAATAACTAATATATACCCAAAAATATCACACCATATCTTCTAATCACTAACAAAATATAATAGAAATCCTTATACTACGAATAATGACCGTTAGATTTTTAGTTAAATATCAGAATCGTTAGATCTAATGATTAGATATAATATATGGTTAAATTAATTTACTAATATGTATACCCGAAAATATCACACCACATTTTCCAATTATTAATAAAATATATAAAAATTCGTATACGTTGTTTATAATAAGGAAATATTAGTATAATCCGTAAACATGAATATATTAAATTAAAATTAAAAATAATGATTATGTAAAAATATAATTGTAATATTAAATAAAAATTAATGGTAATTAATCGATTGCCTTTTTCACATTTACTTTTAGTTAAAAATATTACCTTTTATAAAGACCTAAAAACATCAATCGTATCATATCTTCTCATCATTAATATTTACTTCGAATTAAAACCACATTACCTTTTTGATATAAAACAAATCTTACAATTATTAATATATACACGAAAATATCACACCATATTTTTTAATTATTAATAAAATATATTAAAAATTTGTATACGTTATTTATAATTAGGAAACATTAGTATATTCCATAAAAATGAGTATATTAAATTATAATAAATTAAAATTAAAAAAACTTATTAAAAATAATGATTATATAAAAACATAATTGTAGCTCTAATTGTTAGATCAAAACACCAAAATTTTTAATATATTAAAAAATAATAAAAATATCTTTAATTAAAAACACCAAACTAATTGTTAACTCTAATTATATCTTTAATTTATAACATAATAAAAGAAACCGGTGCATCGCACGGGTATTGAAAGTTTGTCGGTTCGATTTTCGGCAAGTCATCCTAATTATTAAAATAAATAATAAAATAATATAATGAATGATAATTAACTGATTGTCTTTTTTAATTAAAAAATGTTTATTTTTTATTGATACACCTATCTTACCTTCCAATCAGTAATATTTCTTTTCTAATTAGAACAAGTTAACTTTTAATTTAAAGGGTTTTTTTTCTAATATGTCCCATTTTAAAGGATCATTTGTAATTGTGTCCCATGTTTATTTGTAATTACAAATCTATCCCAAATTATAAATATGTCCCATTTTTAAGTATAACCATGATTAATTTATTAACCACACATTTGTAAAAGACAATTTTGTCCTCCTTTATCAATTACATTTATTAAATCTGATGCATGTACCTGTGGATCTTATCGCTCTCATATATACTATGATAGGCGGCACATGCCTACATTCCACCCAGCCTTCTCTGTTTCCAATATCAAAAATCACATACAAATCACACTTGAAATGGAAAATGTGTACTACGCATCTTGGGCCGAGTTCTTTGTTAATGCCACCACTTCATTCGAAGTTGCAGACCATATCATCCCCTTAAGGACACTGTTATCACTGGAAGCAATAAAAAAAAAAGTTTGTTCAATTTTTATCACTGGAAGCAATAAAAAAAAAGTTTGTTCAAACTAATTAAAGCATTGTGTGCCCCTGCGGGGCCGGAGGGAGGGTGGGATAAAAAGAGAAGGGGTATTCTAGTCTTATTTAATATAAATATATGTATAATTATATATGTATAAGTTATATATGAGTTAAATTTAATCATAGGACATATTTATAATTATTCAATAAAGAGGGACATATTTATAATTGACTTATTAATTTGGGACATATCAAACTAATACCCTAATTTAAAACATAATCTTGCAATAATTAATATATACCCAAAGATATTTGATGTGTAAAATAACTGCAAGCGCACTGTGGTTAATTGTAGCAAATACAGGTCGATCCACATAGACTATGAATTTTCAAAACCCTAATAATTAATTCAGGCGAACTAGACAAATAGGTTTGAGATGAGTTTTAATTAACCTAATTGAACTAATTAACAAAGATTATCAAATAATATGGAAAACCTAGGAATCCGAATCTGTTAATCAATCACAATTAATATCAACTCGCCCTAAAATCAATCCTCTTTTCTTCACAAATAAGATATATCAATCAACGAGACAAGCATATACTATGAAACTTGTTATCTAACAATAACCTATCAAAACTTCAAGGAGCAAGCATAGGCTATGAAAAATAAATCCGGTAACAATAATATATCAAAATCACTTTGTCAATTGAACAATTAAGCACCAAGAAAAATTATGAGAATCAATTAATAGGAACGAGAAGAAATGAAGAACAATTATTAAATTCATCTTCATCCTAGGACAAGAAAATTAGCTACTCATAGAATTAACAAAGTAAAACAAGTAATATATATGAAGGATGCGATTTAAGAAAAACAAAATAAACTAATGACTAATCTACCAATATTAACAAGATGTTTATATGATGTAAAATAAAGTGACAAAAGATCACGTGTGTAACTCAGGATGTAAAACTATGATAATAAACTTAATAAGCAATGACATTAATTACGGACACTTCAGGGGATATGCATTCGCCAGAAGTGAAAGCGGAAGAAACAAAAGTTATTGAAGTAAAATAAAATTGCCAATAAAATTGCAGAATTTAAAAGTTTAAAACAGAAAATAATAATTGTATTAATCTACTCTTACTCCTAAATTGGTGTCTAAAGTTGAGGTTCCAAATACAAGAGATAAGGCCATATATATAGGAGAAAATATTGGATTTGGCCCCTTTGATTACAATCCGATATTGAATATAATTTCTTCAATTTCCTTTTCTTCTCCGATAAGTAATCGATTTTCCCTCCAGTTTCCTTGACTTCAAGTATTTTCCACCTCCTTTCCCTTTTTGCACCCTTTCCTGCTTGAAATCTGTTTTTATTTATTTTCCTACAAAACAAAATAAACAATTTATTAATTAATAAAATTACGAAAACGGACATAAAATAGGTATTAAAAATATGATGAAATATGGACCTATCAATATTATACCATATCTTTTAATCACTAACAAAATATAATAGAAATCCGTATATTACGAATAATAACCGTTAGATTTTTAGTAAAAAATCAAAACCATTAGTTCTAATGATTAAATATATTACATAATTAAATTAATTTATTAAAATTTCAAGATTGAACCCCATCAACTACAAATTTATTTTAAAATTTTATAATATAAGTTTTAAACTACGTACATCATTAATTAAATTTATATTAAATCATTTAAATTAAAATGAAAATAAAATATTGTAAATAATGATTATATAAAAATATGATTATAATATAAAGTAAAATTTATTACATATCAAAAGAAATCCAGTGCATCGCACGGGTTATAAGCTAGTACTGATATACGTGCTAAATATTAAAATTGATTTTTTTTGGTGGTCAAATCTATGTTATATAAGATATTAAATGATACTTCCTCCGTCCCTTTTTAGTTGGCACACTTGCAAAAAATATACATATTAAGAAAGATTTAATTATGTAATTTGTTTTCATGTTTGCCCTTAATGTTAACATTAAATGATGAGTTATGAGTGTGTATATTAAATATAAAGTCAAACATTGGTATTAGAAATAAAGGGGTATATATAGAACGAATTTTCTAGTGTGTGCCCAAGGGCACATGCTAAGAATCCGTGCTAGCTTAGTTGTCAAATTTTGATTGGTGGAGATTTCATTAATAATGATAGACCCCCTGCATTCACATAAATATCCACCAATCAAAATTTGACAACTCATCCAACACGGATTCTTAGCATGTGCCCTTGGGCACACACTAGACAAACCTCTATATAGAAAAATTGGTAAAAATATGTATTGGAACAAGGAATGTGACAACTAATTAGGGACAATTATTTTTACAAATGTGCCAACTAAAAAGGGACGGAGGGAGTATTGACATTTGAGCGGGTGCAAATACATATAAAAATCATTCGTGTAATGAAATATGAGGCATATAATAAATTCTTGGTATTAAAAGGTTCTTCCATCATTCGTCAAAAAAAAAAAAAGGTTCTTCCATCAATTAGTAATCTGCTGTTGTAGTTAATAGTCATCTGCATTGTAGTTAAGAGTACCCCAAAATTTCCAAGAATTGTGAACTAGTAGTAATTATATTGAATAAAGTTCTTCATCCTCGGCCACTTTCAACGTTCCAATAATTATGACCCAAAAGGGTCTATATCATTTTTTAATTACATTTTATAAGAATAATTTATTTATAACATAAAATATTTTAAAAATTGATAAAAGTACAAAAGAAAATTATGTTATTTTTTTAATTCAATAGTTTATAATAAAAGAATTTTAATTACATCAAAATCTAATAATTCTGGGAGACACGAATCTGGAAGGCAGTACTATTAAAACGTAATTTTACTTATTAATAAGATATTAGATGATAACCCGTGCGAAGCACGGATCCGAGAAAATTTAACAAAATAGATCTTTTATTTATTATAAAAAATTACATTACTTACAAAGAATTTGCTTATTAATAAAGGTCATTTTTATATATTATTTATTTACGTTTATTTAAGAAAATCGAGAAAAAACTAAATGATTTTGATTTATACTTAAAAGTGTATATGATTATGATAAATACGTTATTTATGAACTGAATTGTGTTATAATAAAAAACTACAATTATAATAGTATTTAACAATTTTATTATTTTATTAAAAAATAATATAGAATCCTAGGAGAAATAGGAATTTTAGGGGTGGAACCAAATTTTGGTACCGAAGTACCATTGAAAATGGATGTCATTTGTTATAAATAAGCATGTCATTGTAGATCAACATATGTATTCTGTAAGAACCCCAAATTTTGGATATAATTAAAACTTTTTATTAAGTAATGATAAAATGAGGAACAATGATTCCGACAACAAGGTCACCAGCTCTAATGAATGGTGGTTTCAAAGAACAATGATTGTAATGAATGGATATTGCTTTGGACAATGATCCTGATGCATTGGTGTATTGTCAGAATAGAGTAATTCGATGGTTGAGGACCTAGATAAGAATAATCTACCATCCAGGAAGGAGCTAATGGATCCTTGAAGGGAAATGAGTACGTGCATAGTGTTTCCCGTACGTGCATAGTGTTTCCCGTACGTACGTGCATAGTGTTTCCCGTACGTGCATAGTGTTTCCCGTACGTGCATAGTGTTTTGGTGGATGAATAGTGATTTTGTAAGTTGGAAAACTTTTCACGCCACCCTATGTACGGGACGTGATATGGATGTTTCGAAGTCATATTAGTAATACACGGAGGAAATAAGTGAATGCAGAGACGATCGGAATTCAGAAATTCCAAATTCTTTTTCGGTATAATATTTGACCGGACAGTGGATTAAATATTATTATAATCCAAGAATTGAGATATTAACTTTGAGGATTTGATATTTTGGGATGTTATTATATTTGATTTAAGAATTAAGGTAGGAAACCACTGAGGCAGTGAAACAAGCGTTCTAGAAACCGCTAAAACGTTATAACGTGATTAATCAATAAAGCGAACGAATCCTAGATTACGAATTAAGTTCATATCGAGATTAAATATCCTACATGGTCATCACGAGGATTATATTAAGGATTGGGGAAGGTATTATGAATATCGAGAAATTTCCCGGTAAACCCTAGAGGTGAAACTACTTAGTTATTCGCCCGAACGATCAATCGAAACGAGCAATAACCGGACAAAAGAAACAAGCAGTGGAAGCAAGAGTCATGCATAAGCTACTAGATAAATATCTAGCAACCAAGTGGGCTAAGTAACTAGCATGTTAAGGATTGAACTAGTAGTTAGCCAAATCAAACTCTAGTTAGCCATAAATCAATCCAAGTGCTACACATGCTTTCAAATCTCACCATTCATTCCAAAAGCACTTTAATAAAGTAAAAAGAGATGAGATATCATCCAAGGCTCATCACTTTATGAATTATTATCAAAACAACCAAGCAAACACAAAGAACTCTCCATTTTCTTTTCTTCCTTGAAAAATTCTGCCAAGGTGCTAGAAGTAAGGCTTCCAACCATCATTTGATCTTGAAATATTTATGGTGAGTACTTCATATCATAACTTAGATCCCCTAAAAATTTCAGCCTCAAATTCACTTTCTTTCATTTTCAAATAAATCATCAAAGGTGATGATGAATAGTGTTTTCAAGAACTAATCCTTGTTTTTCTTGTTTTCATGGTTGATCCTAGCTAAGTTAAGGCTATCCAAGGGCAATACCAAGCTTTTTGAGGCTAGTACATACTACAAGGAAGGTATAAGACTTGAAAACCCTAGACCTACTTTGAGTTTTAAGCATGTTCTTGATGGATCTAGCTTAGTTATGATTATGTTCATGCTATAAGCATGTTTAGTTAGTGATTTAGTGATTTGATTAACATGATGATTTTGATACTAAGATCAGTGGCTTCTGGACTTTTTGAGAGTCTTATTATGTGTATAAGTTGTTTAGATGCCCGGTGTGGCTTGGGTTGTTGATTACGATTTATGGAACGTCCGATTTATAGCCGTCGCAATGCCCGATTTTTGTTAACCTTAAGAAATCGTGTTTGACAGTAGCCATAAGTCACTGTCCAGTATCATGCTCTGCCATGGCAAGATAGATCATGTTATAAGCTTCGTTTTGATATAAAGATCATGTGAAACGGACTTACGGTTTAGGAATTATGGCCGATTCACTAAAAGACGTTCGAAACCGTAAGTACGAGTTCGTTATTAAAATTGAACCCTCGTAAAATACGTAAGTCAGTGGTGAATCTTGGTAATTAAATACTAGAGGTAAAAAGGAAGGTGTGAGAGAAAACCTCATGTGAAATGGATCATTTTCCGATTTTATAAAAATGTTCGAATCAAAGTTAATCGCAAACGAACCCCTAAAAACCCGCTTGATTATAACTTCGGTAAAACACTAAGAAAACGGGCGATAAAACTCGGAGCATAATATTGATTTGTAACGATCGACTTTAGAACTTGTATGACTTAAGTATGTCCCAAGTGTAAGTACAATGACATGTCGTATTAACGAACGAATGTTGGGTCGGATCGATGATAAAAGGAATCCACTAAAAGGGGTATAACGAGATAACTCGAGAACGTGTTTCGATTTAAGTATAACTTAACTTTTAAGATGTTAAGTGATTAATCCCGAATGCCTTGGCTATTTATAGATCACCAAGCTGAACCGGGACCCGCTACCACTACCCCTTACCGTACTCGACTACCAGGTAAGTTTCAATTCCCTTCTTTTAGGCTGTTGTTGTGATTGAATATATATAAAAATGTTTTTTGTTATACATATGCCATAGCATGCATGCCTACTTTCAAGTTATATCATTATGCTTGTTCCCTGATTGTTATTGGCTTATAAATTAGATAGCTATCGTATCAATTATAAGCCGGTTATTGTAAGACCCTCAGAGAAGGGTGTATACATCTTATTCATCAAATATAGACCGGGAGTCAATATTTCTTAACATATCGAGATTACCTCGGAGGAAAATATTTAAGTAAATATTTTCCATTATTCGGGCGACGAATATTATTTGACTATTCGTTCGAGATTATTTATTTAACGATCCTTACTTCAAATAATTATTTGAACGTAACTATTCGACGAATAATATTTTTAATATTCATTCAGAGTCGAATTATTTATCGATTATTATTTCGAATATTCTTCTAAAGGTTGGACTACTAAATGAATATTATTTGGATATTCATTTAGAATATTATTCATTAAATGAATATTACTTTTGAATATTCATTTAAGATAGTAATTACCTGACGAATATTATTTTAATGTTCATCTGAAACTTGATTTATTTATCGAGTCTTATCTCGAATATTCCTTTGAAGCTTGGATTACTAAATGAATATTACTTGATATTCATTTAGAATATTATTCATTAAATGAATATTAATTTTTCAATATTCATTTAAATTCCTAATTAATTATGAATATTATTTTGAATATTCATCCAGGGTTCTATTTAATCATCCAATATTATTTTAAATATTTTAAATATTCCTTTCAGGTCTTAATAATTAATGGATATTATTTTGAATATTCATTTGAATATTTAATTATGCAATAAATATTCTCTCGATATTTCTTCAAGGATTATTTGAGAAATACTCTGATTAAAGATATTCTTTCATATTCCTAAATATTCTGTAAAATATTTTAATTCAATAAATATTCTCTGAATATTTATTCCATACTTAGAATAACCTCGATAAGGTTTATCTTCTTCGATTATTACGGAAAATATTTCGGAGACATATTATTATTAATCTTATATCAAGAAAGGTTCTCAGACATCATTCTTCTTGAGTCTATCTCCCTAAAAATAAGGGAACCTTACTTGGAAAATGTTATTTATCTTGTCGACTTCCCGGTCTTAAAGTATTCTCTTCACTCGCAACTCGGGTGCTATTGACTTATTAAGTCATTGTTTACCTTCTCATCTTTCGAGGGGTAAGTTGTTGGAACAAGTTGATATCCGTTACCAAGTAATAGCTTGGGAATGATTGGTGAATTTTCCTTTCCAACTAGATACGACTACTTTGTAGAGTCTTATCAACAAGTATTATACTTGGGGAAAGGGGGACGAACGTTACATTCAGAATCATGAATTCTATTTGAACTAGGAGTCGTGTAAGAGGCCGAGTAGCGCCGGTCCATCCCCTTTGGCCCAACCGTTGGCCGGGGAGAGCTAGTAAGGCGGTAGACAAGTAAAGCCGTCAGTTCTTCCTTCTACCGGTAGTAAATCTAAATTGAGCTGTACGATCTCGACTGATCATCAAGATTGGAACAGCGGGCGCGGTGAATACTCCATCATTGGTTCATCATCCAAACTTATTTATTTCCTGCAACATGATTACTGTTGGCAGAGCTGGAAAAGTGTTCATAACTGGAATTGCAACCTTTTTATGCAAGTTCCTCTTCTTAATAACAATGAGAATATCTCGCTTACTTTTGATGTAGCAGATATTTCTACAAACAAATACTTTAAGTTACCTTGTAACTTCATCGTTCATATTATACTGGCATCATTTCCGTAAATGCATGGCATATGGTTTGAAAGATACTTTTGAACTGTTATACATTATCGTTCAGTTATATATTATTGTTGGTGGGCTATTGCTCACCCTTGCTTTATTATTATATCACAACAACAGCT
Source organism: Saposhnikovia divaricata (assembly GCA_036435485.1). Taxonomy (NCBI): domain Eukaryota; kingdom Viridiplantae; phylum Streptophyta; class Magnoliopsida; order Apiales; family Apiaceae; genus Saposhnikovia; species Saposhnikovia divaricata. The sequence goes on along the minus strand of CM071596.1, from coordinate 128,451,993 downwards.
AGACCAGATGACTCGCACAAGGCGCACTCGACGCGGGTGAGGACGATGAGGCTACCAGAGCTGAAGAAGAAGCTATTGGTAGGATATATTTATTCTTTCAGTACCAAGAATATGGTCTAGTATGACTTATGTAAATGGATGGCAAAGAGTATGTATTTATATTGAAATTCTTTTGGATTGTAAGAACTCATAATGTGATTAATAAAAATTTGATTGTTACTCTGATTTCATCTCTGGGACTATAACGGGTGTGTTTTATATTGTTGTGTGGGGTCATAGAGACGTAATTTATTTTATGTTAAGGAAAGTTCAATTGTTGTGGACAGAATTGGAAACCGTAACCACCGGATCCCGGACCCCGGATCTGGGGGTGTTACAGAAGTGGTATCAGAGCGTACGTTATAAACCCCAGAGATGAGGTAACGTTAAAACAATAAATTCAATAAGATAATAAGAACTCTTGCCAAGTTCATAGTCGGACTACTTAATGTAGTGATGACATATAAAACCCTTATGGGAACTCGTAAGTATCATGATAGTAACTTAGCTCGATATCGTATCGACGAGTAAGGCGACAGACCTTGAGGCATACGAGCAGCATCGCGATGATGCTTTATATGCTGAAGATCAGCGGGTAATTCGATGGAGTACCCTACTGGAGACCCGGAAGAGGTTCCAGCAGATAAGGAAAATCCTGTTAGGATAAGGAGCTTACCCATGGGTAATGAGGGTCGCAGCCAGAATGACTGTGATGATTAAGATATGGTGTTCAGAAAAGTGAGTATAAAGAACCGAGATATTATTAAGAGATCTGAAGATGCATGTTGAATTCATAGCCGGACTACCAGATGTAGTACCAACAAGAAAGAAGGATTGGAAGAATTACTTGAGATCTTATACGGAAATAGATGAGAATCCTTAGAGATTTTCATCTTAACAAAGAAAGAGCTAGAGGGATGTATGATTATCAAAGACAGCGATATAGGACAAGGAGCAGAGTCCCTAGGAATAGTTGAGAATGAGGCAGTAAGTGCCATATCATTTGATAAATGAATCAGTATGAATATTGTCAGTAATAATTCGCCACGAGAAGGCAGATGTCATAGGTTATAATTTACGAAACCAAAGTGAGGTTAATGAGGTGGTTTTATTCAGGGAAATGTTCATGAATGAATCAGTAGAAAATAAAGACATTGGGAAGTGACAGCATGATTGGGTAAAGTTATATAAGGAAGTAGTAAGCAAGACAAGGATCTCAGAACCTACAGGAAGATAAGACCAGTGAGTCAAGATGAACTCGTAATGAGACTACTGCCAGAGACTGAGTATAGAGTTAATTCAACTCAGTTAAATGATGAACCAGAAACGTTAGATGCATGTGATTCAGAGGAATATTAAATTCCTTCTTCTCTTTGAATGGATTATAGTAGTTACCTTAAGTTTACTCCGACACGGAATTATGATAGATCAAGTAATACGATCAGCAGTTAAAGAGAAAAATGTGAGAAAATCTTCCTGGAGCTAAAAGGTGAAATTGGTAATGACCAAGAGCTGGCATTGCTTAATGAAAAAAGGAGACTTTGTGCTTCCAACGACACTTCGCATAAAGGGTTAGGTAGACCGACATTTGGTAGTATTGAATATCAGGACGTTGTGACAGGTTTTAGTTTGAAACTATTGATTCCCTTCTAAGGGATGGATATAATTGATTCCTCTCCAGTGGGTAAACTTCCAATCTGATGATGATTATTTCGTTAACTATGACTGCTTATGATTCCACCTGCTTGGAGGTTCATAGAACTATTCTTCAGGTTTCGAAACTGGTCTCCTTAATGTTACCAGTAGGTGGGTAGATTGATCAAAATTTCCCTGAGTCTGGAAAGGAATTCGGTGAATTTTGGCAAACCTTGTCTTTCTGATTATCAGAGAATGTCATGGAAGAGAGTAGAAACTGGAGCAAACCCTGTGATTTGGGTAAGGATGCTGAATGGGTTAGTAAACGGACCCTGAGCATTACAATCGACGGTAGTGATAAAATGATGAAGTGAGATTGGACGAAAACAGGAAATGTAAGTAAGAAACCAGTCGGACTGAGAAATTCCAGGATTGACTTAAATGAAAAGGCTGTTATGCCAGGAATGGTAAGCTTGTGTGGCACGCGGGATTGATAAGAATAGTTGAAAAGATAAGAGTGGAGGAAAGGTGACCGGAGACGGTGCCGGGTAGTCGATTAAGACTTATATGGAGTAAAGTTTTGGAAAGGTAGAAAGGTATCAAAGAAGAAGGCACTATGCCGGCAATTGCTAGAAAAGTAATGCTATTAGCCAACCCCTAAAATCATATATATATATATATATATATATATTTTTTTTTTTTTTGTGGCCAGTTGAGGCCAAGTCACAAAGGATTATCAAGTGACTAGACCAGCAATGAAAGGACAAAGCAGGGTTGCTTCTAAGAAAGCACCGACTGCAAGGCCTTCTGATATAAAGGAAACATTAATGAGATCGTAGGAATCTTCTGCTGAACAGCCCATGTTTTGATTGGGAATTCACTAGACCTTTTTGGGATGGGGTCACCCGTACTAAAGTGACTCATGTGTATATGGTTGTCCAAGATTACGAGTAAAATGGGAGTATAATGACTTGAGATGTATGATGTTAGGGTATCATGAATACCATGAATATATTATGACGGAGGAAAGTAAACAATGAAGGTATATGAAAAGAGTTTAGAAATGGTCAGAAATTGAACAATATGCTGTAGGAGTTTTCTCTGAGGCAAGTACCTTTGCGAAGAACGATAAGCACTAGGAAATTCACGTTGAACTCGACCAATATCTTTCAGAACATCCTTGTTACCATTAACAAGTTCTGTAAGAGAGCAGACAGACATACGTTGTCTTTTGGAAGGTCAAATAGGTTGACCACTATCTGAAAGAAGAAATTAGCAGTAAGCTACCGATCGATTATCAAATATAAATGATTGAAAAGAGACCCTTATTAAGGATACATGATTTGATTGCCAATTATAGGATGTAGGAATTCTTTGGCAGTTGAATTAAGGATAAGATATCCATAGAGTAAGGCAAACCCTGGGGAATGGACAAGGGATGGCATTACCCCTAATAAAGGACATTGTGAATTTGGATGATATAAATTGAATTGATTAAGGCGACATCAAACTTTGAGGATTTATAAAAAAAAAATAAGCAGTTTTAAAAGGTATATAGACAGAATTATTATATGATTAATTACTGATATTTTGATGTGCCCTGTACCCAGAAAATACAAGAAGAATGATGAGGATTACCTAAGAAACCTTATAAGGAAAAAGGTAATATTCTGAAGTTTAAAATGGAAGTTTGGTAGGGAATATATGACATAGAAATAATTATGCCAGACGAGGCATGTGTGAAACCATGGGAAAGTATGGATTGAACCAACAAAGGTTGAGATTATCCTAGAACAAGAAAGAACTAAGAGAACAAATATCCTAGGTATGATCGAGAGTAACTTTGATAAAGTTCCCACGGGAAGGTGGAAGCAATGACTTATGGAAAAAAAAAGATTGATAGTTATATTTTCTCCTTCAGCAGAGCTTAATGGAGAATGCTTTAACCCAACAGTGATGGGAATGAGGTAGAAAAGTTTGAGTTGGAATGTATCCAGAGAACATGGATTACAAGAAATTGTTAGTATCAGGAAAGGCCAATGAGGTGGCCGACAATCTAAGTATAAAGGAATAATTACAAATGTTCAAACCGAAGAAATAGAATGATATTTGGAAGGACCTTGAAGGTCATATCGGAATGGAGGAATTTACATTCCTTCTGATGACTGTGCAAGAATTGACGGTAATAATAGTTTAAGTAAAGATTCGATTCCTGATGGAGTCTTAAGCATATTACGTACCTTAGAAGGTCCCGTTTTGAGGCAAACCAGGACCATGGTACAAAAATTGATGAAGTAAACCGTTAGGTTTCCAGTCTTTTATGGAAGATGCATAAGTGATAGTTTCATCAACCGGACCTAGTTGCGATGCTTGAAACTCTTCTGCAATTCTATCTACTTCATGTTATATCTACATCAAGTTCAGGAAGTGTTCCTTATGGATAAGGAATAGTGATTACTTTGTCTCCCTAAGGGATTTGAAACCCGTAGGGTTAGCTATTAATGCACTACGTAAACAACAAGCGATGGTGATTCTTCTAAGAAAGTAGATGACAACGTAAAGATAAAGAAAGTGCTGCTATTGATAAACTAAATGGCATGTTGATGAATGACAAGCAAGTTTGTGTTAGTGTATTTCTGCGCAAACCAGATAGAGAATATGAGGTTGATGATTCATGATGCCAAATGTATTCCCGTAGAAAGAATTAATGAGACTTGGAGGGAAGGGCAGTTGAGCCCGAGACTTATTGGGCCATTTGAGAGTTCAAAAGTGTTCTCGAGCCAGCCTTACCCCCAAAACTTATAGCACGGTCATAACGGGTTTTCATGTGGCAAGGCTACGCCAGTAAAATGCAGATGTTCAACAGATGATAGGAGTACGAGCATGTAGATATACGACCTGGTCTGACTTACGAAAGACAACTTGTGGAAAACCACGGATAGAAAAGAACAAGTGATGAGAAACAAGGTTGGCAAAAGTAGATTATATGAATCTAAGTTAAAGGGATCGGGCCAGATTCATTTCGGAAAGTTTAAATTGGAATAACGTGATGATTATAGAATAAATGTGACGGAATACCGATAAGGAGGTACCAAGTGCAAAAAGGTGTCTCAATAAAGAGGTGAAGGTGAAAGTAAATAATAGAAATGAGTAAGAATCAGATAATAAGAAGGATGTGATTGATAAAGAAAAGGCTGGGAAAGCAACTATGGAATGAGAAGCAAGGAATGTTATGAATGGGTTTTCTAATGAATTCTCAGGATGACAACCTGATAGTGTCAATATTATAGTTATGAAAAAGCTAGTAACATGATATGGGATGTCAGTAATAATGATGTCAAGTGAGAAATCTAAGATTTAACCTGAAAGGTTGAAGGATTTCCCGAATGTGAGTATCGCTAAGATTGAACAAGAGTATTTGTCCATAGAATAATGGACAAAGCAGCAAGATATGTTGTCACGTGAGATTGCGATCAAATAGTATTGGATATAATTATGATTAATTTCTTCTTTGATAAACCTCTATAGTTCAGAGGTAAATTCTGAGTATGATATTCTACAATCATGAAAGCTTTCTATAATCCTTTAGAACTCTGTTCTCTTCTTCTCTCTTATTCATCTTCTTTATGAATTGAGAAGAACAACCCTTTTAGGAGGGGAGGTACTGCTACGTGACTATCTGTCTATGTGATAGAAGTCTAAGTGGAATACCATAACTTGTTTAATTGCTTGTCAAGTACTAAAGACTGGCCCCTTCTGTACTAACTATGCAATATAACAAATGTTCAATTGATCATAGTGATCTCTCAATAAATCTTTCCACTTCTCTATATTGATCGAGATTGCGAAGATTAAAACGATCAGGAAATGCACAGTACGAGTGAGGTTACCTCCGAATTCGTAGGGTGATAGTGATACCAATGTTACTGTAGGTATCAATAATGATAAGACTGAGTAAGAGTATAACCCGGATAGTGAGTTGTACGAAAAGTAGCAACGTTGATGGAAAAAGGATACAGTATGGATTGTAGCACTAGAAGATGTGCTGAGGAAGGGTAGAACGACTAAGAATTGACCGGGAAGCTAAAAAGTGAACGACAGGCAAACTACTCTTTGCTTCCTACCTGATTCCGGGACGGAATCCTTTTAAGGAGGGGAGACTGTAAGAACCCCAAATTTTGGATATAATTAAAACTTTTTATTAAGTAATGATAAAATGAGGAACAATGATTCCGACAACAAGGTCACCAGCTCTAATGAATGGTGGTTTCAAAGAACAATGATTGTAATGAATGGATATTGCTTTGGACAATGATCCTGATGCATTGGTGTATTGTCAGAATAGAGTAATTCGATGGTTGAGGACCTAGATAAGAATAATCTACCATCCAGGAAGGAGCTAATGGATCCTTGAAGGGAAATGAGTACGTGCATAGTGTTTCCCGTACGTGCATAGTGTTTCCCGTACGTACGTGCATAGTGTTTCCCGTACGTGCATAGTGTTTTGGTGGATGAATAGTGATTTTGTAAGTTGGAAAACTTTTCACGCCACCCTATGTACGGGACGTGATATGGATGTTTCGAAGTCATATTAGTAATACGCGGAGGAAATAAGTGAATGCAGAGACGATCGGAATTCAGAAATTCCAAATTCTTTTTCGGTATAATATTTGACCGGACAGTGGATTAAATATTATTATAATCCAAGAATTGAGATATTAACTTTGAGTATTTGATATTTTGGGATGTTATTATATTTGATTTAAGAATGAAGGTAGAAAACCACTGAGGCAGTGAAACAAGCGTTCTAGAAACCGCTAAAATGTTATAACGTGATTAATCAATAAAGCGAACGAATCCTAGATTACGAATTAAGTTCGTATCGAGATTAAATATCCTACATGGTCATCACGAGGATTATATTAAGGATTGGGGAAGGTATTATGAATATCGAGAAATTTCCCGGTAAACCCTAGAGGTGAAACTACTTAGTTATTCGCCCGAACGATCAATCGAAACGAGCAATAACCGGACAAAAGAAACAAGCAGTGGAAGCAAGAGTCATGCATAAGCTACTAGATAAATATCTAGCAACCAAGTGGGCTAAGTAACTAGCATGTTAAGGATTGAACTAGTAGTTAGCCAAATCAAACTCTAGTTAGCCATAAATCAATCCAAGTGCTACACATGCTTTCAAATCTCACCATTCATTCCAAAAGCACTTTAATAAAGTAAAAAGAGATGAGATATCATCCAAGGCTCATCACTTTATGAATTATTATCAAAACAACCAAGCAAACACAAAGAACTCTCCATTTTCTTTTCTTCCTTGAAAAATTCTGCCAAGGTGCTAGAAGTAAGGCTTCCAACCATCATTTGATCTTGAAATATTTATGGTGAGTACTTCATATCATAACTTAGATCCCCTAAAAATTTCAGCCTCAAATTCACTTTCTTTCATTTTCAAATAAATCATCAAAGGTGATGATGAATAGTGTTTTCAAGAACTAATCCTTGTTTTTCTTGTTTTCATGGTTGATCCTAGCTAAGTTAAGGCTATCCAAGGGCAATACCAAGCTTTTTGAGGCTAGTACATACTACAAGGAAGGTATAAGACTTGAAAACCCTAGACCTACTTTGAGTTTTAAGCATGTTCTTGATGGATCAAGCTTAGTTATGATTATGTTCATGCTATAAGCATGTTTAGTTAGTGATTTAGTGATTTGATTAACATGATGATTTTGATACTAAGATCAGTGGCTTCTGGACTTGTTGAGATGCTTATTATGTGTATAAGTTGTTTAGATGCCCGGTGTGGCTTGGGTTGTTGATTACGATTTATGGAACGTCCGATTTATAGCCGTCGTAATGCCCGATTTTTGTTAACCTTAAGAAATCGTGTTTGACAGTAGCCATAAGTCACTGTCCAGTATCATGTTCTGCCATGGCAAGATAGATCATGTTATAAGCTTCGTTTTGATATAAAGATCATGTGAAACGGACTTACGGTTTAGGAATTATGGCCGATTCACTAAAAGACGTTCGAAACCGTAAGTACGAGTTCGTTATTAAAATTGAACCCTCGTAAAATACGTAAGTCAGTGGTGAATCTTGGTAATTAAATACTAGAGGTAAAAAGGAAGGTGTGAGAGAAAACCTCATGTGAAATGGATCGTTTTCCGATTTTATAAAAATGTTCGAATCAAAGTTAATCGCAAACGAACCCCTAAAAACCCGCTTGATTATAACTTCGGTAAAACACTTAGAAAACGGGCGAAAAAACTCGGAGCATAATATTGATTTGTAACGATCGACTTTAGAACTTGTATGACTTAAGTATATCCCAAGTGTAAGTACAATGACATGTCGTATTAACGAACGAATGTCGGGTCGGATCGATGATAAAAGGAATCCACTAAAAGGGGTATAACGAGATAACTCGAGAACGTGTTTCGATTTAAGTATAACTTAACTTTTAAGATGTTAAGTGATTAATCCCGAATGCCTTGGCTATTTATAGATCACCAAGCTGAACCGGGACCCGCTACCACTACCCCTTACCGTACTCGACTACCAGGCAAGTTTCAATTCCCTTCTTTTAGGCTGTTGTTGTGATTGAATATATATAAAAATGTTTTTTGTTATACATATGCCATAGCATGCATGCCTACTTTCAAGTTATATCCTTATGATTGTTCCCTGATTGTTATTGGCTTATAAATTAGATAGCTATCGTATCAATTATAAGCCGGTTAATGTAAGACCCTCAGAGAAGGGTGTATACATCTTATTCATCAAATATAGACCGGGAGTCAATATTTCTTAACATATCGAGATTACCTCGGAGGAAAATATTTAAGTAAATATTTTCCATTATTCGGGCGACGAATATTATTTGACTATTCGTTCGAGATTATTTATTTAACGATCCTTACTTCAAATAATTATTTGAACGTAACTATTCGACGAATAATATTTTTAATATTCATTCAGAGTCGAATTATTTATCGATTATTATTTCGAATATTCTTCTAAAGGTTGGACTACTAAATGAATATTATTTGGATATTCATTTAGAATATTATTCATTAAATGAATATTACTTTTGAATATTCATTTAAGATAGTAATTACCTGACGAATATTATTTTAATGTTCATCTGAAGCTTGATTTATTTATCGAGTCTTATCTCGAATATTCCTTTGAAGCTTGGATTACTAAATGAATATTACTTGATATTCATTTAGAATATTATTCATTAAATGAATATTAATTTTTCAATATTCATTTAAATTCCTAATTAATTATGAATATTATTTTGAATATTCATCTAGGGTTCTATTTAATCATCCAATATTATTTTAAATATTTTAAATATTCCTTTCAGGTCTTAATAATTAATGGATATTATTTTGAATATTCATTTGAATATTTAATTATGCAATAAATATTCTCTCGATATTTCTTCAAGGATTATTTGAGAAATACTCTGATTAAAGATATTCTTTCATATTCCTAAATATTCTGTAAAATATTTTAATTCAATAAATATTCTCTGAATATTTATTCCATACTTAGAATAACCTCGATAAGGTTTATCTTCTTCGATTATTACGGAAAATATTTCGGAGACATATTATTATTAATCTTATATCAAGAAAGGTTCTCAGACATCATTCTTCTTGAGTCTATCTCCCTAAAAATAAGGGAACCTTACTTGGAAAATGTTATTTATCTTGTCGACTTCCCGGTCTTAAAGTATTCACTTCACTCGCAACTCGGGTGCTATTGACTTATTAAGTCATTGTTTACCTTCTCATCTTTCGAGGGGTAAGTTGTTGGAACAAGTTGATATCCGTTACCAAGTAATAGCTTGGGAGTGATTGGTGAATTTTCCTTTCCAACTAGATACGACTACTTTGTAGAGTCTTATCAACAAGTATTATACTTGGGGAAAGGGGGACGAACGTTACATTCAGAATCATGAATTCTATTTGAACTAGGAGTCGTGTAAGAGGCCGAGTAGCGCCGGTCCATCCCCTTTGGCCCAACCGTTGGCCGGGGAGAGCTAGTAAGGCGGTAGACAAGTAAAGCCGTCAGTTCTTCCTTCTACCGGTAGTAAATCTAAATTGAGCTGTACGATCTCGACTGATCATCAAGATTGGAACAGCGGGCGCGGTGAATACTCCATCATTGGTTCATCATCCAAACTTATTTATTTCCTGCAACATGATTACTGTTGGCAGAGCTGGAAAAGTGTTCATAACTGGAATTGCAACCTTTTTATGCAAGTTCCTCTTCTTAATAACAATGAGAATATCTCGCTTACTTTTGATGTAGCAGATATTTCTACAAACAAATACTTTAAGTTACCTTGTAACTTCATCGTTCATATTATACTGGCATCATTTCCGTAAATGCATGGCATATGGTTTGAAAGATACTTTTGAACTGTTATACATTATCGTTCAGTTATATATTATTGTTGGTGGGCTATTGCTCACCCTTGCTTTATTATTATATCACAACAACAGCTAGACCAGATGACTCGCACAAGGCGCACTCGACGCGGGCGAGGACGATGAGACTACCAGAGCTGAAGAAGAAGCTATTGGTAGGATATATTTATTCTTTCAGTACCAAGAATATGGTCTAGTATGACTTATGTAAATGGATGGCAAAGAGTATGTATTTATATTGAAATTCTTTTGGATTGTAAGAACTCATAATGTGATTAATAAAAATTTGATTGTTACTCTGATTTCATCTCTGGGACTATAACGGGTGTGTTTTATATTGTTGTGTGGGGTCATAGAGACGTAATTTATTTTATGTTAAGGAAAGTTCAATTGTTGTGGACAGAATTGGAAACCGTAACCACCGGATCCCGGACCCCGGATCTGGGGGTGTTACATATTCACAGTCTTTTTTGATTAAATCACAATAAGAGAATTATAATTGTAATAGAATTTTTTTTATTTTTTTATAAAACAACATACACTCTCTGTTTCTCTCATTTCTTTACACTTTCCTTTTTGGGATGTCCCACCAACTATTTACATTATTAAAAATAGTAATTTTTAACAATAAAATATATTATTACATCCACTACTTCACTCCACTATTTTAACACTTTACAATATTACACCCACTACTTCACTTATTTTAACAATAAAATCACTATTATACCTACGACTTCATTTATTTTAATAATATTACATCCACTATCCTTCTCTGTGCCCAAACCAAATGTAAAGATTTGGCTGGGACAGAGGGAGTAGAATTCTAGGGGAAATAGGATTATAGGGGTGAAACCAAAATATGGTGCGAACCAAATTTGGTACAAAGTAGTACATTATAAATGGTATCTGAGCCCATATTAAAAACCATTTATAATGTACTACTTTGTACCAAATTTGGTTCGCACCATATTTTGGTTTCACCCCTATAATCCTATTTCCCCTAGAATTCTACTCCCTCTGTCCCAGCCAAATCTTTACATTTGGTTTGGGCACAGAGAAGGATAGTGGATGTAATATTATTAAAATAAATGAAGTCGTAGGTATAATAGTGATTTTATTGTTAAAATAAGTGAAGTAGTGGGTGTAATATTGTAAAGTGTTAAAATAGTGGAGTGAAGTAGTGGATGTAATAATATATTTTATTGTTAAAAATTACTATTTTTAATAATGTAAATAGTTGGTGGGACATCCCAAAAAGGAAAGTGTAAAGAAATGAGAGAAACAGAGAGTGTATGTTGTTTTATAAAAAAATAAAAAAAATTCTATTACAATTATAATTCTCTTATTGTGATTTAATCAAAAAAGACTGTGAATACATATGTTGATCTACAATGACATGCTTATTTATAACAAATGACATCCATTTTCAATGGTACTTCGGTACCAAAATTTGGTTCCACCCCTAAAATTCCTATTTCTCCTAGGATTCTATATTATTTTTTAATAAAATAATAAAATTGTTAAATCTGGAGAGGCCCTTAAGGAGACAACGAAGGGCCGAAGGCCCAACTGAAAAATTGACAAAGGCTAGTGGAAGGCTAATCAAGTGGGCGATCGAACTTGGAGAATTTGACATCACGTATAAGCCTCGAACAGCCATTAAGGCTCAGGCATTGGCTGATTTCGTGGTTGAATGCACCATTAGCAACCAAGAAGTGGGGGGGGGGGGGGGGCAGGTACTTCCGATCGAAGACATGGATGTCCGTGGTGATGATGAACACCGAGGAAAGCCAGCAGAGGACTTAATACCTATTCCTCTGGAGCTAGGTGACCCCGAGAAGGTGACTTATATAGGAGCCTCTTTAAAGGAACCCCTGAAGGGCAAGTTGATAGCATTCTTGCAAGAAAATAGCGATGTGTTTGCTTGGACAGCAGCTGATATGCCAGGGATTGATCCCCAACTCATAACTCACAGATTGAATGTCGATCCTAATCGGAAGATAATACAGCAGAAGAAGAGGAACTTTGCACCTGAAAGGCAAGAGGCCATAAAGCAAGAAGTGGAAAAGCTCTTAGAAGCTGGGTGTATTGAAGAGTTTCAGTTTCCAGAATGGTTGGCTAACCCTGTGATGGTCAAGAAAGCCAACGGTAAGTGGAGGATGTGTATAGACTTCACCGACTTGAATGACGCATGCCCTAAGGATTGTTCCCTTTACCAAGGATAGACATGTTAATAGATGCCACAGCTGGACATGAGATGCTTAGCTTCATGGATGGGTTCAGCGGCTACAATCAGATTAAGATGCACAAGGATGACGTCCCTAAGGTATCTTTCATAACTGACTTTGGTGTTTTCTGCTATCTTGTTATGGCTTTCGGTCTAAAAAATGCAGGAGCTACTTACCAACGACTGGTGAATAAGATATTCTCCCATCTGATTGGAAAAACCATGGAGGTCTATGTTGATGACATGCTAGTCAAGAGCCTGTTCAAGGCAGACCACATTAAGCACCTCAGAGAGGCATTCGAAGTGCTGAGGCATCACAAAATGATGTTGAATCCAGCCAAGTGTGACTTTGGCGTTGGATCAGGCAAATTTTTGGGCCTGATGGTTTCAAAGAGAGGCATAGAGGCCAACCCTGACAAGATCAAGGCGATCTTAGACATGGAGCCACCACGCTCTATAAGAGATGTGCAGAAGTTGACAGGCCGGGTAGCGGCTTTAGGAAGATTCATCTCCAAGTCTGGTGACAAATGCTTGCCTTTCTTTCAAGCATTGAAGAAGGTGAAAAATTTTGAGTGGACCCCTGAGAGCCAAGAGGCCTTTGAACAACTGAAGAAGTACATGGTTGAAGCCCCGTTGCTGGCCAAACCTAGTCCCGGGGAGACTCTTTATCTATACCTGGCGGTATCTGAGCAAGGGTTGAGCGCCGTTCTCATTCGAGAAGAAAAGAAGGTCCAGAAACCTATCTATTATGTGAGCAAGGTGTTGCACGGGGCTGAGCTGAATGACTCTCCCATTGAGAAGTTCGCCTTGGCTTTGATAACAGCCTCGAGGAAGTTACGCCCGTACTTCCAGGCACATAAGATTGAAGTCCTGACGGACCAACAGTTGAGAAACATATTGCATAGCCCAAAGGCTAGTGGAAGGCTAATCAAGTGGGCGATCGAACTTGGAGAATTTGACATCACGTATAAGCCTCGAACAACCATTAAGGCTCAGGCATTGGCTGACTTCGTGGTTGAATGCACCATTAGCAACCAAGAAGTCGGGGGGCAGGAGATAATAACAACCCCTGAGAAGCAAGATAAAGATGGAGAACTTGAACCTGATCAGAAGGAATATTGGGTGCTCTATTTTGATGGAGCATCAAAAACAAAATCTAGTGGCGCAGGCTTAGTATTGCAAAGCCTCGATGGGTTCACAGTTGAATATGCTTTGAAGTTGGATTTCCAGACAACCAACAATGAAGCTGAGTATGAGGCCTTGATAGCTGGTTTAGGCTTGGCCAGAATCATGAAAGTCAAGAATCTTAAAATTTGTGGAGATTCAAGATTAGTAGTCTCTCAAGTAAATGGTGAATTTGAGGCCAAGGATGAAACTATGGCAAAGTATCTGAGAGTTGTGAAAGCTGTCATGACTCAGTTTGACGAGTGTTATGTAGAACACATCCCGAGAGAAGAGAACGTTAAGGCCGATGCCCTATCTATGTTCGTTTCTTCCGAGATAGAAAACTATGCAGGGAGTGTTTACTTCCAGGTCTTGAAGGCCCCGACTGTCGACTCGAAATTAATGGCACCAATTGATGTGGGAAGTTGTTGGATAGATCCTATCAAAGCTCACCTAGAAACCGGATGGCTCCCTGACAATGCCTCGGAGGCACGAAAGCTGTCAGTGAGAGCATTGAGATATGCCTTGATCGAGGGCGTCCTTTACAAAAGGTCTTTCGTTATCCCGTACTTGAAATGTTTGAGGCCCCAAGAGGCAAGGGAAGCTTTGGAAGAAGTTCATGAAGGTATTTGTGGGCAGCACTTGGGGGGCAGAGCCCTAGCTCACAAAATAACTCGTTTGGGATTCTACTGGCCAGAGATGCTGGCTGATGCACAGAGCTATGTCATGCGGTGCAATCGATGCCAGAAGCATGCTCCAATAGTAAGGCAGCCGCCTGAGATGCTAACATCGGTTAACTCCCTTATTCCATTCGCGATGTGGGGAATGGATATACTTGGTCCCTTCCCCGTAGCTTCAGCACAAAGGAAGTTTCTGATAGTGGCCATTGACTACTTCACCAAGTGGATTGAGGCTAAGACTTTAGCCAAAATAACCACCAAGCAAGTTTCCCAGTTCTTTTGGGAGAACATAATCTGCAGATATGGCATCCCACGAATCCTTGTGACGGATAATGGGACACAGTTCAATAATGAAGAATTTAAGATGTACTGTGAGGAGAATGCTATTGAGCTTCGTTTTACCTCAGTAGCACATCCGCAAGCAAATGGACAGGCTGAGGTGGCCAACCGGATCATCCTTGATGGACTTAAGAAAAGGGTTGAATGCTCAAGGAGCCCTTGGGTGGACGAGTTACTGCCTATACTCTGGGCTTATCGCACTACTTGCAAGGTGACCACAGGAGCAACCCCGTTTCTGCTAGCTTATGGAGCTGAGGCAGTTGTGCCACTGGAGATCATGCATGCATCACCTCGAGTTGAGGCATTTGAACCTGAGACAAATGAAGAAGGTATGAGGATCGCCCTAGATCTGATTGATGAAGTCAGGGACGAGGCAAACGCCAGAAATACGGAGCATCAAAAGAAAGCATCCTTCTATTACAACCACAGGGTTAAGGAGAGGTTCTTTCAGCAAGGTGACTTGGTTCTGAGGAAGATCGAGGCTTCTGGAGTTGGCCAGAAAGGAAAACTAGCCCCAAACTGGGAAGGGCTGTATCGAGTTAGGAAGACGTTGGGACGAGGATCATATAAGTTGGAGACCTTGGACGGGGTTGAGGTGCCCCGTACTTGGCATGCCTTGAACCTCAAGATTTATTATGTCTAAGCTGCCTTTGCAAGGATGTAGTTTTTTATTTATCTAGTAGGAAAAGTAGAAATAAGGTTCGATGAAACCATCCCAGGGTTTGATGCCCCGAGTAGGACAATAATGAGCTGTGTAAGGGTTGAACCCTTTTTGAGTTATTAATGCAAACTTGTTTTCCATTTTATGATTCTATGTTTTGTTTATGTACCAAGCACCTGTTGAGTGTGAGTCTAGGAAGACCAAGTACCGAAAATAAATGAACATACGAATAAAACAAACAAGTGCATAAAAAAGACCCTGAAGGGCCAACAGTTAGGGTTACATCATTTAAGTCAAATAAAATTTTAATCACGAAGGACCGTGATTAAAGACTAGAAATAAAAGCCACATACGGCTAAGCTAGGCCATGCAAGGCTCGAAGCGATCCCAGCTACTCATCCGAGGACTCCTCCTCGCCGTTCTCCTCTTCATCAGTCTCTTCCTCACTACTCTCCTCCTCGTCACTCTCTTCCTCAGAGCTTTCCTCAGCATGGCCCTTACCCGGTTCGGCTGCCGCCACTGGTGGAGCTGTCACTTCCATCGCCTCAACCTCTTCCTCCTCGGAAGATGAGCCATCTGCACGGTCATAGGCCGTTTCCCTCAAGGATCCGAGGAAACTGAGCCATCGGACACCCCTCGAACCGGAGCCGGAACGGCGATGACTTCCCCTAGAGCTGGAGCCCGAAACCTGAGCTACTAGGTTGGCCCCTGCGCCCGAAGCAACTTGACAGTAAGGACTTGGAAAGTCCATCGGGAAAACCACAGTAGGGTGCCTCTTACTCACAGCATTGATGGCTCGATCCCAGCCAACAGACATGATACCCGGGCGTACTTCATCGTCATGCTTATCTATAAGCTGAAAGAAATCCTCAGACTCATGGTAAGCTTTCACCACTAGCTTGCAGTCTGCTGCCCTTTTGTTATACAAGGAGTCATACTGTCTCTGGAGAGAATGAGCATCAGCTTCAGCCCGGATGGCTCTGGACTCCAAGTCTTGGCATTTCTCATCAAAAGTTGCTTTCTCCTTCTTCAAGGCCACATTTTCATCTCGGTATGTACGACCTAGCCGAGTGCTAGCCTGGAACTGGGCATTTGCCTGGAACAAAGAATCAATGAGACAATTATAATCACAAGTTACGTGAAAACACTACGTCTAGGATGAAAGGTTGGAAACCTGATATAGGGCTTGAGCTCCGAGTTTCTCCGCTTCATCAAATTTGTCCCCGGCAGTTACTGTCAAAAGGTCGGGGGGAGTGATGCTGAACTTGGACCAATCCAAGGCTGACTCTGGGCATCCCAAGACAGAATCTTGCTCAAAAATCCCCCAACCAGGGATGAAGGGGGTCTTGACTCTCCCGTCAGCATTCCGCGATCTCTTTGAAGAGCATCCCGACAGGAACTGAGGGATCTTCGGCCCAGGTTGAACGCAAGCCGCCTCGGCTTTCTTGATCATCCTTCTAGTAACTTTCGGCTGGTTCTCGGGCCGATTGTCTATCTCCTCAGCAACTGAAATGACAACAGAAAAGATATCGGAATAAGAACAAACAGAGTTCATAATATGTAGATAAAAAATTACCCTCAGCAGAAAGTAAGCTAAGGCCAGCTTCTACAAGTCTCTTCTCGGTTAAGAAAACTTTGTAGTGAGTACGGCCGTCGTCATCAAGTAATCTATCACGATCAAGAAGCTCCTTCTCGTCAAGATCACATACAAAGTGCGTAGCATCATGCACTTCCCCAAACTTAGACATAAAGAATTGGCCCTAGTCGCCACCACGCCATACCAGAATCACGAACTCTCTGTCCCAGTAGTGATGGGAATCTGGGAATGAAAAGGCATTCACAATATGTGGAACATTGGTTCTACGCTGAATAATGACCCATCCCTTCTGAATCTCAGAAGAATTCTTGGTGGCGAATATGCTTCGGAACATTGTAGTAGTTGGTTCGATACATAGATCCCGGCATCTCAGCATGAAGATGATGATCGCCCGCCATGCATTGGGATACAATTGGCAGGGGTGAACCTGAAGCTCTGCTAGGAGCCTTATGATGAACTGATCTACCGGGAATCTCAGGCCTGCTTCAAGGGCGCCCTTGTAGACACATAGCCTCTCTGGGTGCCAATTACAGGTTCTATCAGCTAAGCCAGGAAGGCGAACCTTGATCGCGTCCGGGAAGCCATATAACTCCTTAATCTTTTCGACATCTTCCTTGTCGAACTTGCACGGACTATGATACGCAGCTAATTCAGAGTTGTTGGGAAATGCATCCCTCATGGTACTCAACAAGTCAATTAAAGAATCAAATGGACGATCAATATATTTAGGGGGATTCAGTCGAAGATTACCTCGCAATGTTTTGGCCAAAGTTCTCTTGGCCATCGCCTCAGACATAGAGAATGACGAAGCTGGAGCGCTATCGCCATCTGCCATCTTGGGCTCGAACTTGAAGCTAGAACTTGAGAGTTTTAGAGCTTGAGAGCTTTAGAGAGAATTTTAGAGGTTGAAACACAGTCTGGTTCGTGTTTGCAGGTCATCTATCGTTCATATACAAAAAAAATGGAGTTCATCTGCTATATCCGGCAATAATTATACCGGTATGTATGATTCCGGGAAAGAAAAAAAGGATTTACGTGAAGATATAGTAATAAGCTGTGCCAAGGCACTCATCTAAGCTTAATGAGCTAATTACGTTTAAGGAAGATAAAACACTATCAATTAGTCTTTGCTAATAAAGAGACTGATTATGCTCTGAAAGGAGGTATACAACATCCAAATGTCAAGGACGTGATTCAAGAACGAGACTCCAGGCATTGCGAAAAGCTCCGAGAGGCACGACAAAGCAACCATGGAGCACCTGTCAGGCAACCAGGATCTCCTGGCAGCCGACCAGGTGCCATGAAGAAGCTCTGGCCGACCAGGATCTCCTGGCAGCCGACTAGGTGCCATGGAGAGGGTCTGGCCGACCGGGATCACCTGGCAGCCGAACTCCTGGCACCTCCCGTCAGTTGGTCGGATCGTTTGATGGTTCTGTCGAAGGTTTCTTACTTTCTGAAACGAACATCGACCTCCAACTAGACATCGTTCAAGCATCGATTAGCACCGTATAGTGCCGTCAAATGCCATTCAACGTCGTTTAACATAGATTGAAACATCGTTTAAACACTTCCAGGCAACTTGGAGCATCTGGAAAGCGAACAAGGAGCACCTGGCAGGCAACCAGGATCTCCTGGCAGCCGACCAGGTGCCACAGAGAGGGTCTGGCCGACCAGGATCTCCTGGCAGCCGACCAGGATCTCCTGGCAGCCGACCAGGATCTCCTGGCGGCCGACCAGGAGCACCTGGCAGCCGACCAGGAGCCACGGAGAGGCTCCAGCTGACTTCCCGGTACCCATCTTGGCACCCCCCATCGTTTGATTGGATCGTTTGATGGTTCTGTTGAAGGTTTCTCACTTTCCGTGACAAACATCGACCTTCGAATTAGCACCATATAGTGCCATTTTATGCCATTTAACGTCGTTTACACAAACATTGAAACGTCGTTTAAGCATCGTGTGACATCATTAAAGTCAACCTGGATCTCCCGTCAATATGCCGGCGATCAAGAAGCACCTGGCAGGCAACCAGAAGCACCTGGCAGGCAACCAGGATTTCCTGGAAGCCGACCAGGTGCCACAGAGGGGGTCTGGCCGACCAGGATCTCCTGGCAGCCGACCAGGAGCACCTGGCAGCTGGCCAGGACCCTTGTCGGCTGATTCGCTACCCAGAAGAGGTTACAATTGTCCCGAATCTCCTCCGTTTAGCACCGTTTATCGCCGTTTAGCGTCGATTAACATCGTTTAAGGCTGTTTAGCACCGTTTAGTGTCGTTTAGTGCCGTTTAGCACCGTTTATCGCCGTTTAGCGTCGTTTAACATCGTTTAAACGTCGTTTAAGGCTGTTTAGCATCGTTTAGTGTCGTTTAGTGCCGTTTAGCACCGTTTATCGCCGTTTAGCGTCGTTTAAACGTCGTTTAAGGCTGTTTAGCACCGTTTAGTGTCGTTTAGTACCGTTCGGCACCGTTTATCGCCGTTTAACGTCGTTTAACATCGCTTAAACATCGTTTAAGGCTGTTTTGCACCGTTTAGTGCCGTTCAGCACCGTTTAGTGCCGTTTAGCACCGTTTATCGCCGTTTAGCGTCGTTTAACATCGTTTAAACGTCGTTTAAGGCTGTTTAGCACCGTTTAGTGTCGTTTAGTGCCGTTCGGCACCGTTTATCGCCGATTAGCGTCGTTTAATATCGCTTAAACGTCATTTAAGGCTGTTTAGCACCGTTTAGTGCCGTTCAGCACCGTTTAGTGCCGTTTAGCACCGTTCAATGCTATTGGCACAATCTAACATCGTTGTAAACGCGTCGGTCGCTCCACGCTTTACATCAAAACAATATAAAAGATAAACCCTGACCCGAGTCTTGAGTTAGACAAGTAAAACTTCAAGGAAATCCTGATCAGCTTTCCTAGAAGTTGGGGGGCAAATAATATGGGCTGAAAATAAGCCCTAAAGACACATTTAATGTGGCATTAATTAAGCCAAGAATGGTCCAAACGTGGGGCCCACCAGGAGGGCCCAAAACCCCAATTATAATATTAATTTCGTAATTAATATTTGGGGTAATAAACAGCTCAGCAATAAGAGTTGGATAAGGATATTATTTCCACCAGACTTAGCCACTAAGGCATCCAATTCAATATGGAAACTGATTCCTACAAGGAATAGATCTAGAACCTTCCCCAAAGACTTGTCTACCAAGTCTCTGACTCCTACCATAATTCTAAGGCTCCTGCAGCCTATTTAAAGGGCCAGACCCCTCAACCTAGAACTACGTTTTTGGCTTGATTCTCAATAACGAGATACGTAGGCACTCTGTGAGGACCGATCAGTCTCGTAACACGGAAACAGCTATTAAAGCTCGAAGCTCAACCACCCTAGCATTAATTACAAATCGCAACCTAGTTTTTATTCCACAACAGTTTTTCTTATTAATAAAGATATAGATATAAATTTATTTATTATTTATTTAGGATTTTTTTAGACAATCAAGTAAACATAAGGAAGGACCTAGGGCCAGAGCAAGTTGGTGGTTCTGGTTCTAATAGATATGTTATATATACAATTCAGTAGAATTATTGTAAAAGAATTATAATTATAACAAAATTTCAAAAAAAATTTAAAAAAATAATATGAATTTTAGGAGAAGTAGAAATTTAGGGTGAAACCAAATTTGTTACCAAAGTACCATTAAACAGGGATTTATTAATAAAGGTTATAGATTCGTTGGTGTTTTTATATACTATTATACGATCAGACTACGTAGACTACGTATTAATTGGTGTTTTACAAAAAATTATATTAAGTAGCCCTAAATTGTATTTTGTATTCGTTGGTGTTTTACAAAATTTATATTAAGTGTTAGGATTTATGTTGTCCTTGATGATATATGCAAAACACCTAAGAACATAGTTTGTTTAAGTCATTTTGTAACTCATCAATGCGGATGGCATGCTTATCAGCATCCGTTGATGAGGTAGCTTATCAACGGATAAGTTTGTAATATGCTATTAGTTGAATGGTTAGTTGATAGTCTTTTAAGTCATGCTGACTATCAATGGATAAACATAATAGGTTAGCTAATTGTATATAGGTTGTGCTTTGTAATTCTGTTTAAGTGATATGATACATCAACGGATAAAGATTCTACTCCAATGGATAACAGCTTCAATGGATAGCACTCAACCTGTCAACGGATAATCAGCCTCAACGAATATATTTTACATTAATGTCTTGAAGCTAACAGTTGATATTGACTTGACATGGCTGACAGATCACATGGGTTGATGAACTTAAACCGGCATGGCAACTAGTATTGGAAACAAAGAAGAAAAAGAGACATTCCTATTTCTCACAAGCAATTTGGATGATAAAATCAAAGAAAAACTGTCCAAGACATTCAGACAAATTAGCATCACATGGAAACAAGGAATGAGCAGCAAACCTACAAATAGTTTGACTTCAAAATATTCTTTTTATTTGTAGGGTTTGTAAACTTGGAATATATTATAACAAGCAGCGGTGTATCTTTGCACAGATTATTTCTTCAATATAATTCTCTGGTGTACCATAAAAACCCACCTGAAATTTTTAATATTATGTTGCATTTGCTTTATTTTACTTAGCATACTTTATCTGTTCTATTATAAACTGTTGAGCCCTAGTACTATTCAACCCTCTTCTACAATCTTATGGTGTGTTACTGGGATTTATCACTAAGTAACCCTAAATTTCAGTTTGTATTCGTTGGTGTTTTATCATATATTTTTTGGTGGTTTTTGATCGTAGTCGTTTTCTAGTAAAAAAAATTATAAACAAAAGAATTATAATTATCATAAGAAACTATTTCTAATTCTTTTTAGAAATATAGTATTCTAGGGCAAATAGGATTCTATTAAAAAAGATTACAAATAAAAGAATTATAATTATAATAGGATTTCTATAAAACAATTTAGAATATTCTAGGGAATATAGAATTTTAGGGGTGAAACCAAATATAGTGCAAACCAAATTTGATACCGTTAAATAAGGGTTTTGCTTATTAATAAAGGTTATAGATTTGGATTTACCAAAGCCCTAAACTCTGGTGCATGATCATGAGTTTCAATCATTTGTTTTAAATTAAATCAAAGAAAATTAGTATAAAATTAGAAGTAAATGGTAAATAAATTATTTTTTTTATCTAAAAATATGATAAAATATAACTCTTCATTTAATTATGATGACATTAAAATAATGTGTAAAATTTAGTTAAAAATTACTTAAATTCCTGAACACAAATTTAAAAATATTTATTATAATTTTTGAAAAATCACTAATTTCCCACTGAGAGGTCTACAGACTACAATCGTATGAAATTTTGTATATTCTCCTCTCCTGTGTTGTTTTTTTTAATTGAAGGAAAAGCAAATCCCATTGAATCGATTGTGCAACTTCTGCATGTAAAGCCGAAGCAAGATATTATCTTCGTTACAAAAGTTAAAGCCACTAGTCAAATCCTATAACACTAGCTAACTTCGCAACCGATGAGAGTCGACTCTCTCATCTAAACCCTAGCAGCCGTCACACTAATTTCTTCGTACCTATCCCATCTCTATTTCTTTTCCTTCATTCACCAATCCATTCCTGTCCTTCCATTCTCTCAACTGAACCCATAATTTCTATTATTATTTTATTATTCAATAAATTCGTGCTTTTGTTCCAAAAGCTGTGGTTTTTGTCTCCATCTTTTTGGTGTTTCTCCATCTTTTTGGTGTGTTTGATGTATTTATGTTTCGTTGTTTTGATATTTTTATGTATGGTGATGTTGGGTATTTTGAGAATGAATTCTACGGTGTTTTGGGAAATCTGGAAAGCCCATATCGATGCTGGAACAGTGGTGTATATCACGAGAGCTCACCTATCACAACAAAAGATTGTTCAATTAGTGGAGGCATCTGTACCTCCAGCCTCAGTTGGTGCAACTGATGGGTCTGAACACTGGCTTATCACCTGTTTTTTATGTGCCATGGTCAATTGTGATGCTAGTATTTTCAGGGATGTTGGTGTCTTTTAGATGTCTCGGGAAGCCTTTGTATTCATTTTTAATGTCAAGAATATTTTTATTCAGTATGTTAAGCTATCCGGAAACAAAGCGGCTAATTATTTAGCTCGTCTATTTGTTTTTCAACCTGGTTGCATGGTCAGTTGGGGGTTTGTCCTGATTGAGCCTCATTCAAGTTATTAATGAAATCTATTTTAAATTTGTCAAAAAAAAAACTAATTTGTGCAATGTACGGTTCTATTTTTAATATTTATAATTATATTAACTTTTTTTAATTTATATATTTTTAATTTAAATATCAAGTTGTTAAAAAATTGATATATATATATATATATATATATATATATATATATATATATATATATATAATTTTACACATTCGATTTAATATTTGTACTCTATCTTCAATTTTTAACATTTGATTTGGACGATTACAGCCCACGTGAAATTAACAAAAAAATCTTTAATTTGGTGATAGTTTAATTTTTTTTTCTAATTAAATCTACGCAGAAACAAAGAAGAGAAGAAAATGATGAATTTTTACGCTAAAAATTCTATTTAATTTATGAATTCTACTTATAATTTGTTGTGATTATCAAAGTACCCTTATAATTTTTTGAAGATAGTTTTACTAACAATCAAATACAATTATATCGTTATATATAATAAGCGTAAGAGGGATCTTATCCATAATTTTGGTTTGGTCGCTATACTACAAAAATAATCTCAACCGTCAAATCTAATATTTTTAAAAATAGATGATCAAGATTATATCATATCAAAAAGAAAATTATAATCTAAAAAGGATATAATTAAAGAAGTTTGTATTATAATTGAATTTTAAAAATAAAATTATAATATGAAAATGATATAAAAACGGATACAATTGAATTTTATTTATTTTATTAATATTAAAAAAAAATTCATATTTACTATTTGGACTCTATCTTGAGATCTAGAAATCATATTTGGATGATTTTACGGCCCAGGCGAAGCTCACACAATTATCTATAATTTAGTGATGATTTAACAATTATTATAGAAATGAAAACACTCATACTATCAAGAGACAATATAATTTGGATATTTACATTAATCCTATTCAGTGTAGAAGACCTACATTGATAATCCTATTCAATGTAGAAAACCAAATTACGATTTTTTATATTAATCATGTTGAGTGCAGAAGACCTACATTGATAATCCTATTCAATGTAGAAAACCAAATTATATGATTTAAATTTTTGACATACATTTTTTCATATTTCAATATAAATACATTTTTTAGTTTACATGTTAAAAAATAAAATATTTTTTATGCTACATCTATCGTTTTTCATCTATTTATTTTATGATCTAACGGTTCTTATTTAATATTTTGTACTGGAAAACCAAACTATCCGCTACCAAAATTTTGGACAAAATCACTCTTACACTCATTATTAAAAAGATATTTTATTGTTAGTAGAACTATCTTCAAATAATAACAATGGTATTTTGATAATCAAAACGAAATATAAGTAGATTTCATAAATCGAACAGATTTTTTAACGTAAAAAATCGTCAATTTCTTCTCTTTTTTGTTTCTACGTAATTTTAATTGAAAAATAATTGTTAAACCATCACTATATTAAAGATTATTTTTTTAATTTTATGTGGGCTGTAAAATCGTCCAAATCAAAATTTTAAGAATTCGAGATAGAGCAAAAATATTAAATTGAACGTGTAAAACCTTATATATATATATATATATATATATATATATATATATATATATATTAAATAAAGTTAATAAAATTATAAATATTATAAAAGGAACCGTGCGTTGCACGGGTTATAAGCTAGTTTTAATAATAAGTGTAAGAGGAATTTTGTCCAAAACTTTGATAATCGGTAGTCTGGTCCTCCGTACGACAAAGATCTTAAAAAATAGATGAAAACCGTTGGATCTAGCATAAAAAAATATATTATATTTTAATATGTTAAAAACTAAAAAGTGTATTTATATTGTAATACGAAAATGTATATGTCAATGATTTAAATCATATAATTAGGTTTTCTACATTGAATAGCATTATTAAAGCATGACTTCTACATTGAATAGGATTAATGTAAAAATTCGTAACAATATTTTTTATTGAGATTCTGAGTATGTGATAAGTGGATTTTATATCTACTTGAAACATTCCAATTCGGCTTAAATTGATTGCTTAGGCCTCAAGTTTGTGGTAGTTTTGATGTGTTTTGTTTAATTGTGCAGGGTTGAAGAAATATCGATTGAAGGTGTAGTTTCCGTTGTTTTGTGAAGTTGATTTATGATATGGAATGAAGAATGGAGGCTAATGTCAACTCCCAAGAAGTGTACAAGTCAAGAGGAAGTGAAGACGGAAGCTCATGCAAAAGGAACGGGAAGAAAAGCTGAAAAAAACGAAGAAATAAAATTTCCCGCAGATCGCAGTCGGGCAACTTGCGCCGTTTGGGCAAGTTGCGCCAAATTCCAGCAGATTGGCTCCAGGTAACTTGCGCGGTTCGAGCACTTTGCTGGGGACTGTGCGCTGAAAATTTCCAGTTTTGCCCTTTTTCGATCTGAAATTGTATTCTACTTAGTTTTTGACGCCCAAATCAAATTCTAGTTGTATTATAAGGTATTTTCTTGCTGGGCAAGATTTCTATAGCCTATATAAACACATCCAACCCTTGTAAACATATTATTACATACAATTACATATCATAGCTTAGTTCTTGCAAGAGAGAAAAGGAGAGAAGGATTCAAGCTCGGCAAGCACGGATCTAGATCAACTTCATCTTTTGTATATGTTGAATTATAGATTTGTTTTCTCAACTCTTAGTTTTAATAATATCTTTATTTCTTTCTTTCATATCTTGTTTTATATCATGTTATCATCAAATCTCATGACGATGAACGGTTCAATTATGGGCTAATCATTGTCATGGGATTCTAATGGATTTATCTATGTAGCTTAGTAGTTTGATTGCTTTAAAGATTTATGTGTGATGAATTCTTGATATCCTTGTATGGTTGTGTTTCATGTATTTAGATGCGTCGCGAACATCTAACTTGTTAATCTCTTGCGAAACGAAAGTGGATCTTGAGATTTAGAACTTGCCATGCTAGCATAGGATAGGCTGATGTTTTAACATCATGATTTGTGTCGTAAATAGAGATATTATGCTACCCTATGTGATCTTAATAGACAACTTGTTCTTCAACCGTTATGCTTTAAAATCTTATAGATATATAGGGTCTAAGTATAATTTGTGTCTATTCATCTTCTATCTCTTTTGTGGATGCATGTTTAGTTTGGTATTCGTATACTGAGAAGTAGCGTTTGCTTGTTTCGTGTTGTCTGATCAGATATCAAAACCATCGCATGTATTGATTAAAGGCATCAACTCTAAGTGAAGGTAGATAATGAAGTTAGAGTCCCATGTTTTATCTCATATAAGTAATTCAGATTTAATTCTCAATAGTTAATTATTGTTAGCTTAATAATTTGCATTCTAGTTAATTTAGATAATTAAACCCCATTCTTGTTATTTGTCTTAGCAGTGGATTAAAACCAAACTTTGTTGCATAGGCATATTTACTGATTAAAACTTAACCAGATCTGTGCAGAACGAACTTTAATTATATTACTTGTGACCACGTGCACTTGCGTGATTTTGTGATAACAAGTTTTTGGCACCGCTGCCGGGGATCATCGGTGTTTTTATTTTCAGTTTTTGTGCTTGTCAATAGTGGTCGTTAGCGTTCACTGACTCGGACTTCTTAGGTAGTTGTTTGTTTCTTGGTGTTTCAGGTACTTGAGCGTGTATGCGAACGCGTTCTCAGACTCGAGACCTGGAGTTAGGTGAAGATCAAAGCAAGGAAGAGCCTGTAATTCCAGAGGTTCAAGAAGAAGAGAATAAGACAGAAGAACTTGAGACTACAGTAGAGATGGGTGACGCACCAGCAGCAGTTAAGGCTTTGAAGGACTATTCTCAGCCAAAGATCAATGACATACAATCTAGTATTGTCAGGCCAGCTATTGCAGCAAATAACTTTGAGATCAAGCCGAGCACAATTCAGATGGTGCAGAATTCGGTTCAGTTTGGGGGTGCTTCTACGGAGGATCCTAACATGCATATTCGGGACTTTATCTAGATCTGCGACACTTTCACATTCAATGGTGTGTCGGATGATGCTATTAAGTTGAGGCTTTTCCCATTCTCTCTTAGGGATAAGGCCAAGGGTTGGTTACACTCTTTACCACCTGGTTCCATTACTACATGGGAAGATCTTGCTCAGAAGTTCCTTACTAAATTCTTCCCTATGGCGAAAACTGCAGCAATAAGGAACCAGCTGACTCAATTCCAACAGCAATCTGGCGAGTCTTTGTGTGAGGCTTGGGAACTTTATAAGGAGATGCTACGAAAGTACCCTCATCATGGCATGCCTGATTGGATGGTTATTAATGGTTTCTACAATGGGTTGGGAGCACAGTCTAGGCCTTTGCTAGATGCAGCAACAGGTGGAGCTCTGTGGGCGAAGAGCTATGAGGAAGTTTATGATCTTATTGAGATGATGTCTGCTAATGAATATCAAAATCCAACCCAGAAGCTATCTCAAGGCAAGGTAGCAGGAATTTTGGAAGTAGATACAGCTTCAGTGATTACGGCTCAGTTGAAAGCTCTTACTATGAAGGTGAAGGTGGATTCTCTTGCTAATTATGGAGTTCAGCAGGTGGCTAGTGTTTGTGAATTATGTGCGGGCGCACATGAGACGAATCAATGTGCTATTTCTTCTGAATTAGCACAGTTCGTGAGTAATTTCTAGAGACCTGCTGCACCAGTTCCAGCCACTTATCATCCTAATAATCGGAATCATCCCAATTTCAGCTGGAGCAATAATCAAAATACTCAACAATCTTATCAGCAAGCGAAGCCATTCAATCAAGGCTATCAACAGCCTTATGTTCCAAGGGCACCATATCAACCTCCTGGATTTCAGCAGCAACAGCCCCAGGCTCATGCGGGGCAATCATCTAATGAAAAATCAGAAAGGGATGATTTTTGGATGATGGTGAAGAACCTGCAAGCTTCTCAAAAGGTCTTGGAAACCCAGGTGGGACAGATTGCAAGTGCCTTACTTAGTAGGCAACAAGGAACTCTTCCTAGTGATACGGAAGCAAATCCAGATAGGAGGGACAACAAGGAGCAGGTGAAGGCCGTGACTTTGAGATCGTGAAAAGGGGACATCAGATCCTAAATCAGCCGCTAAAGAAGATGAAGAAGTGCAGAATCAGCAAGTTGAAAAATCTGCAGTGCTTGACAATGAGAAATCTGACTTAGTAGCTGAGGAGCTGGATGTGAAGTAGAGAAGAGCAAGGAACTTGTTAAAAATTCTGTGGAGAAGTCTACAAAGAACACTCAGATTTATCCTCCTCCTCCATATCCTAGAAGACTCCAGAAGCAGAATTTGGATACGAAGTTTGCTAAGTTTTTAGAGGTGTTCAAGAAGTTGCAGATTAACATTCCTTTTGCGGAAGCTCTTGAACAGATGCCAAGCTATGCCAAGTTCATGAAAGGTATTCTCTCTTGTAAGTTGAAGCTTGATGCATTAGAGACCGTTGTCTTAACGGAAGAGTGTATTGTCGTTCTGCAACAGAAGTTGCCTCCGAAGCTAAAGGATCCGGGTAGTTTTACTATTCCATGCACTATTGGTAATCTTTTTTTTGAGAAGTGCTTGTGTGACTTGGGAGCTAGCATCAATCTCATGCCCTTGTCAGTATTCTTGCAACTTGGTCTACCGGATCCAAAGCCAACCAACATCTCTTTGCAGTTGGCCGATCGTTCAATTACTTATCATATAGGCATAGTGGAGGATGTCTTGGTGAAAGTTGATAAGCTCATCTTCCCTGCTGATTTTGTTATCTTGGATTTCGAGGAAGATAAGAAGATTCCCATAATCTTGGGAAAGCCGTTCTTAGCTATGCGTAGTACCTTGATCGATGTGTAGAAAGGAGAGCTCACCATGAGGGTGCAAGACCAGAATGTCACTTTTAATGTGTTCAATGCGATGAAATTTCCCACTGATGAAGAAGAATGCTTGATGGTGGATTTGGTTGATTCTGCGATTACTACAGAAATGGAGCAATTGCTTAAGTCAGATTCTTTGGAGAGAGTGTTAGTTGGTGATTCTAATTTTGAAGATGAAGAAGTAGCCGAGCAATTGCAACAATTGAATTCAGCTCCGTGGAAGAGGAAATTTGACTTAGCATTTGAATCTTTGGGGTTAGGAGAGCTGAGAAATTCTGTGGGTCGTCTTAAACCATCTATTGAGGAAGCTCCTACACTTGAACTCAAACCGTTGCCCGAACACTTGAGGTATGCGTTTCTTGGTGATGCATCTACATTACTGGTTATTATTGCTTCTAACTTGTCAGGTAGTGAGGAAGAAAAGCTCTTGCGAATTCTGAGAGAGTTCAAATCAGCCATTGGTTGGACTATAGCAGATATCAAGGGAATCAGCCCTTCTTATTGCATGCACAAAATTCTGCTAGAGGAGGGAGCTAAGCCTACTGTTGAGCATCAACGGAGACTTAATCCGATTATGAAAGAGGTGGTGAAGAAGGAAATTCTAAAGTGGCTTGATGCGGGTATTATATATCCTATCTCAGACAGTTCTTGGGTGACTCCGGTTCAATGTGTGCCAAAGAAAGGAGGCATGACAGTTGTTGTTAATGATAAGAATGAGCTCATTCCTACTCGAACAGTCACGGGGTGGAGAGTTTGCATGGACTATAGGAAGCTCAACAAAGCCACGAGAAAAGATCACTTTCCTCTGCCATTCATTGATCAGATGCTAGACAGGTTGGCGGGACATGAGTACTATTGCCTTCTTGATGGTTATTCAGACTACAATCAGATTTGCATTGCTCCGGAAGATCAAGAGAAGACCACATTCACATGTCCTTTTGGTACCTTTGCTTTCCAACGTGTTTCTTTCGGACTTTGTGGTGCTCCAGCCACTTTTCAAAGGTGCATGATGGCTATTTTCTCAGACATGATTGGCTCGAATGTGGAGGTTTTTATGGATGACTTCTCATTTTTGTACTTCTTACGATGAGTGCTTGCATAATCTTGGTTTGGTTTTGAAGCGTTGTGTGGAGACGAATTTGGTGCTTAATTAGGAAAAATGACACTTTATGGTGCAAGAAGGAATCATTCTTGGGCACAAGGTATCTGGAAAGGGGCTTGAAGTGGATAAGGCTAAGGTGGAGACTATCGAAAATCTTCCTCCACCTATCTCTATTAAAGGAATTCGCAGTTTTATTGGTCATGCGGGATTCTATAGGCGATTCATTCAAGACTTCTCAAAAATCTCTAAACCTCTGTACAATTTGTTGGAGAAAGATGTTCCTTTCAAATTTGATGATGAGTGCCTTGCAGCTTTTGAGCTTTTGAAGAAGAAGTTGACTACTACACCTATCATTACCGCACCGAATTGGGAGGAACCGTTCGAGGTAATGTGTGATGCTAGTGACTATGCGGTTGGAGCTGTGCTTGGGCAAAGAAAGGATAAAGTTTTCCATGTGATTTACTATGCTAGTAAAACCCTTAATAATGCACAGCTTAACTACACTACTACTGAGAAGGAGTTGCTGGCCGTTGTCTATGCTTCCGAGAAATTCAGGTCTTATTTGCTTGGTACGAAGGTGATTGTTTATACGGATCATGCTGCTATTCGATATCTCGTGTCGAAGAAGGATTCAAAACCTAGATTGATTCGTTGGGTACTTTTATTGCAAGAGTTTGATGTGGAGATCAAAGATAGGAAGGGCACAGAAAATCAGGTGGCTGATCATCTATCACGTTTGGAGGACCACGGTAAGGATTCATATGGCAATTCTATTATTTATGAATCTTTTCTAGATGAGCAACTTTTTGGGGTGCAAGGTGAGGAACCATGGTTTGCAGATTATGTGAACTATCTTGTTAGTAATGTCATCCCTCCGGACTTTTCTTATGCTAAAAAGAAGAAGTTTCTACATGATGTGAAGTGGTACCGTTGGGACGAGCCATTCCTGTTCAAGCTTGGTGTAGATCAGATTTTGAGGAGGTGCATTCCGTATAGTGAAACAGAAGATATTTTACATGATTGTCATTCTACCACATATGGAGGCCACTATGGTGGTGATAAAACAGCTCAGAAAGTACTTCAAGCGGGATTTTATTGGCCGACTTTGTTTAAAGATGCTCATAGGTTCGTGATGAGTTGTGATCGATGCCAAAGGGTTGGAAGTATCTCTAGGAGGAACGAGATGCCTCTTAATACTATTCTTGAAGTCGAGATTTTTGATGTGTGGGGAATTGATTTCATGGGTCCATTTGTTTCTTCTTGCAATAATCAGTACATTCTCTTGGCAGTGGACTACGATTCTAAATGGGTCGAGGTGAAGGCTTTACCGACCAATGATGCTAAGGTTGTGCTGAATTTCCTTCACAAGCAGATTTTCACGCGTTTTGGAACTCCTCGAGCTATAATAAGTGATGAGGGGACACACTTCTGCAATCGTCAGTTTACTGCTATGACGGCTAGGTATAATGTGACGCATTGTGTTACCACGGCTTATCATCCCCAAACTAATGGTCAAGAGGAGGTTTCTAATCGTGAAATCAAGAAAATTCTCGAGAAAGTGGTGAATCCATCAAGAAAGGATTGGTCTTTGATGTTAGACGAAGCGGTTTGGGCATATAGAACTGCTTACAAGACTCCCCTAGGTATGTCTCCTTATCAGTTGGTATTTGGTAAGGCATGTCATTTGCCGGCCGAGCTAGAGCACAAGGCCTATTGGGCGTTGAAGAGGTTAAATTTGGATATCACGGCCACGGGTGAGAAGCGTCTACTTCAGTTGAATGAACTTGAGGAATTTCGTGAGCAAGCTTACGAGAATGCTAAAATGTACAAGGAGAAGGTCAAGAGGTGGCATGACAAGAAGTTGGTTCATAAGTCGTTTGTGCCGGGCCAACAGGTTTTGCTTTACAATTCTCGCCTTAAACTTTTTCCGGGCAAGCTCAAGTCAAAATGGTCGGGTCCATTTACAGTAAAGTTGGTGTTTCCACATGGAGCGGTGGAGATATATAGGGGTTCTATTGATGATACTTTTAAAGTGAATGGACAGAGACTTAAGCCATATTATGGAGGAATGGTGAACCGCGAGAAGGTTGCCGCGGTTTTATCTTGTTCGTGATAATCTGAGGAAGAATGTCAAGCTATTGACATTAAAAGAGCGCTACGTGGGAGGTAACCCACGCCCTTGTATCATGTTGTATTATTTCTTTCTCTCAAAAAAAAAAAATTACAGAAAAATTTCAGAACGCGTCCGCGCAAACTGTGCCATTCGCGCAAACTGCGCCGAGTAACGCAGGCCGCAGCTGCGCAACTTGCGCGAGCCGCGCAACCTGCCCAGAACCCTACTACCTATCCATTTTTTGTTATGGTTAAGTCCCCCACAATTCATCATTCTTCTCATCTTTTTTTCATATCACACAAAACAACCTCTCAAAAACATCAAACCCCACTCCTATTCTAACTTGATTTCAAGTCCTAAACAAACCCCAATCCTATACTACACCTACTTTCATCTCCATTACTTACATCTCCTACCTATACATACACCTATACATACACAAACCCACCTATATAAACCCAAAACTTTTCAACCTTCATCCATTACAAGGTTCAAGGGAGGAATTAATTCGAATTGTTGGAAGCTAATTGAGCAAGTTCACCTCTTCAATTCGTGGGTATTGTTCTAATCTCATCTTCTTAATTGCTACGAATTTGTGTTCTTGCATATTATGGTTTGGTTGTGTTCTTGAATTAGGGGGTTTTGCTTAAACTCAAATTTTGGAGTGTGTTGATTATTATTATTGTTGTGATGGCTCCTAAGAGACAACGATTAGTGGGTAGTAGTAGTAGTACTCGTCCATCTTCGGATGAGAATGCTATTTTGGAAGGTGAAGTGGTGAAGTTTGTGAATGAGGAGGCCGAAGCGGAGTATGGTCGGTTAGTGTCCAAAGGGGTTATTCGGGAAAGGAGATTTGTGCCGCGTACTAATGAGGAGATGGTTGCTATGATTAGTGAGAGGAGTTGGACCTTATTTTGTGAGTTTGCTAATGATGCCCCGGTGAATGTGGTTAGGGAGTTTTATGCTAATGCTTCGATAGAAAGGAATAACTCCACAGTTTTAAGAGGCCAGAAGGTGGATTATTCGCCTCGTGCAATTCGTACTTTGATTAGGCAACTACCTAAACCTAGGGGTGCTGCGGATTGTGGGAAAAAGACTAGGGATGACGTTGATCTTGATACGATCATTGGTGAGCTATGTGTTCCGGGTACGGAGTGGAGGTGTAGGACGGGTACCACCGAGAAGAGGACTTTTCCGGCTGCATCATTGACTAAGTTCGCACGGGCGTGGTTCTTTTTCATAAGTTCTAATATCCTTCCGTCATCCCATGTGACCGATGTTACTGTTTTGAGAGCTATTCTGCTATGGGCATTCTCAAAGGTGAGTATGTTGACCTTGGTTACCTTATTAATCAAACTATTCTTCGGTATTTGGGAAGTAATTCGACGGCTAGTATTCCTTATGCTTCCATCATCGCGTACTTGTGTGATGCTTCGAAAGTGAAATGGTACGAAGGTGAGCCGGTGCATAAAGCTATGACTTCTATTAAAGATGCTACTATTGACCGGATGACGGAGTGGTCGGGCGGCATTCCTCATCTTAGGGGTCTAGGCTATATAGTTGGTGGTGCTGGTGGTCAGGGAGCGGGCGCTCCGCCACATGTTTCTATGGCACCGTGAGTTGCTGTGGCAGGTCCTCAGCGGCGTATGGTGGATATGTCAGTTTTTTATACCTATTTTCGTCGAATGACTAGACGGATGGATGCTATGCATGTGAGCAGTCGCCAGTATTCTGAGGACATGGGCGCAGCTTTGGATGCAAAGTTTCAGTCACCAGGTACTGCTGTTCAGTGGCCTATATTTTGAGCTCGGACTCCGTATCCTCCACCTGATTCATCTGACGAGGATGACAAGGATGACGAGGGTGACGAAAGCGAGGACGAGTAGGTATGTTTCTGCTATCCCTTGTATTTACTTCCATTCAATGCGGACATTGAATCTTTCAAGTTTGGGGGTGGTTTAAGGGATTAGTAGTTGTTGTTGTTGTATTATGTGTTCATGTAGGATTTCATGTTTTGCATATTAGTAGTAGTAAATTATGCATTTATGTCGTGATATCTATGTTGGTTTCATATAGGACATTCTGTTTTTATGTTCGTATATCATGTGAGTTCATATAGTTTGCATTTGCACCCATGCTTGATAGGAATTTTGTGTTGTTGACGCTTTTGATTGAAAAGTGTATGCTTTGTTCTTGTACACACATACACTAGTAAGTTGAAGCTAGTAGACTTATTGAATGTTGTGAGTAATTAGAAGGACATGAATATGTGCAAGATGATTTAGTTTTCATGCTTTGAATACAAGTAGTGGTATTAGAGAGATTTTTGCTTGGGATTGAGTATGTTTTTCCCACCAAGCGAGATTTTGAGCCCTATTGCATTTGTTGCAATTTATTCGTTTGCTTGAGTGTCCACGGATTGTTTGCATTGCTAGCAGTTGTTTGAGGTCTTTCTTGAAACGCATGACATTATTTAACGATTAAAATGATAAAGGCATTAGGATTAACCACATATTTTCCCATATTACCACACCATGTTTACATGATCAATTAGTTTACCCGTTGA
Source organism: Saposhnikovia divaricata (assembly GCA_036435485.1). NCBI lineage: Eukaryota > Viridiplantae > Streptophyta > Magnoliopsida > Apiales > Apiaceae > Saposhnikovia > Saposhnikovia divaricata. The sequence goes on along the minus strand of CM071596.1, from coordinate 128,417,337 downwards.
GCTTAATCCTATTTTTTCGGTGACATACCACATTACTTTCCTAGACCTTTTTCTTGTATTGGCCTTACATTAATTTGAACCCACATTGTCAAAGGCTAGTAGAGTGCTTAAGGGAGTAATAAGGTGTGCAAGGAGGGGCTTATTGTTGGTCATAATTTTGGGGGGAAATATTGAAATTTGGGTTTGGTTGTTTGCTTGATAGTCGGCATGTGTAATAAAATCGTGGGATCATTGTTATTGTCTATATTATTGTTGCTTTAGCTCTCGAAAAAAAAAATAGAAAAAGAAAAAAAAAACAAAAACAGAAAAAAAAAGAAAGAAAAAAAGAAAAGAATATATATATATATATATTATGAGAGCATAGTTGTGTTTATTATGATCCTACTTTAGTCGACTATTCGAGTGTTTTTGTTGAGTAAAATTTTGTGGGGAGGGAAATAGGTGGTTGTGTATGATTATTATAGTTCCTATTAGCTTTTGACATTTCACCTGTTTTGGCTTACTTGACATACCTTGTCCCTAGCCCCATTACAACCCAAATAAAGATCTTTTGAATATCGTCATTGATGTATGTTGTGTTAAGAGTTAGATTGATACCAAATGTCAAGCATGCTTATGATTTTGTTGGAATTGAGTGATACACTTACCCTTGTTCTTGAGTGAATATTCTTTTGTGAGTGGATTGTGAGTGTTTGCTTGTTTTTGGCGTATGAGATCCCGAGTTTTTTCTCAAAGATGTACGTTTGTAGGCTTAGCATGATTACTAACTTATTCTTACATTTGACATGGACTTGTGAGAACTTATGCATGTTCATTAAGTAGACTATGTGAATACTTGCACTTTCGACAACAAGACATTGCGTATTTACTTTGATTCTTAAGTTGATATGGCATGAGAGGAATTGAAGGCATGGTAGGATATTAATTCATTTAGTTGCATTCATGCATTGCATTGGATTTTGTGGGTACATTCGCTATAGGCCCTCACGAGACCTTACTCGTCCACTAGGGCTGCCTAGGGGTTTAAAGGGCTTGTTGCATATGCCAAATGCAACCGTGATCACCTACGGAAGTGGTACTAGTTAGTTAGTTAGTTGTAATTGTATATGCTTGAGGACAAGCATCGGTTTAAGTTTGGGGGTGTGATAAGTGGATTTTATATCTACTTGAAACATTCCAATTCGGCTTAAATTGATTGCTTAGGCCTCAAGTTTGTGGTAGTTTTGATGTGTTTTGTTTAATTGTGCAGGGTTGAAGAAATGTCGATTGAAGGTGTAGTTTACGTTGTTTTGTGGAGTTGATTTATGATATGGAATGAAGAATGGAGGCTAATGTCAACTCCCAAGAAGTGTACAAGTCAAGAGGAAGTGAAGACGGAAGCTCATGCAAAAGGAACGGGAAGAAAAGATGAAAAAAACGAAGAAATAAAATTTCCCGCAGATCGCAGCCGGGCAACTTGCGCCGTTTGGGCAAGTTGCGCCAAATTCCAGCAGATTGGCTCCAGGCAACTTGCGCGGTTCAAGCACTTTGCTCGGGACTGTGCGCTGGAAATTTCCAGTTTTGCCCTTTTTCGATCTGAAATTGTATTCTACTTAGTTTTTGACGCCCAAATCGAATTCTAGTTGTATTATAAGGTATTTTCTTGCTGGGCAAGATTTCTAGAGCCTATATAAACACATACAACCCTTATAAACATATTATTACATACAATTACATATCATAGCTTAGTTTTTGCAAGAGAAAAAAGGAGAGAAGGATTCAAGCTCGGCGACAAGCACGGATCTAGATCAACTTCATCTTTTGTATACGTTGAATTATAGATTTGTTTTCTCAACTCTTAGTTTTAATAATATCTTTATTTCTTTCTTTCATATCTTGTTTTATATCATGTTATCATCAAATCTCATGACGATGAACGGTTCAATTATGGGCTAATCATTGTCATGGGATTCTAATAAATTTATCTATGTAGTTTAGTAGTTTGATTGCTTTAAAGATTTATGTGTGATGAATTCTTGATATCCTTGTATGGTTGTGTTTCATGTATTTAGATGCTTTGCGAACATCTAACTTGTTAATCTCTTACGGAACGAGAGTGGATCTTGAGATTTAGAACTTGCCATGCTAGCATAGGATAGGTTGATGTTTTAACATCATGATTTGTTGCGTAAATAGAGATATTATGCTACCCTATGTGATCTTAATAGACAACTTGTTCTTCAACCGTTATGCTTTCAAATCTTATAGAGATATAGGGTCTAAGTATAATTGGTGTCTATTCATCTTCTATCTCTTTTGTGGATGCATGTTTAGTTTGGTATTCGTATACTGAGAAGTAGCGTTCGCTTGTTTCGTGTTGTCTGATCAGTTAACAAAACCATCGCATGTATTGATTAAAGGCATCAACTCTAAGTGAAGGTAGATAATGAAGTTAGAGTCCCATGTTTTATCTCATATAAGTAATTCAGATTTAATTCTCAATAGTTAATTATTGTTAGCTTAACAATTTGCATTCTAGTTAATTTAGATAATTAAACCCCATTCTTGTTATTTGTCTTAGCAGTGGATTAAAACCAAACATTGTTGCATAGCCATATTTACTCATTAAAACTTAACCAGATCTCTGCGAAACGAACTTTAATTATATTACTTGTGACCACGTGCACTTACGTGATTTTGTGATAACAATATTTCTATTTGAATAATAATTACTAAATCATCAATAAATTAAAGATAATTTTATGAGGTTCGCGTGGATTGTAAAATCATCCAAATGGTAAATCTGATTTGTAGATCTTAAGATAAAGCCCAACTAATAAACATGAATTTTTTAAATACTAATAAAAAATAAATAAAATTCAATTCTAATACAACCTTTTTTAATTATAGCTTTTTCAGATTACAATTTTCTTTTTAAAACTCAATTTTAATACAAACTTTTTTAATTATATCCTTTTTACATTATAATATTTTTTAAATTCACATCTAATGCAACTTTTTCTAATTATATGCTTTTTAGATTATAATTTTCTTTTTAATATTATCTAATCTTGATCATCTATTTTTAATCAAACGGATCATATAATTTTGGTAGTATAGTGACCAGGCCAGACCAAAAATTTGGATAAGATTCCTTTTATGCTTACTAGCTTTTAACCCGTGCAACGCACGACTCTTTTTCTAATATTTATTATATTATTTATTTAATATTAGTTTACATATCAAATTGTTGTTATGAAATTAATATATATATATATATATATATATATATATATATATATATATATATATATAAGATTTTACACGTTCAATTCATTATGTGTTTTATCTTGAATTCTTAAAACTTGATTTGGTTGATTTTAAAGCCTATGTGAAATTAACAAAATAATCTTTAATTTAGTGATGATTTAACAATTTTCTCTAATTAAAAATAAAAAAAAACAAAAGAAAGATGAAATTTACGATTTTTTATATTAAAAATTCTATTATATTTAGGAAAGCTACTTATATTTTATTTTGATTATCAAAATAACCTTCTTATTATTTGAAGATAGTTGTACTAACAACCCAATACAGTTTTAATAATAAGTGTAGGAGAGATTTTGTCCAAAACTTTGGTAGTTGGTAGTCTAGTCCTCAGTACGATAAAATAAATAAGAACCGTTAGACCTTAAAATAAATAGATAAAAAACGTTGGATCTAGCATAAAATATTTAATATTTTAACATGTAAACTAAAAAGTGTATTTATATTAAAATACAAAAAAGTGCTTGTCAATGATTTAAATCATAGATAATTAGGTTTTCTATATTGAATAAAATTATTAATGTAGGTATTCTACATTAAGTATGATTAATGTAAAAATTCTTAATTACATTTTCTCTTGAGATTCTGAGTGTTTTCATTTGGATAATAATTGTTAAATCATAAATAAATTAAAGATAATTTTATGAGTTTCGCATGGACTGTAAAGTCATCTAAATCTGATTTCTATATATCGAGATACAGCCTAAATAGTAAATATGGACCTTTTTAATATTAACAAATAAATAAATAAAATTTGATTCTTATGCAATCTTTTATATCCTTTTCAGATTATAACTTCTTTTTAAAATTCAATTCTAATACAATCTTTTTAATTATATATTTTTTAGATTATAATTTTGTTTTTAATATGATATAATCTTGATCGTCTATTTTTAAAAATATTATATTCGACGGTTGAGATTATTTTGACGGTACAGTGATCAAACTAAAATTATGGATAAGATCCCTCTTATGCTTATTATATATAAGGATATAATTATATATATAAGGATATAATATAAATTTATACAAACGGAGCATGTTTACATTTTCCCAACAAATTAAATTTACATTGATTTAATCTATTACTATATATTAAACTTCAACGCAAGGGCAAAGTTTGCCATTTTAATGGGTATGAAGTTACGGTTTTACTCCTATTTTTTAAAATATTACAAAAATGTCATCATTCAGTAATTATGTAAAAAAATAGTGAAATTATGCTTGTGTTGATATTCGAACCACAAACCTTTAATTCACAAATTCATGCCTTTGCCAATTGAGCCACAGTTGATCTTGAGTTTGGTTTATAAATCCTATAAGATAAATCACTTCTCTTCTCTTTTTGTCTCCTTTTTTTTTAGTAAATAAAATGTTGCTTCATATTATTTCTAAAAATATTGAATAGATAAAATTATAAAAAATATTTTAATCGATTGAGCATACTTAATGTAACCCATTCGAAAAAGAAAAAGATTTATTTACATACGTTTTAATGTAGATATTAAATTATTTAAATAAAATATAAGATTTGATTTTAAGAAATATGTAAATTTTAGTTATCAAATCATGCATAATTAATAATTGAATCACATAATTATTACATATATAAAATTTTAAATATGTGAGTCATATTAGAGAGTATTGGTCGACCAACTATTTAGACTTCCAACGATTTAAATATATGATTGGTCTAAAAACATTAATATTTAAATATATACGAAAAATAACTGAAATTGTATTAAAAAGATGAAAACTCTAAAAATACGATATATGTTATATATAAAAAACAAAATAATTAACATTTAAATTAAATCAAAAAATATACAAAATTTTGAATCATAAATATTACAAAAATACAACAAGTATTAAAAATGATCAGTTAGATTATAACTCGACTATAAAGCATGGTTTAAATGAATTTTGATATAATATATTGATCAATAAAATATGTAACTTCAACACAAGGGCAAAATTTCCCATTTTAATAGGTGCGAAGTTACGATTTTACCCCTCTTTTTCAAAAAATTACAAAAATGCCATCATTTAATATAATTATATAGATAATAATGAAATTATGTTTATGTTAGGATTCGAACCACTAACCTTCTACTATCAAACTCAGGACTTAACCAATTGTGCTACAAATGATTTTGTGTTCAGTTTACAAATCCTAAAAGATAAAGCACCTCTTTTCTATTTTTGTCTTATCCCTTTTCTTTTGAGTAAATGAAATGTTGTTTCATATTATTTCTAGAATATATTGGATAGATAAAATTATAAAAGTATTGTAATCGATTGAACATACTCTATAATTCTTTTTGCCATTTTAAATACTTGATATAGAAAAAAAATAGTTTATACATATTGTAACTGAGTCCAAAAAAAAAATATATATATTTACATGCACCTCCATATAGATGTTAAATTATTTAAATAAAAAATAAGATATAATTTTAAGAAATATGTAAATTTTAGTTATCAAATTATACATAATTAATAACTGCTTCACATAACATTTATGTATATAAAATTTTAAATATTTGAGTCATATTAGAGGGTTTTGGTCGATCATCTAATAAGACTTTCAACGATTTAAAATATGATTGGTCTAAAAATATAAAAATTTAAATATATACGAAAAATAACTGAAATTATGTTAAAACGATAAAAACTCTAAAAATATGATCTATGTTTTATATAAAAAATAATGTAATTAACATTCAAATTAAATCAAAAAAGTTATAAAATTTTAAATTATAAATATTACAAAAGTACAATAATTATTTAAAATGATCAATTAGATTATAATTCGACTATAAAGTATGGTACATATGAATTTTTATATATTATATTGATCAACATAATATATAATGATTGAGTTATAACATATACTTAGATCAATATACGATAAAATCAAAAAAAAACATTTTAGATATCATATATATGCACGAGTCATTAAGGTTGTCATATTTTACATGACTGAAATATTTAATTTTAAATTAATTTAAAAAATAATTCAAAATTATCATACAAAAAAATATTTCAATTTGCCCAATTTTTTATTGAACTTGTATATTGTGTAATAAATATTAGACTAAAACTAAATATTTAAGTTTTAAAGTTTATAAATGAACATGTTTAGAAAAAATGATTGAGAAAAGAATAAGGATAACTTTTACTCAGTATTATAATAAGAGATTTTGTAGTATGTCACAAAATGTAATCTTACATATACGATCAATTTTTTACAAAAAAATCATCAATGAGTTTACATAAGCCTCTATTATACACGGACAATTTTACTAAGATAATTATTTATATTATACACAAATTTTCAATTTCATAAAGTACATTTCACGCAATTGAAAACTAAATTAATAAGGCTGGCAATCACCAGCAAATATTTGTTGCTAGCAAAGCGTATTGCAGATACTTTCTGAGATACGTAGAGAGATGGGACCTCCTGTTTTCATACCAAAAACCCTACTGTACACATACCGTAGAATGTTTTTGCGTACTAGCAAATGCTGCCCCTTACCGGCCCCCAATTAATAATTTAACAATCATAAGTATTCATGTGATTATTATCGTATAAATATTTATTTAAATTTTATGAAATCTTATCAAATTATAAACTATTTGGTTCAAAAAATTGGTATGCAATATTATAAAATAGCTATAAAATTTTTCGATAAATCGAAATTTTATCGTTTATCATCTTTTTAATTACAAAATTATTTAAATATATAGAATTTTAAATGAGAAATTTATTCAATGCCCGTGCCTCGCACGGGCATATACGCTAATATTAATTTACTATGTAACCTTTTTTGCGTTTATCCTGCTGGACATTTGCTCCACTACAAGAAATTCGGGTTATTTGCACGGGCCAAAATCAGTGGAATTATGATTATTTTCGACGGAAATCAGTGGCACTAAACTAAATTCGACCGATCTGTGAAGCGTAGTATATAGCCGTGTCGCAAATAAGCATTCGGTCGAATATAATTAAATTCCTCTCATTTAAACACCACGAAAAGTAATATGGCGAATTTAAATACCACCGACTTTATACCACAGAATTAAATACCGCTGATTTTATACCATGGATTTAAATATCGCTGACTTTATACCACGGAATTAAATACCACTGATTTTATACCATGGATTTAAATACCACTGATTTGATGCCACGGATTTTATACCACGAAATTAAATACCACTGATACAAATTCGATCGAATCCGATCGAATTTACCTTAACAAATTTCAAAACCCAGTAACTTCTGCAATTTCCGTCTACTTTAAAACCCAACAACATTATGAATCATATATACTAATGCTTTCAACAATATATTTCATGCTTTTATGTTACTTTTTAACAATATTAATATCACATGATAAATGTTATATAACTAAGTAAAGAACATATAAAAATAGTTTCATATATATATATATATATATATATATATATATATATTAAGAAATTTTTTATTACAAATAGTCATAAATATTCAACTCAAAATCCTTAATCGGATTTCACAATAGTACTTTCTTTCTCATCTACTTGGACGGAAACATTCGTCGGAGTTATTTCGGTCACCGAAATTATTTCGGTCGTCGAAATTATTTTCTTCGCCGGAATTGTTTTTGTCACCCGAATTGTTTTTGCCACCGGAATTGCCATTCCACGAGTTGATTTTCTTGGCGTGAATCTTGTGCGTACCATTGTTTGTAATATATAGATTCAATATATATGTATATTTATATACATATGAGAGAGATGGGGGAGAGATGGAGAGAGATATAGAGATGGGTAGGTTAAGGAAGATAGGGGGAGTAAGAAAATGTATTGTGGCAGTTTATTATGTGTTTTTTTTGAAACGCAACGAAGATAATATTTTATAAATTCCAGCCATTATGTAAAATGCACTGGACCATCATGCAAGGAATACTTCCTTAACCCTCATAATCATTATTAGCCACAAAAGATCCAAAAGACACTAAGAGACATTACCACCAACATACATAAGTAAAGACTTGAAGTAAACACCCACAATTTAGAAGAACTATTTAACAAACTATAAGAACATAATAGTAACTAGAGCACAGCATAAAACCCCCAGACACATGCAATTCAGTTCATAGCATTTCTTGCGCTAACATATCTTCATCCCCGATTGTCAATAGCTTAAAACCTTGATCACCCTGCACTTCAGCTTCTGGGTTCCCTAGCACGACCTCTGCCTCATCATGAACCTCCTGCTCCACATTCACCATCCAATCCAATTCATTGACATCCATGAATTGATCTCTTATTGGTCCCAACCCCATGTCATTACACCACAGCTCAAACACTCGCCCAACCGGACCAGCTAAAATGACCATGCGAGTCCAATTTTTAGCCCTATATCTAGCCAGATAAGCTGCCAGGTTATTTGCATTGGCATCGATGTGCCTTGCCAAAATACGAAAGTTATCATCTGCTTTCCTCTGTTGAAGTTGTTGTATCACATACCTATGAGGGGGCACAACACCATTCATAACTACGAGCCACCATTCCTAGAAGGATCCCTCATGATCTATTTCAAGCTCCACATTAAATCGATCATCAAGATATGTCCTCTTAAGACCCTCAAGCATTGCATACAGCTCATTCAGACATTGCTCCTCTATCCCCAACGACCCAGCCACCATTCGCATAACCACTCCAATGCCCGAAACATTACCATTTGCAAGAGGAACTTCTAAAAAATAGGTGTGCACATTGATCTTGTATCGACCTAGAGGAGGAAGACTCCACAAAACATCCACTGGCTCCATTAGCACAACTAACTTATTTTATTAACTATTTGTGATGTTTGATCTTTCTAAACCATATATAGCATAATGTATAAATACTAGGCCTTAGAGGAGATGGAGTGCCTCTCTACTTATGACTCATGGTTCCCAAGACACTTGCACACAGCCCAAAGCCACTACTTCTTCATTTCAAAAAAGAATTTCCTATTTTCAGAAAATGAAACCACTATTTCCCGCTTGTGTAATCATCTGTGATTATTCTTTTCCTTGGGAAAAATGAACTGGGCTGAATAAATCCACTAGAATCAATTAACATGACACACTAAATTAAACAAATCATGGGCTTTCAAAACCAGGCCCCAACCAATTTATCTCTTTTGAGTCCTTGTTTGGCTAAGTCGTCTGCCCCATCATTGACATTCCTATTAATAAGCCCAATTCTATGTTGAGCCCATTAACAAGATCCCTCAAATTATCAACTTCTAGGATCAATTTAGTAATAAACCCTTGTTTCATTTCGCTAAGTGCTTCAATCACCGGTTGACAGTCTGAGAACAACTTGATTTTGTAAACCTTGTACTTGCTTATAGAGATTATTCTGATCAAAAACGAAATAGCTGCTATCTCGGCTCAAAGAGGAAAATTTACATCTGATGACCAGAAAAGATATACATGATCGTCCCATTTTGATCTTTAATAAATCCACCAATTCCTGCTTTTGAACTTGGAACTGAATTAGAAATAAAAGCTCCATCAGCAAAACAGAAAAGATCGAAGTCACCAACTAGTAATAATTTCAGGTTGATTCTATGTTTCTGCATGATGGAGCATTCAGGGCTAATCAACCAGCTTGAGCTCAGAGAATCATCACATAAACCTGCTGCACCACACCATTTGAGCACCCTGAATTTTATCAGATAAATCAAATCATCAAATTTGATTGACTTTTTCTCAAAGATGATTATGTTTCTTGTTAGCCATAGTGACCACAATGTAGCTGCAATTGTGGTATTCCAGCTCACTTTCAAAACTGATCTACTAAAAACATTCTGCCACGACCATATATTTGAGATAGAACATCCTCGAAGTTTATTCTCCACACCCTACCAATTAAAAATATCCACCTACACTTTCTTTGCCCAATTGCAGTGCCAAAATAAATGATCTTGGGTTTCCTCCATTTATTTGTACAATTCACAAAGAGGATTTGTGATACAATTAGTTATCCTTCTTAGCAAGAGAGACTTAGAAGGGAGGATTCTACTCAGAAATTTCCATAGAAAAAATAGAACTTTCGGAGGGGCTTTCACCTTCCATAGAAGGTTCCAAAATATATTTGCTTTCTGTGAAGAAAGGGAGTTTGTAAGATATACCTTACCATCTTTACAATTGAATTTGTTATCAGATTTGCACCAGATCAACAAGTCCTTACCCTGTGAGAAAGTCACCCCATTGATAATATCATTGATTTTTAAGACATCATCTAATTCCCAACTCCTCAAACCTTTCGACCACAGATCATTTACCGTGAAGTTAGGGTTAACCCAAGCATCACAGAAGTCCCTAACCGACACGAACTTGAGTGATGAAATAGAGTAAATCCTACCAAAGACCTGACACAGAGGGAGGTTTTCAGACCAAATGTCCTCCCAAAAAAGGGCTCTACAACCATTCTTTATCTTCCATTTGAAGTTCTCTTTTGATAAGGCATTATTAAATCCATTAACATTGTTAATACTAACAATGCTACTAACCACAGATGAGCAATCTTTACCTCTCAAAGCTGATTATAGATCATCTCCTAGTTGAAAATTATATTTTCCTCGAATCAGAACATTCCAACTCCTATTTCTTTCTTCGAACTATCTTGGTCACCACTTGTCAAGCATTGAAACATTTTTTGCCCTCAATGAAGATAATCCTAAACCACCTTGATCCTTTGGAAGACAAATATTATTCTAGTTTAACAGATGAAGTTTTTTAACATCCTCACCATTTTCCATAAACTCACCCCATAGGAATTTCCTCCTGATAGCCTCTAACTTTTTATTGACCATAGATGGAATTAGGAAAATATTAAACCAATACGAAGGGAGACTGTCAATCGAGGCTTTAAGTAATACAGTCCTTCCTGCCATATTCAAAGAGTTGCATTTCCAAGAGGCTAGATTCTTTTTGACATTATTAATCAAGGGATCCTAAAAACAAGAACGTTTAGGTGACAGACCCTCCTAGTCCCTAGATAGGTCATAGGCCATTCTCCAACTGAGCACTCAAGAACTGCAACACATTGCTCTACCAATTGAGTATTAGAACTGAAAGAATATATTTTGCTTTTAGCAAAATTAATTTTCAGACCAGAAAGCATTTGGAAGCAATACAGAATCCTCTTGACAGCTGCTACCGAGGCCAATTCCAGGTATATGAATACCACTGTATCATTTGCAAATTGCAGATGAGTGAATTGCTCTGACACACCTCCAATCTTAATTCCTTTAAAAACTCCATCCTCAACTGCATTCTTCAACATTCTACTCAAGACTTCCACTGCTAGATTAAATAGTAACGGTGAGAGAGGATCACCCTGCCTCACACCTCTCTGAGGGACAAATTTCGTGGTTGGTGAACTATTCACTAGAATTGGAGAACGACCCTGCATCAAATAATTCTTCACCCAACTGATCCATTTATCACCAAAACCCATATAAGCCATCATATCCACTAGGAAAGCCCAATCAATTGTGTCAAAGGCTTTTTCAAAATCAATTTTGAAAATTAATCCAGAATCCTTCTCTCGCTTTAAGCTATGACACACTTCATTTAGCATTAAAATGCTATCTGCAGCCTGCCTACCTTTTATGAAAGCAAACTGATTTTTCCCAAACAATTTATCCAAATCTTCACTCAATCTATTTGCCAAGATCTTTGTGAGAAGCTTCATAGAACAATTTATAAGGCTAATGGGCCCATAGTCAGTCACAATGATCGAACATTCCACCTTAGGTAGTAGTGAAACGAAAGAGGAATTCATACCTTTAGGAAGAGTACCATTTTTTGAAAATAAACTAAAATCATCAAATAGTTTATTTCTCAAATTCTTCCACAGAAATTTCAGACACCCCATATTCACTCCATCTGGGCCAGATGATTTTTCATCAGGGGATTCGTAAAGTGCTCTATCTAATTCTGCAATTATAAGCTCCCTTTCAAGATAATCACTATCTTCAATGTTAAGTTTTGCCCCAACTAGGAGCCCAACCTTCATCTCTACTACAGGAGGTTTTCTTGCTAAAAGAGTTGAATAATGATTCAAGAATGCACCTTTGATTTGAGAGGGAGAAGATATAATCTGACCTTGCCAAAGAAGCTTCCTTATTGTGTTCCTACTTCTTCTTTTCTGAACCATTCTATGGAAATATTTCGTGTTCTTGTCACCCTCAGCAGACCAGGAAACTCTTGCTTTCTGTCTCAACATAGAACCCTTCAACTCATACAGCTTTTCCAACTATTCCTTGACAACCAAGACACTCGAGCTATTATTCTGAGAATCATCCAATAGATTCAGCTTGCCTTCCACTAGCTTTATTCTAGAGTCGATGTTATTCTGCGGATCAGATGCCCAGCTTCTAATAAGTGATTTGAACCTTATAATTACACTTTGAGCATCCAATCTAGATGTACTGAAATCCCCCCCAATATGATTTTCTAAAATGGGTATTGTTATTCCCAAATTACACACTTGTATAATTGTAGAAGGGGGGGGTTGAATACAATTCTTGATATTTATAAATTTCTGATAAGAACTCCAGAAATCTATACTTAGATAATTGCTGTAAAAAGATTAATGCAGAAACACATAAAAATCAGGTGGTTAAATGCACCACCTGAAGCTTTTATTCGAAGAAAACTCTGTGATACAAAAGTACACAGCTTCTGTTTTACAACTCTTTACTTTCTAAGGATATTCAATAAAAACCCTAAACAAATGTTTCTGTTTTCTTGGCTTCTAAAGAGTTGCTGCACTTGGTTATAAATCCCAAGTTTACAAGTACTACTGGAATAAGATAATATTAATCTAATTCAAGTTGACTTGCTACTACACTCCAAATACACATGTAGCCGAAAAGTTGTCCTTGTGAACAGACATGTCTCCTGCACCTTTCTTGTATTCATAGTGTAAATGAAATGCTTCTTTCTTCCGTGTTTCTGAAGTATGGCTGCCATACTGCTTTTTGTATCTACTATCAACCCATGTGATCTGTCAGTCAAACCTGTCCTTATCAACTGCTAATCCTCAGCTTAGCATAGAAGTAAGTGTCAATGATTATCCGTTGATATTGTACACTGACATCCGTTGATGATATATTGAGCTGTATCCGTTGATCTTTAGATTTGAGCTGTATCCGTTGATAGAGTGGATTTGAGTTGTATCCTATTCTGCCTATCCATTGATGGTCAACATGACCGTGAATAAAAATACTATCAACTGATAACATAGAGATACTATAGTATGCTACAAAACCTCATCCGTTGATGAGCTACCTGTCAACGGATAGAGTTATAAATCCTCATCCGTTGACAGCTACAAAACCTTATACAATTTGATTGATTGTGAAGTTATCATCAAGTACAACATATTCCTAACAATCTCCCCCAATTTATACTTGATGGCAATAAAGCATAAATTCAGGACCTTGATGATAACAAAACATTCCTAAAGATATATATAGAACAATGCAAAAATTGTATTAAGCTACAAAAATTAAAAACTGAAAGTTTGAGAAATTTACAGAGAAGTGCTCCTCTAGACTGAGCAGATTAAAATAGTTTCTTCTCTCTTGTTGGCATCACCCTTGATTTTCCTTCTTTGGTAAAGTTGGACTCAATCTGCATTTGGAGTTGCCTATAGAAGGCATCTTCTTCATCAACTTTTGGATTTATCTTTTGTTGTAACCATTTCAGGTATTGAGAACTAGCCTTTGATAGTTGGTCTTCTAACCTGAAGAATCTCCTGTTACCATCTTCATCCCTGAACTCCATCATCCAGAATGGTTGAAGGTGGATTTCTGTCCATTGTATGGGATCTTCATCTTCCTTGGTAGACTTGATGGTGAGTTCCATTCTCTCCTTATCTGTTCTATTCTGTCCAGTATCTCCCCTTTTGGTATCTTGGAGAACCCTGTGTATCTCTTAATTGCAGAGAACACCTTGGTTAATGTCAGATAATTTTCTCCAAGAACCCTCTGTAGTGGCCATGTCCTTTCCTTTCCTCCCTTGTATACAAAGACCAATCTCTCAGGCAAATGTTTATATTTGTCAATTCCTCTTACTTCTGACAATTCATCCAGATACAGATTCATGCCAGAGTATTCTTCAATATCTGCCTGATAGATAAAATCATCATTGTTTTCCAAGATTGGCTACTTGACAGTAGCAGGTTCCTTTGAAGGTTGCTTCCTTGGTATCCTTTTCTTCTGTTTAGGCTTTTGTTCAGGCTTCAGCAAGAATGAAGGAACCTCAATGGATTCAAGATTCATTGGTTCCTCTTTAGGTATTATAGGGTCACCATGGAAATTCACAGCCGGGTTGAATACTTTTGCAGAAATAGGTTTTGATGAGCCAACTGTTTCCTTGCTTTCAATTTCTGGAGAGACAGGCCTCCTTGCTTTCAACTCTCCTTTTAGGTTTGGATTTGGGGACTGATTTCACTTTCCTTTTAGATTTAGATTTGGGGACTTCCTCAGGTTCCCTCATTTCATCCTCTACCTCATCCAATAACTCCTGAACCAGCCTGGCTTGCTTCTCATCTGAGTTTTCATATTGATTTTCTTCACTTGGATGAGCTTCCCTGAGAAGTCTGAAGGTCTCCTCTCTTTTTTCTTCAACAAATCTAGGATGGCTATTGGATATATTTAATACTTTCCATTCCTTATTATTACAGCCATCCAATCTCTTACACTTTTATTTGTCTTTTCCTTGAACTCTTTTATTGTCTTTCCCATCAACTTCTCATCATCATCCTTGGGAAATGGAAAGTCCAATTGTAACTTGTTCTTCCCATTTGCTTTAGGTGGTGAGTAAGCTCTGGTTTTTATGCAGGGTTCAAATTCTTTGACAAAGGAAGGTTCAGCATCATAAAATGTGGGAGCCACAATCTCTGGAGTGAGCACCTTCAGAATTGTAGTTGATATTGTTGGAGCAGAGGACAGAGTAGAGAATAGAGTTGATACAATTGATTCATTGATCATCCTTTCTGTTCTCATCATTCTTTCATTTGCCTCCTTGTTGATCTTCTCCAATTCTTTAAATCTGGCTTGCCTCTCATCTTCTGAGATTTTTGATAAGTCAGGAATTACAAGCAAAGCCTTTTGTTTCTTCACAAGGGAAGCCTCTATAGTAAATTCTTTTGGATTGACCACTATAATTGGCTGTTGCTCCCCCTCAATTTGTGCTATCTTGCTACTGGAAGCTTAAATTTGACTAGAAGTAGCTGCAACCTCTTCTACCTTTTTCTCCCCCTTTTTGTTAGCATCAAGGGTTGGAGGTGAGGCTGCAAGAAGCCTTTCCAGTAGCTCAGTCTGTTTGGCTTGATTGGCATTGAGTGTCTGCATTTGAGATTACATACTATCCACTCTGGAGGAGAGATGCTGAACAGATTTGGCCAGGCTATCTTCCTTCAATAGTTTGCTAGTCAGCACCTTCTGAGTGGTAGTATGGGCTAGTGCCTCAATCCTGGCATCTAGTTCCACTTTCATTTCTCTAATTGCAGTTTGGACCTCCTCTTGTTGTGTTCTTTGAATAACCATGTGCATCTTGTGAAGTTTCAGGGAGTCCATTATTTGTTGAAGGACAGCCTTCCTTTGTGGATCTGCATTTTGGTGCTCAGCCCTAGCAGATTGATATTGCTTCATAATCTCCACATTGAAGTCACCAGCCACAGTGGCAGTAGAAAATAGCCATTCTGGAGTATCTTCCACATTGACTTCTTCATCATTTGCTGTGATGTCACTGTCATCACTGCCAAACTCTTCACTGTCAGCATCTGAAGGCAGAGTTGTGAAAGATTCCTTTGATCTTTGTAGAGATTGTAAGGTGTGCACTAGGTGCATTGCCTCCTCTGCCTCCACATTGCCCTGTTGTGCCATGACTTGATAGGCAGAAACAGGATGAGTAAAGGTTTCAGGATCCAAAGAGATGGAGTCAATGATTGACTGATATTCTTATCGAAATTCCATCTCTTTAGAAGCTTCATTAACCTCCATTAACTCACTTGCAATGGCTAGATCTTCTTGCCTTATTTCTCCTGTAGTCCCTTCTCTCCACTCATCTCTCTTTTCTTGCATCAGGGGCTCCCCCTGGCTCACACCTCTCACACCCTCACCTTCACCTACTAAGGTGGAACTCTCTTGCTCTCCTTTTGCCTGACCTGAAGAAATGGTCAGCCTATCATTATTTGCCTCTCCTTTTGCCTGCTCACAAGGCAGCCTCTCACTCCCTTCCCTCAATCATAAAAGTGTTTCAACTACTGAGAACTCCTCCACACTTGACACAGGAATGTCAGATATAGCAGTGGTAGAGTGAGTTATCAACGGATAAGGGATATCCATTGATGGAGTAGTTATAGCTGTCAACGGATGGCTAGACATAGGCGCATCCGTTGATGGAGAAACACTTGTCAACGGATGAAGGATATCCGTTGATGAAGGAATGATAGTATCCGTTGAAGTGAAAACCAACAATGAATCTGTGGAGATTGATTTTAAAGATGAGGCCACAGATGTTGTTGTGAATTCAGGAATGGAAGATTGATGGCCCAACAAATCAGCTAAAAGATGATGACCACCAATTACAGAGTGGGGCTTCTCCAAGAATCTTAAAGATGGAGAATCAGGAATTGATGTAGATATCATATCCACATCCAGAGATGGAGTTGGTGATGGTGGATTGTAATGTGTATCGATTTGAAGGTTAAGATCAAGGGGCTTTGACTCCACATTTATTGAAGCCACATCAAACTGAATTTGAGAAGGTACAGTTTGCTGTACTGTGTGTGCACCCTGTGCTTCCCCTATGGTTTTAGATTTTACTCTTCTTTCATAGGTTTTTGAGAGAGGGCTAGTGTCCCTTACCCTTTTGTACAGAGTTGCTGTAGAACTAGTAGTCACACCCTGTTGAGAGGATGTAACTTGGGCTTGGCTATTTGGTGCACTTTCCTCACCTACCTTATTCTTAGGGCTTGCACCCTATCCCTCACCACTCACTACCTCCTTCACACTCCCCTCAAGAGTTGTGGTAGTTTTTGCAACAGGTGCTTTTTGAGAAACACCTGAGGTTTGTCTCTTAGATTTCGGTTTGGAATCTTTTGTTTTAGTCACTTGGGTAGGAGCCTGTTTGGTCACTACTACAGACTCCATTGTGACTGTGGAAGGCAAAGAAATTTGGGGGTTAGAGATATGAGTTTCAAGGTTAGAAAGAGTTACCTGAACAATTGGTAGATATACCAATTGTACTTCTGCATTGGTGTTCATTCGAATTAAATCACTTAAGACTCTCTTCTCCTGAACAAAACATGTGAACTTGCTATCCGGGTTAGCAATGGATAGCTCATTCTCAGATACATGCAGTGCTAAGAGCATAAAAAATCTAGCAAAATAGATATTCTTGCTCCTAGTTTCCTTTTTACCCAATTTTGCTGCTATCTCATACATGACTAGTGTGCCAAAGTTATAGAATTTATCAGTCAGAAGCATACACAACATAACTAGCATGGAATGGGTAACAACATCAAAGTTACTAATTTTGCCTGAAAAAGTTTTAATGAAGGCATCACAAAAATAACTCCATTCTTTAACCATCCCTTTCCTAACAATTTTCCCTAAATTATCAGTACTAAGGGCATAATTTATGGAATTAAGCATGGCAACTATTTCAGCATCACTGGGTAATTTCAGACAGTTATTCTCAGGAAATTTTAAACAAGCAGTTATCACATCAGAGTTAACTACATAGTTTTTACCCTTTAAGGAAAAAGCAATTGTACCGTCTGTGCCATAGAACTCAGCAGATGCCCACACCTCTTCAATTACCTCGTGGATTAGAGGAGTGGTGGCAGTCATAGCATACGAGAGTTTACGGTTCTTCACAAAGTTCATCATGGTGTGATAAGCTTCTGGGGCATTCACTGTATCGACATAGGCCGCGAAGTTGTTATTCTCATAGGTGAACCCAGTCGAAGACATCATCTAAACAATAGGCGCCATTGAAGTGTTTGAACTTTGTTGATAGGAAAAGTACTACAGGTTCCTGTCAATTTCTAGGAAACAGGCTTGTTTCATGGTTCAGTAAGAAACAGAACTCAGTCTCCACTTCTACAGCTGAAGCTGAGTACATTGCTGCTGGAAGTTGTTGTGCACAGATTCTATGGATGAGAAATCAACTTATTGACTATGGTCTAAAAGTTGAGAAGATTCCAATTTTCTGTGACAACACAAGTGCTATTGCCATCACAAGGAATCCAGTGCAACATTCGAGAACCAAGCACATTGACATCAAATACCACTTCATTAGAGAACATGTGATGAATGGTACAGTAGAAATGCACTTTGTGCCAAGTCAAATGCAGCTTGCAGATATCTTCACCAAGCCTCTTGATGAAACCACATTCACAAGATTGGTAGGTGAGCTAGGTATGCTTAACTTGTCATAATTCCTAGTGATATTTGATTTTACTGCATTGCAGCTAGGAATGTGTTTTGATTTACCTGAGAATTAAAAACTCTCGGAAACATTTTCTTCAGAAATTTTGTCCAAGGCAAAATTATCTTATCATGGATATCCTTTTACCCG
This sequence comes from Saposhnikovia divaricata, assembly GCA_036435485.1. NCBI lineage: Eukaryota > Viridiplantae > Streptophyta > Magnoliopsida > Apiales > Apiaceae > Saposhnikovia > Saposhnikovia divaricata. The sequence continues at coordinate 128,398,381 of CM071596.1, read as the reverse complement.
TTGATAGCATAAACACATTCCTAGATTTTCGTATATCAACGGATAACAGGTTATCCACGTCATCAACGGATAAACTGTTTCTCAACCGTTCATTTCATATCCGTTGATATACATATTTTCTTTTAAATATAACCGTTGGTAAACGTGTATCTATATAGGATTGGTTATATTTATTTTCTTTTATTATTTGACAGTTAGTTTTGACCAATGGGTAATTACTTTTAATTATTTCATTATCAATTCTTGAAAAGTATAAAAGGCTGTCTTGTGCTCTCACATCTCACTTTTATCGACTTTCAAGATTCTCTTCAGTAAACTGCATCTTCTTCACAAAAACTCTCTGCAATCTGCATCTGAATAGCCAGTTAGATCAAAACCAGATTCTCTTGGGTACCAAATGCCAAGGTTTGGTGTTCCCTTGAGATACCTGAAAATTCTCTTAATAACTATCAAGTGAGATTCTCTAGGGTTAGCTTGAAATCTAGCATAAAGACAAGTAGAAAACATTATATGAGCTCTACTAGCTGTTAGGTATAGAAGTGAACCTACCATGCCTCTATAGCTTGAGATGTCCACAGACTTTTCCTTAGTATTCAACTCAAGCTTAGTTGCAGTGGCCATAGGTGGTTTTGAAGAGGTACAATCCATTAAGTCAAATTTCTTTAAGAGATCATAAATATATTTTGTTTGACTTATGAAAATGCCCTCATTAACTTGCTTTACTTGTAGGCCAAGAAAGTAAGTTAATTCACCCATCATGCTCATTTCATACCTACTTTGCATAAGTTTGGCAAACCTTTTGCAAAGCTTCTCATCTGTAGACCCAAAAATAATATCATCTACATAGATTTGAACAAGTATTGAAGAGCCATTGATATTCCTATGAAACAAGGTTTTATCTACTGTACCTCTAGTGAAGTGATTCTCCAAAAGAAATTGAGATAAAGTGTCATACCAGGCTCTTGGTGCTTGCTTCAAACCATAAAGTGCTTTCATGAGAAGATATACATATTCTGGAAATTCTGGATCTTCAAAGCCAGGAGGTTGATGGACATAGACCTCTTCTTCCAGTTCCCCATTTAGAAAGGCACTTTTGACATCCATCTGATAGACCTTGAAATTGGCATGTGCTGCATAGGCTAGGAAGATTCTTATTGCCTCAAGTCTTGCCACTGGAGCAAAAGTTTCATCAAATCTATCCCTTCTTCTTGAGAATAACCCTTTGCCACTAATCTATCTTTTTTCCTCACAATTATGCCATTTTCATCTATCTTATTCTTGAGAACCCATTTAGTACCTATGACACTTCTATCATCAGGTTTGGGAACAAGTTTTCATACTTTATTTCTTTCAAATTGGTTTAGCTCTTCTTGCATTGCTAAGACCCAATCTGGATCTAGAAGGGCATCTTCCACTTTCTTAGGTTCCTCTTGAGACAGGAAGCTACTGTATAGACATTCTGCTTGAGTGGCCCTTCTAGTTTGGACTCTTGAATTTGATTCACCAATGATTAACTCAAATGGATGATCTCTAGTCCTTTTTTTTTGCAGGTGGAAGGTTTGATCTTGATGAGGTTGCTTCATTTTCATGAGCATGATCATGTTGATTTAGCATTGAATTTTGACCTTGAGAAACTCCCCCTGAGTTTGTTGTCCTTGCTGAATTATGAAGTTGACTGTCAACGGATGCATCATTTTGCCTGTCGACGGATGCTTGAGAATCTCTGTCAACTGATGCATCTCTAATATTGTCAGTAGATGCTCTAGAATGACTGTCAACGGATGCTTCATACCCAGTGTAAGCATCACTTCTAGTTGGTACAACAACTCTGGGTGGATCTCTGTGGTCATGATCTTCATCTTCCTCATCATCATCATAGTACATTCTTCCTTCACCTTCATTCTCAAATTCCAACTTCTTATGGGAGCCTTCATCATTTAGACCTAGAATCTTTTGATCATCAAACACAACATGTACAGATTCCATAACAATGTTGGTTCTTAGATTGTAGACTTTGTAGGATTTCCCTGCTGCATATCCAACAAAAATAGCTTCATCTGCCTTTGCTTCAAATTTGCCCAAGTTATCTCCATGATTCCATAGCACAAAACACTTACATCCAAAGACATGAAGGAAAGCTAAAGTTGCTTTCTTGTTGGTTAACAACTGATAAGGAGTCATTCCTCTAGCTTGATTGACCAAGGAAATATTCTGAGTAAAGGATGCAGTGTTGACAGCTTCAGCCCAGAAATATGTTGGTAACCTTGATTCACTTAACATTGTTCTAGCTGCTTCAATGAGAGTTCTGTTTTTCCTTTCAACAACCCCATTTTGTTGAGGTGTTCTGGCAGCAGAAAACTCATGGACAATTCCATTTTCTTCACAGAAAATCTTCATTGTGGAATTCTTGAATTCAGTACCATTGTCACTCCTGATTCTTTGTACTATGTCTTCAGAACCATTGTTTAGTATTCTGAGGTGATTGATGATGATTTCACTTGCACAATCCTTGGAGTGCAGGAAGAAGGTCCATGTGAACTTAGAAAAATCATCTACAATCACCAGACAGTATTTCTTCTTTGAAATAGACATGACATTTACTGGACCAAATAAGTCCATATGCAACAATTGAAGAGGCTTAACAATGGATGACTCTGTCTTGATTTTGAAGGATGATTTCTTTTGTTTCCCTAATTGGCAGGCATCACACAGTCCATCTCTGACAAATTCCAATTTAGGGATTCCTCTAGCAAGATCCTTTCTTACCAAATCATTCATAACTTTAAAATTCAAATGTGACTGCTTCTTATTCCATAGCCAACTCTCATCCTTACTTGCTTTGCTGAAGAGACAAGTAATGGATTATGAGCATGCTGAATTGAAGTCAGCTATGTAAACATTTCCTTTTCTAAAGCCTGTCAATACCACATTGTTGTCTTCCTTGGCAGAAACAACACAGGCTTCTTTTGTGAACTTTACTTCATAGTCTTTGTCACAAATATGACTGACACTCAACAAATTTTGCTTCAAACCTTCAACTAAAGCCACTTCTTCAATGATGACATTGTCTTTTGAAATCAGGCCATATCCCTTAGTATATCCTTTGTTGTCATCTCCAAAGGTAATTCTAGGGCCAGCTCCTTCCTTGAACTCTGTGAGCAGGGTTGAATCTCCTGTCATGTGCCTAGAGCATCCACTATCTAGGTACCATAGATTCCTTCTGTTTCCCTGCACACATTCCAAAAACAAATCAAGTTGATTTTGGTACCCAAGCTTCCTTGGGTCCTTTCTTGTTAGCCTTTGACTTTGCACTCTTAGCATTCTTCAACTTAGGTGTAGATGCTTGAGTGATGGGCTCATTTGCATGAATATTTGATGCATGCATTTGTGGAAAATTGGCATACATATTATTCATGCTAGGAATGCTCCATGACATTTGTGGCACATTTACAGATTGAAAATAAGGATTAGACACATATGGCATGTTCACATATGGATTTGAAAAACTAGCATTTTGATACAAACCAGGCATTGCAGGCATACATGGTATTGTTTGAGGTACATGAACAGGAGCCTTGTTGACAATCTTGCAATTTAAAGATAGGTGATTGACACTATTACAATTACTACAAGTTTTCATAGGAGCAAACTTGTCAGGAGAATAATTGTTTTTCTTGTTGATGCCTATCTTACCATTTCTGTTCTTTTTCTTTTTACCCTCAATTTCTACCTTTTCATTATCTGATTTACCAACAGCCTTTTTGTTATGTAAATCACCTGCCTTAGCCTTCCCACTAGATTTGGTTTTGCTACTCTCACCACTAACAAAGTTATTGTTGACTGGACCATACTTGATATCCAGTTTCTTGAGTTCCTTCTTACTAACAAACTTTTTGTTAGTCGACGGATACCTCTCATCCGTTGATGGTTCATCTATCAACGGATGATCACTATCCATTGATTCACAAATAGTCTCTAGATCCTCAAGGCCACGTTCTAGCTCCTTTTTCTTTTGAGTCCAGGTATCCTTCACAAATGATTCTATTCCCTGGACTTCTATTATGTTTTTAGAAATATTCCTACAACTTTGAAATTTAGCAATTATCCCTTGTTCTTTTTCAAGCTGGTCTTTTAAAATCTGTTCTCTTTTTAACATAGCTTCAAGTTCACTTTTAGCATTATTGCAATCAACTCTCATTTTCTCAAATTCTAGAAATTGAGCTTCTAGGGCAGCATTTCTATCACTTAAAAACAGATTAGACTCTTTAATCCTATTGTTCTCTTTAGTAAGTGATTTAAGAGTAACACTTAAGTGATATAGTTCAGTAGACATTTCATCTATAACACTATTGCATTCCTCTTTGGTGAGCTCAGAGAGATTAGTAGAAAATACCTGATTGCTAGCTGAACTTGCTTCCTGCTCTCCAGAATCAGCCATCAATGCAAGGTTGACAAACTCAACATCATCATCATAATGATTGTCATCAGCAGCCCAGTCATACTCTTGGGTCAAGAATGCCTTTCCTTTCTGCCTGAGAAGATCAAAATATTTCTTCTTGTAGTCAACAGTCTCAGTTGACTTTCCCTTGTTCTCAGATCTAGGTTTCCTGCATTCACTTATCATGTGACCAGCAATTCCACAATTGTAGCATTTAATTTTGGATTTATCCACATAGTTGCTTGTGAAAAAATCCTTGTTAAATGGCTTGGCCACCCCAGAGTTTCTCTTGAATTTTAGCTTAGAGAATCTCCTAGACAGAAAAGCTAAGTGCTCATCTATCTCATCCAATTCATCATGCTGAAGGACATTCAATTCCTCAGACACCTTTTCCTTGCTCCTGCTCGATTCTGGTCTACCTTTACAAACCTCCCTGTTTGGTGTAGAATTAGCAGCTTCTGTCCTTTCCTCCTTCTGCTCCAAGTTGGCAACAAGTGCAACTGACCCACTTTTCTTTTCAGACTTCTCAATCTCTTCATCCTGCTCCATTTCCAGCTCATATGTGTTTAAAGTTCCATAGAGCCTTTCAAGAGTAAATGTCTTGTACTCTTGAGTGTTTCTTAGAGAAACAGTCATTGGCTTCCTTTCCTTGGGCAGTGATCTCAGAAATTTGAGATTAGAATCTTTAACTTGATAGATTCTTCCATACAGTTTCAAACCATTTAGTAGCTTTTGAAATCTACTAAATGTATCATTCAATGTTTCTCCACTCTTAAAGTGGAAATGTTCATACTGTTGGATTAGTAGTTGCATCTTGTTTTCCCTCACCTGTTCTGTTCCTTCACAAAGGGTTTGAACAGTGTCCCATACTTCCTTGGAGGTAGTACAGTTAATAACATTGTCAACCATGTCTGTTTCTAGACCATTGAACAGTATATTCATGGTCTTTTTGTCTTTGTGGACTTCTGCAAAATCTTCAAGACTCCGTTCAGAAACAGGTTTGGGAATGAGAGTGTCAGGCACATCTTCAGCCAGGCCAACTCTTGTTGCAATCTTCATTGGAACGTGAGGACCCTTGTCAATGCAATCCACAAAACCCTCATCAATAGACAAGAGATGTAGACGAATTTTTACTTTCCAGTGAAAGTAATTCTCTCTATCAAGAACTGGAATCTTTACTCCATAATCCTTCTTAAACATGTTGGAAGTGTGTTGATCTTTAAACTTCAAATATGTTAGAAGCTCGCTCTGATACCAATTGTTATTTCCAGATTACACACTTGTATAATTGTAGAAGGGCGGGGGGTTGATTACAATTCTTGATATTTATAAATTTCTGATAAGAACTCCAGAAATCTATACTTAGATAATTGCTGTAAAAAGATTAATGCAGAAACACATAAAAATCAGGTGGTTAAATGCACCACCTGAAGCTTTTATTCGAAGAAAACTCTGTGATACAAAAGTACACAGCTTCTGTTTTACAACTCTTTGCTTTCTAAGGATATTCAATAAAAACCCTAAGCAAATGTATCTGTTTTCTTGGCTTCTAAAGAGTTGCTGCACTTGGTTATAAATCCCAAGTTTACAAGTACTACTGGAATTAGATAATATTAATCTAATTCAAGTTGACTTGCTACTACACTCCAAATACACATGTAGCCGAAAGGTTGTCCTTGTGAACAGACATGTCTCCTGCACCTTTCTTGTATTCATATTGTAAACGGAATGCTTCTTTCTTCTGTGTTTCCAAAGTATGGCTGCCATACTGCTTTTTGTATCTACTATCAACCCATGTGATCTGTCAGTCAAACCTGTCCTTATCAACTGCTAATCCTCAGCTTAGCATAGAAGTAAGTTTCAATGATTATCCGTTGATATTGTACACTGACATCCGTTGATGATATATTGAGCTGTATCCGTTGATATTGAGATTTGAGCTGTATCCATTGATAGAGTGGATTTGAGTTGTATCCGTTGATAGAGTTCTGTCTTCATCCGTTGATACACTTTCACTTAGACAGAATTAAATAGCATAGCTTATTTACAATTGGCTACCCTATTCTGCCTATCCATTGATGGTCAAAATGACTGTGGATAAAAACACTATCAACTGAGAACATAGAGATACTGCAGTATGCTACAAAACCTCATCCGTTGATGAGTTACCTGTCAACGGATAGAGTTATAAATCCTCATCCGTTGACAGCTACAAAACCTTATACAATTTGATTGATTGTGAAGTTATCGTCAAGTACAACATATTCCTAACAGGTCTCAATGTTACATCATTAAGCCAACAATTAAATACCTTGAACGGCTTAGGGCCCCAGTCAATATATTCTCTTTTAAGATGAATAGGCTTATGATCTGACCTCTTCCTACATAATATATATAACTGCCATTGACCATGATTAAACCACACAACATTCACCAAGGCCCTATCGAGTTTGCTTTTCTTACCATTGGGACCAAACCACGTAAATTGTGAATTCTGCAAATCCAACTCTAGCAAGTTAATGTCCCCAATAAAATTGTTAAAAGAATATGAATCTCTCCTCCCATAGCAGCAGTACAGCCTTTCCACTTCATCTCTTATACAATTGAAATCCCCAATGAGACAGACCTTCTCATTAGATAGCATGATAAGAACATTTTTCAAGTCACTCCACAACTCCTCTTTGAGATTAATATCATGAGGACCGTATATGTTAAAGATGTGAAAAGGAGAACCATCATCCTTGCTCACCAATTTACACCACAACCAATACCTGGAACTATATGAATAATCCAATTTATACAAATTTGTGTACCATGAAGTTAATAAATCCCCTGACAGGCCTGTTTCTTCCATTTCAATCCACTCATGAGAATTGACCTCCCAGATTGAATTCATCATGGGGTTAGACCATTTACCACACTTGGTTTCTTGCAGACAAAAAACATTTATACTACAGCTATTCGTAATGTCCTTCACCATTCTTCTAGAATCACTATTACAAGACCCTCTAATATTCCATGATAGTAACGATAAGCTCTTCATTAAAATTGTTAACAAGAAATTACCTTCACTGAAACCCTTTACAATTCTCCTTCTTCTAGCCCCTTTGTCAGAGCAAGCACACTATCTAGTCTACCTTTAGGAAGACCTAAACCTAAACCAATAGCTGTGTCTATGATTTTAGAGGCTTCCTCTTCAATACTCTTACCAGAAGTATTCTTGACTAATGCTCCATCCCCCACCTTACTCATACAACCTCTCCTCTTCACATTACCCCCTTTCAATAATTTCCTACCGATATTCAAGTCAAAAGGATTTTTTGATCTCTTTCCCTTCTTCCTCGGCCTACCTCTACCCCTCCCCATCTTAAGCTTACCCAAATTCTTGCAAATAGAATCATGAGATTCAACAAAATTTGAGGGCATTTATCAGAATCAAGACCCCTGTCTAACTCACTACTCCTATTATCTTGAAAAGCCTCATTATTGCTAATATCCGAAGACTCAGAAAATAGTCCAGAGCTCACCTCACCCCTACCAATCACTGCATCCTTAATGGCATAAGGACGGTAAGCTTCACTCACTCCTCCTTGAGCTATAGTTAACTCGGTTTTAGGAACCACAATTAGCACTGAGTTACCTAAATGAAACAAATTATTTCCCCCTGCAATTACCTGATTCTTAGTAACTATCCTATTAAAATCTGCCATTAGACTCTGTTCATCAGAAATTTCTTTTGACTCATCCAAAGACCTGACTTTAACAACCCTGTCTGAGGAAGAGATTGCTCCCCTACACTAGACAACGAAAGATTTGAGACCCCTTCTTCCCAGAGGTAATAATCTGTTCCTCTTTAAATTCTCTCAGACACAATTTATATTTCTTACCTTTGACTAAGATAAACATCTGCTCATTTTTTACCTGTTCTCTAGTAGTCAAAAGAGTAACTTCAGGATTAAAGACCTTCAATCCTACCTCATCTTGAAACACCCAACTAACCCATTCACCCAGATAATTAGTGAAAGCTTTCAAGTTTTCCTCCACCCAAGCATTCATAGGAAGCCCTTCAATCCTCACCCTGGCCACCCTACGAATAATGAAATCTTTTTCTGAAAAAGGTCTTACAAGAATAAACCACTTAGAAACTTTAGGTTCTAAAGTTTTTAAATCTATATCCTCATCAGAGGAGATTAGAAATTTCAATGGATTCAATTTCAAAATCTTGGCACCATCAAAACCATTTTCTTTAAACTTCTTCAATAAATTTAGAGGACATGCCTCTGAAGAGGTGATCGCCACCAAACTCTTTTTCAACCTCTCATCAATACAGGCATCAATTTCCGCTACAATTCCTTCAAATAACTTTGCTCCATCCAACTCCACTTTATCACATAGCTTTTCTTCCTGCTTCCCTCCAAATTTCCCACTATTCATCTTCATAACTTTTGAGTGGTCTGAAGAATGAACCTGAACCGAACTATACTCCGGCTTCTGAGTGACATCAATAGACATTTTTAATACCTTTCTTAGACCTTTCACCTTCTTAGCGTTGTTAATTATCTTACTAGCTTCCTTCACTGAACTGGTCTTGACAAAGCCAAATCTATTATTAAGTCTATCCCTCCTCCTAGGAAGAATGATGTCGAACACTTCACTAAAATCTTTGAATAGATCCCAAATTTCTTTTGCAGATGTATCAATAGGAATCTTAGAGATGAATATGGTACTTCTCAATTCCTCAGTAGTGTTTAATCTATCCATTTTAAATTTAGCTCTAGTCTGATTCCACTTATTAATCACCTTTTCCTTCAGAGAAATACTGTTCCAAGGGTTCTTAGCAGCCTCCAAATAAGAATAATGACTTAACCCATTGTTAGCCTCCCCCAAAAAAGAGCGAGCGAGTGGTTTTCCTTTTGAGTTCTCTATATTACGAAGGCTTCTCCAATAAATTTGATTTAAAGCATCTGTCAATGCTTGACCATCCCTTCTATTAACCCCCTGCATAACTTCTTCATCCACCAACAACCCATGATTTTTGATAGAACTAATTAAAGCGGATTCACTTTCATTTACCTTCGCATCCTTATTGTGCGAGACTCCACGCTTGAACTCCGATGACTCTGCATCAACGAACTGTCCGATCTGCCCGTTAGATTTTGAAATTTGAAAATCGCCCTCCTTCTCCATTAGTTCTTCTTTGGAAATTATTTAGTTATTGAAGTTAATAGTTTATTATGTGTGTAAGTGTATATATATAAAGAGAATTTGCTGTGATGATTCTAGACCGTTAGATTTCTATTTTTTTTGGAAAATCTGGACTGTTGAATACTTTTCACGCGGATTACTGACATGGCAGTAAATTTGACTTTTCTCGATCATATTTGTAAATTCGACGGGTTTCGGTCATAATTGTAAATTCGACCAAATCTTGTGAAATATTACTACAGAATGGAAAGTACTATATTCGACTGAACATTAGTTCCACGGAATTCATTTCCACTGTTTTAATTTCCACAGAGTAGGGTAATAATTTGACCGATCTTCAATTCCACAAAATCTAACTCCATGGACGGGAAGATCAGTTGAATTTAACCACTAATTTCCACGGATATGATTCCACGGATTTTTAAAAAATAAAAAATTTTGTTATAATAACTTAGATAAAAAAATTTAAAACAGGCTTTTCTATAAAACATTAATTATATGTTTCATGGACCATACATACGTATAGTTGGATCATTAAATATAATATTTAATATGACGAATTACCTAACCCTAATAATCCAAATCCTATCCCCTAAAACATTCATACTTCATTCAAACCATTTGTGTTGTTTATCAAAACATTTCTAACCACACTCTTATCATCTTATGTAATTTTTTTGATGTAAAGTATGTTGTTACGGTTATTATATAAATTTATCATAAGGTTTTAAGATTAGGAAGAACCTTTTACATTTTTTTGAACGTGTTAAATATGTTTGTATTTAACATTTTTCTATTATTAATTTTTTTGAAATATTAATTCAAAAAATAGCTAATGATAATTGACAATGCTAGTTTATTGACATTGACACTTATATTTAAGAGTTTTTCGTTTTTTCATTTCTTTTCAATATTTAAATGTATCAAAAAAAATTAGGCAAAAATAATTAAGCTACAAAAATGATTAAGTGAGATGTTTTTTTTCTTAATTTGATTATTTAATTCGGTAATCGATTTTAATTGAAACATTTTTTTTGATTTGGTAAATAACTGAAATAATTTAGGTTTTGAATTTTCCTCTTATTCGGTATTCGGTAACCGAAATATGTTTCGATTTGATTACCGAATAACCGAATACTCAGTCCTAGGTGATTAGATAAAGATGATGTAGAAAAAGAGTTGAGTGAATTTATTATCCCTAATATATATAGAAACTAGCGTAAATTGCACGGGCAGTGAACTAATTTCTCATCCGAAACTGTATATATTGAAATAATTTTATGATAAAAAATATGATAAACGATAGGATTTCGATTTATCGAATATTTTTATAGTTATTTTGTAATATTGCATACCAATATTTTCAACCAAATATTTTATAATTTGATTAGATTTCATATTTTTTGGAAAAATATTCATACGATAATAATCACATAAATACTTATGATTGTTAATTTATTAATTTAATTTTCAATTGCGTGAAATGAATTTTATCAAATTGAACATTTGAGTATACTTCTTAATAAAATTGTCTGTTTAAAATAGAGGCGTATGTAAACTCATTGATTTTGTTGTACAAAATTGAGTGTACTGTATATGTAACACTATATTTTGAGACATATTACAAAATCTCTTAATATTGACTAAATGTCATCTTATGCTTGTCTCAGTCATTTTTCTAAACATATACATATATTTATGCACTTTTAAACTTAGGGAAATTATGAATGATACCCCTCTAATTTTGACTTTTATGAATAATACCCTTTTTTACGAACGGTGCCCTAAAATTTTTGATTTATTATGAAGGATATGAAGGAAATTATGGATGGTACCACTTTACTGTTCATTCAGGGTTACCATTCATAATGTCCCTTAAACTTAAATGTTTAGTTTTAGTCTAATATTTATTACATTATATAAGTTCAATAAAAAATTTGGTAAATCGAAATATTTTTTACATTATAATTTTGAATAATTTTTATTTTTTAACTCAATTTTAAAATTTTCTAAATATTTCAAGCGATGTAAAATATGACAATCTCGATGATCCATGCATGTATATGAAATCTAAAATCAATTTTTTTTTTGATTTTTTTTGCTAAATAGATAATATATAGAAGAAAACTGTACAAAATACAAGAGCAATCTATCTCGAGGCAATCTGAAAGAAGATTGCAACAAGAAAGTAGCTCAAAGCATCAAAGAGAACTAAACATGAAGAAGAGGCTAATAAAGACTAATAACTAAGTCAACAACAGAAAGCCTACTACAAGATAGAAAAAAGATATAACTCGAGAGTTAAGCAACCCAAAAATATAACTCAGGCCTGCATCCAAGCGCCTTACTAAACCATGTTGAAGAAGCCACTGTAGCCTTGATGTCCTCCTTAATGCCAAGCAAGAGTTTCCCCGAATGAAAGAGACCTTTGTCATGAGCACGAGCATTTCTTTCACGCCACAAGTGATAGGCGAAGACTTGCAGGGATAATAAAGCAGTGAACCTCTTATCTTTGTCTTGAAGCTGGGACATGAAACTGATTAGAGAAGACCATGTTTGGAATGAAGGCAAGTCTAGACCTAAGTTCATAGGAGCTATCAACATCTCCACAATGAATCTTGAGTAAGGACAATGAATAAAAAGATGGGAATCAGTCTCCACGCCACCTGCACAAAGGTAACAGCTGGTTAAGGTAGTAATACCAAGGCACCGAAGTCTGGCCAAGGTATAGATGCGGCCCCAACAAATGATCCAACAGTGATGGGCGTAGCGCCAAACTCCACTATTAAACCACACCCCATCACTCCAATCAACAAAGTCACCACAGCTGTGAATAGATTCCCAAATAACATGTGTGGAGACCTTGGCATAGTCATCCCAAAGCCATACATCCCTTTTGGTTAGGTCAAAAGTAGGCAGGTTGAAACCATGGAGCCAACTAGTGAATCTGCGTTGGGCATGGTGCTGATGATTATTGAACCGAGATGATTATTGAACCGAGGAAGGAGCCACTCCCCAGATTCAATGAAAGAGCCAACTGTAGCCATGGGACTTGAATTAGCCATAGAAATCAAACGATCATTATAAGAGTGAGCAATGCAATCACCTCCCACCAAGGATCCAGCCAAAAAAGAGTATCACAACCATTACCAAGGTGAATCGAGATATGAGGTTTTACAACCATTACCAAGGTGGAATAAGGCGAAGAATTTTACGCCAAAACCAAGAGCAATCAGTAGGAATTTCCAGTCCAGAAAGCTTTGCATTTTAAAATGGTATCATGAGTCCAATTAACCCATAGAGATTTGCATTTGGTAACAAGGTGCCATAAATGAGATAACTGTTGTGCCTTATTCCACGAAACAGGGCATTTCAAGCCCAGCCTCCCTTCACACTTAGGCAAACAAACGGAATCCCAAGCCACTTTAGCACCCCCAATTTTTGAAGTGTCACCACGCCATAGAAATCTGGTAAATAGCATCTGGAGCTATTTATGAACCTCTTTAGGGAGCAAAAAGTGGTTCATCCAATAGGCCTGGATAACGAACAAAATAGTCTTGATAAGCATCACACGCCCAACAAAGGAAAGAAACAACGTGGTCTAGCAGTCCAGCTTCAAAGTGATTAGATGGATTAGAGGAATGCAATCATTAATGATCAACTTGGAGGAAATTAGAGGGACACCCAGAAATTTAACCGGCAAGGCACTATGTAGCATGCCATAACTCGAATCAAACCAAGTGGCAACCGACGGCTCACAATTAACCAAATAACAAGAACTCTTCGTAAGACTAGGAGATAAGCCACTCAGACTAGCAAACTTTTCAAGACAATTCATAAAATGAGATATAGATTGTATATCCCCATGGCAAAAGAGAAGCACATCATCCTTGAAGAAAAGTGGGTCAGCTTGTTTTCTTTGCATTTCCAATGATACTTAAAGACATTAGGAGTACTATTAAGCATGCAAGACAAAGCATTCATGGCAATGGTAAAGAGATAGGGAGAGAGTAGGTCACCTTGGCAAAGCCCATGAGCGCCATCAAAATACCCATTGAGAGTCCCATTAACTTTGATAGAGAACTTTGTAGAGCAAACATAAGCCCGAATCCAACTTATGAACTGAAGAGGAAAGTTCATCTTTTGGAGAAGCTCGAGAAGAAAATCCCATTGCAAAGAGTCAAAAGCCTTGTGCAAGTCCACTTTGAGAGCACATTTAGAAGTACCCATTTCTCTAGAATACCCACGAAAGAGCTCTTGCTCCATTATAATATTGTCCGAGATAGACCTACCTAGAATGAAGGCCAATTGAGCATGATCAATAAGAGAAGGCAACACCTTCTTGAGCCTATTAGCCAGCATTTTTGAGAGACATTTATACGCACAAGGATATGGGCCTGAAATCTTGGATTATCGTGGGGGTAGGAACCTTGGGAATGAGAGTAATGCTGGTGGAGTTGAGCCCTCGGTGCAACTGAGACGTCACAAAGAAATCCATGATAGCGTCACAAAAAGTAGTGCCCACAATATCACAACATGCTATGAAAAACTCGATGTTGAAACCATCTGGCCCTGGGGCCTTACCCTTTTTCATGCACATTAGAGTAAGCCAAATATCATCAAGAGTGAAAGGCTATAGAAGCAAAGAGGCACTTAGCTGTGGGCGTTGAATGGACGATAAATCCAGAAAATTATCACGGGTTTGAGTGACACCAAGTGCTCCCTGAAAGTAGTCAACAGCGACATTGACAACACTCGAGTGCCCATGAACCAGATCACCCTTCGAATTCAAAATACCAAAGACCTTGTTTTGATTCCAGTTAGTCTTTACTTGGTTAAAGAAAAACTTGGTTGTTACCGTCGCCCCAATTCAACCATTTAACCCGCGATTTTTGCCTCAGTAATTTCTCTTCCTCTTCAAGCGCACAATTAAGATTGCCAATAGCACTCTGTTCTTCAATAAGGAGCGCAGAATCACCAATATACTTAGTGATAGAATGTTGAATTTGGGCCAAAGACTCTTGAGCCAAGTCCACATTGTTGTGCAAATTTCCATGCTTTTTATTTAAAATAACCAACTGTTTTTTCACTAACTGAAGCTTTCGAACGAGGATAGCCATAGGGTCCCCAAAAAGCTGAGTGCCCCATTCGTTACGAACAACATAAAAAAACCCTTCGTACTCCAACATGACATTAAAAAACTGAAAAGGCTTCATAATTTTATCAATAGTCATGGGCACCAAAAGAAGCAAAGGCGAATGATCCATAATACCTTTGGGCAAAACTGAGACTCGAGACAAAGAGAACGCAGAGAGCCAAGCCAGGTTGCATAAAACACGATCTAAACGCTTATGCACAGCAGAATGAGGTCTATTATTATACCAGGTACAGCATCTACCAACAGTATGAACATGAGATAGATTAGCATTCAAAAGGCAGTCTTTAAAGTCTTGCATTTCGGAGGTCCAATGCTCACGCCCCGCCATAATCTCGTTGATATTAACAACGCAGTTAAAGTCACCCAAAAAGACCCAAGGAATTATAGGTTTAACACTTGCAATATAATTCCAAAGAGGTGCCCGATCATAAGCTCAATGGTGAGCATAAACAAATGAGACCAAGAAAGAGATTTGCTTCTCTTTAAATTGGGCAATGCAAGATATATGTTGGTCTGAAGAATCTACCAAACTAATATCCCACACATTGGAAATTTCAACCAACCCACACACGGCCATTATCATGATAATCATAATTGAAGAGCCACTTCCTATTTCTCGCAATATTCTTCGAAATAGACAAGCAATTATTACTCTTAACTTTAGTTTCAAGAAGGCCTACTAATGTCAAATTATTTACACTAATAAATTTAACAACATCTTTTTGCTGGGCATCTTTATTTTACCCACGAACATTCCAACTAGCACAATTCATTAAAAAGAGGGGGTTTTAGTCACATCACCTTGTGACCGAAGGCCTCAGCCTCGCTTAGTAATGACTTTTATGAATCCATCCTTATCCACAATGCCACTTTTTTTGCTCAGGGATGGGGCAATGGGAGGTAACTGTTGTGGAGAGCCAACCCAAGGGCCATTTTGAGCTTTGGGCTTTGTCGTTCTATTTCTGCGTTTCTTCATTCCCACAGTTGAGACAGAAATGATTTCCCCTTCTTCAATATGATTAAAAGCAGCCAGAGGAGCCAATCCGATAACAACACAACACCCAATTGAGTCACCAATCCCATTGCCATCGCTCTCAGTACAATTAACAGCACCTTTTTCATTCTCATTATCGTATATTGATCTAAAAATACGTTATAACTCAACCATTATATATTATATTATATATTATATTGATCAATATATTATATAAAAACTCATATGTACCATAATTTATAGTCGAATTATAATGTAATTGATCATTTTAAATAATTATTGTAATTTTGTAATATTTATGATTCGAAAATTCATCTTTTTTTTATTTAATTTGAATGTTAATTTTATTCAAATTTCATCCTTTAAATTTTAATAATTCAAATTTTATAGGTAACATAGATCAAAATTTTAGAATTTTCATATTTTTTACATAATTTCAATTATTTACATCTTTTTATACTGTCATCTTTTTTCCAATGTTAATAATTTAAATTTTTTACATAACATAAATCACATTTTTAGAGTTTTCATCTTTTTAATATAATTTCAATTATTTTTCATATATATTTAAATTTTTATGTTCTTAGACCAATCATGTATTTAAATCATTGAAAGTCTAAAATTTGGTCGACCAAAACCCTCTAATATGACTCACATATTTAAAACTTTATATACATAAAAGTTATGTGATGCATTTATTAATTATATATGATTTGATAATTGAAATTTAAATATTTCTTAAAACCAAAATTTATTTTTATTTAAATAATTTAACATGTACATGGAGACGTATGCAAATAAATCTTTTTCTTTTTGGACTCGATTACATGATGTATGTCTATTTTTTTCCCTATATCAATTATTTAAAATTACATAAAAGAATTATAGAGTATGCTCAATCGATCAAAATATTTTTTATAATTTTATTATCCGATATTTTACAATTATTATAAACCAACATTTCATTTACTTAAAAACAAAAAAGAGGATGAGACAAAAAGAGAAGAGAAGTGGTTTTTATTATAGGAGTTTTAAACAAAACTCAAAATCAATTGTAGCTCAATTGGCAAGACATGAGTTTGAGACTTAAATGTTAGTGGTTCAAGTCCCAACAAAAGCATAATTTTACTATTTTTTACATAATTATTGAAGGGTGGCATTTTTGTAATATTTCAAAAAATGAATTAAAGGTTAGTGGTTCAAATCCCACCACAAGCATAATTTTACTATTTTTTACATAATTATTGAACGGTGGCATTTTGTAATGTTTCAAAAAATAGGGGTAAAACTGTAACTTCATACCTATTAAAATGGAAAACTTTGCCCTTGTATTAAAGTTTAATATATATATATATAGTAATAGATTGTGAACCAAAAAAAATTATATGTATTAATTTTTTACTGAAATATGCACCAAAAACTGTAGAGTTTAGGCCTTGGATGCTACGCTATTTTTTTTTTTGCCAGAAAAAATAACAGTTTTCATTAATTAGAACAAACACACAGCCGAGACAAACCCCCTGAACAGGTTGAAAAACAAAGGCAAGCTAAAACAATTAGCTGATTTGTTTCTAGACCGTTTGACAAAACAGAACTGAAAAATTCTTTTAACTGAAAATGAAATCAAAGACAACCCAATTAATAAATCCAAATTGCACCAACATCCCTGAATACAGTAGTATCACAATTGACGTTAACACGTAAGAAACCATTGGTAGCCCAATGTTCAGATGGAGAAACTACACCCCAACTATCTACTTGCCGGGAACCAGCTATAGACATGTCGTAAGTGGAAACTCCCAAAGGGTGACACTCTCCTGTTGTGAAAGGTGAGCAATTCGAAAGGTCAAAGATCTCGGATTGACACCAAATTTTGATATGATGTTAAGCAGGAGATTTTGAGTCTAAGAAATGTGTTTATTTGATATTTCGAGTTTTAAATCAAAACAGATCTGAAAAGAAACTCGAATGGGTTTTTCAAAATTTTCAGGAAAAAAATTCCGATTTGTGGAGGGATGAAAGGAAATTGTGAAGGTGGGTGAAGGCTTGATTGGAGAAGGAGGAGGGAGAAGGAAGAAGGAGGAGATTGGAGTTTATGGAGATCGGTCGACTCTCATTTGAGAGAAAAACGTCAAGAGTAGAGATTGTGGAGGCGTAGCACCAAATTTAAAAGTGAATTCGATGCTACGCTATTTTAATAGAGTTATTATGTTTCACAAAATATAAAGGAGTTGCAATTGGTCTCATGCTACATAAACGATAAATTTAGAGGGTGACCTCCCTTGTGAAACAATAATGTGCACTAGAAGGGGGTGGAGAACCCACAAATGATTAGATATAATGGGTGCTTAGAATATCTTAATATATGTAGATTTTGTTTTAAATACATAAATGTTATATAAATGATAAGTTTAAAAGTATTTATAGATTGTATAGGTTTTCGGATAAAATTGCTTATAAGTTGTTGAAGTATTTTTTATATTAAATTGTTTTAAAAAAAATTTTTAATACTGTTGTGGAATAAAATCGAGGGTTTGTAAATTGCGGCTAGGGTTTGTATGTATTAACTACAAGGGATGTGAGCTTCGAACTTTAATGGCTATTTTTGCGTTCAAGACTAAACGGTCCTCACAAGATGCCTACGTATCTCTGTATTGTTAGAGAATCAAGCCAATGTAGTTCTGAGAATGAGGGGTCAGGCCCATTATATAGGTTGTGAGAGCCTAAGAATCGTAGTAGGGTTAGGTGACTTGGTGAGCAAGTCACCACCTTGAGGAAGGTTCTAGACTCCTTCCTTGTAGGAGTCAATTCCCATATTGAACTCTGTGCCTTGGAGGCTAAGTTTGGCAGGAGTAACATCCTTGACTTGTATTTCTCAGCTGTTAATTAACCCTTAATATTAATAACGAAATTAATATTTAATTAGGGTTTTGGGCCTCATAAATGGGCTTCGTATTTGGACAAAACTAATTCTAATTAATGCAACATTAATTGTGACTTTAGGGCTTATTTTTAGCCCATATCATTTGCCCCCCAACTTCTAGGAAAACTGATCAGGTTTTTCTTGAAGTTTTAGCGGCCTTTTTCGAGACTCGGGTCTGGGTTTATAATTGTACACTAGTCTTTCACGAGTATCGCCTTAATGTAAAGTGTGGAGCGACCTACACATTTACGATGATTTGCCTTATTTTAGGCTTTAACTTGTGCTTGCTTTTAGCAATTTCGGCACTTTCATAGAGCTTTTATGCATTATTAGCATAAATTATCTCCCAATTTGTCAAAAAATATTTCTATAATTTTCCTCGTATTTTCTATACTTTTCCTAATATTTGAGGAATTTCCATGTACCCACAGGTATTTATTTCAATTATTCCTAATATTTTAGGAATTTTCTTGTACACACAGGTATTTTCCTTAATTATTCCTAATAATTTAGGAATTTTTATTTACCCACAGGTATTTTCATAATTTTTCCTAATAATTTAGGAATTTTTATTTACCCACGGGTATTTTCCGTAATTTTTCCTAATAATTTAGGAAATTTTTTGTACCCACAGATATTTTCCTTAATTATTCCTAATAATTTAGGAATTTTTATGTACTCACGGGTATTTTTCGTAATTATTCCTAATAATTTAGGAATTTCTATGTACCCACAGGTATTTTCCTTAATTTTTCCTAATAATTTAGGAATTTTTATGTACCCACAGGTATTTTTCGTCAATACGTGAAGTGAAGAAACCTTTTTGTGAAAATATAAACAGGAGGGGTATTTTTGTCAAATTATAAACTGCAATATTCTTTTTGTCAGTTTGTAAACTTCAGGGGTCTTTTTGTAAAGTGTGCAGAACTTAGGGTACCAAATTGCACTTTTGCCAAAAATATTGACATGGTCGAAATCGACCAGGTTTGTGGTCGAAATAAAGGTGCAAAGCATAATGTAATGTAATATGTAATAGAGACATATATAACTCAACTATGATAAAAGATAAATAATATTAACTCTATACAGGGATCGTGAAATTTGAAGAACAGGCATCAACAAGGATCAAGTCGCTGAAAGTAGTTCATTAACATGATCAAGCCTCAGTGACAAAATAAGATGCACAGACGATTCAGTTGAAGGGCCAAAAGATTCCAGTGATAAAGTTTTTATGATTGCACAATTCTTAGCAGTGTTCTTAAAGACATGATATGAAGACCACAAGTGAATGTTAATCGTCTGTGAACCAGACCAGTTGCACTAGGCGTCAATACTTTACAAAAGAATCTAAGTATCTAACTCAGAAAAACTGTTCAAGAGGTATGATTGAGTTTAGAGCAGTATTGATATCCTCTAGTTAGTTGGAAGCTGAATATTTAAGGATGTCAAATTAAGAGGAAAATGGATAGTATCCGAAATTACTATTCATATAAATAGTATCCGAAATTACTATTCATATGAATAGTAACCAACGGTTACTATTTGGGGTTGGTGTAATAGTGCCCGATTACTATTTGGGGTTGGTGAAATAGTGTCCGGTTACTATTTGGGGGTTGTTGGAACAGTGCTCGGTTACTATTTGGGTATTGTTGGAATAGTGTCAAATAGTAACTCTCTAAAACCTATAAATAGGCCTGTTGTATTTCATTTCAAAACACACCTCAACACACAACTCTCTCTTCTCTCTCTAATATCTTCTCTGTGTAAGCTGCTAGACAGTCCATCTAGTAGGAAAGCCGGCTTCGCCCGCTTTCAGGAAGTGTGTAACGCCTAGACTTCCCAATACTAAAAGTATACTTTTTATAATAAAATAGACTTTGATACAGGGGAATTTTATAAAATTGCGGCATGAAGTATTTGTAAATCGGACTATCCACCTGTAATTCAACCCAAACCAAATTCCAATTAACAATTACAAATAAAACTTAATACACCAACGATTCCTCACCGAGGATGGCTTCCAGGTTATGGTATGAAACTAGAATCTAGACTATACAAATCATTACAACTTCTTTCTCTGCTATAAATACAAATCACTATACCGTCTAATCTGTAGCTTAATCCAAAATCGTGCTCGCCCACGTTAGCTCTGAAATCTATTCCGAATAGGATCATCCTCACTCTCATTCGCATTTGAAAATATAAGTAGATCATCCTTGAACCTATCTGCAAAGGGTTAGGTAAAACAAAGCAAGAGTGAGCCAAAGAACACTCAGCAAGGTAATAACATAGTTAAACAACGATATTACGATAATTCATTGATGAAGAATATCAATGAATACTTTATCTCAAGAGATCATTCAATTTCAATCACTGAGTAAAACTTTTCCATTTTCTTCAACTATACGATCTCAGATAAAACTTTGTGAAAGAAAAATGTCAAGAAATTCCCCAATCATTCTTACTCCACTTTCAACGTACAATGTTACTCGCGAAGGGAATAACTGGGAAACTTCTATCCATCCTTAATCCCATTATTTTACTGTGTTCCAAATTTTATCATGTAGAAAACGACTAACTCTGATATCCACAATTTTGAAACTAGAAACCATTTACCCTGGGAATATATATATAAATTCTATCAAAAAATTCATTTCTTTAAAACCCTTTCATCTTTGAAACATACTTTTCATAAAACTTTTTAAAAACATTTAAGTTGATTTTAATTATTCTCCTGATTACGGACAATACGGGTGCCCAATTAGGCAACACATTGGCCTTTAGTGCTGGACTAGGACCACCCTAGCCTCTTATGCAATATAAAAGTGCTGTGTAAGAACCCTAATTTTTGGTAATATTTCCTTTTATTTAAGTATCTCGTGACATTGTCGTTATGGAACCTTTCTAGTCATCCCTGTTGATTTATAGAATTGATTGTCGGAGAAACTGCGTTGTTACATTTATGATGTAAGTTATACAGAGAGAGATTACGAAGGCAAGAGTCTTACGGTTAGTAATATTTATGAAAATTGGAATTTGAGAATGGTTAGAGTATCAAAGGATTTATTAAGAATTATGACGAGGAATTATGGACATTCGAGGAATTTACGCAATAAGTACTTAAGGAATTATAGGGGGAAATCTCTACGTGACGAAATATTATTACGAGAGAATAATTAAATTACGATACGAAATAAGGATTAAATAACAAGTATTAGTGGAAGGATAATATTACAAGGAAAGAAAATATGTGTAAATGCCATGTAATTAGCTAGTTAGAAAAGACAAAGAACTAGCATGTTGGATGATGCACCTAGGGGGACACTAGGGCATGGATGCAACCTAGGCTATAGGCTTGGCATGTGACTACTCCTTGTTAACAACAATTATACCTAGCATGCTTGCATTTCTTTTTATCATTTCAAACAAACAAAATAAGAAAAACACTCTCCCCCCCTTGAATACCATTCAGCCGAACTGCATAGGGAGAGAGGGAGAGATTTTTCTCTCCAAGTTTTCTTCATCTACCACCTTTCTAAGGCTTCCTTGGATCATATTAGAGGTATGGTATAAATTTCAAAGCCTTCCATCCATTAGTTTTGGAGTTATGAATTGTTGAAAGTTAGAAAAGTGTTAACATAAGTTTGTTTTCTTTTAGATCTTGCATTGTGAGTGTTGTAGGAGGCCATCTAAGGTGTTTTTAAGTTGTGTAAAGTTTGTACCAGGTCTCTAGGAGCTCAAGAAGGTATGAAATCTCAAACCACCCTTGGATAAGTGTTGTTCATATTATATGGTAGTAGATCCATGTATTTTAGGGCTTATCTTGAATGTATATGTGATGGATAGTATGGATCTTGAGTTTGATGTTGAGATTGTGATTTTTATGATTATGGTTAAGATATATATCTCCATGAGTGTTATGAGTCATGACCTAAGTGTTTTAAGTGGTGTTTATGTTATGGAAATATGAAACATGGTTGATTTAAGTGATTTGAGCATGCTGAATCTGTCCAGGAACTTTGACCTGTGTTGTAGCACGATTTTGAATACCCAAATGATGTCCCCTGATGTCCTACTTTATATTTTTGGAAAGATAATTGAATGTAGTTTCTGGAAAAGTAAGATTCATAGCTATGTGATGTGTGGATTTTTAGTTATGGCCGGAGGAGTGAATTTTGTTTCTGGACTATGGACTGCATTAAGTAACCCCTTGTGAACATTGTTTAAACACCTTAAAATATATTTGGGGTCGTGGAAAAATTTGAGAATGTAAGTAATGCAGTGGTGAAGACCACCCTAAAGGAATTGGATTAAAATATGAATTTTTGGATTTTATAAAAATGCTAGAGTAAAATTCGCGCAATGGAAAAAGGTCGATTAGTGGAGCATTATTCTAGGGTTAGTGGTTATGGTTCGAACGTGGTAACTAAATTAAGTCGAGTAAGTGACGAGCGTAAACGAGTGATGTCATGGACCTACAGTGGGGCTAGGGAGTCATAAGACGAAGTCGTTAAGTTAATTTCGTACCCCCTTAAAACCCCGTAATTAGGGAGAAGTTGTTAAGGTACTAACGAACGATTATTGTTTATGTATAGATCGTTCGAATTCGCACGCTTGACCACCCCAACCAAACCAAGGCAAGTTTAATTTTCAAAACTTATCTATATACAAGGACTTTTACTGTTGTGTTTGTAGTTTTCAAATGATATCAAATGCCATGTTTATCGAAGTATCGATGCAATTGAGATTGAACAAGTATATGTATGCTTTTACCCCTCGAACTTAGATTGAAATGTTTTCTTCGGACAACGACTCTAGCAATAGAGGTCGTAGCGGTCCGTATATACTATTGACCGGGGAGCGGTATATTATTATATCATATCTATAGTGCGAAAACCCGAAGGGTCATTCGGGTGGTATCGTATATTCAAATAACTATTGTTATATTTTCGTAAATACTCGAAACCCTATCTTGGATTAAGAGTTTATTTTACCGAATAATTATTTTATTAATTATTAATATTAAATCTTAAAATATTATTTATTAATCACTGTTCATTATTTAAAGACAAAGTTAATCCAAGATACTTTTTAAATACTTCAAACTCGAACTCTTTCGAACTCAAAACATTTCCGAAAACCCCTGGTCAGATTCTGCTTCTTGTATGATTTCAAGAATCATCGGTCGACTGATGTCGGACCTCAATTACTCTGTGTTCAATCAAAATCAAATTTTAAAAGAAAAGAAAAAGGGACTCTGGCAGGTGTGGGAACCGTTGACGAGCGATTCCCGGGATGTGTAAGCGGCCGTGAGCCAGGCGGTCCATCACTTATTATTCCGGCCCAGGTGTTGCCGAAGGATGATTACGGATGTAGTTTTCATCGAGGGTGATTACGGATGTAGTTTTCACCCGAGGGATAGTTACGGATGTAGTTTCTATCCTTCTACCGGTAGAGAAGACCCGCGGATTATTGGACTTGGATGTGGCGACTGATCATCGTCAATCCTTGTCAGGTTTTTATGTTTTCTTCCAGTCCCATCCTCCACTTTGGAAAAATACTCCAACACTGCTTCTTGGGCCTAAGTGCCAAGTTGCTGATAGTGTGGTTTTTGATGAGAAAATATTGACATTGTGCAGTATCTAGAACTGCAAGATTTTCTATAAAGATTGGCACGTGTTAGTGCACTCTTGCAATTGTTTACAAGAACGAAATGTTTTTGTATGGGAAACCTTCTAAGCTAATGGAAGGAAAGAGGTTTGCAATGATGTATTCCTTGTACAGTATGTTAATCGTAGAGTGTTTTGCCGAAAATGATATACTCATATGTATATATTTTCAAACTTGAGATATATTGAAATGGGAACCTTATAAAGGGTTCGTATGTTATTCTTAAAGCTCCTTAGTGAGTATAGATGTTTTATCCAAACTCGGACATATACATTGTCCAATTATGTTTTGAAACCTGAGATATATACCCACATAGTTGGGAATGTTTTCAAAATAAATCACATCATTATTTTGCAAAATGGTGAACTTGCTGAGCATTATGTAGCTCATTCATGCTTTATAAAACTTTTCAGAAAGGGAAGAATTTGGTCGGTTAATTCCGCGACAGCAGAAGAGGAGTAGAAGATTTACCCCGGAGATGATTTAGTTCCTGATAAATACTGCAGAGTGAGTCTGATAGGTTTTCAACTGTAATAGTAAGATTTGTCTTCAAGTGTAGTTGCATAAGTGGAATTGCGTAAGACTCTGATTTGTATGCATGAATTGTAATATTTAGTGGCACTTTTGATTATCGTTTCTGAGACTCTAACTTGATTGTGTGTAAGATTGAGGTACGAATGGATGTATTGTTGAGTTGTAAAGTAATACAGGTATGATATGGTTGAATGGTGGCGTGACGACCTGAATCTTTGACCTCAGATTTGGGGGCGTCACAGAAATGGTATCAAAGCCATAAGTTACAGTACTCAGAAACGAGAGTGTTGAGAGTTAAGTCTAAGTAGGAGAATGACATAAGAGATCGTAGTAAACTTATGATTGGACTACCGGAAGAGGTACCGGTGAGTAGAATGGACTGGAGTGTTGACTGAAGGTATTATACTAGGGTCGATAGAATCCTTATAGACCTTCAGAATGATGAATAGAGGTTTGAGAGTCGTACATGACCTATCATTGGTAATGATATAGGAAGCAGAGCGAAATCTCGAGGGCAGCTAAGGTAGAGGCGATACTGCCAATATGATCGGATGACTAGGCTGGCATAAATTTTGTGGCCCATATTCCTCCACAGTTTAGGAGGCGGCATTTTAAGAATCAAGAAGTTTGGACTTCCCTACATAATTAAGGGTACTTAGTACATGGGTTAATGAAAGTCTTTCACCTTGGATATGAGATCCGATTTTCGATAAGTAACGGGTTTACCTGAAGGTTGGCCACTATGTTGTTGTGGATTCCATTACCCTTGATGGCGAATTTTACATGTGTTATACGAGAATGTTATCATAAGACGAGCGTGCTAGATAATTCCACGCATGATTCGAACGCTAGAACATGGTAGTTCAACTTAGAGAACAAACAAGTAGAATTAACAAAGGGACTCAAGAGAAGTTGAATATGGTTTCAACGAACGATACAGTGATCTCAGAGTCTACCAAAAGAAAGAACCAGCGGGTCTAGAGTGGGATCTTTGATAGAGATGTTAGCAGGGACTATGTATATACGTATGGTAGACCTCAATATTTTTGGTATATGTTCACATACACACACCCGCCACTGAACCCATGGACTGCACTGAGATCCCTGAGAGGTCTCTTTGATCTGTTCCCAGGGGGAACTGGCCACTTGTGATTCATGTCGAAACGCATAAAGTAGGACCTTATGGATTAAGCAGGTGTCCCCGGAATGATGTGTAGCTTGGTCTTCAAGATAAAGCACGGAAATGACTTTAAGATGATGATTGAGAGACGCACTAGTTGGTGTCTTGTATTACGAAGACGAAGAGATGGAGTTACCCTCATAGTGGTGATAATGAGATGCACGAATGATTATTAATTTATTTTGAAAACTACCGACTGGTGCACTACTTCATTTTAAACTGTTCACTAACCATGTTACCTCGATTAGTTTATATCAGGTAACCCTCCTAGCTTTCTACTTCAAACTTGTGGAATAACAACCAGTGATATACTTTCTCTAAACCGGGACTCATCCAAAGTATCTTAATTGAGCCCGAGCATTCTATTTGAAGTTTATAATCATTTCTGCTCAGGACTATTTACACCCTCTTTCAATTATCCAAGGAATGTTCCACAAATATTTCCTTAATTAATCAACGAATACTACTTAACGAATATCGATATTTGATTGCTTCTTTCATACTTGCATTCTTCAGTTGAGCTCATAAATATTCAACAAATTACTGAGGACATGGATGATCTAATGTCCAGACATCCCTTATGAATTCTTTTCTTCTATTCAAGATGAGATTGTACATCGTACATTGGAATCATAGTAAGGATATCATTTCGAGATTGGTATTCCGAATTTAATTCTATTGTCGGATCTGGTAAAGCATGTGTACGGAGGCACCCTTGGGTGGACCGTTTCACTGGTAAGTAATATTTGGTGAGAGGTTATCGATTGTTCCGATACCTAGAACATTTTCTTTAGATTTTATAGTTTTCTTTTTCAAACTTAATAACTTCTTATCTTCATTCGTTGTCCGAGAAGCCTAAAGTTTCTTCAGTGGCTACGATGTTGAAATTCCGTTCTAGCCAATTGAAAACTGGCTAGTCGATATGTCAATATGAATGACTAGTTGATTGTTCTAACTAGTCAAAATTGTAATGTTGTGAAGAACACCTAGCTAATTGTCCTAGCTAGTGGTGATGTCTCAAACAGGTGAACTAGCAAAATTTTGTCTAGCTAGTTGCTAGTGTTTCTTGAAAGGACTAGTTATTGTTTCACTGGTCCAACTCCCAATTTAATTCATTCAGCAATTCCGCAATGCATTTTGCATGTGGTAAAGTATGATGATGAAAGTTTTGACGAATAATTTGATTGAGACCTAGTGAGGTCGCCCATTCAACTTGAATTCTACCCATCTTCGTACCAGACTTTATATCACTTGAATATTTTATTCTTTCATTCACACAATGAAAATTCATTTGAAACCACTGATTACTTGAATGATAAACTACTTCATTCTTTAATTGTCATGGAGTAGAATTGCTTTCTATTGGCTGACCTTCATCAATGCGACTTTAGATTTCCTCTTATTATTCAGGAGGAAAAGTATCCACCCGATGTAAGAATTGTATAAAGACCGTCTTTATGACTTTTGTACCCAACAATCATTGCCCTTGTGCAACATTCTCTATGGTGTCATATTACAGAATTATCAGGACGGGAAGGAATAAACCTTGTTGTATTCTTTCTGTCCATCCTTACATCTCCAAAAATCGAGACTCCTAGTATTTGGAACCATCAACATTCTTGGAACATCCAATGTGGAATTCTTATTGAGATTATCTATTGGACCTCGTTATTTTGGAAACCGTTCCTTTCAAAGTGATTACTCTAAGGTGAACGGGAGGTACAATTGTGAACCGTTACACCAATATGAGATCAAAAAAAAAAAAAAACCAAATGTTGTAATTGTGCAGCCAGAGCGTTATGCCGAGTAATTATTGAAGTAGAGATAACATGTCAGGGCATACCACAAGACCTTTAATATTGGTGTGGGGAAAGTTATAAGAAATGATGAGGTGGTTGGGAGCACGCTCCTACCAACCGTTGTCAGGATGTTATATTAATGAATTCTGGAGTTACCAAGCCTTTTCCTGATCCAAGAAATGCAAATCTATTACGATGTAAAACATATCCTTAGAAGCAACTACCTGGAAGTGAGATGGACAAGAAAGGAAGAAATATCGTGGCAAGAATGTGAAGCTATATTTAGCGAAAAGGGATTGATGCACATAGAGAGACATAAAGTTTAACAGGCCCCTAATAGCAAATGGATGCACGGATATATGACAATGATCCTTCGAGATTACCACCTAATCAAGTTTATTGGGAATTGCAGTAGCATGCAGACCTCAGGCTGTTTGGCGCCAGTTGTGAAGGAGGACGAGCATATTACATCTTACATATACCATCGAGAACTGATACCCTTATCGGAAATGGAGGAATTGTTGACTAGTTAAAATGAGTAGTTGTTTTTCAAAGATAAGGTTGAAGAGAAGGTTTTACCAACTCAAGATCGACCTCTGTACTGTGCCAAAGTTGGCATTTCACATTAATATAAACGTTATAAAATTGTGGTAGTATCGTTTGAATGGACTAATGAGTCAGAAGCCTTTATGGATTAATGAATAAAGTTTTAAGAATGATATGAGAGATTGGTAACAACCTCGTTGTTAGCTAAACTTTATAATGAGAAGAGGACTTTGAGAGTCACGATGATGCGTCTTTCAAGAGTTTAAGAGGCATGCCGATGCAGTAGAAAGGGGATGATAGCCTATACTTCTAAACAACATAAAGGTTACGGGATAGGATATACTAACCGTGAGTCTGGGATTAGTCATGATGGCGTTCACGCATAAAACTGAGACGTTAACTTTATGAGAAAAGTGTGAAAGTTTTCCACAAGTGCCATAAGTATATCTTCATATTAGGACTAAACATAAGAAAGAGAAGGTGACGAAAGGGAGCAGGGAGTATAATGGAGAAATTTGTTATTTCCCAGGAAAGGCCAGTGTGGTGGCCGATACCTATAGAAGGGATTATTCGAAATTGGAATTCAGTCAGTATTGACCAAGAAAATAGAGTATATACAATAAAGAATAATGTTAGAAGAAAATGACTAAATTATGGGGAAGGACAAAGATGTACAGAGAATTAAGAGAATGTTTGGCAAACGGATACGAAGAATGGTATGGGCAAACTATTAAGTATGAACGCAACATGTCAAAAACAAAATGATAGAGATCTAGTGGATCAATTCCGCCCGTAGAAAATCTTGAACGTGGACAGAATTATAATGAATTTCATGAGTAGGTCGCCGAAGACCGAGCCAAGAGATGGCCCTAGTTGATTTATAATTGCTGGACCAAGTGATTTACCTACGAGAGACTTTCCATTGACAAGATTATCGAATATTATACGGGAGAGATGGTGGTGCAATATGAAACTTCTGCAGCGATCACGTCAGATAAAGACTTAAGGTTAAACTTAGAATATTGAAGGTGCTTTCGGGTATATTTAACAAAGAAATTGAGCGTATGTACTAATTTGATCTGTGGTTGACGGAGAGGGAAGAAGAATTGTCCAGACGATCGAAATTATATTTAGTGTCGTGCCTAAGGCTTCACGGGGCAGTCGAGAATAAAAAAAAAAAACTTATCCGTGAAATGAATGTTGTTATCACGATCATCGCCATGCGAACGTAAGGACGTCTCCGGTAGAGCGTGCTGTGAAAGAAGAAGTTTGCTTCTCTTGCGTTATGACGAAGTCAAGGAACGAGGGACATAGTAGCTGAACTGGTTCGACATATACCGAAGACTATACAGTATCCATAGCAAGTGGTAACGGCTGACGGGAGGCAACACATGCCTGCTAATCAAGCGAAGGAATAGGAGGAATACCGTGCGTATTGATGTTGTCTCAGATTACAAAACACGACCACAAAGCATTCACGGGCCAACGATACAAGGACTCAACACGGATACTATGAACAAGGTAGATGGGGAACGTGTAAGTAGTGGGATAGAAATTTTTAATCATAGAACAACCGATAAGGAATACAGGTCGAGGAGAGTTTGCGTTGAGGAACAACATTAAGGCGTTGGTGAGACGAAGGGAGAGAACAATAGGGTTGAAGTGTCAACCCGAGAGTTGGAAAAGGTAAGATTGGAATTGTATCCACAACTATTATCCTTAGGTTCTTAAGATAGAATCCTTTTAAGGAGAGGAGACTGCATTAACCCTAACTTTCGGGAATATTCGAAACCTGGACGAATAGTAATTTTATGGGTGGATGAGAAATTTTTTGCAATCACGATATGTATGAATTATTAGATGAAGATTTCTAATTGATATTACGTCTTTACGGTACAGACAAGTGAATGTAAAAGTCATTAGTTTTTTTTCGAAACCCATTATTTCGAATGGTCAAATTTTATGAGATATCTGAGGAGATCGTGGTAAGGCATGGGGTTCCTGTGAGCATTGTATCAGATAGAGACCCAAAATTCAACTCCAGGTTCTGGAGAAGTTTTCAGGATTGTGTGGGGACCAAGTTAAACATGAGTACTGCATACCATCCCCAAACAGACGGACAGAGTGAGAGAACCATCCAGACCATCGAGGACATGTTGAGGGTATGTGCCATTGATTTAAGCGAAGTTGGGATGACCACTTCCCGTTGATCGAATTTTCCTACAACAATAGTTACCATGCGAGTATAGGCATGCCCCCATATGAAGCTTTATACGGACGAAGATGTCGGTCTCCCTTGTGTTGGGAAGAAGTTGGAGAGCGGAAGATTTTAGGGCCTGAACTGGTCCAACAGACAAGAGCAACTATCGAGCTCATAAGAGGACGGCTGGTAGCAGCCCAAGACAGACAGAAGAATTATGCGGACCAGACCCGCAAGGACAAAGAATATGAAGTAGGAGAGTTTGTTATGTTGAAAGTATCACCGTGGAAAGGATTAATGAGATTTGGTAAGAAGGGAAAACTAAGCCCGAAATTTATTGGACCTTTTGAGATCTTGAAACGAGTTGGGAAGTTAGCCTATGAATTGGCTTTACCCCCGAACCTACAGCAAGTACATAACGTGTTCCATGTGTCCATGCTACGACCCTACCATACCGACTTCCGACATGTGATAGAACATGATCAAGTGGATTTGCAACCAGACTTGACATATGTAGAGCAACCCGTAGAGATCATGGATAGAAAAGAACAGGTGCTGAGGACCAAGGTTGTCAAACTAGTGAGAGTCTTATGGAGAAATCAGAATGTCGAAGAATCAACATGGGAACTAGAGAGCGCAATGCGTGAAAAGCACCCCCAACTGTTTTCAACCTGATTCCGGGACGGAATCCTTTTAAGGAGGGGAGGTTGTAAGAACCCTAATTTTTGGTAATATTTCCTTTTATTTAAGTATCTCGTGACATTGTCGTTATGGAACCTTTCTAGTCATCCCTGTTGATTTATAGAATTGATTGTCGGAGAAACTGCGTTGTTACATTTATGATGTAAGTTATACAGAGAGAGATTACGAAGGCAAGAGTCTTACGGTTAGTAATATTTAAGAAAATTGGAATTTGAGAATGGTTAGAGTATCAAAGGATTTATTAAGAATTATGACGAGGAATTATGGACATTCGAGGAATTTACGCAATAAGTACTTAAGGAATTATAGGGGGAAATCTCTACGTGACGAAATATTATTACGAGAGAATAATTAAATTACGATACGAAATAAGTATTAAATAACAAGTATTAGTGGAAGGATAATATTACAAGGAAAGAAAATATGTGTAAATGCCATGTAATTAGCTAGTTAGAAAAGACAAAGAACTAGCATGTTGGATGATGCACCTAGGGGGACACTAGGGCATGGATGCAACCTAGGCTATAGGCTTGGCATGTGACTACTCCTTGTTAACAAAAATTATACCTAGCATGCTTGCATTTCTTTTTATCATTTCAAACAAACAAAATAAGAAAAACACTCTCCCCCCTTGAATACCATTCAGCCGAACTGCATAGGGAGAGAGGGAGAGATTTTTCTCTCCAAGTTTTCTTCATCTACCACCTTTCTAAGGCTTCCTTGGATCATATTAGAGGTATGGTATAAATTTCAAAGCCTTCCATCCATTAGTTTTGGAGTTATGAATTGTTGAAAGTTAGAAAAGTGTTAACATAAGTTTGTTTTCTTTTAGATCTTGCATTGTGAGTGTTGTAGGAGGCCATCTAAGGTGTTTTTAAGTTGTGTAAAGTTTGTACCAGGTCTCTAGGAGCTCAAGAAGGTATGAAATCTCAAACCACCCTTGGATAAGTGTTGTTCATATTATATGGTAGTAGATCCATGTATTTTAGGGCTTATCTTGAATGTATATGTGATGGATAGTATGGATCTTGAGTTTGATGTTGAGATTGTGATTTTTATGATTATGGTTAAGATATATATCTCCATGAGTGTTATGAGTCATGACCTAAGTGTTTTAAGTGGTGTTTATGTTATGGAAATATGAAACATGGTTGATTTAAGTGATTTGAGCATGCTGAATCTGTCCAGGAACTTTGACCTGTGTTGTAGCACGATTTTGAATACCCAAATGATGTCCCCTGATGTCCTACCTTATATTGTTGGAAAGATAATTGAATGTAGTTTCTGGAAAAGTAAGATTCATAGCTATGTGATGTGTGGATTTTAGTTATGGCCGGAGGAGTGAATTTTGTTTCTGGACTATGGACTGCATTAAGTAACCCCTTGTGAACCTTGTTTAAACACCTTAAAATATATTTGGGGTCGTGGAAAAATTTGAGAATGTAAGTAATGCAGTGGTGAAGATCACCCAAAAGGAATTGTATTAAAATATGAATTTTTGGACTTTATAAAAATGCTAGAGTAAAATTCGCGCAATGGAAAAAGGTCGATTAGTGGAGCATTATTCTAGGGTTAGTGGTTATGGTTCGAACGTGGTAACTAAATTAAGTCGAGTAAGTGACGAGCGTAAACGAGTGATGTCATGGACCTACAGTGGGGCTAGGGAGTCATAAGATGAAGTCGTTAAGTTAATTTCGTACCCCCTTAAAACCCCGTAATTAGGGAGAAGTTGTTAAGGTACTAACGAACGATTATTGTTTATGTATAGATCGTTCGAATTCGCACGCTCGACCACCCCAACCAAACCAAGGCAAGTTTACTTTTCAAAACTTATCTATATACAAGGACTTTTACTGTTGTGTTTGTAGTTTTCAAATGATATCAAATGCCATGTTTATCGAAGTATCGATGCAATTGAGATTGAACAAGTATATGTATGCTTTTACCCCTCGAACTTAGATTGAAATGTTTTCTTCGGACAACGACTCTAGCAATAGAGGTCGTAGCGGTCCGTATATACTATTGATCGGGGAGCGGTATATTATTATATCGTATCTATAGTGCGAAAACCCGAAGGGTCATTCGGGTGGTATCGTATATTCAAATAACTATCGTTATATTTTCGTAAATACTCGAAACCCTATCTTGGATTAAGAGTTTATTTTACCGAATAATTATTTTATTAATTATTAATATTAAATCTTAAAATATTATTTATTAATCACTGTTCATTATTTAAAGACAAAGTTAATCCAAGATACTTTTTAAATACTTCAAACTCGAACTCTTTCGAACTCAAAACATTTTCGAAAACCCCTGGTCAGATTCTGCTTCTTGTATGATTTCAAGAATCATCGGTCGACTGATGTCGGACCTCAATTACTCTGTGTTCAATCAAAATCAAGTTTTAAAAGAAAAGAAAAAGGGACTCTGGCAGGTGTGGGAACCGTTGACGAGCGATTCCCGGGATGTGTAAGCGGCCGTGAGCCAGGCGGTCCATCACTTATTATTCCGGCCCAGGTGTTGCCGAAGGATGATTACGGATGTAGTTTTCATCGAGGGTGATTACGGATGTAGTTTTCACCCGAGGGATAGTTACGGATGTAGTTTCCATCCTTCTACCGGTAGAGAAGACCCGCGTATTATTGGACTTGGATGTGGCGACTGATCATCGTCAATCCTTGTCAGGTTTTTATGTTTTCTTCCAGTCCCATCCTCCACTTTGGAAAAATACTCCAACACTGCTTCTTGGGCCTAAGTGCCAAGTTGCTGATAGTGTGGTTTTTGATGAGAAAATATTGACATCGTGCAGTATCTAGAACTGCAAGATTTTCTATAAAGATTGGCACGTGTTAGTGCACTCTTGCAATTGTTTCCAAGAACGAAATGTTTTTGTATGGGAAACCTTCTAAGCTAATGGAAGGAAAGAGGTTTGCAATGATGTATTCCTTGTACAGTATGTTAATCGTAGAGTGTTTTGCGAAAATGATATACTCATATGTATATATTTTCAAACTTGAGATATATTGAAATGGGAACCTTATAAAGGGTTCGTATGTTATTCTTAAAGCTCCTTAGTGAGTATAGATGTTTTATCCAAACTCGGACATATACATTGTCCAATTATGTTTTGAAACCTGAGATATATACCCACATAGTTGGGAATGTTTTCAAAATAAATCACATCATTATTTTGCAAAATGGTGAACTTGCTGAGCATTATGTAGCTCATTCTTGCTTTATAAAACTTTTCAGAAAGGGAAGAATTTGGTCGGTTAATTCCGCGACAGCAGAAGAGGAGTAGAAGATTTACCCCGGAGATGATTTAGTTCCTGATAAATACTGCAGAGTGAGTCTGATAGGTTTTCAACTGTAATAGTAAGATTTGTCTTCAAGTGTAGTTGCATAAGTGGAATTGCGTAAGACTCTGATTTGTACGCATGAATTGTAATATTTAGTGGCACTTTTGATTATCGTTTCTGAGACTCTAACTTGATTGTGTGTAAGATTGAGGTACGAATGGATGTATTGTTGAGTTGTAAAGTAATACAGGTATGATATGGTTGAATGGTGGCGTGACGACCTGAATCTTTGACCTCAGATTTGGGGGCGTCACATGCTGGACTAGGACCACCCTAGCCTCTTACGCTTTTTTCCAATTTATAAACAATTTTATTTTTAATGATTTAAAACATTTCACTTTTCAGTCGTTAAACTCACAGATAACATATCAGCCCAGTAAAAGGAAATAAAAAAAACATCTTTAATTAATTAAACCATTTTAGGGAGCAACATTAAAAGATTAAGGGACAGTGAAGCATTCGATATAAGGGATCATAAACAACAAGGCAGTAAGATTTAAAATAAGCAGGGTATAGTTCAGCAAAATAGAATCATATATCAATAAGGAACATGATAAATTAAATAACTGAGCAATTAATTAGATTCTAGAAATGGAACAACAATTATAAAGAAAGCAGGGAATAAAGAAAATTCGAAGTTCAACAGGAGATTTAAGTTACTCCACTGGCTAACCACTTATTTCAAGGATTATCAATTAATGAATTTACGCTGCAAAATTTGAACTGACATGAAAGATTCGAATAGTTTAAAACGAAGATTTAAGAAATTCTCAATTACATAAAGTCTCACTCTTGTCAGCTAAGCACTCATAGGCTTCAGCTGCCAGAACCGGCATGACAATAATGAGTTTAAATAATTAATAAGATCTAAATTCATTCTTGGCTTTAACCGTCACTGAGCAACACATGCTTCAACGATAGTATAAACCTCGAATTAATTTACAATAATTTGAAGAAAAACGCTCTTTGAAGAATATTAATAAAGATGAGGAATATTTAAATAAAATAATTTTAAAAGAATTCAACACCTGAATGATAGGTGAGGAAAAATAAACAATAACAAAATAGTTTGAAAATGATTATTTGTAAATTAATAGAAGAAAAATGTCACTGGTAATAAAAATGAAGAGTTTAGGCACTAGCAAAATGATTTGAAAAGAATTACATATAATTAACGGATCAGGTTCACATTTTTAAGACTAGAAACGAAAGGTATAGATGCTTGCAAGAAAGGATTTCGAAATAATTAATAAATAGATACAAAAGGTTTCACATCACTTGAACAATAAGTGAGGTATAGTAAACTTGCCTCAATACATAGGGTTTCCATTTCCAAAACTTTAACTCCTTATCACTTTACATCCGTCTCCACCTCTTTATACTTCACCTTTCTTCGATCACACATCCATCCTTCCTTTATCACTTGTCAGTACCGATAAGTATCTCCTTCTTCTACATTCCATCTACATATGCGCTGGCTCTTAGCTGGCCTCCTCTGTGCACCTATATACAGGTAAAGTACTACTTCAGTAAGCTTATAATCTTAACCATCTACTCTATTCTACCCCATCGTGTCCTATTACGCTTTACAACTTAACACATAAAACACACACTGATCATATTCTTAAAATAGTAATATATAACCAAATAAATCACCTAACACTTAGCACATAATATTAACTTACCTTCATATCCGCTAATACACACATCATATCGGTTTACAAATAATTCTCACCAAATTACTATAAGAATTACAAAATAATTCTAACAAAAATTGGGCAGCACCTCCTTTAAATATGACCTAACCTGTAAAAATACTTCCAACCCAAAACAACCACCAACCCAAACAAGTAATTAAGTACTCCTTTGCTTCAATACAATATACAATCATATCAATTCAGAAATCACAACATCCTTCACTTTGCTCTTAATTCAATACCATCTAATAATCCTTACAATCGTACTAACATACATTCTTGCACCATTCACAATCAAGTTCACAGTAAGTACATTTCACTTAACTACTCCAGATCCAACTAATATTCTCAATAGCACTTTAATCATTACTATAAACACAATGTACAGATTATTAATCATATGACATATCAAGTAATTATTAACCCTTAGCAAGATAAACTAGTTAATACTTAACAATTTATAACATTTGACTCTATGCCGCTTAAATACATAAACGCATAATCAACTTATGGTTTTACATAATTACTGGTATTCCTGTACAATTTAAAGTCCACTACACACGTAGATGTACACTATTTATAATTTATTAAATTGAATTTAAATTAACAATTGAAACTTTAATCGTAAATTCACATAACATTTAGAATCAAATAATTCACATAATTTGAATTTTATTCTACTAATTATATACATTTTATATTCTAGGAAAGTGTAAATTACTATTTTGACGGCATTCCCTTTGTATTATTACATACTACCAGTCGGAATACAACCGACCCAAACAATCAATTAATACACATTGTTTCTAATATAGATCGTACATTTGGTTATAATACCAAATGCTACCATAACTCGTATAATTTGAGATATGACCTGGTTTTAACAGTTATCCTCAAATTTGTCCAAGTATCAAAATTTCTTATAATTATTCTAATATATACTAATCCGGAATCTAAATTTTCAAATTAACACAACACATTAGGCAATCCAAACTACTCAAGTTTAACATTTAATTAAATCAGATAATCAGTACTATTACACCTATCCGTTTACATTTCCAGTCACAACCTATAAACACTTACTCCCTTAATTCGCCAATCTAATTGCCATAATTATATAAATACAACCTAATAGCTCGAAAATTTGAAATAATTTTCAAATCTCAGCATGTATCTATGAAACTCATCCAAATCTCACAATAAACAATAAAGCCCAAAATCAATTTCATCAAACCACAAAAATTCAATCACAGAAGTCATATATTATTCGATCGGAATAGTACGACTCCGGCAGCAACAACCATTTCAGCATGTAAACAATAGAAAAATAATCCCCAGCAATTAACAATCTTATACCAGTAATCTGCAACTCTAAACAACAGATTTTTAAATCCAAAAATTTATAAAAATCCAGCCATAGTTCATGAACAGGGGAAAGGGAAAGGTTCTGCTAAACAACACGATCGGCAGGCGCTAGACTATCCACGCACATAGTGGCCCAAAACATAGACACATATATACACGGACACAGAGCACAACTCCCAGGCTCGGAATCGACTAACAGCAGAAAGAAAGAAGAGTTACCATGAATCCAAATGCGTATACCAGCAGCTGAGGTCACACGCACATCACAACTTACTCGGCTGTTCACCCACACACACCTCACATATACACTCACGTTATACACATACGTACGCACACAATACACAGTGCCACATCACTGAGTTTGAACCCGAGTTGCTACAAGAAAAACACACACACACTTAACAGTTCATATAGTCACAACAGGGAGGTGTAGAGGAGGATATAGAGTTTAATTAACAACCCAAACCATCAAGGACTGCAGAGAAATCAGAGTATTCATCTATGGGTTGGAGAAATCGAGAGAGATTTTGAGGGAAAAGAAGAGGCTGGAAGAAAGTTCGAGAATAATCAAGAAATAAGGGAAAAGGGCGATGGGTTTCAGCTGGATAAAAAAAAGCAGGGACAAAACGTACTTTCAACACTCTAAAAAAAACAATTACAATATATTTAAATAAGTCTAAATAGCTCTTTAAAATCATTTTTAATTAGAAAAAAAAAATTTACAGAAGATTTAACTTTATATTCTTTAAAATATAGAATACAAAATTAGGAACACCCACATATTTTTAAAATACTTTTAGGATAAAAAATGAATTAAATATGAATTTTACAAGTTTTGATCCTTTAAACACAGTATAACTCTTAAAATTATTTTAAAATACTAAAACACCCAAATAAATTCTCCCAATAATTTTAAAAACTAAATAATATCATAAAGATAATATTACAAAAGATTTCATGATTTTTAACAACTCCGGTGATTTTATAAAATTCGTAAAAGATCAATAATGCATGATTTAAATCATTAAAATTTTAAATAAGAATACACGAACCTACACGTCACACAAACCTCACCATATAAACATGATGTCACATATATTTAACCTAAAAAAAAAAAATTTCACATGATATTTTTCACATTTAATATTAGTTAATAATGATTATAAATACGAAATATCTAACGCGTTATAAAGTGTCGGGTGGAAGGTCCTCGTGCCTAAACTATCCTTTTGAGTGTAAGCTGCTAGACAGTCCATCTAGTAGGAAAGTCGGCTTAACCCGCTTTCAGGAACTGTCGGGTAGAAGGTCCTCGTGCCTAAACTATCCTTAGGAGTGTTCAGGTTTTGAAGCTAATCCATTGGATTAGAAGTTGTAACACCCCTTCGAGTTTATTATCAATAAAGATATATTCTTGGAATTATTTTTTTTGGTAGTATCATATTCAACCCCCCTTCTACGATACTTCGGGACCTAACAATTGGTATCAAGAGCAAGCTTCTAACATACAAGAAGTTTAAAGATCACCACTATGGGAATGAAGGATATAGGCGTGAAAATACCAATTTTTGACAAAGATAATTACTTTCACTGGAAAGTAAAGATGTATTTACATCTCTTATCCATTGATGAAGGTTATGTAAACTGCATCGAGAAAGGCCCTCATATTCCTATGAAGGCTAATACTGTAGTTGGAGCAACAGGTGGAACTGCAGCTGCTGGAAGGCCTATTCCCAAACCGCTAGCAGAATTCACAGAGGCAGACAAAGAAGAAGTCTAGAAGGACAAGAAAACTATGAACATACTGTTCAATGGAATTGATCAAGACATGTTCGATAATGTCATAAACTGCACCACTGCCAAGTAAGTGTGGGACACTATACAAACACTCTGTGAAGGGACTGAGCAAGTTAGAGAGAATAAGATGCAACTCCTCATACAGCAGTATGAACATATTCACTTTAATTCAGGTGAAAGTTTAACTGATATATTTAGCAGATTTCAGAAACTGTTAAATGGGCAAAAGCGGTATGAGAGAGTATATGAAACCAAAGATTCCAACCTAAAATTTCTGAGGTCTTTACCTAAAGAATGGAAGCCAGTGACAGTCTCATTGAGAAATTCTCAAGATTACAAAGATTTCACAATTGAGAGACTGTATGGAATTTTAAAGACCTATGAGCTCGAGTTGCAACAAGATGAAGAAGTTGAGAAGAGCCAGAAGAAAAGTGGAAGTGTATCTTTGGTGGCCAATATTCCAACAAACCAAGATGGAGAGAAGATGAAGAATGTGGAAGCCACACCAAGTCAAAGAACTTGTGAAGGTGGAGCTGCAACTAGCAAAGGTAAAAGTAAGATGATTGAAGAACCTGATGCATTAAGTGAGGCTGAAGCTGAAGATCTAGATGAGTATTTGGCATTTCTATCAAAGAGATTTTCGAAGCTAAGATTCAAGAAGAATCCAGCAGAAGCTGGGCAATTTAAGAAAAACTATCAACCGAACAAGGATGTGGTTGAAAGATCAAAGATCAAATGCTATAGCTGTGGAATTGCTGGTCACTTTGCCAATGAATGCAGATAATCCAAAGCTGAGAAAGAGAAGAAACAGTTCGAGATTGTTGATTACAAAAAGAAATACTTTGGTCTTCTCAAGGAAAGAGCATTTGTATCTAGAGATAATGATTGGGCAGCTGGAGGAGACTCAGATGCAGAAGAGGAGTTTGTCAATCTTGCACTCATGGCAAACGAAACTGATGAAGAGGCTAGTTCAGCAAGCAAACATGTATACTCTACAAACCTAACTGAACTTTCCAAAGATGAATGTGATAATGTTGTTAATGAAATGTCTAATGAATTGTATAACATGCATGTCACATTAAAATCGCTTAACAAGGAGATCAAAAAGATTAAAGATCTTAATGCTAAGATAGGTGATAGGAATACTCTGTTAGAAACTCAACTAATTGATTTTGAAGCAATGAAAAAAGATTTCCAGGATGCTAAGAATGAGTTACTTGAGGCTCTGAAAAGAGAAGAGTGTTTAATAAAATAGTTAAATGAGGAACAAGACTTAATTGCTAAGTGGAAGGGATCAACAGTTGTAATTGAAGAAATTTATAGTATACAAGGAGTTGATTCTTTTCACAAATTAGCAGAAGTTAAGTTAGATGTTGATAGGGAAGTTGCTTCAGACAGTGATTTAGTCGAAAAAGAATGTTCTTTGAGACTTAAGCCTGTTAGCAAAGCAACTTTAACTAAATTGAATAAAAAGTACGGGCCTATCAATAAGAACTTTGTTAATGGAGAGTGTAGCAAAACCAAGTCAGTTGAACAAGGAAACATAGGTAACTTGTCAATCAAGAAATTGAAGGATAAGTTAGAAAAGACTGAACCTAAGGCTAAGGCTAATAAGAAGAATAGAAATGGCAAGGTAGGAATTAACAAACATAGTAATTACACACCTGATAAATATGCTCCTCGAAAGGAATGTGTGAACTGTGGTAGTGTTAATCATTTATTTGTCAACTATAAATCAGTTAAGAATGCTTCTGTGCCTAGTATGCCTAAGTGAGTACCTTTGCCTGCTATGAATGTTATGCCAAACATGTTTGTCCAGCCTGCTCATGCATCTAGTCATTATGCTTACATGCCATTCATGTATAATCCATATTACAATGCTTTTAATATGCCTCAGTTTCCATGGATGATGAATAACATGTTTGCACAGACTATGCCAAATTATACATCTAGTTTTAATGCATGCGAGCAAGTGAAACAACATATTTTTCAGAAACCTACACCAAGAGTTAAGGTTGATTTAACTCAATCAGATTCCTTGGGTAGTAAGGGCTTGAAAAATAAGAAAAAGGCTAACAAGGCAGGACCCAAGAAAACTTGGGTACCAAAATCAACTTGATTTGATTTTGATGTGTGCAGGAACACAGAAAGAATCTTTTGTACCTGGATAGTGGTTGTTCTAGGCACATGACTGGAGATTCTACCCTGCTCACTAAGTTTGAGGAGAGAGCTGGCCCTAGCATTACCTTTGGAGACAACAACAAAGGATATATTAGAGGATATGGCTTGATTTCACAAGGGAATGTTGTCATTGAAGAAGTAGCACTGGTTGATGGACTTAAGCATAACTTGCTAAGTGTTAGCCAACTGTGTGATAAAGGCCAGAATGTCTGGTTCACATCTGAAGCTTGTGTCATTTTCAAGAAAAGTGACAACAAGGTAGTGTTGATAACAAGGTAGTGTTGACAGGAGATAAAAGAGGAAATATGTACATTGCTGACTTCAATTCAACAAATGCAAATATAACTACATGTCTTCTCAGCAAGGCAAGTGTAGATGAAGGTTGGCTTTGGCATAAAAGACTGTCATACTTGAGTTTTAAAGTAATGAATGAGTTGGTAAAGAAGGATTTGGTTAGAGGTATTCCAAAATTGGATTACTCCAAGGATGGATTGTGTGATGCATGCCAGAAAGGGAAGCAGAAGAAGGCCTCTTTCAAATCAAAGTCAATGTCATCAATTGATCAACCCTTGCAACTACTTCACATGGATCTCTTTGGACCAGTCAATTTGTTGTCAATCTCAAAAAAGAAATACTGTCTTGTGATTATTGATGATTTCTCAAAATTCTCTTGGACATTCTTTCTGCACTCTAAGGATGAGGTGGGTGAAGTCATTATAAATCACATCAAGATAGTCAACAACAATCCTCTACTCAAAGTAAGGAGAATTAGAAGTGACAATGGAACTGAGTTCAAGAATTCTGTAATAAGAGAGTTTTGTGAAGAAGAAGGAATTATCCAAGAATTCTCTGCACCAAGAACTCCTCAACAAAATGGTGTAGTGGAAAGAAAGAACAGAAATCTAATTGAAGCTGCAAGAACAATGCTTGAAGAGTCTAAGCTACCAACATACTTCTGGGCAGAAGCTATAAACACTGCATGCTACACTCAGAATATTTCTTTGGTCAATCAAGAAAAAAGCATGACACCTTATCAACTTTTCAAAGGCAAGAAACCAACAATCAACTTTCTGCATGTCTTTGGATGCAAATGCTTTGTATTGAAAAATCATGGTGAGCATCTTGGAAAATTTGATTCAAATGTAGATGAAGCTATCTTTGTTGGATACTCAGCTGGAAAATCCTATAGAGTTTACAACCTAAGACTAAACATTGTAATGGAGTCCATACATGTTTTCTTTGATGACAAGAAAATATCTGGTCTAGTAGATGAAGGTTTTCATGAGTCTCTCTCATTTGAGAATGAGAGAAGTGGTGAAGAAAGTGAAGATGATGATGAAGAATGGAGATCAAATTGTGTGAGAAACAGATAAGGATCATCAGTTGAAGTGCAGAATGAACCACCTGTTGAAGAGCAACTTACACCATCAGTTGGAAATCAAAGAGAAGCATCTGTTGATGAATCTGCAAGAACTCCATCAATCTCGAGGGTCATACACTCAGGGGGACTTTCTCACAGTCAAAACTCAACAACAAGCCACAATGGTCAACACAGAGAAAATGAAGCCACTTCATCAAGGTCAAACTTACCACCACAAAGAAAATGGACTAGGGATCATCCATTTGAGCTTATCATTAGAGATCCTAATGCAAAGGTCCAAACCAGAAGA
Source organism: Saposhnikovia divaricata (assembly GCA_036435485.1). Taxonomy (NCBI): domain Eukaryota; kingdom Viridiplantae; phylum Streptophyta; class Magnoliopsida; order Apiales; family Apiaceae; genus Saposhnikovia; species Saposhnikovia divaricata. The sequence goes on along the minus strand of CM071596.1, from coordinate 128,354,963 downwards.
GCAACTCAAGAAGAATGCTTATATAGCAGTTTTCTATCCAAAGAGGAACCTAAGAGAGTTGAACATGCTCTTCTGGATCCAGACTGGGTTTTAGCAATGCAAGAAGAGCTAAACCAGTTTGAAAGAAATGAAGTATGGAAACTTGTACCCAAACCTAAAGACAAATCAGTGATTGGCACTAAGTGGGTATTCAAGAACAAGATGGATGAGAATGGCATAGTCACAAGGAATAAAGCTAGATTAGTTGCTAAAGGCTACTGTCAAGATGAATGAATTGATTTTGAAGAAACCTTTGCACCAGTGGCAAGGTTAGAAGCAATAAGGATCTTCCTGGCCTATGCAGCGCATGCAAATTTCAAAGTCTATCAAATGGATGTCAAAAGTGCATTTCTGAATGGTATTCTGGAGGAGGAGGTGTATGTTAGTCAACCGCCTGGTTTTGAAGATCCAGACTTTCCAGAATATTTGTTCTTTCTACTCAAAGCACTCTATGGCCTGAAGCAAGCACCTAGAGCCTGGTATGACACACTTTCACAGTTCCTTATAGAGAATCACTTCATTCGAGGTACTATTGATAAAACTCTCTTTTATAGAAATGTCAATGGCTCTATGATACTTGTCCAAATTTATGTAAATGATATAATATTTGGGTCTACAGATGAGAAACTTTGCAAGAGATTTGCCAAACTCATGCAAAGTAGATATGAAATGAGTATGATGGGTGAATTAACTTATTTTCTTGGTTTACAAGTTAAACAAGTGAATGAGGGAATTTTTATAAGTCAAACAAAATACATTTATGATCTTTTAAAAAGGTTTGATTTAGCAGATTGCTCTTCTGCAAAAACACCCATGGCCACTGCCACTAAGCTTGAACTGAATACTAAGGAGAAGAAGGTGGACATGACAAGCTATAGGGGCATGGTTGAATCTCTTTTATACTTAACAGCTAGTAGACCTGATATTATGTTTGCTACATGTTTATGTGCTAGATTTCAAGCTGATCCTAGGGAATCTCACTTAGTAGCTATTAAAAGGATTTTCAGATATCTCAAGGGAACACCAAACCTTGACATTTGGTACCCTAGAGATTCTGGTTTTGATCTAATTGGTTACTCATATGCAGATTATGCAGGTTGCAAAATGGATAGAAAAAGTACCACAAGAACCTGTCAATTCTTGGGAAACAAGCTGGTCTCATGGTTCAGTAAGAAGTAGAACTCAGTATCTACCTCAACTGCAGAGGCTGAATACATAGCAGCTGGGAGTTGTTGTTCACAGATTCTATGGATGAGAAATCAACTACTTGACTATGGAGTTAAAGTTGAAAAGATCCAAATTTTCTGTGATAACACTAATACAATTGCAATATCACAGAATCCAATGCAGCATTCTAGAACCAAGCACATAGACATCAGATACCATTTCATCAGGGAGCATGTGATGAAAGGCACTGTGGAACTGCATTTTGTTCCTAGTGAAAAACAGTTGGCAGACATTTTTACTAAAGTTTTGGATGAAGCAACCTTTTCAAGGTTGGTAAGTGAGCTTGGTATGTTAAATTTCACATGATCTTTTAAAATGTCTGTTCAAATTGCTTGCAGCCAGTGAATTTCATTCTCTGGATTTTGTTTGTTTTATTTGCTTATCTACATGATTATTCTGGAGATATCATTGTAGCATAATTAAATAAATATTTTATTGACATATATCAATTAATGATATTTTGTTAATTTTATGTCTATTTAATTGTAAGTTTATCTGATTATTGTGGATTAATTCTTGATTTACTGCGTGATTATTTTTAAATCCATAATAATTATAAGTATTAAATATGTGTATAGGCTGATAGGTTTCGGTGATAAGATGTTTTTCAGCTGACAGGTTTCAGTGATAAGATGTTTTTCGGCTAATTAGGTTGTTAGGTGAGAAATTATTGAACGGTGTTATTTTTTTCAACATAACCTGTCACTATCACACCTAACCCACTAAACCTTGAAACCTTATAAATGATGAGTTTTTGTTTGTGTTTAACATCATCATTTTTCAGATATACAGAGCATATACACACGATTGCTGAATATTTCGAGCTTTGATCGGAAATATCTCTCAAATCTAGCTTGTGGTTTTTAGATCAGATTTCATATTCTTGCTTTATACATCATCCTTTATAAAAACTAACCCTTGTTTTTGAATTTCCTCAAAGTTTTGAAAATGGCATTGAAGGGAAGCTTTTTAATTGTTAAAGTTAATCCTATTTCCATTCAGCAAATCGAAACCATTCTAGATGAGAAATTTCGGGCTTGAACACAATTTTTGAATGAACATTCATCAATTCGCTATGCTTTAGTTACACCAGTGTAGCTTAACCATGATGCATTGCATGAATTATATTGCAGTGCGGTTTATACTTCTGGACAGGACTGGTGTGCAATCACATATCGACTATTTGGTAGGTCGATTAGGGTCACTGAACGAGATGTTAATCGAATTCTTCATTTTCCTATGGAAAATCTTGTTTCTGATCCTACACCTGAACAGATTGAAATGTTCTTTCGTTTTATAAGGTACCAAGATGGAAATTTCAATACTGGTAATCTTTCTAGAACGTTTCTAACCCAATACTGGAATTTCTTCTTTCACACTCTTAACCATGTTTTTCCTCAGATAGAACAAATCAAGATCGAATACCTGAATTTATTCAAAAAATAGGGTATGCGGTCGCCAATAATTTGAGGATTAATTTTGGAAAAATATTGCTTGGTCAAATCATTTTAAAGATGAAACACTTGGGAACAAGAGATGTTTAGACTCAAAATGTCAAATGTCTATATCCAAGGTTTCTACAGCTAATATTAAATGATTTTTTGAATGATGAAGACCAGGCACGCTTGGAAAATGGTCAAAAGGTGGAATGTTCTTCCATGAAGACGAATGTAATTAATTACATAAGCAAAAAGAAATATACGAATGTGCCTACAGTCCTAACTGAATATCTAAAGACTGTCCCACTTCCGTTGTTACCAAGACCAGTGAGAGCAGGTATACGACAAGGTAATATTTCAGTCTATGCTATTCCAACCTCTGTATTCCCTGTTGTGTCACAGGAAATACAGTTTCTACAGCCCCTAGTGGCCATCTTACCCTACCAAGAGCAGGAAATCCCACCGACTCTAACACATGTCGAAGAGCCCATTCTACAAATGCAAACACAAACACAACAAAGTCCTACACCTCAATTGTCACTTAAACGACCATCCATCAACACTTTTGAGGGAGATAGTGCCTCAGCAGCACCACATAAGGAGTTAGTTACATCAACCGCTCTACCTCATTCTAAACGGAGTAAACCCAATGAACCTGAGGTAACGGCAACTGTTAGTAAAACAATTCTTCCTTATCCAATGAGTGAAAATGTAAATGAGGTTGAATTGACGGGAGCAACTATCTTGAGTTCCATTTCACAGAACATAAGAGTGGTTGATGATCTTTCTAAAGATCAAATGTCTTCACAGGCATCCGAGGTGGAATTACCTACCTCAATAACTGCTGGCGAATCTTCCATTTTACGGAAAGATCCATCGGTAGGTGGTTCTTTTATGAACCAAGTGTCTTCAAAGACATACGAGGGAAACTTGGGTTTTGTGCCATTTAATCGATTCAAATTTAACCTCCCAGAGGGAAAATCTCTGGATCTCTTTCGAGATTTACCACTCTTTACCAGTGGTCGGCAACTCGCTTCACGCGAGGATGGAAGCTCACGAACTTTCATTGCACCATCCGTGACCTCTGACAAAGGGGCTAGGATGATTTCATTTGCAGGTACACATATCGGTGGAAGCTCTAGAGGGGAGTTAAGGGAAACACGAACAGAACATGTAAGTGTAACCCAAACCACTAAACTGAGTGAATATAGAGTGTTGAGTGAAACACCTGCAGAACGTACGAGTGAGCAACCTACTCAACCACATGCACCTGTAACCAGAAAGGAATACAACGGACTCCTTACACGCGTCCAAACAATGGAGAAAGAGTTGCCAAATATTTGTAAGTCCATTGCAGAAATAAAAAATTTGCAACTTATTCCACATGATTTATTCCAGGTTCAATTGAATACCACGGCAACCCAGTTAAAAGATGCAATCAACTCCTTGGTAAAACCATCTTCGTCTAATTTACCAACTCCACATCCTACTACTCTGGAGGATAACCCAACTGAGGGGGAGAAATTGGGTGATCAAGAAAAATCTACTAGGCGTAAGGGCAAAGAAAAGGTTGTTGACACGAAATTAACTTTATTTTGGGAAAGGAAAAGCTAATGGGAGTATTAGTGCTATGTGGAAAGAAAGCAAGGAAAACTTGAGGATATGTCCAGTCTAGAGGAACAATTAACTTGCACTTGGTTAATTTTAGAAATCTGGAAAATGTATATATATGATCGAGAATGCAATTTAATATTATTTATCTTTGTATTTTATTTTGTTGTATCAGTTGAGTTATCCTCTAAGAATTTGCTTGTTAAACACTAACAATTAAATAGGGGAGATTGTAAAGCATAATGTAATGTAAAATGTAATAGAGAAATATATATAACTCAACTAGGATAAAAGATAAATAATATTAACTCTATACAGGGATCGTGAAATTTGAAGAACAGGCATCAACAATGATCAAGTCGCTGAAAGAAGTTCATTAACATGATCAAGCCTCATTGACAAATTAAGATGTACAGATGATTCAGTTGAAGGGCCAAAAGATTCTAGTGATAAAGTTTATTCTTAGCAGTGTTCTTAAAGACATGATATGAAGACCACAAGTGAATGTTAGTCGTCTGTGAACCAGACCAGTTGCGCTAGGCGTCAACACTTCACAAAAGAATCGATGTATCTAACTCAGAAAAACTGTTCAAGAGGTATGATTGAGTTTAGAGAAGTATTGATATCCTCTAGTTAGTTGGAAGCTGAATATTTAAGGATGTCAAATTAAGAGGAAAACTATTCATATGAATAGTATCCAAAATTACTATTCATATGAATAGTACTATTCATATGAATAGTAACCAACGGTTACTATTTGAGGTTGGTGAAATAGTGTCCGGTTACTATTTGGGGGTTGTTGGAATAGTGCTCGGTTACTATTTGGGGGTTGTTGAAATAGTGTCAAATAGTAACTTTCTAAAACCTATAAATAGGTCTGTTGTATTTCATTTCAAAACACACCTCAACACACAACTCTCTCTTCTCTCTCTTATATCTTCTTTGTGTAAGCTGCCAGACAGTCCATCTAGTAGGAAAGCCAGCTTAGCCCTCTTTTAGGAAGTGTCGGGTAGAAGGTCCTCGTGCCTAAACTATCCTTAGGAGTGTAAGCTGCTAGACAGTCCATCTAGTAGGAAAGTTGGCTTAGCGCGCTTTCAGGAAGTGTCGGGTAGAAGGTCCTCGTGCCTAAACTATCCTTAGGAGTGTTCAGGTTTTGAAGCTAATCTATTGGACTAGAAGTTGTAACACCCCTTCGAGTTTATTATCAATAAAGATATATTCTTGGAATTATTTTTTTTGGTAGTATCGTATTCAACCCTCCCTTCAACGATACTTCGGGACCTAAAAAGGGCTTGTTTTGTTGTTGGTCGAACATGATTTAGACCAGGATCCTGGTCTTTTTTGACCAGGATTTTGGTCGAATGATATATATATATATATATATATATATATATATATATATATATTTTTTTTTTTTTTTTTGCTTCTTTTTTTTTTTGCTTTTCTTCTCTTTTTTTTTCGATTAAGGCTGGTCGAAATAAGGCTTCAATTAGCTGCTGGACGAAACTTTTTCAATCAGGATCCTGGTCTTTTTCGACTAGGATTTTGGTCAAATGATATTTTTTTTGAATATTATTATTCAATAATAATATTTCTTTTGTCCGAATCTCGGATAATTTTGATCCCTAAATCGGAGGTGCCCCGCTTGGATAAAATTTCATTCGAATAAAGTCCGACAGGGATTTTTATCATTATTATTTTTAACAATAATAATAATTTTTATATATTATTGTCAATAATAATATATTTGTAATTTTAGAGGGGTCCTCGGCCCTAATATTTTCATAATTTAAGATCGTATTTTTGGCCTTGTTAGCTCCCAAATTTACGAAATTCGTCCGAAATTGAGGTCATTCATGACTTTAGGCGCGTATAAATTTTCATTATGTCCTCCCTTTTTTTGTACCAGGATTCGTGGTATTTTCGATCAGGATTTCTAACCCCTTAGATCAGGATATTCGATCAGGAATCCTGACCCTTAGATCAGGATTTTCGATCAGGAATCCTGACCCCTTAGACAAGGATTCTGATCGAAATAAGGGCCTTCCCGGCCTCTTGGTCGAAAGGATTTTCGATCAGGAATCCTGAACCTTAGATCAGGATTTTCGATCAGGAACCCTGACCCTTAGATCAGGATTTTCGATCAGGAATCCTGAACCCTTAGACCAGGATTCTAATCGAAATAAGGGCCTTCTCGGCCTCTTCGAGCTTTTAGCTCCTTACAGCTAGCTTCCGTGCCTCCGTGGCATCGTTTTGGCAACTAGCCATTCTCAAGGTGTGCTTTGATAGGATCTATCTAGCATCCTCCTATTCTGACAGGAGCAATAACCTTAGAATTAATTGTAGGGGTTCTCAGAACTTGGAAGTAGACGCTTCCAGAATGGGTCTCGACCTTTGAGGAAGCATGCTGAGAGAAAGCATCGGCCTTTGTATTTTCCTCCCTTGGGATATACTTAACGGGGCACTCATCGAACTGGGCTATCGCGGCTTTCACAATCCTCAAGTACTTGGCCATATTCTTTTCTCTAGCCTCAAACTCTCCATTGACTTGTGAGACTACCAGCTTTAAGTCTTCACAGACTTTCAGGTTCTTGACCCTCAGGGCTCTTGTCAATCCAAGGCCGGCTATCAGAGCTTCATACTCTGCCTCGTTGTAGGTTGTTTGGAAATCCAACTTCAAGGCATACTCAACTTCGAACCCATTGGGGCTTTGCAGAACTAAACATGCACCACTGGTTTTTGTTTTTGATGCCTCATCAAAATAGAGCATCCAATACTCCTTCTTCTCTTCTAGGGGTTTCTCACCTTGCTGACCTTTCTGGTCTATTACCTCCTGCCCCCGACTTCTTGGTTGTCAATGATATATTCATCCACGAAGTCAGCTAGAGCCTAGGCTTTGATGGCCGTCCTAGGCTTGTACTTAACATCGAATTCAACTATTTTGATTGCCCACTTGATGAGCCTTCCATTGGCTTTCGGGCTATGCAATATGTTTCTTCAGCGGGTGTTCCATCAGGACTTCAACGTTTGTCTTTTTTCCAGGGTCCTTCAAGGACTTAAACTCTTATCTGCTGTAACCTAACTCTACCCTTCGTGGTATTTATTTATGCATTTGTTTGTTTCCATTCGTGTATTCTTTTATTTTGGGTACTTGGTCATCTTTGACTCACACATCAGGTGCTTGGCACATAAATAAAATCACACAATCAATGAATGGAAAACAAACTTGCATTAATAACTTGAAATGGGTTCAACCCTTACATAGAGTACTACTGTCCTACTCGGAGCAACATGCTTTGCAATTGTTTTAATGAACCTTACTTTTACTTCTACTAGGTAAGTATGAAGCTAAGTCCTACTAGGATAACTTGAGCCCAATCCGGGCTTTGCAAGACTAGGTCTGCACCACTTGATTTTGTTTTTAATGCTCCATCAAAATAGAGCACCCACTACTCCTTTTGGTCTCCTCATTCTTATTCTGAAGTCCACTTCCTACTTGGGGTACCACCTCCTGCCCCCCGACTTCTTGGTTGCCAATGGTACATTCAACCACAAAGTCTGTTAATGCCTTAGCCTCAATGGATGTCCGAGGCTTTTGTGTAATGTCCTCTACTGACCTTTCTTGGTGTTCCTTACCACTGCGAACATCTATGTCTTCAATCGGAAGGACCTGCACCCCGACTCCATCAGGCCTTAACGTGGCTACATAACAGCTCCTAGCCATTTTTTGGTTACCTTTTTGTTCTCATACGCCATTCCTAGTTGGAAACTTGATCTTCATGTGATAGGTTGAGGCCACAGCCTTAAAAGCGTGGAGTCCAGTCCTCCCGAGGATGGCATTGTAGGTGGAAGACACTTTGATAACCAAAAAGTTCAGCATCTGAGTGGCCTATATTGGCTTCTGTCCGATAGTAACGGGCAACTGAATAGTTCCCTCAACTTTAGATTCTACTCCATTAAACCCGTATATGGGTGTGTTGGAGGGGGTCAACTGAGAGTCGTTATACCCCATCTTCATGAATGCATCATGAAACAAGATATCCATAGAAGTTCCATTGTCTATTAAGACTCGCTTCACCTCTGAATTTCCAATCACGAGAGTTATGACCAGTGGGTCATCATGGGGGAACATCACCCCTTCGAGGTCTGAATCCTCGAACCTGATTGCTACCTCAGTTTTTGCACGTTTAGGCATTTCTCCAACAATGTGCATCACCTCTCGGGCATAAGCCTTTCGAGAGCTCTTGGCCCAGCCAATATCGGGCCTCTCGAGATCATGTTGATTACTGGCCCTCGGGGCTGTGGGTTGCGATCTTGATCGTCATCCCTTCTATTATAGTCTCTTATCTGATTATCACGATCTTCACCCTTAGTGAAGTGGCTCAGTTTCCCTCTACGGATCAAAAACTCAATCTCATCTTTGAGTTGCTTGCAATCGTCAGTGTCATGCCCCACATCTCTATGGAATCTGCAATACTGATTCTGGTTTCTCTTTGCGGGATCACCCCTGAGTGGCTTCGGCCATCGAAAATCCTTATCCTTCTCAATGTCCAACAATATTCGACTCCTAGGAGTATTCTACCTTGCATACTCAGTGAACCTTGGTCCCTGGTTCTTCTTAAGGGCATAGTCGGAGTCCTCTCTAGTTCGGGGATACTTGTACCTAGCATCATACTCCTGATCATCATAGTCCTGGTCATCATAGTCCTGGTCCTGCTTTCGCTTCTTGGAATCATTGTTACCTCCTCCTCCATTACCTATTGTGGCCTCTTTCTTCATGCTATCCTCAGCTTTGATATACTTATCAGCCCTTCATTGGAGCTCAGCCATGTTCTCAGGGGGATGCTTCGCTAATGACCTTTTAAAGAAGAGGTCAGTGGTTCCGTGTTCCAGGGCTACCATGGCCACCTTATTTTCTAAATCAGACATATTCAGGGTCTCCTTAGTGAATCACTTGAGGTAATCCCTCAGATTTTCATTCTTTCCTTGCACCACATACATAAGAGATGCGGAGCTCTTCTCATGAACCCTTTCGCTAATGAATTGACTGACGAAAGCGGCACTCAACTCCTTAAAAGAGCCAATAGAGTTCACAAGCAATCGGCTATACCATCTCTGAGCCATGCCCGACAGGGTTTGGGGGAACGCCCTTCACTTTAGGGCATCACTTGCAGGCTGCAACAGCAGTGCATTTGAGAACGTTCTAACGTTCTAACGTGATTTACGGGATTACCCGTTCCATCATAAGCCTTAATTGTCGGCATCTTAAACTTCCTAGAAATATGAGCATTCATCACCTCCTCAGTAAACGGGGGTGTGGGATCATCAGGATCACCAAGTGGCATCAGATCTTTGGGGTTACCCCTGGGGGTTTGTACCCTTGTTGTTCTTCCAGTTGGGGCATCAGCTCTTTTCTGTCTCCTTGAGGTCCTCTCCAAATCAACAAAGGGAATCCCTCCTGAAGTTGGAGGGGGTCGATTCTGATTCTGATTCTGTCTCGCTTGCTCTCTTGCCATGTCGTCCTTTAACTTTAAGATCTCGGCCTCATGAGCTTTGATTTTCTCAGCAATTGTCAAAGGGGGTCCATCATGGATAGTCTGCGTTCTCCTTCGAGGTTCTCTTCTGGTACGTCGCCTCCTCGGGGCTTCATCACGATCAGCGTCCTCAGACGGCGAGTCATCAGTATAGGGACCAGAATAATCATAGTGTTTTGGTTCAGGGAGGGCCAAGCCTCTTATGTATGGAGGCTGATACAGCTCATGTATCTGCAGGACATAATCGCTTGGTCCAGGCTCTCTCCGGCCTGGGGGATAGTTAGGCAATCCGTACATCGGGTTGGTGCTTCTGGGGAGATCTGTAGTGGAGATCTGTACCCCCGTAGGTAGTGAGCGATTATCGAGGGGGGAGACCACCATCTGAAGAGGGTTGGTCTCGTGGTTTGGATGGACAACCACGGGTAGAGTTCTCTCAGTATGGGGAGTCATCCATATGGGTTGAGAGACTTGAGTTTGAGCAATCACCCCGGTTGATGGGGGTGCATACCCTTGTTCAGTACTGATGGGCGGAACGGAGGTGTTGACTGGTGGAACAGAGGTGACGGGGATAGCCTCGGTTGAGACCGATGTTGTTCTTCGCGTTTGAACCATGGTTGATGTTGTCTTCCCACAGACGGCGCTAGGGGTGCCCATAAACCGATCAAACCGATTAAACCGACCCAACCCGCCCCTACTTTTAGCTGACCCAACCCGACATTATTTAAACTGAACATTGAATGGGTTAAATATTAAGAAAACCGAATTAAATGGGTTGGGTTAGGATTTTGATAATTTTAACCCAATCCAACCTGACATATATTATGGACTAATGAGCCATACTACTAATTTACTACTTGACTTAAAGTTAAGATTCTTTGGATATATTATTACATGTTCCACTAAAATTATGAATTAAAGATATTTAATACAATGATGTTCTACTTATGTGTAACGTAATTTAGTTTTGTAAATTGTAGTGTACTGTAATTTGCACATGTGGTGATCAATTGTATAATTGCATACTAAATTAAGTTGTACATGACTTTAATTCTTGGACATCGAGTTGTTTTATCACTAACCAACAAATACAAATATGTGTTGCACTAACTTCTACTTTATGTTTAACCCGATCAACCCGATCAAGCCGAACCAACCCAACCCGACTTTAGTAAGATTTACGATGGGTTTGGATTTTATAAAACCGAACTAATTGGGTTGGGTTACTAAATTACTTGTAACCCGCCCAACCCGACCCGCGGGCACCCCTTGACGGTGCTAAATGTTGTGGCTTAAAATCGAGGGTTGTAAATTGCGGCTAGGGTTTGTATGTATTAACTACAAGGGATGGTGAGCTTCGAGTTTTAATGGGTGTTCTTGCGTTCGAGACTAAACGGTCCTCACAAGATGCCTACGTATCTCTGTATTGTTAGAGAATCAAGCCAACGTAGTTTTGAGAATGAGGGGTCAGGCCCTTTATATAGGCTGTGAGAGCCTAAGAATCGTAATAGGGTTAGGTGACTTGGTGAGCAAGTCACCGCCTTGAGGAAGGTTCTAGACTCCTTCCTTGTAGGAGTCAATTCCCATATTGAACTCTGTGCCTTGGAGGCTAAGTTTGGTAGGAGTAACATCCTTATCTGCCTTGTATTTCCCAGCTGTTAATTAACCCTTAATATTAATAACAAAATTAATATTTAATTAGGGTTTTGGGCCTCATAAATGGGCTTCGTATTTGGACCAAACTAGGTCTAATTAATGCAACATTAATTGTGACTTTAGGGCTTATTTTTAGCCCATATCAAATTCACTAATATCAGTACAATTATTTTAAATTAAAAATACATTTAAAAACAAAAATATAAAATATAAATTATTAAATAAGTAAAGAAATCAAGCAAATAAGAAATAAGTTGCCATGAAAGTACTTTGTTGTTAACATTCAACTTATCAAAATATAATATATAAGTTGAGTTAATAAGTTGAGCAGACAAAGTGGGTGTTTGGACTACCTTAATATAGGTAGATTTTACCTTAAAAGCATAAATGTCATATAATTGATAACTGTAAGAATATTTATAAGTTATACTAGCTTAAAACCCGTGCGATGCACTGATTTTTTTAATATTATATGATTTTTTTCATTAATTTAAATTGTTTTTTTAAACATGAATTTTGGAGGCTTAAATTTTTATATGAGATGATTTGAAAATAATTATATAAATGTTATCCGTGATATTTCTAGAAAATGAGGGATTTTAGTTAGAAAATATAGAAAATATGATAGGTTTTAGTTGAAAAAAGTAATCGGTTAATTATTAGTAATTATAAAATTATTATTTTATTTTATAAAATATAATGTCCGTGATATTATTAGAAAACGAGATGATTTAGTTAAAGAAATTAAAAATGTAACATGTTTTAGGTGCAAAAGGTAATTGATTAGTTTATAGTAATTATAATTTAATTATGTTATTTTATATTTCTAGGAAAAAAGAAAATTTAATAAGAAAAAATAGAAAAGATGATACATTTTAGCTAAAAAGGTACTCGATTTATTATTAGTATTATAATATTATTATTTTAATTTTATTAATTAAAAACGCTCGTGATATAATTGAGAAAAGAGAGGTTTTAGTAAGAGAAAAGAAAAAAGTTAATGTGTTTTGACTGAAAAAGGTAATAATCTATGATATAATTGGAAAAATAGAGAATTTAGTTAGAGAAAAGGTAACGTGTTTTGACTAAAAAAGGTAATTAGTTAGTTAATAGTAATTATAATATAATTCTGTTATTTTATTAAACAAAATTGCTCGTAGTATTTTTTAACAATGAGAAATTTTAGTTAGATAAAATGTAAAAGATATTGTATTTTACCTTTAAAAGAGGAATTTTAGTTAGAAAATATAGAAAAGATGATATGTTTTAGCTGATAAGGTAATCCGTTAATTATTAATATTATAATATTATTAGTTTATTGTATTAAATAGAATCGCCCGTGATATAATTGGAAAAATAGGGATTTTAGTTAGAAAAAATAGAATGGTAACGTGAAAATTAAAAATATGACATGATTTATGTGAAAAAGATAATTGATTAGTTTATATTATTTATAATTTCATTATGTTATTTTAATACATAAAATTGCTCATAGTTTTTAAAAAACGAGAAATTAATGTTTCCCGTGATATTTCTTGGAAAAAGAGAATTTAATTAGAATAAATAGAAAAGATGATACATTTTAGCTAAAAAGGTACTCGATTAATTATTATTATTATAATATTATTATTTTATTTTTATTAAATAGAAATGCCCATGATATAATTGAAAAAAATAGAGGTTTTAGTAAGAGAAAAGAAAAATGGTAACGTGTTTTGGCTGAAAAAGGTAACCATCCATGATATAATTGGAAAAAGAGAGATTTTAGTTAGAGAAAAGAGAAAAGGTAACGTGTTTTGGCTGAAAAAAGTAATTGATTAGTTAATAGTAATTATAATATAATTACGTTATTTTATTAAACAAAATTGCTTGTATTGTTTTTAAAAAAGGAGAAATTTTGTTTAGATAAAATGTAAAAAATATTATATTTTACCTTAAAAATGAAAGTATTTAGTTATTGAAAAATAGAAAAGGTAATATGTTTATCCTGAAAAAGAAAATTGATTAATAAAGGAGAAATTTTAGTTAGATAAAATATAAAAGATATTGTATTTTACCTAAAAAAGGAAATTATTTAGTTATTGAAAAATATAAAAGATAGTATATTTAACCTGAAAAAGGAAATTGATTAGAATGGATTTTATCTGTAATTGAGTAAGGGTAAATAAGTAAAATTACCAGGTACGGTACCGACCGACCAAACTTTTAATGTTTCGGCTTTTATATAATAGTATAGATAGGTGTTTGGATAAAATTACGCATAAGTTGTTGAAGTATTTTTAAAATTAAATTTTAAATTTTTTTTGTTTAATACAATAATATCAGTACAAGTATTTTAAATTGAAAACACACTTAAAAACACAAATATAAAAATATAAATTATGAAATAAGTAAAGAAATTAAGCAAATAAGAAATAAGTTGGCATGAAAGTACGTCGGACCCGTTTGGGATATCTTAAAACAAGCAACTTATAGCTTAAAGTTGATAAGTGTCATATATGTGATAAGCAAATTTTCAATTATTAGTTATTTAGGTGTTTGGATAACTTTATGTCAAAGAGTTGTTGGGGGTTGTTGTAATAGTAGATGGTTGTTGGGGGTTGTTGAAGTTAGTTCTATATAAAAGACAATTGCCTCTCCTTGTAAGATAACCCCAATCAATCCAAATATCAATCTAGTTCTCTCTTGTTCCTATATTCTAACATGGTATCAAAGCGTGGTTACATAGAGTAGAGGGGAGATAACTTCTTCCATTAAAGCTTGAGTTGCTTGAGTTTTTCCAAGGAAAAACCCAACTGCCCAGGTCTGGTAGGATCGTAAAAATCCTCCAAACAGCCCACAATTCTGCACACAGTAGAAGGTTCCCAAACGACCCACCATTTATTTTTCCGGCCAACAGATTCTGTTTCCAGCAAAATTTTTCTGCCCAGTTTTTTTCTTTTAATTTCTGCAAGCTGGATTCAGGCCTTGCTTTTCTGTTTTCTGATTTTGTGTTTAGTTATGGCAGCCTATTGCTAGGAGTTTATTGGGCTTGCAAAAAGGCAACCTATATTATTGTTGGGAAATTGGGTTGGGCCAGATTTTATTTTCTTAAATAAATTGATTATATGTATTTAGATCTGTTTTTGACAGTTATTTTCTTAAGGAAAAATTCTGTTAGGATCTTTGGTACAAGCATATCATTTTAGTTTGAGAGTTTTCCCGGATTGAAGATTTAATTGTGCAGCAAACAAGGGATTTGTTGATATTACGATATCCCACCATTTTATTATGTTGTTGTAAATTAAATAATTTAGGGGCTAAAGTTCAGGTGATGTTCCTTGTTAAGGCAAGTTCATTCATCTAGACGATTCAAAGCAGCAGAAGTAGTAGTATATATTCAGATATATGTACACAGTTCACTGCCATGACGACAAAGCAGCAGAAGTAGTAGTATATATTCAGATATATGCACACAGTTCACTGCCATGACGACAAAGCAGCTGAAGTAGTTGTACTTTCTACAACACAGTTCACTGTTATTTCTTTACATTCATTTTCCTCAGCAGAAGGACGAATTCGTGGACGATCTTAAGGGATGCAGTCTACCAAATCTATCGTTCTAGTCGTTTTCGTTCAAAAATAAAAGATGCATTTTGCAGCTCCTCTAGTTTTTTGATATGGCCTAAAATGTACGGCGTGGTCGCGAAGTCGAGTCCCGGTATTCCCAAAATTCTCAATTTCAATCCTAGAGCTGGGTCTAGTTGGAAGCTTAGGTTATGCTCAAGGGCTTCTAAGTGTTCCACTCTTTAATCCCAAGATAGGTTTCTTATCCCAAGATGGGATTTCGAGTGAGGAGGCGTGTCAAAGAGTTGTTGGGGGTTGTTGTAATAGTAGATGGTTGTTGGGGGTTGTTGAAGTTAGTTCTATATAAAAGGCAATTGCCTCTCCTTGTAAGATAATCCCAATCAATCCAAATATCAATCTAGTTCTCTCTTGTTCCTATATTCTAACACTTTATTAATAAGTTGGTGTGTTTGGTAAATTACAAGTTATAAGTTAAAATATATTTTTTTGAAAAAAATTAAATTAAAACAAAAATTTGAATACATGGATGTAAAATTAAAAAGACAAAATTTATAGACAAAAGTATTGAAATACTCATTGAAATCAATTGTTTTCGAGATTTAAAAAATGAGACGGATTCTTTTATCACCAAATTTCACTAAAAATATTATTTTTATAAATCATACCCAAAGCATGCATATATAAAAAATATTACCAAAATTACAAATTAAACCCAAAACATGCATATATGTTATCGATTTTTGCAATAACACTTATTTTAGCAGCACTTTTTTCAACAGTTTTAAACAGTTAACCTAAACAAAATTTTAAATAATTTTATTTATTTGGAAATGTGTTTGGTAAATTGTAATTTATAAATTGAAATACTATTTTCTTTTAAAATTAATTTTTCATTTAATTTTTTTATACTGAATGTAAAATAGAAATATTGTAAAATAGTAATAGTAATATAGACATTTGTGGAAAGAGCTGTTTATTTTATTAGGTTTTGATATCAATAATGGGAAGAGAAGAAAAGTGGATTACAAATAAGTGGAAAGTTACAAATAAGTGGAAAGTTAACCTCCATCAAAATTCAACTTATAACATTTAAGTGAATAAAAAGTTCTGTCAATTATTTTGACAAACAGTCTGTCTAAAAGTTAAACTGGCTTTAGGCACAAATAAGTAGGAATTTGAGTTAGCCAAACATACACGTGGTTAATAACATTTATAACATTCAACTTATCAATATATAAGTTATAAGTTAAGATTAAGCACATAAACATTCCTTAAAAATTCTTATGAATTTATAAGTCATAAGTTGGCTCAATTAGGCATCATAAACTCAACTCAAGTATACAAGTTACAAAAACGAATATTTTATTGCATATTTGTTGCTGTAGTGCTAATATATTTTTAAAGTGATAAGTTCCATCTTATCTTCAGAACTTTTGAATTGAAGAATGAGTTATGGTGTGGGGTTGGTAGTGAAGATAATGCAACATGAGCGAACTAAAAAGAAAGAGGAAAATCACATGATTGATGCATAAGTACTAGTGTGTTATCTATCTTAACTATTGTTGAAGATATAAAGAACTGATCAAACGTATGAGGTCAATTTGTACACTAAAGCAAAGTGGTAGCACTACCAAGTCTTAAGAGTTAAGTGTCACAAGTAGAAAACATAGATACTTTTTATCCCCCACGGATTTTGAAGTTAGGACTAAGGATTCTCGAATGTACTAGTATATATAACCGGACTCCTTTCCCAATTTATTGTGGCACTTATTCCTGCTAATAAAAGAAGACAGGCCTCTAGCTCTCCAAGGTACGTTACAAAGATTTGAGCTAAGAAACACTGATATTTTCCATGTATGTATTTTTGAACACTCGAATCCTTTGTCCGATACGGGAATACGGGAATAAGTATCTGCACCCTGCCGGGAAAATTTAGTCATGATTTATATTATATACAGTTTGAAATATGTACTGTAACAATTATGTTATTCGAAGAGGGAGGCAGCAAGTGACAAACGGTAAAAGAAAAAAAAAAAAGAATCCTCAGAAATCCTCTCCACTGAATTACGTAAACAATAAAGAAGAGGCGTCCATGTCAAGAAATCTTCATCCTCCCTCTCCCCCTCTCTCTTCTACGTTTTCATCTCTATCCTGTTGCAGCTCTCATTTTTCATACACACTTTATGTTCAAAATTCTATCATAAATGCATAGATAAATAGAGTGTGTGCGGGGGTTGATGGAATTTCTATGCTACTATAAACACCTAATAGCTGCCCAGTGTTTTTTTATTGGTTTCTTGATCAACTCCACTAAATTTTTACTTCCGTATGCATTTGAATTTATTATACTACATGTAACTACTACAGAATTTTCCGTATTTGATTATCATGTACCAAGAGTTAAACACGATCTTTTTTGCTGTTTTAGGAGTTTTCCCTGGCAGATAAGAAACAGAGATGTTAGCAGAACTCATTACCAAGCTTCTTATGTATGACCCTGATGCATCCCTCTTCTGATTGTTAAATCGTTTTATTCTTTGTGTCACGTGCATATTTTTCTTGTTCATTATCGGGTCTGATTAGTTCTGGGGTGGCAGGGTGATCCTTGGATATGCCTATCCTGCTTTTGTATGTTTTAAAACTGTGGAAAAGAACAAAGTCAAGATCGAAGAGCTCAGGTTTTGGTGCCAGTATTGGTACTTTTTCTCTCTGTTTGTTAACTTCACTGTATTAGTTTTTGTCACAAGTAATTTTCTAACTTTTTTAGTTAGATTACCTAGGCTTTTGATTAGGGCATTTGCCATAAAGAATGTAAGAAAGAAATTTATGAGGCTATGAGCAGAGAATTAACAGCTACTGTATTTGCATTAGCAGACTTCACTTGTGCAGTTGTGCTGCTACAGGTTTATTGTTATCATAGTGGTTGGGGACAGTGGTAAACACTAGAAATTTGGACAGGGAGACCGTGATTTTTTAAGTCTCTTAAGAACTAGAAAATAATGAGGATTCAGTGCCTTCGGGATTTAAACAAACAATGTGGAAAGAAAAACTTCTGCGTTTCATTAAAGCTACACAATAGTAGTCAAGTTTACAACATTTTATACTAGCTACATAATAGGAGGTTTCCGTTGCCCCCTCGTTCCGCCATTAATGATAATGGATTGAGGTATCACCTTCACGATGATCGAAGGTTTCAGATGCAATCTGTATTTACCTTCAAAGTTAATTGCTGTCGTTACTATTTGTTGCTTCTAGTTTGGACTTGCCTGTAATTTTACTGCGTTACTGATGATTGATGAATATTAATGCCTCAGGATAATTGTTGCACTGATGACAGCTTTTGAGAGGATCAGTGATATATTTATTTCTTGGTATGCAAACTTCTCACAACTTTTCTAAGCATTTAGTGATAGTCCAAAACTCCAAGGGTCCAACTGGATTTAACTATATCGCTATGTTCTGTTACTTCTGTAGGGTGCCCATGTATGCAGAGATGAAACTAGCTCTATTTCTTTACTTGTGGTATCCAAAAACAAAGGTAATGCAAAGTATGGATCATACATTACTGACCAAATTTGCTTAAACTAATTCTCCAATGTTTAAGCCTGGGGCTGAATGTTTTTACTGATTTAGGGGACCGGGTTTGTCTACGAGACCTTATTGCGGCCATTTATTATAAAACATGAAACAGACATTGACAAGAATTTACAGGAGTTAAGATCAAGGATGTGGAATTTGGCTAATTATTATTACCAGAACTGTACCGAGCTGGGGCCAACAAAGCTTTTCCAAGTTATTGAATCCCTGGCTTCTAAACACGGAAAGGTTAAGAGATCTAGTTCGGAGGTAAATTTTGTTCCTGCAAGTGTGCGATCCCTCTATGCCACCTGTTTAGTCTGCATATTAAATTGGTCTATCAAACTATCATAGCTGCATACTGCTACTTGCATGACCGTACAAATTCTTTCTTTGTTCCCTCTGGAACGAACTTGACCATTTTAAAGTTATAAATTGCAGAAGGGTGAGAGGAACAAATCTAAAGCAAGTCACTCACCTCGCCTGAACACAATATTTTCATTCAATCGGGGATCTGGAAGAGGCAAAAGCAGAAGCATTTGAGCCATCAAGTTTCACCTAACGGTTATATCCTCAAGTTTTAATTAGCACAATCAATATCATATAAGTGCGATGTGGTACCATTTTTGCGATTTATGTATTTAAAAGTTAAAAAGGAAAATTGATCAAAGTATATAATTGGTAATTTGAAAAATTTTCAATCATCAATTTTCCAATATTAGGAATAACAAATTTATGTGATATTAAAATCAAGTTAAGTGTTTGTCAGGCACATGAACCATTGAGGCGAATGAAATGATAAGCTAGTAAATTGAATGAGTGTTTAAAATATGTTAAATTGAGAAGCTTTTAACTTAAAATGAATAAGAGTATATAAGTGATAACTAAAAACATACTTATGAGTTATATAAGTGTTTGGATAAATTTACTTATAAATTAGTGAAATATTTTGTTAAATTAAATTAAAAAATTATTATTTAATAGAATAATTTCAATACATGTATTTTAAATTAAAAAGATACTTAAAAACTCAAATATTAAGTTTTAAATTAATAAACAAACAAACAAACCAAATAATAAAAAATAAGTTAGTAAAAAAGTACGTGATAACTCCAGATTATAAACACATAAATTATAAGTTGACTATAAATAGTAAACATACAGATAGATAGGGAGGGGAGGAAGAGAGAGATAAGATTATAAGAAGTTTGCGGCTTGGCGTGATAAATAGTGAAGTGAAAATGAAAGGTGGTTTGGTCTTCTTCTCTGTATTATTGGCCGGTTATATGGCCCGGAGGACCGTCCGATCTACGCTGGATTCCGAAAAAGAAGACACCAAAGGCATCAAAGTTCCGGCAAATAATTACAGTGTTACCAAGATGATGCAAAATGGGTTCTGGGCATTTGTTGACATGACAAGTGGAAGATACTTGTGGAATCATCTAATCTGGATCTGATTGTTGATTTGGTTTGTAAGTGATCTTCTCTTGTTACAGATTGATTTTAATTTGTTTGTTGTTGTGTTTTCTAGTTTGTTTCAAATTCATATTTAATCTGGTTGCTGGAAATTATGTATTAGTGTTTTTCCCTGGTTACGGATCGATGTTAATTCTTGTATTCTTTTGGATTTTGATCTATTTCTTGGTCTTAATCTGCTTGTGTATATTGTATCTGTATTTGGAGGATCAGTTATGTTTCTAACAATTTGTTTGTGTTCATTTTATTTTTTTCGATCCGGTACTATCTTTTATTGTCTGGGTTGTCATAGACATAGTGGACAATGATTCAAGCCTTTGGGTTGTTATGTCTTGTTTGTGTGTATCTATGTTTGTATATATATGTGTGTTGCCTACTTACTTTGATAGTTTCTTGTTTGATACTTTAATAGTTATGTTTGATTATAAGTTATTACTAAATTTGTATTTTACGAGATGTACTCTTTGGTGGTAAATTTTGTTATGCCAAGGTGTTTTTGATTCATTTTAGTTAGTAATATTTTGGTAGTAGTTTAGTAATATTTGAGATTACATTTTTTAAGTTCACTGTTTTGTTTTCATCTTCTTCTGAAAGACCAGTTCTTTTGAATGCAAGTTTGGTTACCGTGAATTTTGTTTAATTTATCATTTCAATTCTATTTAATCAATTTTTATCTTTCAAATCATTTTTTCAGTTATCGGTTTGAATGTTAACTTTAAGTTCTTTTTTAATTGGTGTTAAATGAGGTATTTAATTTGGAGTTACTTTTTTCAAAGTTGATGATTGATTCCTTAATTGATGAATTGTAATTTTGAGTTATTTTATTCAACTTTGGTGATTGACTCCTTAATTGAAATTCTTAAAATCCTTATTTAAAATTCTTAAAATCCTTATTTGAAATTATTTAATTTTTATTGGTTTTCATAAATTAAGTGTTTTTCATTAAAATTCTTATTTAGTGTTTTTTTTGTGAATTAAGGATACCAGTAATTTAGCGTTTAGTTTAATGTCTTGAATACTCATTCCTTGTTTAATTTAGCATTTGTTAGGTCCAAAATAGTTTGTAGAAGGGGGGTTGAATACAAACTATGTCGTTTAATCGAATTTGCTCTTTTCTTAAAATATTAAATCAAGAACAAATTGATGCGGAATAAAACGAATACTGATATTCAAGTTGAATATAAAATTTATATTAACTTGATGGGGTGTGTCTAAATACACGGGTACAAATTATAATGGTTTGATGACCAACTAATTATTACAAATTCTATAGAAAATTCGACATGAAGTTTTCTATATTTGTAATAAAAAGATCGAATGCTAAAAGCAATTCGAGAGATAAGTTCTAGGAGTAAAAACTCGCTAGATAGTTCCAACGTTACAAGTAAACAATTTCTGTCGGTTCAGATTTAACGATACAGCTCAGAAATAATTTACAAGAATTTATTTGAAGCTCAGAACTATTCCTCTTGGTCTTTTTCTTGTTCAGCTCGGAGAGAAAATTGTGAAGAATGTGAAGTTGTGTCTGCTGCTCTCACTTCTGTCTGATTGCTCTCACTCCTGTCTGATTGCTTCTGCCTCTTTTATAAGATATTAACATTTTGTATTGCCAAGACAATCGGCAAGACAATCAGAACCACCAAGACACTAAATTTGTACTGCCAAGACAATAGGCAATACAATCGGCAAGACAATCAGCTTCCACCAAGACAATCGGCAAGACAATCAATTTCTGAGATATTTGTCTTGCTTTATCAATAATTATCATTCTGTCTAAAGCTTTTTCTTTTTGATCATTATCAAGACAATCTGATTTGAACTGTCAAGACAATCGTCAAGACAATCAAATCAAATTTTTATTCTCCTTTTTCAAAGCTTTTTAGAATAATCATTACCAAGACAATCTTTTAATTGTCTTGTTAGTTTAAAAATAAACTAACAAGGCAATCGGTAAGACAATCTATTACCACCAAGACAGTCGGCAATACAATTGAATTAATTGTATTCAGTTAATGGAACCTGGCACTTGATTCTTTAATCAATCAAAAACAAATACTCCACGCGCCTGCCAACATTTACAAATTACTTTGGCCTATTTCGTCCTTATTAGGGGCAGCTCCGTAGACATGCCTTTTAACCCGCACAGCTTATAATCTTTAATTAATAAATAATTATTTTAATCCAGAAATTATAAAAATAAATATCTAATATTATTAGATATTTATAAATATAATTTTCTAAATAAATAAAATATTTATTAATATAAAATTATTCTTAAACTCTAAACTGAAGTTACTGAGCGTCTGAAACCGGACTCCTTTTGCTTAACAAAAAATATAATAATTCCAACCGGGGTTCCAGCTTTAAGAATATATCACTTTCCATTTCCTTGTGATAATTCTATTTTCTCATAACCCGTCCAGGTGTAAGCTACGGTCTCTTGAGGATGTGCAACCGGACTCTTTTTTCTTAACAAAAAATACAACAATTCTAACCGGGGTTTCAGCATTAAGAATATATCACTTAGAATTTCTTTATGATAATTCTTTTTCCTCGTAGCCTGTCCACTTGATAGTAAAATCATTGTGGTTAATGAATTTAACACATCTGTTGCTTGCACAATGATTTTCTCTTTTACCAGTCTTGATAGCTTGAACCACTGAAGTTAATGACAAATAACCACTCTTTAATGTTGACACTCGATGCATGGTCTGGTTCATGAGTGACTAACCGCAATGACTGTTCTTCATATATTGACTTTAAAGTTGTGGTTCATGTCTCCCTTTTCTTCACTCTTTTTCAAACCTTTATAATTTGTATTCTGCCACTGTAGGAACCTCTTGTCACTATAAATAGAACCCACTGTCTTGATTACTCCACTGATGCTT
The DNA here is from genome assembly GCA_036435485.1 of Saposhnikovia divaricata. Classification (NCBI taxonomy): domain Eukaryota; kingdom Viridiplantae; phylum Streptophyta; class Magnoliopsida; order Apiales; family Apiaceae; genus Saposhnikovia; species Saposhnikovia divaricata. The sequence goes on along the minus strand of CM071596.1, from coordinate 128,331,953 downwards.
GATCAACTGAATGAAATTCTTCAAGTGTAGTATAACTCAAAACGGTAGATTGACTTTGTCTTCTTTCTTTTCTGACAGATAATACAATTGAGATCCCTGTGACAGTACATATACTATTTACTATTACATTCTTGTTTAAGTTGAGTTGAATCCTCGAAATACAAATAGGCTACATCATATGCCTTTCAATCTCCCCGTATTTGTTTGTTAGACAATAACAATCAAATACCTAGAGGATAACTCAACTACAAACAAGAAGAAGATAAAGCTTTAAAGAGCTATAGTAAATAATACATAAAAAAAATTTCTGGTTTAGATATTACAATTCCAGAAGCCTTGATCGATGAACTGATAGATGATTGCTCCTCTAGCACTGAACAAATATTCATTAAGTAACTTATCTTCATTTCATGACATATCTGCCTGATAACCCTTTATATCTTAAATTGAACATTATCAGCAGATACTAGAATTCCTTCAGTGGTAAAAATATGACTTTACAACCACATACTGAAGAACTCTGCTTTGTCGTTTCATACTTCTCTCCTTCCTTATGTCTCCCTACCTAAGGTGATATGACTCCTCCTTATAACGGTAAGCTTTTCATCTCCCTTGATAAGGCGAATATTTCTATCTCCCCCTGACAAGGTGAATACTCCCCCTTTCTAAGGTATATCCTTTTTCATATCTCTCCCCCTTAGATAGAAAATCTCCCCCTCACTAAGGTAAGCTTATACTCTCCCCCTTAGTTGAGTATCTCTTACTAAGCTTATACTCCCTCTTTCTAAGGTATATCCTTTTTTATATCTCTCCCCCTTCGATAGAAAATCTCCCCCTCACTAAGGTAAGCTTATACTCTCCCCCTTAGTTGAGTATCTCTTACTAAGGCAATCTTTGAGTATATCTTCTTCAGTATATCTCTCCCCCTTAGTTGAGTAATCCTCCAAGCATTCAATTATAGCAAACATCCAAATGTAAATTAGATGATACCATATTTTCAATTATAACTCACCTCTTACCTTTAGTACAACAGATTCTTCATACATATAACATTGTAAGTTGCAATAAAGAAAAGAAGCTTTTCTTGTGTTGAAGGATTTTCATGAAGACTTCCAGAATAGAAGTATGTAGACTAATCAACTTTGCCCTTTATATATTATAGAATGGCCTCACTATTGATCATCTTGACAACCAAATCTTCCGACAATTTCATTGTATCTCCCAAATCTTGTAAGTAAACTTTGTTTGGGAATAGGGAATGAGATTTGGTGTTTATCTTTCTTCCTCACTGTGAGTGTGTGATTCTGTTTCGTGTACCTCACAAGTGTTTAACTCATCTCTCCACTCATATCACTTAATTTGAGTGATCTCATCTCTCAACTCTCAAGTGTTTACACTCATGCTCACTAGTGTATTATTCTTATCTCTCATAGCTCCAACATCCATGTGTACCTGCAAGGAAAATTCACCATAGCCCCTTCTAGAGAGGTCACTGTTGTGCAATGGGGTTTCGCATATCCCCGATCCTTGTTAGACTTGTTAGACGAATCTGAGTCATAATCTACAAGTTGATAAAAATTTTCCCTTTTTATGGGTTTCAGATTTGAATTCTGAGAAGGTAAACAATGAAACCAAAATTTAGAACTAAAATCATGTTTCCATATAATGTCTATGAAGACATCACCTTGTTAAACTCATTAGATAAATCTAAATCATAGTTAACAAGTTGCCGATCCGCACCTATGTCGGATCCGATACCCGCAGGATCCAGAGATGTTCCCTCTGGGGAGTTAGATAATGATCTTGTTGAATTTTGCATTGAGATCAATACCTTCTCTCGAGGTCTGTGAAGACTCTTGGTTCTTTGAGGAACCTTCAACTTATAATCCTAACCGTAAAATGGTCGAAGTATTAGTTGTTTCCGTCAATTCGTCCTTAGTGTGTGCAATCTCACTTTGTGCATAGGAAGTATTTTAGTATTGGGTATGAGGTAGTGACTTACCAACAGATGCCCTGGCCGACAAGCAAATTTCAATAAACTCATCATTTTAAGATAATGAATCTAGAGACTGTTTTAGTGCCATTTTCAGCTCTGCATCCTTTTGGGAGAATGCAGGCGAGCTTACAGATACCTCAAGTTATATACATCTATTCTCCTTGAGAGGTAGAGTTGTGGGTTTACAATCCCTCACATCCTTATTTGCTGTAACAAGTACATTTACTCCCTTATTGACCTTTAGTCTAACAGGTTACTTCCACTTCAGGGGGTAAGTTAGGATGTGTTTAGATTTTGATTTATAGTCCGGGATAGAAGTTGTTGGGTTTATAACCTCATGACTTACAATGTGAGAAAACTTCCACTAGGAGCTGAACCTGCATCACATAGCAATAGAGCAATATAGAGATAGAATGCATTTACATCATACCATAACATTGTGTGAAAACATATGCATTATATCCAATGAGAGAAATGATGTACAATTGTGACTTCAAAAAGTTTTACAATTATAAACAATCACAAATGTTGAATGATTTGAGTTTTCTTTTAAAAACTGTTAATGTGCAAGAGTCTGTATTTATGCATAAAACAATGTATTATAATGTCTTTTAATGTCTTTTAATGAAAACTAGGTCGTTTTATTTTTAAAAGACACAAACTCTTGACTTCGCAGTAATTTAGAAAGAAAGATTTTCTTTAAGTGCTTATTATGTATAGAGAACTTTAACAGAAAGTTAGTGAAAAGACTCATACAAGCACCTGATGTCGTTTAGGTAACAAAGATTACCAAGTACATAAGTACAGATAACCAATGTCTCTCCTTTGGCACTTCATTACTTAGCACAACATAAACTAAGTAATTGACTGATGGATGTAAAATATTCTAAGAACTATCATATGTATAAAGTGGTGTATAACCAGAATTAGAGAATTTAATTTTGAAAAATCTTTACCACTTCAATATATGATAGGAGACCGAATGTAACTTTAAGTCTCACTTACTTAGAAAGTTGAACACCTTAATTTATACTAACACTAATGATTTACCAATTGTTTGATAAATTCAATTAAGTGAAGATTGAATTTTTTTTTTTACATTGAATACCAATTGATAGAATGAATATTAGTATCTAACTACTTATGATTATCATTCACTGATATTCATAAGTACGAGGAACTAGTTGACAAGAAATGCATAAGCTCTTAAGATATAACATTTTAAACTTATTACTTCAAGGCAACTCCTCGTTAATAACAATTGTTAACTCCTAACAACTGTTTACTGGTAGACAACCTTGGTTTTATAAATATGACTCGATTACCAAAGCTGTCTTGTCTGCAATCTTAGAAATGATATTCTAAGTCCTATACACCTTGATCCATAGTATATAACATTTATCATCAAAGTGATTAGAAGCTTGCCAATAAGCATAAAAATTATTCCAAGTAACTGAACAATGGTCATTTTAGATATTTCAATATCTATAGTTCTACTTAGAGAATTTTCATAATATGTATAGTAATATGAGTGAATTGTAAAAGATATAACAATGATTACTTAGAGGAGTTCTAAGTAATTTCACACATACCAATATATCTCACAATTGGTTAGTAAATAGAATTCTAACTAAATATTATTAACTGATATAAGTCAAAACTTCAATACAACCAATTGTTAGAACCATGATATTGATTATAATGAATTTCTGAAAATGGAGCATTGATAAAATTCACTAGAATTAACATCTCACAACTAATTGAAGACCAAGACAGATAGGTCCAATTTAGTTATGATTCAGATTTATTTTGATAAATGAGGTATAGAGCAAATACTAAATTGAATTGCTTCAAGTCCGTAACCCATATAAATCAAAATAAATAATTAAATAATTAAATACTAAATCTCTATGAGTTAGATTTTAGCATTTAAATATTTAAATTATCCTTAAATAATCACCACTAAAATATATTGCAATTATACACATGGCAATCATTCAACAGATAATTTTCAGTGTGAGGTCTAGATGTAAATAAGTTCACAAGTCCTTTCGATACAGACAATTGAATACTTTTGAGCTTACTTAAGAATTACTTAACAGATGGGATTTACAAATCATATAGCATTAATAAAATCCCAAGTTTACAAACCAATCTTGAAAAATTAATTTCATCAAGTGATTTAGCAAACATGTCTGCAAGTTAATCTTAAATAAAGACATGCTCTCGAAATAATTGATACCTTATGCAAGTTGCTTAGTCCTTGAGTATTCCACAGAGTTGTTGGAGATGAATTTGATTCCTTGTGTTCTCCTGCTTTCATACAACTCATTTGATATGTCTCTATGTAGCAAAACATGTCAGAACTGATGTCTCTAGGGTACCAACTCTGCAGATTTGGGTCCAACTTAAGACATCTGAAAATCAATCGTAATAACTACAAGAATAGATTCTCAAGAATCCACTTGGAACTATGCACAATTGCATAATTAAGAATAAAATATGTGTGTAAGTGATCTAATAGCAATTGAATAAGATAATGAGCTGATGATTCCTCTATAGCCTTTTTAGGTCCTAATTAGTAGATCCTGAACTTGTTGGGTCAAATATCTCTAGGGTACCATTTCCTCATATCCGGGTCCATCTTAAGATTTTTGATTACCAATGTGACGCCCCCAGATCCGGGGTCGGAGATCTAGGCGCTCACGGTCCATTTTCCATTAGTAACATACCTGTTCTTGCACATAATATATATAACACAGCCATCGATCACAAAATAAACTCACACCACACTCACACACACAGGTTAGAGCCTCATAAACGTCACACATTGATTAAACAGTAATAAAGTTATCAGAGTTATTACAGACCGAATTAATAGTATTTATGCTACCAGCAACACTTCGATATGAAGCGAAGTTGGCGGCTTGAAAGTTTGTTACGATACACTGTCTTGCACAGGTCATACTGATAAATAAAACGAACTAACAAAAGCTGCCAACCAATCCGGCTAATGGGGCCTACCGATGGAATCTCAAGTGGTGGCTTGGGTCTAGTCACCTGCTTTCGAACAGTCTGCCTGGGTCTTGCCATTTCGCTTAGCTGTTGTGTTTGTAAAATTTGAAAACAAGCAAGAGTGAGCGACTATAGCTCAGCAAGAATATATGTATAAGGTAAACAATATAACATTTCATATGATTGGCAGTTGATATACTTGTTTGTTTCAATCAGTTATAAAATCACTTGTCATAGTTGATAAATCTCGAAGGTGCAACAATATGTGCCCTTGTTTTCAAAATAAACTTGCAGTTCTAGATACTGCATTGATTCAACATCTTTCTCATCGAAATAAAACACTATCAACAACTTGGCACGAAAGCCTAAGAAGCAGTGTCAAAGCATTTTTCCAAAATGGAGGAATGGGACTTAAAGAAAACACAAAACCTGACAAGGATTGACGATGATCAGTCGCCACATCCAAGTCCAATCATCCGCGGGTCTTCTCTACCGGTAGAAGGATAGAAACTACATTCGTAACTATCCCTCGGGTGAAAACTACATCCGTAATCACCCTCGATGAAAACTACATCCGTAATCATCCTTCGGCAACACCTGGGCCGGAATAATAAGTGATGGACCGCCTGGCTCACGGCCGCTTACACATCCCGGGAATCGTTCGTCAACGGTTCCCACACCTGCCAGAGTCCCTTTTTATTTTCTTTTAAAACTTGGTTTTGATTGAAAACAGAGTAATTGAGGTTCGACATCAGTCGACCGATGATTCTTGAAATCATACAAGAAGCAGAATCTGACCGGGGGTTTTCGAAAATGTTTTGAGTTCGAAAGAGTTCGAGTTTGAAAGTATTAAAAAGTATCTTGGATTAACTTTGACTTTAAATAATGAACAATGATTAATAAATAATATTTTAAGATTTAATATTAATAATTAATAAAATAATTATTCGATAAAATAAACTTTTAATCTAAGATAGGGTTTCGAGTATTTACGAAGATATAACAATAGTTATTTGAGTATACGATACCACCCGAATGACCCTTCGGGTTTTCGCAATCTAGATACGATATAATAATATACCGCTCCCCGGTCAATAGTATATACGGACCGCTACGACCTCTATTGCTAGAGTCGTTGTCCGAAGAAAACATTTCAATCTAAGTTCAAGGGGTAAAAGCATACATGTACTTGTTCAATCTCAATTGCATCAATACTTCGATAAACATAGCATTTGATATAATTTGAAAACTACAAACACAATAGTAAAAGTCCTTGTATATGGATAAGTTTTGAAAAGTAAACTTGCCTTGGTTTGGTTGGGGTGGTCGAGCGTGCGGATTCGAACGATCTATACATAAGCAATAATCGTTCGTTAGTACCTTAACAATATCTCTTTAATTACGGGGTTTAAGGGGTACGAAATTAACTTAATGACTTTGTCTTATGACTCTCTAGCCCCACTATAGGTCCATGTCATCACTCGATTACGCTCGTCACTTACTCGACTTAATTTAGTTACCACGTTCGAATCATAACCACTAACCCTAGAATCATGTTCCACTAATCGACTTTTTCCATTGCGCGAATTTTACTCTAGCATTTTTATAAAATCCAAAAATTCATATTTTAATCCAATTCCTTTTGGGTGGTCTTCACCACTGCATTCCCTACATTCTTAAATTTTTCCATGATTCCACATATATTTTAAGGTGTTTAAACAAGGTTCACAAGGGGGTCACTTAATGCAGTCCATAGTCCAGAAACAAAATTCACTCCTCCGGCCATAACTAAATATCTACACATCACCTAGCCATGAACCTTACATTTCCAGGAACTACATTCAATTATCTTTCCAACAATATATGGTAGGACATCAGGGGACATCATTTGGGGGTTCAAAATCGTGCTACAATACAGGTCAAAGTTCCTGGACAAAACTCAGCAAGCTCAAACTACTTAGATCAATCATTTTTCATACTTCCATAACATAATCAACACTTAATACACTTAGATCATGGTTCATAACACTCATGGAGATATATATATTAACCATAGTCATAAAAGTCACAATCTCAACATCAAAACTCAAGATCCATGTTATCCAATACATATACATCCAAGATTAGTTCTAAAACACATGGATCTACTACCATATCTTATAAACAATACATAACCAAAAGGGTTCATGATTTTTATACCTTCTTGAGTAGCTAAAGACCTTGGGTGAGCTTTACAACAACTAAGAACACTTGGATGAGCCCTCACAAACCTTAATCCTTCAAGATCTAAAAGATAAACAACTTTGGTTAACACTCCTCCAATCCTTCAACAATTTTTATCTCAAGATTCAATGGATGAAATGCTATGAAATTGTTAACATACCTTGTCTAGATGATGTAGATGACCTAGGAATTATGGCAAGATTTATGAGTGATGGAAGAGGGGAGGAGAAGAATTTTCTTCTCCACTTTGTGTCTTGGCCGAGAGCAACTACTAGGGGGGAGAGAAAAAGTTTGTGTTTTGTGTTTGTGTTTGTGTTGGGTAAATAATTGATGGTAATAGGTTGGGTGATACATATCACATGTAAGCATAGGTAATGTACTAGCAAGCATGGGTTCATGTACTATGTGTTCCCCTTTTTGAAAAAGTAACCAACTAGATACTATTCATCTTCCAATGGCCAACTAACTTGTTTGATTTCTAACCACTTGGTTGCATGGGCTTGCATGCAATACTACCCCTTGTATTATTATTCTTCCACCAATGCTTGTTATTTAATCTTTAATTCGTATCGTATCTTAATTAATCTCTCGTAATAATATTTCGTCGCGTAGAGATTTCCCCTATAATTCCTTAAGTACTTATTGTGTAAATTCCTCGAATGTCCATAATTCCTCGTCATAATTCTTAATAAATCCTTTAATACTCTAACCATTCTCAAATCCAAGTTTTGTAAATATTAATAACAATAAGACTCCTGCCTTCACAATCTCCCTTTATATCTTACATAATAAATGCAACAACGCAGTTTCTCAGACAATCAATTCTATTAATCAACAGGGATGACTAGAAAGGTTCCATAATGACAATGTCACAAGATATTAAATAAAAGGAAATATTACCAAAAATTAGGGTTCTTACAGCCTCCCCTCCTTAAAAGGATTCCGTCCCGGAATCAGGTTGAAAACAGCTGGGGGTGCTTTTCACGCATCGCGCTCTCTAGTTCCCATGTTGATTCTTCGACATTCTGATTCCTCCACAAAACTCTCACTAATTTGACAACCTTGTTCCTCAGCACCTGTTCTTTTCTATCCATGATTTCTACGGGTTGCTCAACATATGTTAAGTCTGGTTGCAGATCCACTTGATCATGTTCTATCACATGTCGGAAGTCGGTATGGTATGGTCGTAGCATGGACACATGGAACACATTATGTACTTGCTGTAAGCTCGGGGGTAAAGCCAATTCATAGGCTAACTTTCCAACTCGTTTCAAGATCTCAAAAGGTCCAATAAACCTCGGACTTAGTTTTCCCTTCTTACCAAATCTCATTAATCCTTTCCACGGTGATACCTTTAACATCACAAACTCTCCTACCTCATATTCTTTGTCCTTACGGGTCTGGTCCGCATACTTCTTCTGTCTGTCCTGGGCCGCTACCAGCCGTCCTCTTATGAGCTCGATAGTTTCTCTTGTCTGTTGGACCAGTTCAGGCCCTAAAATCTTCCGCTCTCCAACTTCTTCCCAACACAAGGGAAACCGACATCTTCGTCTGTATAAAGCTTCATATGGGGGCATGCCTATACTCGCATGGTAACTATTGTTGTAGGAAAATTCGATCAACGGCAAGTGGTCATCCCAACTTCCCTTAAAATCAATGGCACACACACTCAACATGTCCTCGATGGTCTGGATGGTTCTCTCACTCTGTCCGTCTGTTTGGGGATGGTATGCAGTGCTCATGTTTAACTTGGTCCCCACACAATCCTGAAAACTTCTCCAAAACCTGGAGTTGAATCTTGGGTCTCTGTCTGATACAATGCTCATAGGAACCCCATGCCTAACCACAATCTCCTTTAAGTAAATATCTGCCAACTTGTCGACAGTATATCTCTCGTTGATTGGAAGAAAATGTGCTGACTTGGTCAACCTATCGATAATTACCCAAATGGCATCATGATTAGTCTTGGTCCTTGGTAATCCGACCACAAAGTCCATCGCAATTTGCTCCCACTTCCACTCGGGTATCTCTAAGGGTTGCAACAATCCACTGGGCCTCTGGTGTTCGGCCTTCACTCTTTGACATGTCAAGCATTTACTTACCCACTCTGCCACGTCCTTCTTCATATTAGGCCACCAATAGTATTCTCTCAGATCTCTATACATCTTAGTACCTCCAGGGTGAATTGAGTACCTTAAACTATGAGCCTCTTGCAAAATCTCGTCTTTTAATTCTTGAACGTTCGGGATCCATATCCTAGATGCGTACCTCATAATTCCATTCCCGTCCTTCTCACACTTAATTTCCTCGCCAGTCAAAATTTTCTCCATCGAATTCTTTTCTTCTTCTATCTTCTTTTCCTGGCATAACTTAATCTTTTCCAATAACGGTGGTTGGACTTTTATTTCCATTAGACTCTCTTGTCCAATTCCTGGTAACCTCACTTCAATCTCTAGTTTCTCAAGGTCCTTGATCAACTCGTCCACTGACGTTATCATCTTGAGTTTCTCCTTTCGGCTAAGTGCATCGGCCACCACATTGGCCTTCCCTGGGTGATAATGAATCTCACAATCATAATCTTTGATTAGCTCTAACCATCTCCTCTGCCTCATGTTTAACTCTTTCTGAGTGAGTATGTACTTTAAGCTCTTGTGATCCGTGTAGATTTCACACTTTTCTCCGTAAAGATAATGTCTCCAGATCTTCAAAGCAAAAACTATCGCTGCTAATTCCAAATCATGGGTGGGATATCTTATCTCATACTCCTTAAGTTGTCTGGACGCATAAGCAATCACCTTACTGTGCTGCATAAGCACACACCCTAAACCTTTATGGGATGCGTCGCTATAAATCACAAAATCTCCCTTATCATCAGGTAGGGCTAGTACTGGTGCTGTCACCAACCTCTTTTTCAACTCTTGGAAGCTCTCTTCGCATTTTTCAGTCCACACAAACTTCTCGGTCTTGCGAGTTAGTCGGGTCAAAGGGGTTGTTATCTTTGCAAAGTCTTGAACAAATCTCCTATAGTAGCCAGCCAGTCCTATGAAACTTCTCACCTCTGTCGGAGTGGTTGGTCTCTCTCAATTTGATACAGCCTCTATTTTGGCTGGGTCCACTAGAATGCCTCGTTCGCTAATCACATGTCCTAAAAACTGAACTTCCTTCAACCAAAATTCACACTTCGAGAACTTAGCATACAACTTTTCTTCCCTCAATGCTCCCAATACAATCCTCAAGTGCTCTGCATGTTCCTCCTTCGTCTTGGAATAAATCAAGATATCATCGATGAAGACTATAACACACTTGTCCAAGTATTTCTTGAAGACTCGATTCATTAAGTCCATGAAAGCTTCAGGGGCATTCGTTAACCCAAATGACATCACTAGGAACTCATAATGTCCGTACCGGGTGCGAAATGCCGTCTTTGGTATATCTTCTGGTTTAATCTTTAACTGGTGGTACCCGGTCCGCAAATCAATCTTAGAGAAATAAACTGCATCTTTCAATTGGTCAAACAGGTCATCTATCCTGGGCAAGGGATACTTATTCTTTATAGTCACCTTGTTCAACTCCCTGTAGTCTATACATAATCTCATGCTGCCGTCCTTCTTTTTCACGAATAACACCGGGGCTCCCCACGGTGACACACTAGGTCTTATCATCCCTTTATCCAACAACTCTTGTAACTGAGTGGCCAGCTCTTTCATCTCCACTGGGGATAGCCGATATGGGGCTTTCGAAATTGGGGCCGTACCCGGAACTAAGTCTATAGCGAACTCGATGTCTCTATCAGGTGGTAGTCCTGGAAGATCATCCGGAAATACGTCCGCGAACTCATTAACGACAGGGATTTCCTGTAGGTTTGGTGCCTCTTTCTTGGTATCCTTCACATAGGCTAAATAGGCTTCGCATCCTTTACGTAACAACTTCTTAGCTTGAATCATAGTCAGGAACTTTTGGTGTTGTCGTTTCCCACTAAACACTACTTCTTCGTCCCCTGGCAGTCTCAAACTTACTTTCTTCTTGACACAATCAATCTGGGCTCCGTGGGTTGTTAACCAATCCATACCTACTATTACGTCAAACTCCCCTAGTTTAAAAGGTATTAAGTCTACCCGGAAGTGTCGCCCTTCTATTTCTAGGTCACAACCTGGACATACTTGGCTAACGGGAATAATTTCATGATTAGCTATCTCTATTTGCAATCTGTCTTTCAATGGTTCAGTCTTAAGGCCTAACTGACATACAAAATCTAGAGATATGAAAGACTTGGTAGCTCCCGAATCAAATAAAACATTTGCTTTAACTGAGTTGAGTAGTAGGGTACCTGCAATCACATCCGTGTTCCTCACGGCATCCTGCACCGTCATATTAAAAGTTCTTGCAGTAGGGGCCTTGTTAGAAGCAGTTCCACTCACTCTCGACGCAGCTGGCCCAGAGGACATACATTCCCTCATTCGGTGCCCTGGTTTCCCACACTTGAAGCAATTACCTCCGACACTCGGGTTGTTACTAGTTCCGCGACAGGCGTTAGCATAATGCCCTGTCAGCCCACACTTGAAGCATTTCACATCTTGCAGGTTACAGACGCCCGCATGTTTCCTTCCATATTTATTGCATTCTGGGGGGTTGGGCTCAGGATGGGGTAGAGTAAGACGATCCCTGTGGTCGGCCGCCCTGGCCCACACTCCAACTTTCAGCTCTCTTGGTTCCGAAGTTCCCGCTGGGTTGGGACATCGTTCCTCGCTTAAATTTGCTCGGAAAGCTCCCACCCGCAGAGTTTCCCTTTCGACTATCCAACTTCCTCTTCTTTCCTTCCCTCTCTTTCTGCATTTGTTCACTCCCAGCCTCAACAATTGACGCTTTCTATACCAGGGTGGCATAGTCTGTCAGCTTAAGAACCGCCACACGATTCTGAATCCACTGTTTTAGCCCTAATTGAAATCTTCGGGCCCTCTTTGCCTTAGAGTTCACATATTCCGGCACAAACCTTGACAACTCAGTAAATTTGGCCTCATACTCGGCCACTGTCATGTTTCCTTGCTTCAGTTCCAAAAACTTCAGCTCCATTTGTGTCTCCATGAACCTAGGAAAGTACTTCTCCAAGAACAGCTCGCTAAATCTCTCCCAGGTTACCACACCTCTTCCTTCCAAATTCTTCTTAGCTTCCCACCAATAGTTCGCCTCACCCTTCAGAAGGTAAGTGGCGAAAACAGTCTTCTGCTCTTCAGCGACACCCAGTATCTCGAAAGATTTTTCCATTTCCTTCAGCCAGGCCCTTGCCTCGACAGGGTCGACAGTTCCTTTAAATTCTGGGGGTTTCAGGGATTTGAAGTTCCGGAAAGCATTAGCATTAGCATTCTGGGGTGGTTGCTGAACTGGGGGACGGTCCAAGTTCTGCCTAAGTAACTCCATGAACTGTTCCATAGGGCCTCCCCTAGGATGTTCTACCTCTCGGGTATCATCACCAGCTTCTTCTTCTTCATACTCAGAGTCATCAAACAAGTTATGATCGTTGCCTTCATTCTCACTCAGGTTGGCATTCTCCCCCTCATGGTTCTGGTGGCCTCCGGCTCCATGGTGGCTACCCTGGCCCTCAGAACTGATCGGGTGAGCTCGAGTGTTCATTCTTCTGGGTGGCATGATTCTGATAATAAAACAAGAAAGGGGTTAGGGTTTTCCAATAACCTGACAGCGTTTGCACGGGTCAGGAGCGTATCGTTCCTCCTCATAAGGGTGGAAGTGCAAAAGTTTTAATAATCCGAAGTTGGAGATAAAATGTCAAACATTTTTGGGGAAAAATCCCTTTGGGATGCGAAAACATTGACAAGAGTTTTCAAAACTTCGAAACCTCAAAAATATTTTTCAAAATTTCAACACTTTTTTTTTGAAAAAATTTATTTTTAAAGATTGTATGAACATTTTTGGAAATTGTAGAAAATAATTTGAAATCGCATATCGTAAATTTGAAACAGTATGGTTGTATTTGTGGCTTGTAGCAATTGTATAATCACAGTTGTATATCAAAACAGTAAAGCATGGCATCGGAAAGTAAAGCAGTTGAGGCAATATTAAGGAAACTGAAACTAAATAAGTACGGTACAAGGGTTATCACAAAGTTTGGATGTTAGAGCCAAATACATAGTTCCGATGTCAAAGTCTAGCAAAAGTGGAACAAATACAAATACATCATCCGAATAGTCAGGCTACACAAAAGTAGGCTATATCCGTACATACTACCCGAAGTCACATCTACATATCTGTAGGTCAGTCTACTCATCCACTGGTCAGAAAGGATACCACTGCACAAGTCAACTATCCCGCAAAATCGACACACTAATGTCATCTGAACCTAGGGGACTGAGCTATCAGTAACACATCACGGGGCCGCGCCGCGACGGAGCAAGGTCCTCACTCGGGCAAATGCACGACGCACAAAACGCCTAGCATCCCTAGCCTGGATCACTCCGCCCCCGCGGATCCCTAATCCAAGAATCATATCGCGACTCCTCATCTCAATCCTGTGGAGTCGAGCCCTAGTCCTCCTAGCAACAGCAGTCCTCATCTCAGCCTGGATCCTCAAGCGCGCCTCGCGCTCCTCCACTAGTGCCCGCCTCGCCTCGTTAAGTCGGGCCTCTGCAGATAGTAAGTCCCGGGTCAGGAACTGTACCACGTAAGCATGCTCAGTACCCGACACTGGGGGTAGGTCCATCGGTGGAGGTGGTATGACAGGAACAGGAGTAGGTGCAGCAGCAGCAGCAGGAGCAGGAGTAGTAGTAGGGGTAGGGTCAAGCTCCTCCTCGCCAGAAGTGTCATCCTCAGAGTCACCGTCCGATGAAACAGGGCTAGATGTCTATGGAGAAGGTGGTGGTGACACAACACGACCCTCGCCGGATCTCACACTCTCCTCATCAGTAGCTACAGGAGATGGGGTAACAGGCTCTGGCTCAGGCTCAGGCTCAAAGGGCTCCTCAACGGGATCCTCATCATCAGTACTCTCTATTAGTGTAATCCAGGGGCCAAGCTCGGAGTCAGCACCCATATCCTCCTCAGAATCCTCGGTCTCTCGCATCAGGGCCTCATCATGCTCTCTCTCGAAAGCCTCAGGGTCTGGTATCTCCTCCATCTACACAAGGGAAATAAGGTGTGTCACTAACCATAAAAGAAGGGTTTAGGAGTAGTTCCCTCACGGGCCTTAAAGTCAGGGCTATATCCGATAACCCGACTACAAACTCGATGAGAGTTCTAAGTATTATTAAAGTTGTTATTAAGGTTATCGTTATTGTTATTATTATTAGGGTTGCTTTCTTAAATTACTATCGTTTCTGAGAACTGTAACCTCGCTCTGATACCATTTCTGTGACGCCCCCAGATCCGGGGTCGGAGATCTAGGCGCTCACGGTCCATTTTCCATTAGTAACATACCTGTTCTTGCACATAATATATAACACAGCCATCGACCCCACAATAAACTCACACCACACTCACACACACAGGTTAGAGCCTCAGAAACGTCACACATTGATTAAACAGTAATAAAGTTATCAGAGTTATTACAGACCGAATTAATAGTATTTATGCTACCAGCAACACTTCGATATGAAGCGAAGTTGGTGGCTTGAAAGTTTGTTATGATACACTGCCTTGCACAGGTCATACTGATAAATAAAACGAACTAACAAAAGCTGCCAACCAATCCGGCTAATGGGGCCTACCGGTGGAATCTCAAGTGGTTGCTCGGGTCTAGTCACCTACTTTCGAACAGTCTGCCTGGGTCTTGCCATTTCGCTTAGCTGTTGTGTTTGTAAAATTTGAAAACAAGCAAGAGTGAGCGACTATAGCTCAACAAGAATATATGTATAAGGTAAACAATATAACATTTCATATGATTGGCAGTTGATATACTTGTTTGTTTCAATCAGTTATAAAATCACTTGTCATAGTTGATAAATCTCGAAGGTGCAACAATATGTGCCCTTGTTTTCAAAATAAACTTGCAGTTCTAGATACTGCATTGATTCAACATCTTTCTCATCAAAATAAAACACTATCAGCAACTTGGCACGAAAGCCTAAGAAGCAGTGTCAAAGCATTTTTCCAAAATGGAGGAATGGGACTTAAAGAAAACACAAAACCTGACATGGATTGACGATGATCAGTCGCCACATCCAAGTCCAATCATCCGCGGGTCTTCTCTAGGTAGAAGGATAGAAACTACATCCGTAACTATCCCTCGGGTGAAAAGTACATCCGTAATCACCCTCGATGAAAACTACATCTGTAATCATCCTTCGGCAACACCTGGGCCGGAATAATAAGTGATGGACCGCCTGGCTCACGGCCGCTTACACATCCCGGGAATCGTTCGTCAACGGTTCCCACACCGGCCAGAGTCCCTTTTTCTTTTCTTTTAAAACTTGGTTTTGATTGAAAACAGAGTAATTGAGGTTCGACATCAGTCGACCGATGATTCTTGAAATCATACAAGAAGCAGAATTTGATCGGGGGTTTTCGAAAATGTTTTGAGTTCGAAAGAGTTCGAGTTTGAAAGTATTAAAAAGTATCTTGGATTAACTTTGACTTTAAATAATGAACAATGATTAATAAATAATATTTTAAGATTTAATATTAATAATTAATAAAATAATTATTCGATAAAATAAACTTTTAATCCAAGATAGGGTTTCGAGTATTTACGAAGATATAACAATAGTTATTTGAGTATACGATACCACCCGAATGACCCTTCGGGTTTTCGCAATCTAGATACAATATAATAATAAACCGCTCCCTGTCAATAGTATATACGGACCGCTACGACCTCTATTGCTAGAGTCGTTGTCCGAAGAAAACATTTCAATCTAAGTTCAAGGGGTAAAAGCATACATGTACTTGTTCAATCTCAATTGCATCAATACTTCGATAAACATAGCATTTGATATAATTTGAAAACTACAAACACAACAGTAAAAGTCCTTGTATATGGATAAGTTTTGAAAAGTAAACTTGCCTTGGTTTGGTTGGGGTGGTCGAGCGTGCGGATTCGAACGATCTATACATAAACAATAATCGTTCGTTAGTACCTTAACAATATCTCTTTAATTACGGGGTTTAGGGGGGTACGAAATTAACTTAACGACTTCGTCTTATGACTCTCTAGCCCCACTATAGGTCCATGTCATCACTCGATTACGCTCGTCACTTACTCGACTTAATTTAGTTACCACGTTCGAATCATAACCACTAACCCTAGAATCATGTTCCACTAATCGACCTTTTTCCACTAACCCTCGACTTAATTTTACTATAGCATTTTTATAAAATCCAAAAATTCATATTTTAATCCAATTCCTTTTGGGTGGTCTTCACCACTGCATTCCATAC
This sequence comes from Saposhnikovia divaricata, assembly GCA_036435485.1. Taxonomy (NCBI): domain Eukaryota; kingdom Viridiplantae; phylum Streptophyta; class Magnoliopsida; order Apiales; family Apiaceae; genus Saposhnikovia; species Saposhnikovia divaricata. Next base: position 128,315,335 of record CM071596.1, on the reverse strand, counting down.
ATTCTCAAATTTTTCCATGATCCCACATATATTTTAAGGTGTTTAAACAAGGTTCACAAGGGGGTCACTTAATGCAGTCCATAGTCCAGAAACAAAATTCACTCCTCCGGCCATAACTAAAAATCTACACATCACCTAGCCATGAACCTTACATTTCCAGAAACTACATTCAATTATATTTCCAACAATATAAGTTAGGACATCAGGGGACATCATTTAGGGGTTCAAAATCGTGCTACAATATAGGTCAAAGTTCCTGGACAAAACTCAGCAAGCTCAAACTACTTAGATCAATCATTTTTCATACTTCCATAACATAATCAACACTTAATACACTTAGATCATGGTTCATAACACTCATGGAGATATATATATTAACCATAGTCATAAAAGTCACAATCTCAACATCAAAACTCAAGATCCATGCTATCCAATACATATACATCCAAGATTAGTTCTAAAACACATGGATCTACTACCATATCTTATAAACAATACATAACCAAAAGGGTTCATGATTTTTATACCTTCTTGAGTAGCTAAAGACCTTGGGTTAGCTTTACAACAACTAAGAACACTTGGATGAGCCCTCACAAACCTTAATCCTTCAAGATCTAAAAGATAAACAACTTTGGTTAACATTCCTCCAATCCTTCAACAATTTTTATCTCAAGATTCAATGGATGAAATGCTATGAAATTGTTAACATACCTTGTCTAGATGATGTAGATGACCTAGGAATTACGGCAAGATTTATGAGTGATGAAAGAGGGGAGGAGAAGAATTTTCTTCTCCACTTTGTGTCTTGGCCGAGAGCAACTACTAGGGGGGGGGAGAGAAAACGTTTGTGTTTTGTGTTTGTGTTTGTGTTGGGTAAATAATTGATGGTAATAGGTTGGGTGATACATAGCACATGTAAGCATAGGTAGTGTACTAGCAAGCATGGGTTCATGTACTATGTGTTCCCCTTTTTGAAAAAGTAACCAACTAGATACTATTTATCTTCCAATGGCCAACTAACTTGTTTGATTTCTAACCACTTGGTTGCATGGTCTTGCATGCAATACTACTCCTTGTATTATTATTCTTCCACCAATGCTTGTTATTTAATCTTTAATTCGTATCGTATCTTAATTAATCTCTCGTAATAATATTTCGTCGCGTAGAGATTTCCCCTATAATTCCTTAAGTACTTATTGTGTAAATTCCTCGAATGTCCATAAATCTCGTCATAATTCTTAATAAATCCTTTAATACTCTAACCATTCTCAAATCCAAGTTTTGTAAATATTAATAATAATAAGACTCCTGCCTTCACAATCTCCCTTTATATCTTACATAATAAATGCAACAACACAGTTTCTCAGATAATCAATTCTATTAATCAACAGGGATGACTAGAAAGGTTCTATAATGACAATGTCACAAGATATTAAATAAAAGGAAATGTTACCAAAAATTAGGGTTCTTACAACCAACTTGTTAGGTCCAAACTAATAGGTCAAAAGCCAGCTATAGTGGTGTGTTGGCATGTAGTCTTGACAGGTCTAGAATCTTCTGAATAGACACAAAAGATCCTTGACTTACTTTTATTGTCATCGTTCTTTTGACTTGTGCTCCAAATGGAATTATTCTTTTGGCTTGCCTGAGCTCCTAAAAGGATTCTTCTATTGGCTTGCATGAAGTAATTCAAAAGAATTGCAACTTTACCAACATCAAAACAGCAAATATCTTGATCCCAATTTATAGTTAGTAGACCAACATATAATATAATCAAGATATCATTGCACATATATATCATTTATGTTTGTGCCTAAAGATGTAGAGGGTTCTATAAATGTGACACCAATTGTTAAAAGATATCAAATGTTAAAGATTGATACCAAATATTAAATTATAGGTAGGGTGTCATACTATGTCTTCCATGCTTGCTTGAGTGATGATACCAGTTCATACTAACCTGTAGAGATTTTCAATTATCTCACCAACTAGGAGTGCACTTGTTCACATTCCTCTAGCATCCAGATTCAGTAGGTCCAGATGTCCATTATGATCATGAATGTACAACAGGTGCCTGATATCCTCAAGTCTTGTCACTGGTGCTTCTTGTTAGATATACTGTCTTATCAGCTTGTAACCTTGCACCCAGTTTGGCTTTGTCCCTCATAACAATGCCTTGACATCATCCAGGTAGACTTCTGGTTATCCTTGTACCAAATACAGCCTTGTTGTTTGGTCTAGATACCAGCTTCCCTTTAATCTGCCTTTTGTACTGATTGAGATCATCTTGTATTGCAATCACTCAATCTGAATCTTTCAGAGCTTTTGTAGCTTTCTTGGTTTCTTCTAAAAGAAAACTAAAGAAATAATCATTAGTACTTGAAGCTCTGCTAGTCTTTTACTTCCACCATTAGAAACAATAAGAACTAGAACAAAGAGTTAATTGAGTCAACACTCTTTGTCTTGGCAGACATGTTCTCATAGTGTCCTTTGACTTTCAGTGTGGTGTTGAGTTGACTAGTTGATCCTCCAGTTGCTCCCCCTAAGCTGCTATTGGGTTTACATGAAGATTCTCTATGTTTTACATTGATTGGATCTGAATAATCATCACCATTGACAGCTGGGAGCTAGAAGTTGTTGAACATCACTAAGACTTTCAATCACCTTTTGTTGATTAATAACAATCACCCTGTAGGCTATTGACTCCATTGAGTAACAAAGGAAATTATCCTCTTGAGCATTAGCTGATTGCTAGGATGCTCACTTTCGATTTAATATTGCAAAACAATTTCCTTCATACTTATGGGGTCTTCCTAAAATTCATACGGATCAGGGTTTAAGATGTGATCAATCACCATCAGTGGTGTCTTGTCTTCAGATTGTCTGAACAACAACTTGTTTCTTGAGAGAAGTCATCAGTCATCATCACTAAGGTATATTTTTCATTGATGTAGAACTTCTGTGTGATGCTTCTTTGACTTCTCTTCATGACATGCCTCATAATTTTATTTTACTTTAATTCCAGATGAGATAGTCTCCTTTACTGATTCGATTTCCAGGAAAGAATCTCTTGATATGACATTCAGGTGAGAGAGCTCCTTATGTCATAGCTGAACTCTTGTCTGATGAAGCTTTAGATTTGACCTTGTTGACTTCACCTTTGACTAAGATTCCATGTCAGCTACAGATAAGTTCTCTTTCCTTAATCCTCGAACAGTAGGCTCTTCATCTTGTAAAAGATGCTTTATTACTGACAACATTCCTTAGCTATTGAATAGCCTTGACCCTAGGTCATACCCTTGCTGTTGTCTCCAAGGGATAAACCACTTGGCATGTCTTCACATTCACATTTGATAGCAGGGTTCTTTCTTCGATGATATGCTTTGAATAAATCAATAATAATGCATAATCGATTAACCTGTTAAGCCCTACATTCACAAATGGATAAAAAGTTCTTGGTACCCAAATTGTTTAATTGGGTCCAGATGGATTAGAGATTTCTCTTTTATTAGAGTTAACAACAGTTTTAACCTTAACATGCTCATTCTTATCTTTGACTGACCATTATCCTTTTTAATGTCATTGACAAAATATTCACTGAGCAAGGAGAATAATGGTTCCTTCCTAACATAAGGAGGACTAGCAGTCTGTACCTTATTGTTATTCTTAAACATGCTTTTTCTATGATCAATGCAAATACTAAGAAATGCATTTATGACATTTGAAATAAGCAGGCATGATAATAAGAATACATTGCATACATTCAGCATTAAAACATTGCAGATAAGAATTATGCAAATTAGGCATGTTATGCATTTTAGAAAATTCAGTACTATCTACTTTAACCTATGTACACTTGTGTAAAAGGTAGCAAATAGATTTACAGATATTCAATAATTTTCTAAACATGCATGGAATAGAAGAATTAACAATTAATCACTAATTCTATCCAATCCATTCCTATTGTTGTATTATATTATATAATCTCTATTACCTAAGTCAGTTTTACAAATGACTTGATGTTCTACTGACACCCTAGGAAATTATTCCATCTTTTAAACTTTTTAAATCTTAACAAACAATTCAGAATGAATAAGCAAATCTTGTTCTACTGGGAATCCTGAAACTAGCTTAAGCAGAGGTCATATATGCTTGACATATATCATTTAAGAATTGAGAGATATTGTCTAAGGAACACTTCTAACTCACTATTGCAATTAATTAAATTCAACAAATATTCATACACATAATAAGATCTTCTAACCAAAGATATAATAATTAAAAACTAAGATCTTAACATGCTTTGAATTTCTGAGAATTACATATTACACTAGTTCGAAGAATTGATACTTGAGACATGTGAGGTGAATCATCTTTAGAGATTGCTATGAAGGCAAGATATTAATTATGCTCTTCTCATCATCATCTGATCCATCCCAACTCTTTTCTTCAGCAAGATAAGTTCTGCACTGATGCTTCTGTTTCATCTCATTTAATGAATCCCTATTCATCCTTGTCTGTCAGAATTCTGTACCATGTTGCACACCTTGATAGTTACTTATCACATAAAACATTTCATAACTACAACTATCATGTTTTGTTCTTTCCACCAACTCAGTCTTGTAGCTACCTCTTGAACTGTATCCTGAAGAGTTTCTACTTCGGAATAGATAGGCCTAATTCCTGGATTAAACATTTGTACTCTTTCTAAATTAGTAACTCTTCATGTATGTTCTGAGGTTCCATCATTAATTCCTGACTGAGATGTCTAACTGTCTAGTTCATTCTCAAACCTCCTTGATTCCACTTTTCTAAAATCTCTGTTGATTCCTTGAAAGATATTTCTTGGTACAATCCACTAAGTGTAGTAGATGTTACATTGGAGCAATCCACTTAGTGTTTGTATATCACAGAATCAATAGACTTAATTCAAATCTTCGAGAAAAATTCTATCTACTAAAACCTCTTCCATTCCTACTTCTGTAAAACCAGTGAATTCTGTGGATATAATTTTGAGGAGCTTTCACAAATTTTTCTTCAGTACGTAGAAATTAATTTCATTCAAAAATACATTTTCTTCAAAAGATTCAAATCATCTTTGACAATTCGTAGGAATCTTCAACTAACAACCTTCTTAGAACTATTGGCTTAGAATAAATTCAAAATATTTAAAATTCAAAAACTTCAAGGACTCGAAAATTTTTTGAGAAATAAAAAATCTGAAAGTAAGTTCAAATTAATTAAAATTCGAAATTAGAGTCAAATTAATTAAGAATTAATTAAAATTCGAAATTATCAAGAATTAAAAATTTTGAAAATTAAAAAATTTGAAAATAAAGTCAAGTTGTTTAAAAATCAAAATTTCAAAGAATTAATCATTTCAAGAATTAAGAAATTCGAATATAAGTTAAGATTACTTAACAATCAAAAATATCATAAAATGAAAATTTTTGAAGATTAAACAATTTGAGAATAAATTCAATTTAATTAACAATTGAAAATAAACTCATATTGTTTAAAAATCAAAAATATCATAAATTGAGAATTTTTAAAGGTTAAAGAATCCAAAAATAAATTTAGATTATTTAAAATTCAAAAATCTCAAAATTGAAAATTTTGAAAGTTAAAGAATCCAAAAATAAGTTCAAATTATTTAAAGTTCATAAATCTCAAGTATTGAATTTTTTGAAGGTTAAAAAATCGAAAATAGAGGAATTGACTTTTTGGTCTAATACCGGATTTAATTTCTGTATGGGTCAACAAACTCGAAAACCAATTGGAGGACCACAAAAATAAGGATCTTGATTTGTGCGTCAATCAAAAGGCTCTGATGCCAATTGTTAGGTCCAAAATAGTTTGTAGAAGGGGGGTTGAATACAAACTATGTCGTTTAATCGAATTTGCTCTTTTCTTAAAATATTAAATCAAGAACAAATTGATGCGGAATAAAACGAATACCGATATTCAAGTTGAATATAAAATTTATATTAACTTGATGGGGTGTGTCTAAATACACGGGTACAAATTACAATGGTTTGATGACCAACTAATTATTACAAATTCTATAGAAAATTCGACATGAACTTTTCTATATTTGTAATAAAAAGATCGAAAGCTAAAAGCAATTCGAGAGATAAGTTCTAGGAGTAAAAACTCGCTAGATAGTTCCAACGTTACAAGTAAACAATTTCTATCGGTTCATATTTAATGATACAGCTCAGAAATAATTTACAGGAATTTATTTGAAGAACAGAACTATTTCACTTGGTCTTTCTCTTTTCAGCTCGGGGAGAATTTGTGAAGAATGTGAAGTTGTGTCTGTTGCTCTCTCTTCTATCTGATTGCTTCTGCCTCTTTTATAAGATATTAACATTTTGTATTGCCAAGACAATCGGCAAGACAATCAGAACCACCAAGACACTAAATTTGTACTGCCAAGACAATAGGCAATACAATCGGCAAGACAATCAGCTTCCACCAAGACAATCGGCAATACAATCGGCAAGACAATCAGCTTCCACCAAGACAATCGGCAAGACAATCAATTTCTGAGATATTTGTCTTGCTTTATCAATAATTATCATTCTGTCTGAAGCTTTTTCTTTTTGATCATTATCAAGACAATCTGATTTGAACTGTCAAGACAATCGTCAAGACAATCAAATCAGATTTTTATTCTCCTTTTTTAAAGCTTTTCAGAATAATCATTACCAAGACAATCAAAATATTGTCTTGTTAGTTTAAAAATAAACTAACAAGACAATCGGTAAGACAATCTATTACCACCAAGATAGTCGGCAATACAATTGAATTAATTGTATTCAGTTAATGGAACCTGGCACTTGATTCTTTAATCAATCAAAAACAAATACTCCACGCGCCTACCAACATTTACAAATTACTTTGGCCTATTTCGTCCTTATTAGGGGCAGCTCCGTAGACATGCCTTTTAACCCGCACAGCTTATAATCTTTAATTAATAAATAATTATTTTAATCCAGAAATTATAAAAATAAAAATCTAATATTATTAGATATTTATAAATATAATTTTCTAAATAAATAAAATATTTATTAATATAAAATTATTCTTAAACTCTAAACTGCGGTTACCTGAGCGTCTGAAACCGGACTCCTTTTGCTTAACAAAAAATATATCAATTCCAACCGGGGTTCCAGCTTTAAGAATATATCACCTTCCATTTCCTTGTGATAATTCTATTTTCTCATAACCCGTCCAGGTGTAAGCTACGGTCTCTTGAGGATGTGAAACCGGACTTTTTTTGCTTAACAAAAAATACAACAATTCTAACCGGGGTTTCAGCATTAAGAATATATCACTTAGATTTTCTTTATGATAATTCTTTTTCCTCGTAGCCTGTCCACTTGATAGTAAAATCATTGTGGTTAATGAATTTAACACTTCTGTTGCTTGCACAATGATTTTCTCTTTTACCAGTCTTGATAGCTTGAACCACTGAAGTTAATGACGAATAACCACTATTTAATGTTGACACTCGATGCACGGTCTGGTTCATGAGTGACTAACCGCAATGACTGTTCTTCATATATTGACTTTAAAGTTGTGGTTCATGTCTCCCTTTTCTTCACTCTTTTTCAAACCTTTATAATTTGTATTCTGCCACTGTAGGAACCTCTTGTCACTATAAATAAAACCCACTGTCTTGATTACTCCACTGATGCTTGATCAACTGAATGAAATTCTTCAAGTGTAGTATAACTCAAAACGGTAGATTGACTTTGTCTTCTTTCTTTTCTGACAGATAATACAATTGAGATTCCTGTGACAGTACATATACTATTTACTATTACATTCTTGTTTAAGTTGAGTTGAATCCTCGAAATACAAATAGGCTACATCATATGCCTTTCAGCATTTAATTTTGTATGTGAATTATGTAATTTATGGAGGTCATGGAAGATGGCTTTATGAGGTATTAAGTACCATTTATGGTGATTGGAGCATACAAAATATATTGTGATTGGTGATTATTAGTAACAGCAAGCATAAATGGACTTAGTGTGAAGATGAGATGGGTTATTGTACACGTATAACGTATAATGAGTCAAACACTTTTAATTAAGGATGTAGAGCGGGCCTGTTCAGAGGAGGAAATAGGTGGGGATAATTTGACAATTGAATTTAGCCAAAAATTAACAGAGATTGATCGGCATGTTGCATGTTGTGGTTGCCATGAGTAAGAACAGATTTGACTAGTCAATAAAATTATATAAGATTAGAAAGATAATTATGACTAATTTTGTACTTTTGATAATCAATATTTATTATTGGTGACCATAAATGTTGGCATATTTTTACCATTTTTTGAGGTCATAATTGGTGGCATATTTATACCATTTTTGGAGGCCATAATTGATGGCATATTTGTGCTTTTAAGAAGCAATTTAGTATCATTAATGATGACTAATATATTTGATTTTATATATAATGACGATTTATTAGAATTTTATTTTTTTGTATTAATCATTGTATTAAAATATATATCTAATCCTATCTAATAAATATAAGCTACTTGAGGTTTTTATTGCTCATAAAATTATTTTTGTTCAATTTATTTCTGTTGTCGTAATTATGCTTTAATATTATTAATTTATTTTAAGATTAGAATTTTAAATGTTTAATACCTTTTGATATTTGTATTTGTATTATTATTAATTCTTTATCAATTATCTAATATTTAGTTAATTAACTAACCAAAGGGATTCCCTTTGGTTAGATAATTGTTAATTTTCCTAAAATATTTTATTTTTATATTATTTGTTATTTATGGTATTTTTCCATATTAAATATTATATAAAGAATATGTTTACTGATATTTTTCACAATAATTTTATTCCTTTTCTTTTGGATGTTTCAGTTAAATGGAATTTGAGATGGTTAGATGCAGAGGAGGACATCGAGTGTATAAATCAAATTATTGATGGCGGTTTGTTTGGTGACTTGTAGTTTAATAGAAACAAAGAAGTCAAGTTCTGGCAAGAGAGAGGACAAGTCTTTGAGGATAATTTATGGCAATGGGGACTCACAAAAGCAACAAGTTCTAGTTATTTAGTTACCATTTTGTATAACGATGTATTCTTGTTTTTAAGGGCACTCTTTTTCCCCCTTGAGTTTTTTTCCCATAGGGTTTTGCTCTTGTGGGGTTTTAACGAGGCCCTTATTTGTGGGATTCTTCCTTTCAGACTTGAAGGTGTTATTGTCTAAACATCCAGGGGCAACATGCGTGCCCTTCGGTTAGATGATGAACTTTCTTGATCGAAAGAAACTCCTTATTAGGATATTGTATTCCCATACAATTCATTTATGAAATATATTTCATTCCTGACAAAAAAAAAATTATAAGTTGACTTAATAAATTGAACCGACTTTCCTCATAAATTAGTTTTTATGAACTGATAAATCATAATCTGACTTATAATAAAGTTGCCAAGCAGACCCTGAATATCTAGGAAGCGCAATATCTGAATTAGTTAATATATGAGTATGAACTAGATTTAATGTCAATACAGTATGTATATGAAAATATATGAGTGTACCACATCATGCGGTTAATTAATTAGAAATGAGGAAACATCATGCGGTTAATTAATTAGAAATGAGGAATTATTTTAGAATCAATCAGATTTCATTCCTAAATTTTAGACCATTCATATCATATTAAAATTTTTCTTATTTATCTTTTTATACACTCTTTACTAACTGTAGTTAGTTAACAATTCTAATTAAAATATAATAATTATTTAATTTAACATGCTTATATATATTTTTAAGAAAAAATATTCGATAATAAATTTCTCATATAATTTATTTTCACTTTTATTGAATAACAACTATATATTTACGGAATCATAAAAATATTAGTATAGAAAGTAGCAAGGTACCAATATTTAAATAGAAAATTATGTCCTAATAAATGGGGAAAAAATCACGCTTCACTCCCCATTAATTTTTATGGAATTCCATCATGTGTGGTAATTTAATTTATTTTATCCTAGATAACAATTCAATCTCATAATCCAGTCATAAAATTGAAAAATAGCAATCCGATTTCGTCAAATTATTTTTAAATATCAAGTAACATATCGTACCCTCAAGCCATTATCTAATTGTCTACTAATAAATTAGCTTGAATATACTCTAATTTGTTACCCATACTTCATAATATAAATATATAAATGCTACAATGATTACTAATATATCAAATATTCTTTTATTAATTAATGAATAATAAAATTTACTAAATTACAAATATTTATTATTTTTTCAAATTTTCATACTTTTTAATCTGTTTTAAGCCAATATGTTCTACTATAATTAACCAAACTTATTCAAAAATCTTGATTTTTTTACTACTTTTATATCAAGATAATTTGAAAAATCAAAATACTACTTTTAGTAATGAACATTAACTTATGAAAAGATTTGTATTTAATTTTTATTTGGTTCCTTCCTATTTTCAAATAATTATAAATTTAGGGACTCTAGTAATGCAAATTTATTTAAAAAATGCTAGTTTAACAATATACATAAAATATTTAAGTAATGATCCGGATGGTACGTATTGGATCATATCAGAATTTACATACCGTAATTTTAATTTTACATTAATTTTATAATATCTGATATATGATCTAATGTCATTACCAAATCAACTTCCAAAAGTATTACAACCAGTTTCCAAATACCAATGTTAAAGGCTAAAAACATGAAATTGTAACCATCAAAATATCATAAATAAAGATAAATTATTAAATATAGATTTTCATCATGAAATCGTAACCATCCAAAAATAATAAATAAAGATATATGATTAAGTATAGACTAAACTCTCCTACATACATTTTAGTTGATCCAACTATATATCTTTTGAAAGTAATATGAAAATTATATTTAATAAATTATTTATTTTTTACATAACTTTACCTTTTTCTTCAATTTAATTTTTTTTCATTGTTACTTTATAGAACTTTTTTGAAATATTTTTATTATTTTAGTTTCAATTAATTAAGTAAAAAAAAGTGAATTATTTTGGGATTGAACACTAAATTTTAGGCAAATCGCATTAAGCCCAGTATCTCCCTAACTGTCCTATTTTTTAATCAAAGTTAAACCAATTAATCATCGTGTAGTTAACTAAAATTATGGTAAAAATCTCACTAATATACTAGCTTACTATTCTTTGGTTAATGAACTAAAACTATGACAAAAAACTATACTAATTATTTACTTTTTTTTTTTTATGAAAGGTGATAATTCAATACATAAAAGCCATATGCCATCTATAAGAATGATCGAATCGATCAATATAGAACAGGATGACACGCTCGTCTTCATAATCAAAATGAGACAAATAAGCCGTGTGAAAAATGTGATATATCTATAAATACTTGCTCTACGCTCAATATCTTCGCCAAAATCCATTTGAGCTACCGACCACAAATGCAAATCCGAACAAGCTCTTACCGTTGAACCTGAACCAACTCTCACAAAAGAAGGAGAGAAATCCACAACTCTCACTAAGAAGAGAAATTAAACTGCAATTACAACTAAAAAACCAAACTGCAATTCCAAATAAAACTTAGATCTGCAAAAACGAAACCACAACAAGAGATAATTGATCCGCACACAGATCCAAAACCTGATTGAATCGAAGAAGAACGAAAATCCGGAGTTTCGATGATATAGATCTAGAAAACAAAACCAAACACCCTAAATGGATATAAACTTTAACCCAAAATATGAGATTATTAAAGAAAACAGAAACAAAACAAATAAACTAAAGGATTTGGGGCTTTCCATTTGAAAAACCAGTGGAAGCACCACCGATTTGATGAGGAGTAGGCGGCTGGAAGATGGATGGAAGGGAGAGAGATGAGAGATACTAATTATTTTACTTTTAATTATTTTTATTATGTTAACCACTATTTAATAATGCTAACATACGATACTTTCCTTTTTATACAAAATATCTTCTACTCAGAGATCTACTTAAAAATATCAAACTTACCCCTTTTTAATATGATGCATTGAATAATAATAAATTTATTTTTTTTGAGCATCACAGTCACACCATCCTCTTTGTCACACCATTTTCTTTGACAAATAAAAGGAAATTGCCTATTGATAAATTCTTTTTGATAAAATAATATTATATTGATTATTCTTTTATCATTTTTTTTTTAAAAAATTGATCAAACATGGAAGATATACTTTTCTAATATTTATTTTTTTTATTTTTTTTCTTTAAATTTGGTTAACTAAATACATACTTCATAAAATAAAAGTAATTAAATACCAAAATGGCTACTGCTATATAGTCAATATCTTTTTAATTAATCCTGACAATAAAAATCTTTTTAATTAACCAATTATAAATTTTACTGTATTAAAATATTTGTAATTTTGCTAATTTTCTTTAGTTTATTTTTTTTACTAAAGTTAAGTCAACATATTTTACTATATTTAATCAAAATCATTCAATTTACTACTCTTTTATCAAGATAATTAATCAAAAAATTATGTAATACTTTAAATCAATAAAAAAGGAACTTATGAAAAGATTCGTACTATCTTTTCAAAATTTATTTGATTCCTTCTTATTTTTAAATAGTTATATAGTTAACGTCTCCGATATAATGCAAATTAATTTAATAAAAATGTTATGCTAATAATATAAATAAATATGATATAAGTACTAATTGAGTCAATATATATTCGATCATAACAAAATTTATATAACGTTATCTGAATTATACATGATTTTATAACTATAATCTAATTTTAGTACCATGAGGCATGAATTAGTCACGATCCAAAAGTATTACAAATCAATCGTCATTGTTGGAAGTGAATAATATGAAATTGTAATCATACAAATAATAATAAACTAAGACAATTTATAAAGCATGAAGATATAAAACTCTCTATCAAATTATACATATTACGATAGTGATATGAAAATTCTAATTAATAAATCCTTTATTTTTTTATTCATAATTTTTTTTTTGGGTATAATTTCGATGTTTTTACATCAAGACTTTAAAGACAATCTTTTTATAATGTATTTATTTTTATTTTTTGGCAAGAGATACATATTCTTAAAAAAAATATATAATATCAAGAGATTGGATCCTTCACTCAAAAAAATTATCACCTAATCGAAGGCACATAACTACATAAGTTTTCCCATGAAATTTAGACAATAAAACTTTAAAGTCTGAAAAGTGAAAAAATGCACCTCAAAAAACAAGATCAAAATAGAAATAAATATAAAAATTATTAAATAAATTATTTTTAATATTATTAAAATACCAAAATAAAAAATCTAATCAAAGGTTACATTTCTGAACCCACTTTATTAATCGTTGTTTGTTAACAATTCTAATTAAAATATAATAACTAATTAATTTAATAAATTCAAAGTTTTTCATTTTCATGAAATCACCAGTTTCAGGTAAAAAATCATTTGTTCTCACGATTGTCATTTCATTTTAATAAGTTCTCATTGGAGTAAATAAATATATATACAAGTTTTTATAAAGTTATATAAATATATATATTTGAAAATGTAAATAACTTATGTATACTTAATAAATATGCACATAAAAATCTAATATATAATTAAATATATTTAAAATTTTATATAATGTACACGAAACACGAAATTCGAATTTATGTATACACGATTTATAAATAATTATCATATATTACTCAATACTAGACAAACAAACATATAATTAAATTAAACAAGAAAGGATTTGAACTCAAAATCCCTCCGTAGATCGAGCCTCCCTAAACCGAGCCTAAGATACTAAGTTTTGTAACCAGCTCACCTGTCACATTAAAGTTTAGATAACTTAGGTATTTTTTATTTGAAAAATAATAATTGTTCATTAATTGAAGGTCATAGGACATCAACTAAAATAATCAGAATTCAACGAACACAATCAAATCAGGATTTCTGTCATCCAAGCTACGATAGTTTGAGTAGATTATTTGTTATGTTACATCTCTGCTCATATAGCTGATGTATAAAATTTTTTGAGAGATAATCTAACAGTCTATTGTAGTCGTGAGGAATAGAGATACAGTCTATTCTAGTCGTGAGCAATAGAGTAATATACAGTTTGCATCCCAACCTTCTCAACAAATGAGTTTCGACATACACACTTTCATAAAAATAATATGCATCCCCTAACTTTGAAAACATGGGCCAGATTGCATTTCATCCATCTTTTTTCATTAAACTACACCGTTAACATCAAGTAATGAAGGGTTTTATAGTCATTAGCTATTAACAATAAAAAATGACAAAAAAAAGTAAAAAATCATCTGATTGTAAAAAAACGTATTGTATCTGATGCGATTAAATAATGAAAGGTATTTAAACGTATTTAAAGAATCGATCATAGTTATGATTCCATACAAACTAAACAAACAAATCAATAAACTAATATAATAAAATTTGATCTCGGCTACTAAAACAACTAAACTCTCACAAGAAGAGAAAACAAAATCGAAATATATGGGTAGAAAAAATCACTAAAGGGTACAAATACTCTCAATAAAGAGGATAATTATTAGAAAATTAACAAAATTTACAGAAAACAATAAAATAAGAGCTTATCATTAACCAAAAAATCTGCTGACAATCCTATGGAAGAAAAAATTTAAGATTTCTGGTGAGATAGATAAATGAGTTACTTAACAATAACTAACTTGATCGATAAATATAAAATAATATTTTTTTAAATGAACATCGTCTTTTATAAAATATATGCATAAATTTTGGTTTAATAATATTAGTGTAATTCGTACAAATGAAGGTGTACATACTTTTGTGTTTAAATTTTTATATTAATAAAAAATAACTCAAATTTATATATAAAAAATGTCAAAAGTTATCATTCGGTGCATAGCACGGATGAAATGCTAGTATACTATTATAAATGTGATTCGATACAATTGGAATAGCATTATCAAAATTTTAGAATGTAACTCGCATCACATCCCATAATTTGCTAAAAACTCACCCGTAATTATATGACCAAAATTAAAAATGAGTTATGAAATTATATTTTATATATACCTTAAAATTCGTATTAATTTATGAAAAAAATTGTAAAAATATGAGAAGAATGGAAAAAGTAATATTTATTATTTAAATTGATAATTTGTTTATTTGAATTAAGAGTCTCATTTTCATGGATAATATTTTCTTACGTGTTCTTCCTATTTCGAACTTTCATACACTTTATTTTCATTACTCATTTTCGATTCTTTCATGGACTCAAACATCCCATAAATTAAACCAAAAAAGAAAAAAAAAGGTTACTAAGTATTTTCTCCGTCCCTCTTATCCCTCTCATCGATCAGTATTTAACATAACTATTAAATATAGTAAAAATTTGGTCTATGCGGTAATTAAAAATTACTATGTGATATGGGCTAAAAATAAACCCTAAAGACACATTTAATGTTGCATTAATTAAACCCGGTATGGTCCAAACGTCGGGCCCACCAACAGGGTCCAAAACCCTATTTTAAGTATTAATTTCGTAATTAATATTGAGGGATAATTAACAGCTGGGAAGTACAAGTCAAATAAGGATATTATCTCTCCAAAGAGTAGCCTCCAAGGCACATAGTCATACAAGGAAACAGACTTCTACAAGGAAGGAGTCTAGAACCTTCCTCAAGGCTGACTTGCCCACTAAGTCACCTAACCCTACTATAATCCTCAGGCTTCTCAGCCTATATAAAGGGTCAGACCCCTCACCCTAGAACTACGTTTTTTGGCTTGATCTTTGATATTCATCAAAGTACGTAGGCATCTTGTGAAGGCAGATTCAGCCACGAGCACGAGAGCAGCCATTAAAGCACGAAGCTCACACACCTTTGCATTAAATACACAAACCTTAGCCGCAATACTAGTAACCTAGTTTTTATTCCATAACATTTGGCGCCGTCTGTGGGAAGACATCATCAACCATGGTTCAAACACGAAAAACAACACCAGTTGTAACTGAGGCCGTGCCACTCAGCTCTGCTCCACCCCTGACCGAACAGGCTCCCCTAGCATCAGGGGCGATCATGCAACAGGCTCCCCCAGCATCAGGAGCGATCATCCAACAAGCTCCCCCAGCATCAGGGGTGATCACCCAGTCTCAAGTTTCTCAACAATCAGGGGCGATTCCCCACGTTGAGAGTACGCTGCCTCTGATCGACCAAGCAGGACGAGGAACCAACCCTCTTCAGATTGTGGTCTCTCCTCTTTTTAATCCTGACAACCCACCACCAGGGGTACAGATCCATACCACGGATCTCCCCTTGAATACTAACCCGAGGTATGGTCTGCCTAACCACCCTCTAGCTGCTCGGGGAGCAGGGCCAAGCGGGATGCAAACTCAGGATCCATCCTATATTAGAGGATTGGGTCCTTATCAGGACGACTACTCTGGCCCCTATTCTGATGATTCGTCATCTGAGGATGATGATCGTGATGAACATCCAAGGAGGCGACGTGTTAGCAGAGAACCTCGGGCGAGGACCCAAGGAATCCATGATGGACCTCCACAAACGGCTGAGGAGAGGATTAAGGCTCATGAAGCTGAGATCCAAAGGCTAAAGGATGACATAGCAAGGGAACAAGCAAGACAGAGTCTGATTCGACCCCCTCCAATCTCAGGAAGGATTCCCGTTATAGATTTGGAGAGGTCCTCAAGAAGACAGAAGAGGGCTGATGTCCCAACAAGAGAAGCTATGAGGGTGGAAATCCCCAGGAGTAACCCGAAGGATCTCATGCCACTTGGAGATCCTGATGATCCCACACCCCCGTTTACTGAGGAGGTGTTGAATGCTCATATTTCTAGGAAGTTTAAGATGCCGACAATTAAGGCTTATGATGGAACGGGTGATCCCGCAAATCACGTCAGGACGTTCTCAAACGCACTGCTGCTGCAGCCTGCAAGTGATGCCCTAAAGTGCAGAGCGTTCCCCCAAACCCTGTCGGGCATGGCTCAGAGATGGTATAGCCAATTGCCTGCGAACTCTATTGGCTCTTTTAAGGAGTTGAGTGCCGCTTTCGTTAGCCAATTCATTAGCGGAAAGGTGCATGAGAAGAGCTCCGCATCTCTTATGTATGTGGTGCAAGGAAAGAATGAAAATCTGAGGGATTACCTCAAGCGATTCACTAAGGAGACCCTAAATATCACTGATTTGGAAAATAAGGTGGCAATGGTAGCCCTGGAACACGGAACCACTGACCTCTTCTTCAAGAGATCATTGGCGAAGCGTCCCCCTGAGAACATGGCTGAGCTCCAACGAAGGGATGATAAGTATATTAAAGCTGAGGATAGCTTGAAGAAAGAAACCACCGTAGGTTGAGGAGGAGGTGACAATGACTCCAAGAAGCGAAAGCAAGACCAGGACTATGATAATCAAGAGTATGATGCTAGGGACAAGTATCCCCGAACTAGCGAGGACTCCGACTCTGCCCCTAAGAAGAACCAAGGGTCAAGGTTCACTGAGTATGCAAGGTTGAATACTCCTAGGAGTCGAATCTTGTTGGACATTGAGAATGATAAGGATTTCAGATGGCCGAAGCCACTCAGCGGTGATCCCGCAAAGAGAAACCAGAATCAGTATTGCAGATTCCATAGAGACGTGGGGCATGACACTGACGATTGCAAGCAACTCAAAGATGAGATCGAGTTTTTGATCCGTAGAGGGAAACTCAGGCATTTCACCAAGGGTGAAGACCGTGGTAATCAGAGAAGAGACTATAATAAAAGGGATGACGATCAAGATCGCAACCCACAGCCCCGAGGGCCAGTAATCAACATGATCTCAGGAGGCCAAACTGCGGCCGGGACAACTAGGAACTCTCGAAAGGCTTATGCCCGAGAGGTGTTGCAGATCGTGGGAGAGGCCCCAAAGCGTGCAAAAACTGAGGTAGCGGTTAGTTTTGATGACTCAGACTTGGAAGGGGTGAAGTTCCCCCATGACGACCCGTTGGTCATAACTCCTGTGATTGGAAACTCGGAGGTGAAGCGAGTCTTGATAGACAATGGAGCTTCCGTTGACATCCTGTTTCATGATAAGTTTGTGAAGATGGGATACACTGATCCTCAGTTGACCCCCAATAACATGCCTATATATGGATTTAATGGAGTAAAATCCAAAGTTGATGGGACTATTCAGCTGCCTGTAACTATTGGGCAAGAGCCCAAGGAGGCCACTCAGATGTTGAACTTCCTGGTAATCAAGGTGGCTTCAACGTACAACGCTATCCTTGGAAGGAATGGACTTCATGCATTCAAGGCTGTTGCCTCAACCTATCATGTGAAGATCAAGTTCCCTACCAGGAATGGTGTTGGAGAACATAAAGGTGATCAGAAGATGGCACGAAGCTGTTACGTAGCCTCGTTAAGGCCTGATGGAGTCGGGGGGCAGGTCCTTCTGATTGAAGACAGGGATGTCCACAGTGGTAAGGAACACAAAGAAAGGTCAGCAGAGGACATCACACAGAAGCCTCGGACAGCCATTGAGGCTAAGGCGTTAACTGACTTTGTGGTTGAGTGTACCATTGGCAACCAAGAAGTCGGGGGGCAGGAGGTAGTACCCCGAGCAGGAAGTGAACTTCAGAATAAGAATGAGGAGACCAGAAGGAGTGGTGGGTGCTCTATTTTGATGGAGCATAAAAAACAAAATCAAGTGGTGCAGACCTAGTCTTGCAAAGGCTCAATTGGGCTTAAGTTATCCTAGTAG
Organism: Saposhnikovia divaricata; assembly: GCA_036435485.1. Classification (NCBI taxonomy): domain Eukaryota; kingdom Viridiplantae; phylum Streptophyta; class Magnoliopsida; order Apiales; family Apiaceae; genus Saposhnikovia; species Saposhnikovia divaricata. The sequence continues at coordinate 128,296,525 of CM071596.1, read as the reverse complement.
GACTTAGCTTCATATTTATATAGTAGAAGTAGAAATAAGGTTCATTAAAACCATTACAGAGCATGTTGCTCTTAGTAGGACAGTAGTACTCTATGTAAGGGTTGAACCCATTTCAAGTTATTAATGCAAGTTTGTTTTCCATTCATTGATTGTGTATATGCCAAGCACCTGATGTGTGAGTCAAAGATGACTAAGTACCGAAAATAAAAGAATACACAAATGGAAACAAACAAATGCATACCCCGAAGGGTAGAGTTAGGTTACAGCAGATAAGAGTTTAAGTCCTTGAAGGACCCTGGATAAAGACAAACGTTGAAGTCCTGATGGAACACCCGCTGAAGAAACATATTGCATAGCCCGAAATCCAATGGAAGGCTCATCAAGTGGGCAATCAAACTAGGAAAATTTGATGTTAAGTACAAGCATAGGAAGACCATCAAAACCCAGGCTCTAGCTGACTTCGTGGTTGAATATACCATTGACAACCAAGAAGTCGGGGGGCAGGAGGTAATAGACCAGGAAGGTCAGCAAGGTGAGAAACCCCTGGAAGAGAAGAAGAAATATTGGATGCTCTATTTTGATGGGGCATCAAAAACAAAAAGCTCTATTTTCATGGGGCATCAAAAACAAAAACCAGTGGTGCGGGTTAAGTTCTGCAAAGCCCCGATGGGTTCACACTCAAGTATGCCTTGAAGTTGGACTTCCAAACAACCTACAACGAGGCGGAGTATGAAGCTCTGATAGCTGACCTTGGACTGACAAGTGCCCTGAGGGTCAAAAACTTGAAAGTCTGTGGACACTCAAAGCTGGTAGTCTCACAAGTCAATGAAGAGTTTGAGGCTAGAAAAGAATATGTTCAAATATTCAAGGATACTTCCAGGTCCTGTAGACCCGACCATCAATTCGAAATTGGTAGCACTAGTTGATGTAAGCCGAAGGATAGACCCTAAAGCTCATCTTGAGACTGGTTGGCCCCTTGATAATGCCTTCAAGGTACAGAAACTGTTAATGAGAGTGTTGAGATAAGAGGTCCTTTACAATTCCACACTTGAGGTCTTGAACTTCAAATCTCAAAATTCAAGCCTTGATGGCCAACAAGGTTATCTGCCTCCAAACGAACCTGACAAGAGGCATCAGGCTACTTAAAACCTAGCCAAGGTTCTACAAGTATAAGAAGAAGGTTGGAAATCTAGAAGTAAGATAGAGGATTGGCAACCAGCCAAGGCACACCAGACTTAAAGTTGAGTGCTTAGTGGCAAGTGAACTTCTTGAGCGATCAACCGAGAAGCAAGACCTCCACTATATGAAGCAAGGGGGCAAGAACTAAGGGACTCCAACACCGAACGAGTTCTCCTTTTTAAATCAAGAACAACAAGTAGTAAAAACTATGAAAGCCACGGTGCCAAACAAGGTTTCCAAGAACTCTAGCTTGACTCCAATGCAAAGAATTTGGGCTCAAAAACAAGGAACTCAGGAACTTAAGAAATTTCATTCGATCTAACCGAGGCCACAAGGCCGAGGCACCTCAAGGAAGCCTCAAGGCCGAGTAGCCCTAACCGAAGTCCCTCGCGAAGGGCAACAACCGAGCTCGCCCGACCGAGCACCTCCCGAAAGGCCATAGGCCGAAGTCACACGGTCGAAGAAACCTGAAAGCAATTAAGAGGCCCTTATTTCGACCAAAATCCTGGTCGAGACGACCAAGAATCCTACTCGAAAAATCATTCGACCAAGCGAAAAATTGGTCTTTATTTCGACCAATTTCCTGGTCGAAACGACCAGGAATCCTGATCGAAAATCTGTTCGACCAAGAAGCTAGGAAGGCCCTTATTTCGATCAGAATCCTCACCTAAGGGTCAGCATTCCAGATCGTAAATCCTGACCTAAGGGTCAGCATCCTGATCAAAAATCCTGACCTAAGGGTCAGCATTCCTGATCGAAAATCCTGACCTAAGGGTCATCATCCTGATCAAAAATCCTGACCTAAGGGTCAGCATTCTTGATCGAAAGTCCGTCTGACCAAGCCAAAAGTTGGCCCTTACTTCGACCAAGATCCTGGTCGAAACGACCAGGAATCCTGATCGAAACGACCAGGAATCCTGATCGAAAATCTGTTCGACCAAGAAGCTAGGAAGGCCCTTATTTCGATCAGAATCCTGACCTAAGGGTTAGCATTCCTGATCGAAAATCCTGACATAGGGGTTAGCATTCCTGATCGAAAATCCTAACCTAGGGGTCAGCATTCCTGATCGAAAATCCTGACATAGGGGTCAGCATTCCTGATCGAAAATCCTGACCTAAGGGTCAACATTCTTGATCAAAAATCCTGATCCAAGGGTCAGCATCCCTGATCGAAAATCCTGACCTAAGGGTCAGGATCCCTGATCGAAAATCCTGGTCTAAAATACCACAAATTCTGGTACAAGAATTAGGCTATATAATGAAAATTTTTATGTGCCTAAAGTCATGAATGACCTCAATTCAGGATGAATTTCGAGCCAATGAGGCCAAAAATACGATCGTAAATTACGAAAATATTAGGGCTGAGGACCCCTCTAAAATTACAAAAATTATTATTATTATTATTATTATTAAAAATAATAATAATAAAATCCGGGTCAGATTTTATTCGAATGAAATTTTATCCGAGTGGAACACCTCCGAATAAGGGGCCAAAAATTATCCATATTTTGGGTAAAATAAATATTATTATTTGATAATAATATTGAAAAAAAATTGTTTCGACTACATTCCTGCTCGAAATGAGCAGGATTTCTGCTCGAGAATGTGTTCGACCAGCTGCCAAAAGAGGCCTTATTTCGACCAGCCTTGATCGAAAGGAAAAAAAAAATGTAGATGAAAAGCAAAAAAAAAAAAAAAAATCCGGGCAACCTCATTCCTGCTCGAAACGATCAGAATTCCTCCTCGAGAAACTGTTCGACCAAAACCAAACCATGTGCTTATTTCGACCAGGTTTATATTTTTATGGCAAAGTGTTGTTTAGTACCTGAAGTTGTGCTAAATTGACAAAATGATCCTCTAGTTTATATATTTAAAATTCAGCCCCTGAACTTTGTAAGTTGACATAAAAATTCCTAAATTATTAGGAATAAATAAGAAAAATATCTGTGGGTACATAAAAATTCCTAAATTATTAGGAATAATTACGAAAAATACTTGTGGGTACATAAAAATTCCTAAATTATTAGGAATAATTAAGAAAAATACCTGCTGGTACATAAAAATTCCTAAATTGTTAGGAAAAATTACGAAAAATACCTGTGGGTACATAAAAATTCCTAAATTATTAGGAATAATTAAGGAAAATACATGCTGGTACATAAAAATTCCTAAATTATTAGGAATAAATAAGAAAAATACCTGTGGGTACATAAAAATTCCTAGATTATTAGGACAAATTAAGAAAAATACCTGTGGGTACATAAAAATTCCTAAATTATTAGGAATAATTACGAAAAATACCCGTGGGTACATAAAAATTCCTAAATTATTAGGAATAATTAAGGAAAATACCTGCTGGTACATAAAAATTCCTAAATTATAAGGAAAAATTACGGAAAATTAATACCTGTGAGTACAAAAAAATTCCTAAAATGTTAGGAAAAGTACAGAAAAATACGAGGAAAATTATAGAAATATTTTCTCGACAAATTGAGCAATACTTCATGCTAATAATGCATAAAAGCTCTATGAAAGTATCGAAATTGTTAAAAGCAAGCACAAATTAAAGCCTCGAATAAGGCCAATCGTCGTAAACGTATAGGTCGCTCCACACTTTACAATCAAGACGATACTCGTGAAACACTAGTGTGAACCAAAATTCCCATATAAGGGTAGGAAAATTAAGAAGTCCCAGGTAAGGGATAAAAACGACCCCGAGTCTCGATTAAGGCAAATATAACTTCTACGAAAACCCGATCAGTTTTCCTAGAAGTTGGGGGGCAAATGATATGGGCTAAAAATAAGCCATAAAGACACATTTAATGTTGCATTAATTAGACCCGGTATGGTCCAAACGTGGGGCCCACCAACAGGGTCGAAAACCCTATTTTAAGTATTAATTTCGCAATTAATATTGAGGGATAATTAACAGCTGGGAAGTACAAGTCAAATAAGGATATTATCTCTCCAAAGAGTAGCCTCCAAGGCACATAGTCATACAAGGAAACAGACTCCTACAAGGAAGGAGTCTAGAACCTTCCTCAAGGCTGACTTGCCCACTAAGTCACCTAACCCTATTATAATTCTCAGGCTTCTCAGCCTATATAAAGGGTCAGACCCCTCACCCTAGAACTACGTTTTTTGGCTTGATCTTTGATATTCATCAAAGTACGTAGGCATCTTGTGAAGTCAGATTCAGCCACGAGCACGAGAGCAGCCATTAAAGCACGAATCTCACACACCTTTGCATTAAATACACAAACCTTAGCCGCAATACTAGTAACCTAGTTTTTATTCCACAACACTATGATAGCCTTAACTAGTTTTTTTCACCCTCAATCACAATTATTTATCGCATTTCATTAATAGTAATTGATACATGGTTAATGTTTTGTTTCCTTTCTCTCAGTTCTTGAAACAAAGTATATTACTTTTGTTAAAAATTCATTTTTATGTTTAACAGTAAAGAGATATATGATAATCGTTTAACTTAATATTAAAAAGAATATTGTTTGTTAATAGGATTAAATTATTTAAATACTAAAAAATAAATTTTAATAATTTTAATTCAAATATAAATAAGTTTTCTAAATGAGATAGAATTCTCACAAAAAAATTTCGTAACTTTCCTTTGTCATCAATTGTTGAGAAATTACAATTAAATAATAATTATTAAAGTATTATTGAATTAAAGATTTTTTCTTGAACTTTGTATGAGTTATGAAATTGTTTAAATCGGATTTTTGGATTTCTGGATAAAACAAAAACAATAAAGTGAGGGTTTAAAGTCTAGTTAATTCTTTTTTGCTAAATATAATGAATATTAATTTATTTATTTATTTTAGCACTAATTGTTTTTTTCCACTGATTTTTTCAAATTTAGAAATTAGTTATTTATGAAAATTGTCAAATAAAAGTTTAAAGTGTAACGTTGTATAAAATCATATTTCAAATTAAACTATTTTAATTAAAAATAAAAATAAAAAAATAGATGAAACCGCTGAATTTAATATAAAGGATTGTTCTATATTATAATAAGTGAATTGTTTTTTCAATAGCTCAAAATTCGGACTCTACCATCAACATATTAAAACAGAATATTTATATTATAAAATGAAAGCATAAATAATTTTTAAAAATTAAAAATAAAAAAATTAAGAAAATATCATAAACTAACATAACTATATATGTATATATAAATATAAATATTGTGCGTTGCACAAATTATAAGTTAATAACAAATAATTAATATAATTTTATTAAATTTACTAAAATCAAAACTTTTATTTGTACAATTATATATTTTAATAATGATAATTTTAAGTTATATATTACTCCCTCCGTCCCATCCAATTGTTAACATTTGGGATAAAGGTGTTGTGGAATAAAAAGTAGGGTTATCGAATGGCGGCTAGGGTTCGTGAGCTTCTTGCTTTAATGGCTGCGCTTGTGTTATCGTGACCTAATTCGGGTCCTCACAAGATGCCTACGTATCTCAGAGTTGAGAATCAAGCCAACGTAGTTCTAGGTTGAGGGGTCTGGCCCTTTATATAGGCTGTGGAAGCCTTAGAATTATAGTAGGTTTTGGAGACTTGGTGGATAAGTCACCGTAATTGAGGAAGGTTCTGACTCCTTCCTTTTAGGAATTAGTTTCCATGTCGAATTTGGTGCCTTGGAGGCTACACAATATCCTGGGGATATTCTAGGACGTTCTTAGTTTCTAGAACGTTCCTGATTTGTGGATCAGACCCATGTTAGAGATAGGCTTTTACCGGGCGTCCCCAGTTTGGGCCGTTCTTTTGGGCCTGACCATTAATTACGAATTTAGTGCCCAACTAGGGTTTCGGGCCATATTTACGGGCCAATAAATGTCACATTAATTGTGTCTTTAAGGGTTACTTTTCACCCATATCATTTGCCCCCCAACTTCTAGGAAAACTTGATTTCGTAGAAGTTTAAGGTCACACCGGCCCTACCAGGGTATCGTCTTACAGTGAAGTGTGGAGCGACCTACACATTCATAATGACTAAAATTCTCTCCCAAGTTAATACTTAAGAAAGTTAAACGTTCCTTGGCCTCTCGAACCTTTTTCTTAAGATTTCTGGGCCTTTCGGGAATAGGATTAGTGCCGTTTTGAGCTCGTAGACACTAATCCAAGTGCAATTCGTGCATAGGATCCTTTATCATAAATTCATTAGTGCTTTATTTCCCTCAACTTATCTAAGTTAGGGTCAATATCAGGCGGTCATTGCTCATAAGCTTTGATAAGGGCTAATTTTTAAGCAGAAGACGCTATTTTGGCCCTACTCGGGGCTAAACAACCCTAAACGGGGTTATAAATGCCTTGATTTAGGCCAACAAGTTCATACTTGATGTAATTACTATTAGGATATCCACTTTTAACCTTTGGATAGGTTAATTCTTGAGTGGAAGTCCTTAAACGTTGATAATTGAGGCTAATCACCCCCTAATTGCGATTAGCGAAGTCCTAACCCCAAATTTTGGAGTCAAGTTAGTTAAGTAGAGCTTCTTATAACCTCCTGGTTGCAAAAAGAATCACGTGAAAATTCTCATTTTTGAGTTGTCTAGGGAAGAAATACTATCCCCTAGAAGGTGTTTCAGGGTCTTTCAATATCCTTGGTTTTCTGAACACCCCTGGCATCTCCAAACCCAAACTTTGAAGTTGAGCTTATATGATGGGGATTCTTATAATCTCCTGGTATAAAGAAGAATCACATGAAAACATGCATTTTTGAATGTTCTGGAGGCGAAATACCCCATTTTTAGCTGATTTTCAGACCTGGTCTCGCACATGATCATAACACCTTCCAAATTTCGTGGAAACACTTGGCCACCTGCATAGGCTTGTAGAGGGCCTCACAAGGTTCTTGAATCTCAAATTTGAGCTCAAACGGAGCGTTTTTGAGTGTTCTGGAGGGTCATGAAAACACCCTAAACAACAGGTCCCCCGAAAGCCTTCCAAACACCCTACCAAGGTGGCCTGGTCGGCACACCCTGGTCGGCCATTCGGCCCATGGTGCCTGGTCGGCTAGGGCTGGTCTGCTGGGTCGCCCCCCCCCCCCCCCCCAATTTTTTTTTTTTTTTTTGAATTTTGGCCATTTTTTGGCTAGTTGACTTTGACTTTTGACTTTGACTTTTGACTTTGACTTTGACCAAAATCAAAACTTGTCTTAAACTCCCTTCCTTGTTCCTAGAAAGGATTTAGTGATACCTTGGTTGGTTTGATGACCCTTGGCCTCAAACAACCTACTTCTTGGTTTTCAGGACCTTCCGGGTCTAAACCTTTCTTGAACTCTTGATATCAAATAACCTTTGGTTAAACTATTTCCCTTGGCTTCCAGGCATTCTCATGTACCTATAATGGAGTGTTTTAAACAACCTTAGCCTTGCCTCACTTGTGTTGAGGGTCTTTACTTCTTTATTTGAAGATGTGGGGACTTCCCTTATTTTCAACACCTGACTTCGAGTTTAGGATATCGTAGTTAGTTTCTCATCCTAGGTTTTAAGCTTAAGGTCTTCACATCTCCTTCCTTGTTTGTAGGATCTTGTCCTATCTTAAGCTCATCATCCTTAGGCTAGCCTCAGGCCTTAGGCTTAAGCAATCAGGTTGATTCAGGACAATCAACCTCGTTGGCCATCTAGGCTTATATTTTGTGCTGGGATCCAAAACCCACATTCCATACTCTAGAGTAGGTCTTCTCATATCCTTAAAGATGTTAGCCTTTTAGCTAATCATCCTGCTTAGTGGCTTTAATCGTGGTTTTTAGCTTAATCCCCTGTTTAGGCTTGATAAGCATATATTAATCAACCTGGGAGGTTGTTAATTATATTGTTGCTCCTACCTGTATTTCCATTCGTTTCTTTCACATATTTTACGAATTAGATCGTTTATTTGACCCAATTCCGGGTTCACAGAGCCCTTTTCCTGCTATTTTCGGCTATTTAACCTGTAAACGCGGGTCGTTGGAAAGACGACCTGCTATTGAGGGTCATCATTTTTCTTATAAAAGAGTGTGGATTGAAGTCATTCTTCACATTTCCTTCTTCTTTCAAAGAAAATTTCTTTCTGTGAGCTCCCAAGTTTCAAGCACTTCTTTCAATTTCAGACAAGGCTGTAATGGCAAGTGAGGGTGGTCAGAACGCCTTAGTTCCTTCCAAGGGCCTTCTTCAGGCGATTAACAGGAGAACCAAAGACAAGAACAGAAAAGGTAAGGTCTTTCCTCCTCGTTATCAATTATCTTTATCTGAGCTCTTAGATGAGCCCGGGGATGTGTTTCCGAACAACGCGGAATTCGACTCTTTTATGTTCCCTAGTACTTTGGATGCGGGAGATATCAGGAACTTACTCAAATATGAATTCCCTGCTGAGATGAAGCTTAGAATTCCCACACCAGGGGACAGAACTTGTAACTGGCATCCTGAGAACTTGTTTGTGTACAAAGGTGCCATTGATGCTGGCCTTAGGTTTCCAATTCACCCTTGGCTTGTTAGGTTATTAGCTGAGGTTAAAATCAACCCCTGTCAACTATACCCCAACTCCTGGAAATTCATCTTCATTTTCATGGTTGAATGCATCAGAGGAGGCATCCGCCTTAGCATCCCGTTGTTTAGGCATCTATTTGCTTTTAAGAATAGCCCTATCACTAGGAAAGGATGGGTGAGCATCCAACACCGCATAAAATCTAGGATGATTATTGACGCTTCTTCTGTGCCTGATTCTTGTCATAACTAGAGGCACGAATTTTTCATCCTTAGATGGAAAGGAGGTGATTGGGGTAACTTTTTCAGGTCTAAATTTAATCACGTGACTGATGAGGGTGTTAGTGAGCTTCAACTCACAACTGAAGAAATATCCCAGCGGGATTGGCTTATTTCAGTCTTTCAGAAAACCCACTATCGTGAAGTTGTGACTGAACGTGCCTTGTTGGTGGCCGGGCTTAGTTATATCCCTCTCGAGGGTAATTCTTACTTTAACTTCTTTTCTTTCATCGTACTTGTTCTTATTCCAACATCGTTTCCTTTGCTTTGTTTGCAGTTGCTGAGGAGATTGACAACCATCCGAGCCGACTTCCCCATATTACCAAAAGGATGATTAAGAAAGCTGAGAAAGAAGCTAATCCTGAAGACGTACCGGCCCCTGAGTTCCTTCAGCATTGTTCGAAGGCGGGGAAGAGAATTAGGAGTTCGGATGGGAGCATGAAGACAGCATTCATGCCTGATTGGGGGATATGTGAGCAGGATGCTATCAGGGACAGCCACCTCCTTGCTCGAGAGTGGTCTCGGAACGCCATAGCCCCGGCCGACAAGGTCCATTTTGCAACAGCAACAGATTTAGAGGAAAATGAAAGCATGGGGGCATATCATGCCTATAACGTAAGTCGATCTCCTCTTCCTTTTCATTGTTATGGTTGTATATTGGCCGTCGTGGCTTAACACATTTTTTTATGGCATTTTTGTTTTGGTAGCTAAATGCTCACTTCCAGAATGCTATCCAACTCGGGAGATCCTACAAGGACAAGGAGAGAACTGCCCTCAAGGCTGTAGAGAAGCTTCAGAAGGAGTCTGAAGAATGGGAGGCTAAGTATTTCACCTCGGAGGACCAACTCTCATCCCTTAGGGGAAAGTATGCGGCTCTGGAAAACAGGACCCAGAATAATGAGAATTCCATCATTCAGAACTACTTAGGTTCAGACACTTTTCTTGCCTTCATTGATGAGCATGACAGGGAGGTCCAGCCGGACAGCATGACCATAGGTTGGGAGAAGGCTGTGAACAGGATTAGCCAAGATCATAAGGGAGTTGTCTTTCCTTCCTTTTATCCGAGTCCCTGGAAGGTGACAGAAGACGATGACCTTGTTGAAGGTGTTGGGACCTCCCCTGTGAGCAAACGTGCTTCTGGTTCTGGGACAAAGGGCATTCCTCAACAAGCAGGGTCTAGTTCTGGGAGACGTCCCTCAAGATCCCATCAGAGCGGGAGTTCAGAATGCCCCTTAGCGGGACGAATCCGTGAGCCCAAGTCGGTTAGTATCAGTAGCTCCTCAACCTCAACTTCCCGGAGCGAAGAAGAAGGTGAAGAAGAAGTCCCTGCTCAGACTGCTCCTCCAAAAACCAAGAAGCGGTTGGTGAAGACTGCTTCTATCAAGAAGTGATTGAGCCTTGCATGGCCTGTGTTAGCCTCGTGTGGCTTTAGTTCTTTTAATATCCCGTCTTCGATTATGGTCCTTCATGAACTTGTACTTTTATTCGTATGTGTGTAACTTAAACTTTGATTGTGCCCTCCTGGGTATTTTATCTACGTGCTTGTTTTCTATGTTTCATATGTTCTTTTATTTTCGGTACTTGGTCATGTTAGACTTACACACATCTGGTGCTCGATACATCACAAGGATTTACAGAATCATAGAACAGAAAACAAACTTGTATTGATAACGCAAAATGGGCTCAGCCCTTACATAGAATATTATGTCCTACTAGGAGCAACATGCTCTGCAATGGTTTCATATGAACCTTATTTCTACTTCTATTAGATAGGCTAAAAGCTAAGTCCTTAATAGGAGAGCTTTAAACATAGTAAACCTTGAGATTCGAGGCGTGCCAGGAGCGGGGTACCTCGTTTCCATCCACGGTTTCCAGCTTATAAGAGCCTCTTCCCAACGTCTTTCTCACTCTATATGGTCCTTCCCAATTAGGGGCCAACTTTCCTGTCTGTCCAACTCCAGAGACTTCAATTTTTCTCAAAACCAAGTCGCCTTGTTTGAAGAACCTTCCTTTAACCCTATGGTTGTAGTGAAAGGCTGCTCTTTTTTGGTGCTCAACATTACGGGCATTTGCTTCATCTCTGACCTCATCGATTAAATCAAGAGCAAGTCTCATGCCTTCCTTATTGGTTTCTTGCTCATATGCTTCCACCCTTGGAGATACGTGCGAAATTTCCAAAGGGACAACTGTTTCTGCCCCGTAGGCTAGCAAAAATGGAGTAGCTTCTGTCGTTACCTTGCAGGTAGTACGATACGCCCACAGTATAGGCAGTAATTCATCAACCCACGTGTTTCGAGATCGTTCGACCCTCTTCTTAAGTCCATCAAGGATAATTCGATTTGCTACCTCAGTTTGGCCATTAGCCTGGGGGTGAGCTACTGAAGTAAAACGAAGTTCAATGGCGTTCTCCTCACAGTATTTCTTAAACTCCTCATTGTTGAATTGGCGTCCGTTGTCCGTCACTAGGATTCGTGGGATCCCATATCTACAAATTATGTTCTCCCAGAAGAACTGGGCAACTTGTTGGGTGGTTATTTTTCCTAGCGGCTTGGCTTCAATCCACTTGGTAAAATAATCGATAGCCACTATTAGGAACTTCCTTTGCGCTGAGGCCACGGGAAAAGGACCAAGTATGTCCATCCCCCACATGGCAAACGGAATGGGAGAGTTAATTGACGTTAGCATCTCTGGTGGCTGCCTAACAATTGGAGCGTGTTTCTGGCATCTGTCACACTTTTTAACATAGCTTTTGGCGTCAGCCAACATTCCTGGCCAATAAAATCCCAGGCGGGTGATCTTATGAGCTAGGGCCCTGCCCCCCAGGTGCTGCCCACAGATCCCTTCATGAACTTCCCTTAATGCCTCTTCTGCCTCTTGAGGCCTCAAGAATTTCAAGTATGGGATAACAAAAGACCTCTTATAAAGGATGCCTTCAATCAAAGCATATCTCAATGCCCTCACCGATAGTTTTCGTGCCTCCGAGGCATCTTCGGGGAGCCAACCAGTTTCCAGATGAGCCTTGATAGGGTAAATCCAACAGCTTCCTACTTCAATAGGTGCCACCAATTTTGAGTTGATGGTAGGGGCCTTCAGGACCTGGTAATAGACGTTCCCTGCATAATTCTCTATTTCAGAAAAGGCGAACTTTGATAAGGCATCGGCCTTGACATTCTCCTCCCTTGGGATATGCTCTATACAGCATTCATCAAACTGAGTCATAACAGCTTTCACAACCCTTAGGTATTTTGCCATAGTTTCATCCTTGGCTTCAAATTCACCATTCACTTGTGATACTACGAGTCTCGAATCCCCGCAGACTTTAAGGTTCTTGACTCTCAGTATTCTGGCCAAGCCTAATCCGACTATCAAGGCTTCATATTCAGCTTCATTGTTGGTCGTCGGAAAGTCCAACTTCAGAGCATATTCTACTAAGAACCCATCAGGGCTTTGCAAGACTAAGCCTGCACCACTAGACTTTGTTTTTGATGCTCCATCAAAATAGAGCACCCAATACTCCTTCTGATCAGGTTCAAGCTCCTTAGCTTTATCTTCATCTTCCTTGTTTAATACTACCTCTTGCCCCCCGACTTCTTGGTTGATGGTACATTCAACCACGAAGTCAGCTAAAACCTGAGCCTTAATGGCTGTCCTAGGCTTATACGTGATATCAAACTCCCCGAGTTCGATCGCCCACTTGATTAGCCTTCCACTGGCCTTCGGGCTATGCAATATACTTCGTAACTGTTGGTCCGTCAGGACTTCAATCTTGTGTGCCTGGAAATAAGGTCGTAGTTTCCTTGAGGCTGTCACTAGTGCGAGAGCAAATTTTTCAATGGTCGAGTAATTCAATTCAGCTCCATGCAGCACCTTGCTCACGTAGTAGATGGGCTTCTGAACCTTGTTCTCCTCTCGAATGAGGACGGCACTCAGTGCTTGTTCAGATACCGCCAGATACAGGTATAGGGTCTCTCCAGAACTAGGTTTGGCCAACAACGGGGCCTTGGTCATGTATTTCTTCAATTGTTCAAAGGCCTCTTGGCTTTCTGATGTCCACACAAAATTTTTTACTTTCTTCAAGGCCTGAAAGAAAGGTAAACATTTATCGCCAGACTTTGAGATGAATCTTCCCAAGGCAGCTATTCTACCAGTTAATTTCTGCACGTCTTTCACGGAACATGGTGGTTCCATGTCGAGAATTGCTTTGATTTTATCTGGGTTGGCTTCAATGCCTCTTTTTGAGACCATCAGGCCCAAGAACTTCCCTGGCCCAACGCCAAAAGCACATTTGGCTGGGTTCAGCATCATCTTATGGCGCCTCAGCACTTCAAACGCCTCCCTTAGGTGTTCAATATGGTCAGCTGTAAGCAAGCTCTTGACCAACATATCATCAACATATACCTCCATGGTTTTCCCAATCAGGTGGGCAAATATCTTATTTACCAGTCGTTGATAAGTAGCTCCTGCATTCTTTAGTCCAAAAGCCATGACAAGGTAACAAAAAACACCAAAGTCAGTTATGAAAGATACCTTTGGGATGTCATTCTTGTGCATCTTAATCTGGTTGTAGCCACTGAAACCATCCATGAAGCTTAGCATCTCATGTCCTGCCGTAGCGTCTATTAGCGTGTCGATCCTTGGTAGAGGGAAGCAGTCCTTAGGGCACGCATCATTTAAATCAGTGAAGTCTATGCACATCCTCCACTTACCGTTGGCTTTCTTGACCATCACAGGGTTAGCCAACCATTCAGGAAACTGAATCTCCTCAACAAAACCAGCCTCCAAGAGTTTGTCCACCTCTTGTTTAATGGCCTCTTGCCTTTCTGGAGCAAACTTCCTCTTCTTCTGCTTAACGGTCTTCCGCTTAGGGTCGACATTCAACCTGTGAGTTATGAGTTGGGGATCAATCCCTGGCATATCAGCTGCTGTCCAAGCGAACACATCCTTATTTTCTTGTAGGAATTCAATTAACCTGCCCTTCATGGGTTCTTTCAGCGACGCTCCTATGTACGTGACCTTTTCAGGGTCCCTACTGTCCAGGGGTACAGGAACCAAATCCTCTGCTGGTTTCCCCCGGTGTTCGTCATCCCGAATATCCATGTCCTCAATCGGGAGGACCTGCCCCCCGACTCCATCAGCTCTTAATGCGGCCACATAACAACTTCGGGCCATCCTTTGATCACCCTTCTGTTCTCCAACACCATTCCTGGTTGGAAACTTGACTTTCATGTGATAACTAGAGGCAACAGCCTTGAACGCGTGGAGTCCGGTCCTTCCGAGGATCGCGTTATATGTGGAGGCGGCCTTAATTACCAAGAAGTTCAACATCTGTGTGGCCTCCTTAGGCTCCTTTCCAATAGTAACCGGGAGTTGGATAGTCCCTTCAACGCTAGATTCGACTCCATTGAACCCATATATGGGCATGTTATTTGGGGTCAGCTGGGAATCATTGTATCCCATCTTCACAAACGCATCATGAAACAGGATGTCAACAGAAGCACCATTGTCTATCAAGACTCGCTTCACCTCCGAATTTCCAATTACAGGAGTTATGACCAACGGGTCGTCATGGGGGAACTTTACCCCTTCTAAGTCCGAGTCATCAAATCCGATCACTACTTCAGTCTTTGCCCTCTTCGGGGCTTCTCCCACGATATGCATCACCTCCCTGGCATATGCCTTTCGAGAGTTCCTTGTTGTTCCGGCCGCAGTAGGACCTCCCCAAATCATGTTGATGACAGGCCCTCGTGGCTGGGGGTTGCGATCACGATCGTTATCCTTTCTATCATTATAATCTCTTCTATCATAATCTCTTCTTTGGTTCCCACGACCTTCACCCTTTGTGAATTTGCTCAGCTTTCCCTTGCGGATCAAGAATTCAGTCTCGTCCTTGAGCTGTCTACAGTCATCAGTGTCATGTCCAACGTCCTTATGGAACCTGCAGTATTGATCTTTGTTTCTCCTTGCGGGATCACCCCTAAGTGGCTTCGGCCATCGGAAATCCGCATCTTTTTCAATATCCATCAGGATTTGACTTCGAGGAGCATTCAACCTTGCATATTCAGAGAACCTTGGCCCCAAATTCTTCTTGGAAGCAGAATCGGAGTCCTTGCTTGTTCGGGGGTATTTGTCCCTTGTGTCATACTCCTGCTCTTGCCTTCGCTTCCGGGAGTTTCCGTTTCCTCCATTAGTGGTGGGAGCTTCCGTCTTCTTCATGCTTTCTTCTGCTTTTATGTATTTACTTGCCCTCCTTTGGAGCTCAGTCATGCTCTCAGGGGGATGTTTTGCCAACGACATCTGAAAGTAGGGGTTCGTTGTTCCATTCTCCAAGGCTATCATAGCTACTTTGTTCTCCAGATCCGGGACATTCAACGTCTCCTTAGTGAAACGCTTGAGGTAATCCCTCAGGTTCTCGTTCTTTCCTTGTTTTACTTGCATGAGAGAAGCAGAGCTTTTTTCGTGGACCTTTCCACTAACAAATTGATTGATAAAGGCAGTACTCAACTCCTTAAAAGAACCAATCGAGTTTGCGGGCAATCGGCTGTACCATCTTTGAGCCATGCCTGCCAAGGTTTGAGGAAACGCCCTACACTTAAGAGCGTCACTAGCGGGTTGTAACAGTAGAGCGTTCGAGAATGTCCTAACGCGATTTGAAGGATCACCCGTCCCATCATATGCTTTTATCGTGGGCATCTTGAATTTTCGGGAAACATGAGCGTTCATCACTTCGTCCGTGAATGGAGGTGTGGGGTCGTCAGGGTCCCCAAGCGGCATCAGGTCTTTGGGATCACTCCTAGGGGTTTCTACCCTCGTAATTCCTCCAGTTGGGGCATCAGCCCTTCTCGGTCTTCTTAAGGACCCTTCCAAATCAATGAAGGGGATCTCCCTTGAGATTGGAGGAGGCCTATTCAGATTTTGCCTTGCTTGTTCTCTGGTTATATCATCCTTCAGCTTTTGGATCTCGGCTTCAAAAGCCTTGATTCTCTCAGCAGCTGTTTGAACGGGTCTATCGTTGATCCTTTGAGTCCTCCTCATGGGTTCTTTGCTTGTACGTCGCCTCCTCGGGGCTATATCACGTTCATCATCCTCGGATGATGAATCATCGGAGTAAGGTCCAGAGTAATCGTAATATCCTTGCTCAGGGGGGGCTAGACCCCTAATATAAGGTGGCTGATACGACTCGGGTATCCGTAAAGCGTGTCCACTTGGTCCAGGATCCCTTCGATTTGGGGGATAGTTTGGCAACCCGTATAACGGATCGGTATTCATGGGGAGTGTAGTGGTGGAGATCTGAACTCCTGAGAGCGGGGGACGGCTAGTCAATGGAGCAACCACCATCTGAAGTTGATTAGTCTCTTGTCCCGGGTGATCAATCACCGGTAAGGTTCTCTCAGCATGGGGATTCGTCCCTGTAGTTTGAGAAACTTGAGGTTGTGTAATAGTCTCAGTCGATGGGGGCACAAGCCCTTGCTCCGTAACAACGGGCGGTGTAGAGGAGACGATTGGTGGGTCAGATGTAACAGGAACGTTCTCGGTTGATGTTCTTCGTGTGTTAACCATGGTTGATATCCTCGTCCCACAGACGGCGCCAAATGTTGTGGAATAAAAAGTAGGGTTATCGAATGGCGGCTAGGGTTCGTGAGCTTCTTGCTTTAATGGCTGCGCTTGTGTTATCGTGACCTAATTCGGGTCCTCACAAGATGCCTACGTATCTCAGAGTTGAGAATCAAGCCAACGTAGTTCTAGGTTGAGGGGTCTGGCCCTTTATATAGGCTGTGGAAGCCTTAGAATTATAGTAGGTTTTGGAGACTTGGTGGATAAGTCACCGTAATTGAGGAAGGTTCTGACTCCTTCCTTTTAGGAATTAGTTTCCATGTCGAATTTGGTGCCTTGGAGGCTACACAATATCCTGGGGATATTCTAGGACGTTCTTAGTTTCTAGAACGTTCCTGATTTGTGGATCAGACCCATGTTAGAGATAGGCTTTTACCGGGCGTCCCCAGTTTGGGCCGTTCTTTTGGGCCTGACCATTAATTACGAATTTAGTGCCCAACTAGGGTTTCGGGCCATATTTACGGGCCAATAAATGTCACATTAATTGTGTCTTTAAGGGTTACTTTTCACCCATATCAAAAGGATTTTACATGTATTTTAAGATTTCTATAAAATATAGTTTCAATAATTATTTCAATTTTTTTCCTTTTGAATAAAAATTTAATGTTTAAGCTTTTATATAGAAAAAGAAGTAAAAAAAAATAAGCTCTGAAATTATAATATAGTAGGTTTTGGAGACTTGGTGGATAAGTCACCGTAATTGAGGAAGGTTCTGACTCCTTCCTTTTAGGAATTAGTTTCCATGTCGAATTTGGTGCCTTGGAGGCTACACAATATCCTGGGGATATTCTAGGACGTTCTTAGTTTCTAGAACGTTCCTGATTTGTGGATCAGACCCATGTTAGAGATAGGCTTTTACCGGGCGTCCCCAGTTTGGGCCGTTCTTTTGGGCCTGACCATTAATTACGAATTTAGTGCCCAACTAGGGTTTCGGGCCATATTTACGGGCCAATAAATGTCACATTAATTGTGTCTTTAAGGGTTACTTTTCACCCATATCAAAAGGATTTTACATGTATTTTAAGATTTCTATAAAATATAGTTTCAATAATTATTTCAATTTTTTTCCTTTTGAATAAAAATTTAATGTTTAAGCTTTTATATAGAAAAAGAAGTAAAAAAAAAATAAGCTCTGAAATTATAATATATATATATATATATATATATATTTTAAAATACGTGCCGAGTATTTTATCACAAATATATTAATAATTGGATGAGACAGAGGGAGTTATATTCTATATCTGTACTATTATATAAAAGCCGAAACATTGAAAGTTTTGGTACCTTTTTTTTTGTACTTCGTGAATTTACTTATTTACCCTTCATTATAAAGAAAAATAAATATACCTAAAATAAATAATAACATAATATAATTAATGGTAATTAGTCCGAAACATTGAAAGTTTTGGTACCTGTTTTTTGGTACCTATTTCTTGGTACTTCATGAATTTACTTATTTACCCTTCATTATAAAGAAAAATAAATATACGTAAAATAAATAATAACATAATATAATTAATGGTAATTAGTCGAGATATTACCATTTACTCTTTGCAGAAGGCATTCAGATCATAAACCACTATTGCTGAGGTGTTCAAAGCATAATTGGGGTCCCAGGCCGTTCAAGTTTTTTAATGTCTGGTTAGAAGATAAAGCATTAGTGCAAATATTGGAAAATGTTTGGAAGAATTCTGGAGGCAAGAATCTTAATTCAAGATTCAAAATGTTAAGGGAGGCTGCAAAAGAATGGAATAAAAGGCAGTTCTGAAATGTAAACCTTAAGATTGCTTTAATTGAAAAGGAGCAAGATGATGCAGATAGAAGGAATCTGGACAATAAAGCCAAAAGTGAAATAAACAAAAAGCTGGATGAGTTATGCAGAATTAAATCAATCATGTTGTGTCAAGTTTCTAGATCAAATTGGCAGTTAAAAGGGAGAACGTAACACTAAGTTCTTTCATAGAGTAATCATCTCTAGGCAGAAGTCTAATACCATTCTAGGACTTCAATCAAAGGATGGATGGATTACTTCTCCTTTAGGCATCAAGGAATTGTTATTCAATCATTTCAGTAATTTTCTAGGGAAGGATCAGAGTGAGGATGTTTTTGCTTTGCCAGAAGGTTTTTTAAAAGCCTTATCATTGGAGTAAAAGAGGGATCTGGTTAAGGAGTTTTGTCTTGAGGAAATTGAAGAAGCTTTAAGCAGCACTGATGCTTCTAAGGCACCAGGTCCGGATGGGCTTAATGCTGGTGTGTTAAAGTCTTTATGGAGTTCGATTAAATGGGAAATTCTGGATTTCTTCAAATCTTTCTATCACTCGGGTATTATTCCAAAGGATTGCAACTCTTCGTTCATTGCTTTGATTCCTAAGTCAAAGGATGCTAAACCAGCTGCGGATTTTAGACCGATAAGCCTGATGAATGCTATAATGAAATTGACAAAAGTCTTCGCTAAAAGACTGAAAAAGGTGATGAATGTATTGGTCTCAAGTACTCGATCAACTTTTATAGAAGGAAGACAATTGTCTGATTGCATTTTAATCACGGAGGGGGTATACAGTGCTTTGAAGGCCAAGTCATGCAATGGAGTGATATTGAAAATTGACTTTGAAAAGGCATTCGATTCGGTTAAATGGAATTTTGTGTATCAAGTTCTGAATAATATGAATTTTGATAGCAAATGGATATTCTGGAGGAAGGCTATTTTTGAGTCTGCTAGAATTTTGGTTCTTGTAAATGGGTCGGCCCCTCAATAATTTGCTCCTAAAAAGGGTCTTCGGCAGGGGGATCCGCTTTCACCTCTACTTTTTAATCTAGTGGGTGAAGTATTGGCACAATGCATCTTCCTAATTGTTCTCAATCAATTTCGCATTTGCAGTTTGCAGACGATGTAATTCTTTTTCTTAGTAAGGATTTTGCTTCGATTAAAGGAGTAAAAAGAGTTTTTCAATGTTTTTATATTCTATCGGGGCTCAGAATTAATTTCCATAAGAGCAGTTTGTATTGCTTTGGTGAGGATCCTGCAAAGTTGCATCACTGGGCGGAATTTCTAGGGAGTAAAGTGGATATAGGTTCCTTTAAGTATTTGGGTGTCCAAATTGGAGCTTCTCCAAAATATTTGAATTTATGGGAACCTCTGATAGATAAAGTTATCAATAAGCTGAAGGCATGGGACACGGGCAGAATATCAATAGCAGGTAGGATAGTCCTGCTAAAATCTTGTATAGATAGTATTCCTATCTTTTGGTTTAGTCTCTACTATCTGCCCCAAACAGTTTTAGCAAGACTGGAAAAGTTAAGATGACATTTTCTGTGGAGTGGAACTGATAATAGAGTGAAAAAACTTCATTTACTAAACTGGGAAAGAGTCTGCAGTGAGAAGAAATTTGGGGGTCTAGGAATTGTTCCTCTTAGATTGAGAAATATATCACTTGTGGCTAAATGGTGGTGGAGATGCTACTCAGAGAGGGATAAATTCTGGAATAAAATCCTAACTCAAAGGTATGGGCCACAGTTTCGTTTCAATTTGCAGGAAATGTCGAACATTTCAAATGTCTCTCAAATGGTTAAAAGTTTTGCTTCTTTGATGACTAATCCTATTATTTCAAATTACCTAAGGCATGGTTGTTTTGTGTGGAAACTGGGTAATGGTGAATTAGTCTATTTTTGGGAGGATGTTTGGGCAGAGGATGGTCCAGTTATGGCTCGTGTACCAAGGCTATATGGAATAGCAAAATCAAAACATCTAACAGTGAAAGCTTTTTTAGAAAGGTGGTTCTCAGATAGTTCTATTGATGTTTTATGGCCAAGACAACTGAGTGCCAGAGATAGTTCAGAATTGGAAGTTTTGCCGAATATTATCTCAAGTATAGTTCTCACATCGTTGAATGATAAGTTAATTTGGACTCCTGGGAATGGCATATTCTCTTCCAAGTCATGCACTTCCCTGATTTGGCATAGAACAGATTCTGATAGTAGTGCTTCTACTATCTGGCATCAAATTTGGACTTTGAAAGTCTCACCAAAGATAGTTCTTTTTCTATGGAAAGTTCAATGGTCTATTCTCCCAACTAAATATCTTTTGAGTAGAAGAATGCATAACTTTTCTTCTATATGTTCATGGTGTCAGAAAGCGGAGGAAACCATTAACCATCTGTTCTGGAAATGTGAAATTGCTTGTTGGGTGTGGGATTTTATTGGCAAATGGTGGAGTATGCATTCGAAACTGTCGAGAATCCTAGTGTTCTTTTTAGGGGAACTCATCAAATGTCAAAAGGGGGGATTGCAAATAGAGCTTGGAAAATTGTCTTGGCAGCCTCTATCTGGACGATTTGGTTAGCAAGAAATGAATTCCTTTTCACAAACATTAGGGTTCGCAAAGCTGATATGGAATTCTTGTCATCGAAAAAGTTAGCAAATGGGGTCGAGCAGTTAATATTATTAAGTGTGGTAAGGATCATTTGTGGCTAGTGAATCCTCAGGGTGCTTTGAATATCTATCATCTTAAGGTCTCTAAGGATTTTTGGAAGTACAAGACCTCTACGTTTGATTATTATAACTGTGTTGATGGTGCTTGGACAGTGCAAACAAACGGCTTGATCATGGGTAGTATAGGAGGCTTCATAAAGAATAAAAATGGTGAGTTGGCATATCTTTTTTCTGGTCCTGTGTCAGTTGCTAATAATATCGAAGCAGAGGTTGAAGATATTTTATATGTTGTGAGAATCTTGTTGAGGTTCAACAAGTCTATTTCCAAAGTGGTTTTATTTTTCAATTCAACAGTGGCTATTGATCAAGTGCGGCCAGGTTTAAAGTCTTATATCCCAGTAGGAAATAGTATCTTCAATATCAAATCTTTATTTGGGTCCCTGTTTACTCTTTAGTTTGTTCAAAGGGAGTTCAATGAATATGCGAATTCGCTTGCAAAGTCAGGTTTGTCTAGAAATATTCTTTTTGAGTATTGGGAAGCTATTCAATATTTTTAATCTCAGAGGTCTTAGAGGTTTTTTTGGGATTATTCATAGAACATTTTTTATTTTAAAATGGTACAGCTGTTCTTCTTCTCTTTTTCTCCTTAGTTTTTGATCTTCTTTCATAATTGTAAATTCAGTAGGCTATTTTATTCCCGTATTAATTCTCCTCTGTTTAATTCTCTCTTCTCTCTAAGCTCTTCTCTAATCCCAAAGTTCTCTCAGACGAGGCTCACTCTCTTTAAAGTCTCATTCAATATGGCTCGCAGCTGTCTTTCTCTCTTAGTAACTCAACAGTTTTTCCTCGAGATTGGTACTATGTTGCTTCTATATATCCCAGCCTTTTATTCTACTCTTCACTCACTCTTCCTTCTTCTTTTTCTTCATGGAAAATTTCTAGGTGGTTCCAGAGGAAGGTTTTGTCAAAATAAATGTATGTTTTGTATCTGTTGATGAACCGTTGCCAAACGGGAATTCAAATGGTGTGGGGGTCATTATTAGAGACACAAATGGAATCAAATTTTGGGGTGCAATGGGACCAATGCATGGTATGAATGAAGTTCAAGCAGTTTTATGGGGTGCTCATGCTGGATTGATTTGAGCTCATTATATGGGTTTTAATAGGTCACATGTTGAAGTTAGTTCAGGAGAGGGTTTTGATATTATCAGGTTCTAGGATGTCATTTTCATCCCTCGGAATCTCAGCTTAGTGGTGTCTCACGTCAATGCTTTTCATTCTAACCACTTCTCAGAGGGTGTTACTCAGAGGATGTTTACGATTGCTCCTCTTGATTCTAACAGAGCAGCGGAATGTATGGCAATATATGCTATGGAAAATATGACTTCTTTTGTTATGGCTCCAGGGGTATTTGGTAACCTTCAGCACTTTCTTGATTTGGATATGGGAGTAGCACTTCCTTTTCCAGAACTCCAACTGGGCCCTATCAATGGTGAAGGTGAAGTACTGGACGAATAAAGAGAGAGGGAAGAGGTTTTTTTCCTGAAAGAGTTGTTAGCAAGGGTTTTTTGGTGATGTTAGTAGGTTTTGTCTAGGATTTTCTTTATCAGTGTCCTTTTATGTTGTTTCTAATGTTTTCATTTTAGTATCTGTGCTCTTGTGGTTAGGTCTGTTGGGTTGGTATGGTCATGATATGGATATTGTAATGTTTGATTCTTCTAATATATTTTCCCTTGTTTAGCAAAAAAAATAAACACCTAAAGACATAAATCGTATCATATCTTTCCATCATTAATATTTCCTTTCGAATTAAAACACGTTATAATTAATCGTAATTAGTCGATTAACATAATAAAATTAATGGTAATTAGTCGATTGCCTTTTTCACATTAATATAATAAAATTAATGGTAATTAGTCTATTGCCTTTTTCACATTTAATTTTAGTTGAACATATTACATTTTATAAACACCTAAAAACATCAATCATACCATATCTTTCGATCATTAATATTTTTTTCGAATTAAAACACGTTACCTTTTTAATTTAAAACAAATCTTACAATCATTAATATATACCCGAAAAAATCACACCATAATTTTCAAGAAAAATATAACACCTAAAATAAATAATAACATAATATAATTAATGGTAATTAGTCGAGATAATACCTTTTATAAACACCTAAAAAGATCAATCGTATCATATCTTTCAATCATTAATATTTCCTTTATAATTAAAACACGTTACCTTTTTAATTTACAACAAATCTTACAATCATTAATATATACCCGAAAATATCACAGCTTATTTCTCAATTATTAATAAAATATATTAAAAATCGTATAAGCTATTTATAATAAGGAAACATTTATATAATCCGTAAACATGAGTATATTAACTTATATCAATTAAAATTAAAAAAATTATTAAAAATAATGATTATATAAAAATATAATTATAATATTAAATAAAATTTATAATATAATACAAGAAATCCGTGCACTACACGGGTTATAAACTAGTTATATAATAAGGTACGAAGGACAATAAAAGAGTACTACCATTGGTCAAAGGTTCGACTCTCATCAACGACAATATATTATACTATATAAACTTAACTTTTATACAACGAGTTCTAAATCTACTAGGAAAGAACTATTAAATATAATATTTATTATTTATAATTGTTATAATCCTCCAAAGGACTATGTTCAAAACAACATGCTTGGTCAGGACTGATCTATCTAAGTAATTGATAATCATGTTATCAATCCTTATTTGATCATTACCGGTTTGTTTTACGAAGAAACGATCAGAAGGTTTTTACACATAATTTTATGTCCAATGTGTGAATAGAAAAATATAAGCGAACTACCAAAAATTTTCAATTATATTCATGCATATATATATTTTGTTATCTATACTATCTATACTTCTATATCTATACTATACTATAATAAGTAAAAGGAGTATATTTCATAGTTTGTTATTTTTGGTTATCCCCTCATTTTTTGTTATCCCTTTCATTCACAACCCTTAGATCAAGTAAATGATGACGGGTAGATACAACAATACTAAAAGTTGTTATATATAGAGTTCTAAGTTTCGATTTCTGCCAACAATATATTAAAAATAGACATCAAGATTATATCTTATTAAAAAGAAAATTATAATCCAACAAGGATATGATTAAAAAAGGTTGTATTGGAATTAAATTTTAAAAAAATTATAATCTGAAAAGGATATAATTAAAAAAAAAGTTGTATTAATATTAAATAAATCATATTTACTATTTGGATTCTATCTCGAGATCCAAAAATCAAAATTGGATGATTTTATAGCCCACGCGAAATGCATAAATTATCTTTAATTTATTGATGATTTAACAATTATTATCCAAATGGAAACACTTAGAATCTCAATAAAAATTATAATTACGAATTTTTATATTTATCCTATTCAGTGTAGAAGAAGTACATCGATAATCCTTTTCAGTGTTGAAAACCTAATTATATATGATTTAAATCATTGACATACGCTTTTTCGTATTTCAAAATAAATAAACTTTTTAATTTACAACCAAAATGTTAATATCAATAGGTGGAGTGACAGCAACTTTGGTGGTGTCTTTGACAGCAGCTGAGGCTATGACAGCAACTTCCCTAGGGTCAGTTGCTTGTTGGAGTTCGACCAAGATGTTGGCTGTTTCATTTTCTGGCAGAGTGCCACCTTGATCTAGCTCAGTGTTTGAGGGAGTGGTGTCCATTTCACTTTGAGAAATGGGTTCTTGTGAACCACTAGATGGGGGCTCTTCCATAATAAGAGATTGATGATCAAAACCTGAAGGGTTGGGATTGTCCTCCTCTCTAGGTTGTTGAGAAGAAACAATTGATGAATTAGAGAATAAAGAAGGTGAAGGTACAGAAGAGAATGTTGGCTATTCCACAGAGGTAACTTGTGGAACATCAATAGTGGAAGTTTGATCCTCACTGTGCCCTAACTCCATGTGTGTATCTACAAGTGGGGGCTCCTCATGAGTGAGTTCATGAGTTTGTGCAGACTCTTTACAGGGTGCCTTGGGAGACAGGCCAATTTCAATAGATGTCTCTTGTTGAGAAGGGACATCTAGGGATGTGTTTGTTTCCCTTTTATCCTCCACATCCTTTTGTGAGACTGTGGGGTGGCTGACAGTGGCTTTGCCCCTCTTAGCTCTCTTCTTCTTTGGCTCAAGAGGAACCACTGTGGGTTCACTTTGAATAACATCCTTATTTGTTGCATCTTGTGCAGTTTCCCCCTCAACACTCTTAGTACTACCTCCATCACCAGCTTCCAAGGGTCTTTTCTTGGATTCTTGTAAGGCTAATTTCATGGCTTTTGGTAGTCTAGACTGTCTGATTTGTATGTATGGAGAAGAATGTGAGTTAACTGAATTTGGGTCTAATTCAGCTTCATTCTGAAGTGAGAATGCATCAAACTCACTTAGTGATAATGGAAAATCAAGGTTGGGCACTTGATCAACCATGTGTTGTGTGAAATAAAGTGGAATATCTACATTTAAATTCTGTGAATTGAGTGTTGTGTGTGTGTTTCTTTTCAAAACATTGCACTCCATTGTGAGGGAGGCATTTTCAACAATTCCACATAAAGAATTTATGCATAACATAATAAATCTAGGATAGACATGTACCTTTTTATTCACGGCAGGTTTGATTTGTGCCATGAGCATCTTTCCTAGATCCTCCTTGTAACCGTGGATAAGAGAATGAATGAGTTTCTTGATGTAGGTAGGGATTCCATTCCAGCCAGAAGTCTTTGTTGAGAAGACTTTCACCATTACATCAAAAACCATGCTCCATTCTTTCCTCAGGTACACTACGCCATAAGTGGGCTAATGAAATGCTTTTTGAAAGCGTTACATAAACTAGTGTTACAATAGGTAATAAATTTTGACCTATTGTAACACGACTCAACTAGTGTTACATTACTCGATAACTTGGTGTTGCAGTAAGGGTGACGGTGTTACATTTGTTAATGTTAGTGTCACAAATAGTGCTAGTGTTACATTTAGTATTTTTTTTACTAAATCTTTTAATTATTTATTAAAATAATATTTTACAAGTATTAAAGTGTATGTATTATTAAAAAATATAGGAAAAATATATTTTGAATTGATTTTTTCTCTAAATGATAAAATATAATATATTACAAATTTTAAAATATTATTTATATTTTAATATGTAATTTTTATTTATTCATTATTCTGAAATTTTATATTAATATTTAACAGGTGGACCTCACAAAAAAGTAGGCCCCACAAAAAAAATAGAAAATGAATTCTTTTCTACTTTCCCTCAACCACCCCCTTATTTTCTTCCCCATTTTCTCTCCTCTCTCACTTTTTTTCTCTCAATTTCCCACAAAAGTTGTAATTACCGGGAAAATTTCGTGAAAATTATTATATTAAGATATATTTTTAGTTGATTTTACTGAGTTTTAATTTATTTTTAATGTATTTAAACGCGTTATGATTGTTATTAAATAGGAAAATTATCCCATACGTGTTGTGTGACTTCTGTGTAGCATTGAATATTTTATTCTATTTTTCTATAATTTTTATATATTTAGAATACAATTATTTCAAAATATTATTTTTTTTAATTTTTATATTTTAATAATACAGTTTTTAGAATACATTTTTATCCCATAAATATTTTTTTAAGGCTTAATAATTTTAGTTAGGGGTTAAAAATATTTTTGGGGTATTAATTTTTTATTAAAATAAATAGCAACTGTTTTATTTTTATTTATTAAAATAATCAGAAAATCAGATTTTCTGATTTAATTTTCTGGAAATTCGTTCTTGGTGTTCTTGAGGATCATACAGCCTTTTGAAGGTGATTCGAGGATCCAAATCTTTCATATGAGTAACCAAACTGAATCTCATGATCTGCACTACATGTTTATGTGGGTGTGTACATGTGTATATGCCTCAATCAAAAATTTTTATTTTTTATTTAATTTTTGAATTATTTGAATTTGTTGTGGATTGTATGATGATTTGTTGTTTATGTGGTTAGTGTCTATAGATTGCTTATGATCTCAGGGATTTTATGAGCATTTTTACTTGATTTTTCATGTCCGATTTAGGCAAAACGAGTTTAGTGTGGGTGAATTGGATTTTTGAATTTTTCGACATGATTGTATATTGTTTGTTGTTCTTGATGCCTTATATAGATTGTTGAGATCATAAGCTTTGTTTTGAGATATTAAAGAGTGGATTTGGTTAGTTTTCTGTAAAAGTCGAGTTCGCCGGATTATGGTTCGAGCTTGCTGGGAAACGGCGAGTTTGATTGATTTTGGTTCACTTTGATAGTTATTGATCCTGCAAGACGTGTATAACAGGTATCAGAGGTTGTGTATTGAGTGAAACCGTGCGTGTTTGTGATGTATTCCGTGTGCAGCAGTTTTTGAACGCCGGAAAATTCGCCGGATTCTCGTAAACCCAGTTTCCTGTAGGTTGTTCTTGGCGACCTGGATTCGTTCTTCGTGACCCGTTTTTGATCCAACTTCAGACCCGATTTTGATCTTGTTTTACCGGTTGTGGTGAAAATAAAATGACTTTGATTTTTTTTTTACTTCTTACCTTTTTTTTACTTTTAATTACTTTTAAAAATGTTTTAAATAATTCTGAATTTAAATATAAATTCAGAAAATTATTTTCTGAAAATATTTTTGAAATTCAAAATTTATTTCTGAATTCTATTTTTAATTTCCAAAATTATTTAATTATTTACTTTTAATTCAAAAATAATTAAGAATTATTAAATGATTTTGATTATTTTTAATTGAACTTAATAAAAAACGTGGTAAAAGTGTTTCTTCCTGTAATGATTTCTTTGATGATCGAACCATACGGATAATAATAAACACTCATTTTAGTGTTGGAAAAAAATAATCAAAAAATAAAAAGTTCGGAATGTACGAGATTTAAACGAAAACGTCGTAAAAGTTATGTTCCTATAATGGGACACGATCCAGATTCGCTTAATAATTTTTTTGATGATTTCTTCGACAATCGAACCGTACGGATGTTAATAAACACTCATTTTAGTCTTGGGAAAAAATAATCAAAAAATAAAAAGGTCGGGTTGTATGAGATTTTAACAAAAATGTGGTAAAAGTTATGCTTCCTATAATGGGACACGATCCAGATTCACTGAATAAGTTTTTTTATGATTTTTCGACGATCGAACCGTACGGATGTTAATAAACACTCATTTTAGTGTTGGGCAAAAATAATCAAAAAATAAAAAGGTCGGGTTGTACGAGTTTAACAAAAACGTGGTAAAAGTGATGCTTCCTATAATGGGACACGATTTAGATTCACTGAATAATTTTTTTTGATGATTTCTTCGACGATCGAACTGTACGGATGTTAATAAACACACATTTTAGTGTTGGGAAAAAATAATCAAAAAATTAAAAGGTCGGGTTGTGCGAGATTTTAATAAAAACGTGGTAAAAGTGATGATTCCTATAATGGGACACGATCCAGATTCACTAAATAATTTTTTTTGATGATTTCTTTGACGATCGAACCGTACGGATGATAATAAACACTCATTTTAGTGTTGGAAAAAAATAATCAAAAAATAAAAAGGTCGGGTTGTACGAGATTTTAACAAAAACGTGGTAAAAGTGATAATTCCTATAATGGGACACGATCCAGATTCACTGAATAATTTTTTTTGATGATTTCCTCGACTATCGAACCGTACCAATGTTAATAAACACTCATTTTAGTGTTGGGAAAAAATAATAAAAAAATAAAAAGGTTGGGTTGTACGAGATTTTAATAAAAACGTGGTAAAAGTTATGCTTCCTATAATGGGACAGGATCCAGATTCACTGAATAATTTTTTTGATGATTTCTTCGACGATCGAACTGTGCGGATATTAATAAACACTCATTTTAGTGTTGGAAAAAAATAATAAAAAAATAAAAAGGTTGGGTTGTACGAGATTTTAACAAAATCTTTGTAAAAGTGATGATTCCTATAACGGGACACGATCCAGATTCACTGAATATTTTTTTTTAATGATTTCTTCGACGATCGAATAGTGAGAATGTTCATAAACACTCATTTTAGTGTTTGGAAAAAATAAAAAAAAAATAAAAGGTCGGGATGTACGAGATTTTAACCAAAACGTAATAAATTAAAAAAATAAGTTTTTAAAATTTTTAAAAAATTGTTATTTTTACTTTTCTTATCCCTAAAATATGATAAAAACATATAATAAAAATTTTAGTTTATTTTTTTATAGAAATATATAAAGTATTATCTATTCATCATTTTTAGTTAATAAATTATAATTATAATTATTGAATTAAAAACTTGAAATAAAAATTAAATTAAAAGTTGAAAAATTGAAAGTAGCTGGTTTTTTTTGGGTGAAAAAACTTCTCGCACACAACACTCTTTTTGTTTTTGTTATTCTCGCTAATTAGGTATTCTTTTTTCGATATCGTCTCAATTCCTCTTTATTTTCTCATCTATTTAAGTTTAATTTGTTATTTACTGCGTTAATTGAAGTTAATTTTTTGTTTTTTTTCAGTTTTAACGATGAAAGCAGGTAGATCTAAAGCTGAATTAAGGTTTAATTGAGGTCTTGCTGGTTTATGGCTCGTGAAGATCACTTGCCTGAGTCTGCTGAAACACAACCTCTGAACCTCAACCTCAACCAAAGGAAAGGTAAAGAAGAGTAAGCATTTATGGTAGTCGTCGCTTTTTTATAATCAAAATTATCCTATACTACGATTGTACGACATGTCTACATGTATTCTGTTTTCTCATCTCTGTACATTATTTGATAAAATGCCTCACTGAATAATATTTAATGTTATGGATGATGTTCATCAAAATTTCGGCCAACCCGTTTACAAGTCCAACTTCATTTGGAAAAAGATTAGAAGGGGATAAAGTCAAAAGAAAATGGTAATAGGTGTAAGTTTGGTAGTGTAACATTGCAACTATCTTATGTAGCAACAGTTATCTTTTCTTATGTGATTGATTTTCACATGTTTTGTGAATTAGAGTATGAGGTGAGAGAGAAACCAACTTTAGATACATGGATGCAAGGTGGGCTAGATTACATAATGCTGCAGTACTTAAACATTGATGGAATCCGTACAGTTGGTAGTGTCCTTGGTCAGAGTATTGCACTCGATTACTATGTCTTCCAGGTTGTAACATCCCGACTTTTCGGGATATTAATTTCTAATTTCGAAACTTAAATAAATGAAATTCTTTATCCAAATAATCCAAAATTAACAAAAGTCAAATGCAGCGGTCAAATTCAATATTCTAAAATCATCAAATAAGAGACGCAGCTCCACAAATCCAATATTCAATATCTATTAATGTACTGAAAATTTATTCAATAATTCGATAAGGCTTTTTCCAATAATTGCATCTAAATCAGGTAGCACGAAATCCACACAGTCCACATCCTTAATCTTAATCAGCTCCCAAAAGTCCGAACCTGACATATATTAAAACAATGAGATGCGAAGCCCAGCAAGTAACTATCGCCCAACGGCTCAAAAATAATATTTTCAAAAGTGAACAAAATTTCTGAAACTTTAAATCGATACAAAAATCAAAACAATAAAGTCATATTTTATTCCCACAGTTCTAATTTACGGTCACACTAAACCAGTGACACGGTTCCATGTTCGATTGGGGCCAGTTTACGTAAAGGAGTATAGGACTTTGCATCTAGATTTTCATTTTGTTTTTATTTTACTCGAGGACGAGCAAAAGATAGGTATGGGGGCATTTGATAAGTGCATATTTTTGCATATTTTATTTACCTATTTATTGCTTGAACTCGTGTTTTAATAAATTATTTTGTTGCATTTCAGGTAAATCGTAAATAAATAAAGAAATGACAAAATAAATAAATAAAGTGCAAGGAAGGGAAAAAGGAGGAAGAAAAAGGACCAAAAATGAAACAAGGAAAAGAATTAGGAGCTTGGAGCAAAAGGAATATTTCAAGACAAGTGGAAGGTGGAGATCATCCCAACACATTAGAAAAGTGTATGGCCAAGATCAACTCTTCAAAGCTTAAGGGTGAAGGAATCAAATAGATGGCTAGGATTTCACCACCACACAACCCAAATGTATGGTGGGGATTTACCCAACACCCCCCTTAACCCTAATTCCTATCCTATAAATACCCCCTCACCCCCCTTGTATTTAGTAACTTAGATTTTAGGGTAGTTTTATTTTCTTGTATTTATTTTCTTAGTTTCAAATCTTGTAAACACTCTTTTTTAATTTTAATGCAATTTTATTTTCTTTACTTCTCGTCTTGCTCTTTCGTTATTGTTGTCTTGTTTCGTTATTTTCGTAAATCCCGTTGCTAACAACTTGGGGTTGAAAGTAACGAAATTTATTTTCTTGTTCGTAGTTTTAATTCGTAATTTTGCCCCTTTAAATCTCAATTTTATTGTGGGCTCATTAATTTTAAATCATCGTTTTACTATAATTTAAATTTCGTAGTAATTTCTTTGTTCTTGTATTTATTTTCAAAAAAAAACCAAAAAAATATTATTATAAATTTTCGTTAGCTATTTTCCTGTTTTAATTTGGTAATTCTAAGGCTTATTATTCATTCCCTGTTTTTATGCCATAGTCTTCTCTGTTTTATTTTGCTAGAACGTAAGTAAACATCATACCCCAGCCCCTGTATCCTTCTTTTTACTTCCTGCGAATAAATCTCTCTCCCTATCCCTCTTTATCTCTCTCTCTCTCTCTCTCTCTCTCTCTCTCTCTGTGTGTGTACGTTTCTCTCCCTTCCCCCTTTCTCCTGTTTATGTTTTTCTTTGCCTCGAACCCAGCAGTCATCTCTCCCCCGTGTAGCTCGATTTCATTCCATCCAAAATCAACCCCTTTCCCGTTTCTTTTCAGTCCAAACTCCTCCCTTTCCTGTGTTGTTCTAAACTTTAATATTGTTTCCCGAATTGCTAAGATTATTGGTTTGCTTTTGGCTGAGTTTTTGTGTGTAGAGTATGCGTTTGGAATTTGTAAGATCGATTAGCTGGTTTTGCTTGGTCACTGTTCTTTGCTAAAATTCATTGCTGGGTAGTGAGTTCTTTTTTTTCCTGAGATTATGTGCCGGGTCTTGTCTGGTGTAGTGTACAAAGTAGCAGCCGAGTTCTCATGTCTGTAATTTCAGGCCTTAATGTATAGAAAACCGTGTCCCTTGCTTGTTTGAGTTCGAGTCTTTTTGTTCTGTATAGTCGAGTCTTTTTTTTTCTGTATTGTGACAAGTTCGGTTGTTGAGTTTGATTGTATTGTTTGAAGTGTTGAATTGTAGTTGATTGTTGAATTGTTGTTTTTGAAATCGTAGTTGTTGTTTTGAATTTTGAGTTCTGTTTTCGAGTTGTATTGAGTGGTTGCTGTCTGATTGTTGTTTCAATTTCAAGTAGTGTTAATGCTGTCTAATTGTGTTCGATTAAGAGTTTCTGCGATTCCGAATTTCGTTTAATTTCCTGGCTGTGCACTGGGATCGCGAGTTGTTCTCGGTTATAGCTGCGTGAGTTTGTGTCGTGTTGAACGAGTTTTGTTTGTGTTTTTCTGAGTACGTGAGTTAGTCTAATGCTGCTGTTTTTGCCAAATTAGTTGCTTGGAATCACTTAATCTTCTTCCTCCTCTGTTTTGATCGAGTCTGCAGTTGAGCCCCAAGTATCTATTTTAAAACTACTGTTAGCTGTTGAGTTTGTTAGCTGAATCATTCGAATTGATTTTGCTACGGTCTTGAGTCACTTTACTGCATCTTTATTGTTCTGCTACTTGTTATGTGTATTGCAGTCGAGTCACATTTTAAAATTTTCTCAAAATTTTCAATAAACTAAATTTTGTTTAAATTCTCTTTCTTAATTTTTTTTCAAGTTAAAAAAAAAGTTGTTTTTAAATAAAAGCTAGTTCTAATTTAGAATAATTAGTTTAATTTAGTTTAAAATAGAATTTCATATTTAGTAGTTAATTAGGAATTTTCCCAAAATCAATTTTTGTTCTAACTCGATTAAATTAAAAATTAAGGATTGCGAGTAAATTAGTCCCTGTGGAACGAATCATTAAATTTTACAACGAAACGAATTATGCACTTGCGATTCAAATGTCTTCATTATTTTTAGCACAAGTTTTTGGCGCCGCTGCCGGGGACTAATTATTTTTCGCACCTTAGTTTTTGATTTTTCGGATTAGCTCTCTTCTCACCCTTTTTTCTTGTTTGCATTTTTTTTCGAGGAATTTGGAGGAAAATTCGGGTGACTTGGATTAAAGCGGCAGAATTTTCTCGGAATTTTGGAAGCTTTGCTTGGGTAAACCGTATCTCTCTCCTCTTTCGTTTTTTTTATTTATTTAGAAAATCACAAAAAAAAAATCACAAAAAAATTGAAAAATCAAAAATCCAAAAAAAAATTAGTTGTAAATACATAATTGTTGCATCATGCATTTAATCACTTAGGGCACATCATCTAGATTTTTTTATTTTCTTGTTTTTAATTTTTCGTACCTATAATTGTGGTGATCGCTGGAGGACCCCAAGGTACGTTAAATTCTTTCTTTTCTTTAGTTAGAATCACGTAGTGTAAGCATCCATATTTGTTTATAATTTTTGTATATATATCATTGTTTGTTGCATCATTTTGTAAATAAACTCTAAGGGCAAAACCTCTCAAAAGATAAGGGAAGGGATTTCATCACTCTTTCCTTAGCCCAAAAACAATTTAATCCCTCATTTTGCATACCTTGCCTTTAATAAAATTAATTAGACGTTTGCCCCTAGGAATCTCGCGCTCATTTAGGAAGGTGCTTAAGAAACGAAGTAATCTTTAATTATTCTTACTTTTTGGTGTCTAGGAAAACGAAAGCTGACCTGGCCAATTAAGGTTTGGTGTCTAGGCCGGTGTTTAGCCTCTTGGCAATGCTTGCACCTACCTGGCCAAGCCGGTTCGAATAATTATTGATTTACCTAGTTTTTGGTAGCCCTTACAGTTAGGAGCAAGGTCTAGTAATTTTATTAGGAAACCCTAGGTTTAGAATTTTTCTTTTAATTTTACACCCCTTTCTTTTTGTGTGTTTATTTTATCGCACTTATTTGCTACCTGTTTCCTTACATGGTTTATGCGAACTATTTGGATTAGGGATGATTCTTCTAGACTAGTGAGATCGTTTGAGAGTTCTTCCTCTTCTGATTCCGAGTCGTTAGATAATTCCGAACCGATAGTAAACATGGTCATGTCTCTTAAGGACCGTTGCTACCCCACCCGTTCCGCTCAACCTTCGTGCATCACTCTTCCTCCCGTAAATGGTAATAATTTCGAGATCAATGCTCACCATATTAGCATGTTACCTAAGTTTACCGGGAGTGATGGTGAGGATCCGTATATTTTCCTTCATGAATTCGAGGAGGTTTGTGCTCTACAAAAAATCCAACAATTGACCGAAGACTCCATTAGGCTTAGACTTATCAACTTCGCCTTAAAAGAAAATGCCAAAAAATGGTTGTATAGTCTACCCGTTAATTCTATTTCAACGTGGGAGGGATTTGTGATAATTTTTCTTAAAAAATATTTTCCAAACCATAATACTACAAGGATTACAAACGAAATAAATCAATTTCATCAAAAGGAAAATGAGTCTTTTTGGAAATATTTTGATCGTTTTAAAAATCTCTTATCACAATGCCCCCACCACGGAATAGAAAAATGGAGGCTTTGCAAGATTGTTTACGAGGCCTTAGATAGTCCAACAACCGCGTTGTTAGAGTCTATGTGCCAAGGAAAATTTATGGAGAAAAATGAAGACGAAGGGTGGGAGTTTTTCGAGGAATTAGCCGAGAAGACTATGTTGTGGGAGTCTACTAGGGAACCTCACAAGTCCAACGAGTCATCTAGTTCGTCTAGGGGTCTACATTCAATTGGAAACAATATTGCAACCGATGCCAAGCTAGCCACCCTTACTAGGAGACTCGAAGCTCTAGAAACTCATAGTAGTCCCCCACCCATGTCTATATACCCAAATTTTAATTCTTCGAACTTTGAGTCTTAACCTTGTCCCGATTTTGAGCAAGTGAACACAATGTTCCAACCGAGACCTCGGAATGACCCGTTCGCACCAACTTACAATCCCGGGTGGAAGAACCACCCTAATTTCTCTTGGAACCAAGGCCAAAATTTCCAATCTTCTCCATCTTTTCAAAAGCCGAACTATCCAAACCAAGTTCCTTTCTCAAACACGACTCAAAATCACATTCCTTATCAAAATCAAGCACCCGCCCACCCACCCGGCTTCATGAGTCGGATAAGAGAATTAACTCCTTGGAAAAGACTCTCGATGCGCTCCTAAAATCAACGACTAATTTGGCTCAATCTCAACAGACCTTCATGCAAACCATGACTCAAGATAGGCAAATTTTAAATGCTAGTACTCAAGCCATATCTAAGTTAGAGGTTCAAGTAAGCCAATTAGCCAACGCCATTTGTGAACGAGAGAAGAACAAACTTCCAAGTCAAACCGAGGTAAACCCTAAATTTCCAATCAATCAAAGACCTCCTCACAATGTGAACGCTGTCATTTCCTTACGGTCCGGTAAGCAAGTTGAAAATCATGTCGGTGACAAGTCTCCAGAAGAAGACGAATCAAATTCTGAACCAAACGCTAATCTTGAACCCGAGAGTTCTAAGGAACAAGGATCAACGAGTGGGACAAAACCCGTCCCCGAAGAACCTAATGAACGAGTCTTTAAGCCAAAAGCTCCTTACCCTAAACGACTCATTTCTCCTAAACAAACGGCCCAAATGGACAAGATCTTAGAAGTTTTTAAGCAAGTCAAAGTCAACATCCCTCTTTTAGACGCGATTCAACAAATTCCTTCATATGCGAAATGTCTAAAAGATTTGTGCACACATAAGCGAACTACTCACGTCCCTAAGAAAGCCTTCTTGACATCCCAAGTGAGCTCAATTCTTTCGAACCAAATTCCCGTGAAATATAAGGACCCCGGTTGTCCTACAATTTCATGTGTCATAGGCAATACCTTTGTGGACAAGGCATTACTCGACTTAGGCGCTAGTGTGAACTTGCTTCCATTTTCGGTCTATCAAGCCCTAGGTTTAGGAGAGCTTCAAAGAACAAATGTTACACTTCAATTAGCCGATCGTTCTGTCAAGGTTCCTAAGGGGATTATTGAAGACGTGCTAATTAAAGTAGGTGACTTTTTCTTTCCCGTTGATTTTGTCGTCCTAGAAACCGAACCGGTCAAGAACCCTAAGAATCAGATTCCTATCATTCTAGGAAGGCCATTTCTAGCCACCTCAAATGCTTTGATTAATTGTAGAAATGGATTAATGAAACTAACATTTAGGAATATGACCATTGACCTCAATATTTTTCACATAGGGAAACAACCCGATGATCTCTATGATCAACCTATGGATGTCAATTTAATTGATGATATAGTTGATCAAGAATTCATCAACCCTAATGATGCTCTTGATTTTTGTTTAAAACACTTTGGTCAAGATTGGGATGATTCTGAATATACAAATGAGGTCAATGCAATGATAGATTCCACCATTCCTACAAATAACCAAGCATGTGAACCACCTCCTTTGCCACTTTTCGAAACTAGTGAACCCGTTGAGTCAAAGCCGCCCGATTTAGAACTCAAACCTCTTCCCGACACTCTTAAGTACGCCTTTTTAGGTCCTAACGAGTCTCTTCCCGTTATCATTGCCTCTAATTTGACCAAGTCACAAGAGGATGAGCTTGTAAATGTGCTTAGAGAACATAAGGAAGCCATAGGTTAGAGTATCTCGGATATTAAAGGAATTAGTCCGGCCATTGTCCAACATCGGATTCACTTAGTTGATGATGCCAAACCAGTTCGTGAGCCACAAAGGCGGTTGAACCCTACCATGATGGAAGTCGTTAGGAAGGAAATTCTTAAGTGTCTCGATAATGGAATCATTTATCCCATTTCTGATAGCTCTTGGGTTAGCCCGATTCAGGTAGTACCTAAAAAGTCGGGTATTACCGTGGTGACTAATGAGAACAATGAGCAAGTTCCGACTTGTGTCCAATCCAGCTGGAGGGTGTGCATAGACTATAGGAAACTCAACGATGCCACTAGAAAAGACCACTTTCCTTTGCCATTCATAGATCAAATGTTAGAAAGGTTAGCGGGTCATGCCTACTACTGTTTCCTAGATGGTTATTCCGGTTATTTTCAAATTCCTATAGCTCCCGAAGACCAAGAGAAAACCACTTTCACATGTCCCTTTGGAACCTTTGCTTATCGTCGCTTAGCTTTCGGTCTAACCACTGCCCCGGCCACCTTCCAAAGGTGCATGATGAGCATCTTTTCTGACATGGTAGGTGAATTCCTAGAGATTTTCATAGATGACTTCTCCATCTTTGGTTCGTCTTTTCATCAATGCCTAAACCATCTTGAGTTAGTCTTAAAGAGATGTAAAGAAACCAACCTCGTTCTTAATTAGGAAAAATGTCATTTCATGGTTAAAGAAGGAATCGTTCTTGGTCATAGAATTTCTGAAAAGGGGATCGAAGTAGATAAATCCAAAGTTGACCTCATTGCCAATCTACCCCACCAACATCGGTCAAAGGAATTTGTTCCTTTTTAGGACATGCGGGTTTTTATAGGCGTTTCATTAAAGACTTTAGCAAAAAGGCTAGACCCTTGACCACCCTTCTTGGTAAAGATGTCAAATTCGAGTTCAATAAAGATTGTTTACAATCTTTTGAACACCTTAAGAAAGAGTTGACCTCGGCCCCGATTATCAAGTCCCCCGATTGGAGTCAACCTTTTGAGTTAATGTGTGATGCATCTGATTACGCATTAGGAGCGGTATTAGGACAACGAATCAATAAGATACCTCATGTCATATACTACGCTAGTAAGACCTTAAATGATGCGCAACTCAATTATTCAACCACCGAGAAGGAGCTTCTAGCCGTAGTTTTTGCCCTCGAGAAGTTTAGGTCGTATCTTATTGGTTCGAAAATCATTGTGTACACCGATCATTCCGCCCTTCGATATCTCTTCTCTAAGAAAGATTCTAAGGCCCGATTGATTAGGTGGATCTTGTTGCTCCAAGAGTTTGACCTAGAAATTAGGGATAAGAAGGGTTCCGAAAATGTCGTTGCCGATCACCTTTCTCGATTAGTAGTGGAGTCCACTACTGACTTGCCTTTGAATGAATCTTTTCCCGATGAACATCTCTTTTCTATCTCTACTCCTCCTTGGTTCGCCGACATTGTCAATTACCTTGCAACCGGCGACATTCCCTCTCATTGGTCTACACAAGATAAATCGAAATTTTTCTCTCAAGTCAAACATTTCTTTTGGGACGACCCATATCTCTTTAAATATTGTCCCGATCAAATCATTCGGAGGTGCGTCCCAAACCATGAGTTTCGAAGTATCCTTTCCTTTTGTCATGATCAAGCTTGTGGAAGTCATTTTAGTGCTAAGAAAACAGCAGCTAAAATCCTCCAAAACGGTTTTTATTGGCCTAGTTTGTTTAAGGATGCTGCTGAATTCTGTGCCGCTTGTAGTAGGTGTCAACACTTAGGAAAGATCACTAGGAGAAACATGATGCCAATGAGTCCCATCTTAATCATTGAGATTTTTTATGTGTGGGGCATAGATTTTATGGGTCCCTTCCCTAGTTCTTTTGGCAACCTCTACATTCTCTTAGCCGTTGATTATGTGTCTAAGTGGGTAGAAGCCATACCGACTAAGTCCAATGATAACAAGGTCGTTCTTAAATTCTTAAAAGAGAATATCTTTTCTCGATTTGGCACACCTAGGGCTATCATTAGTGACCAAGGTACGCACTTTAAGAATCGTCAATTTTAGTCCCTTTTGAAAAAGTACTCAATTACTCATAGGTTGGCTACCCCTTATCATCCTCAAACTAGTGGTCAAGTTGAAGTCTCGAATAGGCAAATCAAACAAATCTTAGAAAAGACTGTCAACTCGAATAGGAAGGATTGGTCATTCAAACTGATAGATGCCTTATGGGCCTATCGGACCGCTTTTAAGACTGTTTTGGGCATGTCCCCTTACAGAATTGTGTTTGGCAAAGCCTGTCACTTGCCCGTTGAACTAGAGCATAGGGCCTTGTGGGCCATAAGAGATTTGAACTTTGACTTACCAACCGCCGGTAGTCATAGGAAATTGCAATTGTCAGAACTAGAGGAATTAAGAAATGAGGCCTATGAAAATGCTAAAATTTATAAAGAAAGAACAAAACTTTTTCATGATAAATCCATTTTGAGAAAATCTTTTTCTCCGGGTCAAAAAGTTCTTTTGTACAATTCTAGGCTTCATTTATTCCCCGGGAAATTGAGATCTAGGTGGGAAGGTCCTTATATTGTTAGGACCGTTTTTCCTCACGGTGATGTTGAAATTGAAAATCCTAAAAATGGTGATGTATTTAAAGTTAATGGACAAAGACTCAAACCATTTTTAGAGATGCCATTTGATCCCGAGGATGAGGTCACCCACCTCATCGACCCGTGATTCATGTAAGTTTCTTTCAGTAGGTAAATTCTCTCCTTCATCTCTTGTCAGGTATTATCTCCTCATTCTCATTTACTCATTTTTCTTGCATTTGCATACATTGAGGACAATGCATGATTTAGGTATGGGGGAGGGTTTTTAGTGTAAATAGTAAAAATTGAAATATCCAAAAAATTTAAAAAATGAAAAAAATCACAAATAGAGTTCTAATCTTATTCTAGTCTTGTTAATTGATTGCTAGTTGCTTGATGCACCCTTGCATGCTATGATAATCTTATGATCCATTAGCTTTTGTTTGAGAAGTGATTTGCTAACGTTCTTGTTCACACACTTACACTAGCAATGTGAAGCTAGTAGACTTATTTGAATTGTGCATGAAATTAGAAGGACATGATTAGGTGTAAGATGATTTGGTCTTCATGATTTGAGTACAAGTAGGTGCATTGAGGATACCTTTACTTGAGATTGATTATGTTTTACCACACCAAGTGAGATTTTGAGCCTATATGCACATCTTTTGCATTTATATTCTTTTGCTTGAGTGTCCACTTGTCATTTGCATCGCTAGCACTTGTTTGAGTTCCTTCTTGAAATACATGACATTAATTGATGATAAAATGATAAAGGCACTTAGGAATAACCTATATTTCCAAAATATCCACACCATGCTTATGTGATCAATTAGTTAACCCTTTGAGCTTAATCTTATTCTTTCGGTGACATACCACATTACTCGCCTAAGACCTTTTTCTTGTTTAGCCTTACGTATTCTTGATCCCATTTTGTCAAAGGCTAGTAGGAACTTAAGGGAGCAATAAGGTGTATGAAATAGGGTTTACTTTTGTTCATAACTTTTGTGGAAATATTTGTTGTTACCTTGATAGTCGATTTTCAAAATTAAATCTAAAGGAGGATTATTGTTACATTTATCATTTTCTATTATAAAAAAAATGAAAAAAAAAAATGAAAAAAAAAAGAAGAAGAAAAAGAAAAAATTTACATATGAGAGCATACTTATGTTTTTGTAATCCTCCTTCATTCGACTATTCAAGGCTTTTTGCTAAAAATAAAAATAAATTGTGTGGGGAGGAAGTTTGGTGTTGTGCATGATATTCTTGGTGACTACTAGCTTTTGACACTTCACCTTATTTTGGCGTTTCTTGACATACCTTGTCCCTAGCCCCATTACAACCCTAATAAAGACCTTTTGATTGTCATTATTAATGTATGTTGTGATTTAAGTTGGGATGATACCAAGTGTCAAGCATGCATTTGATTTTGTTGGAATTGAGTGATACACTTACCCTTGTTCTTGAGTGAATATTCTTTTGTGAGTGAAATGTGAGGTATTGCTTGTTTTGCATATGAGATCTCAAGTTTTGACTCTAAGGTGTGCCCTTGTAAACTTAGCATGGTTACCAATAATTTTTGCACTTGACATGAACTTATAATCACTCTTGCATGGTTCTTTGAGTAGACTATGTGAATCCTTGCACTTTCCACACCAAGACTTTGCAACTTCATTTTGATTCTTAAGTTGATGTATCATGAGATGACATGTATGTGTGGTATGCATTGCCATGTGATCTTTTATACAAGCTAGATGGATTTTGTGGGTACATTCACTATAGGCCCTCACGAGACCTCACTCGTCCACTAGGGCTGCCTAGGGGTTTAAAGGGCTTGTTGCATATGCCAAATGCAACCGTCACACCTACGAAAAGGAGTATAGGACTTTGCATCTAGATTTTCATTTTGTTTTTATTTTACTCGAGGACGAGCAAAAGATAGGTATGGGGGCATTTGGTAAGTGCATATTTTTGCATATTTTATTTACCTATTTATTGCTTGAACTCGTGTTTTAATAATTTATTTTGTTGCATTTCAGGTAAATCGTAAATAAATAAAGAAATGACAAAATAAATAAATAAAGTGCAAGGAAGGGAAAAAGGAGGAAGAAAAAGGACCAAAAATGAAACAAGGAAAAGAATTAGGAGCTTGGAGCAAAAGGAATATTTCAAGACAAGTGGAAGGTGGAGATCATCCCAACACATTAGAAAAGTGTATGGCCAAGATCAACTCTTCAAAGCTTAAGGGGGAAGGAATCAAATAGATGGTTAGGATTTCACCACCACACAACCCAAATGTATGGTGGGGATTTACCCAACACCCCCCTTAACCCTAATTCCTATCCTATAAATACCCCCTCACCCCCCTTGTATTTAGTAACTTAGATTTTAGGGTAGTTTTATTTTCTTGTATTTATTTTCTTAGTTTCAAATCTTGTAAACACTCTTTTTTAATTTTAATGCAATTTTATTTTCTTTACTTCTCGTCTTGCTCTTTCGTTATTGTTGTCTTGTTTCGTTATTTTCGTAAATCCCCTTGCTAACCACTTGGGGTTGAAAGTAACGAAATTTATTTTCTTGTTCGTAGTTTTAATTCGTAATTTTGCCCCTTTAAATCTCAATTTTATTGTGGGCACTTTAATTTTAAATCATCATTTTACTATAATTTAAATTTCGTAGTAATTTCTTTGTTCTTGTATTTATTTTCAAAAAAAAAACCAAAAAAATATTATTATAAATTTTCGTTATCTATTTTCCTGTTTTAATTTGGTAATTCGAAGGCTTATTGTTCATTCCCTGTTTTTATGCCATAGTCTTCTCTGTTTTATTTTGCTAGAACGTAAGTAAACATCATACCCCAGCCCCTGTATCCTTCTTTTTACTTCCTGCGAATAAATCTCTCTCCCTATCCCTCTTTATCTCTCTCTCTCTCTCTGTGTGTACGTTTCTCTCCCTTTCCCCTTTCTCCTGTTTATGTTTTTCTTTGCCTCGAACCCAGCAGTCATCTCTCCCCCGTGTAGCTCGATTTCATTCCATCCAAAATCAACCCCTTTCCCGTTTCTTTTCAGTCCAAACTCCTCCCTTTCCTGTGTTGTTCTAAACTTTAATATTGTTTCCCGAATTGCTAAGATTATTGGTTTGTTTTGGGCTGAGTTTTTGTGTGTAGAGTATGCGTTTGGAATTTGTAAGATCGATTAGCTGGTTTTGCTTGGTCACTGTTCTTTGCTAAAATTAATTGCTGGGTAGTGAGTTCTTTTTTTTTAGAGTTTATGTGCCGGGTCTTGTCTGGTGTAGTGTACAAAGTAGCAGCCGAGTTCTCATGTCTGTAATTTCAGGCCTTAATGTATACGAAACCGTGTCCCTTGCTTGTTTGAGTTCGAGTCTTTTTGTTCTGTATAGTCGAGTCTTTTTTTTCTGTATTGTGACTGGTTCGGTTGTTGAGTTTGATTGTATTGTTTGAAGTGTTGAATTGTAGTTGATTGTTGAATTGTTGTTTTTGAAATCGTAGTTGCTGTTTTGAATTTTGTGTTATGTTTTCGAGTTGTATTGAGTGGTTGCTGTCTGATTGTTGTTTCAATTTTAAGTAGTGTTATTGCTGTCTAATTGTGTTCGATTAAGAGTTTCTGCGATTCCGAATTTCGTTTAATTTCCTGGCTGTGCACTGGGATCGCGAGTTGTTCTCGGTTATAGCTGCGTGAGTTTGTGTCGTGTTGAACGAGTTTTGTTTGTGTTTTTCTGAGTACGTGAGTTAGTCTAATGCTGCTGTTTTTGCCAAATTAGTTGCTTAGAATCACTTAATCTTCTTCCTCCTCTGTTTTGATCGAGTCTGCAGTTGAGCCCCAAGGTTCTATTTTAAAACTACTGTTAGCTGTTGAGTTTTGTTAGCTGAATCATTCGAAATGATTTTGCTACGGTCTTGAGTCACTTTACTGCATCTTTATTGTTCTGCTACTTGTTATGTGTATTGCAGTCGAGTCACATTTTAAAATTTTCTTAAAATTTTCAATAAACTAAATTTTGTTTAAATTCTCTTTCTTAATTTTTTTTCAAGTTAAAAAAAAGTTGTTTTTAAATAAAAGCTAGTTCTAATTTAGAATAATTAGTTTAATTTAGTTTAAAATAGAATTTCATATTTAGTAGTTAATTAGGAATTTTCCCAAAATCAATTTTTGTTCTAACTCGATTAAATTAAAAATTAAGGATTGCGAGTAAATTAGTCCCTGTGGAACGAATCATTAAATTTTACAACGAAACGAATTGTGCACTTGCGATTCAAATGTCTTCATTATTTTTAGCACAACAATAATAATGTTTTATTAATAAAACAAGCTCACGAATATTGTCTGGACATCATTCTTTTTCGTGTTACTGACTTGCCGAGTACACTACAAACTAATATA
Source organism: Saposhnikovia divaricata (assembly GCA_036435485.1). Lineage (NCBI taxonomy): Eukaryota > Viridiplantae > Streptophyta > Magnoliopsida > Apiales > Apiaceae > Saposhnikovia > Saposhnikovia divaricata. The sequence continues at coordinate 128,252,654 of CM071596.1, read as the reverse complement.
TTCTTAATCATTAAATAATTCATATCATTAAAGTTAAAACATGTATTTCACTTGGCCACATGAGTACTAGCTATTAATTACAAATTAACAGAATACAAACAATATTAGCAATCAAGTCAGGAGAATTAAATTATTGACATGCGAACAAAGCACCACATAAAAAAAAACACACGCACACAGGATATTTCAGTACACAATCGGAACATACCTGTTGAGTGCGGTGAATGAGTCTGTGTGGCGCTTTTCGATATTCCAATGAATAGTTATATAGGTACACATAACCTTAAATTCAATTAAGGCAATTCTAAAATTTGTCAATAAAAATTTTACGACCTTTCCAAGTAAATACCTAAATTAAAATATTCTAATCCACATAAATATTCTAAATTAAAAGATCTCGATTTTCTAAAATCTTTTCACACTTCTTTCCGATAATAACAAAACTTGTACACAAAGAATTCTAGAATATTCTAATTAATTAAAATAAATAAAAACTTATCTAATATCTAATATTAAAATAAATTAAAAATTAATAGGGTTTTACATTTTTCCCCCCTTAAAAGAATTTGGTCCCCAAATTCACAAAATAACATCAAATAAGTTACAAGTAAAAAGAAATCATACCTTAATTACGATTGTTCGCGCGACTTTCCGTGAGCATAAATACACGTCCAGTGGTCTTGTTATATGCTTCTTTCCTTGGTGGTGGATTATGTGGGCATTGAGCAATCCTGTGTCCGACTTCACCGCAATGGAAGCACGCACCTCTGTTCCAACGACACTCTGTATCAACATGGTTCCCGCCACACCTAGTGCACTTATCTTGATTTCCTTGTCCTCCCATTCGGTCATACACGTAAGGTTTCTTGAGTGGTCCCCCTTGAGAAGATTGTCCAGTTGCTTGTCGCCTTTTCAGATTCAGCTAGGCCTCTCTCGATTACCAAAGCCTTGTTAAGAACAGCCTCGTACGTCTGGAGTTCAAAAGACGCCACCGAATTCCTAATGTCGGTTCGAAGTCCCTCTTCCAATCTCCTTGCTCGGCTGCTTTCATCTGCCACTAAGGTCGGCGCATACTTCGAGAGCTTTGCAAATTCCGCTTCATATTCAGTAACAGTCTTTCCACCTTGCTCAAGCCGAATGAAGTCCCTTTCCTTTTTCAGACGAATGGTTCTAGGAAAGTACTTGTCTTCTAGAGCCTTCTTGAACTTTGCCGAGGTGTATGTTCCGGTTCCCCCTTCAGCGGTTGCGGTCTCGTTCTTCCTTTTCTCCATGAGCCACCAGTCATAAGCACTGCCTTGTAATTGATACACAGCTAAGGTGACCTTCTGTTCTTCATTGCTTCCTAGCAGTCCGAAAGCCTTCTCCATTTCTTGTATCCACATCTCGACTATGGCCGGATCAGTTGCCCCATCGAAAGTTGGTGGGTTCAAACGCTTGAACTGAGAGACGATATTCTGCTGTCTGGGTTGCTGATTCACGAGTGTAGCTAGAGTCTCGGCTAGCTGGTCGAATAACTAGTTAACACTTGACAGTTTATAATATTTGAACTTTCGTCACTTTACTCCATAAATCCAAAAATCAAGTTATAAATCTACATACACACATGCATCCTTGTACTATTACAACCCAACTACATCACGTAGATGTACCCTATTTATAATCAATTAAATCGAAATTAAATTAACAAATGAAACTTATTTCGTAAATCCCTGTGATCATTTACAATCGAACGTATACTTATTTAATCTACACATTACATCCCATAATTAATATTTAAATAAACATTATACGACACATGATAATATATAACTTAGTCCCTAATCCACTGTCAAACCAAATCAATTCATAATTTATAGTCATCATTTAAATACTAGATAAAAACATAATTATAATTATTCGCTAAATATGATAATATTATTTTTAGAAAGTTTATAATTTTAGAAAATTTGGGCAGTATCACCTTTGCACGGGTAGCCTACCAGTCGAAATATAACTGACACAACCAATCCAACAATCATCACATTCCAAATGAAATTCACAACTAACCACATACTAACAATCCGAGCTAAACTTACTACAATCCGAATAATCCTTAAATTAATTAAATCATACCAATCGGATCCAAAAATTATCACATAAAAATTATACGAATAATTATCAATTCTTTTACAACATAACCACTGGATAATCATGAAACCAAGTACTAAAATTTCGAACTACACAGGAAAACAACACAATCGAGTCAATTCACTGTAGAAGTAACGAACTAACTCAGTCAAACCATCAATCTGCAGAGATCCCAATTCTCGACATAAACTTACACTGCAGCTCACCCACACCCGATGAACACATACACACACTTTGGTATTACACCCACACACACACACGCACACGAGTCACATACACACACCACAATCAACAATTCACACACAGAGGCTCGTAACCAGCAACACACGAAGCCACAACATAAGAACCCCCAATTGACGCACACAACATGACTGACTCGTAGTACAACTCGACCCACACCGGAATAAAACCCGCCATACATGCAGTGATGAAATTGAGTAAGAATAGGGAGGATAGAGATGTTTCGCGAGGGAGAGAGAGAGTGAGAGATTTCCAGAGAGAGATATAGAGAGATTGTTGTAAAAGGATCGAGAGAGAGAGACTGAGATTAAGAAAATGGGGGCTGGGGTTGTTAATTTAGGGATTTGAGGTGTTAAGGTTAAAATTGGTGATTTAATAATGCTAGAATCAAAAATCTAAAAATCAATTAAATAACTTTTAAAAATCAATTTAAATTGAAAGTGGGTGAAAATTTACATTTTTCATTTTTAAAATAAAGAGTGTAAAATTATGAACACCCACATATTCTTAAAATATTTTTAGGATCAAAAATGAATTAAATATGAATTTTAAAAATAACTATCCTTTAAATGCAATAAAACTCTTAAAATCATTTTAAAATAATTAAATGCCCAAAATAATTCTCTCACTAATTTTAAAAACTAAATAATTATACAAAGATAATATTACAAAAGATTTCATGATTTTTTAATAACTCCGATGATTTTAGAAAATTCTCATAAAATCTATAATGCATGATTTAAATAGATTTTAATCATAAAAATAAAAATAAAAATACACAGACTCACATTTCACAGATAAATCAACATTGAAACATTTAAACATGTTGTCACATACACATAACATAAAAAAAATTCACACCATATAATCTATATTTAATATTAAATAGTAATATTTATAATTGCGAATTTTCTAAGGCATTATATCCGAGGCTAAAGGACCCATTGTAAAGATTTGTTACTGTTCTTAAGACATCAAGAGGGGTACAAACCGAACCGTTACGTGAGATATGTTGAGTTTTAGTAGAGTTTTTGCTAGTGATGTAAGTTATGGTGTTTAAAAAAGAACATCCTTGATTATTTGGCTTTGTTTTGAGGTGTGTGGATTGAGTGGTAATCAATGGACCTTACCACTGACCCTAGAGGTCCTGTGTGTTGGTTGATGTGTGATAATTAAAGGTTGGGTTGCCTTGTACGGCATAGTAGAGAAGTTACAAAATGGAAATGCTCGATTTAGAGCCGTCATAATGCCCAAATTTTTCGTACCATGTTGACAGTAGCCACCCGAGTCCTTAAACATGTTTAAACTGCAACCACTGACCATATTGAGTTGGTTTTGGAGTCTAGTTTATGTGGCCGCAAGAATCGTGTCAAAAGAGTTTACGGTTTGTGAGTTATGACCGTTTTAGTGAAAGCGATTCAAGAAACCATGTTGCAGAAATATATCAACTTTGAGGTTAAGTTTTAGACCCTTAAAAATGGAATTTGAGTGTGATATTTTGAGGATAAATACTAAGGTCATTTAGGAAAGTATGAGAAGTGGTTTCGAGTCCAAAGGATTAATTTACAATTTTATAAAAATAAAACAGCAGAGGTTGCGCAAGTGAAAACCACTAAGAACGCGACTTAGAAACCATTGTTCCAAATGGTTAAGTATAACTTGAATTCGAGGATCGATTTCAAACCAAAATTATGTCGTAAGTGTTTGTCGACTAACATGGACTTAGTATGAGCCTAAAGGGAGCTAGTAATGCCTTGATTGTGTTTCGCTTACATGTTTAAGCGTTGATGTATAAGTGGATTATTTACCTTGTCTAGATTGTCCGACATTGTCGCGAACCCCTATCACTTCTCGAGCATTAGGAAAGTCTTCTAAATCTATACTTTGAAGTATTGATCATATAATACTACTTTTTCCATGTATAAAGTTGTACAGTTTTGCGATATATCTTATTTCCTGTTGAAAAAGAAATTGACCTTTGGATTATATATGATCTTCTGAGTTAAGTAATTGCGAACCGGTATACCTTGTAGCTCTAGAGATAAGAGCATATTCATTGTTTTCTACTCTAAACCGGGAGTCGGTATTTTGAGATATAGAGATAGTCATGGAAAACCGGAGGAATTCCAGCGACAGATTATTATTTATTTTGAGGAATGTTATTTATAAATATTAATTATAATTCCATAAAGTATTAATTACTTGGAAACCATTCGAGGACTGTTATTTGAATATGATATCATTCGAGGAATGATATTTGCTTACTATATCTTTCGAGGAATGTTATTTGAATATTATCTCAGTCGAGAAATACTATTTGAATATTACTTCTGTTAAATATGCTAATGGAAGGCATAACTGTTTTCGAAAGTATATATTGTGATACTTGAGCAATGATTTGATTATTGGCTTATAAGCTAGATACGAGTTATTAGTTATAAGCCGGGTTTTGCAAAGGCCCTTAGTGTAGGGCGTATGATTCATATTCTTTAATATAAGACCGGGAGTCGATATTTCCATAATTCTCGAGATCATTTTCTAATAAAATATCGAATAAATATTATTCATTTATTATTTACTAAATGAATATTACTTTTAATATTAATTTAAGGATTATTTATTTAATGAATATTACTTTTGAATATTCATTTAAAGGTTATTTATTTAATAGATATTATTCTGAAATATTCATTTAAGGATTTATTTAGTGAGCATTACTTTATGTATTCTCTTGAGGTTATCTATGAGCAATGATTTTGAATAAAAATAATATTTGAATATTTATGATTCAATAAATATTATTTGAATATTTATTAAATACTTTTAAATTGGTTTTAAAAATGGTTTATACTATTTAAAACCTATCTTTGATCTTCAATAATTACGAAGAATATTTCTGAGTTTTATTATAATTATTTTATCAAAGTGAGGTTCCCAAACTCTGTTTTCCATTTAAATCTATCCTCTAAGGAGATTTAAACGCTCGCTCAAACTTCCAAAATATAGAGAACCTTACTTGAGAGATTGTTATTTATTATGGTTGACTTCCCGGTCATAGACTTTTGAAAGTAATATTTTCATTCGCAACTTTGGTTGCTATACATCAAAATGAGTCTTTGTTGCTTCCTCAACACTTGAGGAGTAAGATTGATGAAACAAGTTATAATCCATTAACGAGCAATAGCTCGGGAAATATTGGTGAATCTTCCTTTCCAATCAGATACGATTACTTTGTGGAGTCCTATCAACAAGTATTATGCTTGGGGAAAGGAGGACGAACTTTATGTTTCAGAGTCATGGATTCTATTCGAACTAGGAGTAATATAAGGGGCCGAGTAGCGCCGGTCCAAGGCCTAACCATTGGCCAGGGAGTCACTAGAGAGACGGTAGACAAGTAAATTCGTCAGTTCTTCCTTCTACCGGTAGTAAAACCATATCTGTGTTGTACAACCTGCGACTGATCATCGTAGGTTGGGACAACTGGCGCTGTGAATACTCCAATATTAGTTCATCATCCAAATTTGGATATTTCCTGCGACACGTATCGAAGAGACTTCGATCAGGTTGATGGGTATTTCCTGCAACACGTATCGAAGAGACTTCCGATCAGGTTGGCAGGGGTTTGAAAAGTGTTCAAAACTGATGTTACAATGAATCACCTTGTAACTTCATCTTTTATCTTATATTTTATGACTCTGATGATACCTTACATAACATGAGTTGTGATAAGGAGGTTTTTGATATTGGATCATCTTTTAACTTCATCTTTTAAGTTATATGTTGATATTCTGCTTATATTTCATATAGCAGATATTTTACGGAAAGGTTATATTGAATTACCTTGTAACTTCATCTTTTATATTTTACTAGAACTTTGTTCATAGTATGAATAACAAAAGTTTGCAGAGATATTATGAAAATGATATTTGAAGTACTACAATGGTACTGTTTTTGAATATATTCCGATAAGGAAATACTTTCGGTAAAAAGATATTTTGACAATTATTGTGTTATACCCGCTTTATTTTGGGTTTAAGTTAAAGGCAGAGTTATGCCATACTTTCATTACCTTGCTGAGCTATTGCTCACTCTTGCTATTGTTTTTTATATGTATTATAGAGCAGAGAAGCAGGATGTCAAGGATACAACACATACTTCGCCAGCGAGTGGTAACCGCAGGACGTTTTCTAGTAGCAGCTTCTAGCAGTAATCCCGGGAGTAGTATGAACCAGTCGGATTAGAATGTAGTTTTGTTATTCATCTTATGTATGGATATGAAGGGTATGAGAGGATTGTGAGCATCAGAAGGCTAAGTTGGTAATGTAACATTACTTAGAAGGTGTATCAGTGACAGATTCAAAAGACATTTGGGTATTGTAATAAAAATTAATTATTCCGCAGTTGTTGTATTATGTCGTTTCTGAGACTCTAACCTGTGTGTGTGTGAGACATATATTGTGGGGTCATGAGCAGGTGAATTATGAACATTGCGAGTAATACAGGTAAGGCAAGGAGTAGATGGATCGTGACTACTCTAAATCCCTGACCCCGGATTTGGGGCTGTTACAAGAAACAGTAAACCTTGTCTTTCTTAGCAGAGTTTAGATTTGCAACAAACAAGCTTCCTTTCCTGACTCCTTTCAAAGAAAGGCTTCCATTCTTCTTATGATAGATGTTGCAATGCAAACCATCATATCAAAATCAACCTTAAATCCCCTGTCACTGAATTAGCTGACACTGAGTAGGTTGTGCTTCAATCCATCTACAAGAGCAATATCTTCAATGACAACATTTCCAATTTCCAGATAGCCATATCCCACAATGTAACCTTTGCTGTTGTCTATAAAAGTTATGATTGGGCCAGCTTTCTCAACATAATGTGATAGCAGGGCTTTATCACCTGTCATGTGTCTAGAACATCTACTATCGATGATCCACATGACTTGTTTCTTTTTCTTGCCCTGCAAAATAGATGATATTTAATTTGCATCTGGTACCCAATCCTTGTTGGGTCCTGCAGTTACAGTACCACATTTTATATCATCGTTAATCACATTTGAATCAACACTTGAATCATCCTGTTTGACTTCTTTTGCTACCCACTCAGTTATAGAATAGGACTTGGTCGTTTTCTCAGTGGACGCTTCCTTTTTACCAACATTGGAAGGTTCAGAAGTCTCAACAATTTGCATATAGGAACATTTTTCAGTAGACAAAATAGGCAGATTAAAACATGTACTCATGGTAGTGATTTTGCATGGCATGCAGTCAATGTTACTACAAACGTTCATTGTTCTTTGAATAATGGGAGTTCTGTGTAAGTTACCTTTAACCTTGGTTCCATTAACCTTATTCTCATTAGGTTTCTTACAAACATGTGTTAAGTGTTGGGAGGAGCCACAATTATTGCAAAGCTTCCTAAGAGCATTATTGACATAAGCATAGCCATTTTTCTTATAAATTTTTAACTTGCCATTCCTATTCTTAGACTTGTAAGCTTCTGTGTTGACAGTATGTCCTTGATAGTACCTTTCATACCTGCTATCTTGATAGTAGATTTGGAAGTTGTTGTCCTAGGTACTCTCTTGACAGTATCTTTGAAAGTTTCTGTCCTATCCTTGTTGACAACTTCTTTAGAACATTCTGTCTGATTGCTTGGTAAAGTTTCTGTCATGGGGATCTTGACAGGATCTTTCCCTTCAGTAGATGTGCTGTCAATACACTCATCTTCATCACGAAGTTCTTGTTTGATGAGCAAGGAATTCTCATCAAAATCAGCTTGAATAGTTTTGAAAATAGGTTTACAAACTCTCTTGAAAATATGAGGTTTAAGAGCATCACCATCTGAACAATCATCAATCACAACTGCCTTTCCAGGCCTCCTACCATAGTCGAAACCTATTCTAACCTTTTGGTTCTCAGTGTGATTCTCATGATATTCCTGAACTAACTTAGAAGAATTTCTAAAGGCCTTAAGCTTAAATTCATTTTTAGCAATTTGATTACTTAAGAATTCTTCTCATTCTTCTCCTTAGCACAGACAACATCATTTTTTAGTCTTTCAATTTCTTGAGCTAGTGAATCTAATGGACTGGTTTTAAGCAAAAGCATTTCATTCTCAGATTTGAGTGTTTCATTCTATTTAGTTAACTTAACAATTTCTTCATTAGCAGCAGATAAACTAACATGAATGTTAAACATCTCAGCACTTAATTCTTCAATAGTTTGCTTATACTCAGTTTTAGACATATCAAGTAAAATGAGAGATGGTACCTGATTTGAGGAGCTTGATGCTTCATCATCAGATCTAGCCATGAGAGCTAGATTTACAAACCCTTCTTCTTCCTCATCATCAAAATCATCCCAGCATTTTCCATCAGCCACATAGGCTCTTCCTTGATTTCTTTTAAACTGACTTCCAAATCCTTTCTCCATTCTTTGATTCTGTTTTGGCCTTTTGCACTCTGTGGCAAAATGACCTAGCTCATTGCAGTTGTAACATCTGAACTTTGACCTATCCACCATCCCTGTCTTGTATCATCCTCTTGTGGCACCACCAGTAGCTTTTGAAGAGTTTCCCTTGTTGAACTTAGATGTCTGACCCTGTGGCTTATATGGCTTATCTCTTCTAAACTTTACATTCTTGAATCTTTTAGCCATATATGCCATGGTTGGATTATCCATGCTTTCAATCTCTTCTAATGAATAAAAGTCTTCATCTTCAACATCTTTAAGCTGTAGAACCACTTTCTCCTAATCATCCAACACCTCCTCAATCTTCAGAGACGGTACTTGTGTTGGTTGTGAACTTTGTGAGGATTCACTTGGCAGAGAGACAAGTGGCTCATGAGCTACAAGGGCACCAGACATGTTTTCCATTTTTCCTTTGGCTTCAGTTTGAATAGCTCTCTTTTGAAAGAGTTCAAGTTCATATGACTTAAGTACACCATAAAAGGTCTCAAGAGAAACATCATTCAAGTTTATCCCTTCTCTTATGGTAGTGATTTTGTGCTCAAGGTGCTCAAGAAGAGTGAGCAGAAACTTGAAATTAATCTCCTTTTTGTCATAGAACTTTCCATGAATTTGTTACTCAGCTATTAGCTTACTGAATCTTTCAAACATGTGAGTGAGCTCTTCACCAGGTTTAGCCATAAAGGCTTCATATTGTGACACGAGTTGTCTTTGATTTTCTCTGACCTCTTCACTTCCGTCACAAAATAACTCTATCTTGTTCCACATCTCTTTAGCAGATGAGCATCCCATAACATTTCCACATATGGCTTTGTTCAATGTGAGAGAGTCAAGCAAGATGAGTTGTAAGTAGTCATCCAAGGCTACCTTTTCTTTCTCAGACTCTGTGTATTCTGAGGGTCTTTTAGCAACCCAGTGAGCTGGAATTACTTCACCATTCACAGTGGCAGCAACTACTTCTTTCTTAGGAATGAAGGGGCCATTCTCAAGGATTCCAAAGTACTGTGGATGTGCAGCTTTGATAAATAACAAGATCTTTCTTTTCCAAAAGTTGTAGTTCTCTTTATCAAATACTGGAATCTTGATACCACTTGATTTCTGTATACTCGTCATGATCTCATATTAGTATATCAATCGGTTTGCTTTGATACCAGTTGTAGGTCCTGGAGTATTACAGAAGGGGGGGTTGAATGCAATACTGATAAATTCAAATTTTTACTTCAACAACAATAATAAATATTCTAATCTATCAGTATATGAAATGCAAACACAAGTGATAGCTCAAGATATTCTCACAAAATAAATGTTTTATTTATTTTGCGAAGTGTTGCTACAATCTTGAGAAAAAGTGTTTTCTTAAGCTTCGGTTTCTTAAGTGATTACAATGAAAATGAATTCACGAATACTTAGAAAGAATGGGAGACGATTCTCTATGTAGACTAATTTGCTCTAACGTCTCTATCACATGGGTTGTGGAGCTGCTGTCATTTTCAAGTGGCAGCTCCTTACAATTTGCACACCCATGTGACTTTCCTAAATTGCTATACAAACAGAGTTATCATAATATGTAAAGCAACCTAGATTCTTTCTAATTCAAGCTAATACAATTCTAGTAGATGTGGATTTATCATACTCTTGAATTGACGAGCTTTGTCTTGTGATCTCTCAAGCTTCTGTCGTAGTCTTGCAGGTCTGCTACGATCTTTGACAAGTTGCAGCAAATCTGTTTCTTGAACATCTAAACTGTCACGGGTTTGATTGAGATAAATCCCCAATTCAAATAAATCAGTGAGACAGTAACTTTAACCGCCAAGTTTGTTGTCAAGAGAATGTTCCTTGGTTGACAGTATGAATCCCCGCCAATGTTGCTGTCAGGAATTCCAAACTTGCTGTCAAACTGTGAGAATGTTGCTGTCTCATGCTTCCACCAATATTGCTGTCAGATTGAGTCTGTTGTCGTGACTTTCAACATGCTGTCTTCTTGTAACCTTACTGTCAATGCTATGACAGTAACATTTATTCCTACTGTCAAACTGATGTAATCTTGAGGCTTGAACAATTGAATGAACTTCTTCCAAGATACATACTTATTAAATTACAGCAACTATTTTGGTCACAAGAACACACTCTGGCTGTGACAGTATGTTCTACTTAGTGAAAAACTAAGTATAAGGAAATCTATTTAAGTTGTCTCTATGCTATCACCCATAAATCCTAACATATATTATTTTATAAACTACTCTCACAAATTCAAGATTCAATGCCCGTCAACAATATATTATTAATAAAAACACTATCTTTTAAAATACTATCAAACATGTATTATAATATTATATTATCTTCTATAATTTACTTTCCTACTAATTAAAAAATATATATGAAAATATGGGTAATAAGACAAAAATATTATAAAAAAACATTCGTGCATCACACGAGTTATAAGCTATATAGTTAAAAATTAAATAAAATTTGGAAAACACATACAATATAGAAAATTTTGTATAAAAATCGAAAAAAGGTCTACATGTTAGATAAACACCTTTTCTACTAAATAAAAGTTAAGAAAAACTATTTTAATGTAATATTATTAAATATACATATGTATTTTAAAGTAACAATTCAAAATAAATAATTACGATGATATTTATATGCATGAGAATTATAAAGTTAAAAAATTATTTTAATGATAAAAATATATATACAACTAAAAACTTTAACAATAAAATATAATTAAAAATTTTACAAGCAACAGTGAATCACACAGGTTACAGGCTATTATATCCTTATATATAAACATTGGATATTTGGTTGGTTGTTGGTTTGCTACGCTAAATTTCGTATATTGAATAACAACCGTTAGATTTTAGGACCGATTAATGAGAATCGTTAGATATAGTATTAAAAGAATATTCCTTTTTTATATTTAAAATACTCCGTTCACGGTTTGAATCCCGTCAAAAACATATTTTTATTAAACTTTTATATTATCTTACAAACTACTCCAATACTTTCAAGGTTTGATTCCTTTAAACAACATATTAACCTTACAAATTTATATTATGTATTTTCACCATGTTATTATTAAACATTTATATTATCTTATGAACTACTCCCAAAAGTTCAAGATTTATTATCTTTTGTAATTTGTTTTCTTACTAATTAAAAATTATAAATTAAACTATAAATAATAAGATAAAAAATATGAAAAATCATCCGTGCATCGCAAGGGCTATAACTTAGTATATATAATAAGCGTAAGAGGGATCTTAACCAAAATTTTGGTTTCAGGTCCTCAATCCCACCAAAATAATCTCAACCGTTGGATCTAATATTTATACAATAGATGATTAAGATTAAATCATATATTAAAAATATTATTATCCAAACAGGATATAAGTTAAAAGAAGTATTATCAAAATTCTATTTTCTAATATTAAAATGTGTGTTATTAGTAGAACCATATTCAATTACTAAAAAGGGTATTTTGATAATTTAAATCAAATATAAATAGATTTCCTAAATGGAATAGAATTCTCAACATAAAAAATCGTCACTTACTTTCCTCTTCAGTTTTAGGATAATTTAATTGAGAATTTATTTTAAACCATCACTAAATTATAGATTATTTTGTGAGTTTTGCATGGGCTGTAAAATAGTCTAAATCTGATTTTTAGAATTCAAGATAGAGCTCAAATAGTATATTTAGTGTCTAAAACCTAATAATATTAACTTAGCAAAAAAAAAACCTAATAATATATATATATATATATATATATATATATATATATATATATATATTCTTTTATTACTTGTGAAAATATATTCAACAAAGTTTTTTTATGTTAAATGATAACTTCTCCGCTAATTATGAAAAAGTTAATCGAAAAAAACTTTGTTATGAAAATAAAGACCTAAATTTTTCAAAAAAAATAAAGAGAAAATAAATTTGATGAAAATCCAGTTTATCAACTAATTTGAACAAATATGTATAATCAACCCGCTAACAAAAAATAGATCAATTTAACTAATATTTAACTAAATAAATCAAAGTAGCTGTAAAAGTTGCTTATTATTCCTTAACTTTTAAGGTTAATCTGATTATTTATCAATATATTTCAATATGTTTCACTATTATTTTCATTATACAACAAAACTAAAATACATATATTAAAAATACTAGCTTTAAACCCGTGCCATGCACAGGTTGCTTTTATTATTGTTTTTTGTTTAGTTTTATTTTGGATTCTCTTTATATATATTAAAATATTTGTAAACTTATCTTGCAAAAACAAAAAATTTATGTGAACTTATAATAATAATAATTATTAAAGTTGTTTTGGTTTTTTGTTAGTTTTCATTTTTTTCTCGGTTATGAAATTTAATGTTTTTGTAATATTTAAGTTATTAAATTATTTTAGGGGTTTTGTTGAGATATTAGTTTTAGTTAATAACTATGTCTTTTTTTTGTTTGGGCTTTTTTGTTTACATTTTGTATTGTTTTCATGTAGTACAAAATCTATGATCTTTGCAAATTAAATATTTTGTCTTTTTTTGGTGTTCCCTATTTTTAATATGATTTTTATAATTTTGTTTGATATTAAATTTTTAAGAATGTATTTTTTTTAATTTTTTTGAAATATTTTTTTTCTTAAAGGATGTTATTGGTTTTAATGTAAATTACATTTTAAAATTTAGGAATTGTTTTTATTATTTCATATATTTTTTTGTTTTTTCTTATTAGGTTAGATGTGATATAGTTGAAACATGTTAGTATCGTATTTGTATAACTAAATTTTTAAATCTTTTTTCCTTTAAATGTTTGTGTTTTTTTATGTTGGTTTAGATTTCTTTATGTGTACTATATTGGAGTAATTTGTTCTCTTCAATTTTATTTTAAATTAGAGTTTATTTTTTTAAGGTTTAGATGATTTTTAGAATTTTGTTTGATATTAAATTTTTAAGTATGTCTTTTGCTTTATTTTTTTGAGATATTTTTTTTTCCTTAAATGGTGTTTATTGGTTTTAATGTAAATTACATTTTTAAATTTAGGATTTTTTTTTGATTATTTCATATATTTTTTGTTTTTTCTTATTAGGTTAGATGTGATATAGTGAAACATAGTATCGTAATTATGTAATTAATTTTTAAATTTTTTTCCTTTAAATGTTTGTGTTTTTTATGTTGGTTTAGATTTCTTTATGTGTACTATATTGGAGTAATTTATGCTCTTCAATTTTGTTTTAAATTAGAGTTTGTTCTGTAGAATAGAGTAATTTGTTAAGGTTTGGTGTCATTTCCATTCATTTTATGTTTTTTTTACATTTTAATATTTTTTTTAGAATTTTTGTTGATTGAGTGGTTAATTGTATTTTTGTTTTTGTTTTTTATATTTTTGTTTTAATGATTTTCTTGCAAATTATATATATTTGAAATTTAGCCTAACATATATTTTAATATTTCATATTTCTTGGGTTTTTTTTTATTTCATTAGATTATATATAATATACTTGAAACATGTTGGAACTTATTGGTATAACTATTTTATTTTTTTATTAAGTAATTTAGCAAATGCGTGGTTACTAAGAATTCTTTAGAACTTTTTATCATAAGTGTTATATATGTTTTGTTAAAATTTGGTGGTGTTTGTTTATATGTTTGTTTTGTTTGTTTACTTTATTTATTATTTTCGTTTTTTTGTTTACTTTGTTTATTTTTGAAAATGATATGTTATTTTTTAATTGTGTTGTAGGTTTGTGATACAAAAACACTCACTCTCTCCCGTGTGTTTTTCTTAAATGTCTTGAATTTACTATCCCGTATGTTTTTCTTAAGTGGCTTATATTTACTATAATAGCAATGACGACCTAACCATCCCATCAAAATCTCCTTACGCTAATTAAGTGGCTTATATTTACTATAATAGCAATGACGACCTAACCATCCCATCAAAATCTCCTTACACTAATTATATATAGGATATAATCTATATTCTAAATGATAGATGAAAGATGAAATAAATTGTTGACAACAATGTATGCGTAGAGCACAGGTATTGGTCACAGACTCACGGGTATCTCAATTGTATACATAATTTCGATCGTCAAGGTACATTATTACAAAAACAAAAAAAGAATTGTTACATTTTAAAATAAATAGATTAAAATTATAAAATCTAATATATTGAAATATTTTATGTGTTAATAGATTAATTACATTTTCATATATTTAAAATTCCAACCCCCATAAAAATATATTAAAATTTTTGTATATTTAGCTTTAAAAATGTTATCAAAGTTTAAAAATTAATAATACATAAATATTAAAAAAATTATGAAAATTAACTATAAATATTAAAAATAAAATCGTGCATTTCACAAGTTATAAGCCGGTATAATTAATATATAAATAGCTATTTACGCTTACTTATTTATGCCACCACCCTTGACGACCTTACTAGAACCTTATCGCGCAGCAAGAATAGTTTACTACTTCCTCCGTCCTTTTAATTTGTTATCACTTTTTTTGTCACTTTTTGGCACGCATTTTAAGATGGATTTTAAGGATAGTTCCATAATTTATTTTTAAAATTTTATTCTTTTTTGTATAAAAATAGGATTGTTCTATTTTTATACAAAAAAAAGAAAATTTCAAAAATAAGTTATGGAACTATCCTTAAAATGCGTGCCAAACACCCTATTTTAAAATGATAATAAATCAAAAGGACGGAGGGAGTACTACTCAATTAGATTGGTAGGATTCCACTAGGTCTGTCAACAGGTCGGGTTCGGATCGAATCTATCTAAATCCATATCCATATCCATTTATTTTTATCGGATTCGGATTAGAACGGATCATATCTCAGATATGTCAGAGGGCGCTCCATATCCAATCCATTTAGTTTAATGGATAAGCGAATAGGATGTCGGATATCCATTGCTTCATTTATTTTTAAAGTATAAAAAAATTTAATTATAATTAACATATGTGAAAAAATTAGTAAAATTTGAGAAGTTACAATCTAGAATTCATTCTGAAAATTTAAGTAGCAATCAAAAATGTAAACTACTTTAGTAATTTTATTGTTCAAACACAATATTTATACTACTAGTTCCCCATCCCCATAAAGTTTTATCATTCCCGTTATCATCTGCATACTCTATGAAATAAAACAGAAAATAAAGCAAAAAACACATATTAGACCAAAATCAATTGGATCATTACCCACAGTATTATGACTTCCGCTAGCCTATAAAATAAAACAAAAAACACATATTTGATCAAAATCAGATTATAATCTTCATTATTAAGAAAATATAAGAAAGAATCACTAAATTAACGTACCATAATTAAGATTTAAGACTGAAGACTCGATGTCTTGCTAATCATTGAAAAATATAATGACGTTAAATTTTAGAGGTCGAAGGCTGGAGCCGTGCATGGAAGAGGAAGAAAATATTAGATTATGTATGAGGCTTAGGATTTTCAAAATGTAATGTATTACAATATAAAATATTTTGGAAATAATATTATATATATTATTATATAATTAAACGGATCCTGTGGGGATAAACGGATCGGATCAACCTAAATCCATATCCAATTCATTTATTATTTGAATCATTTGTTAAATATAATTGATATGGTTAATATCAGTGTTTAAGTTTTACAGGGAAAAGCAGAGTTTAACTTGAAAAAGGAAGTAGTGAGAGTTTAGTTAAACTCTGACAGTTGGTGTAATGCCCCGACTTCCCAATACTGAAAACATACTTTTCATAATAAAATAGACTTTAATACAGGGGAATTTTAGAAAATTTCGACATGAAGTATTCGTAAATCGGACTATCCACCTGTAATTCAACTAAACCAACTTTCCATTTAACAAATACAAATAAAACTTAATACACCAACGATTCCTCATCGTGGATCGATTCCAGGTTATGGTATGAAACAATAATATATTTAATACTAATTATTACAACTTCTATTTCAGATCTACTCTCAACTATTGTACCGTCTAATCTGAAGCTCATATTAAATCTGTGCCTACTCGCGCTGGCTCTGAAATCTGTCTTGAATAGAATGCCTCACTGCTTTCATTTGAAAGGAAAAAAAATGTAGGTAGATCGTCTTTAAGCCTAACTGCAAAAGGGTTAGATAGAAACAAAGCAAGAGTGAGCCAAAGACCGCTCAGCAAGTGCATAGTATAGTGAAACACCAATATATCAATATTTTATTGATGAACAATATCAATGAATACTTTATCTCAAAAGATCATTCAATTTCTATCATAGAGTAAAATTTTTCCATTTTCTTCAACTATACGGTCTCAGATAAAACTTTGAGAAAAAGAAGGTCAAGAAATTCCCCAATCATTCTTACTCCACTTTCAACGTACAATGTTACTCGCGAAGGGAATAACTGGGAACTTCTATCCATCCTTAATCTCATTATTTTACTGAGTTCCAAATTTTATCATGTAGAAAATGACTAACTTTGATATTCAAAATTTCGAAACTAGAACCCATTTACCTTGGAATATATATATATATATATATATATATATATATATATATATATATATATATATATATATATATATATATATATATATATATATATATTCTACCAAAACATTCCTTCCTTTAAAACCCTTTCATCTTTGAAACATACTTTTCATAATTTTTTTTTAAAAGCATTTAAGTTGATTGTATTATTATCCTGATTTCAGACAATACGGGTGATCAGCCACGTAAAGTCCCCATTCCTTTGAAATTGGGTTCCCAATTAGGCAACACATTGGCCTTTAATGCTAGACTAGGACCACCCTAGCCTCTTACGCTATATAAAAGTGCAGGACTAGGACCACCCTAGCCTCTTACGCTTTTCCAATTTATAAATAAATTTATTATTAATGATTTAAAACATTTCACTTTTCAGTCCTTAAACTCACTGATAACAGATCAGCCCAGTATAAGGAATTTTTAAAACAAAACATCTTTAATTAATTAAACCATTTTAGGGAGCAGCATTAAAAAATTCAGAATCATGGAAGCAATTGATATAAGGAATCATAACCAGCAAAGCAATAAGATTAACCTAAACATGGCAAGGTTCAGCAAGATAGAATCATATATCAACAAGGAAACATCTATCAATTTAGGAACAAAGTGTTAGGATTCTAGAAATTTAACAGCAATTTATATGATAATCCTGGAATAAAGGAATCTGAAATTCAAGGAAAGATTTGAGTAATGCATTGGTTAAAACAATAAAGAGTCGTTGGTTAATAAAGAATAAAACAAGGGTTAGGTTCTAGAATTTAATTCAAAGGTTATGAAATCTGGTTTCGCTGGTATGGTTTAAAGGAATAAGCATAAGGAAAAGAGTAAGATAAAGAAAGGCATAAATTATAGGTCAAGGTTTATGGATTAACAAGAAACAGGGTAAATGATAGGGTACATAAATTTAAATAATGATTCATAAAGGTAAGCAAGGTACGGGTGCTTCAATATTAATTTATAAGAAACAATAAGGTATAAAAGGTTCAACAATAATTAAAAAGGAGTAACAGTAAGATATAAAAATTTAAACGAAAATTCATAAGCAGTTCAAGCAATCTGAATTTCAATACAGAGTTCGAGTCACTTGGAACAAAAGGAAGGGTATAAACACAAGCAAAATAATTTGAAAGAACATCGTACAAATAACAGAAACAGTTTCATATCACTTGAATGATAGATGAGGGATAGTATACTTGCAAGGAAAATTTGGGAAATAATCAAATCATCAACATAATAGTTGCACAAACTATTTCACTTGAACAATAAGTGAAAGGATATAGTCACTTGCCTCTCGTCCTTAGATATTATGTAACGTCGCAGTAATACTACTTTCATACTACTTTCTTCTTCTATCTTATGGCATCACAATCTACTATTATAACCATTCTTCGGTTTATTGCTCTTGCGGTTGCCACGAGTCTGATCCGCCGACATCGAGCCCGCGCGTCAACTTCAATATCAAGCATAAGACAAGACTTCAGTCTCCAGACGACAATTTTAATATTCTATAAACGCTTATAAAATCAACTCGAACGTATTAACCATGCTTCAATTAAGAATTATCGAATCAATATCTATGTAATATACACAACTAACATAGTGAATATCCAAATTAAAATTGTTGTTGTCGATAACTTACATTTTAATTTGTTCTCTCCTTTAAAATAAGGTATTCTCTTCAGAATCTCTGAATGAAATCCATCTGAGTATATAGTACATCTTGATACGGTCGTGTACATATATTATACGTAAATTTCCGAGTTTATGGAGTATTTTAATTAAAATACTCTTGGCTCCTTAGAAATGACCATTAAATACTCCATTTTCTAGTAAAATCCATAACTCCATTGATCTTCATCATTAATCAAAATAAAATTCTCCATAAACCTTCTAATATTATCCACTTTTCAGTCCTTAATACGCTGTGGCTGGTGAGAATCAATTGAAAGAAATGTTACAGCAACTGCAGTTTTCAGGCCCTTTGGATAAGCTCGGGAATGTTAAAAGACCAGGGCTCAGGAAGGAGTGGAGCTTTTTCTTTGACTGCATCACTCAAGCATTTGGAAAGAAAGTCACCAACTGGGATGCAATTCCCACTGATAGTCTTCAAATCGGGTATTCTCTTCTTAATGGGAGTAACTTTGATTTTGGTAGATTAGTTCTAATGAATTTAGGTGAAAAACTAGCAGAGTCTAAAACAACTGTTTATTTCTCACGTTTTTGTCAATGTTTATTCTCTGCTTGTTTACCTAATTTGGTAATTTATGATGACGATGTTATTCAATACTTTCAAGTCCATAAGAGAATGTTCTCTGATTTGACAAATAAAGATGCTAACAAGGATCAAGTTCCAGAGTTTATCTATCCACTCGCCCTCAGAAACTTTCTCAATCAACCACAAGAACCACAAGCACCACAACCTGAACCAATCCTTGAACCTCCATAGTCACCTCCTCAACCCACAAACACTGAACCTCCTCAACCTACAAACACTGAACCTCACATAACCACAAACACTGATCCAACTTCTAAACCTACATCTCCACCCACCATTGCTACTACTTCACAACCTCAGTCTTCATCACAACCTCAACCTCAACCACAATCCATACCAAAGAAACCAAAGAAAAGCAGGGCTATAAGGCCACCAAGAAAGCACAGGATTGCTGAAGCTTCTAAGCCAAAGAGAGCTAGAAAGGAAAGGGCTAACAAACCTCAATCTCCATCTATTCTAGATGATTCTATCTCAGAAGAAGAGAGAATAGAAGTGAATCCTCTAGTTAAAAGAAGGAGACTAATTCTTGAAGAATCTGATGAAGAATTGAATTTTGAAGCTCTAGAGGATATTTCTAAGGAAATACCTGCTGTTGAGATAGACAGAGATGGTAATGCTGATGCTACAATGGATGAAATTCTTGAGCCATTGTTCCCATTCTCTGAGAACATGGACATTCCAATCTCTTCACCTGCTGTTTTCTCTGAAGAAACTGATGCAGTAAATCAAACCACTGTAGTACATGAAGAAACAGTGGCTTCTCACACTGAGTTAATCTCTGATGCTCATCAATCTGTCGAACAGGGTGAGGAAATTGATCAACCACCCATGGAGACAATCTCTGAGCCTATTGTACAACCTGTAAAGGATGTTGTAGAGCCTGTTGCAGAGAATGTTGAACATACGGCAGACACTGTTGCAGAAACTGTTGATGAGTCTCTTCCAATTCCTGAATCAACTGACCATATTGAAATTGAAACTGAAGGGAGTACTGAGTCAAGCTCTTCTCAGAGTTTGCCAGTACAGACTTCTGCTAAAGTTAAAGATTTTGTTGGCCCTTCAAATCAAGCAGATGCTGAAGAAGAACACTTTGAACAATTTTCAGCTGATTGGTACAAAGAAACTTGCATCTTCCTGTTGCAAGAGCAGCTGAATTTGTCAAGAAAATATCCAGAACAATCACAAATCCAGAGATTCTATCTTGTCTCAAGGCTACTGTTGTCCAAGTGAAGACTCTCAATTCTAGATTTGATCATTGTCAAAAGGCCATTTCTGATGTTCGAGGTGAAGTTGTTAGAGGAGATGATATGCTTAAACTCGATAGCAAGAACAAATTTCAATATCTTTCCCAGAATCAAGAAACTTTGTCTCACAGGCTGAGCAAAGTTGAAGAAAATCAAAATGCCATGTCTTTAAAGATTGATTCTATTGCTACTTCTCTGGAGTTAATCACATCTATTCTCATGCCTGATGATGTCAAAAAGGGGGAGAGAGTTGCTAAAGACAAATGCAAGCAATCTCAAACCCTGATCAGAAAGGATAATGCTGGAGATGGAGGAGCAAGTAATAAAGGCAGGGGCAAAGCTGAAGAACATCAAACTCTGAAATCTAGCAAGTCTTCTAAATCACAGTTTGTTGGAATAAACACTGATACTCAAGGTACTTCAAAGACCAAGAGTCTGGTATTATCTTCTAACCCACAGACTGATGAGGAGTTGGCTGCTAAGTTATTTATTGAAGAAAATGAAGAAGGAGCTACTACTGAAGATATTAAAGCTGAATAAAAGAGTTTACAAGAACAATATCAGAAAGCTTTAAAGTCTGGAAAGTTTAAGAAGAAAGAAAAAGCTCCTATGCCCGTTCTTAAAGGCATTGTGATCAAGGAAAATGTTGATGCTGATCAAAGATCACATTTATCTAAGAAATCAACAGAAGCTGAAGCTAAACTCAAGCTGAAAGGCATTGCTATGGAAGGAGAAGATTCAAAGTAGAAAGATACAACCTCTGTTTCTACACAAGTTGTACAGAAGAAAGAAAACACAACCTCTGTTGCTACACAAGTTGTGTCTAGACCTCTATCTTCTCAATTGAAATCAGTTTTTGATAAAGGAACACTTCATGATCCAAATCTAGTATCTGGAGCTCCTATGGATTTTTCTGATGGAAGAGCCTTGTCTGGTAAGATTGGAAATAATAAAGCTGGTCTAGGCTCACACAGAGATAGAAGGCAACATACTGGTCCTAGAGATCCTTCTTCACTGGCTGTTCCAAGTCGTGGTGTCACTCAAGAGAGTTTGGACAGACTGGAATCAGTACAGTTAGTTCATCAGAAGAGTTTAAAGAAAGATTTTCTCTTATACTTTATGGCTGATGGGAAAGTATTTAAAATTGGTGAGAATGATACTGGCTTGAAATATTGGGAAGAACTAGAACATGTTCTGTATCTTTTCAAGGTGAACAGTCGAAGGACTCAATCAGTTGCAAATGTGCTCAGACAGAAAATGCTCCAAAATTTGGCAATTAGAGGAATGAAGTGCAACAGTAGATATGTTCCTAAGTACAGAGACTGGAATGGAAATCTCATTGAAATGAAGAAGGGTACTGCAAAGCTGAAGACTGATCTGGGAATCACAGTACTTGAAAAATTTATCAGACTGGGAAATGAGATGAGGAGGAACAAAATCTATGATCTAAGATCTGCTATTTATCAAACTGATGAGAGTGATCCTCAGTTGAGAGAGATCAAGGAAGCTATGAAGATTGAACTTGAGAATGCAGAGAGAAGATTGCTTATAGATTATCTCAGAACAACACCAGATCTTGAGGAGATTAGAGATTAAAGTCTGTAAGAATTTTCTTGTTTTCTGTAGATTTTTGTTAAGTCAAGTTTAAACTCTGCTTATTTGAATAAACACTGTGTTTGTATGAAATTGTTTTGACATCATCAATTATTGTTAACTTGTGCATTTTTACTAATGAACAAGTTGGGGGAGATTTTTAAATATAATTGATATGGTTAATATCAGTGTTTAAGTTTTACAGGGAAAAACAGAGTTTAACTTGAAACAGGAAGTAGTCAGAGTTTAGTTAAACTCTGACAGTTGGAAGCTTGACAGAGTTTGCTATACGTTGACAATGGAAGCTCGACAGAGTTTGGTTAAACTCTGTCTGGAGGAAGCGCGTCTCCAGTCAACGGTGATTAAAGATTAATTGAAGATAATTATGGAAGCAATATCTTTACAGATTGGATAGCTGTTAAAGAGATTGAGTTGACTTAGGAGATGTGTAGCAATCATAATTAATAACATTTGTATATCTGATTTATAGGCGAATCAATTATCGATTGTATGTAGTTGTATATCTTATAAATACAGTTAGGTTAACCCTAGAAGGGTATCGATCGTGTAATACAATATCTTTCATTGTAACCTAAGCAGCTCTCTGTGATATTTTACATCACTGAGAGAGAAGTTAATTCAAAACAGTTTTTAAAGCTTTTAAAGAACTTATTGTTATTCTCTCATACTTAGTTGATTAAAAGTGTGTATTCGACCTAACATCATTCTTATCAGATCGGGTTCTAGATCGAATATATTTTAGATCAATCCATATCCATGTAAATAAGTACGGATCAGATCGATTCGAATCGGATATCCGATCCATTGACAAACTTAGATTCCACATATATAGATTCCACATATATGCACAATGAAATGGATCTTAATGTTTATTATTTATTATTTGGTTAAAAATTCTAAGTTAAGTGATGCATTTTGCTAAGATTAAAAGTTTAAGACCAAAACGAAAAAGTGATCAAAGATAAGGAATGCAAACTTTTAATTTCAATTGTGTATTAACGTTGACTGTTAAAATTTAACGAAATTTCGTCAAAGGGTTGCGAAGTGATTAAAAATTATAAGTTAAGGGATGCATTTTGCTAAGATTAAAAGTTTAAGATCAAAAACGAAAAATTGACCAAAAGTTAAGGGTGTTAAATTGTTAATTTCTCTAAATCATATATGTATATTCTAGATATAAAACACGAATATATTTGTGTGGAGGAAGCGAGAAATTGAGTGGGTGAGCGTCGCAGACAATCTTTTCTACCCAAAACATTAGCCTCCTAATTGAGTGGGTAAACTCATCCTATGGCTTCTTCTTGCATAGCTGCTGCTGCCACTGCGGCTACACTCTCTGTTCGCCATAACCCTAAAGCCTTCCTCACCACTTCCCCCAAAACTAAACAAACCCCTTTCTCTACTTCCTCATTCACTCTCCTCAACAAATCATCATTTCACTCCCTTTCTATTTCTTCCATCCCCCGCCGCACCTTTGTCGTTAAGGCTGTAAGTATATCAGTCCTTTGCTTTCCGTTTAATCTCGATAAATTAATAATCTCGATTATGTACTAAGTTTATTTATGCTTGGATTATAACAGATGCAAACTACTACATTTTACTTCTATCTGTGAATTGTATTGTGAAATTCAGAGGTTTTAAATTTATTTTTTTGTTGTGTGTTCCGAGTTTACAATTTGACTAAATTGGGTTTCTTGTGATTCTACAGAGTGAACTCCCCCTGGTTGGTAATGTGGCTCCTGATTTCGAAGCTGAAGCTGTGTTTGATCAGGAATTTATCAATGTACAGTAAAACCTCGTTAAATTAATACTCGATAAATTAATAATCTCTCTAAGTTAATAATTTCTTCCGATCCCAACTTGGGCCAGTTCAAAAAATGATCAATTTTGATAAGATAATAAGATAATAATTTTTTTGAAAACCCTAAATAAATATATGGTCCCAATAATATTATAAATTAATAATTCTTTTATAATCATAAAAATATATGTATTATCCTTTTTGTAAAATATGATTCTAGGGTTCTTAAAATTTAAATCTATATGAAACTGATCTTTAACCATCTTTGTTGCATCCACAATTTCGAATGTGGTGTTTTCGTAAAGCATTAAAAAGTTATTAATCAATGTTTTTGATGTCTTGGGTGCTTCTTTACGTGAAAAAGGTTCAAAAAATGTTGTTTTATCCATGATATCATCTAAATATACATGAATATTTACTTTGAATCTCGCAAATACTCATTAATTTGTAAACAATATATATTGAATTAATTGAATTAAGTATAAAACATAAATTTTACAATTCAGTCTATTTAAATGTATATAATTGGAAATTAACTTTCTTCGATGTCAACAATTTTCTATAAATTAATAATTATTAATTTATCGATTAATTAATACCTCTCTAAATTAATAGAATTCTCCGGTCCTAACTATATTAATTTATAGAGGTTTTACTGTATGTAGTAGAGGAATTTGATTTAATTTACGTTCTTGGCATTTTTCGATGTGCATATATGAATTCAAAGTTATTTGTTTATACAATTCAATTGCTCTTTTGGTTTTGGTAAACTGTGAGTTTCTATTTGTTTTTTGCAAGTTAACGTTCACAGACTTATAACTTATTTACCCAATTATTAGGCGTTGTATCTTATGTACCAAATTTCAATAATTTCATAATATATGTCCATTATATGTGGGATTATCCAGTGAGTGGGTGGTATTGAATAATCCCAAGAATGAGCTAGAGAGTGTCCCGAACTTGTTCATCAGACTATTTCAAGTGATTAGTGTGATAAGTTGAGTGCAAATTATAGACAGTGGAGTGATTATGTTCCTTGCAAACAGAGAGAGCCAAGGTGTATACTTTCCACTGGCGTAATCGTAGAGAATGCATTTTGGTGGTCGATTTATTTGCATTTGTTTGGCATATCTGTTTTTGTGTGGTTTTTTTTGAGGATTTCCACTATCAATTTAAGTTTTACTGCTTCTGAGGTACAATATTTATTCCTTAAATATTTAGTTTTAATTGGAACTTTGAATATTGAGGAATGGCATGCTTTTTTGTGCTCCTTCTGTTGTACTGTTATGTTACAAATATTAAAATTTAAGTTCCCAACACATATACTGATTCATAGTTTCTCTATGGGCTTGTGCTTTCAGGTTAAACTGTCCGATTACATTGGGAAAAAATATGTAATTCTCTTTTTTTATCCCTTGGACTTTACCTTTGTTTGTCCAACAGGTAAGTTTATGTATTAGTTCAATTGATTACCTCATTTGCGTAATGAAAACTGAGAAATAGTTGTATATTTAATAATTCTTATGTTCTTGTTGTTTACTCTGTAGAGATTACTGCATTCAGTGACCGTCATGCTGAGTTTGACAAGATTAACACAGAGATCTTGGGTGTTTCCGTAGACAGTGTGGTGCGTGTTTTTCCTATCTCAGCTATTCTATGACTACAACTGTTCTTTAACTTTTCCTAATTATCCAAGTTTGGGGATTTTTTATTGTCGATATGTAAAACCGTATTAGAAGTTAACTTGGTGCTTTAAATTGGGATATCTGACTTGTTGTCTACCCTATGTGCATACATTCGTATAGTGTATTTAATTCAGTTATTTGTGTGAAAATACAATTATGGTTAAACAATAATATTGTAATTAAGCTAACATGTATGATCTGTTGATGTGTTGTTCCAAAAATTGATATGATCGTCTTTTTTAGTTTCAAATTAGCTTATCATTGTTTCTTGTATGTGTTGGTGTTTGTCAATGTATTTTTGTCTGGGGATTTAAGTGGTTTGATTGACAATATATTTGTGCTTCGTACTCCATCACCGATGTCTGTAGTATTATATTTGGTAAAGCTATGTGCTAGTATTAGATTTTTCTTGAATTATTTGCTGGCTAACTTTTGATATAATTATAAAATTAAATAATTAAAAGTTGCTATGGATTCTGCAGTTCTCCCACCTTGCATGGGTCCAAACTGATAGAAAATCTGGTGGACTAGGTGATCTGAACTATCCATTGGTTTCTGATGTGACCAAATCCATTTCTAAAAAGTTTGGGGTTTTGATTCCGGATCAGGTATATCTCTTGTTTGATACTCTTGATTATACTAACACTTTGGTCAAAGATTTTGAGAACTAAGGCTCATCTCTCCTTGTTGCAGGGAATTGCATTAAGAGGACTTTTCATTATCGACAAGGAAGGCGTCATTCAACACTCAACAATTAACAATCTTGCTATTGGGCGAAGTGTTGATGAGACATTGAGAACCCTCCAGGTGAAATTTCAAAATAAACTTAGGAGAAGTTGCAAGTCAAAGTTTTGAAGTTTTCTCCCGACAAATTACCCTCAACATCTATATCTTGAATACAACATATTATGTTTTGTCCTTTCAGGCATTGCAATTTGTGCAAGAGAACCCTGATGAAGTATGCCCAGCTGGATGGAAACCTGGGGAGAAGACCATGAAGCCAGACCCTAAACTCAGCAAGGAGTTCTTTGCAGCAGTATGAAGGCAATATTGTGTTTTGCTGGTATTTGTGATCATGCTTATAGAGATTGTGGAGCGTATAGTTCCCATGTAGTTTATGCCGACCCCTACTTTTGAGCTCTTGTTAAAAAAGTTGTTCCAATAAAATACAGAGCTTAAATTTTTTTTTATATTGCACAACGTTTTTCTACAACTTAAATATGCGGTCATCAACCCATTTTGTACTTGCAGCTGTTTTTGATTATTTGGCTTAATAATTCCAGTTGTAAGTTCTACATAAGAGACCTATTGATTCATCTTACAACTATTGGTTAAGCTCTACTACATCATTCATTTGAAAGGCCTGGGCAGCAACTCCAAATTTTACCAGTTAGGCTCCAAAGTAACGTTTTAGGCTGTGTTTAGACAACACTTTAATGGTTAAATGGAGACATTTAATCGGTAAAATCTGAGGCAAATGGTTCAGGGCAAACGTACGCTATAGCATACCATACCGTGCAAAAAGAATACGTCAAAATATGGGTCCCTTGTATTCACACCAAAAATACGTCAAAACATGGGTCCCTTGTATTTACACCAATATGTTATGGACTAGTCAGCCCCCAAAATCTGAAGGGTTTCATTCGAAAAAAACGTTATACAGTCTGATGTCCTTTTTGAGCTATTTCATGGAAACGAAACGAAACGAAACGAAACTTACTCAGTTATAATACCACTTAAAGTGGTAGATGTACGCAGACCATGCCCCAATACAATAGGGAGGCTGTTTCCGAAGGACCCCCGGCCATTACAAATATAGAAATACAAATACAGAAAGGAAACCTAATACAAACTAAGAAACTCACACACACGCAGGAGTCGAACCCCTGACCTCCTTCAAAGGAGACCAGTGGCTCAACCACTGCACCAACATGTTGTTGGCCATCACCTAAATAGTGAGTCCCCATTGATGAAAAATATGAATTCTAATGTTCCCAAACCATTTCAAAATATTATCATACTATACAAAAGGCAAAATCAAAAGCGTAGATGCTGCTTGGACTTGAAGTTTTACACACCTGTATTTCATTTGTATGTATGCTAAATTGCCAATGATCTCAATACTTGAAGTGATACATACCTGTATTTTATTTGTATGCATGCTAAATTGCTATAATGATCTAAATTCTGAACTTAGGGATTCTGCATCCATATAAAATAACAGTAAAACTTTTCACCTGCTCCATTAGTGTAGTATTCTACTATCATTAATGATGTAGGCAGACCCACGTAATTAATTCACTGGTCTCTTCACTCTCCTTTCCCCCGGAATCCCATAAAATGTATCCGTTAGTACCACAAATCCCACCACCAAACTAGTAATTAACTCACCTCTCTAATATCTCACAGATATGCTACCTGCCATCCATACATCTCACCCGTTTCATTCAAGTCTCCTCTAGCAACTGCACCTCTGCATTTTAATTTACCTTTATTGTGACACCGATTTTCACTCTCCTGACTCTTAACAAGTAGAGGCATGAGTGAACCAAGTAAGCTTGCAAAAGCTCTGATAGCGGTTTTTCTACTCTTTCTGGTGGCTCTTTTAGCTGAGATCCTCTTCATAGTCTGGCGTCGCCGGGTATCACACCAGCAAGAATTGTCACGTACTACATCTAATATTGATCATGGAGGGGGCAAAATGTTCTGCTGCTCGAAAACTCAGTCCCGGGTTGAGCCAATCACTGGCGATTCAAATGAGGCATCCGAAGTACTAGATGATCCTATCGATGTGTTTAAGTTGAGAGATATGTCGAGGCTTTTGTTTACTATTAAGGAGGAGGAAGAGGAGGGGAAGGAAGACTTGGAATCCCAAAAGTCGGTTGATTCTGCTACTAGCAAATGTGGAAGGAAAAATATAAGCAAACATCTTTGATGATACGGCAACGTTATCAGAGTTGGTATTGACAATTGATGAGGAGAATGAAGATACCTTTTCAACACCATGTGTTTCACCCTCCTATTTCAGTCCTGTCGCTTCTCCAGCTCACTGCAGTCACAGCTAGCAAATACTGACGCTGTTGGAGGAACTCTGCAGAGTTGAAAATACAGGAGTTAAGTTCTTTCAATATCTTAATGGTAGCGTACTTCTTTTTTCTGTTTTACCACAGCTTGTGCAAAGTAGCACATTGTTTTTACAACTCTAAATTCTATCAGTCTAGTCAAATTTGGGCTGATCATTGTAGTTATTTTAAGGGTCTCCCTAGAATTGAATCAACACTCGGTATGAATTCTGGTGACTACCTCGCTGAGAGGTGTCCCGATTTTCTTGACTTATTAATGAGATGCATCTGTGAAGAAGGTTACAGGATGATAGGAATTGGCACCGGTACTTGTATTCTGTAGATTAGGATGATCAGGGTAGTTTAAATTGTGATAGTCTTCTTTGCTTAACATCAGGCTGCTAATTCAATTATATCACCAAGCCTTACAACATACTTTTACAAAATTGGAGCACATTTCGGCCTATAGTATCCCGCTATAATAGATCAAAAGTTTAAACACTGTTAATTGTATAATTAACATATAACATCTGAATGTAGGGACACTGTTAATTTATCTGTCAAATATGCTTGATAATTTGGTGATTCCGAAAACAATATAATTATAAAACGAAACATAGCATCTATATTTTCTTTTGGTTGGATGACAACTTTATTAAGAGCATTAATATGATATCTTACTAAAGATCAAATTATTCAAATGTATAATTTATATTATTTAAGTAGGCAATGATAGACAATCACAGTGCAGGTCATATACATATCTGCTACAGCTGCTGGATTAATAGTAAATCTCGATATTGCAGAAGCCTGAGTCAATGCTTCCAATCAAAACGGCATCTCTTTGTCTCGAAATAACCAGAACCTTTCCCTTCAGAATTTAAAGGAACCTTCAGATCACACTCAATTTCTGGACTAAACTTCTGAGTCTTAAATAATAAGAACTCAAGTCTGACTTTAAGATAAAGCTTGATATCAATCGAAAAACTCTCCAACTCGGACTCCCAATCAAATTTAGGCAAATCATCCTTCTCTAACACCACTAAATTCTGTCCATTAAACACCAGATTCAAATAATCAGTCTCCTGATGTCCTTGATAAAATCCAGTCACATCAGTCGTACCAAATACCTGGCCTACGTATAGAGCCTGAGCCTCAATCTGATCATAGTAAATTCCGATACGTTTGTTAGGATTACGAACCATCATGTTCAGTGCAAGGTTGTAGTGAAGTATGTCATC
The DNA here is from genome assembly GCA_036435485.1 of Saposhnikovia divaricata. Lineage (NCBI taxonomy): Eukaryota > Viridiplantae > Streptophyta > Magnoliopsida > Apiales > Apiaceae > Saposhnikovia > Saposhnikovia divaricata. Next base: position 128,222,332 of record CM071596.1, on the reverse strand, counting down.
TGTAGATGAAATATTGAACTGAGAAAGAGAAGCATCAGTGACATAAAAGTTAAGTGGATTTGGTCGGAAAATGAGCCACAAGATCAAGACAACGATGCCAACAATGACAAGAAGGGCACAGATGATTTGGAAGATGAAATTAAAAATGCAGCAGAAACAGCAGTTTAGGAAGCTGCCATTGTAGCCAGGACGGTAGTATGCTTCTTTCATTGGAGAACTGGAAAATTATTTGTGTCGTGTCCGTCTATATATGAAGGAAAATTTGGATGCACCAGAGTAAGGGATCATGCCATCATGCTTTTTTTGTACTGATAAAAACAATGAGCTGTATAAAAATGTATTTATGGTTGTGTTTTAAAGGAAAAAAATTCTTTACTCTAGATATGGAAAGATAGAAGATTGAATGCTAGTTTTTCATTTCATGTAAACTACATGTATGTTTAGGACAGTTCCAAATAAAGGGCAATTGTAGTTGAGCACTCCTGTCTTACCTCAGGATATTTTTAAATTCTAATTGAATATCAACAAAATCTAAAAATCATTCAAAAATCTAGATTAAATAGGAAAATCTTTTGTAAATAAAAAACATATACCATCAGATTTTGCCTTTTCAAGTCTCTACCAGATTATCTTAACTTTTAAATAAACCAACAGATCCTCCATATACATACTTTAGTATCCTAATTCCTAAGTTCCATAGTTAAATTTATATTGAGCAATCAAGCCACCTGAAACGTTAGGAGGAGGCAATCATTGGCAGTTCAGATGAGGCATCTGAAGTACTAGATGATCCTATCGATGTGTTTGAGTTGAGAGAGGTTGGCCCTTTTGTTTACTATTACGGAGGAGGAAGACTCGCAATCCCAGATGTCATTTTCTTCTGCTACTAGCAAAAGTGGAAGGAAAAATTTAACCAACAGCTTTGATTATATGGCAACATATCAGATTTGCTATTGAGTATTGACAATTGATGAGGAGAATGAAGACACCTTTTCGACACCTATTTCAGTCCCATCGTTTCTTCAGTTGATTTCGGTCACTGCTTGCAAATACTGATGCAGTTGGAGAACCTGTGCAGTGTTGAAAATACAGGAGTTTAGGTTTCAATATATTAATGGTAGCGTATGTAGATTTTTTTGATCTTTTCTACCAGTTTGTGCAAAGTAGCACGCTGTTTTTCCAGCTCTTATTCTATGTCTATTCAAATCCGGGGGATCATCGTAGTAATTTTAAGGATTTCCCAATAATTGAATCCACACTTGGTATAAAGTACGGTGACTACCTCGCTGAGAGATTTTCTTTATTGACAAGTAAGCTGCATCTTGGAAGAAGCTTACAGGATGATATGAATTGGCACTGGTACTTGCATTCTGTAGATCAGGACAAACAGGGCAGTTTAATTTGTGCTAGTAATTTAACATCAGGCTGTAAAACAAATTGTAAATTCGGTTGCCACCAAGCCTTACAACATAATGGTACAAAATTGGAGCACATCTCGGCTTATGGTATTCCCCACTATAATAGATCAATAGTTCAAACATCACTGGAGGACCTTGGGCGAAGTCGCTTACAGTCAAAATGAAAAATCAATATATAACATTGGAGTAAATGTAGCAACAACGTTATTTGCTCTGTAAAATATGTGACTGCTACAATGTTATAACAAATTTAGTAATTCAGTAAACAACATTTTTATAAAAAAAACCATAGCATCTCTTTTTACGTTTAGTCAGACGACAACTTTCTTAAGAGTATAATATGATATCTGATTAACAATACAAACAGTTATTTAAATGTATACTTCATGTTATTGAAGCAGGCAATGATATGCAATCACAATGCAGGTCATACATATCTGCTACTGCTGCTGGATTAATAGTAAATCTCACAGAATTAATCGATATTACAGAGGCATGAGTGAATGCTTCCAATCAAATTGGCATCTCTTTGTCTCGAAATAACTAGAACCTTTCCCTTTAGAATTCAGAGGAACCTTCAGATCACACACACTTTTTGGACTAAACTTCGGAGTCTTGAATAATAAGAATTTGAGTCTGACTTTAAGATAAAGCTTAATATTAATCGAAAAAATCTCCAACTTCGTCTCCCAATGAAATTTAGACAGATTGTCCTTTGCTAACACCATTAAATTCTGTCCATTAAACACCGGAGTCATATAGTCAGTCTCCTTGTGTCCTTGACAAAATCCAGTCACATTTGGTACGACATCAGTCGTACCAAATGTGTGGCCTACGTATAAAGCCTGAGCCTCAATCTGATCATAGTAAAGTCATGTTCAATGCAAGGTTGTAGTAAAGTATGTCATTTGTAGATGAAATATCGAACTGAGTGAGAGAAGCATCAGCGGCATAAAATTTAACTGGATTTGGTCTATAATTGAGCCACAAGATCCATACAACGATACCAATAATGACCAGAAGGGCACAGAGGATTCGGAAGATGAAATTAAAAATGCAGCAGAAACAGCAGTTTAGGAAGCTGCAACAGCGACAATCACCGCTGCCATTGTAGCCGGGATGGTGGTATGCTATCTGTCTACTGAAATTTGGGTGGATTACCAAAATAATTTTAAGGGTCTCCGTAGCATTAAATCAGCACTTGGTACGAAGTACGGTGACTACCTCACTGAGAGATGTCCAGGTTTTCTTTATTTATTAGTAAAGTGCATCTGTGAAGAAGCTTACATGATGATAGGAATTGGCACTGGTACATGTAATCTGTAGACTGGGACTAACAGGGCAGTTGAAAACTGTGAAAGTCTTCATTTTTTAAGATCAGGCTGTTAATATAAAATGTAGATCCGAAAAATATGTGCCTTTAATATTATTATAAAATTTAGTGATTCCGGAAACAATTAGTTTATATAAAATACCATAGCATCTATTTTTTTTTTTTGCATAGTGTATAGCATCTATCTTCTCTTTTCTTCGGATGATAACTTTCTTCAGATTATTAATACGATATCTTATTAAGCATCAAACAGGTATTCAAATGTCAAATTATATAAGCAGGCACATGATATACAATCACAGGGCTGGTCATACATATCTGCTACTGCTGCTGGACTGATAGTAAATATCACAGAATTAATCGATATTACAGAGGTGTGAGTCAATGCCTCCAATTGACATGGCATCTCTTCGTCTCGAAATAACCAGAACCTTTTCCTTCAGAATCCAAAGGAACCTTCAGATCACACTCGATTTTAGGACTGAACTTCGGAGTCTTAAAAAGAAAGAATCTGAGTCTAACTTTAAGATCAAGCTTGATATCAATTGAAAAACTCTCCAAATCCGTCTCCAAATCAAATTTAGAGAAATCGTCCTTTTCTAACACCACTAGATTATGTCCATTAAACTCTGGATTCAAATAATCAGTCTCCTTATGCCCTTGATAAAATCCAGTCACATAAGTGGTCCCAAACACCTGGCCTGCATATAAAGCCTGAGCCTCAATCTGATCATAGTAAATTCCGATACGTTTGTTAGGATTACGAACCGTCATGTTCAATGCAAGGTTGTAGTAAAGTGTACTTTTATGTGTAGATGAAATGTCGAACTGAGTAAGAGAAGCGTCAGTGACATAAAATTTAACTGGATTTGGTCGAAAAATGAGCCACAAGATCAAGAGAACAATAGCGACAATGACCAGAAGGGCACAGAGGATTTGGAAGATGAGATTAAAAATGCAGCAGAAACAGCAGTTTAGGAAGCTGCAACAGCAACAATTACCGCTGTCATTGTAGCCTGGACGGTAGTATGATCTTTGTGGAGGTACAGGTGGGCCGTAGAAGGCCCTGTCTAGGGGTGGCTGTGGTGCTTCTTTCATCGGAGAGCTGGGAAATTATTTGTGTGCTGTGTGCCTGTATATAAAGGAGAATTTTGATGCACCAGGGTAAGTAATCATAAATTCACACCATCATACTTTTTTGTACTTGTGTAATAATGAGCTGTATAAAAATGTATTTAGGCATGAGTTTTAAACAAAAAAATGAAAAAGATTTCTTTACTCTAGATAAAGGGCAATTGTAGTTGAGCACTCCTGTCTTATCTTTAGGATATTGTTAATTTTTTTTTTTTTTGACGAAAGGATATTGTTAAATTTTTAATTAAATATCAATGTGGATTTCCAAAATCTATCGGATTTTCAAAATCATTCAAGAATCTAGATTAAATAGAAAAATATTTTGTAAATAAATATGAATACCATTAGATTTTGCCTTTCCAATTCCTTGCCAGAATCCTGTATGCACACTCTTTAGTATCTGAGTTCCAAACTTAAATTTGGGCATCTTCTGAATGATATTATTGTTATCGTAATATTTTTTATTTGAGCGCCATGAAATAACATTAAGAGGTCATTTGATAAATCTGAATGAAATATTCTGAATGATTAATATTTCTGAACGAATATGATTTCTTAACGGTTAATTTGTAATATTGATCGGCTGTTTGGTAAATCTGAATTGTAATTTTCAAATGAATGAAAATTTTCAGAAATAATTTTAATATACAAATTCCTCTCTTAAAATTTTATCACTAAATACACTTAAATTTGTTTTGATCACTTCATGACAATTCATAAAAAATATTTAAAGAATGTTTTTGAAGAAAAATATGAAATATATTATAAAAAATGTAAGATTATAATGCTATTTTCGTGAATAGAACAAGCTTGTTATATGAATTAAAAAGTATAACAACTGGTTAAGTTCCAAAAATAAAGATAATTTTTATTTTAATGTGATAATATTATTACAAGTAATCAGTAGTTTTAAAGAAAAAAAAAACTTAAATAGTGTACATAGAGCACCGTTCTGTTTAAAAATAAAATTATATTAGGATAATTTGTGTTAAGCAACAAAGGACTGGTTCAGGGGAAAAAAATTGAGCAACTTGTCCAGATGATTCTGGCTTCGTCCAGAACTTATAAATAAGTAAACAAACAATCTGAATAACAATTTCTGACTCGTCCAGTTCATTTTAAGTCGTTCAGTGGTTATCAAATGGGTCTTAAAAGCTTCTTTTTTGGTTATCCCATGTCCTGATTTGATTCTCGTTTATTCGAAAAATTTATGAGAATATATACTCATTTATAAGGTATATAAGTTTACTTACTAAAAAAAAAAAATAATTAATGGTGTCATTTCTTAAGTCTTACTAGTTTATAATAACACGTGCGATGCACGAAAGATTTAAATATTTTTATCTTAATATTTAATCTTTTTATCTTACTACTTTCAAAAAAGAAAAATCTTTTTATCTTACTATATGATAACCCGTGCGAAGCACGAGTTGAGAAAATTAATTTAAATTGATCATTAATTTATTATTTTGAATGATCTTAAAAAATTATGTTATTTATATAATTCAATAGGTTATAATAACAAACAATTATATTTAGGGAAATTCTCAACGGTGCCCATTTGTTATTGACTTTTCCAAGTAGTACCATTTCGTGTTTTTGACTTATACCCTTGTATTTTTTACTTTTCCATAAAATGCCACTCCATCAACCAAAATGTTAGTATATGAAATTCTCAATGGTACCCTTGCCAATTGAATAATGAAGGGTACCAATGGAAAAAGGGTACCATTGGCAAAAGTCAAAAGTACAAGGGTGCCATTGAGAATTTTGAAAGATACGAATTTTGGGATGAAATCAAATATGGAGACTGAAGTATCATTAGAACGACAGGTTTTTTTACTTATTAATAAAATTTATTATTAATTTAAAATTATTTTAAGAAAATCAAGAAAATACGATATATATGGTTCTCATAGATTATTTTGTAACTCAACACGATTATAATAAAAAAATTACAATTGTTTTAAAATGATAACAATTTTACTATTTTTTTAAAGATAACATGGAGTCCTAGAAGAAATAGGAATAAAGGGCTGGAAAGAACTGCAATTGTTCTAGGATTACAACAATTTTATTATTTTATTAAAGATAATATAGAATTCTAGAAGAAATAGGAATAAAGGGGTGAAACCAAAAAAAGGTGGAACCAAGTTTGGGACCGTAATACAATTTAAAAGAAGGTTTCACTTATTAATATGAATAAAAAAAATAATATGAGCATGATGAAAAGCTAATATGTTGCAAAAATATGAGTTTTCATGAAAGTTTATCTAAATATAATTAGGTTAATGACGAGTAAATTGACCTTAACATCACATTAAAGAGCATGCAGAGATGAACGCAACTTGATTGGCTAGAAAGCAATTATATTGAAAAAAATTTAAGTTGTCATGAGATATAGAATCTTTACCTTTCTACAAATTTGATTAGTATCGTTTTTTTTGTACTTCGTTGATGGATGGTGATCACTTCATCTATAACAATGGTTTATATATTTGTTGGTGTAAGTATATTTGTAAGAAGATTGTACCTCGTTGGTGTTTTACCCCGTTGTTGGAGTTTTACCTTGTTGGTGTTTTATCTCGTGTTAATTAAAATAATTACAAAAAGAGAATTATAGTTATAATAAATTTTTTATTTTTTTAATTAAAAAAACAACATAAAATTCTAGTAGAAAAAAGAGTTTAGGGGTGAAACCAAAATATGTTGTGAACCAAATTTGATACCATTAAAAAAGGGTTTCACTTATTAATAAAGGTTATAGATTATTCATAATTTTAATATTTGCTTTTTAATTATTAAGAAAATAAATTATAGAAGATAATAAAATATGATTAGACGTATTTCATAGTATTTTAAATGTTAGTTTTTTGCTTTTATATTGAAAATAGATAAAAAAGACTTTTTAAATTTAATATATTGTTGACGGGATTAAACCTTGAAATTCTTGGAGTAGTTTTTAATATAATATAAATGTTTAATAATAATATGGTGAAAATAGATAATATATATATTTAAGTAAAATATGTTGATGAGGGTAATCGAACCGAACTTCTAAGAGTAGTTTATAAGATGATATAAATATTTAATAATAATAATAATAATAATAATAATAATAATAATAATAATAATAATAATAATAATAATAATATATTGTTGACGGGATTCGAATCTTGAACTTATAAAAGTATTTTATATCTTCTAAAAAGAATATTTTTTTAGCATTACATTCAACGATTTTCATTAATCTGTCTAAAAATCCAACAATTGCTATTGAGTGTACCAACCTATATAAAAAAAGTGTACCAAACTACCAACTAACTATAGGCTAGTTTGCTTATAATATTATAGTATAGATACGCTCTCGTTTAGTCAGAATAGGACAATGACTACCTATTATTAAACTAGTTGACTAAGCCGCGCTTTGCTGCGGCCTTATAACAATTTTTTTAATTTTATATAAATATAATTTAGTAAAAAAGTCAATAAAAATATATCCTATAAATATCAATAACAATTAGAGAACATAATATTGTATAAATTAAATATACATAGATAATAAGATAAATAATTCATTTTATACTGATTTTCTCTCACAAAACTTTTTAGCCCGACACTTGTTGTATATATTATAAAAATACTAAGCATACAAAATAATAAATAATTATATACCAAAATTATCTTTGACTTTGATTTCGGTTTGCACGCCGGTCAGATTTTCTTGGGAAATACTGTTGTAAAAAAAATGTTAGAACCTGCTTTTTATATTCTAACTATAACATAATTCAGAGGTGAGACTTATCTTTAATAACATCAATTATTTTCTTGATTTCCTATTCTATGTTTGAAAATTGAGATAATTTAGAAAATTAAATAAATAGATTTCGAATGATTTCAGAGCTCCATCAAATAAAATAAATTATTCATATATTTTTCTATACCGATTTTGTCTCACGGTTTTTTAGGCCGACACCCGTTGTATGTATTATAGAAAAACTAAGTGTACACAATAAAAAAATTAAAATACTAAAATTCTGTTTGACTTTGATTTAGGTTTGAACGCCGTTGAAATTTTCTTAGGATTCAATATGAATTGGATGATACTATAATAACACAATTATTTCCTTGATTGCATGTATTATGTTTGAAAATTGAGATAATTTAGAAAATTAGATAAATAGCTTTCGAGTGATTTCAAAGTTCCATCAAATGCCCGAGAAATAACCTTTATGATAGGTCCCGTATATGGGTTAGATAAACTAGAAGGGGGGGGGGGTTGAATAGCTTATCACCTTTTTAAAATTTAGAGCTTGGCTTTTTGAAAATTCTTTCGCCTTTTTAAACTTCGTTACTTGTTGACAAGTAAGTAAAGTGCGGAAAATAAAGAGCGTAAGAAAAGAGAGTAGCACACGGTCGATTTTATCCTGGTTCGCGATGCCTGCAACCCCTAATGGATTCGAACACCCCTACTCCAGTCCCCGAGCTCCTCCCCGGACTCGAGATTTTCACTACTACAAAGATACTCCTTTATAGTAGGAGGAGAAGACTTTACAACTCCTTTGACCACTATCTATTTATCTTGGAGCAATACACACACGTATCCTCCTCAAAATAAAATAGCAAATACAAGCTACAAAACTTGTCTCGGAGCGTAACTCCCCGTCACCTCCTCAAAGACATTGTAGTATCCCTTTGTAGACTATGTACTTCTACAACTTTTCCGGTCTTGGATCTTAGGTCTTGGGTCTTCCCTTTTCTTCACGGTGAAAAGGCTACTAACTCCCCGTTAGTACGCCTAAGACTTGGGTCATAGAACAAGAGTCATCTCACTTCACTTCACCTCACTGCAAAGATTAGAATACAAGTCCGACAACAACCAAGCAATTTATAAGATATAAATCCGTGCAAGCTAGTATGTTACGGTACTAGTCACGGGGATGCTATCACTACACCATATATTGCCTATTGCAACCATATTTCTAGGAGTTTGTCAAAAAACGTTGCTATTGAGAAACCAAATCATATAAATTGCAATGCCTTTGAAAAACATTGCAATTGCACTGAAAAAATTCAAGAGAGTTAAAACATTCATTCTATTGCAATATTTTTCTTAAATCGTTGCAATATATAGGATTTTTTATCCCAAAAAATTGGCGGGCTTCTAAAATGTGTTCAAAAATTTTGAGTGGCTTTGCCGGGCTTACCAAAGCAACAAAAGAAAAAAGAAACAAAGAAACAAAACACAGTAACATAGACACAAAACAACGCAGACACACATATACAAAATCAAGGTCGAATACTCAAGCTCGAAGAGAGGAAAACACAATATCGAATAAGATTAAAGCACCAAGAAGTTAAGGTATGTTTCCTGAAATTATTATTTTTCCTAATTGATTTGAAACGAGTTTCAATTAGGGTTTATACTTTTCTGTTTTAATTTGGGATTATATGTACTACTTTGTTTGTATGTTTTTAATTAAGGTTTAATATAAGTTTTCAAAATTTACATATCAGTATGTATGAATTTGGGGTTGTAGTTGTATCCGGAGCTTTCTTCATGTCTTGTTTTTCAATTTATCTATTTATAAAATTTGTTAATTGGGAATCGATATTTTGTTCTGATTCAGTAAATTTAATTAACATCTTTTGATATGTACCATGACAAAGGTAGAATTCTGCTACAAATTTGTTAAAATCCTCTCCCAAGATGTTTCTAATATTATACCCATGTTTAGAAAATACAAAGAATTGGATTTGCTCTCTGGCTTTCACTCTGGAATGAAAGGTAGATTTATTTATACGCTTTCCTTTTTAGTGGTTTGAATTGATTGGAACTAGTATATTATCACCTATTTTAACTCAAATTTGGCAGATTGGAAGACTTCAAGTTGCAAGAGATTTAATAGTTAAATGATTTAGAACACCTCAAACAGTTTGGTTCTTAATTTATTGATCGTAGATGTTATTTATGGTTTAATATATGTTTTATAATTTACATATGTATGCTTTTTAATTTACATATCTTTGTGTTCTATTTTGGGTTCATTAATTTGGATTTCCCGTGTATGCTTCAATTTGGGGGTGTTTGTATTTGTTAATAAGATATGTTATAAGTACCTTGTTCTTATATTTGGTTTATAAGATTTATACATGTATTCGTGTATGTATGTTTGAGTTTTTCAATCAGAGCTAATTACTTAAAATAGTTAAGATTTAAGTACATGCTTTGACCTGATGTGGACCTGGGATTTTAATGATTGTTACAGAGGTGATTTATGTTATATTATAGTCCTGTGTATTGTGATTGTTTGCCGAATTGAATTGGTGGTGTAATTGATGAGGTAGTGGTGTAATTGATGTAGCAGAAAGATGTGAAGGAAGTTCAAGTTCAGTGATCTTTGTATGTAGAACGAGGGCCTGATTGTTCCTGGTTATACACATTTGCAGAGGGCGCAACCTGTGCTACTGCAACATCTCCTTTTAGCGTATGTTGAGCAGCTCTGCATCATTCCTGGACAAAACTTAATTATAATGTTTTTATTTGTACGTTGCTGCACCTGCAGTTAATTATTATTAAACTTTCTTACTTTCACTCTCGTGTTTATAATAAATTTATCATATTCTCATGATTGAACTAAGTACATGCTTGAGATGTGATTGGTCTTGAGCTACCAAACTTATGTCAGGTTTCTTATCACACATTTAATATCACGGATATTGATTACATCTAAAATATGAATGTACTTCTTTATATTAGTTATACTTTGGAACTACCTGTTTTTTTTTTCTTTTCTTCCTATTATCTTCCATTAATAGTTACTAATCTTGACATGCTTGATCTGTAAGAAACTCACTTAATTTAGAAGTATTACTTAAAGACTTGCTGGGAACATATAGCTGCGTAAACTATGGCCTAAAAAGTCCTGTTTATTTTACAAAAAACTTGTTCTCAGGATAAGGGAGTGGATTTCCATGACTTTGTAGGCATTGTTATGCTACTTATAGTTAATTCAAGCATAAGTTTTATGGAGGAAAACAATACTGGTAATGCAGCTGCAGCCTTGATGGCACGATTGGCTCGGAAAGCTAAGGTTGGCTTGGCCGAATATTAGACTTCAAATTGCTAATGTACATATATACTTAAACTTATACCTAATGGTACTGAAATATCACTGTCAACATTGGAAACTGTTGACAACTTGGTGGCCCAGATCATATTCAGTTTTGCGCTCCAGGTTTTAAATTTTCTTGTACTTGGCACATACACCCCTTCATGTCTCTACTGGGCACAATAGTGTTAAGAACATGGTACGTGTAATATCTTTTCAGTTGCTACCATCTTAATGATTTGTACTTCCCGAGTCTAAACTAAAACAAGGCAAATCTGTTTAAATTTTAGAGTCTAAAATGTTGCTACTGAAAGTTATTGCAATGACTTAATTATATTGCTGTATGGTATCAAAAACATTGCTAAATCGACCTATTGCAAGGCAACCGTATGCAACGCCCAAATTTTGCAAATTTATTGCCATAGACTCTACTACAACGAATATAGGCCTTAAGGCAATGTTTTCCTGTCGTTCCAATAGCCGTTTTATGGTGTAATATATTATGCGTTAAATTAAATATATAACGGCAAGGGATAAGTCACAATAATGGACTTGTCACATAAGCGGTACACACACTTACACACAACACACAAACAATTGAAACACAACTCACATGTGCGTAAAAGGAACTCGCTTATCTATAGGATAAAACGAGGGCCGCTATTATGCGTTAAAATATTACACACACCACACAAGCAAGAATATTAAGCTAAAGAGCAAGTAGTGCAAGCAAGCAACAAAATATAGTACTTAAAAAAGTAATACTGCAGAATGGAAACAAAGTGGAGTGGTCGGATTTTTGAAGTCTGTTAGGTCCGATAAGATTGTAGAAGGGGGGGTTGAATACAATCTTTACCTTTTTATCGAAATTTGTCCTTTAAATAAAATTTGATAAAGACAAATTTATGTGCGGAATTATTTAACACAATTTTTCAAGTTGAATATAACTGTATATTAACTTGATGTGGTGTTACAAAATCAGTATAACAACTTATCAAGATGTTAATAACTAATTAGAAAATTCGACATGAACTTTTCTAATTTAGTTAATAATAATCAAGATAAGAACTAGGAAACTTAATTCGCTAGTAGTACAAGAATCACAAATAAACAAGTTCTAGCGGATAGAATATAACAAAGATGAAGAACTTGAATTTCTGGGAATTGTTTAAGCTTTGGTGTTCTTGGTGTTCTTGAGAGAGAGAATTCTGTTCTGAATATTATGTTTTCTGCTGTGTTTCTCCGTTATGACTTAATCTGCTCTGTTCTGTTCTTTTATATCAGTAACAGGTCTTGCTGGCTTTCTGTAGGATATTTAACTGCTTCAGCATGACTTAAACTGCTTCCAAGACTTAGTTTTCCTTCATTAAGACTTACACAAACCTCCATTAAGACATAAAACTTGTCGGTATGACTTAACAGAAATTCGGTAAGACTTACAACAGCTGGCAATAAGTCGGTAAGACTTAATCAGGTCGGTAAGACATAATCTTCAATTTCAATGCTCGGTATGACTTAACTCAACAGCTGTGTTCGGTATGACTTAACTGATTAGGTCATACCGAATTTTAATCAATAATACTTAATCCTTTAATTCATTTCTTTAAGTCATATTGATCCAATTAATTAATTAATGATTAACTAATTCACATTTAATTGATACAATAATTAATTTAAATAAATAAATTAATTCTTCCAGAATTAATTCATTTAATTAAATCAACTAAATGATTTATATCAATTACAAATGAATTTAATTAAATCAATAAATAATTAATTTAATTCTTACAAACCACTGAAGGTAGTAAAGAATTACCACTGATTTGTGTTGACGTTCGATGTACTGTCTGGTTCATGAACGACTAACTTCAACGATGCTTCTTCACTTTTGACTTTAGGTTGTGGTTTGTTTCTTCTCTCAATTCTCTTGTACTGTAACTGACCTTCAAACTATCACTCGAAAAATCTCTGTCACTGTTCAAATGAATCCATTCACTTCAATGCTATACTGGGGCTTGATCAGATAACTGAATCGTCTTCCAATGTATAACATCAAAACTATAGATTGACTTTTCTTCTTTCTTCTGACAGATAATACTTCTTGAGATTCCTGTGACAGTTCATATGTATATTTACTTATTACAATTTGGTTTAAGTTGATTAGGATCCTCTAACTACAAATAGGCTGAGTCATATGCCTTTCAATCTCCCCCTATTTGTTTGTTAGACAATAACAAGCAAATTCCTAGAGGATACCTCAACTAATCCAACTTAACCAAATGAAAGATAAAACTTTAAATACTAAGTAAATATGAAAAAAAGTTCTGGTTTATATTTAACATTTGCCAGATTCAAACATGAAAGATAAATACAAGATAGATGATCCTCTAGACTGATCATATGATACAAATTCCTATCAAGATTTATCTAAGCTCTAAAGATATAACATGTAGAGCAATTCTTTTTTTTTTAGTTGTCTTCCCTTCTGAATTCTCCTTCTTCTGGCTCATCTGTGACTTGAAGTTTCATGTGTAAATCAGAATCAACAAGACGTTCTCTTCTTGATGACAATCCTTGAGGTAAGACTAAAGGAATTCCAAGCTTCTTTCTCAGTTCACCTTGAAATTTCTTGTAATCTTTTATGTTCGTTTGTGCATATGATCGAATGTGATCTGCAGCTATTACCTTTTCTTCAGTCAAGAATCCATGATTTCTGAGAGCATATTCAGCATATACCAAGTGTTTTGCATGATGTTCATATAACTCATCTGTCTGAAGATTGATTGAGTGAAGTACCTCTCCCTTAAGAAATTTTACTTGTGGAGGTTCCTTAATCACTTCTGGTCCAGCTCTTTCAGCAAATTCTTTGAACTTTTCATGTAACAACACACCTAACTCAGAAGATGTTCTTACCTTAGGCCTAAGTACCCAAATCTCTGTCAGTGATCTGTCATAAAAGAACTGAACAGATACTCTGAAAGTTCCAACTTTATGACAATCCACAAATATTACCAGCTCATCAGATTTGGGTTCAAATGCAGTAGTTATCCTGATGACTTCTACCTGTAAGGCCTTTATATACATATCATGAATTGGATTTGCCAGTTTGAATTCCTCGAGAATTTGTCCAAGACGACGATCTTCATAATCAGAACTCTGAGGTGAATCAATTGCTTTTTGAGCACGTTCCCATTTGTCACCGCTCTTTAGTCTGATATATGTCTTTCTCTTCTCAACATTTATAGCATGTAATCGTTGTAATGCTTGCTGTTCAGCTTTCTGAAGTTCTTCATTTCGTGCAATTTGCTCTAATGATTTTTGAAGTTTTTCTTCTCTCATTTGCAAATTAGCTTCCCTTTGAGCAAATAATTCTTCAGATTCTTTCTCAGCTTGTTGAGCTTCAAATTCAGATGTCACTGGTCCTTCATCTTCCGGTTCAGGAAGATCAGGTTCAGGAAGTTCTTCACCTTGATCAGGGAATTCAAGATCAGCAAAAACATCGAAGTTATCCGGTTCACCCGTGTAATAATAACCTGTGTTCATGTCTTGAATTTCTTCTTCAGTTTCTTCAACTACTTTCTTCCTCTTATCTTCACTTTGGTCAGATTTTCCAGATTTTCTCTCTCCTCCCTCTTTTTCTTTAGTTTTATCTTGTGACCACTTTGATTTCTCCCCTTAGTTGAGGAATCCTCTACAGATTTATCAGTTGCCCCAGCTTCAGGATCTTGTTCATCATCATCACCACCCTTACTTGTAAAGAATTCAATTTCTTCATTTGTAGGTTTGCGACTTTGACTTACAAGATTAAAAAGATGTCTTAACCCTTTAGCCTGGTGTGCATTTTGCTTTTCGATCTGGTCTAGACGAGAATCAGTAGATTCCTGATTGTGCTGTACCTCTGACTGTAGAGTGTCAACTTTCATGGAAATCTCAGAAATTAACATGTCTTGAGCAACAGTAATATCTCCAGAGTCATCAAGTGCTTTTTCATGAGAGAGTTCGAGAGATTCTATCTTCTTGGTGAAAGATGTCTTTAAGTAGTTAATGTCCTTCTTGATTACAGCAAGCTAACTGTTGACAGAGGTGGATGAAGAAGATCGCTCACCCACTTGTGCTTTAAGGATTTCTGTTTCAACCTTGCTGACTGCAAGTTCTTTCTCTAAAGCAGCTATCTTTTCTAATAGTGAGAGAGTGTATGTGTCAGTGTGTGCGCTCACCTGACGTTCACTTTGAGATCCACTCACCTGAAGTGCATGTGTTTCACTCAATTTTATGGTATTCCTCACATCACTCCTCTCAGATTCCTTAGCTGCTTCCAGATTTATACCTGCATGTAAAATCACCCTAGCCTCCTCTGGGAAGGTCAGTGGTGGTGCAATGGGAGTTCGCAAATCCCTTTCCTTAATCAAATCTACTTGAACATTTGAAATTGTTGACTGAATTGCTTCAGTAGTAGAATGATCAAGTTGCCTTCCACCTTCTCCAGTCGAAACTGCGAGTGGAAAATCCCTTGAGGGAGCCAGGAGTGTTTGTCCTGGGAGGGGAGATGATGGTTCTATTAAAGTTGGCTGAGAACCAAGATTTCCCTCTAAAGCCTGTGAAGACTCTTCTACCGTAACTATGGTAGGCACTGTCACATTTTCTACGTGCTCTCCTTGCAGTGTGTCCTGAGACTCATCTAAAGGTATGTCTTCCCCCATTGTGAGTAATAGGGGTGTGCTTGACTCACTACAAGGTGCCACGACCCTATGGCGAATTTCAATAGAATCATCCTGTTGAGAAGATGATTCTAGTAACTGTGTAACGGCCATATCAACTTCCATATCCTGTTGGGAGGATATAGACGGGCTTACAGTTGCCTCAGTTTGAGTTTTACTTTTCTTTTCTAGAGGCAGAGCTGTGGGTTCACTCATACTACCACTACTGATTCGACTTCTTTTAACTTCCAATTTCTTTCTGGAGTGAAAAGATATGAGTTTTGTTGGTTGAGTGTTTGGATCTACGACCTTGGTTAGAGGTTGTGGTACTACAACCCCTTGGTCAGACCTACCAACCACTTGGATTCCAGAAATAGATTGAGAAGTAGTAGTTTGAGGAACAGAAGGCAATACCTGGTCAGCTGATTCCGCAACAGTCTCTGATAAGATTGGTTGATCTGATTCAGGTTCAGGGACAGATGCAGTTTCTTGCACTGGATGTTCAACAGCAAGTGCAGCTGGCTGAGGAACAATTTGCTGAGCAGGTTCAACTCGTTGATTGCCTTGATCTTCATTATCAACAAGTACGTTTTCCACTGGTGGTTCAGGGTTTTGTTCAGGTTGTTCAGGTTCTGGTACAGGTTCAATAACAGGTAGTTGTATATAGTTTGACATGTATTGGGTGACAACTACAGGTATGTTTGTGAATTTAGGCTTGTTGCTGTACTCCGTGAACAATCTGGTAGTAGGTTTACCTGACGCTAGTGATTCTCCATTCAGGAATTGGGCTTGGTTTTCTAGTTCCACAAGATGATTAAAAATCAATGACAAGAATCTTGGATAATAGCATGATACTTTATGTCCATTATCAAAATTCTTCTTTGCATTAATGATTCTTCTAACCATCGGAACACACAGTAGTCTACCAATATTAATTCTTCGGTTGTGTGCAACTGCATATCCAATATGCTGCAAGAAGGATGGTAATACCCCGAAGTTCCCTTTAGTAGAATTGGCAAAGACTCTACCTAATGTGTCAAACAAATAATCCCATTCCTGAACGAAGTTCTTTTTATTCTAGACAGTTTGATCAGGACTGTCTTGATAGAATACACCATTCAAAAAATTTATCAATTCTTGATCATATGGTAATTCTTCGAAATTATCAGTTGGAAAATTTAAGACCGTATTTATTGTATTTTCATTCACTGTGTACTGATTGTCTCCTACAGAGAAGACAAATGATCTGTTATCATTAGAAAC
This sequence comes from Saposhnikovia divaricata, assembly GCA_036435485.1. Taxonomy (NCBI): domain Eukaryota; kingdom Viridiplantae; phylum Streptophyta; class Magnoliopsida; order Apiales; family Apiaceae; genus Saposhnikovia; species Saposhnikovia divaricata. The sequence goes on along the minus strand of CM071596.1, from coordinate 128,205,375 downwards.
GACAGCAGTAGTACACATGATTCGCAAAGGTTCAATTTTCAGAGGAGCATCCAATCTCAAAGCAGTGCGAACCAGTGAATTTTCATTTAAAAATCGAATCCACGGTCGAAAACGTTCAACTGAACATTTTTCTGGATCAAAATAACCGATTAAATTATGTTTAATAATTTCAAATCGATCAGCCATTTTAATCAAAATTTAATTTCTTTGAAAATTTCAGATTTTGAAAAATTATAATTTAAAAATTAATTTTTCGAATTAATAATTAATTAAAAATTCGAAATAATTAACTTTTCTCCAAAAATTCTGAAAAATTCACACAATGATCCTCTTACACACACGAACACACGTATATATATATTTTTTTTTTTGAAACCAACACACGTATATTTTTAGATTTGCAAGAATCGAACCCAGTTTTTCAGAAAAACAGATCTTAAAAACGATTTTTCGAAAACTAATATCTTCAAAAACCGAACCAAATCACGTTTTTAAGCAATCAAACTGATGAGAATTGAACAAGGAATCGATTAAACGAGTTTAGAGCTTGATTCCAGTTAGATTCGAGTGAAAAATCCGACAGCAATTCGACAGTAATGGTTGTGTGTATCGTATGTATCGGTTTGGTTCTCTAAGACTTAACTTGAGAGAATAACTTAAACTGAGATTATGACTTAACATTACTTAACTACTAAATATATACTAACTAACCGAATAAGACTTAAAAAGATAACTAATAAGACTTAAAAATTAAATAAAATACATATTATGAATAAGACTTAGATTAATAACAGACGAGTAAGACTTAAATAAAATACATATTACGAATAAGACTTAGATTAAAAACTCGCTAAGACTTAACTTATATACAGGTGAATAAGACTTAATTTATATATATATTAATTATAATTGATTAAGACTTAATGCAAACAGACTAGCGAATATGACTTAATTTTAAAAAAAAACTCGGTAAGACTTAACCTGTTTAAGTCATACCGATTTTAAGTTAAGTCATATTGATTGTTTTTCCTTATTTTAAGTCATATTTACTTTAAACAATCATTAAAAACACAATAAAATATACAATTAACTTATAAAAATAATAAAAATATTATAGAAAATTAAACAAATAATAAAAATAATTATAACTACCATATGCTAACCTATTAACGAAAACAAAGCAATATTAACAGGACAAACATTACAAAACATATGATAAATTAATTATTAAAATAGAAATAAATATCTACAAATATTCTAAAAATACAGAAGTATGAAGTATTAAATAATATGAATAAATAGAGTGAAAATAACTAAACAAGCAAGAAAATCAGATGGTAAAATAATTATACAAGTGATTTCAAACAACAAATATTCACAGAATAATCACTTGCAAAATTATTAAAGATCAAATTTCAGATATTAACAATATTAATTACTAGGACTGTTTAACATACCCAATTCACTAACAATTCTAGTGAATGAGGATTCATTAAGCGACTTAGTAAAAATATCTGCAGTTTGATCTCCAGAGCCTACAAATAGTAGTTCCACTGTACCATTCATTACATGCTCTCTTATAAAATGATACCTTATGTCAATGTGCTTTGTCCTTGAGTGCTGCACAGGATTGCTGGCGATTGCTATGGCACTTGTATTATCACATAAAATAGGAATATTTTCCAATACAATGCCATAGTCCATTAATTGATTCCTTATCCATAAGATCTGAGCACAACAGCTTCCAGCAGCTATATATTCAGCTTCAGCTGTAGAGTTGGAAACTGTTTGCTGTTTCTTATTGAACTAGGATACCAATCTTCCACCTAGGTATTGACAACTCCCAGATGTACTCTTCCTGTCTACAACACTTCCTGCATAGTCAGAATCTGTATATCCAATTAAAGTAAAACCAAATTCATTAGGGTACCAGATGCCTAAATTAGGCGTACCCTTTAGATATCTTAAGATTCTTTTGACAGCAGTGAGATGGATTTCTTTAGGGTTCGCTTGGAACCTTGCACACAAGCATGTGGCAAACATTATATCTGGTCTACTAGCAGTTAGGTAAAGCAATGAGCCAATCATACCTCTATAGCCTGTGATATCTACCTTGGCAGAACTTTCACATAAACCAATTTTGACAGCTATAGTTGATGGTGTCTTTGCTGATGAGCACTCCTCCATGTGATATTTCTTGAGGAGCTCCTTAATGTACTTGGATTGACAAATAAATATTCCATCTTGTCTCTGACTTATTTGTAATCCAAGAAAGAATTTTAGTTCTCCCATCATGCTCATTTCAAACCTACCCTGCATTAACTTAGAAAACTTCTTGCATAGAAGCTCATTAGTAGACCCAAATATAATATCGTCCACATAGACTTCGACTAGTATTATATCATTTTTATGTCTTTTAGTGAAGAGCGTTTTGTCTATGACACCTCTTATAAAACCATTTTCTAATAGAAATTCAGAGAGAGTGTCATACCATTTTCTTGGGGCTTGCTTAAGACCATAGATAGCTTTGTAAAGAAAGTAGACATAGTCCAGATGATCTTGATCTTCAAAACCAGGGGGCTGTTCTACATACACTTCTTCATCTAGCTTACCATTCAGAAAGGCACTCTTGACATCCATTTGATAAACTTTGAATCTTGAATAGAATGCAAATGCCAAGAATATTCTGATGGCCTCAAGTCTTGCCACTGGAGCATAGGTCTCGTCATAATCAATGCCTTCAGCTTGAGAATAACCTTTAACTACCAGTCTTGCTTTGTTTCTTATCACAGTGCCATCTTCATCTAGTTTGTTTCTGAATACCCATCTTGTGTCCACCACTTTTCTATCTTTAGGTCTGGGTACCAGCTTCCATACTTCTAGTTGCTTAAATTGATTGAGTTCATCTTGCATAGCAATCACCCAATCAGGATCAGATAGAGCTTCTTCTACTTTCTTAGGTTCCATGACAGACAGGAACCCAGAATAGTTACATTGATTCTGATAAGCTCTTCTTGTTTTCACACCAACATCTGGATCACCAATAATCAGCTCAAAAGGATGAGCTCTATTCCAAACAGTTTGCCTGGGAAGAATTGATCTTGACGATTCGCCTTGTTCTTCAGTATGATGTTGAGTATGACTTGTTGACCCTTCATTATCTCCCCCTGAGTTGTTGCCAGTTTGACTTATTGATGGTTCAAGAGTATCAGTGGTGTCTTGAAAATTATCATTGTTTTCACCAGCATCACCTTGATCATTACCACCAACATCTGGATTATTATTATCAGCAACAACATCAGGTTGATTGTCATCATATGAATCTGAGTCTGACATATCATCAAACTTAAGCTTTTCAAATGGATCTTCATTTTGGATACTTGGGAGTTTTGTGTCATCAAATGTAACATTGACACTTTCCAAGGTTTTCTGTTGATCAATAAGATACACCTTGTAGGCTCTTCTAGTATAACCAATAAATATTGCTTCATGTGCTTTTTCTTCAAATTTACCATCTTGATCATCTCCTTCTTTCAGCACAAAGCATTTTGTCCCAAATACATGGAAGTACTTGAGAGTTGGTTTCTTGTCATGTAGAGCTTCATATGGTGTCTTCATTAAGTCTTTATTGATAAGTGTTCGATTCTGGGTATAGCATGCAGTGTTGACAGCTTCAGCCCAAAAGCTCAATGGAAGCCTTGATTCACTTAGCATAGTATGTGCAGCTTCAATCAAGGTTCTATTCTTTCTTTCAACTACCCCATTTTGTTGAGGAGTTCTGGGAGCTGAGTACTGTCTAGTTATACCCTTTTTAGTGCAAAAGTCATTCAGAACTGCATTCTTGAATTCAGTTCCGTTGTCTGACCTTATAGCTCTTGCTGGACGATTAGAATCCAGCTCAATTAACTTAATGTGATCAACTACCAGTTGTGGAGTTTCATCTTTTGAGTTCAGAAATAGTACCCATGTGAATTTTGAGAAATCATCAATAATCACTAGAGCATATCTTTTTCTTGACATAGACATCACACTAACTGGACCAAACAAATCTATATGGAGAAGTTGTAATGGTTCAGTTATTGATGATATGTTAGTGCTCCTGTGAGTTGCCCTTTTTAACTTCCCTTTTTGACAAGCATCACATAGACCTTCCTGAGTAAATTCAATCGAAGGTAAACCTCTCACCAACTCTCTTTTCACTAGAGAATTCATTGTTTTGAAGTTTAGGTGAGAAAGTTTCTTGTGCCATAACCAACTTTCATCAGTGGATGCCTTTGAATAAAAACATCTAATTTCTTCTGTGCTTCCAGAGTTCATATTGGCTATGTACAAGTTTCCTTTTCTTACTCCAGTCAACTGCGGCCTTTCATTTCTCTTGTGTGATATTAGACAATTCTTCTTGTTGAAATGAACTTTATAACCTTTGTCACAGAATTGACTAATACTGAGCAAATTGTGCTCAAGGCCGTTCACAAAAGAGACATCTTCAACGATAACATTTCCAGCTTCTAATCTGCCATATCCATCAGTTTTACCTTTGTTGTTATCTCCAAAGGTAACGACTGGGCCGGCCTTCTCCACCACATTTGTCAGCAGGGCTCTATCTCCGGTCATATGCCTTGAACATCCACTATCCAGAATCCACATGACTCGTTCAACCTGTTTCAAACCCTGCAATGACAAATTGGTTAGACTTTCTTCGGAACCCAAATTTGATTGGGTCCGGAATACTTAAAGAATTGGCCTTTATCAGGCAAAGCAACACTTTTTATTTTAACAACATTTTCTTCAGGTACTGGACATTTAACCCTGTAAACAGCTTTAACTTGTTTTGGTTTCAGCTTGGGTAACCATGTCTTTACCATATCCTGAGAAGGACTTGGAGTCCTAATCTTAGAATTAGGTGATGTTACAGTCCTGGATCTAACATGTTTATTTCTGCTCATATGCTGTCTAGGAACATTCTTATCAATACATGCATGATTACCGTTAAAGTAAGCAGATATTATATTAAAAGCACAAGACATGCAATTAACAGCATTGCATTTCTTATGAGCAGTATCAATAACAGGAATAGCATGCATGGTGGATATGTTGTTGCATTTATTCATGTTGTTACTTCTACTACTAGTTTTTAAGGAACTCGTAGACTCACCAACTCTTTCTGTTTTCTTAAACACAGACTTTCTATCTTCATCATTTTTAACAACTTGTTTACTTTCTAAGACTACGCCATTAGCTAAATCCTCAATGCGCATCTCTTCCTTAATGATTAAAGATGTTGTATCCAAAGGTTCTGCTATGGATGTCTTAAAGAGTGGATTACTAACACCCTTAAGCACTAATGGTATACCCCTATCTACAGCACTGACACGATTAGGGGAAATAATGCTTTTTCGTCCAATAGCTTCATTATAATCAAACCCAATTCCTACGGTTTGATTAATAGCTTGTTGGTTAAACAACTCTTTAGCTACTTTGCATGAATTAGAAGTAGCACTAACCCTTATTTCTAGCTCAGCTATTGTTTCACGTTGTTGAACAACTATCAACGCTAGAGACCTCTCAAGTTCTTTTAGAATTCTTATTTCTGATTTTTGTTTATCATGGCAATTTTGTACATCGTGTAATTCTGATAATTGATTACTAAGATCTGTATTTAACAAATTGATCCTTTCAATCTCTCTATTAGCATTACCTAGTGTATCACTAAGTTGATAAATATATTGACTTTCAGTACATGATTCCTCATATGAAGTACCACTGGAGTTATCAGATTTTGCCATCAGGGCAAGATTGCCATACTCTTCATCTTCATAGTCTGTATCATCCCAACTCTTTCCAGCAGCCACATAGGCTTTACCTGTCTTCTTCTTCTCAGATCCAAAGTCTTTTCTTTGGCTTTGTTTTGGCTTCTGACATTCAGTAGCGAAATGTCCAAGTTCGTTACAGTTGTAGCATCTAATTTTACTTCTTTCAACTGTTCCAGTTTTGTAACCTCCTCTGTTACTTGAGGATGAAGAACCTCCTCTCTGGAACCTGTTATAGTTAGATTTGTATCTGAACTTGGGATTCTTCCTGAATCTGAAGTTGCTAAATTTCCTTACCAAAAAAGCCATGGACTCATCTTCCAACTGATCTAGCTCTTTTAACGAATAGAAGTCTCCTTCATCTGGACTAGCATTCGTTTGACCAACTTCAACTTCAAGTTTACCACTGTCAACATTACAAGGTTGAATAACCTTATCTTCCACTTTCTGTTTGTACTCAACAATAAGAGCTGTAGAAGTATTAGCAACTCTTCCTTTTTCATAAATCTCCTTTTGTTGAGATTGTTCCAGTTCATAGGTTTTTAAAACACCAAAGAGTCTTTCTACAGTAATTTCACTTAGATTCCTAGACTCTCTGATAGCTGTAATTCTATGTTCTAGATGAACAGGCATTGACAGTAGAAATTTTCTGTTGATCTCTTTCTGAGTGTAGTACTTTCCATGCATCTGTAAATTGTTGACAAGTTTGTTATATCTTTCAAACACATCTTGAATACTTTCATTGTATGCTGATCGAAAGTGTTCATACTCAGATGTCAGAATTTCTAGTCGATTCTCCCTAACTTCCTCTGTTCCTTCATTCACAGTTTCAATGGTTTCCCACATTTGCTTTGCAGTCTTGCAGTTAATCACATGACTGTACATTACAAAGTCTAGAGAATCTATTAAGATCAGTCTTAAATTAATGTCAAGTCCAGCTTCCTCTCTTTCAACAAGAGTGTATTCAGAAGAATCTTTGTGTACATACCTTGCAGGGGAAATAACTTTTCCATCAGTAACAACTTCATGAATTAATCCAAAAGGTATTATTGGTCCTTTTGATAAGACTTTCATGTATTTAGGATTTGCAACCTCGAGGAACATTAACATTTTGTTCTTCCACATATCATAACTGTTTATGTCATATATGGGAATTTTCACAGTTCCAACTTTAGAAGACATGATGAATTTTTTAAGAGAGTTAAAAAATTCGGGGATGATTTTTAATCGAGTAAAATGGGATCTTTGATTTGTGTATCAATCAATCTGCTCTGATACCAATTGTTAGGTCCGATAAGATTGTAGAAGGGGGGTTGAATACAATCTTTACCTTTTTATCGAAATTTGTCCTTTAAATAAAATTTGATAAAGACAAATTTATGTGCGGAATTATTTAACACAATTTTTCAAGTTGAATATAACTGTATATTAACTTGATGTGGTGTTACAAAATCAGTATAACAACTTATCAAGATGTTAATAACTAATTAGAAAATTCGACATGCACTTTTCTAATTTAGTTAATAATAATCAAGATAAGAACTAGGAAACTTAATTCGCTAGTAGTACAAGAATCACAAATAAACAAGTTCTAGCGGATAGAATATAACAAAGATGAAGAACTTGAATTTCTGGGAATTGTTTAAACTTTGGTGTTCTTGGTGTTCTTGAGAGAGAGAATTCTGTTCTGAATATTATGTTTTCTGCTGTGTTTCTCCGTTATGACTTAATCTGCTCTATTCTGTTCTTTTATATCAGTAACAGGTCTTGCTGGCTTTCTGTAGGATATTTAACTGCTTCAGCATGACTTAAACTGCTTCCAAGACTTAGTTTTCCTTCATTAAGACTTACACAAACCTCCATTAAGACATAAAACTTGTCGGTATGACTTAACAGAAATTCGGTAAGACTTACAACAGCTGGCAACAAGTCGGTAAGACTTAATCAGGTCGGTAAGACATAATCTTCAATTTCAATGCTCAGTATGACTTAACTCAACAGCTGTGTTCGGTATGACTTAACTGATTAGGTCATACCGAATTTTAATCAATAATACTTAATCCTTTAAGTCATTTCTTTAAGTCATATTGATCCAATTAATTAATTAATGATTAACTAATTCACATTTAATTGATACAATAATTAATTTAAATATATAAATTAATTCTTCCAGAATTAATTCATTTAATTAAATCAACTAAATGATTTATATCAATTACAAATGAATTTAATTAAATCAATAAATAATTAATTTAATTCTTACAAACCACTGAAGGTAGTAAAGAATTACCACTGATTTGTGTTGACGTTCGATGTACTGTCTGGTTCATGAACGACTAACTTCAACGATGCTTCTTCACTTTTGACTTTAGGTTGTGGTTTGTTTCTTCTCTCAATTCTCTTGTACTGTAACTGACCTTCAAACTATCACTCGAAAAATCTCTGTCACTGTTCAAATGAATCCATTCACTTCAATGCTATACTGGGGCTTGATCAGATAACTGAATCGTCTTCCAGTGTATAACATCAAAACTATAGATTGACTTTTCTTCTTTCTTCTGACAGATAATACTGCTTGAGATTCCTGTGACAGTTCATATGTATATTTACTTATTACAATTTGGTTTAAGTTATTTAGGATCCTCTAACTACAAATAGGCTGAGTCATATGCCTTTCAAAGTCCTAAAACAAGTTCAAGTAGTCTTGTTTTAATCCTTGTTCAAGATATAAAGATAAGACAAGTAAGTAACCAACTTGAACAAGAAGACTAAAAATGGTAGTGTTTTGGCCGAATATAACAAAGAAGGAAAATGCCAACAATAACTACCAACTTGTTTTAAAGAGCTAACTTGTATAGTCTTGATTCTTAAAATCCTTGTTAGAAAATCAAACATAAAAAGAGCAAAGGACTTGGTTACACAAGACTAACAACCAACTTATCTTTTAATTTTTGAATATCAAGTTTAAACCACTTAAGGTAAAAACAAGATGTAAGCTTTTTGTTTTTTTAAATCAAAAGATAGTTAAACTAGCCTTTTAATCCAAGTACTCAACTTGGATTAAAGGACTTAAATGAGGTGATTCTCAATTTCAACCTCAAGAACACACCTTACAAGATGTCAAATATACACTACACGTACTACTGCCGAATGGAAACAAAGTGGAGTGGCCGGATTTTTGAGGTCCTAAAACAAGTTCAAGTAGTCTTGTTTTAATCCTTGTTCAAGATATAAAGATAAGACAAGTAAATAACCAACTTGAACAAGAAGACTACAAATGGTAGTGTTTTGGCCGAATATAACAAAGAAGGAAAATACCAACAATAACTACCAACTTTTTTTAAAGAGCTAACTTGTATAGTCTTGATTCTTAAAATCCTTGTTTGAAAATCAAATATAAAAATAGCAAAGGACTTGGTTACACAAGACTAACAACCAACTTATCTTTTAATTTTTGAATATCAAGTTTAAACTACTTAAGGTAAAAACAAGTTGTAAGTTTTTTGTTTTTTTAAATCAAAAGATAGTTAAACTAACCTTTTAATCCAAGTATTCAACTTGGATTAAAGGACTTAAATGAGGTGATTCTCAATTTCAACCTCAAGAACACACCTTACAAGATGTCAAATATACACTACACGAATATAATTCAAGAACAAGTGTACATTATTGACAAAATGCAAGAAAGATGAATTTTAGTGTTTATAAGTGTAGATCTAAACCAAACAGGCAATAAACACTAAATATTCAAGCCACCCACCACCACTACTACTATATATACTCGACTTATATATAGAAGAGTGAGGAAGAAACAAAACCAACTTATAACCCTTGATATCTAGAGAGAAAACAAGAGAAAAAGCTAGTAAACAAGCCAAAAACACACAAAAAGAGTCGCCGGAAAAGTTGCCGGAAAATGGCCGGAATATGGGTTTATGGTTGGACTTTTGGAGGCTCAAAAGGTCACTTTAAAAACAAGGTGGAAAGACCACAAAAAGATTGGTGACCAAGGGTGTGTGTTTAGGAGCAAGAATGGTGAAGAAAATCAAGCTAAAATGAAGATAGATCTTGAAATATTTTAGGCTTGAAGCAAAGAAACGTTTTTGAACTTTTGGCTACTGGATAGAGAGTGTTTCTAAGCTTATTTCACCAGAATATACTTGGCTCTAGGGGGCTTAATGAAATGGGGGGGGGTGAAGGGGGCTTTTTATAGCCAAAAATAAGGTATTTTAGCTTTATTTTTAAATGGTATTTGCACATGGGTTAAAGGCAAGTGGGAGGAATCTTCCCAAAGTCATATCAGCTGTATAACAATTCAAAAATTCCTAGGAAAGAGTGCCCACACGTTTTTATTAATTAACGAATCAATAAAAACGTAAAATGCGCGCACCGACGAGACGAAATGGGTTTAATCGCGATAAATCGGAAAATCATTCAAAAATTGTGAAATTTTGGGAATCCTCTAAAAATGTTCCCAGAAGAAAGTGGTCAAAATTTCACCTTGAAATGAGTTGACCAACTATGACTTTTAAGCGACCAATAAACCAATTACGTATCGATTTAAGGGGTCCCGGAAAAAAGTCATCCAACATTTACGAAATTAATTCTACAATGTCCTATAGAGAAACTAAGGACACATTCAAAGTTTCAAGTCAAGAAGATGTGTGAAAGTATTTTTACGAATTTTTCGAATGTTAAAACAACCTTTCGTAGCGACCGAAAAATTCATTTGTCTTTACCGACAACTTAGACAAAAGTTTTGACTTGATAAATATTCAAACATAATATTCCATTTAAAATAATGACTATGAGGTCCAAGGAATATATAAGTTCAAATTAAAAATGATTTTATCCCGATAAATAAGGATTTACGGGTATTTCGGAATAAAATTTATTTTTGGTCTTTTGGCATGGCTTTTGGTAATGCAAATTGATTATAAATATCAAATAAATATATCAAGAATATTTGAGAGTGAAACAATTAAGAACAACATGCTTTTAAATAATTTTAGCAATTTTGGTTCGTAAAAGCAATGTTTGAAAATCCTCGATATTCGTACCATTAGCTGATGCCTAAATCTTTTGACATAAATAACCTAGAATATAAAATACCATTATCATGATATTCTCATCCTAAGTTAATGTCGAAAATATGTCGGAAAACATTTTGGCTTGGTTTGACCAGTTTGACTTGATTTCCGAATAGTGTCGTCCCCGGGGGAGGATTCTAAGTGTAATCCTAAATCTCATTTAATTTCACTTTTATTTTGACAAATTCCAAAGCCTAAAGTGCGAAAGCAATGACTCTGTCAATCTTCCCCTTTTTGGTATTTGTCAAAACTACTTGTGAAAATTAAATTTGTGTGTGCTAAATACTTCCCCTAAGTGTATGCATGATACAAAAATAAAAATTTGGGGTTACTTCCCCTAAATATATGCACATTATCATACAAGCGTACAAGCACACATATAAGCACATAAAAATGTAAGTTTAGAATTTACCCCAAGTGATAAGTGTACTTATCACAAAATTCCAACGCCGTCTTTATTTATCTGCAAAATAAAGTTAGTGGGAACACACAATAATTTTCATTTTATATTCCGTAGAATATTCTCTTTCCCTTTTTGACATAATGCCAAAAAGTGAGATTAATATTGAGGGAGGGAACAAAGGAAGGGGATTTTGGTGAAACATCTTAATTATTACAAATAATTACCATCAATATCCTTATCACTCTGAAACCAGTCAAACCACCAATCTCCTTTTAATAGGACTAGTCTATAAATACAAATTAATCTCCCCATGTATACAAGAAAAATGAATGGATTCTTTGTTGAGTCCATCTTGTGATTCCATGCATTCTCCTTTGAAAAAGACATGACCTTACAAAGATTCCAAAATTGATCGTTAGTGATCAATTATTCTGTAAAAATTAAAATTGTTAAGTAGATTTTCAAGTTGCATATAACAATGTTAATGAGCAAAATTAAAAGGAGGTTTGAGTTTAGAGATTTCGAATTTTTGCAAAATTCGAATTTTCCATTTAAGTCCATTCCACTCAATTTCCTTTGTGGTTTTCTGCAAAAACTTTAACAAGTTACTCCCTCCGTCCCTTTTTAGCTGGCACATTTGCAAAAAACACACATATTAAGAAAGATTTAATTATGTAATTTGTTTCCATGTTTGCCCTTAATTTTAACATTAAATGATAAGTTACGAGTGTGTATATTAAATATAAAGTCAAACATTGGTATTAGAAATAAAGGGATATATATGGAAAAATTGGTAAAAATATGTATTGGAACAAGGAATGTAACTAATTAGGGACAATTTTTTTTGTAAATGTGACAACTAAAAAGGGACGGAGGGAGTAGATGATTTTGAAAGAGATTTTTCCTTTATGGAATTTGTATCTTATACCAAGACATTATTTCGAATTTCTGAAATCAAGAAAAAGGTCTTGAATTTTTAAGAAATTCGAGTTAATCATCCTGCAGAAGATTGTTAGAGCATGTACAAGTCTATTTTTCTAAAGTTCTTTTAACAGCCTATAACAAAGCAATAACTCAGATATTTGTAAATATACAAATTTCATTAAGGAAATTTAAGTAAGAATGTAAACCGAGTTATACAAAGATTCAGAAATATAAATTAAGTATGCAAAATAAATTCAGAGAGGAATCAACAACTATATAATCTATTGAAGTTGAAAAGCTTTGAGACTTGTTGAAATTGACCAAGTGACTGGGAGCTTTTGCTTTCATTTCAGTGTCCATGTGTATTGGAGAGCCATGACCAGGCATGCTCGAATCCAAGACACATTCCATGTAGCCAGAATAAACTGCAAAATACCACTAAGGCAAACAGATAGCTAAATTCAAGTGCAGAAATGATCTTATCAAAATGATGACAAAAAGACAGAAACTGTCATATATGCTAAAAATTCAAATAGAAGTTCTAGCAATGATTATGGTTATCAGCTGTGTGATATATTAAATCATAGCTAGTTCATGACATTTGTGACTGTCTTTTAGCATCATTTAGCCATCCCCTTTTTCAAGAGGGGACCTGCAAAACAAATAACCAAAAGAAACAAAGTCAGTAATCAAGAATTGTAATGCATTTAACAAGTGGCTATCAGTCTAGTAAAATTAATCAGAGTGATGTCATAGTAAGGGTCATGTTTGACATCACTTAGCCAGCCTTAGGAAGGGGAGTACCTGCAAAACAAACAAAGAAAAACCATGTTAGTTTGGGTTCTTTTGCAAGTATGGAAAGCCATCAGCAGTCCCTCTTAACTCAAGTAGTTGAGTCTTAGAGACTGGCATCATCTAGCCATGATCTAACCCCACCTTAGGATATATCAATTTAGCTCAAGAGATATTAAATATCTCAACACTCTGCAAGAATGCAAAATGTATGCTTTCTAAGAAGTGACTAGTTCATCCTGGGTTCAGATCAAGAATTCTTTAAGGGAATTCAGGCAGTCCATGGAATCAGCAGTATGTGAGGCCAATGTGTCCTAGTTGTGCAATGTATAAACTACAATGCAAAATGTAATTATTAAAACTAAGTACTTTAAAGATTTCTACAACAGAAAGTACTACATTTAAAAGGAAAGTGTTATTTCCCAGTTGCACACCTCAAGATTGTAGAAGGGGGGTTGAATACAATCTTGTTGAAAATTCTTTTGAATTTATGAGACAACAGATGGATCTTGATTTAAGCAGATAAACAGGAAGAAACTTAAGAAACAGAAATCAAAGGAAAAACAAACATACAACACTCTTTAAAAATTTTAGCTGGGTTTTTGATGAGTCCACCTGAGGGTTGTATTGAAGAAAATAATCTGTGTAAACGAGTACACATCTGCGAATAAAAGGCTAAGTATTTTACAAGAAAACCTAATGCTTTGTGCTTTCAGCTCTGTGTTTTCTTCTCTACTTAGCTATGCTACACGTGAAGTATATAAATACTCCAAGTTTACAAACCCTACAAAATAAACTAATCTTGCAATTCAAAGTATTCTGCAGGGTTACTGCCACTCCTTGTCTCCATGTGATACAATTTTGTCTGGATTGTCTTGGACAGATATGCACTAGATTTACCAGCTGAATTGTTTGCAAGAACAAGGAATGTTTCTTTTTCTTCTTCATTTCCAATACTAGCTTCCATACTCTTTTTAAATTTATCAACCCATGTGATCTATCAGGCATGTCAAGTCGCCATCAACCTCTAATTCCAAGACATTATTGGTTGGAGAGTTTTATCCGTTGAAGAGGACACTGATCAGCAGGTTGATTGCTGTTTGTTGAGGTGCCATATCCGTTGACATAGAAGCTTCATCAACTGAGATATCATTTCACTTATATAGAATTACATAGAACAGCTTATATACAATTAGCTACCCTATTCTGTATATCCATTGATAGTCAACATGACTTAGGATTTCTAGTAACTATGACAGAATCAAACAACTAACAAAACTTAAAAAAAGATATGCTACAGACTTATCAACCGATAAGCTGCCTTATGAACGGATACTTATAACTTGGATATCCGTTGACAAGTTACAAACTTATTCTTGTACACATATGTTTTTTCAAGGTGTCTTTAAGTACTGATCATCAAGAGCAACATAATTCCTAACAATCTCCCCCAATTTATGACTGATAGAATAACAGCCATAAATTAAGAACCTTGATGATAACAAAACACCTTTGTATGGATGCAGAGATTAAGTAAAAACATATGTAGTGTACTAAGCTTCAAAAATGTGAAGAAATGAACTGAGTCAAGATAGAGAATCATACTTCCACAATGGATGCTCCTCTAGACTGAGCCTATCATTACTTTCTTCCCCTTGCATTCCTCATACCATGAACTTGATGTCTGTTTGCCTCAAGCTGCTTCTCTAGAGATCTGTAGATGATCTTTTCTTCTGGGTGATTTGGATCCAGCATAGACAATAAGTGTTGCAAGTACTCATTGCTAGCTTTTTCCAGTTGATATTCTAATCTGAAAAATCTTCTACAGTTGTGTTCATCTCTGAATTTTATTATCCAGAATGGATAAAAGTGAACCTTTCTACCAGGTTCATATGGAATGTCCAGCTTCTTAGGCAATCCCTCCTTTGAAGACCCGCTGCTTCTTAATTCATTGACCTTCTTGAAAATTATTTCCCTTGCCTCTGGAGTGAATCCCCCAGTTATTTTCATTAAGGACCAAATCTTCCAGAGCTTGCTGTAGCCTTCATTTAACACTTGATGTAGGGGCCAGGTTCTACTATTTCCTCCTTTGTAGGTGAAGATTAGCCTTTCTGGTAACTTGGTTGTCCTATATGCAGCACTCACATCTGTCACGTCATCCAAGAAAAGATTGACACTTGAGTACTCTTCAATGTCAGCAATATGGAGTTCAGTTTCTTTCTTGGTGGCCACTCTTACATCTTGAGGAACCTCATTAATTTGAATTGGTCTCGCTAATGGTTGTTTCCTATTTATGGTTCTCCTCTTTCTAGGTTAGAGCCTGATCTTTGGAAATACCAAGTTGTTGATGTCAAAGTCAAATTCCAAAGGTTCTTCTTTTATGAAGTCTAGAGGGTTAGATGTCTGAGAGTGTTGCTGAGTGTCTAGTGTTGGAGGTTTTGCTGGTTGAGGTAGTGTTGATTCATTTTGAACTTTTGATTCTAGGCTCAAAGTTCTTTTAGCAGAGACTTTAACTCTGCTTTTCCTTTACTTGCACGAAGACTTTGTGTTCATTTTCTTCTTTTTAAATTTGGCCTCTTCTTTTTCAGCCTCTTGCTCCATCTCTTTTTCTAGCTCTCTCACTAGCTCATCAGCCAGTCTAGCTTCTTTCTCAGTGAATTCTATAGGTTGTCTAACTATCTGGCCAGCTTGAAGTAACCTTGCAGTTTCTTCAGCCTTGGCATCCGCAAAATTTAGATGACCTGCAGGAACACAAATTTCCACTCCCTCTCTGTAGATGAATGGCTAGATTCTCTTTGAGTCCCACATCAACTGTAGCCTTCTGTTTTAGTTCAGCAAGATACTTGCTCATTAGTTTGAATTCATCTGGATTTGGCATTGGAAAGTCCACTCTCATGGTGTTTTTACCATTCTTCTTCACAGGTGATTTCTTAGGCTTAAGCACAGGCTTGAATTCAGACACATAAGATGGTTCCCCTCTGGCTAGAGATCTAGGAACCACAAAATTGTTGGCTTCTTTCCCTTGAACAATTGGTAGGGTGTCATGCCTCTTTCTTGATTGATCAAAGAGATATTCTGAGGATAGCAAGCAGTGTTCACAGCTTCAGCCCAGAAGTATGTTGGTAACTTTGATTCTTCAAGCATAGTCCTTGCAACTTCAATGAGAGTCCTTTTTTCCTTTCAACTACACCATTTTGTTGAGGAGTCCTAAGTGCAGAGAATTCTTGGATAATCCCTTGTTCTTCACAAAACTCTTTCATCACACTATTTTTGAATTCAGTTCCATTGTCACTTCTCATCCTTCTAACCTTGAAAAAAGGATTGTTGTTGACTGTTCTGTTATGATTGATGATGATTTCTCCTGCCTCATCTTTGGAGTACAGAAAGAATGTCCATGTGTATTTAGAGAAGTCATCCACAATCACTAGACAGTATCTCTTTTTAGAGATTGACAATACGTCGGCTGGTCCAAAAAGATCCATGTGGAGTAGCTGTAGAGGATGATCAATGGAGGATATTGACTTGGATTTGAAAGAGGCCTTCTTTTGCTTCCTTTTTTGGTATGAATCACACAATCCATCCTTGGAGAAATCCAATTTTGGAATACCTCTAACCAAATCCTTTTTCACCAACTCATTCATTGCTTGGAAATTCAAGTGTGATAGTTTCTTGTGCCATAGCCAACCTTCATCTACACTTGCCTTGCTGAAAAGGCATGTAGCTGTATTTGCACTTGTTGAATTGAAGTTAGCTGTGTACACATTTCCTTTCCGGTTACCTGTCATCACTACCTTGTTGTCATTTTTCTTGAAAACAACATAAGCTTCTGAAGTAAAGCACACATTTTGACCTTTATCACATAGTTGACTGATACTAAGCAAGTTATGCTTGAGTCCATCAACTAGTGCTACATCCTCAATGACAACATTTCCTTTTGAAATCAAGCCATATCCTCTAGTATATCCTTTGCTGTTGTCTCCAAAGGTAATGCTAGGGTCAACTCTCTCCTCGAACTCAGTGAGCAGGGTAGAATCTCCAGTCATATGTCTGGAACAGCCACTATCCAGATACCAGAGGTTCTTTCTGTATCCCTGCACACACCAAAACCAAATCAAGTTGATGTTGGTACCCAAGTTTCCTTAAGTCCAGTTGTGTTATCCCTTTTCTTGCCCTTCAAATCCTTTCTACCCTTGGGTCCAGATTGTGTTAAATCAATATTAACTCTGGGTGTGGGCTTTTGAAAGCCAAGGTTTGAAACTTGCTCATATGCATTACAGAAATCTGAATTAGGCATAGTATGTGCATGCATGTTATTCATTATCCACGGCATTTGAGGCATATTAAAAGCATGATAGCATGGATTATGCATGAATGACATGTTTGCATATTGACTAGATGCATGAGCAGGTTGGACACAAGTATTAGGCATAGCATACATAGCAGAAGTAGATAAGGGTAAAGGCATGGGAGAATTTTTCAACTTTTTACAGTTAGCAGATAGATTATTAACACTACCACAATTCACACAATCTTTCCTAGGAGCATACTTATCAGGAGTGTAATTTTTATTAATCGCTACCTTTCCATTCCTGTTCTTTCTCCTTCCTTTAGCTCTTGACTCAACTTTCTCTAACTTGTCCTTCAATTGATTTTGGCACAAGTGACCTATGTTAGCTTTCTCAACTGATTTTGTTTTGCTACACTCTCCTAATTCAAAGTTTTTGCTGATGGGACCATATTGATTGTCCAATTTAACTAGAGTTTCTTTGCTGACAACTTTAACCTTCGATGGATGATCAATATCCATCGATAGCTCATCGTTCAATGGATGATCATTATGATTATCCGTTGACTCATTGTCTGAAGCAGTCTCACCATCAACACCTAACTTTGCTTCTTCTAATTTGCTAAAGGAGTTAATTCCTTGGACACGACAAATCTCTTCAGTAGTGACCTTAGATTTTCCACAGAAAGCAATTAGATCATGTTCTTTCTTTAACCGTTCTTTCAAAATCTTTTCTCGTTTAATAGCTTCAATCAATCCATCTTTAGCTTCCTGGCAATCTCTTCTCATAACCTCGAATTCAATTAACTGAGTTTCTATTAAAGCATTCTTATCACTTAACTTTTCATTCAAATCTTTAATCCTCATGTTTTATTTGTTAAGGGATTTCATGGAAACATGCATGTTGTACAATTCAAACGACATATCATCAATTGTACTAGCACATTCAGCATTAGAAAGATCAGTTAGGTTTGAAGAGAATACCTGGTTGCTTGCTGAACTAGCTTCCTAATCTTTCTCACTTGCCATGAGGGCAGGGTTGACAAATTCTTCTTCTGCATCTGAATCTCCACCAGCAGCCCAATCAATGTCTCTCGACACAAATGCTTTTTCCTTTTGCTTGAGGAGATCGAAATATTTCTTCTTGTAGTCAACAGTTCCAAACTGCTTCTTCTCATTCTCAGCTTTAGGCTTTCTGCATTCATTGGCAAAGTGGCCAGCAATTCCACAATTAAAGCATTTGAACTTGGACCTTTCAACCATGTCTCTGGATGGTTGAAAACCTTTTCCGAATTGCTTGCCTCCTGCTGGATTCCTCTTGAATTTGAGTTTTGTGAATCTCCTTGACATGAATGCTAGATAATCATCCAAGTCATTTGATTCATCTCCACTCGATGCATCAAGTTTTTCAGTCGACTTGCTTTTCCCTCTACTAGCTTCAGCTCCACCTTCACAAGTTTTTGAACTTGGTGTGGCTTGTGTGCTCTCCATCTTCTCACTCACTTGGTTTACTGGAATATTGGCCACCA
This sequence comes from Saposhnikovia divaricata, assembly GCA_036435485.1. NCBI lineage: Eukaryota > Viridiplantae > Streptophyta > Magnoliopsida > Apiales > Apiaceae > Saposhnikovia > Saposhnikovia divaricata. The sequence goes on along the minus strand of CM071596.1, from coordinate 128,186,542 downwards.
AGGCAACAGATGCACCTTTCTTCTGGATTTTCTCCACTTCCTCATCTTGTTGCATTTCAAGCTCATATGTCTTTAGGATGCCATACAGTCTCTCAAGTGTAAATTCTTTGTGATCTTGAGAGTTCCTCAACGAGACTGTCACTAGCTTCCACTCCTTAGGAAGGGATCTCAGAAACTTTAGGTTGGAGTCCTTGGTTTCATAATTTCTCCCATACAACTTCAGACCATTCAACAGCTTTTGAAATCTACTGAATATGTCTGTGAGATTTTCACCAGAGGAGAAGTAAAAATGCTCATATTGTTGTATTAGGAGCTGCATCTTATTTTCTCTGACTTGTTCAGTTCCTTCACAAATTGTTTGGATAGTGTCCCACACTTGCTTGGCAGTGGTGTAGTTAATAATACAATCAAATATATCTTGGTCGATGCCATTGAATAAGATGTTCATAGACTTCTTATCCTTGTGCAGCTGCAGAACCAACAACTTTACCAACACCAGAATTAGGCTTCATAGGAATATGAGGGCCTTTTTCTATGCAATCAACATAGTCTTCGTCTAGTGCTGAGAGATGAAGATACATCTTTACTTTCCAATGAAAGTAGTTGTCTTTATCAAGAATTGGAATCTTTGCCCCTATGTCCTTCTTTCCCAAGGTGCTTGATCTTTAAACTTCTTGTGTGTTAGAAGCTTGCTCTGATACCAATTATTATTTCTCTGTTGCACACCTCAAGATTGTAGAAGGGGGGTTGAATACAATCTTGTTGAAAATTCTTTCGAATTTATGAGACAACGGATGGATCTTGATTTAAGCAGATAAACAGGAAGAAACTTAGGCAACAGAAATCAAAGGAAAAACAAGCATACAACACTCTTTAAAAATTTCAGGTGGGTTTTTGACGACTCCACCTGAGGGTTGTATTGAAGAAAATAATCTGTGTAAACGAGTACACAGCTGCGAATACAAGGCTAAGTATCTTACAAGAAAACCTAATGCTTTGTGCTTTCAGCTCTGTGTTTTCTTCTCTACTTAGCTATGCTACACGTGAAGTATATAAATACTCCAAGTTTACAAACCCTACAAAATAAACGAATCTTGCAAGTCAAAGTATTCTGCAGGGTTGCTGCCACTCCTTGTCTCCATGTGATACAATTTTGTCTGGATTGTCTTGGACAGATATGCACTAGATTTACCAGCTGCATTGTTTGCCAGAACAAGGAATGTTTGTTTTTCTTCTTCGATTCCAATACTGGCTTCCATACTCTTTTTAAGTTTATCAACCCATGTGATCTGTCAGGCATGTCAAGTCGCCATCAACCTCTAATTCCAAGACATTATTGGTTGGATCGTTTTATCCGTTGAAGGGGACACTGATCAGCAGGTTGACTGTTGTTTGTTGAGGTGCCATATCCGTTGACATAGAAGCTTCATCAGCTGAGATATCACTTCACTTATACAGAATTACATAGCACAGCTTATTTACAATTAGCTACCCTATTCTGTATATCCATTGATAGTCAACATGACTTAGGATTTCTAGTAACTATGACAGAACCAAACAACTAACAAAACTTAAAAAGAGATATGCTACAGACTTATCAACCGATAAGCTTCCTTATCAATGGATACTTATAACTTGGATATCCGTTGACAAGTTACAAACTTATTCTTCTACACATATGTTTTTCACGGTGTCTTCAAGTACTTATCATCAAGAGCAACATAATTCCTAACAGAAAGCATTACCGCAACCAACTAGAAACCATTACAGCAGCCATCATCAACTAGAACCAACCATACAAGCCAGTTTGGTACTGGTACCCAAAAGGAAACAACAACTAGAGCATTCATCAATTAACTAAGGCACAAGACTAGATAGTACACTCATACAACAAAAACAAGCATGATAATAAGCAAATTAAACTAATCAACTTGATTAAAGGAATCAGAGTAGATAACAACATCCATCATATCAGCACTAATATCATTAGTAACATTTCCAGAACCATCACCATTCCCAACAACTTCAGGTTTCACAGTAACATCAACTACTTCAGTATCAAGATCCTCAATGATAACAGATTGAGTAACTGGTTTGGGATGGGGAGTGTTAGCATCAATTTGAATTTGAACAAGTTGAGATAAATTACTCTCAAGGACACTTAACCTTCCAATAGCAAATCCCAATACAGTCATCACTATATCCATCCTTTCAAGTAACTGAGTATATCTCTCATTTAAAGCAAGAAACTAGTTTTTCAAATCCTTATACTCATTTTCCAATTCTTCACTTTTAGAGGATAGTTTCACAAGTACAGAGAAATTAGCAGATAACTGAGCATTAGAGATGTTGGAAACAGGGATAGTAGAGGGAACCACAGAGGGTCCAGCAACAGACTCAGTAGAAACAGGTAACACATTTGCAGTAGAGACAACAGGCATTACCGTATGCAAAACAGGATCAAGATCCACATGAGCAGGTATAGCAGAAATTGCAGGCATAGCAACAATCACATCAGGCATGGCAAGAGACACAGGAGGTAAAGTACCAAATTAAACATTCAAAGCAACAGGCATAGCATTTAGTTCAGGTAAGGGCAAGGCAGTTCTATGAATTCTATCAGAGATGGTGTGTGACACAGAAAAGTAAGGAGGAAAGTTTATGTCAAAAGAGAAGTGCTTAAACACTTGAGTGAGTAAAAGACCATAAGGCATGTACCCCAATCTAGCAGCAGATGTAGCATCCCAAAACCTGGGGTACAAATATGGGGCCACTAACTACAAACAATATTACACATCTCTGAATATAAACAACATTTAATAACAAAACCCCTTAACCAAGATCGCATACAGGTTATGGTATGAAACAACTATCGAACATCATTATTACAACCCAGTCTCAGAATAAAAGAATATTATACAACTTTATGAATGTACAAAATCACTGTCTAACTAAATATCCAACCTTGACCAATTCCCAACCACTAACCGATGAGAATCCGTAACCCGATCATCTCTGCTCGCTGCTGGAAAGCTATACCCCTTTACCATTACTAGGTTCACTAATCTCCTCTTTTAGCTGAAGAAAACAAACAAGCAAGAGTGAGCCAACAATGCTCAGCTAGTGCAATAGTGATAGCAATTTTTAAAATAAACGTTGACCATTCTGATAAACAAAAGGAGTTTCATCTCATTATTTGAAAGACTCAGTGAGATCAACTTTCAGATTGCCACGAGGGCCAACAATTCATCATTAATAAAGAGCAACTGAAACTAGAACTGATAAAAGTTCTGATATCAAAATTTTATCAAAGCTGACTTCCAATGAGTCAATAACTAGACATCACAGTCTCAGAGTACAAATTAGAATTGGAATTTTTATTTATTAAAAAAAAACATCAAGGTTAGGCTGCTGATCAGTCAGCACTAACCCCGGACAAACGCACACAGCAATGTCCTAGGACAAACGCGCACAGCAATGTCCTTAATTGGATCCATGGCTCACATTGGCCTTAACTTCTGACCATAATAAGGTCCTACCCCGAAGGGTTTTACGCTCTAAGGGCCACTTTAAAAAAAAACATTTCCAATTCTATATCCACCATATTAGGTGTCGGGACTATCGACACCCTTTTTCAACCAAACAACTGGAACTCACGTCAAGAATAACAACACATGATTAAGAGTTAATGAGGAAGCAAAATATCTGCTAGTATCGACAAATTTGATACAATACAGGGAAATAATTAACCAGTCATGATCTTTAATAAATACCGACAAGTTCGATAATAAGTGGGGTGGAGAATATAGAGAACAATACTTTGCATTCATATCGACAAGATAGATATAAGTAATTGGAGACATAACATCAATAACTTGATTAAAGAGAGATTCGAATTTGGCAACAATAAAAGATATAAAATGCAACAAGGTTATCAACAAGTAAAATTCTAAGTTGGAGCAGGGGTTTAACCAAGCTTAGTGCGCTTAACAAAATTTTACGACACGTTGAATGGTTTGAGTCCACATAGGTGAATAAAGGGGATTAAAACAATTATTTGTAAATTAATATCAAGGTGAGTAATAGCGGTTCCGTTTAGGGAAAACATTAAAAGGGAAATCTGTTGGTGATAATATATTGAAAATCAAGGATTACGCTAGCAGATTTTCATAAGGGTTTAAAGTCTAGGATTGTTCTTTATTTGGAAAATTCTTTAAACATTTTCAAAGAAAATAAAAGAATTGGCCTTCCACTGGGGAATCCAATAACGTACGATGATTGAAATATTTTTGAAGAAAAAGGTTGTTTCTGAAATCATTTGAAAGTTCACACTTGAACTATAGTGGAAGAAAACAGCATTTGCACACTAATCGAATAGGTATTTCATTTTCTAGACACAACTTAACCAAATCATTCTACATGCAAAAAGAGCGAAATTGCATCACTTGAACAATAAGTGAAGAGCAATAACACTTGCCTCGATTCATGAAGTCCTCGATCCTAACATTGATCCTCAACTCAATCTCACATCAGTCTTTACTTCGTAACTCGCCACTTTCACATCAATTCTCCCGCTGACTTGATAATTATTCCTCTGTTCGGCTTTCCGTTTACCCGCTCTGTTCTTAGCCAAGTCTCCTACTCGAACCTTTAAAAGGTCAGATACTATTTCAGTATTAACTCAAGCAAAACTTATCGTTTGCTCTATTCTACCCATGCGCGTCCTATAATGCTTACATATACAATACATATAGACATAATCATTCATATTCACATAATAGTCTCACTATAATCAACTAAGTCACATAAACACGTCACATAACCATTTCAAAACAACACAACCACTTAATATTTAAACTCACAATATATTCTTGAAATAATCCACTGATACATATACTTAAACCCTTAGCAATCATAACACACCTTCAAGCATTGAATTTAAATAAGTTAAATAGGTTTTAAATAGATTTGCAGGGGATTTTTAGAAAATTTCGGCATGAAGTATTCGTTTATCGGACTATGGGCACAGCCCCTCAATATCAATCAAAAACAATTCAACCCTGCTTTTATAAAAATAAAGTTGCCTCAACTTGCAGCAACATAAAAGTAAACAATTAATGAAAAGTACCCGCCCGAACATGCGGCAACTAGCACATAAGAAATTGACATTACACTACTACTTACGCTACACCAATGATCGTATTTCTCACGCATTTTAATGATACGCGTGACAATCAATCATTGATGTTCGTAAGTCCTAGGGAACAACCCCTAGCACTAACTATTACTTACGCTATATCAATGACCATATCACTCTAGTATATTAATTATACTCGTGATAGTTAATCATTAATATTCGTAAGCCCGAGGAACTAGTTGAAGAGAATCACACAAGTCTTTAAATATTGACATTTAAGACTTGTGATCTCATTACAACTCCTCGCAGATAAATACATAATAAAATAAATCTCATAGTAGATCTTTGATAAATAACATTTAAATCGAAATATACCGCTAAAGCAATTATACAATTACTTAATCGAAATCATTTTAATCCCAAGTACTAATGACTGATAGCCGACCATCAATTAGCCACATATAATTCATTCCCAAGTAATTGTCAATTAAGGCATTTAGCACATACGCATTTACCATCTAGAAAGGTCATATAAACTCCATCATTATATGACAAATAATAATTAACCACTAACGACCACAAGCCCGACAATTTTAATTACCAACATATAACCTTAACATACAAACGTCCATTTGCACATACGAACTCTATTTACTTCTTAAATTAAGCCATTAATTAATAATCACAGTGTGGTCTTACTAAGCATCAACTAGTTATTATAAATAACAACTAAGTACACTTAATTACTTATAACAATCAAATTTACACCACCCTCATCATATTATTCTTTCTTTCCCCGAAGTCAACCTTAATGGCTCAACTTTGACCGATCATATCTCATTCATTTTAAATCCAATTGACATGATTCAAGAGCCCATTCCATCTATTTTTTCGCAAGGAATCCAAATATATAGTTCATTTTCAGATCAGGTTTGGAATAGGCACTGATCGAATTGATTTACAGCAGCAGTTTTTAACTTTATGTTATTATCTATATACACAACCAAGATAAATCAACAATTAACACTCTACATCATACACATAAGCCATATCATTACAATTAAATTAAATCACAACACTTAACACAATTTATCTAAAACGAATATTAAATAATTACATCGAAAAATAAACTAAATTAAATAAAAAAAATAAAACAATAAAATATACCTTTCGATTCCAATTTCGAAAAATCTCTCCCCCCTCTCTCTCTCCCAACAGTCTCTCTCTCTCTCTCTCTCTCTCTCTCTCTCTCTCTCTCTCTCTCTCTCTCGTACCCTTGCTGGTCTCCTCCACCTTTGCTGTCCAGACCCCAACTGCCGCCGTCCGCCACCACCGCCGGCCGCCGCGCGTGTTGGGGCGCCGTCTCCTCCCCGCTGCTGCCTGCGTTAAACTCGCAGCCTCACCCTCTCATACCACTGTCTAATTACACACACATATATGATATACACACTTACACACACATACCTCTTCTCTTTCAATCTCTTCTTCAATCTCTTTCTTTTTCTCTCTCTTTTTCTTAATCTCTCTCAATTTTTCTCCCCCAATTCCTCTTTCCCCCGTTTTTTTTAACCGCTCCCGAACTCTCTGGAATACTCTGCTCTTACATCTCTTAATGGGCTTGGCCCATTTCTTATATTACTACTATCCTTATATCCGGGCCAATTATAAATAATACCCGACTTCTATAAATCACAGTTGATTAAAACCTTCGGAAAAATACATTTTTCATTTTTAAAATAAGGAATATAAAATTACGAACACCCACATATTTTTAAAATATTTTTCGGATCAAAAATGAATTAAATATGAATTTTACAAATTTTGATCTTTTAAATACAATAAAACTCTTAAAATCATTTTAAAATACCGCAACATCCAAATTAATTCACCCAACCATTTTAAAAACTAAATAATATTATAAAGATAATATTACAAAAGATTTCATGATTTTTAATTCCTCCGATAATTTTATAAAATTTACAGAGGATCAAAAATGCATGATTTAAATATTTTTAAATCCTCAAGAATACAAATAAAAATACACCGATCTTCACAGCTCACACAATCCATCAAATAAACACATAATCACAACTTCAAATATTTTTCACCTTTACAACAATATTCACATAATATAATTCATAATTTAAAATAAGTAAATAATTTTAAAAATCAAAATTTCTAAGGCGTTATAGCAGAGATCATTTTGGTGATTATCGTATAGGGCAAGTTAAAATCAATTTTCTTGCAAGCCAACTTATACATGATTTTCATTTCCACAAAACTCATAAGTTTGCCAGCATTTTGAGAAGGAAAGATATTCACCCTAATGATTTCAGCTAGGGTTTGGTAGAAAGGAGTGAAATGCTCATAGTCAATACCCCTATCAGTGTTAAAGACATTTGAGGGAAATTCAACCCCACAGAAAACAGAGATGAACAACCTCAGTTCATCAGGGTTAAATGTGTAAGTTTTAGTCACATCAACTGGACTCAAAGATAAAACCTTAGGATCTAGCTTAAGTATCTTTCCCAACAACACATGATCAAGGAGAATTGGCTTCCCATTAATCACAGAGGTCAGGTAGGACACCCCCACCATCTCCACTCCCTACCCCCATGGCAGAAAAACTCTGCCACCAAGTTTGGTAGAACCCTCTTAGTGGGACTGACTAACAAAGGGTTCAACTTAGCATGAACAAACAAACCATACAACTCAGACTCTCTAGCTAATTGAATGATCTTACCAGGTTGCAACTTACTTCTAACAAACTTATTTTGGGCATCACTAGAGATAAACATTGGAGAGTTGTGTTTGGTCTTTTTATGTTTCTTGTTTCTGGGGTTATCAGAATGTGAAGGAGGTGAAAACAAGTTAAGAGTGGTGTCAACTGGTGTGTGAGACATGTTGTATAAGTGTGTATATTTATAGCAAGAGAAGTAAATAAACACAACATGAATGGAGTAAACACTACAGTGAACATACGCTTAAATACACAGGCAAGAACAGATATCTAACAGTGAACAGTAGTGAACAGTACAACCTAGTACTGAAATTGTACATAATTATCAGAGAAAGGACTACACAGTACACATAAAGTACGTAGAATTTCAGGAAAGGACAAGTATCAAATTAATCTGTCATATTGTAAAGTTGCATATCACAACTAACAATGAAGACTAATACCAGATACCAGCACAGATAAGGTGGTAAAAATAGAAACCATTTCCTAAAACAGTAATCACATTTAATGCTAAGTTGAAGCATGCAGTAAAGAAAAAATACTTGTGCAAAACAAATATTAACTTAAGCAAAGAAGGTCATATCATCACCATAAAGTTGTACAATTAAAATCAATCCAAATCTCAAGCATGCTGTTGCACAGATTATACAAGCATTGTGTGTATATATATATATATATCACATTACAGATCTGAGCAAATGAACTAGACTTCTAGAAGCACAATTCAAAATAAAGTAACAAATATCAATGTGACCATAAAATACATCAATGAACTATGTGTGTAACACTTAAACGGATAAGTTACTATGCACAGAGATAAACTCAAGAATTTAAAATTCCAAAGTTTTAGAAGGTCATCACACAAAATATCTAAGTAACAACTTGATATCCATATACACAGATAAGACTGAGACAATCATAGCAGCCAAACATCTCTCAAACTTATAAAGAAGTTAGAGAATACACAAGACTAGCATGGCAATGCAGAATCAAACATATTTATAAAGATTTACAACCTGTCTTAGAACCAATGACATATACCATTGTACACAGAACAGAGTAATTAAACTTAGCACAAGAACTCTCTAATTTACACAGAGGCTAGAATTAGAGATTACATTAAGACTCAATAATACACCAAAATGCAGATATTCAAGTAAGTAAACAAGAATTATCAATAATCCATATTGAATCAGTAAATACAAACAGCAGATTAAATTATCAACTAACTCGACTTAATATGGCTCAACTCATCATAACAGGCTCAAAAGTAATATCAAGAACATACAATCTCAACTCATAAATATGATATAATAGTGACAAGATCAGAGATTGTGCACCAAAACCAATCAAAGGGCTTTTGAAATATGATGCTCGAGACATCATAATCAACACGAATCAAGCAAGAATTGACAGAAAAACTATCGATTCATGAGAGGAAGTCGAAAGGCGATTCTAGGGTTTACGAGTCTATGAAATTAGAGATCATAAACTGAAAACTGAGATTATAGAGAGGTGTATTTTGATGAGAGGATCACGGATATGTGGTCCATTTTAACAAAAGATGTCGGAGATGAAAGGAATTGGCAAATTGCCGTTTAGGGATTGGGAGAGAGGAGCGGCGAGAGAGAGACAAGAGAGGCCGTACAACAGTGAATAAAAAATTGTTATATTGTTGATTAAATATGATATGATTTCAATGGCTGGGATTAGAAGGGTTTGAGATCAAGGGTTGAGATTATCCCGATTCTAAAAATCAATTTAGTGATTTGAATTTATAATGATATATAGATGTAAAAATCACATAAAAATAATTTCTAGAGAGATAAAGATAGATCCAAATTTTAAAATTAAATTCTAAAATTTAAGATCAAATATTTAATTGGTTTTTATATTTTTGCTCCGAGTTTTGAAACAACATCATTTCAAGACCATGCAAACATTAACACTAACTAAATTTTATTCGTATTGAAATATTTCAATATGGTTTTTAGCCAAAACATAGACAAAATATATTAATGTCTATTTTTAAACAAATTTATTGCAGAGAAATCTGAATTTTCGAGACCGAAGTCTCAAGAAAATCTGCTCACACCATAAGCTTGAGTGCGTTGACTAGAAAATCACACGATTTATATTTCAATTTCAATTATAATTAAATATAAAGAAAACTATATTTATTTATTCGGACATTCCAACATTCCTAAAAGTAATCGCAATTTAGCGAATCTTTCGGAATGCAACAGTTTCGTGAATATGTCGGCGACATTATTTTCCGTGTCAACATGATCCATAATAATATCACCTTTATTGACATGATCATGAAGAAAATGATGTCTTATATCTGTGTGTTTAGTACGAGAGTGAGATACCGGATTTTTACTTAAATCAATCGTACTCGTGTTATAACACAAAATAGATATAGCATCAAATTTAATCATATAGTCGGCTAATGTTTGCTTCATCCACAAAATCTGAGAACAACATTTTGCCGCCGCTATATATTCGGCTTCCGCGGTAGATAAAGATACCGAGTTTTGTTTCTTTAAAAACCAAAAAACTAAACATCCACCGAGGAATTGACAAGTACCACTAGTGCTTTTTCTATCGATTAAATGACCCGCATAATCCGAATAAAAAAAACCCACTAAGTCGAATGGTAATCCTTTCGGATACCAAAGACCAAGTTCCGTGGTGCCTTTAAGATATCTAAAAATCCGTTTAACCGCGACTAAACGAGATTCTTTAGGCGCCGCTTGAAATCGAGCACATTTGCAAATGCTATATTGAATATTCGGTCTACTTGCGGTGATATAAAGTAAACTACCAATCATACCACGATATTTCTTTATATCAACCGAATTTCCGGTAGCATCCACAACTAATTTTTCCGAGGGAGACATAGGAGTACTAAGAGGTTTAACATTCTCCATCTCAAATTTCTTAAGCATTTCCTTGTAATATTTAGTTTGAGATATATGAATGCCTTCGTTAGATTGCTTAATTTGCAAACCTAAAAAGAAATTTAGTTCTCCCATCATGCTCATTTCGAATTCTTTACTCATTATTTCCGAGAATTCATTACATAGTGACTCTTTAGTTGAACAAAAGATAACATCATCTACATAAATTTGAACGAGCTAGATATCATCACCTTCATACTTCGTAAAGAGAATGGTGTCGGTAATTCCCATTTTAAAACCATTAGCAACTATGAATTTGCTTAACCGCTCAAACCAAGCTCTAGGGGCTTGCGTTAGTCCGTATAAGGCTTTATAAAGCTTATACACATATTCTGGATGTTTTAAATCTTCAAATCCCGGTGGTTGTCTTACATACACTTCTTCTTATAAGACAATATTTAGGAAAGCCGATTTAACATCCATTTGATAGACTTTGAATCCTTTATGAAAGGTAAAAGCTAAGAACATTCGAATTGCTTCGAGTCTAGCTACGAGAGCATAAGTTTCATCATAGTCTATACCTTCCATTTGTGTATAACCTTGAGCAACTAGTCGTGCTTTATTTCGTACCACTGTTCCACTTTCGTCTAACTTATTACGAAAGACCCACTTGGTTCCAATAGTAGAACTATCGGGTGAAGGTGGAACTAGTTCCCAAACTTTGTTTTGAGTAAATTGGTGTAACTTTTCTTGCATAGAAAGAATCCAATCCTCATCTAATAAATCTTCTTTTACAGTTTTGGGTTCTATTTGTGATAGAAAAGCTAAATGACTAGCAATATTTTGTACTTGAGATCGAGTTTGGACACCTTTAATTCTATCACCTACGATATTCTCGATAGGATGATTTCTAACCCATGGTAAATCCGAAGGTAATCTATTATCGACCTCAACTACTTCAAGAGGATTATTCGGAATCATAGTCCCTTGATCAAAAGTTTCGATTTGTCTAATAACATTCTCAACGTTATCTTGACAATCTTCTTTTGGATCATTTTCCTCTTCAACCAACTCTTTAAACTTTGATAGTGGTTTTGATTCATCAAATACTACATTCAATGATTCTTCCACCATTAAAGTTTTAAGATTAAATACCCGATAAGCTTTGCTTGTAATTGAATATCCAAGAAAAACATCCTCACTAGATTTTTGGTCGAATTTCGTTAAATAATCTTTTGTATTCAAAATAAAGCATTTACTTCCAAAAACCTTGAAGTAACTTATCTTAGGAGTTTTACCAAAATAAAGCTTTATGAGATGCTCGAATTTGTTTGCCAATTTCACAAGCTTCACATATATGATCTTTAACGAAATTGAGTTTTGGTAAACCACGTACATGTTCATTCGAACATATATTTTTAATGAGTTTCATATTGACATGACCTAAACGTCGATGCCATAACCATGGATCCTCATTCATGGATACCAAACACACATTTTCATAATCATTTAGGTCACACGAATAAACATTCTTATTTCGTGGACACTTAAGAATCAGTTTCCACTCTTTGTCATAAATAGCACAATGAGATGGAAAGAAGATCACTTTGCAACCATTATCACATAGTTGACTTATTGAAAGCAAATTGTACTTTAGTCAAGTGACTAATTGTACATCACATATTTTAAAGCTTTCATTTCCAATGTCACCAATGCCAATAATGTCAACTTTTCTACTATCTCCAAATGTTACAACTCCGGCGGTTACCTTCTTCATGTTGTTCAACAAAGACTTATTACCGGTCATATGTCGAGAACAACCACTATCAAGGTACCACACATCTTTCTTAGCAGCAAGGCACACCTACACAAAAGATTAATTAAACCTTTTGGTACCCTTTTTACTTGAGGGTCCGGGTGTTAGTACATCATAAGGCAAACGAGTACTTTCATAGATAAATCGAGGCATAGGATAATCATTCACATAAACAATATTTCTAGATGCTTGATTCCAATTAGAAATATGATACGGATTTCTTCTAGGAGCATATCTAGAATTACCATGAAAAGCATTACTATTATCACTACGGGGAAATATATTGATAACGGAATCTCTAGAATGATTATTAGCACGATAATTAGCATGATCTTTCCTAACATGAGCATTATTGATTCTAGGATAAGCATGATGACTCACATTAGCATGTTGACTCGATCAAGCATTATAATTACTCGTATTTCTAGGCATAGAATAAGCATTCAAGTTACGAGTACGATCATAACCATTTGGATTTCTAGAGTTATAACCTTGATTAGGAACTTTAGAAAATCTAGCGTTGTTAGTACTAGTACTTGCTTGATTTTTCATGTTCCTTTGTTAAAAACCAATCGGTTTTTGATGATAATGAAACTTAGGTTGCTTGTCATTTACAACGACATTTTCTTTCTTTTTAGCACCTTTAGTTTTATTATCATTTTTCGAACGTTCACCTTTAGGAAACCATTTATACTTCCCCTTACTTACGTCATTCTTAGCTTTGTAATAAAGACTTATATGTCCACTTATATTGCAATACGAACATTTACTCAATGATGATGTAGGAGTAGTATCCTTAAAGGTCTTAGGAACTTGAACTTCTCTTTTAGGAGGAGAGTTCACATTAAATCCCAAACCTTCTCGGTTAAATGATACCTTTGAGTTAAATACCATACTATCCAATATAGTATGTTAAGTATAATTGATGTGTTTTAATCAGTGTTTTAGTGTTACAGTGAATTATCAGAGTTTAGCTGGAAGCGGTCAGAGTTTAGTGTAAACTCTGACAGATGGAAGCTCGACAGAGTTTATCAAACTCTGTCTGGAGGCAGCGTCTACTGGTCAACAGTGATTGAAGATTTATTATGGGAGCGATATCTTTGAAGATTGGATAGCTATCAAAGAGATCGAGTTGACTTAGGAGACGTGTGACAATCTGTAATTGATATCATTGTATAGCTGATTATTAGGAATATCAATTAGAGATTGTATCGAAGCTGTATGTTTTATAAATACAGTTAGGTTAACCCTAGAAGGGTATCGTGCAACGAATTATCTTTATTGTAACCTAGCAGCTCTTTGTGATAGTTTACATCACGAAGAGGGTTCTTAATACCAGAAGTTTTTAAGTGCATAAACGTCTTACTTGTTAAACTCTCATACGAATTTGATTATTAATTGTGTATTCGGCCTAACAAGTGGTATCAGAGCCAATCTGTTACTTTATTACAGGTTAAGATCCAAACACAACAATAATCATGTCAGCAATTCCTCCACCAACACCTACTGTTTCTGAAAAGGCTCCTACTACTGTGAGTCGTTATGAACCAATCAGGGTTCCTATTCTGAGGCCATTAGAATATGCCATGTGGATGGTCAAGATGACTATGTTTCTGGAGGCTACAGATCCAGAATATCTTGACAGGATTTATGAAGGCCCTCACAATCCTACAAAGCTATCTGTTGCAACTGCTGGTGAAGAAGCTAAAATAGTTCCAAAGGAAAAGAAGGACATGACTCTTGAAGATCTATCATCAATTGCTAAGGATGCAAAGGTTAGGCATTTACTGCATAGTGCTTTAGACAATGTTATGTCTAACAAAGTGATTAACTGCACCACTGCAAAAGAGATATGGGATGCTCTTGAAGTCAGATGTCAAGGAACTGCTGCTATTAAGAAGAATAGGAGAAACATACTCACACAAGAGTATGAGCATTTTGAGGCTAAACCTGAAGAGACCATGACAGAAACATTTGATAGATTCTGTAAATTGCTTAATGATCTGTCATTGGTCAACAAAGAGTATGATCTAGAAGACTCAAATCTCAAGTTTCTTCTTTCTCTACCTGAAAAGTGGGATGTGAAAACAACCACTATTAGAGACAACTATGATCTTGCTGAAACAGAGATTGATGAAATCTATGGGCTGCTCAAAACTCATGAATTGGAAATGGAGCAGAGAAACAGGAGATCAAGCAAGAAGGCAAAGTCTGTTGCTCTTAAGGTTGAAGAGAAGCCTCAGAAGAAAGAGGCATCAAGAAGGAAAATGAAAGGAAAAGCTTTGGTCATACACTCAGAAAGTGAATCATTAAACTCTGATTGTGATTCAAACTCTTCTGAATCATCTGACTCTGAGGATGATGAAGAAGAAATGAGGAAAATGGCTGTGTTGATGGTGAAGACCTTCAAGAAAATGGGCTTCAAGAATTTGAAGAAAGGGAAAAGGTTTTCTAGAGATTCAAATGAAGACAGGAAAAGCTTCAGGAAGTTTGATAAGAGAGATTCTAGGGGGAAGAAGGATAAGTCTGAAATTCAATGCTACAAGTGTAAGGAGATGGGTCAC
This sequence comes from Saposhnikovia divaricata, assembly GCA_036435485.1. Lineage (NCBI taxonomy): Eukaryota > Viridiplantae > Streptophyta > Magnoliopsida > Apiales > Apiaceae > Saposhnikovia > Saposhnikovia divaricata. The sequence goes on along the minus strand of CM071596.1, from coordinate 128,171,382 downwards.
TATGCTCCTGAGTGCAAGAAGGGTAAAACTGGAAAGGTACTCTACACTAAAGGCAGAGATTGGGCAGACACTTCAGATTCTGATGAAGAAGTGAACTATGCTCTCATGGCTACTGCTGAATCAGAAACTTCTGAAAATCAGGTACCTCTAACTACCTATGCTTATAATATTGATGACATTGCTCAATTAAGAATTTATCTTAAGTCATTGCATATAAGTTATAGGGATCAGACTTTAGAGAATGAGAGGATAAAATCTGAAAATTCTGAACTTAAGGTTAGAAATAAAGTTGTTGAAGAAAAACTTGAAAACATGCAACAAGTTCAGAAAGAGAGAGATGATGTTGTTTCTATAGAACAGGATTTGCTTCAGAAATATAAACAACTGGAATCTGAGTTGGAGGAAGCAAATAAGAAAATTAGGACTTGGACTAATTCTTGAAAGGACACTCAACAGATTTTTCAAACAGACACTGTTGGTCTAGGTTATAATGAGTAAGATGAACTTAGATTTCAAAATCAAGTTAAAATCAGACCTCATTTTGTACATGGAACCAGTAAATTTTTGTCTGAAAATGAAAAAGAAGCTGTTAAAAGTAAACCAGTAAAAACTAGTGTTAAACAGGTTAATATTGGTTCAATGACAGATAAACAACTCAAACATAAACTGAAGGAGTTAAAATCTGTTAAGAAACAGAGAGTGTCAAATAAGAACAGAAATGGAAAAGTAGGCATCACTTCAGGAAATAAACCAATGCTTGCTAGTTATGCTCCAAGAAAGACATGTCATAACTGTGGCAGTACTAAGCATCTTGCAAATTTGTGCAAGAAAAACAAAAATATAAATTCTTTACCTTCCAAGTCTAAGGAAAAGAAGGATTTTTCTAGAACTAAGCCACAGAATTTATGCACACAATGTGGAAGCACTTGGCATTCCATTTATACTTGCAGAGAGTATCATGCTATCTATCATAATTACTATGAACTGAAACCCAATCTGAAATGGGTTAAAGTTGATACTGCAAGTGTAAACACTGATACTGTTAGCTCAAACTCTGATAATGTTAATTCCGCTGCAAAAGCTAACAAAGTTAAGAATGTCAAAGGATCCAAGCAAGTCTGGATCCTTAAATCTAATTCTCAGTAATTGCTTGTGATTGCAGGGCAACAGGGAGGCAACCCTAGTCGTGGACAGTGGATGTTCAGGACACATGACTGGAAATAAAGCCCTGCTATCAGACTATGAGGAGAAGGCTGGCCCAAAAGTTTCCTATGGTGATGGCAATGTAGGAAGAACATTGGGATATGGCAATATTCATCTTGGAAATGTCATCATCAATAATGTAGCTCATGTCCCAGGACTCAAGCATGACTTGTTATCTGTGAGTCAAATCTGTGACAAGGGATATCATGTAGATTTTCAACCTGAATATTGTGAAGTTATCAGCAAATCTACAGGAAAGGTTGTTCTAGTTGGTCATAGGCAAAACAACATTTATGAAATCAAGCTCTTAATAGACTCTGTTGGAAAAGTTGTTTGCCTGTCTACAAGAATGTCTAGTGAAGAGAGTTGGAAGTGGCACAAGAAAATCTCACATTTGAACTTGAACAACATCAATGAATTGATCAGAAAGGATCTTGTAAGAGGACTCCCAATGGCTTTGTTAAATGTTGATGGCCTATGTGATTCCTGCCAGAAGGCTAAATAAAGGAAGTCATCTTTCAAGAGCAAGACAGAATTTTCAATCACTGATCCTTATCATCTTCTGCATGTTGATCTCTTTGGTCCAGTAAATGTTATGTCTATAGCAAGGAAGAAATATGCTTTAGTCATTGTTGATGAATACACTAGATTCACTTGGGTGTATTTTCTAGCAAAGAAGGATGAAACTACATTAACTCTGATGGAGCATGTGAAGCTTCTGGAAAAGGATCAAGTAACAAAGTCATAATCATCAGAAGTGATAATGGAACTGAGTTCAGAAATGCAACAATGGAAGAATTCTGCAAGGAAAATGGAGTGAAGCAAGAATTTTCAGCACCTGGTACACCACAACAAAATGGTGTAGTTGAAAGGAAAAATAGAACATTGATTGAAGCTACCAGAACTATGCTTGATGAAGCAAAATTGCAAAATTATTTCTGGGCAGAAGCTATTCAAACTGCTTGTTTTACTCAAAATGCTACACTGATCAATAAGCATGGAAAGACACCATATGAGATGGTGAAGAAAAAAAAGCCTAACCTGAAATACTTTCATATTTTCGGGTGCAAATGCTTTGTTTTGAAGACTCATCCTGAACAGTTGACCAAGTTTAAGCTAAAGGCAGATGAAGGAATTTTTGTTGGCTATCCACTGTCAACAAAAGCATTCAGAGTTTACAATCTGAGAACCAAAGTGATCATGGAATCTATACATGTGTCTTTTGATGACAAGAAGATAACTGGACTTGAAGACAAAGATGAATATGATCAACTGAACTTTGAAAATGAAGATTTAAACTATGTTGAAGTAAACTCTGATCAAACAATTCTGACAAACTCTGTTGAAACAAATTCTGAACCTCTACTGGTAAACACTGGAGAAACTTCTCAGCCACAATAAAGGGAAGAACCAGTTGAGGGGGAGCATGATCAAGATGAAGACTCAAACACTGATACCGAGTCAACTGAAAAATCTGGATCAAACTCTGATGACTCAAACTCTAAAAATTCAAATTCTGACTCTGTGCAATCAAGTTAAGGGGGAGTCTCAGAAAATGAAGATAGATCATACCAAAATCAGGAGAGCATGGATCAAGGGGGAGGATCACATGCTGACAGAAGTCATTTTCCTTCTGCTAGGAAATGGACTAAATCACATACACCTGATTTGATAATTGGTGATCCAGATGCAAAAGTGAAAACAAGGAGTGCCACTGCAAGTGAATGTCTGTTTCATGCATTCTTGTCTAAGAATGAACCAAAGAAAGTGGAAGAAGCTCTTCAAGATGCTGACTGGATAACAGCAATGCAGGAAGAGTTGAATGAATTTGAAAGGAATGAAGTTTGGACCCTTGTACCAAGGCCAAAGAACAGATCTATTGTTGGTACCAAATGGGTTTTCAGATACAAGACTGACAGTGAAGGTGTAATCACAAGAAACAAGGCTAGACTGGTAGCAAAAGGCTATTCACAGCAGGAAGGAATAGACTATGATGAAACATTTGCTCCAGTTGCAAGATTGGAGGCAATCAAAATTTTTCTAGCATATGCCTCTCACAAGAAATTCAAAGTGTTCCAGATGGATGTGAAAAGTGCTTTTCTGAATGGAAAGCTTGAAGAAGAAGTGTTTGTTGAACAACCACCAGGATTTGTGGACCCCAAATATCCAGATTATGTCTACAGGCTAGATAAGGCACTATATGGACTTAAGCAGGCACCAAGAGCATGGTATGAGACACTTGCTCAATTTCTTCTAGAAAGTGGATTCAACAGAGGTATAATTGACAAAACTCTGTTTTATTTCAATCAAGGAAGTGACCTCCTTTTAGTTCAGATATATGTTGATGACATTATCTTTGGGTCTACTAATGATAAACTCTGTAAAAAATTTGCCAAGCTCATGCAGTCCAGATATCAAATGAGCATGATGGGAGAGCTTAGTTATTTTCTAGGCCTACAGGTGAAACAAACAGATGATGGTATCTTCATTAATCAAGCAAAATATACCAGAAATCTTCTCAAGAAATTTGGTATGCTTGACTGTTCATCTGCATCAACTCCCATGGCAACAGCAACTAAATTGGACAAAGACACAGGAGTTTCAGTGGATATGACAAACTACAGGGGCATGATAGGATCTCTTCTTTACTTGACAGCTAGTAGGCCTGACATCATGTATGCAACCTGTCATTGTGCAAGGTTTCAGGCTGATCCTAGAGAGCCACATCTGACAGCTGTGAAAAGAATCTTCAAATATCTCAAGGGCACCATATCATTAGGTCTGTGGTACCCCAGAGAATCAGATTTCAAGCTACTTGGGTATTATGATGCAGACTTTGCAGGAGCAAGATAGATAGAAAGAGCACTAGTGGAAGTTGTCAATTTCTTGGTGACAGACTTGTCTCTTGGTACAGCAAGAAACAGAAATCAATTTCCACATCTACAGCTGAAGCAGAGTATATTGCATCTGGTAGCTGTTGTGCACAGATCTTGTGGATGAAGAATCAATTGCTGGATTATGGATTGAGGTACAGTAAAATTCCTATTTACTGTGATAATCAAAGTGCTATTGCTATGACAGGTAATCCAGTACAGCATTCAATGACCAAGCACATCAGCATAAGGTACCACTTCATCAGAGAACATGTGGAAGAAGGGAATATTGAACTACATTTTGTGTCTACAGAACAACAGCTTGCAGATATCTTCACTAAACCATTGAGTGAAGCTACATTTACAAGACTGGTCAATGAACTAGGAATGGTCTCTGGTTCTGACTAGGAATGTTGGTTAGATTCAAATTTTACTTATGTAATGTATTACTCATATTTCCTTGATTTGTTAAGTGCTAAGTGAACTCTGTTGATTAAACTCTATTATGCATACTCTGTTAACATGTTTTTCTGTCAAACTATGTTAAACTCTGTCAGCATGCCTGTATGTCATACACTGATAATAAGTTTGATAAACTCTGTGAACTCTGAGTTGATTTTTGTCTGAATGAAAACACCAATGAAGAAATATGTATGAAGCATGATTCTCAGAAATTAATCATGAATCTTTCTGAGTTATTGTGATCTAATCTTAGATTGTACAGAAAATTAACACAGCATGATACTGGTTCATATTTATAGCATCTCTTAGTTTATTTTGTCCTAAACTCTGAGTCTATAAATACTGTGTGCATTGCCTTTCATGAATAACTACTGATGTTGATGAACTCTAAACTCTGTTAGTTATACTCTGGTAGATTAAAATGCTTACTGCAATACCCCAAAGAAAATGTATATAGGTTGTTATACTCCTTTGAGATTATGTTGGACACTAGGATGACCCAGGAACTTATTGGTATATAATATGTGCTAAAATTCTCTGATTTTTGGTGACTAGTCAAATACTAGGATGACCCAGGAACTTATCAAACTGATAAGGGCTAAAATTTTTGAATTTTTGGTGACTGGTTCCAACCTCTAATTACTGGAATGAATAGAATTAAAAAATAAAATAAAATTTATATATGTATATATAGAGGGGGTATAAAATAAATTAAATGTTACTGTATATAGATTGATTACTACAGAGTTTAGCTTTCATCATACAGTCAGTGTTTACTATGACAGTTTGTGCATCCAGTGTTTACTGATTTACTTTATGGATTTTATGAAAAATTAGATGCTCTAAAAATTGATTCAGTAAACTCTGCTTCACACACACATATTTTCAAAACTGTGCAATTTATGAAAGGGTTTCGGTGATAAAGTTGGAGAATTGACAAACGCTGTTGATTCGTGGTTCGTACTCTAAGGTAAATTTTCATTTGGATAATTTGAAAATTTTGGAGTAAATAGGACTTTTGACAACTGTTAATAAGTGTATTGTTGATTTGTGGTTCGTACTCTGAGTTCTAGACTTCTCGAATAGAACAAAACACTTCTCGAATTGGTACTTTGTTCTGTTCCTGATTTAATTGTGGTTATTGTTGATGAATTTGTTTCTTATATGATTACTTTAATTAGTTTTCATTTTCTTTGATTTAATTCTTTGAAGAACAATTCATAAACATACAATTTGCAGAACACAATGAATAAGATTAGAGAAACAGGATTTTTCATTGATAATAAGAAAGAGATTACAAGCAAGTATTACATCTTTTTGTTCTCTCTATCTGCTAATCTATTCAACAGGAAAATAAAAGGTCAAGTCCAAACCACTCCATTGTTAGCAAACATCCCAGATCCCATCTTTGCCACTTTATTTGGGTGGAAGTTGAAGGGATAAGGTTATTTTTGCTGACATATTCATTAACAATGGTTGGTGGTGTTGGATGAGGATGCCTTCGAGGAAATCCATGCTAATGTTGCTTGGAGAGCAGCATCGATGTCAATCACTCTTGCAGGTTTTTCTCTCTCGATTTCTTCGAGACCGGCATCCATCTGCAGCCACAGAGTTTCAAGCTGCCTTTCCCAGTCAAAGGCATCAAACTCTTCACGAGTATAACTGAAGATATCTCTGTTCTCTACGAGATGAAGATTCTTTTCTTTGATGGTAAGGTTTGACATTGTTTAATGGTGTGTTGTTTGAAGGGTTTTTGATTTTCAGGAGAGAATGAAAGGTTAAAGGGATAGTGAACAGGTCTGAACAAGTCTCTAGGCCTTAAATAGAGATGGGTAAGCAACGAAGTACTAAAACGCTTCGTATTCTGGTTATTAATGGTTACAGGTAAACGCTTCATATTCTGGTTTTAAATGGGTCCAGGTATTTTAAGAGAGTGTTATTTGATTTTTTTTTAAATCAAATATTTTATTGTTATATTTGCAAAATACACTTCTTAAAAATACGAGCACGTGACCCACTCACCCATTACTGTGTCCCACTCACCCATTATTGTGTCCCACTCACACATTAATCTAGGAACTGTTGAGTGTTTGATTTCATAAAAGATTGAGTTTTTAATTACTCTAATTACTTTTGTGTCCAAACGGTTGTGTTTTATTTTTTACATCTCAAAGTTCTCTCACTTTTCACTTGGGCATTTTCGCAAAGACCTTTCCTACATACACTTCTCTTTGGGATTTCTTGCAAATTTTTTGATTCAATGGCTTCTAAACCATTCACTGTTCTTGGTCTACGTTTTGTCCCTAACAACTATGAAGCTCCACTCTATCATGAACGTGTTCCAGAAGCGTTTTATCTAATGCAGAATTTCTTGAGAGACTCAGAGATTGGACAAGCTCTGGTTGAACCTGGTACTCTCTCTGCATCTCAAATTGCCACTTTTTGGCAAAACTCAGTCTATGTGGAAGGAGGAGAGAATGGGACTCCTAACATCATCTTCACTTATGAAGAACAAGAGTTTGTGATTACTCCACAAACTGTTAGAGATACGATGGGGTTGTCTTAAGGCTACAGTTGTACAAGTGAAGACTCTCAACTCGAGGTTTGATCTGTGTCAAAAGGCAATCTCTGATGTTCGAGGTGATGTTGTTAGAGGAGCTGAAATGATTAAACTTGACAACAAGAATAAATTTCAATATCTTACTCAGAATCAAGACACTTTGTCTCACAGGCTGAGCAAAGTTGAACAAAATCAGAATGATATGTCCTTAAAGATTGATTCTATTGCTACTTCCTAGGAGTTAATCACATCTATTCTTATGCCTGATGATGTCAAAAAGGGGGAGAGAGTTGCTAAAGACAAATGCAAGCAATCTCAAACTCTGATCAGAAAGGATAAAGCTGGAGATGGAGGAGCAAGTAGTAAAGGAAAGATAAAAACTGAAGAATTTCAAACTCTGAAAACTAGCAACTCTTCTAAATCACAGTTTGTTGGGATAAACACTGATACTCAAGGTACTTCAAAGATCAAGAGTTTGCTATTATTTTCTAATCCACAGACTGATGAAGAATTGGCTGCTAAGTTGTTTATTGAAGAGAATGAGGAAGGAGTTACAATTGAGGACATTGAAGCTGAAGAAAAGAGTTTACAAGAAGAACATCTCAAGGCTTTAAAGTCTGGTAAGTTAAAGAAAGAGAAAGCTCCTAGGCCTATTCGTAAAGGCATTGTGATCAAGGAAAGTGCTGGTGTTAGTCAAAAATCTTAGTTCTCAAAGGAAACAATGGCAGCAGAAGCTCAACTCAAGCTGAAAGGCATTGAAGAAGAAAGTTCACAGAAGAAAGTTACAACCTCTGTTTCTACACAAGTTGTACAGAAGAAAGAAAACACAACCTCTGTTGCTACACAAGTTGGGTCTAAACCTCTATCTTCTCAGTTGCAATCAGTTTTTGGGAAAGGAACACTTCATGATCCAAATCTATTATGTGGAGTTTCTATGAATTTTTCTGATGCAAGAGCCTTGACTGCCATGGTTGGAAACAATAAGGGTGGACTAGGTTCACACAAGGACAAAAGGCAATATACTGGTCCTAGAGATTCTTCTTCACTGGCTGTTCCAGGTCGTGGTGTCATTCAAGAGAGTTTGGACAGACTGGAATCAGTACAGTTAGTTTATCAGAAGAGTTTAAAGAAGGACTTTCTCTTGTACTTCATGGCTGATGGGACAGTATTTAGAATTGGTGAGAATGATATTGGCTTGAAATATTGGGAAGAATTAGAATATGTTATATATCTTTTCAAGGTTAATAGTCAAAGGACTCAATCAGTTGCAAATGTGCTTAGAAAGAGAATGTTTCAAAATTTGGCAATCAGAGGAGAGAAGTATAATAGCAGATATGTTCCTAAGTACAGGGATTACAATGGAAATCTTATTGGAATGAAGAAAGGTACTGCAAAATTAAAGACTGATTTGGGAATCACAGTACTTGACTTCAATTCACAGTCAGAAGAAGTCAAATTTATCAGACTGGGAAATGAGATGAGAAGAAACAAAATCTATGATCTTAGGGCTACTATCTATCAGACAGATGAGAGTGATCCTCAGCTCAGAGAGATTAAAGAAGCTATGGAGATTGAGCTTGAAAATGCAGAATGAAGATTGCTCATAGATTATCTCAGAGCTACACCAGATCTTGAAGAGATTAGAGATTAAAGTTTGTAAGGATTTTCTTATTCTCTGTAGATTTTGTTAAGTAGAAGCTTAAACTCTGAATTTGTATAAACACTGTATTTGTCTATTTGTTTTGACATCATCAATTACTGTTATTAACTTGTGCATTTTTGCTAATGAACAAGTTGGGGGAGATTGTTAAGTATAATTGATGTGTTTTAATCAGTGTTTTAGTGTTACAGTGAAGTATCAGAGTTTAGCTGGAAGCGGTTAGAGTTTAGTGTAAACTCTGACAGATGGAAGCTCGACAGAGTTTGTCAAACTCTGTCTGGAGGCAGCGTCTACTGGTCAACAGTGATTGAAGATTTATTATGGGAGTGATATCTTTGAAGATTGGATAGCTATCAAAGAGATCGAGTTGACTTAGGAGACGTGTGACAATCTGTAATTGATATCATTGTATATCTGATTATTAGGAATATCAATTAGAGATTGTATCGAAGCTGTATGTTTTATAAATACAGTTAGGTTAACCCTAGAAGGGTATCGTGCAACGAATTATCTTTATTGTAACATAGCAGCTCTTTGTGATAGTTTACATCACGAAGAGGGTTCTTAATACCAGAAGTTTTTAAGTGCAGAAACGTCTTACTTGTTAAACTCTCATACGAATTTGATTATTAATTGTGTATTCGGCCTAACATAGTATTACTCTTGGAGAATTGTCTAACGGTTTTCTAAAGATTTTCCTTTTCCGTTAACAAGATATTAATGTTATTATTAAGAAAGATTTCTTGATGAGTGATTTGAGCTAAGAGCTTGCTATTTTCATTTGGAAGCCTTTGACTTTCCAAGATAACAGATTTAAGTTCCGAGACAACATACTCGCGTTCCTTTGATTTGGTTTCAAGAAAGTCTTTAATGTTGGCAAGTTTGAAATCCTTAACAGATAAAGTAACTTGACAATCTAATTCTTTTCTTTTATGGCTTCACGTAGCTCTTCCTCAATATCTCCCGTTAGAGATTGTTCGAGTTCTTTTATCTTTTCACTTAGTGTCTCATTTTCACGAATCAAAGATTCATTTCGAATCTTTAAATTCAACATCTCAACATGGAGATCAATAGTGTTAGTAGATAATTGAACTTTTTCATTTTCCATCTATTCGGCTTGAAAAACCAAGGATATATTCTCAATCTCAAAATTTCGAATAATTTCATCCTTCTTAGAATTTTCAAGTTTCAAGCGCTTATTTTGAGATGAAATGAATTCGTAATATTAATTCCACATCCTTGACATGGATATCGGTCAAACGAGTGACATCTTTTTGTAACTCAACATTCACATCTCGTATTTTATTCCTTTCAGAACTAACCGTGATGTATTTTTGGCTAATTTCATCATGACTCGCATTCAACATTTAATAAGCTCTAAGACACCCAAATTCGCATGATCTAATTTAAATAAATCTATACTCAAATTATCACTACTACAAGATCCCACAGTATTAGTAGAGTTTAGGGTTACCTCTTGATTTGTAGTGGAGATTACCGTTGGTGTAGATTCGTCACTGATCGCCATCAAACACAAGTTAACAACGTCTTCACTTTGTTCGGGAGCTTCTTCATCCTCGCTTAAATCCCATCCATTTTAGGCTATAAGACTTCGTCCTTTAGCCAACTTTGGACATTCCCATTTAAAGTGACCAGGTTGTTTACATTCGAATCACACATCATGTGCTTCTTCGTTTGGCGATTCCTTCGGCTTAGGTGGAGAATAATTATTCGAATAATTCGAATTATTATTATTGTAAGAATTATTCCTTTGTTGAACACCTTTGCCTTTGTTAAAACTTGAGGTCGGAAAGTTGTTGGTATTTTTATAATTAGGTCTTCCTTTCGAGTTAAATACACGTTGTTGGTTACTCGACTTAACGAATCCTTTTCCATACCTTTGAACTTTACTTTGCAAAACCCGACGTAGTTGTCTCGAAAGAAGTGCAATCTCTTTTTCATCGAGATTTTGCAACTCTTCATTTAACACATCGTCGTTTTCATCTTCATTGTTAAGTATTGCTTTTAGCGCCATGTTTTTCCTTTTATCTTCCAATTTCGGAAGGGCCTTTTCCGGAATATTATATTCCTCGTAAGCACGAAGATTTCCGAATAAGCTATCGATGGAGTATGAATTCAAGTTATGCATTTCTTTTATTGTGGTAACTTTGACTTTCCAACTTGGAGGCAAGGTTTTCGAAATCCTACGATTTTTCTCATTTATAGTATATACCTTTCCAAGTTGTGCAAGTTCATCGATTATACGAGCAAACCTCATTTTCATATCGATTATGGTTTCACCTTTGAGGAGTTTAAAATTTTCATATTCTTGTATTAAAGTATCCATCCGGGATTCTTTAATATCTTCTGTACCCTCGTAAGTAATAACCAACTTGTTCCATATTTCTTGTGCGGACTTGCAATTATTAACACGTTTATATTCTTTTTCTACAAGTGCACTAGTAAGAACCATTTCCGCTTTCGCGGCAATATTCATTTGATTTTCTTCATCCGGAGTATATTCACTCACTTTCTTTTCGACAATAAAGTCACCTACCTTTTTAGTAGGAGTGGTGACTCCATCTTCAATGGCCATCTAAACTTTGACTCTTTGGGATCTAGCATAAATTCTAAATCGTGTTTTCCAAGTTGCAAAGTTTGTGCCATCAAACAAAGGTGGTCGGGAGCTAGAAAGACCTTCTCCACAACCAATAGTATTCAAGTAAGCCATCAAAAAGATGTCCTTTTTACGGTTTTATTTAAAGACTTTCTCAACAGTCAATAAACCCGATAAGGATCTACTTTTTGTTGTATTTTCGATTATCACAACAATCGTAAAATACGGTTAAAAGCTGCTCTGATACAAATTGATAGGTCCCGTATATGGGTTAGATAAGCTAGAAGGGGGGTTGAATAGCTTATCACCTTTTTAAAATTTAGAGCTTGGTTTTTTGAAACTTCTTTCGCCTTTTTAAACTTCGTTACTTGTTGACAAGTAAATAAAGTGCGGAAAATAAAGAGCGAAAGAAAAAAAGTAGCACACGGTCGATTTTATCCTTGTTCGGGATGCCCGCAACCCATAATGGATTCGAACACCCCTACTCCAGTCCTCGAGCTCCTCCCCGGACTCAAGATTTTCACTAATACAAAGATACTCCTTTATAGTAGGCGGAGAAGCCTTTACAACTCCTTTGACCACTATCTATTTATCTTGGAGCAATACATACACCTATCCTCCTCAAAATAAAATAGAAAATCCAAACTACAAAACTTGTCTCGGAGCGTAACTCCCCGTCACCTCCTCAAAGACTTTGTAGTATCCTTTTGTAGACTATGTACTTCTACAACTTTACCGGTCTTGGATCTTAGATCTTAGGTCTTGGGTCTTCCCTTTTCTTCACGGTGCAAAGGCTACTAACTCCCCGTTAGTACGCCTAAGACTTGGGCCTTAGAATAAGAGTCACCTCACTTCACTTCACCTCACTGCAAAGATTAGAATACAAGTCCAACAACAACCAAGCAATTTATAAGATATAAATCCGTGCAAGCTAGTATGTTACGGTACTAGTCACGGGGACCCTATTATGCATTAATTTAAATATATAACGGCAAGGGATAAGTCACAATAATGGACTTGTCACACAAGCGGTACACACACTTACACACAACACACAAACAATTGAAACACAACTCACACATGTGTAAAAGTAACTCGTTTATCTATAGGGGCCGCTATTATGTATTAAAATATTACACACACCACACAAGCAGAATATTAAACTAAATAGCAAGTAGTGCAAGCAAGCAACAAAATCTAGTACTTAAAAAAGTACTACGACCGAATGGAAACAAAGTGGAGTGGCCTGATTTTTGAAGTCCTAAAACAAGTTCAAGTAGTCTTGTTTTAATCCTTGTTCAAGATATAAAGATAAGACAAGTAAGTAACCAACTTGAACAAGAAGACTACAAATGGTAGTGTTTTGGCCAAATATAACAAAGAAGGAAAATGCCAACAATAACTACCAACTTGTTTTAAAGAGCTAGCTTGTATAGTCTTGATTCTTAAAATCCTTGTTTGAAAATCAAACATAAAAAGAGCAAAGGATTTGGTTACACAAGACTAACAACCAACTTATCTTTTGATTTTTGAATATCAAGTTTAAACCATTTAAGGTAAAAACACGATGTAAGTTTTTTTTTTTTTTAAATCAAAAAATAGTTAAACTAGCCTTTTTAATCCAAATACTCAACTTGGATTAAAGGACTTAAATGAGGTGATTCTCAATTTCAACCTCAAGAACAAACCTTACAAGATGTCAAATATACACTACACGAATATTGTTACCCAGTAAAGAACAATTGTAGAAGGGGGGTTGAATACAATTGTATAAGATTTTCGACTTAAACAGAAATGAAACACAAGTATGAATAAATAACAGCTTTATTAACTCTGATATAAAACTGTTACAAACTCTCTCAAGAAATTCTTGTGTTCTTGAGAGCTGCTAGGTTACAAGATAACTCGTGTAAGCGATTACTTAAATGTAAAACCTAAACTGTGTTTATATACATCACACAGCTACCCTATCAATTACAAGATATACTAAATCAATTACATACGACTCTTAATACATATCTTGAATGATAGCTGCGTTCCTATAAATCAGGAACCTACATGTCAAACTCCCTTGATCTCTGGACTGATGTATATCTTTATGTAATCCTGATCAACCTCTAATCCTGATAGCAACCTAATACTGACATCGTATTACTGATGATGTCAGCATCAGTATCTGATCAGTAGTCCAGATCCTGACCATCACTTGAATCAATATCTAACAGTCTCCCCCAATTTGTACTTTGTGAAATAAAGCACAAATTCCTTGATTCAGTGATATCAAAAACTCAAAACAAAATACCTCCTAGAAATCGTCAGGAACAGTTTCAAAAATTCTTTGATAGAAAAGATTCGTCTTCAAGCATTAGACAATAACTCTTCTTCTTTGCTTTCAAGAATTAGAATCAATTTCTTCTTCAGATTGTTGAGTTCTTCATCTTCCTCATTAATCTGATAAATAGCTGTCCTGAGATTTTGAATTGAGCTTCTAGGAAGATCTAAGTCACCTAGCAGTATATAATCAAACTCCTCCCCATCTGGATTAAGAGATAATTGTTCCAAACCTAGATACTCTTCTTCAACAGCAGTACCTTTCACCATTTCAACTTCTTTACCTCTTGTATTTAAATAAATGGGAGTATATTTGTCATCATACCTTGTTCCTCCATCCAGATATCTCTACCTTATAGTTGTGTAAATCATAGAAGACCAATTGTTGTAAACTTCTCTTTCTTTAGCATTGACGCTTTTACTCTTGAGCTGATAAAGAACATATTTTAGTTCTTTTTCAGATTTGCACAGTAGCTCATGAATAGCTATCTTCTTGACAGTCTTGTCTTTCATGAAGTACAACAATTTCTCTATCTTCTTAGCACCACCATGACAGTCAGCAATGATAGCAACAGCTTCAAGTTTCCAAAGATGAGCAACAGTTAACTCATTACCAATTTTGTCAACTAGAATATGTTGATCAGTTTGCGTTGTAAAAACAACCTCTGCATCATTAAATCCAATACCTCCTCCTGTTCTAGGTTCCAAACCCTTCAAACTAGATTGTATACTTGTCCACAGTGGTGGAGATTAGCAGACTTAAAAGATTCAACTTCAGCAATCAGTGAAGGTTCATCAGACTCAATTAGTGAAGGTCCAGCTATCAGTCCAATAGATTTGAAAACAACTGGTTCATTATAGTTGCAATCTTTATTCTTCCATTTCTTGCTTTTCTTTTCTATGACTGGTGTATAATTCTGTTGATGTTCTGGAACAGGTCTATTTCTGTCATACCATATCAACTCATCAGATTAATAAACTCTTTTCATGCAATCTCTGGTTGCTTTCCTTTCAATATCTCTTGCTTTTACCCTGATTTCTCTTTCTTTTTCAAATCTTCTGAATCTTTCTTGATCAATCTTCAAGTTCATATCATCAACTTCTAGATTATGAAATTCAACCACAACAGTAAGAATCATGACCTCAAGTTCTTTTAAGATTTCAGCTTCATCAGAATCAAGAATTGCAGCTTGAGTGGGTTCAACAACAACATTCTGTACTTTCACAGCAACTTTACCTCTTCTAGCTAACTGTGGTCTTTCATCAGCAACTTCTTCAGGTACATTGAATTTGTTATCTGGAATTATTGTGAGAAGTAGTGGAGTTTTCTTCTTCTTCTTCACTTTCTGAGGATCTTCAGTTATCTCCTCTATCGTAATTCCACTAGACCTTGTCTATCTTGAACTTGTTTGAACATGCTTTCTTCCTCTTCCTCTGCCTCTACCTCCCCTGCCTCTTCCTCTACCTGTAGTAGGAGTATCTTTCTGTTTAGAAATTTCCTCAAACATTCTCTTCTGTTCCTCTATGATCTCTTCATCAGTCATGTCAGGATTTTCTTCAGAGGTCAAAGCAAGTGCCTTCCTAGCATGATATTGTTGAACTTTAATATTATTGTGATACAAGATCTCACTCACACCTTCCTTAGAAGTAATTTTCTTGAAGAGATGTGGAGCATCTTTTATATCTTCAATAAACAAATCTTCATCTTCTTCAAGAATTTTTGGAAGTGTTTGATTTTGATCAGGTGCTAGAAATTGTTCTTCTATCAAGACTTGAGATTGTACCATTGTCCTCATTGTCCTTCTTACAGATTTAGAAACATGAGTTGACTGCCTGGTTTGTGTTTCAAATTGACTTTTCCTTGTCACCAGCACAGCATCAGAGGTTTCTGTTCCATGTATCTGAGCATCACCATCATCATTTGCAGAAGTATCATCATCCTTTCTTACAACTGGATCAGGTGTACATTTTGTTTTGACTACCTTCTCCCCCTTTTTGACATCATGATCAGTCAACAAAGATAAAATTAGGTGGAGAGAAGCTTCAATATTTGTCATCCTAGCTTCAAAAGCATCCATTCTAGAATCCATCTTCTTCTCAAGTGTCTGAATGTCCTTGATAATATTCCTAGCTTGAGAACTAGTAGCAATCTTGCATCAATTAGAATGAACATCAGCTTGAATTGTAGCATTGTCAGTTTTGAGAGAGTCAATCTCATCCTTCAAACCTTTTGCCAGAATAGTAGTCGTCTTCAAATGATCTTTGAAATCAGGACTAAAGAGCTTAGAAGCTATATGTTGAGAATGAAAGAGAGCATTGTTGAAATTTATGACTACAGTTGGCTTATTCCATTCAGTATCCCATTCGTATCTTCTCAGAGCTTGAATGTGTTCAGGAATAGTATGGCTGTATTCACCCCTGGTCTCAGAATCAACTAAGCTGCATTTATGTGCAACCGTACCTTCTGTAGTTTTGCTAGCAGATTCCATGAACTTGCTTGATGATCCATCAGCAGAGCCTTGACTTGCTTTTAGGACTGCTCGAAGCTGAGCATTTTCAAAATTGTCATCAGCATCATCATCTTCATCATCTGAGCTATCAATAGCATCAGGAATGTTATCATCCAAGTTGTCATCAAGTTTCAGTACACCTTTCAGCTTTAAATTACTGGCAGATGGAGCTGGTGTACCTTGAGAACCTGCATTGAGAATATAAACAGTTCCTAAATCTCTCTTTTCTTTTAAAGTGATCTCATCACTTCTCACTGTTTCACCTAAGTTACTGTCAATATTATCTGCTACCTGACTAGAAGTAATTAACTTCTCATTCTTTTCTACCTCTCCTTTTGCCAGTTCAGGAGATTGCCTCTCATCACTCTTCATTTTCTCTGATTGTTCACTCTCAATCACACAAGAAAGTTTCTGGCTCAACAAAGGAAAAGAAATAAGAGGTGGCTAAGAAGAGTGGACTGTAGTCATATAGATAGAGGTATTGTGACGCCCTCCCGACCTGGGGCCTAGATCGGAGAGTCACTGACACACATCTAGATGCAAACAACCTAAAATATAATATAAATATAACATGCTGACTGGCCCCAATACTACTATCTAAGATCTTTCACAGGTAATGGTATGAAACAAGTAAGCCATCGTCTAACTAATTATTATTACAAACCTGAATTCAAAATATATTATTATTACAAACTAAAGTTCTCAAAGTTCTACTGCCAATTCTCACAACTAACTAAAGATCTCCTCACTGAGCTGTTATTGCATCTACCTCGGGAGTTATCTCAAAACGGACCAACTCAGGGCCATGGTAGGTGCGCTTCCTTGCGGTTTGGATTGTACGAACCATGATTCTTAGATTACTGTCAAAAGGGTTAGACAAAATAATAATGAGCCAACGCTCAGCAAGTAACTAAAGATCTCAACTGAATATAATACAACAGGGTATTGCAGAAGATGACAGTAACTCAAGATATGACATAAATATGCTGGAAGCGGTAAAAGCAATACTGGTATTTAGTAAAGTCAGGATATCATCTGACATTTCAATCGGTAAACCAATTTCATTTCATAGTAAATAAAACGTAATCATCACTTTAAGAAAACTGATTGGAGATTTTTATTTTTATAACAGACAATACGGGTGATCAGCCCATAAAGTCCCCATACCGGACACAAAGTCCCTTTGGCCATCATTTCCTTTCATTAGGATATCTTGGGTTCCCAAGGGGCAACACATTGGCCTATAAAGGTGTCGAACTGGACAGACCAGAACTACACAATACTACATCTCAAAAACTAACGGAACCAGCATTACCCGTTCGCCCCGTCTCTCCAATCGTCAGGAATCCGTGGAAACCATTTAGACGGAGTTCCTAATATTTTTTATTAGAAATCTTATTTTAGAACATTAGGTTTTACAAAACTCTTTTTATCTTTTTAAAACATTTTAATACTTAATCTTTTCTAAAATCTTTACTTCGAAGTACCTTCCACTCTCTGATAACAGATCAGCCCAGTCTAAGTAACTTCAAAGTATTTTAAGAAAATAACTCATTTTGATTCGCAATGATAAAAGTCAAAGGGTTTGACTATGTGTTCTGACATCAATGAAAGAGGGTACAAGTCTAAATCAAGAAGATATAGACTCAAGTGAAAATCTGGATTTCAATCAGAGTATAAGGGAACAGTCCAAGTCAAAGGTCAAAGATATCAATTAGGTTTAGTTTTGAAATCATTTGATCAAGTTGTAAAGTTTAAAAATCATTGATAAAGGGATAACAAGTTTGTAAAACAGTGTTTAGGGTAATATGATATTTGATAAGTATTTTAAAATTAACACAGGGTATCCGGGTTACGGACATAAGTTAAGTGGAACACTGGTTTATCGGTCAGTCAATATGACTGGATTATAGTAAATCATAGGACATATATGGTCAAGAAGCAATTAAAAATAATTAGTATTGTTTATCTCTGGGTGACAGTATGGTCAAGAAATAATTAAAAAGAATTATGCTGGTCTAGGGTTTACATGTGCTGAACCAGGGTTTATCAATAAAGATGTTGGGTACATGCAAAGGTAAGTTTATAACAGAAATATGATTCACATGATATAGAATAGGCATGCTTGAATCAATGAGATACAACAGTTTCAATAATATAAACTTTCAGAGGAAAGACAAAGTTACTTGCCTCCGGTAGAATGCAAAAGCTCAACAACTCAGCTTACTGAAACTCAACCTTAGCCTTTCCTTTATCGTTAGGGCCTACGTCCTTCTTATCTACATAAACCATATCAATATTTTAGAATACTATACTTCTAATACGACTTATCCTAATCTACCCAATCGATTCCTATATCGCATTATCACTTAACATATATATCGCATTCTTATTATGTACCTCACTAAGATCATGTAAGCACATAATCAAATAGCATTTATAGCATGAAAGCACATAAGTCACTTAAGCACTTAACACGTAGTATCATCTTGACCAGTAATCAACTAATACGAATATACTATAGGTTTTACAGCTTAAATTTCTGACGAAAATCGGGCAGAGTTTCCTCTGTAAATAGGACTATCCCATCGGAATTTAACGGACTAAAATCACAACCAAATACCTACGATGGATTTTAAATCCACCTACACTTCCCAATGGATTATATATTACATAAAAACTCATTTTCACACTACTTACTACTCGCATCAAATTAAATCACTATAGCATACTTAACGAATCACCAAACTCACATAATTCATTTTTATAATCTAAAATTCGTATTTAACATATAACAATTCTAAAAATCACACTTACATGCTAAGTAGAGATCATCTAATACATAAACATGAAAACCGATTTTTAAATTACTAATTAAAATTGTGAAAAATTCAAATTAATTATACAAAATTTGAAATTTAATTTCTAAAAATCTGAAAATTACTCATGCATGACATTCAGCTAGTAATTAACATTTAATCATTAAGAACATATTCAAGAATTAAGAATCGAACATATAACTTTCAAAATTAATTTTTAATTATTAATACCACTTTACAAAATTCGAATATTTCATGAAATATATACAAAAATTCGAGTTACACATAAATAATTCAAATCTCTTCACATGCAGCTTTGAAAATTCATATATCATATAAATAAAATCTGTATTTAATTAACACACATCAAAGATATCTCTAATTACAAGAATCAAACCTTAAAAATCATATATATTAATATTAATTCGAATAAAACTCAAGAACACAAAAACCTTACATGCAATTCAATCGACCCACATATATGCACTCTAAATCATTTATGGAGGCTGTACAACCAACCATCAACCACCACCGACCAAACCCTCACCGGAAAAACCATGGTCACCGGTCGGGTTTGACCAAAAACTCAAACCCTTGCTCCAAACAACACAAAACCTCGTTTTTAACACATATCTAACATCATAACATAGTTTAATCATCAAATCAGAAGCCCTCGAGGCTTGCATGTCGATTTTAACATATATATGTACACACGAACGAATATATACATACATAAACTCACACAAAACATCACCAAAATAGTATCTAGTTACAAGAACATGAGGTAGAGGATTAAAACAAGAATTATAGCATGAATTTGAGATTAAATCGAAAGAAAAATGAAGAGGAATGAAAGAGAAGGAGAGAGAGCAATACCCAGGGCTGCAACTCACGAACAGAGAAGGAAATGGGGTGGGTAGAAACTGATATAAGAAGAGGGGTAAGATGGTCATTTGCCAAAACTGATAAATCAATTAATTATTTGAAAAACTGATTTTAATCCTTTTAAATCAAAATAAATTAGGGAATTAGGAAAAATAAAATTTTTAAAATTATAAAATAAATTTTATGAAATTACAGACCTCCCCATATTTTTAAAATAATATTTGGATCAAAAATGAATTTTAAATGAATTTTCGAAATAAAGGCTCTTTAAAAGAAATAATGCTTTTAAAATCATTTTAAAATACCAAATCACATAATTAAATATCCACACTAATTTTCATAGCTCCATAATATCACAAAGGTGATAATGCAAAAGATTTAATGATTTAAATCAACTCCAATGATTTTATATGATTTTTTAAAGATTAAAAATGTACTTTTAAAAATAGTTTTAATGCTCCAAAAATATAAATAAAATTCTACGAGCATATACGACACATACCAAACATCATATAATCACATAAACATAATTTCACATATACGTTGACTTCACAAAATTTATCAATCACATCATTTACATAATTTCAACATTTAACAATTAAATAAGCATTTATAAATCGCGAAAAATTCTAGGTCGTTATAGGTATTCCTTGTATCAGGTCTATCTGTAATCATGCTATTAGTAGTAAAAGAACTAGAGAGAGAAGTATTATCTGATGAAGTAGTAAAAGATTCCATTGGTCTTGATGAGAGTGGTTGTACCAGAATTGGTTGAGTATCATCATTAATGGCATCTACAGTCTCATCAGGAACTATGCTTTCATCAAAAAGAGGGTTTGCATCAGTATTTGCTACTAATGGTTCTTGTGGAGCCAGAGGTTCAGAAGCTTCTTCAGCACTTTGAGGTGAAGGTTCTTGTGTGCTTCCCTCAAAAGTAGTTTCTTTATGTACAACATCCAGTTCAGCAATATGAAGAGCATGTTGAGCTTTATCTGAAACACTTTGAGTTAAGTTAAACTGAATATCAAGAATCTCGTGAGCAATGGCAGAAAACCCCTGTGTAGTAGAATCTATTCCTGCATCTTCACTTTGAGAAGATAGTTCTTGTGGGGCAGGAATGTTCTTGTCTGCACCTTCCCTTTGAAAATGTGGTTCTTGTGGGACCATTCCTTCAACATTGTCTGCACCCACACTTTGAGTGAGTGGTCCTTTGAATTTCAGGTTCTTGTAGGCTGGATCCTTTCAAATGGGAATCAGTCCTCTATTTCTTCTGTCTTTGAAAAACCTTTGCTTCAGCCTGTATCTTCACAAGAAGTGGTGATGGTGCAAGACTAAGCTGAGCAACAATATCATTTACTTTCTCCATGGACATTTCAACAATTCTCCTCTTTGGAGACTCCGAAGCTGGAGAATCAGAAATTTGAACAATCTTCATAGGTGACGTATCAGGAGTAGAGATATCAGGAATGGCAGATGTGTCAGGAACTGATGATTCATCAAGATTGATATCATCATTAAGATTCTGTATCTCTTCAGGAATGTAATACTTGCTCTTGTTGACTATCTTTCTTCTTTTCTTTGGCTTTACTAGCTTAGCCAATTCATCAGTAGCAGGAGCAGCAACTTCCTTTTTCTTCATAATTATTGAGATGAACTGATCATCATCACTAACAAAATCAGAATCCTGTCGCAAAAACTTTCTCTTCTCACCTATTTCTTTGAATACTCCAGACTTACTCAATGACTCATCAATCAGAACCCCTTGTTCACCTCCTTGTGACTTCTTTTGAGTGAGGATTGTAGTGGAGAAATGCTTTGATCCTGATTGTCTTCCAGACACATCAGATCTAGCTGATTTCTTTTCTTTTACAACTGATGTCTTTTGGGGGACACTAGAGGTGGTTGACTGTTTAAATTACTGTATGTGGTATGTGCTTGTGTCAGGAACAGGATGTGTTTGGTCCTGTCCCATATCATTTGTTGCTGGGCCATAAAGAACAGGAAATCTCTTTTTCAAGAGAAGCCATACCTCATCAGGAATATAAGGATTTCCCTCAAAACCATTTGCCTTATCAGATTTAACCAAGGATTTGATGTTATTTTCAGAAATCTTAAAGATAGGCAAAACTGTATCATCTTCAAATTTAGCATTTGGACATAAATGAGAAAATATCAATTGAAAAAATCTAATAAAACAGACATAACCACATTTATCTGTTTTTCTAGCACTTAATGCTTTCAAGATAAACACTCCATAATCAAATAGAGTTTCATAGATTAGAGAGTACCCAATTGGAACCGAAGCAGAGGGTAGTGCATCAAAGTTTTAGACTTTGTTTTGGAAGCATCTACTTATGGTGTCAAAGAAAAAATTCCATTCTTTCTTAAGTTTGGTTCTGTACAAGTCTCCAAACTTCTGTGGGTCTCCTTTGCATCCAAGACTCTTATCAAATTCAAGAAGAGTAGTCTCAGTAGTCTTTGATGGAGTTTTGCCATTTAGAGATGGTAATTTAAGAGCTTCAACCACAATGCTAGGAGTCACATTGTGTTTGACGTCATTATACATGAATGTCATAAATGGCGTTCCTCATGCTCCTTCACCAAAGACTACAGTATCCCAAACCTGCATAACACACTTGAAAGATACTTTGACAGGTTGTGTTAAAGCATAATTGATTGGAATAGAAGCCAAAAAGTCCTGAATGATATGAAAATCATTTGGCATTTCCTGATGATTAAGAACAACAATATAGTTATTAGGAGCAAAAGTGATTCCATTGATAACAACCTTCCTGTTTATGAATGATGAATCATCTGTTGACATTGTGAAAGAGAGATTTGGGAGATTTTAGAAATTAGGGTTTGAGAGCACACAGAGACAGGAGGATGATGAATTACTGGTGTAATTAGAACAATGATTAGCTGAATCGTTTGTATTTTGTTTTAAACAAACAAAATTTCCTTAATTATAGGTGTCAGCAACTGATTTGTGCAGATAATTGATGGACAATAATCGTGGGTTAGTGATGATAACTTTACGCCGTTCTATGTGTCTCTATTGATATATTGACAAGTGAGATACACGCGCATGAACAGTTGGCAAGTATTTAACATTTATTTGTGATATTGATTAAAAAGATAAATAGTAAATTATTTAATTGATAAATTAAATAAATCAATTATCACAATATCATTTGTTAAAATACCTGTTCCCTTAGAAGAAGAATACGAACCGTTCATGTATTCACTTCTATTTAACACAATAGAACACAGTCATTCTCATCATTCTTGCAAAACCTCTCGTATTCTCTTGATAAAAGCCTCTCCAAAACCCTACATCAAACACAACAAAACAATGTCGAACCTTACCATTAAAGAGAAAAACCTCAATCTCATAGAGAAACGAGATATCTTTAGTTATTCTCGTGAAGAGTTCGAAGCCTTTGATCAGGAAAGACAACTTGAAACTTTGTGGCTGTAGATGGATGCTTGTCTCGAGGAGATCGAGAAGGAAAAACTTGCAAAAGTGATCGACATCGATGCTACTCTCCAAGCAACATCCGAATGGCTTTCCTATAAAGCATCCTCATCCAAAACCTCCAACCATTGTTAATGAATATGTCAGCAAAAATAACCTTATCCCTTTCAACTTCCACCCGAACAAAGTGGCAAAGATGGGAACTGGGATAGCTGCTGACTATGGGGGGTTTGGACTCTTTTTGTTCTTTTGCTGTTTGAAAGATTAGAAGATAGAGAAAACAACATATTTGATGTATGCATGTAATCTCTTTTATTATCAATGAAAAGATCTGTTTCTTTAATCTTTGTTTTATGATTTTCTGCACTTTTGAATTGTGAACTGATCTGAGTGGCATATAAACTAGCAAATACATATGAGAAACTAATTAAAGTAATCATATTCTCAGAAGTTCAATAATATGAATCACATAAGTCAGAAAAATAGAGCATAAAGTACATTCAGATCCTGAAAATTTTATTGAAAAACGAACCGTCGCATCAGGATTCGACGTTTGACCACTGTTAGTATTGACTTTTCATCAGGATTTGAGATTCATCAGGATCTGAGATTCATTAGGATCTGATATCTTCTTTTTCTCAGAAATGCTCATAGTTCACCATTCCTAGTTCATTCACCAACTTTGTAAAAGTAGCCTCAGAAAGTGGCTTAGTGAATATATCAGCTAGCTGTCGATCAGTAGGAACAAAGTGGAGTTCAATTGTCCCTTCCAGTACTTGTTCTCTTCTGAAATGATATCTGATACTGATATGCTTAGTAAGAGAATGCTGGACTGGATTTCCTGTCATAGCAATAGCACTTTCGTTATCACAATAAATTGGTATTTTTGAAAATGACAAACCATAGTCCATTAGCTAATTTCTCATCCACATGATCTGAGCACAACAGCTTCCAGAAGTAATATACTCAGCTTCTGCAGTTGATGTGGAGATAGACTTTTGCTTTTTACTGAACCAAGAAACTAGTCTTTCTCCATGAAACTGACAACTGTCTAAAGTACTTTTTCTGTCTATTTTGCACCCTGCAAAATCAGCATCTGAATAACCATATAAATTAAAATTAGATTCTCTTGCATACCACAGACCTAGAGATGGAGTGCCTTTCAAGTATCTGAAAATCCTTTTCACAACTATAAGATGTGGTTCTCTGGGGTTTGCTTGAAATCTTGCACATAGACAGGTTGCATACATGATATCTGGTCTACTTGCAGTTAGATACAAGAGTGAGCCAATCATACCTCTGTAGTTAGTTATATCTACTTCAGTACCTTGATCATCAAGTTTTGTAGTTGTGGCTATAGGAGTTGAAGCAGTAGAACTGTCTTGCATGTTAAACTTCTTTAGTAAATTCTTTGTATACTTTGACTGATTGATAAAGATCCCATCATAAGTCTGTTTAACTTGCAGGCCTAAGAAATAACTCATTTCTCCCATCATGCTCATTTGATATCTAGACTGCATTAGCTTTGAAAACTTCTCACACAATTTGGAGTTAGTTGACCCAACAATGATATCATCAACATAAATCTGAACTAACAGCAAGTCCTTACCATGATTTAAGTAAAACAAGGTTTTGTCAATTGTACCTCTTTTGAAACCACATTCCAGTAAGAATTGAGCCAGAGTTTCATACCAGGCTCTTGGAGCTTGCTTTACTCCATAAAGTGCTTTATCCAGTCTATAGACATGGTCTGGATATCTAGGATCAATGAAGCCAGGAGGTTGTTCAACATATACCTCCTCTTCCAATTTTCCATTCAGAAAAGCACTTTTAACATCCATCTGAAACAATTTGAATTTCTTGTGGGCTGCATATGCCAAAAAAATCCTGATAGCTTCAAGCCTTGCAACAGGAGCAAAAGTTTCATCATAGTCTATTCCCTCTTGTTGAGAATACCCCTTTGCAACTAGCCTTGCTTTGTTCCTTAAAATTGTGCCATCTGAATCAGTTTTATTTCTGAACGCCCACTTTGTACCTACAATAGACCTATTCTTTGGCCTTGGTACCAGTTTCCAGACTTCATTTCTTTCAAATTCATTCCGTTCTTCTTGAATTGATGTAACCCAATCAGCATCCTTGAGTGCATCTTCAATTTTATTAGGCTCCTCCTCTGACAGAAAGTTGTTGTAGAGACATTCATTTTGCGTTGTACTTCTGGTTTTAACACCTTCATCAGGATTCCCAATAATTAAATCAAGAGTATGGCTTTTGGTCCATTTCCTTGCTGATGGTAAATAATTTCTTGAATTGGATGCTCCCCCTGGATTGGTGTTATCTTCAAAAGAACTAGAATTATTAGAAGCTCCCCCTGAGATAGTGCTATCTCCTCCTGAAGTATTGTCAGAATTATCACTTGAAATCGTTTCTGATGAACCCTCTCCTAATGTTTGAGTTGAATCAATATTGATGGTATCTTGATGCTGCTCCCCCTCAGCATTTGCATTGATAGTTTCACCATCAGTAACTCATCAGGATCTGATGAGATATCAATATCTGATACAGAGTTATCAGGATTCTTGGTAGCTTCATTTGCAAAAATCAAACTATCATGAGAGCCTTCAGGAATTCCTGTTATCTTTTTATCATCAAAAGATAAATTGGCAGACTCCATGACTATCTTTGTTCTTAGATTGTAGACTTTAAAGGCTCTTGAAGTTGGATAGCCAATAAAGATGCCCTCATCAGCTTTAGTTTCAAATTCCCTAGCTGTTCAGGATGAGGTCTAAGAACAAAGCACTTGCAGCCAAACACATGTAGATGTTTCAGATTTGGCTTTTTTTCTTTTATCATTTGATAAGGAGTCACACCATGTCTGTTGATTAATGAAATGTTCTGAGTGTAACAAGCTGTGTTGATTGCTTCTACCCAGAAGTATAGGTAGTTTAGCTTCCTCCAACATAGTTCTACTGGCTTCAATAAGAGTTCTATTCTTTCTTTCAACTACTCCATTTTGCTGGGGTGTGCCAGGAGCAGAGAATTGTTGTGCTATTCCTTTGTATTTACAGAACTCTTCCATTACTAAATTCTTGAATTCAGTTCCATTATCACTTCTCAGAATCTTGACTTTGTACTTTGTGCCAGTTTCAATGAGTCTTACATGGTCCAAAAGTATCTCAGCAGTTTCATCTAATAAACCCAAGTGAATCTAGTAAATTCATCAACAATAACTAGAGTGTATCTTTTCTTAGTGATGGACATGATGTTTACTGGTCTAAATAAGTCAAGATGAAGCATGTGATATGGTTCATCAATTGAGGATTCAGTTTTACTGTTAAATGATGTCCTTCTCTGTTTGGCCTTCTGACAAGCATCATAGAGTCCATCAGGAGTATACAATGCTTTAGCTAATCCTCTCACCAAGTATTTCTTAACCAACTCATTGATGTTGTTGAAGTTGAGATGAGAAAGCTTCTTGTGCCAATTCCAACTTTCATCTACTGTTGCTTTACTGATGAGACATGTTGAAGGACCATCAGTATTGGTGTAGACGTTGGCTTCATAAATGTTACCACGTCTTTGACCAGTCAGGACAATCCTTCCAGATGTTTTACTGACCACTTCGAAATGAGTATCATTGAAGTTGACATGATAACCTCTGTCTTTGATTTGACTAACACTAAGCAGATTGTGTTTGAGTCCTTTCACCAAAGCTACTTTTTCAATGATGACATTTCCATATCCCAAAGTTTGTCCAATGTTGCCATCTCCATAAGACACTGTTGGGCCAGCTTTCTCCTCAAATTCTGATAGCAAGGTTTTGTTTCCAGTCATGTGCACAGAGCATCCACTATCCATTACTAACACATTTGTCTTTTTACCCTGCAATCAGAAACACAAAGAACTCAGTTAGAATTTTTAAGAACCCACACTTGTTGGGTTCTGTTTGCATGCAATTTAACATTTTTAGCAGCAGAAGTCTTTTGAACAAAAGCAGTTCTGTCAGATTTTAATCCATCAGAACTTGCTTTGTCATTATCAGAATTAACAAATGCATGCTTAGTATTCACACTCTTTGTTTTACCAGAATTTGCACTTTTATTAAACTTTGGCAATGGATCATAATGGTTGTAGTACAAACTATGGTATTCTTCACATGTATATATAGAATGCCATTTACTGCCACAGTGAAAACAAGGATTCCGTGGTTTATAAAATACTGATCTATTCCTAATGTAAGACTTAGGAACTACAGTAGCCTTCTTTTTACTTCTCCTACAATCAATAGAAAGATGATTAGAGTTACCACAGTTGAAACACACTTTTCTTGGTGCATTTGGAATATACTTGTAATTATTCTCTTTGTTTATTCCAATTTTACCATTCATGTTCCTCTTAGCAGTAGTTGTTTTCTCTCTATCTGTCACTTCACAGATTCTGTTTCTCAGTTTTTTCTTAGACAAGAGACCTACATTCTTAGAACTCATAATTTTGATAGTTCTAGACTTAGAATTTTTTGCAGAAGTAGACCCCTCTTCAAAAGTTGATTTGGGATTTTCTGAATACACATAATTCACAGGTTTTAGTGCAGTTTTTGTTCTGTCTATAACATGTCTGTAAGTTTTTGGATTTGTTGACTCACCTATAATAACTCTTCCTGGTTCTGTTGTTTCATTTGTAACAACTTTATCTTTATTCTTTTTCTTGTCCTCTGGTTTATAACCTAGACACTCTTTCCAGTTCTTATCAGTGATAATATCATGTGTTTTCTTTCCAGAGTGTGTCCAAGTTCTGAGTTTCTCATTAACATCATTAAGTTCCTTTTCAAGTGCAGTACATTTAAACTCCATTTCTAGATTCATGTGTTTAGCCTTATCACATTCATTTTGTACTTCTTGCATAAAAAATAACCCTGCTTCTAGATGATCGTTTCTTTTAGACAATTCTGACATCTCAGATATTATTCTAGCATTTTCAAGAGATTGACTTATAAAGCTAATATGCAGAGACTTTAAGAAAGATCTTAACTCAGAAGCATTATCAGTATCAAAATCAAAAACAGTTTCAGGTACCTTATTTTTAGGAGCAGCATTTGCCATTAATGCATAGTTCACCTTTTCATTCTTCTTGTACCTGTTCTTGTCAGTATTGAAAGGTTTCTTCTGAAAGTTACGTTGTCTTTTAGCCTTTCTGAACTTCATCTTCTTGAAGCCTTTGACTATCATAGCAACCATTTCCATCATGTCAGAATCAGTAGAGTCATCATCAGTATCATTATCAGGATTGGCATCAGGATCTGATGATGAGTCATCAGTATTCGACTAAGCTACTCTACTTCTCCTCCTTGGAAGCTCCACAACTTTTCCTTTTGATTTTGATTCAACATTTAAAGCAACAGCCTTTGCTTTGTTGGTTTTCTTATTCTTCCTTTGTTGAACCTCAAGATCATGGGTTCTTAGCATCCCATAGACTTCATCAAGAGACACAGCATTAAGATCATACTGATGCCTAATGATAGAGGTTTGAGTATCCCACTCCTCAGGAAAAGCTCTAAGAAACTTGGTGTTTGAGTATTCTGGTTCATACTCTTTACCCACCAGAGATAGATTATTCAATAATGTCAGAAATCTATCATACAGATCAGTGAGGCTCTCATCAGATTTTGCATCAAACTGTTCATACTTTTGAATCAACTGAGCCCTTCTGTTCCTTTTGATAGATTCAGTGCCCTGGCATTAAGTTTCCAAAGTTTCCCAAATCTCCTTAGCAGTTTTACATGCTATCACTCTGTTTGACAAGACAGCATCAAGGATATTATGAAGGATATTCTTCACCTCTGCATCTCTGAGTACTTCAGCCTTTTCCTCAGGAGTCCATTCAGCCTTTGTCTTCTGAACATAGTGCTCAGGTACAGTATCTGTTCTAGCAACCAGTCTCTTAGGGATATATGGACCATGTGGGGTATTCAGCCTTTTTGAGGACAGGGATTTTAATACTCTTATACTCGCTTATCGACATCTTAAGATCGTTTCTAATTGTAATTAATCAGTTTGCTCTGATACCAATTGTTACCTAGTAAAGAACAATTGTAGAATGGGGGTTGAATACAATTATATAAATTTTTGACTTAAACAGAAATGATAACACAAGTATGAATAAATAACAGCTTTATTAACTCTGATATAAAACTGTTACAAACTCTCTCAAGAAATTCTTGTGTTCTTGAGAGCTGCTAGGTTACAATATAACTCGTGTAAGCGATTACTTAAATGTAAAACCTAAATTGTGTTTATATACATCACATAGCTACCCTATCAATTACAAGATATACTAAATCAATTACATACGACTCTTTATACATATCTTGAATGATAGCTGCGTTCCTATAAATCAGGAACGACATGTCAATCTCCCTTGATCTCTGGACTGATGTATATCTTTATGTAATCCTGATCAACCTCTAATCCTGATATCAACTTAATACTGACATCGTATTACCGATGACGTTAGCATCAGTATCTGATCAGTAGTCCAGGTCCTGACCATCACTTGAATCAATATCTAACAAATATACTTCAAGAACAAGTGTATATTAGTGACAAAATTCAAGAAAGATGAATATTAATGTTTATAAGTGTAGATCTAAACCAAACAAGCAATAAACACTAAATATTCAAGTCACCCCACCACTACTACTATATATACTTGATTATATATATAAGAGTGAGGAAGAAACAAAACCAACTTATAACCCTTGAGATCTAGAGAGAGAACAAGAGAAAAAGCTAGTAACAAGCCAAAAACACACAAAAAGAGTCGTCGGAAAAGTCGACGGAAAATGGCCGGAATATGGGTTTATGGTCGGACTTTTGGAGGCTAAAAAGGTCACTTTTAAGCTTTAAAAACAAGGTGGAAAGACCACAAAAATATTGGTGACCAAAGGTGTGTGTTTAGGAGCAAGAATGGTGAAGAAAATCAAGCTAAAATGAAGATAGATCTTGAAATTTTTTAGGCTTGAAGCAAAGAAACGTTTTTGAACTTTTGGCTACTTGATAGAAAGTGTTTCTAAACTTATTTCACCAGCATATACTTGGCTCTAGGGGGGTTAATGAATTGGGGGGGGGGTGAAGGGGGCTTTTTATAGCCAAAAATATGGCATTTTAGCTTTATTTTTAAATGGTATTAGCACATGGGTTAAAGGCAAGTGGGAGGAATCTTTCCAAAGTCATATCAGATGTATAAAAACTCAAAAATTCCTAGGAAAGAGTGCCCACACATTTTTATTAATTAACGAATCAATAAAAACGTAAAATGCGCGTACCGACGAGACGAAATGGGTTTAATCGCGATAAATCGAAAAATCATTCAAAAATTATGAAATATTGGGAATCCTCCAGAAATGTTCCCAGAGGAAAGTGGTCAAAATTTCACCTTGAAATGAGTTGACCAACTATGACTTTTAAGCGACCGATAAACCAATTACGTATCGATTTAAGGGGTCCCAGAAAAAAGTCATCCAAAATTTACGAAATTAATTCTACAATGTCCTATAGGGAAACTAAGGACACATTCAAAGTTTCAAGTCAAAAAGATGTGTGGAAGTATTGTTACGAATTTTTCAAATGTTAAAACAGCCTTCCGGAGCGACCGAAAAATTCATTTGTCTTTACCAACAACTTAGACAAAAGTTTTAACTTGATAAATATTCAAACATAATATTCCATGTAAAATATTAACTATGAGGTCCAAGGAATATATAAGTTTGAATTAAAAATAATTTTATCCGGATAAATAAGGATTTACGGGTATTTTTGAATAAAATCTATTTTTGATCTTTTTGGCATGGCTTTTTGCAAGGCAAATTGATTATAAATATCAAATAAATATATCAAGAATATTTGAGAGTGAAAATTTTAAGAACAACATGCTTTTAAATAATTTTAGCAATTTTGGTTCGTAAAAGCAATGTTTGAAAATCCTCGATATTCGTGCCTTTAGCCGATGCCTAAATCTTTTGACATAAATAACCTAGAATATAAAATACCATTATCATGCATCATAAGTTATTGTCGAAAATGTGTCGAAAAACATTTTTGGCTTGATTTGACCAGTTTGACTTGATTCCCGAATAGTGTCATGCCCATTGGAGGATTCTAAGTGTAATCCTAAATCTAATTTAATTTCACTTTTATTTTGACAAATTCCAAAACCTAAAGTGCAAAAGCAATGACTCTGTCACTTTATATAATATAAAGATACTAGATGCACGTGTCAGAGTTTTTTGTTTAAATTGATCACTAATTTATTTTTAAAAAATTATGTTATTTATAAAGAATTTACAAATTAATAGAAGTCATTTTATTTATTATTTATTTAAGTTTAATTATTAAATTCTAGAAAAAAATATACATGATTCTGATATACACGTAAAAATGTACATGATTATGATATATAGGTTATTTATCAATTTAATAGAGTTATAATAAAAACTTACAAATATAAGAGTATTTAACAATTCTATTTTCTTATTAAAATATAATATGGAATCCTAAGAGAAATAGAAATTTTGGGTGAAACCAAAATAAAGGTTAAAACAAATTTGGTAACTAAATACTATTAAAAATGGATTTCGCTTGTTATAGATAAGTATGTTACCGTATATCAACATATGTGTTCGTACTCTTTTTTCATTAAATTGTAATAAAGGAATTATAATTATAAATAGATTTCATTTTTTTTAAAACTACATAGAATTCTAGTAATTTTAGGCTTTTAAAGCTGAAACTAAAATATGTTACAAACTAAATTTGGTACAAAGTAGTACCATTAAAAAGAAAATTTACTTTTTAATAAAATTTATAGGAGCATGTTAACCTATATCAACATATGTAGTTATTTTTATTTTCTCAAAAAAAAACCACATATAATTCTAGGGATCACTTTAGGGGTGAAACCAAATTTTGTTACAAACTAAATTTTCGTATAAAGTAGTACCATTAAAAAGAGGTTTTGTTTTTTAACAAAGATTATAGAAGCATGTTAACCTATATCAACATATGTATTCATAGTCTTTTTTGATTAAATTAAAAAAAAAATATAATTATAATAGGATTTTTTTTGTTTAAAAAAAAACCAACATAGAATTCTAGGAAATATAAGATTTTAGGAGTGAAATCAAAATATGGTGCAAACCAAATTTGGAACAAAGTAGTACCACTAAAAGTGGTTTTGCTTATTAATAAAGGACTAGCTTAAAACCCGTGCGATGCACGAATTTTCTTTAATACTATATGATTTTTTTCAATAATTTGAATAATTTTTTTATGATATAAATTTTGTAAGTTAAATTTTTATATGATATGATTTGATATATATATATATATATATATATATATATATATATATATATATATATATATATATATATATATATATATATATATATATATATATATATATGATTTAATAATATTTTATAATTAAAAATATAGATAATATCTCATTTTCATACTTAATTATTTTACTTAGTTATTATATTATAAAAGATGAAACATTAAAAGTTTTGGTACGGAAAATACTTACCTTATTTAATTGTTTTACTTTATTACTCTTAATTATTTTACTTAATTATAAAAAAAAAACAAATTACCTTTTTCGGCTATTACCTTTTCTAACTAAAATTTCTTCTTTCCAAAAGTATGTTTGGTCAAATTAATATTTCCAAAAATATGATCGTTCTAATTAATGAAATAAACTAATGATATTATAGTAATTAATAACAACTAAGTGATTACCTTTTACAGCTAAAAGGTAATATCTTTTCTATATTTTCTAACTAAAATATCTCATTTTCAAACCTTTTTTTGAATAAATCATTTTCAAATTCTTAATTATTTTACTTAATTATTTATACTATATTATAATAGACGAAACATTAAAAGTTTTAATATTATATTAAATTATATATATATATATATATGAATATATGATTTAAA
Source organism: Saposhnikovia divaricata (assembly GCA_036435485.1). NCBI lineage: Eukaryota > Viridiplantae > Streptophyta > Magnoliopsida > Apiales > Apiaceae > Saposhnikovia > Saposhnikovia divaricata. The sequence goes on along the minus strand of CM071596.1, from coordinate 128,137,992 downwards.
ATTATTAATAATATTTTTGGAAAGAATATATTTTAATTATTAATAATAGGATTTTAGGGATGAAACCAAAATATGTTGCAAATAAAATTTGGTACAAAATGGTACTATTAAAAAGGGATTTTAATTATTAATAAAGGTTATTGAAGCATGTTACCCTATGTCAACGTATGTATTTGTAGTTTTTCTGATTAAATTGGAATAAAAAAATTGTAATTATAATAGGAATTTTTTTAATTTTTGTCAATAAACAACGTAGAATTCTATGATCATCGGATTTAGGGGTGAAACAAAATATTTTTGCTAACTAAATTTGGTATGAAGTAGTACCATTAAAAAGAAGTTTTGCTTATTAATCAAAAATGGATTTTAGTTTTATTTTATAGAAAAAATAACATAGAATTTTAGCAAAAATAGGATTTTATGGGTGGAATCAAAATATTGTTCGGACCAAATTTTATACAAAATAGTATTTTTTTTTCTTTGAAACCAAAAGATAACTTTTATTAAATGGATGAATCAATCAATAGACTCTCCAACAAAAAACATGGATATGAATAAAAAAACATTGGAGCACCCTATCAAACAAGAACTATGAGCTAACAAGTGAGCAGCCCTGTTTGTTTGTCTCCTACCATAAACTACACATACATCGTCCCTTTCCTGGAACCACCATTTGCAAGCCTCACTAATATTTCCCACTTCAAGATAGTTTGTTTCTGCACTCTGAATGGCAGCCACTGTTTTCATCGAGTCTGTTTCAACTAGAATGTTATGCATACCAAGCGTATCAATCGAAGAGAGAGCCCCCAACACACCTATGGATTCGGCTTCCATAACTGAGACATTACCTGCAATTTTCATGACCTTACCTTGAATAAAAGTTTCGGTATTATCACGAACCAGCATACCAATGGAAAACCCTTGACCATCAATAGGAACAGCAGCATCAACATTTAACTTGAGTTTGCCTAACCCTAGTCTCTTCCACTTGCACGATTGGTTGGACTTTGTAGAGTTTCTAACACCCACATCCTGCACTTGTTTCTTTGCCTGACCCCAGTCTAAAATTCTTGTCTTACCCCAGTTCACTACCATACGAGCTGTCACCCCTTTATTCTCCCAAATTTTCTTGTTTCTGAAGAACCAAATACCCCATAGGATCGCAACCACTTTAGTTAGGACCTCCTTTGACACATTCGTTAACAAGCTTAGAAGCCAAGTTGACACAGATTGATCTCCAGGTATTGACATATTCATTCCCTCTTCAGAACAGCAAGACTTTGCAAACTGACAATTGAAAAAAAGATGCTCAGTAGTATCAGCATCTAATTCACAGAAAGGACAAGTATTATTTAAATGAACACCCTTATGAGATAGAGCTTCTCTAACAGGGAGATTATTTCGTCCTAACCGCCACATGAACACATGAGCTTTATGCTGGATCATCAACTTCCAAATTTTACTCCAACCTTGTGACAAAGGAACATTCACCATTATACTATTATGGTTAGACCAGAAATGATAACCATCTCTAGTATTATAGATACCATTCTGAGCTTCATGCCAAACCACCCTGTCACACAACAGATGACTAGAAACTAGCGTTCGTAAAATCTCATCTGCGTCCTCCTCATTAAATATTCCCCTGATAAATGGAGCATCCCAGTTTCTTGTTCCAGGACAGAAAAGAGTATTGACTTTCCGACCTTCCACTTCATGATCATAGCCTCTCTCCACCATAAAATCACCCTTACCTCTTCACCACCTATGCTTATAGATATCAACCATCGCTCCATCTCCTATAACCCATCAAAAACCATCCTTTAACGTTTCTTTTGCTTTCCAAATCCCTGCCCAAATATAGCTCGGTCCTGCACCTTGATTAGCTTCCAAGAAATGACAATTTGGGAAGTACCTGGCTTTATAAAGTCTAGCAACCAATGTATCAGGCTTAGACATAAAATTCCAACAATGTTTTCCCAACAGGGCTAAGTTGAAGCCATAGAGATTTTTGAAACCCATTCCTCCCTTATCCTTCGGCAAACACAGAGCTTCCCATCTATGCCATATAATTCCTTTTTTCTCTCTCGAATTGGAGCTCCACCACAAATTATTAAGCATACGTTGAATTTCTTCACAGAGAGAAAATAAAAATTATGGATGAAAATGAATTATTACTATCCACATTTTCCTATATGTATGAAATACAGCATCGATCCCTATCGATTCATGGTGACCTAATGAAGATGTTTGATAAGTTTGTTGATAAATAGTGGATATTTTTGTGGGTTAGGATTACTACACTAAAACCTGATAATCTCTATAAACTGGTCTTGAACTATAGGAAGACGTTTGAGAGAAAAATGAAAATGGGGGGTGGTGGGGGATGATGGTGTGACAGATGACAATGGGGGAATGATGATGGGGATAATGATATTGGAGGGAATGATCTTCACCTTGAAGACAGTGTTGTCCCAACTGATACTGGGAATGTTAATAAGCCTACTCAAACAAAAATCAAGGCTAAAAAATCCAAAAAAAACATCCAAAAAAGCACCCAAAATAGTTTTTGAGAGTTTGAATGTAAAGAGGAATCCAAGATTTTTTCCTGTCCAAGACACAAATCCCACTAAGCCTCCTAAGACCACAGTATAATATGATCACTATATTTTTCTTAGGAAAATTCCTAAGACCATTGCCAAAAGGAAGGAATTGTCCACAAAATTTTTCAGTAGAGGGTAATACTCCAATTCAAAATGAAGTGGAAATGGGGGAATCTAGTGAAGGCAAGAAGGTGGAAGAACCTAGTGAATATTGAAAAAATTAAAATAGAAAGGTGGATATTGGGGATGATCTTAATTGTGATCATCATAATGATGATTATGTTGGAGGAATCATGGGGCATGAACATGAGAATATAGATGAGTTTGAAGATATGCAATCAATTTTCATAGTGAAGGATGACTGGAAGACTGAGAAATGACATGATTTTGATGATGATGATGACTACTATTAGAGGTTGTAAAGAAATGGAGAAATGTATGAAAATAAGGACTTTGGTAAGAATGAATTGAGACCATGGATGATCTTTGTGGACAAAGATAACTTCAAAGGAGTTCTGAAGAATTGTTGTATTCAAGAGGATTTTATTGTTGTTGTTCTCAAAGCTGATAACATTAGGTACACATTTGCATTTCATGCACAATGTTGTCCATGGAGGTCGTATGCTTGTAGATTACCAAATGGTGTCCCAAGTGTTACAAAAAAATTGAGTCCAATAAACATAAAAGTGCAGGGGATTGGAGACACGAAATCCCATCTGCAATGTTAAATTGGTTGCATCCAAGCTAGTTGAAGACACTAGAACCCTTTCAAGTGAAAGGTAAAAACTTGCAAGCCAAATATATAATTATATAATAAATAAATGAATTCTATTTTGTATCGTCCCACACGACACATGAAATAGAATATGACATCCCACCAGAATTAACTTCATACGATGGCACAGATCAACCACCGTGGTCACGTAAACACTCCCAGACCTTGTTCTTTTAAGAGACTCATCACTCTCCCCTTCTTGAATGTAGAACTTACTCCTCCATACGAATCAGGTAGCTCAATTTTATAAGCACTATCTCCGTATTTCTCTATTATCTTGAAAGGTCCATCAGCTCTAGGCATTAACTTATTTTTCCTCATGTCAGGAAACCTCTCATTTCTTAGATTAAGCCAAACCAAATCGCCAGGATTGAACACAACTTGTTGTCTCTTCTTATTGGCACATTCCTTGTATCTAGTGTTCATCTTTTCAATTTGCATTTTAACTTGATTACAAGTTCTAAAGAAGGTTTCTTGACGTTTCTTAGCATCAAAATTCAGGATATCTTTTTTTGCAATAGGAATTAAATCAACAGGAACGTATGGATTTATACCATATATTACCTCAAATGGTGACACTCCTGTTGTAGATGAGGATATCCTTTTATATGCGAATTCAGCATGTGCCAATTTGATGTCCCAGTCCTTTGTATTTTACTCACCAGCCCTCTCAATAATGTCCCCAAAGTTCTATTGGTAACCTCGGTTTGACCATCTGTCTGTGGATGATGTGAAGTACTAAATAATAACTTTGTTCCTACAAATTTCCATAGGGTCTTCCAAAAATAACTCAAAAATTTAGTATCGCTATCCGACACTATACTTTTAGGGATTCCATGCAATCTCACAATCTCCGTGAAGTACAAATCTGCAATACGACTAGCATCATCCGTTTTATAGCAAGAAACAAAGTGAGCCATTTTTGAAAATCTGTCCACTACAACCATAATAGAATCCTTACCCCTAGCAGTACGGGGTAATCCACAATAAAATCCATACTCACACTATCCCATAGTGCAATAGGAACGGGAAGGGGAGTGTACAAACCCTTATGAAAGTGACTTTTTGCCTTTTGGCATGTGGCACATCTCTCCATAACAGGTTGAACATCTCTTAACATCTTAGGCCAATAGAAGTGCTCAGAAAGTAAGTCGCATGTTTTATGTATTCCAAAATGACCAGTAATACCACCACCATGTACTTCTCGAATTAATAATTCTATAACTCCACACTTCGGTACACACAGTTTGTTTCCTCTAATAAGAAAACCATCTTGTAGCACATACGAATCAGTCGGCATCGTAAAAATAGAAGAGAAATCAGGGTCAGTCACATATAACTCCTTCAAATGTTCAAATCCCAAAATTCTTGCATCGAAAATTGTAATCATATAATGTCTCCGAGATAAGGCATCTGCAACAACATTACGTTTCACATCCTTATACTTGGAAGAAAATGTAAAGGATTGCAGAAATTCAACCCATTTTACATGTCTTACACTTAACTTCTGTTGCCCGTGAATGTGCTTCATACTCTCATGATCGGAATGTAAAACAAATGGTGAAGGACGCAAATAATGTGCCCAATGAGCCACAAAACGTACAATCGCATAAAACTCCTTATCATATGTCGAGTAATTAAGTTTAGCACCATTTAACTTCTCACTAAAGAATGCAATAGGCCTTCTTTCTTGCAAAAGAACAGCACCTATACCAAGACCACTAGCATCAGTCTCTACTTCGAATACTTTGTTAAAATCTGGTAAAGCAAGTACAGGTGTCTTGCAAAGAAGATTCTTAATTTCCTCAAATGCATTATTTGCACTAGAATTCCACTCAAATTCTTTTTTCTTCATCAGCTCAGTAAGTGGTGCAGTCACAGTGCTGAAATTTCGAATGAACCGTCTATAAAATGAGGCCAAGCCATGAAAACTTCGAACATCATGAGAATTTTTAGGTATAGGCCAAGTAGAAATAGCATCTACCTTAGATGGATCCACTCTCACGCCATCCCCAGCCACAATATAATCAGTAAAAGTAAGACTATGTACTAGAAAAGTACAATTCTCCATCTTTCTAAACAAATTTTCTTCTCGAAGAACCATAAAAACTTTTCGCAAGTGTTCTAAATATTGTTCTCTATTAACACTATACACAAGTATATCATCCAAGTAGACAACAACAAAAGAGTTTAGAAAAGATCGTAATACCTCATTCATCAATCTCATAAAGGAACTAGGTGCATTGTAGAGGCCAAATGGTAAAACCATCCACTCATAAAGTCCTTGTTTGGTCTTGAAAGCAGTTTTCCATTCATCCCCATCTTGAATTCTCATTTGGTGATATCCACTCCTCAGGTTAATCTTGGAGAAAATAGTTGACCCATGTAGTTCATCAAGCATGTCATCCAAGCGAGGCATAGGAAAGCGATATTTTATGGTGATGTTGATTGCACTACTATCGATACACATCCTCCAAGTACCATCTTTTTTCGGAACTAGTAACGCGGGTACAGCACAAGGACTTTTACTTTCTCGTACATAACCCTTATCGATCAACTCTTGAACTTGTCTTTGCAACTCTTTTGACTCTAAAGGATTACACCTATAAGCTACCTTGTTGGGTAATGGAGCCCCAGGGATAAGGTCTATGTCGTGCTCAATTCCTCTACGTGGAGGTAATCCCATAGGCAGATCATCAGGAAAAACATTTGCAAATTCATTCATCAACTTACTTAGTTCCAGGTCTTCAATATGAGGCGAATCCTTTTCAACTTCACGAATGTATAAGACATACCCAATTGCACCATCTTCTATACTCTTTTCAAACTCAGCAGCAGTAATCAACATATTGTCCTTCACAGGTTCATGAACCACTTTAGGAGGAAGTGGTTTCAGTTTAAATCTTTTTTTCCCGCACAAAACTGAGTATTCATTCTTTTTACCATGAAACATGACTTCTCTATTAAACTGCCATGGACGTCCTAACAAAAGTGAATAAGCTGTCATAGGAACCACATCACACCATAGTTCGTCTCTGTAATTTCATATTGAAAAAGTCACAAGTGCTTGCTTCTTGACTCTAATTGGATCATTGTCATTCAACCAATTCAACTTATAAGGTTTAGGATGGTCCCGGGTTGGAAGTTTTAGTGCATTCACCATCTTAGAAGATGTCACGTTTACGCAAGAACCAGTGTCCACAATCACATTACAAGTTCGATCTCCAACTGCAGCTCTTGTATGGAATAAGTTCTCCCTTTGTTCTTTTTCTTCTACGGGTGTGCAATCAGTTCTAAGAAGTCTTCTCAAGAGGCCAATGTTGTTCTTCTCTTCCTCCGGCTCAATAGACTCGTGGTTTAGATCATCCCATCTCTGAGAATTATCATACTCAAAATCTGTTTCTTCCTCATCATCATACTCTTGTCCCTGTTGAGCAGAAAAAGTTCTTTCTCGTTCTTCTTGTTCCTCATAAGCTGTCAACAACATGTACTCTTTCCTAGAAAGGGTAACTTAATTCGTACAGTCCTTTGCAAGGTGTCCTAAGCCTTGACACCTGAAACACCTTTTCTTTGCTAGCGCAGCTTGCTCAGGACTCACTTGGATCTTTCCTTTTGGCTTATCTTCCTTTGAGAATGCATTGGCCCCACTATAAGAAGTACTCTTATAAGCGCCAGAATTTTCACCCTTGAAAGATGTCTTAGAGAATCCTTTGTAAACTGGTTTTGCTTTTTCACCCTTCAAAGAACGGGTAAGGAATAAGTTCGACCTTATTACCAATAGAAGAATTCAATCCCTTGATATAACGACAGATTTTCATCTCTTCTTATTCTTTCAAGTCACATAGGATACACAACTTCTCAAATTCTGTAGTGTATTTAGTCACACTAAGGTTTCGTTGTTGGAGTTGATTCAGCTTCAAGTAATTATCTTGTATGTACTCTCGTGGAACAAAAAGATTCTTTAGTTGCCGTTTCATCTCAGTCCAAGTTGTGATTCTAGGAGCCTCTTCCCTCATGAGCTTCCTCTTCAAATTGTCAAACCATACAGGTGCATATCTTGTTAGCTTCATGTTGGCAATTTTATAAGACTTCTGATCATCAAAACCTTTATAATCAAAGATTTTTTCCATCTGTCTCACCCATTCTAAGAAATCCTCGGCATCACCTGCTCCACTAAATTCTGGTACATCCCACTTCAAGCTATTATCATCGTCATTGTTGTTAGTGGGTGGAGGGTTTCCTATAAAGCCTGTGCGAAGAGGTGTATTTTCTACCGTAGCAATAACCCCCTCAATCCTCTCGTTTATAACTTGTAAACCATCAATCCTCTCGTCTGTAACTCGTAAACTTGCCTTGATCTCTGCTTGTTGCTCTGCCATATAAGCAATTTGCTCACTAATATTTCTAAGAGTTAACTTCAAGAAATCTCCATCTGATCCTTCAAGTTTTAAATCTTCAACCCCTGCCATTAACGTGCAACAGTGTTGTGAACAGTGTTGTGAACAGTATCGATGAACAGTACACGTGAACAATAATCTTTTTTTTGTGAAAACTCTAGATCTCCCAACTATTAAGAAATTTATGGAGAAACCTTGGCTCTTGATACCAAATTGATACGGAACGTGATGTTCTCGTAATAATATGTAGTAAAGACAAATATAAAGTAAACTCTGAATCTCCAAAGATGGAGAAACAAAACTCAAACTCTGAATCTCCGAATGGAGAAACAAAACTCAAACTCTGAATTCAATCCTGAATTCGATTCTCAAAGCTACCGAATAGCCAAAATTTTATTATCAATATCTGTCTCCAAAAGATTACAAGACAAGAGTATTTATAGGCTACATAAATAACCTTATTCAGATAGGAATCTAAAAGAAATTCAATATCAGCTAGGAATTTAGCTAATACCTGAACCCAACTAGGAAACCCATAAAAATCCTGATCCAACTTGAAAAATAAAATCCTAAGTGCTTAACGCAAGAAAAACCCTTTCAAGTGAAAGGTAAAAACTTGCAAACCAAATATATAATTATATAATAAATAAGTGAATTCTATTTTGTATTGTCCCACACGACACAGGAAATAGAATATGACTTCCCACCAGAATTAACTTCAAATCCCAAAGCATCAATCATGATCTCCATAGGCTCATACGATGGCACAAGATCAACCACCGTGGTCATGTAAACACTCCCAGACCTTGTTCTTTTAATAGACTCATCAAATATGTTGTTGTGTAGCCCAGAATGGTCATGTTATATTAGACACTAACAAGCTAGAACCTAGGATCAGGTGTCAAAGACTTAACTAATCACCTTTAATTTGTCATCTGTTCAGTTAGGCGAATGTTTCCATTATTTCATTAGTGTTCTATTAAATAATGCTCCATCTATCCTAAAAAAGATGTGTCAAGTACATTTAGAAGCAAACTGAATTTTGCTCTTTTTTATAATCTTGGGATCCACACATTCTTATAAACAATTCTTACCTCCACCAAGGCACCTTTCTTTTGGATAGAGTTATCTAGAGTTTGCAGTTCATGATGTTTATATGGGTGCTTGTTGCAGAAATTCTTTAATGATGATTGTTTCAATTTGCTGTGTGTTCATCCAGGGCGGCAATGATTTGAAAAAGCAGAGTCGACCATTTCTTACTCAGTTCTTCTTGCCCATCCTCTTGAAGGTTTTGTTCCTGTGACATATCTATGAAGTTGAATACCATCTCGCATCTATGTTAAATTAGCTTATGTTTTGGAGATTTTTGGACTTGTTAAAGAAAATTAAATTTGCAATATAATCTAGAACGTATTCTTTGTTACCAATATATTACAAGCTCATGTATTAAACAAAGACGAAAGGCAATATCCACTGATGTTATATGCAAGCTTTAAAGAAATGGTAGTAAGGGAAAAGTGCAATAAATTTATATAAATATGCAGAACAAGTAACTATTGGTTTATCGTTCTCTGAATTTGACATTGTTATCACTGTTTCTTTTTCAGCTAGCAACTATTGGTTTAGCTGCAAATGAGAATCCATTTGGCATTGTACTTGGTGGAATCTTGTAAATTCACTCTTTTCCAAAACATAAGTGTTGTTTCTGGCTTCGGAGGACAAGCTCTGTGTACCATTGCTGCAGTCATGCGAGGAAAAAGCTTGCCAAAATAGATATCCGAGAAACTGGTATATAACTGCACTTATTTTTTTTCTCTCTGTTATGGAAGCAACTACAATATTACTTGTTTTTTGTTTGTTTTATCTAATAGACATAATACACAACAGCACTGATAATAAAACTAAAGTTGTACATATATATTATGCAGATTACACTATCTAGTGGAGTTCTTTTGATTGTTTTTGGTATCCAATCCTTCTCGTCTACGGTAGAGTAGATTTGTGAGATGTAATAAAATTGAGCCCGTCTATATATTCAATATCAGAAACTAATTAAATTAAATTTACATTGTTGTCTATGTTAAACTTGTAAATAAAGTAATTTATTAAGTTCAAATTTACAGAAGTTATCTAGAGATGGAAAGGAGGCTGAAGGTGCACGTATACGAAGAAAGGGAATTTCCAATTGTACATGATGGGCCGTGTAAAGATATATACACAACAGAAGGCGAGCAGGGGAAACAGAGCAAGTTCAGAACAAGAGACCCTAACTTGGCTCAACTTTTCTTCATTCCCTTCAGTGTAACTTGGATGGTGAAACCTTCACACTCCTAATACTTATGACCGCACCCCTCTTTGGAACTTTGTTTCTGATTACATCGGAGTTATCTCCACAAAACACCCTTTTTTGCAGGTAATTGCCTTTTTTGACATTCTAAAAGCTTTTTACCGATAAACTTTCAGTCACACAACAAGACTGTGGCAGCTTCTGTCACATAACAAAAAACAACAATTAAGAGGCATGGAGGAAGATATGCAATCATTTGTATCCACAAAGGCAGTGGTACAACTTTGTAAGAGTTGGAATGCAAAAAATGTTATTGGTTTTTTTTTAGTTTGTGATCTGAGTTTTTTTGTGTATTCAGGCTACTGAAGAACTTAGAGAAAAACTAATGAAGTTAAAAAGTTAAAAACCATGTATGGGTCTGGTATCGAAGCTTTGGATGTCATAGTAGGGGAGCTTGATGAAAATTCTAAGTCAATAGTTGGACAATTATACAATGAAGTCTCTAAGCATTCATCTGCTCTTGAGGATGTATGTATCTCTAAAAGATTTTTTCTGTAATTAAAAATATATTTTTTACCGTCTGTTGACTTTCCCTTGTAAAATGCTAGCATTTCAAAGCAATAGCCTCAGAGAGTCAGGAGGATAAAATGACTTCTTATGCACAACAGCAACGAGAAGTTAGTAGTTCTTACTTTTACAGTTATAAAGTGGGCATAACATCTCGAATACTATTTATACTAATGTTGACAATATTTATGTAGGCACACTACAGGGCTGTGGAAACCACACGATTAATTTCTTAGATTACTAGTGGCAGCAGCGCACATATGAAAAGAGGTTTAGCTGTCAATCACTTGTAACTAAACAAGGCTTTGGTCGCAACATCGTTGATGCACATTATCAATTTGGTTCCTTCCTTCAATACATTTGCTCGTCATCTGTATGACGAAATTGTTCTCCATAGAAATTAGATCAGTTTGTCTACTTTGTTATCGGTATTGACTTGTAGAATGTAGAGTAGTCTTATATATTGTTTATTAATTAGATCTCATTCTTCATTATGTATCATGTATAGATTGATTTTGTATATAATTTGGTGTAATGGCATTGCTAAATTGTTTCATAACAGAATTGCAATTTTTATTTTTTTTTAAAAAATTTACTTTAAGTGTCGGTTGTTTAAATGACCGACACCTATAATCAGACTTTAAGCGTCGGTTATTTAAATGACCGACGCCTAAAATAGACTTTAAGCATCGGTTGTTTAAATGATCGACGCCTATAACTAGACTTTCAGCGTCGGTTGTTTAAATGACCGACGTCTAAAACAGGCTTTAACGTCGGTTGTTTAAATGACCGACGCCTAAAACAGACTATAAGCATCGGTTATTTAAATAACTGACGCTATTAGTATATTATATGTGTCGCATAATTAACCGACGCCATAGGCCTATACCTATAGCGTCACCTTCATATACTACGCCAAATAACCGACGCCTAAAGCCTATTTTGACCGACGCTAAAAGGCTATTCTGTACTAGTGAGTTTTAGGGATGTTCTTCTATCAACAGTTACTTTGGATGGAACAATGAAACTTTTCCTTTAGCATATATCGTGGTAAGTGTGGACGATAAGAAGAATTGGTCCTACTTCTATGGAACCTTTATAACATTGTGAAGGAGTCTACTAAGAAGGATTAGACAATGATCTCAGACAAACAATAGTTATGAATTAGTACATTCTCTATTACTTCTGTTAATAACTTTTCTAGCATTATTAATATACTAACTTGTACCATGACTATAATTTGTTTTAGGGAATTGACCTTATTTTGGAGAAAGTCTGGCCAACATCCAAAATGAGGTACTACTATAGACATCCAACTAGAAATTATACGAAGCATTTTGCAAGGCCACTTATGTACATTCAATTTTGGAGAGTTTGCAATGCCACCTCCCAATTTACCTTTAAGAAATCAATAGATAGACTGAAGGAGTGTGATGATAGAGTGATGAAGTGGTTTGTAAAGTTGGGTGATCCATCAACTTGTAGCAAGCACATATTTGATGTAGATGTGTGCAATGACACAAATACTTCTAACTTTGTTGAGAGCTTCAATTCAACCCTTGGAGTTGAAAGGTGCAGGTCAATTTTGACATTTCTCGAAGGTAAACTTGTACCTTATTTTACTACACTTTAAAGCATAATATGTCCTAACATTTCAACACATCATAATGTACCTTCTAAAAATAGAATAATGAGGGTTTGTTTAGTGAGAATGACAGCAAGACATGAAGCTGTAAGGAGCTGGAAAAATGATGAATTCTGCCCAAAGATTATGAAGCTTATGAAAGGAATTAACAAGAATATAATTAGTTGCAAAACAAACATGTCAAATTCAGGAGAGTATGAAATTCATGAAGGTAAATCACAATTCCCCTCTCATTGAATAGCAAATTTTGCTCTTGTGGGTCATGACAATTGTCTAGAATACCATGTAGGCATACAATTAGGACAATGCTTCATGTAAAAATTAATTTAGTGAAAGTTGTAAGTTAATCCTGGTATCATGTGAGGACTTACAAACAGATCTATTCCTTCAATATAAACCCCATTCCTCACAACGAACAAAGGCCCCCTATATGAAAATCTTCCTGTCGTAATGCATCCAATAATGAAAAAAGTGTAGAAAAACAATCTTTATATGTGTGTATAAGGTGTATAGAGAGAAAGTACTGAAGCAAAGAAAACGCTTCTTTTCTTGATATTCATAAACTGAATGAAGTACAACTTAAATAAGGAAATAACAGAAACAACGTGCACACTCTAGGTGGCAAAGAAAACGGAAACTGCTAACAACTTCCTAGACCAAATCAAACACCAATTCTGATCCACTACTTTCCTAAACAACGTGTGCTGATATTTAAAATAACAACACATTTATTTTCTTAAAAATGCAAATAAAACAGTTTGGATTAAAATAAATCCAACAAAAAGGAGTTGGAAGGCGTATTATATATATATATATATATATATATATATATATATATATATATATATATATATATAAAATGAGAGTGAACACATGCATTTTGGTGATGACATTCTCACAGATAATATATTTCTATATTTGATATTAAAAATTTTTGAATCAGACTTTTGATCAATATATTATCCTAGAAGGGAATTTGAGTTGTTACTGTAACTCATATAATGAATTTTCACAATTAGTGATGATAAATTCTTAAATGTGATTCTCACCATTTAATTTTTCTTTACGAACAATTTTAAAATGAAAAAAATTAAACTGCCATTATACATTATATAGGTTTTTCTGACCAAAGCAACTTAGAAAGACTACGATTTTTTATCTATTTTGATATGTAATATGGGTAAAGAAATTTGTAACACCTGGATAAGCCGAGGCATAATAACAGAGGAGTAAAAATGGAGCAAATTCTAGAGTCGAAACTCAATTCATCAGAAATTCTTGCTTTTATCTACTTACAAATAATCAATTCGTATAAAATTCGAGAAATTTGTATGAATAATTAAAAAAGTAACTCTGCCATCATCTACTTCTCTTTTCCTTAAGTATTAATGTTTTTTTTTTGGATTCGAAATGACGGTTATTTATAACTTACTTTACATACACTCAGCCTATTTTGCAAACTTGGCTTAAAGCTAAAAATGGTTTTAAGTAGTTTTTGGCCTGTTTGTGTAGTGTGACTTTAAGTTAAAAAACTGTTTAAATTCAAAAGCTTTATTTAGGTAATTTTGACTTATGACTTATTGAGTTTTTTTTTTTCATGATTCTTGTAAAATTTAAATATTATGAATTTAAAATTTTTTTATGTCAAATTTCACTTTAAGTCAAAATTATTAAACCCTCATTTAACTTTAAGTAAAATTAGCCAAACACATTCATTCAACTTAAGGTAAACAATTTTACTTTTTCCTTTAAGTTAAAAACACATCCATTAAGTCAAAAGTAACTTATTTTAAGCAAACCCAAACCTATCTATCACACAGACTCATTGTCTGATTTTAACTTAGAATGTAACTATATCAGTTGAAAATTGACACTAGGAAACACTGCTCTTCAAAACAAGTTGAGATGCCACAGACACTATTATGCCCGTCTATTATCATTTTCCGGGAAAACACAACTTAAATCTAAACAACTGTAAAGTTCATCAAGAGAGCTAAATGTAATGTCAGTATTTAAAACATGGCTGGCGGTCAACTGCATACGTATGTTGCAGCATACCGTACCGTACATCCGTACGGCAGAAGTTTCTGCGGTATGTAGAGAGATGAGCCCCTGTTTTCACACCAAAAACCCTACTCTACACAGTACCGCAAAAACTTTCAACGGTACTGTATGCTGCAGCATACGTTTGCTGTAGACCAGGCCCCTTAAAACATATATTATTACAACACTCAAAGCAAGGTCTTACAACGCGGCATGTCTAAGTAGCTAAAGGATTATGGACTTGTCTCCGGTCATATCTTAATTCTCTGATAAGGAAGAGGAACGGGTGGTTGGCAACAAAGTCAATCTTATCAAACATTTTTAAAGACCTCAGTTTTATGATACCAACCGATGCAGTAGCAGCTTTTGTGCCTTCTTCATTAACTTCGATGAAGGATTTATGAAATATGCTTGAAACATAAAGCTTTTGACCCATTGGAGAATCTACCATCTTGGTAAGACCATCCCCGGAGAAGGGCAAGACCAACCCTAGTTCCTTTAACACTTCCGATGCTTCAAACCCAAATGAGATCTTAAATTTTGGAATGCGGAAGTCGACAACTTCTACTTTCTGATATGGAATGTGGCGCTCGAGGAATCCAGCTACTGAACCAACTTCCTCCACTAATCTTGGCAATCCGTCTTTTGCATCTGGAAGAAAAAAGTACATGTAAAATTGGTGTTTGTCACCTCCTTGTTTATAAGGAAGTCCCAACACTTTGAAACCATCAAAAACGCTGATAAATTGCTTCTTTGTGCTGGTCATGAAGGGGACTTGAATTGTGCTACCATCGAGGAGGTGAAACTCATCGTCTTTTATCGTGGATGCATCAAACTTATCAATCCATGCTCCTCTGAAATAGAGGGCATTGGCAAAAACAAGCCTAGTTGAGCTGTCAACTGATCCAGAAGGAAGAATCTTCTTGATAAGCCCATTGGTCTCCTTTTCAGCCCACGAGTTCACTAAATTGGTAACTTCATTAGCCTTGGTAAGCCCATTGGTCTACTCCTCTTTTCCTTAAATGTTGATGTTGATAAACCTTTTTGGAAGAAATTAAATTCTCCATTTTTTCACATAACCTTCTTGTGAACATATTCGTGTAAGTAGGTTGTTCTTGTGTTAACATTTGAACTTAACAAAAAAGAGAAACTTATATGTCTGATTACATGAGTACCGAGTTCCACTAGCCTTGTTCACATAATCTAACAATGCATTTTTATGACGACACATATATCACATGTATATTGTATTGGAATGACCTACAAGGGAGGCATTTCTGTTTCTATGCGTAGATATATCAACCAACGTAACAGGTTTTGAACATAACATCATCCTTAAAAAAACTTCATGATTTTACCTCCATCATTTGATAAGCAAACACAACATGATTATATTCCTTTGTAAATGAAACATGTCCAAAACAAGATCTTAGACACATGACTTAATATTAATCAATCATATGTTTCAATATCTTGATCTACATCTGACACATCACACAAAATCCTTTAATCCAGTATTAGTTATTTTACTTAATGTTATGCCCGAATCTCGGCATACATCCTAAACAAGCTCAAACGACTATACAAGGGGCCCATCTCTCTTAAAGGGCTCAATTATCTCCTAATGGGCTCAATATCACTCAATGGGCCCAAATATTGAAGAAGGATAAACAAGGCATGAGGCCCGATCAGGGATCACCTCACCTCTATCTCTTAAATCTCTTGAAGACACTCACCCCAGGGGTCTCCTCACTACGACCTCCTGCTACTACTCAGGGTGTCCTGTCATGCCAATAACAAAGGAAAAGGCCTCTGCGCCTCTCACGCTAGGCCTCTGCGCCTCTCATGCTAGCTCAGCCTCGGGGTCGCATCTACCGGGGTTGCAACCCGGGGATCGCTTCGTTTGGCTCCCGTCAAAGGATCGCTTCGCACATAACCTCCAATGCGGGGTCACTACAGCGAGATCACTATCTCCTCTTCTCTGGAAGGCTCATGGCCAGATCCCTCGAGGTCGCATGAGTAGCTGGACACTAGGGTTCGTTTCGCATGGCCTGACTCCTCGAGGTCGCATGCAAGACCCTTGTTACTTCTCTACTATCCAACTCTGTTCGTGCGAGACCATAGGCTTCCACATCTGGGCCATGGATCACGGATAGGGTTGATGACTCATTGCCACGTCAGCCCTAAACGAGTGGGCTTGGACTTTGGCTTATCTCTTAAAACCCTAACCCGCCTAGGTAACTTGTTCTCCAAGAACTACGTCAGGCTTGATCCCTATAAATAGGGTACGTAGGCACCTTGATACGGGATGATTGACAGTTCATCACTGAAAACACCTATCAAGTGCAGCCACAAACAAACACCAATCTCCTCCCATGTTCTTCGTGTTCATAGCAAAATATCCGTATTTTGCTCCATAAATCCAGCAAACCTCCAAAATATTGTTATACAATATTCTCCCTATAACATTTGGCGCTAGAAGGAGGGGAAGTCATCATATTGGGAGAAAGATGACTAACTCGAACAAGAAGATGAACGGAGGATACAACAACGGGGAGACCCCGGGGTCGTAGAAGACACCCAAAGACGATCCCCCTAGGAGCGAGGAGGATGACGGGCCCGGGAAGGTGTCAGCAGTACAAGAAAGGATAACTAGGGTGAAGAAGCGGTATAGCTCGAGGGGCACGAAGAGGAATGCCAAGAAGAGACCCAAGTCCTATCAGGAGGAGAGCAGTAAAGGTCCCACCAAGAAACTCTTGGATGAAGCTAATGATGTTGTTACGGATCAAGAAAACCCTTACTTCTATGAAAACCTCGAGAGGGAGGAGGATGTAGAGCCTACTAAGACAATGGAATGGTTGCAGAATGAGGCCGCCTCATCCAAGGGGAGGTCGGTTAGTGTCTTTGATCGTCTTGGAAAGAAGTAAGCAGAGTATAATCTCCGCCTCAAGCTCGAAAAACTTATAGCTGACAAGAAGTATAAGCGATCCCAGGCTTGGAGCCAAGGTTTGGAACGATCCCCCTCTCCCCATCGAGATCGTGAGCGGTCCGAGAAGTACAAACCTGACCCCCTGAATTGCAAGGAGGATCAAGATGAGTCTAGAGCTCCCAAGAAGACCCAATCCCACCATGACAACACGGGAAAGGGGAAGGAAAAAGTTGAATATACGAAGACCAGGGTTGGAGACTACAAGCTAGAGGAGCTAAAGAAGGCCTTGGATAAGAGAAATGCAGATAAGGGGATCCTTAACCCCATAGGTCCGGCCTCGCCTTTCACTCAAGAGATCAGGACCACTCCGCTTCCCACTATATTCCGGAATATTAACCCATGCATGACTTATAATGGAGACACAGACCCTGCAGAGCTTGTTATTCGATTCAACAATGATATGGATGTGTACCAGCTCGCTATTGGCTAGGTGCAGGTTGTTTGCAGCCTCGTTGAGGGGTAGTGCCCAGCAGTGGTTCTCTAAGCTAGGGGCTCACATCACTATAGACTCCTGGGAGCAATTCGTGGACATTTTCATTAAGCATTTTCAGTCCTCCAAGCTCTATGCACCTTCTGTATCCACCATGGTGAACATAAAGCAGAAGGAGGGTGAGACCCTACAGGACTACTTCAACAGGTTTAACGCCGAGGACCCTAGGGTGAGAGGAGCAAATGACGATGCCATTAAAAATTTTCTTATTGCTGGGCTGAGAGAGGGCACCAAGTTCTGGAAGAAGTTGCAGGCACAGACACCTAGTACTCTCTTTGAGTTCTACAAGGAGGCAGAGCCTTACAGATGGATTGAAAAGTTGATGGAGGACCTCAAGAAGAATATTGATGCTAGCAACAGTGGAAGTAAGAGCAAGGGAGTGAAGAGGAAGGACTCTTGGAGCCCTAGGCGAAGACAGGATCGCAGTGAGAGCCCAAAGAGGAGGGGTCACGATCCGCCAAGGAGGTCACCACCACAAGCTCAAAGTGGAAGGAATGAGGGTCAGTCCACACCTTTAGTAGCCTCCATTGATCACATCTATGCAGTTAAGGCTGAGAAGGGGATGTTTAAGAAGCCCTCACCTATGAATAGTCGGGCAACCAAGGGTACTCGTAAATATTGTGCCTTTCATGAACAGACGGGGCATGATACTGCGGATTGTAGGCAGCTCAAGGAGCAAATTGAAGAGATAATTCGTAATGGACAGCTAACTGAGTGAGCATGGTTTCGGTTATAATGATGTGCCACCACTTGGATAAAAGGAGGAGCCCCACAAGGACAGGACTAAGCGCGCTGCGAGTATTCATGCTGAGCATGCATGAATAGCTTTATGTATCTATAAACTAAGTATGAATAAATTCATCCTCAGTCTAGGGGGATAGTGATATCATATAGACACCTCTCCAACCTGATGTAATAAATTTGGGCTTTGCCCCTGCTACTATCTACGCATGGTTCTTTCTTCAATATTGGCGAGAATATTTTCCTAGGCGATTGTATTTCTTTTTTGCTAGCATTTAAAATTGCAGAACTAGGCTAGCACAGTGTATGCGAGGCCGAACACCCCTAAGGTCAAAGACGATGTGAGCGTAGCACTTACTGCGACCTGAGGGGATGTCCTTAAGTTTACTTAATAAGAAGCATATCTACTTAAGGAAGGAAATCAAGGAACTTAAAGTACGACTTCCATAATGAGACGCCTATACATGAGATGCTTCTTGGTGAAATACCTCTACGTCGAGGAGAGGGGGGATGCCCCCGATCCTTGGGGAGAGGGGGGACGCCCCTGATCCTTGGCGACAATGAGGAGGTACTCAACTACCTCAGTACACCAGGAAGAGCATCTATCAAACAAGCTCCCTGCTTGGTATGGATTTCACTAATATCAGCATACATTGCCCCAATTTAAAGGAGAACTCATAGCGGGGCCACATCAAAATTCTCTTCATTACAAATGGTGTTAACTCCAAATAATACAAGAAGATTGCTGAAACGCTTTGATTCCTCATCACATCAACAATAATAATGAGGACTAGGGGGTAGTGGCATTATATAAACACCACTTCTAGCAGGCCATTTGAAATCTACGGGCTGAAAATGGTAAAACTATGCATATGCGAAGTGGATGGCTGGAGCAAAGTTGACTAGATCAACGGGGCCTGTACAAAATTGAAGCTTATGAAATTTGTGGGACATAGTTCAGAAATTGCTGCTCCGGAAAAGTTAATACAAGCCAGGCAAGGCTTATCAACATTAGGGCCTCGCCCCTACTTTGTCAACGCTAGGGCCTCGCCCCTACTTGATCTACTTTAGGGCCTCGCCCCTACTTTATCAACGCTAGGGCCTCGCCCCTACTTGATCTACTTAAGGGCCTCGCCCCTATGTATCAACTACAGGGCCTCGCCCCTACGTTTTAACTTTAGGGCCTCGCCCCTACGTATCGACTACAGGGCCTCGCCCCTACGTATCAACTACAGGGCCTCGCCCCTACGTATCGACTACAGGGCCTCGCCCCTACGTATCAACTACAGGGCCTCGCCCCTACGTTTCAACTACAGGGCCTCGCCCCTACATGTCAACTTTAGGGCCTCGTCCCTACTTGTTTTTAAGGTCCAAGCCATCTCAACGATGCGGGGATCGTACTTGAAACTATCTCAAAGTAGCAACACACATCCTAAGCTATCTAAGCAAAGGAACACAAATCTGAAACTATTCAAGGCACTTCGCACCTGCGAGCACATATTGCATCTCAACGTCTAAAGGAAAAGCTAAAGTAAAAATGACATCAACCTGAGGCTTAGCGACTGCGAAGCAAAATTACTCATGCAAGTATGTTATGTGTAAAAAAAGACAACACAGAATGAAGAGTCAAAGCGATGCAAGTTCACAATCATAGGGTCGCCATGTGATCCCGATGCAGTTCGAAACTTCACCAAATGGCAAAATAAATTTAAGGAGCAGGTGGATCCTGGTTGACAGTAGAAGCTTCATTTACCAGCCTTGCCTCCTCTGCAAGTCTTGCTTCCTCTTCTAGCCTCGCTTCAGCAGCATCCTCTTCGGCGATCTCCTTCTCCTGTGTCTCTGCGAAGTCAGCATTACCAGGCCCGAGATGGTCCCAATAAAAATTAGGGATTGTTCTGATGAATCCCTTCATGAAGGTAACTTGGCCCTTGACCAGGAATGTGTCTTCAGCAATTGCAAATTCGGCCTTGACAGCATTCAGATCGCCTGTCAGTCTTGCGATCTCATCAACACTTTTCTTCGAAGCTTCCTCGCTTAATTTTTGCAGTTCCATCAAGGACTTCTAAAACTCATTCCTCTCCCTTCAAGCAAGCCATAAATGATGCAAGGTAAAACAGGTCAAATGGAGTAAAGTCAACAGGCATTTAAAACATTTACAATGATAATGCAAGGTTGCTGAAAGACTTTGATTCCTCATCACATTTACAATGATAATGAGGACTCGGGGGGTAGTGGCATTACATAAACAATACTTCTAGCAGGACATTTGAAAAATTTCAAGACAAGGCCAGCACCTAGCGTTACGAGGCCAACACCTAGCATTGCGAGGCCATAGCTAGCGTTGCGAGGCCGTACCTAGCGACGCGAGGCTGCAAACTCGACACCTTGCGATGCGAGGCCTCTCGGCCCCATAGGCGCAATCAGGATCATTTGAAGACCCCATCAGCTATTCTAAAACACTTGGGAAAAATTTAACAGATATGAATAGGCGATATGGAGGAATCTATACATGCTAAAATCATGCAACATGAGTCCCTTGTGCAAGCAGATACGAGGCCTATGGTACTTTGAAATATTATAAATATCAAATAAAGGAGCATCAATAAAGCAAGTCAATTCAGGTTCAAGGAGCATCCAAATAAGTAAAAGGAATTAAGTCTACAAGCGCGAGGCAAGTAAAGGGAGTGCCCACATCTCCACTGAGTCTAGCATATAAAGTTTAAAAGCAATAAAAGGAAGTCATGGGGATCCATTTGCCGCTTCCTCATTCATCTCCATCTTGAGGTTATCAGCAAACTTCCCAGTCTCTTCGCCCAACCGGTACCAATCAAAGTCGTCAACCTTCTCGAGGAACTTTTTCATGAAATCAACAGATCCTTGGGTCTCAGATTCCTCAATGATAGTAGGGAGAGCATCAGCAGCATCTTTAACTTCCTTCTTTAGCTCAGCGACGCGGTCTGTAAGCTCCTTGATCTGGGAGTCTGACTTCTCCTTCTCAACGTCATGATCCAGCTTAAGCTTCTTTCTAGCTTACTTCTCCTCGTGAAGCTCTCTCTTCAGCTTCTCAGTAGTGCCTTCAAATTCTTTCCTGCAATTATCCTTTGCGTTCTCAGCGTCAGCCTGAGCCTGTGCAAGTATGGATTTGAGATTCACAATCTCTTCGCTCATCTTACTATTTGAAGAAGCCAAGGCTCGAACCTCCTTGTGGTGACGCAATTGATGGAAGAAAAGCTCAGCTATAGCTTTATTCTTGGAAGCATTCGACTCCTCCAGAGATTGTAGGGACCAGGAATACATATCAACTTCAGAAACATGGGCATGTGCCAACTCGCCAAATGTCTGGCGGACCAGTCCAGGGGGAGGATGAGAGGGTGATGAACTCTTGTCGTCCTTGTTCTTCTTTAGTGGTGGTTCTTCATGAAGAATCGATATCTCAGTGGGCTTTTTCCTACTAGGATGGAGGGAAGAAGATGATTGTCGAAGAGGCATTGTGAGAGTGGTATGCTTAGGAGAAGGCATGACAACATCAGACTTGGTAGCTAAACCCCCAGCAAGGGAGGAATGGTGAGTCGGATCGCCAGAAGGATTACGAGAGGTACTCGCAGCCTTGTCCTTCTTCAAGAAAGGAATCACAAAATATTTCTTGGAAGCCATGTCTGCAAGTATACAGAAGAAAATACATCAATACAAGGCAAAATTAGTAAGCAAGGCATGCAGCAAAAAATTGATTCAATTCAAGTGGTATGTGATGCAGCAAGTCAGTACGAGCTACAATGCAATGCATATGGAGTAGAGGTCATGGCCTCATATTACATTTATCAACGACACCTATATCGTCTATCCCCTTTGGAGGAGTGATTATGTTCTTTTTTGGGGTCATTCTCGCCCTTTTCCTTAGAAACCCACACCGAACTAAATTCTCTTCGGTAAGCAAGAGCTGAAGGTTTCTCTTCTCGGCAGGAAGTTTAAGAATGTTGTCTGCTCTCTGCTTGTGTTCGCCTTCAAGCATGGGACGTCGTGGTGTATCTGTAATGAAGTAAATGAATGTAAATATGGTTGGTGCCACAACCCACAATACTAATGAATTTCATAGGAAGAAAGGGTGCTAAGTCAGAGAAACTTACCTTTGTTAATGTTAAAGGCGGTCGGTATGTGCGGCACATCATAAATATAGAAGTATGGACTTTTCCAGTCTCTAGGATCTCTTGAGCCACCCAGAATCAAGTTCTTGCCATAGAACTCTGGCCGGACAGAGAAATAAACATAGCCGAATTCCTTAGCTTTACAACTCTTTTTGGTGATAAAGTAGTTGAGTTGCTCAGCGGTCAGTCTGGGGTATCCCTCGATGTTATATATGATGTATAAACCAATCATAAGTTTGTACCCGTTCGGATTAATCTGGATGGGAGCAACCTTAAAATACTCACACACCTCACGAATGAATGGATGAAGAGGTGAAGAAACTCCAAGTTCAAGGAGTGTAGTAGTTAAAACCATGCGGGGTGGCCTACCCCCATTCTCTTTATGATTGAAGCAGTAACATCGCATATGCTCTTGAGGAAGGATAATGCGAACTTCTACTTGATACTTTTCGATGGCCTTTGCTAAGGTATCCTGATCGAGGCTGGTTGGAAGATCTCTGCAGCAGAGGATGTGCCCTACCCTCTTCTTTCCTTGGGGATACATGGTACCTTCAAGCATTGGTTGACTAGGAGGGACATAAGCTTCATCATCAGAGAGCTCGGGAACATAGTCATAATTACAAAGATTAACTGTACGGGTGACATCCTCCAACTCTTTTGTGGTAAGGGACTCCTCTTCATCCGTCTCCTCCTCGAGGTTTTCTTTAGTGATCTCGGTCTGAGGAAGGACCACTTCAGTTGTAACATGAGCATGGACGATGCCTTTTTATGAACAAGAGCTTGAATCACTAGGTACCTCAGCTTGTACCTCTTCAGATAATGATGGGGAGGCCAAGGAAGGATGAGCATTCTTTTTAGCATGAGCCCTCTGGAGCTGCTCCGGAGCCTTTTCTTTACTTAGAGGTTGTTTCCCTGACAAGGGAACGCGGGAGGAGCTAAAACTAGGGAGAGTCATCTTCTTCAGTCTCCAAGCGTATGGACGAGTCTCTCTATTAAAGCTTTCGTTAGGACTTACAATGATTTTAGTCCTTTTATGCTGGATATGAGTCTGTTCGTTGTCACTTCTCTTCAAACACAAGATTGATACATGGGGGGTGGACAACTCGACTAAGCAAAAAGCATGAATGTATGTGTGAAGCATGTATGTGATAATTATTCAAGCATGGAGAGCATATGGCATGGACAATCATGGTGATCATACAAGCAAAGAGAAGAAACTGCAAAGAGGAGGAACAAAAGCAATTTAAAGGATGAGAGAATCAAACCTTATTCGGAAGATGTAAATCTGAATGAACGCGAAGAACTTGGATGCGTGTGCACTAAATAACTCGCTTAAACAAAGCACCGTAGATCTTGGAGCAAGCTTGGTGTCAAGTTATTTGTGCTTGAAGAGAGGTGAATAATGAATCAATGAAGGAGTATTTATAGACAAAGAACGAAGAGGCCCAAAATAATATTCACTTCGCGATTTGAAAGTTCTACGGGCCGAATATTTGATTTGGAATAAGATTTGTAAAAGTGGATCTAGAAGCTCACATAAAACTACAAGTCGAATATATATTTGAAGGTGGGGGCCTGCTCGAAATTAAAACCAAAAAGGGAGAGGAGTTGCATGACGCCTTGTGTGTTCAAAAGTCAGATGTGAAGCTGCATATACACGGATGAATATTTACAAGTCAATTTGGTGGAGCCGTGTAAATTCATTAAATAAAATAATTGAAGTGCGACTGTGCGAGACTGCGAGGCAACTATGCAAGGACAGCTCACGTTCCGAATAAAAAAAAATGGCATGTAGCAAAATTGCGTACAGGAAAAAGAAAACTACATGTGACCCATTTATCTAAAACAACATATGTTTTATAAGTTCATGGCATGTCTTAAATTCAAGGCAGGTTCACGAAGTCACCATGTTAATGAATACATGTATTTGAAGACATGGCTAATAAGGACAAAGGTGGCGGATCCCATACTAAATAAAAAAATATACAAGGCAATAGCTTGTTTGCATGGTCACCAGCGAATGTAAAATTCTTTATTCACGAGGTCTACTCGCATGGAGAAGAATAAGAAGGCCATTAACGATTCAAAAGATGTAGCCAGATTTACTATTAAAAAATGGTCCTGGACAAATTTACGAAGTACAGCAGAGGCCAGTTTTACATAAAAAAATTATGGAGACGATTCCTCAGCTCGGGAAAATAAAAGGAACGAAGCAAGTATTATAAAAATCAAATTATTTTGATTGTATTTTGAAGACCAGAAAAAATAGTTCTTCGCTACATCTGCCTGCACCGAAGAACTGGGGGGTAGTTGCTATACTTGAAAATTGATACAAACTCTAAGCAGACTCATTACAAGAATTAAGGAGGCCTTGCAATGTAAGAAGCTACAAGGAGGCCTCGCGACGTATGAGGCTGCGAGGCGGCCTCGCAATGTAAGAAGCTACGAGGAGGCCTCGCGACGTATGAGGCTGCGAGGCGGCCTCGCAATGTAAGAGGCTGCGAGGAGGCCTCACAATGATAAGGCTGCAAGGAGGCCTCGTAGCATATGAGACTGCAAGCAATCCTCTCAACTTATAAGGAGGCTTCTCATCATAATAACAAGGAATAGAGGGGAGTCCTCTCATCATACTTTAAGAAGACCTGAAGATATATGTGAAAGCCCGAGCTCACATATCAGCTGGACAGAAGATACAATTATAACAATCTATGACTGCAAGGCCATATGGGGTCGCCTCTCAAAATCCCTGCAGAACCACATGGCGCTTGGAAGTACCTTCGAGGTCACTATCACTCACTTATACATGCCTTCGCATTAATTGAAAGACACACAACACATGTCATCATCTTAGCAGCTGGGAGCAAATCTCAGAATACGACAGTTGTCTACAACCATTCAAATTCATAGGGGTCGCAATGCAATCCCAAGGCACTGGAGATAGCTATGCTTTCATCTACAGCAATCTATAGCGAGCACAGGCCTCACATCGAAGTTTTGACTCCACATCGCATTTTCAATGGCAATATGGACTCGGGGGTAGTTGTTATGCCCGAATCTCGGCATAGATCCTAAACAAGCTCAAACGACTATACAAGGGGCCCACCTCTCTTAATGGGCTCAATTATCTCCTAATGGGCTCAAATATCTCTCAATGGGCCCGAATATTGAAGAAGGATAAACAAGGCATGAGGCCCCATCAGGGATCACCTCACCTCTATCTCTTAAATCTCTTGAAGACACTCACCCCAGGGGTCTCCTCACTACGACCTCCTGCTACTACTCAGGGCATCCTCTCATGCCAATAACAAAGGAATAGGCCTCTGCACCTCTCACGCTAGGCCTCTGCGCCTCTCATGCTAGCTCAACCTCGGGGTCGCATCTACCGGGGTCGCAACCCGGGGATCGCTTCGTTTGGCTCCCGTTAAAGGATCGCTTCGCACATAACCTCCAATGCGGGGTCACTACAGCGAGATCACTATCTCCTCTTCTCTGGAAGGCTCATGGACAGATCCCTCGAGGTCGCATGAGTAGCTGGACACTAGGGTTCGCTTCGCATGGCCTGACTCCTCGAGGTCGAATGCAAGGCCCTTGTTACTTCTCTACTAGCCAACTCTGTTCGTGCGAGACCATAGGCTTCCACATCTGGGCCATGGATCACGGATAGGGTTGATGACTCATTACCACGTCAGCCCTAAACGAGTGGGCTTGGACTTTGGCTTATCTCTTAAAACCCTAGCCCGCCTAGGTAACTTGTTCTCCAAGAACTACGTCAGGCTTGATCCCTATAAATAGGGTACGTAGGCACCTTGATACGGGATGATTGATAGTTCATCACTGAAAACACCTATCAAGTGCAGCCACAAACAAACACCAATCACCTCCCATGTTCTTCGTGTTCATAGCAAAATATCCGTATTTTGCTCCATAAATCCAACAAACCTCCAAAATATTGTTATACAATATTCTCCCTATAACACTTAATTCCAATTAATTTGAAAAAATAAAGCTAAGAGTTTCATAAATAATTCTAGCCAATAGATTAATCTTAACCATACTAGCATGATTCATAAGGAAATGCAGCGTATGTATATTGAAATTAACATTTTTAGAAATAATGTTGTATGGAAAAATAATCAAATTCCAGTGTTAAGTTCTGCATAATTATTGTTACATATGAACCAAAAAAAAAAATCACATAATATTGAAGAAAATCAATAGAGCTCATTTCAAGATTATGCACATTAATGCCCGTGGAACTAGACTTTCAAATCAATTCAATTTATTGATCAAACAACTCCATAATGATCTTAAAAGGACTAATATATTCAATAGGATCGGAAAACACTGTCAAAATCATCGGAATTAAAGTGAAGAATAAAGTAAAATTATTATAATATGAATAAAGTAAAACATTGTCAAAATCGTCAAAATTAAGTGAAGAATAAAGTGTAGAATAAAGTAAAACATTGTAAAAATCGTCGGAAGTAAAGGTCTCTTTACCTTTATTCCAGCCTAGACTTGCCCAAATCATCGAAAGAATTGATATCCTTAAAAACATCTTGTGAAAGTTGGAACTTTTTTTAGTTCAAGAATATTCAGAACGAATTTCATATACTTCAAAGAAGGTAAATCAAACCTTCAGTTCTTCCAATTTATTTTGTTTTTGATAGAGAAAATAGTTCTATTTTCTGAACCTAAGCTTATTCGTAAAAACAACTTTCCAAGTGAATATTAATAAATGTGTTTGACTTTTGAGCACCATTTTTTTATAGGCAATTTAGTTAGAAGAAAAGCCATAACGGCACTTACAGAAGCAAATTATAACGAAGACCACTGAAAAGAAAGAAGGACATTGGGCCACTGCTAGATGTTTAAGAACTAACTACTAAACCTAACTATACTAAAATAGAAGATAAACCAGAATAGAATAACTATGACAAGATAGATTAATAGACTATGACGATTACATCTGCAATGCTGGATCCAGACTTAGAAGATTCATCTAGCTCTAAGGATGATTTGTCAACATAGGCTTCTGCCTTCTCCATACAACCAAGGTTTCTCTTTATTTGTTTCGAAGGGCCCGTATCATCAACCAGGATTTCCCTGCCTTTACCTTCAACATTAGGGGAAAAGGGGGAGGGAACTGATTGAGCTAGCTGAGGCTCGATGTGACGCCCCCAAATCCGGGGTCGGAGATCTAGGCGCTCACGGTCCATTTTCCATTAATAACATAACTGTTCTTGCACATAATATATATAACACAGCCATGGACCCCACAATAAACTTACACCGCACACACACACACAGGTTAGAGCCTCAGAAATGTCACACATTGATTAAGCAGTAATAAAATTATCAGAGTTATTACAGACCGAATTAAATAGTATTTATGCTACCAGCAACACTTCGATATGAAGCGAAGTTGGCGGCTTGAAAGTTTGTTACGATACACTGCCTTGCACAGGTCATACTGATAAATAAAACGAACTAACAAAGGCTGCCAACCAATCCGGCTAATGGGGCCTACCGGTGGAATCTCGAATGCCGGCTCGGGTCTAGTCACCTGCTTTCGAGCAGTCTGTCTGGGTCTTGCCATTTCGCTTAGCTGTTGTGTTTGTAAAATTTGAAAACAAGCAAGAGTGAGCAACTGTAGCTCAGCAAGAAATATACGTATAAGGTAAGCAATATAGCATTTCATATGATTGGCAGTTATTAAACTTGTTTGTATCAATCAGATATAAAATCACTTGTCATTGTTGATAAATCTCGAAGGTGCAACAATATGTGCCCTTGTTTTCAAAATAAACTTGCAGTTCTAGATACTGCATTGAGTCAACATCTTTCTCATCAAAATAGAACACTATCAGCAACTTGGCACAAAAGCCTAAGAAGCAGTGTCAAAGCATTTTTCCAAAATGGATGAATGGGACTTAAAGAAAACACAAAACCTGACAAGGATTGACGATGATCAGTCGCCACATCCAAGTCCAATAATCTGCGGGTCTTCTCTACCGGTAGAAGGATAGAAACTACGTCTGTAACTATCCCTCGGGTGAAAACTACATCCGTAATCACCCTCTATGAAAACTACATCCGTAATCATCCTTCGGCAACACCTGGGCCGGAATAATAATTGATGGACCGCCTGGCTCACGTCCGCTTACACATCCCGGGAATCGTTCGTCAACGGTTCCCACACCTGCCAGAGTCCCTTTTTCTTTTTCTTTTAAAACTTGATTTTGATTGAAAACAGAGTAATTGAGGTCCGACATCAGTCGACCGAATTCTTGAAATCATACAAGAAGCAGAATCTGACCGGGGGTTTTCGAAAATGTTTTGAGTTCGAAAGAGTTCGAGTTTGAAAGTATTAAAATGTATCTTGGATTAACTTTGTCTTTAAATAATGAAAAATAATTAATAAATAATATTTTAAAATTTAATATTAATAATTAATAAAATAATTATTCGATAAAATAAACTTTTAATCCAAGATAGGGTTTCGAGTATTTACGAAGATATAACAATAGTTACTCGAGTATACGATACTACCCGAATGACCATTCGGGTTTTCGCAAACTAGATACGATATAATAATATACCGCTCCTCGGTCAATAGTATATACGGACCGCTACGACCTCTATTGCTAGAGTCGTTGTCCGAAGAAAACATTTCAATCTAAGTTCAAGGGGTATAAGCATATATGTACTTATTCAATCTCAATTGCATCAATACTTCGATAAACATAGCATTTGATATAATTGAAAACTACAAACACAACAGTGAAAGTCCTTGTATATGGATAAGTTTTGAAAAGTAAACTTGCCTTGGTTTGGTTGGGGTGGTCGAGCGTGCGGATTCGAACGATCTATACATAAGCAATAATCGTTCGTTAGTACCTTAACAATATCTCTTTAATTACGGGGTTTTAGGGGGTACGAAATTAACTTAAGGACTTCGTCTTATGACCCTCTAGCCCCACTATAGGTTCATGTCATCACTCGATTACGCTCGTCACTTATTCGACTTAATTTAGTTACCATTTTCGAATCATAACCACTAGCCCTAGAATTTTGCTCCACTAATCGACTTTTTCCCTTGCGCGAATTTTACTCTAGCATTTTTATAAAATCCAAAAATTCATATTTTAATCCAATTCTTTTTGTGTGGTCTTAACCACTGCATTCCCTACATTCTCAAATTTTTCCATGATCTCAAATATATTTATAGGGGTTTAAACAAGGTTCACAAGGGGGTCACTTAGTGCAGTCCGGAATCCAGAAACACAATTCACTTCTCCGGCCATAACTTAAAATCTATACATCACCTAGCCATGAACCTTACATTTCCTGAAACTACATTCAATTATCTTTCCAACAATATATGGTAGGACATCAGGGGACAACATTTGGGGGTTCAAAATCGTGTTACAATACAGGTCAATGTTCCTTGACAAAACTCAGCAAGCACAAACTACTTAGATCAACCATTTTTCACACTTCCACAACACAATCAACACTTAATACACTTAGATCATGTTTCATAACACTCATGGAGATATATATATTATCCATAATCATAAAAGTCACAATCTCAACATCAAAACTCAAGATCCATGTCATCCAATACATATACAACCAAGATTAGCTCACAAACACATGGATCTACTACCACACTTTATAAATAATACATAACCAAGAGGGTTTGAGATTTTTATACCTTCTTGAGCACCTAGGGGCCTTGGATAAGCTTTTCACAACTCAACAACACCTTAAATGGTCTCCTACAACTCTTACAATCCAAGATCTAAAAGAAAATCAAACATAGTTACTATTCACCCAAGCTTTAACAATTTGTAACTTGAAATTGGGTGGATGAAATGGATTGAAATTGCTAACATACCTTGTCTAGATGATGTAGATGACCTAGGAATTATGGTATGATTTATGAGTGATGGAAGAGGGGGAAGAAGAATTTTTCTTCTCTCCTTTTTGCTTTGGCCGAGAGCAAGATAACAAGGGGGGTGTGTTTGTGTTTTGTGTTTTGTGTTTGGTTGTTGGTTGAATAATGCATAAAGTTATGTTGGGTGATACATATCATATATGTATAGGCAAGTACTAGCAAGCATGGCCTCATGTATTACTTGTCTCCTTTTTTGAAAAAGCAAGTAACTAGGTACTATTCATCTTCCAATGGCTAACTAGTTTGCTTGATTTCTAACCACTTGGTTGCATGGGACTTGCATGCAATACTACTCCTTGTATTATTATTCTTCCACCAATGCTTGTTATTTATTCTTTAACTCGTATCGTATCTTAATTAATCTCTCGTAATAATATTTTGTCGCGTAGAGATTTCCACTATAATTCCTTAAGTACTTAATTGTGTAAATTCCTCGAATGTCCATAATTCCTCGTCATAATTCTTAATAAATCCTTTAATACTCTAACCATTCTCAAATCCCAAGTTTTATAAATCTTACTAACAATAAGACTCCTGCCTTCACAATCTTCCTTTTTATCTTACATAATAAATGCAACAACGCAGTTTCTCAGACAATCAATTCTATCAATCAACAGGGATGACTAGAAAGGTTCCAAATTGACAATGTCACAAGATATTAAATAAAAGGAAATATTACCAAAAATTAGGGTTCTTACACTCGAAGATCACCACACTCTGAGACTTAGTGGTATTGGGAGCAAGAGGTAGAGGGCCTGTGGTTACGAGTTTGAGAGAGAAGTGGGATACTTATTGTTCCTCAATTCCACTATTGAAGAGATAGTCTCAGGAACCTCAATGACAATGTCTTGAAGAGGGTGATTCATGTTATTAGCGGCCTTGACTGGAGCTTGAACTATCTCTCCAGGACCGAAGTTTGGAGGGATGTCAAAGGTTGGCCAGTGAGTGAGGACCCAAACCTTTGTCAAAATCCAGTATTTCGTAAAGATCACTGAAAGGGGAGCTAACTTCAACCAAGTTCTTGTAGTTTCTCAATGTATACTCTGCCATGTAAGCTGGGGCCATATTTCTAGTGGCATATACCGAGTAAATTTTGTAGCTTTGTTGTTACGCTTGACTTCCTTGGCCCTTCTTAAAATCATCGAAAAGAATGTTGATTTGCTGAATTGCAACTATGTGTCCTTCTTCTTTGAGTTCTTCTTTATCTTGTTCCACCAACATATCAAATGCTTCTATGTTGTCACATTCTATAAGTACATGTGGGATCATGCTCTTATACAGGCTATCTTCATGGCCAGGTCTATGGCCCAGATTTGATATTCAAACCCCTTCATGCCTTGAAGAGGTCCCATAATTCCCCAAAGTAAGTTTCTATTATGGTCCCTGACAATGATTCCTATGCCATTCATGTTACCATTTGTCAAAGCCACTTCCTTTATTACACCATGCACGTTGATTTTAACTTCATTAGTAGAGGGGGGGATCCAAAGGTTATTCATGATTGGAGGTAGTGATGTAACTGGGAGAGAAGCCAATAGATTGTGACGCCCCTAGATCCGGGGTCAGGAATCCAAGTCATCACGGTCCAATTTCCATTTAATAACTTTATATTCTTGACAGTTGAAATATAAATGCGTAATAAAACCCACACAGTAGACCCCACACCTAATAATATTACACACCAGTCATATGCTCAGAGCAACATCTATAATAATAACAGTTTAAAGTTAAAAGAGTTATTACAAACCCAGAATCTTACTTAAGTAGTGTTGTTGAATATTACTTCGAGAGGAAGCATTTCAACAACCAAAAGTTTATTACACACTTACACACTTAATTTACATAAGTCTACCCATACCCATCTGTCTACAAGCTACCTCAGGGATAGGACCCAGCACTCTCTCAAAAGGTCGACTTTCCCTTACCCTCTTGCGGGGTGTAGTGCAGAGTATCGGCATTTGACCTAGCTGTTATATACATAAGTAGCAAGAGTGAGCTATACTAGCTCAGCAAGATAAATTTTTGTAAACCAGTATCAAAGAAAACATATATATATATATATATTAATTGGAATGGGGAGAGATTTTTTCGTTTTGGTTGCTCTTATCTTGGTTAATCTTGAGAGTTCTAGAGTTTTGTAGCATGTTATAGATAATTACATGGTGAAATTACTAATTAACCCTTGGTTAAAGTTAGTGGAAAGTGATGTAAGGAGGTGGTGTCATTTGGATGATCATGTGGGTTTTGTTTTTGATTTTTCTAATTAGTGTTTTAATGATTTTGCTAAATACTAATGTGGTGTGTATATCCTTGTTATGATATTAAGCTTGGTTGTTTAGTCTCCATATTTGTCTAGTTACGATTCGTTCCGAATATACCTCGTTATCCAAATGGTTTTGAAATCGTTTAACAATCCAAATTCCCTTGGCATTTCCTTAACTTGATCATTCCTTGGTTTAACCTAATTTTACTATTTCCTCAAGATATAACCCTTTAATATTTTTATACTCCTTCATATCACATTCCATAGAGTCTCAATTGAAATTGAAAATCCTTAAAATCCACACTCAGGAATTTCTGAAATCCGTCATCGTTTCGAGTCACTTATTTTCATAGTACATCACTAATATGGTTTCTGATTATTCATATTTCTGTTTCAATGGTAGAGTACCTACATGCCATTTCCCTAAATCCTCAAAATTTACTATTCATTTAAGCACTGTAGCCTTTCTAAAGTTAGGGTTATTACATAGATGGATGTAAAGATTGAGAGAGTAGGTTTCTATAGAAATGCTGAGAAATAGGAGTAACGATTCTGAGAAGATTGTGTAAATTGGAGTCTCAACCTTATTTGAGACCGCATGCATCTTGGAACTAATAGAGAAGAAAATTGCTAAATCGAACTCGATTAGACAAATAAGAATTACACATCTATACTTCTACTATAATAAGCAAATTATGAAATAATTTACTTCATTTGGTTCATGGTTTAACCATAAAAAGAATAATGACTGTTAGATTTTTGGTAAATAGATGAAAACCATTAGATATAATATTTAAAAAAAATTAAAAGTATTTTAATAAAGAACCAAGGTTCTAATCCAACGACAACAAATTTAAATTAAATGTTTACTATTAAATGTTAGTTCTAAATTATATCCTTATATATAATAAGCGTAAGAGGGATTTTATCCATAATTTTCGTCACTATACTACCAAACTAATCTCAACCATCAAATCCAATATTTCTAAAAATAAATGATCAAGATTATATCATATTAAAAGATAAAATAATAATCTAATAAAGATTTGATTAGAAAAGATTGCATTAGAAGTGAATTTTAAAAAGAAAATTATAATCTAAAAAGGATATAATTAAAAAAGGTTGTATTAGAATAAGAATTTTAAAAAGAAAATCATAATCCGAAAAGGATGTAATTAAAAAAGGTTTTACTAGAATTGAAATTGATTTGTTTTTTTATTAGTATTAAAAAAAATTCTTATTTACTATTTGTGCTCTATCTTGATATCTAAAAATCAGATTTGGATTATTCTACAATCCACACGAAACTCATAAAATTATCCTTAATTTAGTGATGATTTAACAATTATTATTGAAACGGAAACACTCAGAATCTCAAAAGAAAATATAATTACGAATTTTTGTATTAATCTTATTCAATGTAGAAAATGTAATTATATATGATTTAAAAATGCTATTCAATGTATAAACCTAATTATATATCATTTAAATCATTGACATACACCTTTTCATATTTTAATATAAATACACTTTTTAGTTTATAACATATTAAAATATAAAACATTTTTTTACGCTAGATCCAATGGATTTCATCTATTTATTTTAAGATCTAACGATTTTGTTATGGAATAAAAACTAGGTTATTAAATTGTGGCTAGGGTCTGATTGTGTAACACCCTCACTAGCCAACAATAATATTATAAACTCTTATATTCAATTAAACATTAATATAGGGGAAATCTTAGAAATTTCGGCATGATGTAATCATAAATCGGACTAATCACCTGTTCAAACAATTAAGTAGAACTAAAAACAGTCCACAAGCACCAGTCATACTAATCCATAAGAAAATAAAACCATTACAACCCAGACCGCACACAGGTCACTGTATGAAACAACTATCAATAGCTATTACAACCCAGAACTGAATCAAATAATATACAACCCATTAAATAAGATAATCTGCCTACTAATACATCATAATATAAACAAAGGTATATGTCACTACCCAACCAACCGCCTCGACCCTCTGACTGCCTCGGTGACTACCCCAACCCGACGGGCCACTTCTTCTAGACATCTCCTGGCTTAGCTGAGGAAACAGAATTAGCAAGCAAATGAGCCAAATGCTCAGCAAGTATATATAAATGAAATTAAAACATCAACAACTGATATGTCTGCAAGATTGTATAGAATCAGCAATCAACAATATATATAAGCTCATCTGAAAATTTAACATTTGTCTGAATCACAAACTAGAAGAGGATTGGACTATCATGCATTTTTATAATAAAAACAATTATAAGGTTAGGCTGCTGATCAGTCACGCACTAACCCCGGACAAACGCACACAGCAATGTCCTTTAATGGATCCACGGCACACATTGGCCTTAATCATTTCTGACCACGAATCTGGTCCGACCCTTACGGTCCACATTTTAAAAAAAACTAACAGTCCAATCCTAACTAACCATTAGGTGTCGGAACAATCGACTACCTCAACTGCCAAACACCCTGGACACTTTCGTTCCAGGTTAACATCTCAATTTCACCAAATAAAACAAGGTTGGGTAATCTCTGAATTAAATATCAACAAGTTCGATATGGCAAAAAGGGTATTGATTTAAGTCAGGTCACAAAAAGGATTAACAAAAACGATATAGTCAACCTGGGGTATAACAATTGAATATTCATAATTAATGGAAATTATCAGAGCAAGTATATCAAGGATAAATCAATTACATAAGAATCAAGTTATGATAATCATAATTCGCTGGAAATATAAGTGAAGCGATTTACTTGAAAGAAAGGTGGAACAATATGCTTGCAAGGGATATGGATGTAACCAATTCACTAAAAGAATCAACCAATCAATAGAATCAATTTGGGGTATAACCATTAGGTATTCGCAATTTCGGGAAATTAACAGAACAATTATAGCAAGAGTAATTTAAATAAGCGTATGAATCAGACTTTTATAATCATAACTCATTTGAAAAGTAATTGAAGCAATTTACTTGCCTTAAATAGCAAATCACAGAATCCGAAGCGTCTTTACGTCCTCAGCTTTAGCCTTCCCTTTATCCACGGAATCTACACACAATATAACACTATTTCAGAATCCTGTATAATACTCGCTAATCAATATAAATATTCCACTTAGTCTACCCCTGCGAATAGTTCCCTAATTTATGTTTATTTATCGTATAATATCAATACATAAACTGCAGACGAAAGTATTTAGTCACATAGCCACATAAGCACATACCATATAGATTTTAAAATATGAAGCCCGACTCACAACTCGTATAAATTATATAATTATACATACTCGTATCCAAGAAATGATTTTAATATATTTTAGAAAAATTTTGACGGCATCCCCTTTATACAGGGGACTGCCAGTCGGGATACAGCCGACACAACCAACACAAATTCTCAATTACTAATCAAATCCATAATTAGCATTCAATCCCAATTCACATTCCAATTCACTGAAATCCCAATTCATTATAGTTTAGATAATTAATACCAATTCGACAATAAATTACAATTTATTACGTAAATATTAAATATTAAATATTAAATATATTTTGGCTCAGAAAATAATCATCATCGCCAATGTTACACCCCCGACTCAAATTAAATCACCGTCGAGGGGGCAAAATCCCGAGGGTGCCCAAAATTAGGGTTTCCATCTCGGAACTCTACTCTTACTGTTTTTATACAAATATTTTACGATTTTGTAAATAACTCGAATAATCCTTACGAATGAAATCATGTAATTATCTCATAAAATCAGGAAATTCAGTAAACATCACGGAATTAAACAGAACGGAATTAAACAGAAGCACAAGACTGCCTTGCCACAAAATCGAAATCAAGAATTCTTTTCGAACATCACTGCATAACTAGAAGTATACACACACGGCAAGAATCGAAGCAACATAACCACGACCCATCTCAATTAGCACTGAAATGGCACAATTAAGCTCGGAATTTACTCAACCCGGAAGGAATAAGAGATTTGGACACACCAACACACACAGAGAAACACATACTCACTCACACAGTACACACACACCCCTTGTTTACACACGCACGCACGCACCACGGACACACACACACTACCTCTGTAAAACACACCCTTTTACCAGCACACACACTCGGCACAACTTCGCCACTCACGGCCACACAACACCGATGCAACGCAGCGCCCAGAGGGAGGAACACAGGGAAAGGAGAGGGTTTATGCCCGAGAGAGACAGATGAGAGGAACGAGAGAGATTTAAAGAGAGGTAGAGAGATTTTAAAGCAATGAATCGAGAAGGCTCGAGAGATTTTGAGATATACAGAGAACCGGCTAAAAAAAAACAGAGCTCGTGGAACTGAATTTGGGGGCTAGGGATTTTGGGATTTAAGGGAAATGGGGAGTAAATAGAATTTAAGTTTTTAGGATTTTACTTTATTAAAATAAAAAAATAAATCTTAAAATCACAATCAAATACAAAAATGGATGGGATTTTGAATTTTAAAATTTTAAAATGAAGAATGTAAAATTACGATCACTCCCATATTTTTAAAATATTTTTAGGATCAAAAACGAATTAAATACGGATTTTACAAGATTAAATCCTTAAATTGGAAAATAATTTGTAAAATCATTTTAAAATCCTTGAAACCCAGAAATAATTCACCAAATATTTTTAAAAGTCATGTAAACTAATAAAATCAATAATGAAAAAGATTTCAGGATTTCTGCTAATCCCGAGAATTTTATAAAATTCAAAGAAGGTAATTATAACACAAATAAATAGGAAATAAATCCCAAAAATATAATTAAAACAGTCGGGCTTACATAACACTTATAAAATATCAATCTGACCTCCAAATATTATTCAACAGACACATCACCTCCACAACAAATATATATGCCACATAATTCACATTTAATATAAAATAGATAACTTTTAGTAATTAAATATTCTGAAATTTCTAAGGCGTTATAACCTTCCCCCCTTAAAAGGATTCTGTCCCCAGAATCACACCTAAGAGAATAATTGAGGATACTTCTCCAGCATATCGCTTTCCAACTCCCAAGTTGATTCTTCCACCTTGGGGTTTCTCCACAGAACTCTCACTATAGGAATTGTTTTATTCCTCAGAACCTTTTCTTTTCGATCTAGTATCTTGATAGGTTGCTCCACATAAGATAAATCTGGCTGAATCTCTATCGGCTCATATTCAATGACATGTTTAGAATCCAGATGGTACTTCTTAAGCATGGATACATGGAATACGTTATGGATATGTTGCATATGGGGCGGTAAAGCTAACTCGTAGGCGACTTTTCCGACTTTCTTCAATACCTCGAAAGGCCCCACAAATCTTGGACTTAATTTTCCTTTCTTGCCAAATCTTACTAACCCTTTCCATGGAGATACTTTCAACAGTACCTGTTCTCCTTCTTCGAACTCCATATTCTTTCTGGCCAAATCAGCATACTTCTTCTGTCGGTTCTGAGCTGTCACTAACCGTTTCTGAATAAGTTGAACTATTTCCTTGGTTTGCTGTACTAACTCAGGTCCGAGTATCTTTCGCTCGCCAACTTCTTCCCAGTATACTGGAGATCGACACTTTCGTCCATATAACGCTTCATATGGTGGCATACCGATACTAGCATGAAAGCTATTATTGTATGAAAATTCCACTAACGGCAAGTGTTCATCCCAACTTCCTGCAAAATCCAATGCACAAACTCGGAGCATATCTTCAATTGTTTGAATCGTTCTTTCACTCTGACCATCAGTTTGAGGATGGTAAGCAGTACTCATTTTTAATTCGGTGCCCAAACATTCTTGAAAACTTCTCCAGAATCTCGAATTAAATCTTGGATCTCGATCTGAGACTATTGATACTGGAACTCCATGTCGCACCACAATTTCTTTTATGTATAGATGAACTAATTTGTCTAATGAAAACCTCTCATTTATCGGAAGAAAGTGTGCAGATTTTGTTAATCGATCAACAATTACCCAGATAGCATCATGATT
The DNA here is from genome assembly GCA_036435485.1 of Saposhnikovia divaricata. NCBI lineage: Eukaryota > Viridiplantae > Streptophyta > Magnoliopsida > Apiales > Apiaceae > Saposhnikovia > Saposhnikovia divaricata. The sequence continues at coordinate 128,099,034 of CM071596.1, read as the reverse complement.
AGCTCTCGTCCTTGGCAATCCAACCACAAAGTCCATTGCAATATGTTCCCATTTCCATTCGGGAATCTCTAATGGTTGTAGCATCCCACTTGGCCTTTGATGTTCTGCTTTTACTTTCTGACAGGTCAAACACTTACTTACCCATTCAGCAATATCTCTCTTCATATCCGGCCACCAGAAATTTCTTTTCAAGTCTCGATACATTTTCGTACTCCCTGGATGAATCGAATATTTCGAGCTGTGGGCTTCCTGTAGGATCTCATTCTTCAACTCTGTCACATTGGGTATCCAAATACGTGAAGAAAATCTTAATATCCCCTTGTCATCTACCTGTGTGCATATTTCCTCACCAGTTAACTTGTTCATATCTCCGCTCATGACTTCCTCCTGGCATCTGCGAATCTTTTCTAATAATTCTGGCTGAAACGTCATAGTGTGCACCGTATCTGTACTACTTGCAGGCATACACACCTCTATCTCCAATCTTTCAAACTCTTTGTATAATTCCTCAGGCATTGTCAACATACTGATTTTCTCCTTCCTACTTAAAGCGTCCGCCACCACGTTCGCCTTCCCAGGATGATAGTTGATAGTACAATCATAATCCTTGAGTAATTCCAACCATCTTCTCTGTCTCATATTTAACTCCTTCTGGGTGAAAATATATTTTAAACTCTTGTGGTCCGTGTAAATTTCACACTTTTCCCCATACAGATAATGTCTCCAAATCTTCAAGGCGAAAACAATCGCGGCTAATTCTAAGTCATGAGTAGGATATTTCTGTTCGTGAGGTTTCAATTGTCTCGAAGCGTAAGCAATTACCTTTCCGTGCTGCATTAGTACACATCCCAAACCTTTGTGAGATGCATCACTGTAGATCACAAAATTTCCCTTTTCATCTGGCAGTGTCAATACAGGTGCAGTCACCAATCTCTTCTTCAATTCCTGGAAACTTTCTTCACACTTCTCATTCCACACAAACTTTTCATTCTTCCTTGTCAACTTTGTTAGTGGGGTGGCTATTTTCGCAAAGTCTTGAACGAATCTTCGATAGTATCCCGCCAATCCTAAGAAACTTCGAACCTCTGTGGGTGTTTTAGGTCGATCCCAATTCATCACGGCTTCAATTTTAGCAGGATCCACCTTAATCCCTTCACTGCTGATGACATGCCCTAAAAACTGCACTTCTTTCAACCAAAACTCACATTTAGAAAATTTCGCATATAATTTCTCTTTCCTCAACGTTTCTAAGGCTATTCTCAAATGCCCTGCATGCTCTTCTTCGGTCTTCGAGTATATCAGAATATCATCTATAAACACAATCACAAACTTATCCAAATACTTCTTGAAGACTCTATTCATTAGGTCCATGAACGCTGCTGGTGCATTGGTTAGCCCAAAGGCCATCACCAAGAACTCGTAGTGCCCGTACCTAGTCCGAAACGCTGTTTTTGGAACGTCTTCCGGTCTAATCTTTAATTGAAAATATCCTGACCGCAAATCAATCTTCGAGAAACAAGTTGCTCCTTTCAGTTGATCAAATAAATCGTCAATTCTTGGCAAAGGGTATTTATTCTTAATGGTCAACTTATTCAATTCCCGATAATCGATACACAGTCTCATACTTCCATCCTTCTTCTTTACAAATAATACCGGAGCTCCCCACGGCGATACACTAGGTCTAATAATACCTTTCTCCAGAAGATCTTGCAATTGAACTGCCAATTCCTTCATCTCTACAGGTGCCATTCGATAAGGAGCCTTTGACACGGGTTCAGTTCCTGGGGCTAAATCAATGGTAAATTCTATTTCTCTATCCGGAGGTAAACCGGGAAGTTCATCCGGAAAAACATCAAGAAATTCATTTACCACTGGAATTTCCTCTATTTTAGGCACCTCTTGATTAGTATCCATGACATAAGCCATATAACCTTCGCATCCTTGCCTCAACAACCTCTTTGTTTGAATGATCGACAAAAATCTCCTAGTCTGCCTCTGACCCCTAAAGGTAACTTCTACATTATCAGAGGGTTTAAGGATCACCTTCTTATTCTTACAATCAATTTGGGCATTATTCTCTGTTAACCAATCCATTCCTAAGATAACATCGAATTCACCTAACTGAAATGGTATCAAATTAGCGTAGAAACAATGCCCTGAAATATCAATCTTGCAACGAGGACACACTTGCGTAACCGGAATTCGTTCTGAATTAGCTATTTCTATAACTATAGCTTCACGTAACATGCATACTTCACAATTTAACTTTTGAACAAATTCTTTGGATATAAAGGATTTCGTAGCCCCGGAATCAATTAACACTTTAGCTTTGACAGAATTTACAGGGAGCGTACCTGCTACCACATCCGAATTCTTAATGGCTTCGTTCAGAGTCATGTTGAAAGTCCTTGCCACTGGTCTGATACTTGATGTTGGGGGTGCTGCTTCAATTGCTTGCAGTATTGGATTAGCCAGAACTGGAGGCTTTACTACAGGTACTTTACAGTCTTTCATTATGTGTCCTGGCTTTCCACAACGGTGACACACAATTCCTGCCTTGCATTCCCGAGCATAATGACCCTTTTGATTACATTTGAAACACGTTACCTCCAGCTTTGTACACACTCCAGGATGCCTTTTCCCACAAGTTTTGCATTCTGCCAAGGGTGGCCTGACCAATTTCTGTTGACTCGCATCTTGAATTCTATTTCCTTGGCCCCCATTCCCTGATCCCGGCTTCTTAGGGTTTCCATACTTTCCTGGCTGGAATCCTAGCTTTTTACTTGGCACATTTTGAGAACTGCCTTGCTCTTGTCGTTCCCCCATTGACCCAGCCTTCCTTTTCTTTCCTTCTTTTTCCTTGAAGTATAATTCGCTTTCCCCTTCAGCTATCATGGCTTTTTGCACCACTGCTGCATAAGTCTCCAACTCCAAAACTGCTAGTTTAGTACGAATCCACGGTTTCAATCCTTGTTGAAACCTCTTAGCCTTCTTCCTCTCCGTATCCACATAGGCCGGAGCAAACCTAGCTAGTTCCGTAAACTTGGTTTCATATTCTGTCACCGACATTTTCCCTTGTTTCAGCTCCAAAAACTTCATCTCCATCTGGTCTTTCATATAGTCGGGGAAATACTTTTCCAAAAATAGCTCTGTGAACCTCTCCCAAGGAATCACCTCAGTAGCTTCCAACATCTTCACTGACTCCCACCAGTAAGTAGCTTCATTCTTCAAGAAATAGCTTACATATTCAGTTTGTTTGTCTGCTGGAACCCCCACCAGTGCAATGGCTTTTTCCATCTCTTTTAACCAAGACCTCGCCTCCACCGGGTCCGCTGTCCCTTTAAACTCAGGAGGTTTTACTGCCTGGAAAGACTTAAAAGTAACCACCGGAGGAACAGGTGGCTGCTGCTGCTGCTGCTGTTGTTGTTGTTGCTGTTGTTGCTGTTGTTGCTGTTGTTGCTGTTGTTGCTGTTGTGCCAACAACTGCTGCTGTAATTGCTGCTGTTGCTGTGCCAGAGTAGCAGTCTGTTGAACAAGAGTTTGTAATATCTGTGCTAAGGCAGGGTCCATCTGACCAACAGGGGGTGGATTAGCTTGCTCACCCTGTTCGGGGGTTCGGGTATTTTGTTTCTTCTTTTTGGGTGGCATATTTCTGAAATCAATGAACAATTATATTAGATTCAGGTTCAGAAAATAATATCTCAACATGCTCCAACTTAAACAAACAATGCATATATTACTGAAAAGGAATTTGAGGTCTCCAACCAATATTCCGGTCAACAATTGATTCACAAGGTGCAATAAGATATCAATCCAAGGTTACACAAGGTATTCACAAACGTTCAATAGGTACAATAAAGAAACAATAGTCATAATGCTAAGGTCAAACATAGTATCGAAAGTAAAAACAATGCTAGAAGGAAATGGTGCTGAAAGTAAATATGAAACGAGCAGTAAATAAGATGCTTAAGTAAATGACAGTATAAGGAAATTTAACACAGTTCTGCAAAAGTGATAATGATATATATAGATAGATCAGATACAAGCGTAAGAACAACGCTTCGATAAGGGTACAACATAATACTAAAAGAGAAGACTGCTAACATCTAGTCACAGTACAACAGATATATACAACAAAACTGGTCGCACTGCGAATCCTGACGTACTACTACTGCCATAACATGCCGCTAAATACCACATCATCATACTATCCTAATCATCACTGGTCATCATCGTCATCCGACTCTCCCCGCCAGGCTGATCCCAAAATGCTCTCCAGCTCTGCCGTCACCAGACCTAAGGTCACCTGCTGTGTCACAAATGCTGGCTCATCTCGGGATCTCATCCGTCCCCGCCTAATGACAACACGTCTAAGAGCTCGTACTCGCCTCCGGACATCCTCCAGCTCGGCCGCCACTCTATCTCTATCTCTAGCCCGCTCCTCCTCCCCAGCCCTCATAGCCCTCCACTCTGCCATCTGTCCCAAGAGATAGTCCCTCTCGCGGGCCACTCGCTCGTACACATGGTATGGTACAGGCTGAGGAGTATACTGGTATGCTGGCCCATTCACTGAGCCCTGCGATCCCACGAATGGCTGCATCACCCCTGGGGAAATCTGCTGCGGAACAGAAGCCCCTCCTTCCGGATCCTCGTCCGGGTCTGAATCGGAACCAGAAGCAGGTGCCTGAAGTATACATATATATATATATATAATTAGACTTCCTATCTCTCACGACACCATCCAAACCTTTCTTATAACTCTACCCCGACTCCCCACCTAATTGTTTCAGTGACTGTGACCTGTGGCTCTGATACCAACTTGTAACACCCTCACTAGCCAACAATAATATTATAAACTCTTATATTCAATTAAACATTAATATAGGGGAAATCTTAGAAATTTCGGCATGATGTAATCATAAATCGGACTAATCACCTGTTCAAACAATTAAGTAGAACTAAAAACAGTCCACAAGCACCAGTCATACTAATCCATAAGAAAATAAAACCATTACAACCCAGACCGCACACAGGTCACTGTATGAAACAACTATCAATAGCTATTACAACCCAGAACTGAATCAAATAATATACAACCCATTAAATAAGATAATCTGCCTACTAATACATCATAATATAAACAAAGGTATATGTCACTACCCAACCAACCGCCTCGACCCTCTGACTGCCTCGGTGACTACCCCAACCCGACGGGCCACTTCTTCTAGACATCTCCTGGCTTAGCTGAGGAAACAGAATTAGCAAGCAAATGAGCCAAATGCTCAGCAAGTATATATAAATGAAATTAAAACATCAACAACTGATATGTCTGCAAGATTGTATAGAATCAGCAATCAACAATATATATAAGCTCATCTGAAAATTTAACATTTGTCTGAATCACAAACTAGAAGAGGATTGGACTATCATGCATTTTTATAATAAAAACAATTATAAGGTTAGGCTGCTGATCAGTCACGCACTAACCCCGGACAAACGCACACAGCAATGTCCTTTAATGGATCCACGGCACACATTGGCCTTAATCATTTCTGACCACGAATCTGGTCCGACCCTTACGGTCCACATTTTAAAAAAAACTAACAGCCCAATCCTAACTAACCATTAGGTGTCGGAACAATCGACTACCTCAACTGCCAAACACCCTGGACACTTTCGTTCCAGGTTAACATCTCAATTTCACCAAATAAAACAAGGTTGGGTAATCTCTGAATTAAATATCAACAAGTTCGATATGGCAAAAAGGGTATTGATTTAAGTCAGGTCACAAAAAGGATTAACAAAAACGATATAGTCAACCTGGGGTATAACAATTGAATATTCATAATTAATGGAAATTATCAGAGCAAGTATATCAAGGATAAATCAATTACATAAGAATCAAGTTATGATAATCATAATTCGCTGGAAATATAAGTGAAGCGATTTACTTGAAAGAAAGGTGGAACAATATGCTTGCAAGGGATATGGATGTAACCAATTCACTAAAAGAATCAACCAATCAATAGAATCAATTTGGGGTATAACCATTAGGTATTCGCAATTTCGGGAAATTAACAGAACAATTATAGCAAGAGTAATTTAAATAAGCGTATGAATCAGACTTTTATAATCATAACTCATTTGAAAAGTAATTGAAGCAATTTACTTGCCTTAAATAGCAAATCACAGAATCCGAAGCGTCTTTACGTCCTCAGCTTTAGCCTTCCCTTTATCCACGGAATCTACACACAATATAACACTATTTCAGAATCCTGTATAATACTCGCTAATCAATATAAATATTCCACTTAGTCTACCCCTGCGAATAGTTCCCTAATTTATGTTTATTTATCGTATAATATCAATACATAAACTGCAGACGAAAGTATTTAGTCACATAGCCACATAAGCACATACCATATAGATTTTAAAATATGAAGCCCGACTCACAACTCGTATAAATTATATAATTATACATACTCGTATCCAAGAAATGATTTTAATATATTTTAGAAAAATTTTGACGGCATCCCCTTTATACAGGGGACTGCCAGTCGGGATACAGCCGACACAACCAACACAAATTCTCAATTACTAATCAAATCCATAATTAGCATTCAATCCCAATTCACATTCCAATTCACTGAAATCCCAATTCATTATAGTTTAGATAATTAATACCAATTCGACAATAAATTACAATTTATTACGTAAATATTAAATATTAAATATTAAATATATTTTGGCTCAGAAAATAATCATCATCGCCAATGTTACACCCCCGACTCAAATTAAATCACCGTCGAGGGGGCAAAATCCCGAGGGTGCCCAAAATTAGGGTTTCCATCTCGGAACTCTACTCTTACTGTTTTTATACAAATATTTTACGATTTTGTAAATAACTCGAATAATCCTTACGAATGAAATCATGTAATTATCTCATAAAATCAGGAAATTCAGTAAACATCACGGAATTAAACAGAACGGAATTAAACAGAAGCACAAGACTGCCTTGCCACAAAATCGAAATCAAGAATTCTTTTCGAACATCACTGCATAACTAGAAGTATACACACACGGCAAGAATCGAAGCAACATAACCACGACCCATCTCAATTAGCACTGAAATGGCACAATTAAGCTCGGAATTTACTCAACCCGGAAGGAATAAGAGATTTGGACACACCAACACACACAGAGAAACACATACTCACTCACACAGTACACACACACCCCTTGTTTACACACGCACGCACGCACCACGGACACACACACACTACCTCTGTAAAACACACCCTTTTACCAGCACACACACTCGGCACAACTTCGCCACTCACGGCCACACAACACCGATGCAACGCAGCGCCCAGAGGGAGGAACACAGGGAAAGGAGAGGGTTTATGCCCGAGAGAGACAGATGAGAGGAACGAGAGAGATTTAAAGAGAGGTAGAGAGATTTTAAAGCAATGAATCGAGAAGGCTCGAGAGATTTTGAGATATACAGAGAACCGGCTAAAAAAAAACAGAGCTCGTGGAACTGAATTTGGGGGCTAGGGATTTTGGGATTTAAGGGAAATGGGGAGTAAATAGAATTTAAGTTTTTAGGATTTTACTTTATTAAAATAAAAAAATAAATCTTAAAATCACAATCAAATACAAAAATGGATGGGATTTTGAATTTTAAAATTTTAAAATGAAGAATGTAAAATTACGATCACTCCCATATTTTTAAAATATTTTTAGGATCAAAAACGAATTAAATACGGATTTTACAAGATTAAATCCTTAAATTGGAAAATAATTTGTAAAATCATTTTAAAATCCTTGAAACCCAGAAATAATTCACCAAATATTTTTAAAAGTCATGTAAACTAATAAAATCAATAATGAAAAAGATTTCAGGATTTCTGCTAATCCCGAGAATTTTATAAAATTCAAAGAAGGTAATTATAACACAAATAAATAGGAAATAAATCCCAAAAATATAATTAAAACAGTCGGGCTTACATAACACTTATAAAATATCAATCTGACCTCCAAATATTATTCAACAGACACATCACCTCCACAACAAATATATATGCCACATAATTCACATTTAATATAAAATAGATAACTTTTAGTAATTAAATATTCTGAAATTTCTAAGGCGTTATAGATTGTATTTAATACTAAGCTGCGTGAGCTTCATGCTTTTAATCGCTGCTCTTGTGCTCGTGGCTAAATCTGCCTTCACAAGGTGCTTACGTACTTTGATGAATGTCAAAGATCAAGCCAAAAACGTAATTCTAGGTTGAGGGGTCCGACCCTTTATATAGGCTTGAGAAGCCTTGGAATTAGGGTAGGGCTAGGTGACTTAGTGGGCAAGTCAGCCTTGAGGAAGGTTCTAGACTCCTTCCTTGTAGGAGTCTGTTTCCTTGTATGACTACGTGCCTTGGAGGCTACTCCTTGGAGAGATAATATCCTTATTTGACTTGTACTTCCCAAGCTGTTAATTAACCCTCAATATTAGTTACAAAATTAATATCTAATTAGGGTTTTTGGGTCATCTGGTGGGCCCCACGCTTGGACCATACTGGGTCTAATTAATGCCACATTTAATTTGTCTTTAGTGCTTACTTTTAACCCATATCATTTGCCCCCCAACTTCTAGGAAAACTGATCAGGTTTTCCTTGAAGTTTTAATGGTCTTTTCCGGGACTTGGGTCAGGGTTTACAATTGTGCACTAGTGTTTCACGAGTATCATTTTAATGTAAAGTGTGGAGCGACCTACACATTTACGACGATTTACCTTATTGGAGGCTAAACAATTATTTTCAAGTAACTTCTGTTACTGAATTTTTGCCCATTCAATATGAAGGAATCATCCATAGTACTTCCCGTATCGTATATATATTTTTTTGAGTTGTATAATACCCACAGGTATTTTCCTTATCAAAATTCCATGTCCACGAAGATTTGATGTCCAAAAATCAATTTTTCAAAACAAATTTCGACCAGAACTGAACTTTTTTGACCAGGATTTTGACCAGAATTCTGGTCAAAAAAAGGGCCTCAGAAAATCTTGATCGAAGGGATTTTCAACTAGAATTCCTGGTCATTTCGACTAGGATCTTGGTCGAAATAAGCATAAAAAACTCTGCTGGTCGAAGAGATTTTCGATTAGGATTCTTGGTCGTTTCGACCAAGATTTTAGTCGAAGTATGCATTCAGTTGTTCTCTGCTCGAAGACTTTTTCGACCAAGATTCCTGGTCATTTCGACCAGAATTCTGGTTGAATTAAGTGTCAAAATATATCTTGGTCGACAGCCTTTTCGACCAGGATTCCTAGTCATTTCGACCAGGATTCTGGTCGAATTAAGCATCTAAATATATTTTTGATCGAAGGCTTTTTCGACCAGGATTCTAGGTCATTTCGATCAGGATCCTGACCAAATTAAGCGTCAAAATTTCTTCTTGTCGAACACATTTTCGATCAGGATTCTTGGTCATTTCGACCAGAATCTTGATTGAAATAAGGTCCTCAGAATTTTTGGGCTTTTCTTGACGGGCCTTTCTACTTTTGTGCCTTCGAGGTTTTACATGTTTTTCATGGAGTGTGTATTTTTATAAAAATACCTTCTTTCTTTGTGGATGGGCTTGACCTTATAGCTATAATGGGCCTGTCCAGGCTATTCTCAGTTCAAATTCCAAATTTTTCGTTAGGGTTCAGGATTTTTTATAAACATCAGAAATATCTTTGATATTTCTTCAAAATATCTTTGATATTTCTTCAAAATATCTTTGATATTTTTTCAAGATATTTTTCTAAGAACGTTCCAGAATTGGGCCTTAATTTAGGCCGGTTTCGTGGGCCTTTAGTAGGTCAATTTTGAAATTCTGACCGGTCACTGTAGGTTTTCTAACCGTTTGAAAGTATTCCAACCGGTTGTTCATTCCTATATAAGAGTGAGAGTTGAGAATTCATTTCTCACTTCACATTTTCACCTCTGAGCTCTCAACTTTTAGCTAAGAAGCCTCTCTAAAATTCCGTTTGGAGTTTTTCTTGGCTAATTCCGGCCTTCTTCTCTGGTCATCTTCTCCGTTTTAAATCGAGAATCTCAAGCTGTCATCAATGGCGGACAAAGCTCAAGCCCGCTTTATGAAAATGAACTCAGCCTCTTCCAAAGGTACCATCCAAATTTGTTCTCCTTACACAACTCTTTTAGATATGTTAAATGAACGAGCAGACGACTATCCCTCCTTAGCCGAGTTAGATGCATATGATTGTTGTAATACATATCACGATACTATCGAAATTATAAGATATAACAAATTATATAAAATTAGAAAACATTATAAACTCGTCCCAGCTGGGCCAGGTGACAGGCCTTGTCATTGGAGGCCCAATGCTTTGTGTATCTATAGGGAGTGTTTAATAGCGGGCCACCGTTTCCCTTTTCATGAGTTCATCCCCCGCCTTTTAGCTGACATTCAGTGCAGCCCTTGTCAACTACCCCCAAATGCATGGAGAATAATCCTATGTTTTATGGTTTTGTGCCTAAGGCAAAACCTTCCTTTATTTGTTGCCCTTTTTCGTAAAATTTTCCAAATTTACAACAACCCTGCTTTATATTCTGGATGGGTATATATCAAACTTCGTCCCAAAGTCCCCCTATCTTTAATGGTAAATCAGTACCAGACAACAACCCTGGCTGGAAGAAAGAGTTTGCTTATCTTGAGTGGGAGGGTGATGACTGGGGTACCCTCTTTAGAAAAACCTTTTCGAAGGTTTCAGATGGGAATGCTAAGGGGATCACCAATAGTACCGAGGATCAAGCTGCTTTTGACACCTTAACCAAAGGCGATGGTATGTCTATAACCTGCTAAAACCTCATAAATGAAGAATCTCTGAAGGCAGTAGGCCTCTCACAAGTTTCTGAACGGGGTAACTTTCCTTCCTACCTTTATTTTTTTCTATTTTCATGCTTGACTTATTCAATTGTGTTTCCATTTATGTCATTTCAGTTGTAAAGATGCTTGTGGAAGCTTCCCCTAATCCTGATAACGAAACTTCCAGGATGGCCCGGGCAAAGAGGAATGCCGATCCTTGAGAGAAAGGAACTGAGCCCGGGTTCTTACATGCTCATAAGGTCCAAAAAGTGGACCTTAGATTTGGTGATATAGCCGACTTGGCGGGGAGCTCTCAAGTAAACGTCCAATCTGCTGTTTTTAGGCCCTCCTGGGGCTTCAGAAAGCGGGACTCTGTAGTGGGATCGACCAAGCATGCCATGGATTGGTCATTGAATTCTATCACCCCTCCAGACTACAAAGATTTAGTCATGAACGGAGGTATTGAGGAGTCAGAAGCACTCGGCTCTCAAGCTCTAGTTGTTGTAAGTCTCAAACTTTATTTTTCCAAAACTTTCATATTCTTTGTTTTATTCTTGTGTTACCACTCTATTTTTTTTTACAGGCTAACGTCCATTTCCAGAGGTTACTCCACCAAGCCAAGGCTTGGAAGGAAAAGGCCAAGGGATTTGAGACTGAGTCCCAGAAGAGGAGTCTGCACATCCATCAGCTAGAGGAGCAACTGAAAAAGAAGGAGGAGGAGTTGGTTGGTGCTCAGGCAGAGCTGGTGGCATTGAAGGACGACAAGGAAAAGCTGATTGATGACTACTTGGATTTAGATGAGTACAAGTGTCTTATGGATCAGCATGATGAGATGCTTTTTCCTAGCCAGTTTACTGAGGGGTGCAACAAGGCTCTTGAGGCTGTTCTGAGGAGCCATCCTGGCTTATTCCAGCTTTCGGACTTTGTGAGCCCTCATCTTCCTACCACATTATTAGTTAATGAGCCAGGTTCCAGTGAAGAGCTATTCGGGGAGGATGATGCTCTGGTCAAGGAGCATGCTACTACTTCAGTATTGGATCCTAAACTTCCGCTGGTTCGGTCCAGTCCTGTTAATTCTGCTGCGGATGGATCCACTACAGCCACCAGCTCCGAGGATGGTTCTCATGCTAAGGAGGTCCCTAACGCCTCTTAAGCTTTATTTATTTATCTTTAGCTTATCAGAACTCTTGGTTTTTGCAATTTAACTCAATAGCCTTCGGGTTTTTATTTATGTAACCTTTTAACTTAACTGTTTATGTAGTTACTTTCTGTTGTGTTCATTTTCTCGCCTTTGCTTATAGTTTGTTAAGCTTTAGAATTTTTCGGGTACTTGGCCCCTTGGCTGGTACTAAACTCATAAGCTGGTTCAACATTTGTCTTTCGTGTTTATATTAACAAAAGAAGTGACTCAGAAGAAAAGCCAAACAAACTTTTTTAAGTAGTCGAAAAATGTTGATAAAATGGGTTCAACCCTTACATAGATAATATGTCTCCTACTCGGGGCATTAGGCCCTGAAATGGTTTCATTGAACCTTTATTTATACTTCTCCTATTAAATAGATAAAAAGCTAAGTCCTTACGTGGATAGCTTAAACATAATAAATCTTCAGGTTAAAAGCATGCCAGGTACGTGTCACCTCGTTCCCTTCCAATGTCTCTAACTTGTAGGATCCTCGTCCCAGTGTCTTCTTGACTCGATAAGGCCCTTCCCAATTGGGGGCTAGCTTTCCCTTCTGACCAACTCTAGAGGCCTCTATTTTCCTTAGAACCAAGTCGCCTTGTCGAAAGAATCTCTCTTTAACCCTTTGGTTGTAATGGAAAGATGCTCTCTTCTGATTTTCTGCATTCCTGGCATTTTCTTCATCCCTAATCTCATCAATCAGATCAAGGGCTAGTCTCATGCCTTCTTCATTAGTCTCCGGTTCATATGCCTCAACTCGGGGTGATCCATGCATAATTTCGAGGGGCACAACTGCCTCGGTTCCATAAGCCAACAGAAACGGGGTTGCTTCAGTTGTCACTTTACAAGTCATGCAGTATGCCCAAAGTATAGGTAGCAACTCATCCACCCAAGTGTTCCTTGAACTTTCGACCCTCTTCTTCAGTCCATCAAGGATAATCCTGTTGGCTACCTCTGCCTGACTATTAGCTTATGGATGAGCCACTGAAGTAAAACGAAGATCAATTGCGTTCTCTTCACAATACTTTCTAAACTCTTCATTATTGAACTGTGTTCCATTATCCGTCACAAGTATCTGTGGGATTCCATATCTGCAAATTACGTTCTCCCAAAAGAACTGGGCAACTTGTTTGGTGGTTATCTTGGCTATTAGCCTCAATCCACTTGGTGAAGTAGTTAATGGCCACTATCAAGAACTTCCTCTGTGCTAAGGCTACAGGGAAAGGGCCAAGTATATCCATTCCCCACATTGCAAACGGGATAGGAGAATTAACTGATATCAACATCTCAGGAGGCTACCTTACAATTGCGGCATGCTTCTGGCATCTATTGCACCTCTTAACATAGTTCTGTGCATCGGTCAACATTTCCGGCCAATAGAATCCAAAACGAGTTATCTTGTGAGCTAAGGCTCTGCCCCCCAAGTGCTGTCCATAGATTCCTTCATGAACTTCCTCCAAAGCTTTGCTTGCCTCTTGGGGCCTCAAACACTTCACATATGGGATGACAAAAGACCTCTTGTAAAGGATGCCTTCAATCAAGGTATACCTCAATGCTCTCACTGACAGCTTCCGTGCCTCCAAGGTATTGCTAGGAAGCCATCTAATTTCCAGATGGGCTTTGATAGTATCCATCCAACATCTACCTACATCTATCGGAGCCACCAACTTTGAGTTGACGGTTGGGGCTTTTAAGACCTGAAAGTAAACACTTCCTGAATAATTCTCTATCTCAGAAGAAGCGAACTTAGATAGAGCATCAGCCTTAACGTTCTCTTCTCTCGGAATGTGCTCAACATAGCACTCCTCAAACTGGGTCATAACAGCTTTCACGACTCTCAGATATTTTGCCATAGTTTCATCCTTAGCTTCAAACTCACCATTCACTTGCGATACCACTAGTCTTGAATCCCCACAAACTTTGAGATTCTTGACCCTCATTATTCTCACCAAGCCTAACCCAGCTATCAAGGCTTCATACTTAGCCTCATTGTTAGTTGTTGGAAAGTCCAACTTCAGAGCATACGCGACTGTGAAACCATCGGGGCTTTGTAAGACTAAACCTGCACCACTAGATTTTGTTTTTGATGATCCATCAAAATAGAGCACCCAATACTCCTTCAGGTCAGGTACAAGTTCCTCATCCTTATCCTCTTTCCCAGGGGTAGTTACCATCTCCTGCCCCCCCCCCCCCGACTTCTTGGTTGTTAATGGTGCATTCAACCACGAAGTCAGCCAATTCCTGAGCCTTAATGGCTGTTCGTGGTTTATATGTGATGTCAAATTCTCCAAGTTCAATTGCCCACTTGATTAGCCTTCCACTAGCCTTTGGCCTATGTGTAACACCCCCAGATCCGGGGTCCGGGATCCGGTGGTTACGGTTTCCAATTCTGTCCACAACAATTGAACTTTCCTTAACATAAAATAAATTACGTCTCTATAACCCAACACAACAATATAAAACACACCCGTTATAGTCCCAGAGATGAAATCAGAGTAACACTCAAATTTTTTTATTAATCACATTATGATTTCTTACAATCCAAAAGAATTTCAATATAAATACATACTCTTTGCCATCCATTTACATAAGTCATACTAGACCATATTCTTGGTACTGAAAGAATAAATATACCCTACCAATAGCTTCTTCTTCAGCTCTGGTAGTCTCATCGTCCTCGCCCGCGTCGAGTGCGCCTTGTGCGAGTCATCTGGTCTAGCTGTTGTTGTGATATAATAATAAAGCAAGGGTGAGCAATAGCCCACCAACAATAATATATAACTGAACGATAATGTATAACCGTTCAAAAGTATCTTTCAAACCATATGCCATGCATTTACGGAAATGATGCCAGTATAATATGAACGATGAAGTTACAAGGTAACTTAAAGTATTTGTTTGTAGAAATATCTGCTACATCAAAGTAAGCGAGATATTCTTATTGTTATTAAGAAGAGGAACTTGCAAGAAAAGGTTGCAATTCCAGTTATGACCCTTTTTCCAACTCTGCCAACAGTAATCATGTTGCAGGAAATAAATAAATTTGGATGATGAACCAATGATGGAGTATTCACCGCGCCCGCTGTTCCAATCTTGATGATCAGTCGAGATCGTACAGCTCAATTTAGATTTACTACCGGTAGAAGGAAGAACTGACGGCTTTACTTGTATACCGCCTTACTAGCTCTCCCCGGCCAACGGTTGGGCCAAAGGGGATGGACCGGCGATACTCGGCCTCTTACACGACTCCTAGTTCAAATAGAATTCATGATTCTGAATGTAACATTCGTCTCCCTTTCCCCAAGTATAATACTTGTTGATAAGACTCCACAAAGTAGTCGTATCTAGTTGGAAAGGAAAATTTACCAATAACTCCCAAGCTATTACTTGGTAACGGATATCAACTTGTTCCAGTAATCTTACCCCTCGAAAGATGAGATGGTAAGCAACGACTTAATAAGTCAACAGCACCCGAGTTGCGGGTGAAGGGAATACTTTATGACTGGGAAGTCGACAAGATAAATAACATCTTCCAAGTAAGGTTCCCTTATTAATAGAGAGGTAGACTCAAAGAGGAATGATGTCTGAGAACCTTTCTTGATATAAGATTAATAATAATATGACTCCGAAATATTTTCTGTAATAATCGAAGAAGATAAACCTTATCAAGGTTATTCTAAGTATGGAATAAATATTCAGAGAATATTTATTGAATTAAAATATTTTACAGAATATTTAGGAATATGAAAGAATATCTTTAATCAGAGTATTTCTCAAAATAATCCCTGACGAAATATCAGGTGAATATTTATTGAATAAATAAATATTTAAATGAATATTCAAAACAATATTCATTAATTAATAAGACCTGAAAAGAATATTTAAGGTAATATTCATAATTAATTAGGAATTTAAATGAATATTCAAAAGTAATATTCATTTAATGAATAATATCCTAAATGAATATCAAGTAATATTCATTTAGTAATCCAAGCCTTAAGGAATATTCGAGATAATATTCGATAATTAAATCAAGCTTCAGATGAATATTAAAATAATATTCATCAAGTATTTAATATCTTAAATGAATATTCAAAAGTAATATTTATTTAATAAAATAATATTCTAAAAGAATATCCAAATAATATTCATTTAATAGTCTCATCTTTAGAAGAATATTCGAAATAATAGTCGATAATCAATTCGACTCTGAATGAATATTGAGAAATATTATTCGTTGAATAGTTACGTTCAAATAATTATTTGAAGTAAGGATCGTTAAAATAATTAGTCTCGAAAGAATATTCAAATAATATTCGTCGCCCAAATAATAGAAAATATTTACTTAAATATTTTCCTCCGAGGTAATCTCGATATATCAAGGAATATTGACTCCCGGTCTATTTTTGATTAATAAGATGTATACGCCCTTCTATGAGGGTCTTACAATACTCGGCTTATAACTGATATATAACTATCTAGCTTATAAGCCAACAATAACATTAAGGGAACAAGTATATCAATTCAACTTGAAAGTAGGCATGCATGCAATGGCATATGTATATCAGCAATCATATATATATATTTATTCAATCACAACAACAGCCTAAAAGAAGTGAATTGAAACTTGCCTGGTAGTCGAGTACGGTAAGGGGTAGTGGTAGCGGGTCCCGGTTCAGCTTGGTGATCTATAAATAGCCAAGGCATTCGGGATTAATCACTTAACATATTAAAAGTTAAGTTATACTTAATTCGAAACACGTTCTCGAGTTATCTCGTTATACCCCTTTTAGTGGATTACTTTTATCACTGATCCGACCCGACATTCGTTCGTTAATACGACATGTCATTGTACTTATACTTGGGACATACTTAAGTCATATGAGTTCTAAAGTCGATCGTTATGAACCAATACTATACTCCGAGTTTTATCGTCCGTTTTCTAAGTGTTTTACCGAAGTTATAAAAGAGTCATCTTTTAGAGGTTCGTTCGCGTTTAACCTCGACTCGAACATTTTTAATAAATCGAAAAATGATCCTCTTGACATACGGTTTTCTTTCACGCCTTCCTTTTTACCTCTAGTATTTATTTACCAAGATTCGCCATGACGTTACATAGTTTACGAGGGTTCAATTACAGTTACGAACTTTCGTTTATGGATTCGAACTACTTTTAGTAATTTGGTCATAAATCCTAAACCGTAAGTCCGTTTCACGTGATCTTTATATCAAAACGAAGCTTAGAACATTACCTATCCTATCATGGCAGATAAGGTCTCTGGAGAGTAGGGGTTCGACATGGAAAATGGTATACACAACATGGTATTGCAAAATCGGGCATTATAACGGCTGTAAATCGAATATCTACCAATTCCGAATCTTCCCATAACCATAGTATCCAACCCAAACAACATATACATGACTTATATACATGAACTGAGGCCAAGCAATGCCTTTCCGTTCATCTAGCTATTTACATCATTAATCCAAAATCCATACATAATCATGCTTATAATCTTAACATAACCATAACTAAGTTATAACTATCATAAACATGCTTAAATCTCAAACAAGGGTTAGGGTTTCAAGAGCTTTATACCTTCCTTGGAGTGTGTAAAGACCTTGCTAAGCTTTGCATAGTCCTTGTATACCCATAACCAAGCTTAGATCATCCTAGAAATCAAGAAAATCAAGAGTTGTTCTTGAAAATCACTATTCACCCTAGTCTTTGATGATTTCTTTGAAAATGGAAACAAGAGAGTTTGGCTTTGAAATTTTTAGGGGATCACTTTTAGGAAATTTAAGACTCACCATAATTTTTACAAGATCAAGAGATGGTGGGAAGAGGGGTTTTGATTTTGGAATTAAGGGTATGGCCGAATGGAATTTTCAAGGGGGGGGGGAGAGTTGCTTGGTTTATTTTATTTTAATCTCATCCATTCTCATCTATTATCAAGATAATATCTTGTATAAATTCACTTTATTAAAGTGATGAGGTGTTGGATGAGGAAATACCATGACAAGTGTTGAAAATGTGGTGGTTTTAGCCTAACTACATAGTTGCCTTGCTAAGTACTTAGTTGCATTCTCTAGGGTGCTAGTTCCTTGATTCTAGTTTGGTTACTAGATATTTTATACTAGTAGCTTGCACAAGACTCTTGCTTCCTCTGCTTGTTTCTGTGTCCGGTTATTGCCCGTTTCGATTGATCGTTCGTAGGAATATTTCACGGATTTCTAATTAGGGTTTACCGGGAATCCTTTTTAATATTAATACTTTCATTCTCCATCTTTCATTCTCCATCTTTCATTCTAACTTTCCAATTTATATCCCTTAAATCCATTCGTTAAATACTTAAGGCTATCAGTGTCCAGGGAACTCTCGGAGAAAATAAAAGTGCGGTTTTTCAGAATCCGACAGCTTTTACATACACTTATTTTCCCCCTGGATCACTAATACGAACTCGGAAATCCGTTCCGAATGCTTCTATATAGTGTCGTCTCATATTATTATATACTCCCACCAAAACACTATTCATTCTGTATTCTTTACTTGTTCTCTTAGGGTGGTACAATTGTCCGTATTCTCTTTCGATCGTTCCTTATCCTTTTTACGGAACTACTGGATTAATCGTTACCGATCTGGATGACATGAGAATATTCTCCTGCTTGAAATTGCCATATCTTATTCCCTTAGAAGATAGATTATTCTTACCTATGTTGTTACCCTTTAGCATTCTTCAAGACATAGAATAATAAAGTCGAATTCCATTCATTCTTTCCAAATATCAACTATTACATTGTAGCCATAACCACTCCTCAGTGGTTTCCTACCTTCATTCTTAAATCAAATATAATAACATCCCAAAATATCAAATCCTCAAATTTAATATCTCAATTCTTGGATTATAATAATATTTAATCCACTGTCCGGTCAAATATTATACCGAAAAGAATTTGGAATTTCTGAATTCCGATCGTCTCTGCATTCACTTATTTCCTCCGCGTATTACTAATATGACTTCGAAATATCCATATCACGTCCCGTACACAGGGTGGAGTGAAAAGTTTTCCAACTTACAAATTACTATTCATCCACCAAATTACTATGCACGTACAGGAAACACTATGCACGTACGGGAAATACTATGCACGTTTGGGAAACACTATGTACGTACTCATTTCCCTTCAAGGATCCATTAGCTCCTTCCTGGATGGTAGATTATTCTTATCTAGGTCCTCAACCATCGAATTACTCTATTCTGATAATATACCAATGCATCAGGATCATTGTCCAGAGCAATATCCATTCATTACAATCATTGTTCTTTGAAACCACCATTCATTAGAGCTGGTGACCTTGTTGTCGGAATCATTGTTCCTCATTTTATCATTACTTAATAAAAAGTTTTAATTATATCCAAAATTTGGGGTTCTTACAGTCTCCCCTCCTTAAAAGGATTCCGTCCCGGAATCAGGTAGGAAGCAAAGAGTCGTTTGCCTGCCGTTCACTCTTTAGCTTCCCGGTCAATTCTTAGTCGTTCTACCCTTCCTCAGCACATCTTCTAGTGCTACAATTCATACTTTATCCTTTTTCCATCAACGTTGCTACTTTTCGTACAACTCACTATCCGGGTTATACTCTTACTCAGTCTTATCCTTATTGATACCTGCAGTAACATTGGTATCACTATCACCCTACGATTCGGAGGTAACCTCGCTCGTACTGTGCATTTCCTGATCGCTTTAATCTTCGCAATCTCGATCATTATAGAGAAGTGGAAAGATTTATTGAGAGATCACTATGATCAATTGAACATTTGTTATATTGCATAGTTAGTACAGAAGGGGGCCAGCCTTTAGTACTTGACAAGCAATTAAACAAGTCATGGCATTCCACTTAGACTTCTATCACATAGACAGATAGTCACGTAGCAGTACCTCCCCTCCTAAAAGGGTTGTTCTTCTCAATTCATAAAGAAGATGAATAAGAGAGAAGAAGAGAAAAGAGTTCTAAAGGATTATAGAAAGCTTTCATGATTGTAGAATATCATACTCAGAATTTACCTCTGAACTATAGAGGTTTATCAAAGAAGAAACTAATCATAATTATCTCCAATACTATTTGATCGCAATCTCACGTGTCAACATATCTTGCTGCTTTTTCCATTATTCTATGGACAAATACTCTTGTTCAATCTTAGCGATACACACATTCGGGAAGTCCTTCAACCTTCCAGGTTAAATCTTAGATTTCTCACTTGACATCATTTTTACTGACATCCCATATCATGTTACTAGTTTTTCATAACTATAATATTGACACTATCAGGTTGTCATCCTGAGAATTCATTAGAAAACCCATTCATAACATTCCTTGCTTCTCATTCCATAGTTGCTTCCCCAGCCTTTTCTTTATCAATCACATCCTTCTTATTAGCTGATTCTTACTCATTTCTATTATTTACTTTCACCTTCACCTCTTTATTGAGACACCTTTTTGCACTTGGTACCTCCTTATCGGTATTCCGTCTCATTTATTCTATAATCATCACGTTATTTCAATTTAAACTTTCCGAAATGAATCTGGCCCGATTCCTTTAACTTAGATTCATATAATCTACTTCTGCCAACCTTGTTTCTCATTACTTGTTCTTTTCTATCCGTGGTTTTCCACAGGTTGCCTTTCGTAAGTCAGACCAGGTCGTATATCTACATGCTCGTACTCCTATCATCTGTTGAACATCTACATTTTACTGGCGTAGCCTGGCCACATGAAAACCCGTTATGACCGTGCTATAATTTTGGGGGTAAGGCTGGCTCGAATACCGCCGTCCGAACACTTTAAACTCTCAAGTGGCCCAATAAGTCTTGGGCTCAACCGCCCTTCCCTCCAAGTCTCATTAATTCTTTCTACGGGAATACGTTTAGCATCACGAATTATCAACCTCATATTCTCTATCTTGTTTGTGCAGAAGTACACTAACACAAACTTGCTTATCATTCATCAACATGCCATTTAGCTTATCAATAGCAGCACTTTCTTTATCTTTACGTTGTCATCTCCTTTCTTAGAAGAATCACCATCGCTTGTTGTTTACGTAGTGCATTAATAGCTAACCCTACGGGTTTCAAATCCCTTAGGGAGACAAAGTAATCATTATTCCTTATCCATAAGGAACACTTCCTGAACTTTATGTAGATATAACGTGAAGCAGATAGAATTGCAGAAGAGTTCAAGCATCGCAGCTAGGTCCGGTTGATGAAACTATCACTTTTGCATCTTCCATAAAAGACTGGAAACTTAACGGTTTACTTCATCAATTTTGTACCATGGTCCTGGTTTGCCTCAAAACGGGACCTTCTAAGGTACGTAACATGCTTAAGACTCCATCAGGAATCGAATCTTTACTTAAACTATTATTACTGTTAATTCTTGCACAGTCATCAGAAGGAATGTAAATTCCTCCATTCCGATATGACCTTCAAGGTCCTTCCAAATATCATCCTGTTTCTTCGGTATGAACATTTGTAATTATTCCTTTATACTTAGATTGTCGGCCACCTCATTGGCTTTTCTTGATGATAATGATTTCTTGTAACCCATGTTTTCTGGGTACATTCCAGCTCAAGTTTTTCTACCTCATTCCCATCACTGTTGGGTTAAAGCATTCTCCCTTAAGCTCTGCTGAAGGAGAAAATATAACTATCAGTCATTTCCATAAGTCATTGCTTCCACCTACCCGTGGGAACTTTATCACATTTATTCTCAATCCTACTTAGGATACTTCTTTTCTTAGTTCTTTCTTTATCTTAGGATAATCTCAACCTTTATAGGTTCAACCCATACTTCCTCAGGGTTTCATACATGCCTCATCTGGCAATATTGTTACGATGTCATACATTCCTTACCAAACTTCCATTTTTGAAGTTCGGAATATTACCCTTTTTCCTTGTAAGGTTTCGTAGGCCATCCTTATCATTCCTCCGGTATTTTCTGGGTACCGGGTATATCAAAATGTCATTGATCAATACTCTAATAATTCTATCTATGTTCTTTCCAGAACTCTTTTTAATAATCCTTACCGGTCATTGTTGCCTTAGCAAGTCCAGCTCATAACATCTGAAGTCATAATGTCGTTATTAGGGTTAATGCCACCCCTTGTGCATTCCCCAGGGTTTGTCTTAATTTATGGATATCCTATCCTTAATTCAACTGCCAAGGAATTCTTGCATTTTATAATTGGCAATCAGATCATGTATCCTTAATAAAGGTCTCTTTTCAATCATTCTCATTTGATAATCGATCGGTGGTTTAATGCCACCCTCTTCTTTCAGATAGTTGTCAGCCTATTTGGCCTTCCAAAAAGGCAACGTATGCCAATCTCTTCTCTTACCGAACTTGTTAATGGTAGCAAGGATGTTCTGGAAGATATTGGTCGAGTTCAACGTGAATCTCTTAGTGCTTATCGTTCTTCGCAAAGGTACTTGCCTCAGACAAAATTCCTACAGCATACTGTTCAATTTCTGACCTTTTCTATACCCTCTTCATATACCTTCATTGTTTACTTTCCTCCGTCATAATATATTCATGGTATTCATGATACCCTAACCTCATACATCTCAAGTCACTATACTTCCATTGTACTCGAAATCTTGGACAACCATATACACATGAGTCACTTTAGTACGGGTGACCCCATCCCAAAAAGGTCTAGTGAATTCCCAATCAAAACATGGGTTGTTCGGCAGAAGATTCAAACGATCTCATTAATGTTTCCTTTATATCAGAAGCCCTTGCAGTCGGTGCTTTCTTAGAAGCAACCCTGCTTTGTCTTTTCATTGCTGGTCTAGTCACTTTATAGTCCGTTGTGACTTGGCCTCAACTGGCCACACATAAAAATATATGATTTTAGGGGTTGGCTAATAGCATTACTTTTCTAGCAATTGCCGGCATAGTGCCTTCTTCTTTGATACCTTTCTACCTTTCCAAAACTTTACTCCATATAAGTCTTAATCGACTACTCGGCACCGTCTCCGGTCACCTTTCCTCCACTTTTATCTTTTCAACTATTCTTATCAATCCTGCGTGCCACACAAGCTTACCATTCCTGGCATAACAGCCTTTTCATTTAAGTCAATCCTGGAATTTCTCAGTCCGGCTGGTTTCTTACTTACATTTCCTATTTTCGTCCAATCTCACTTCATCATTTTATCACTACCGTCGATTGTAATGCTCAGGGTCCGTTTACTAACCCATTTTACAGCATCCTTACCCAAATCACAGGGTTTGCTCCAATTTTTACTCTCTTCCATGACATTCTCTGATAATCAGAAAGACAAGGTTTGCCAAAATTCACCGAATTCCTTTCCAGACTCAGGGAAATTTTGATCAATCTACCCACCTACTGGTAACATTAAGGAGACCAGTTTCGAAACCTGAAGAATAGTTCTATGAACCTCCAAGCAGGTGGAATCATAAGCAGTCATAGTTAACGAAATAATCATCATCGGATTGGAAGTTTACCCACTGGAGAGGAATCAATTATATCCATCCCTTAGAAGGGAATCAATAGTTTCAAACTGAAACCTGTCACAACGTCCTGATATTCAATACTACCAAATGTCGGTCTACCTAACCCTTTATGCGAAGCATCATTGGAAGCACAAAGTCTCCTTTTTCCATTAAGCAATGCCAGCTCTTGGTCATTACCAATTTCACCTTTTAGCTCCAGGAAGATTTTCTCACATTTTTCTCTTTAACTGCTGATCGTATTACTTGATCTATTATAATTCCGTGTCGGAGTAAACTTAAGGTAACTACTATAATCCATTCAAAGAGAAGAAGGAATTTAATATTCCTCTGAATCACATGCATCTGACGTTTCTGGTTCATCATTTAACTGAGTTGAATTAACTCTATACTCAGTCTCTGGCAGTAGTCTCATTACGAGTTCATCTTGACTCACTGGTCTTATCTTCCGGTAGGTTCTGAGATCATTGTCTTGCTTACTACTTCCTTATATAACTTTACCCAATCATGCTATCACTTCCCAATGTCTTTACTTTCTAAATGATTCATTCATAAAATGAACATTTTCCTTAATAAAACCACCTTATCAACCTCAATTTGGTTCCATAATTTACAACCTACGACACCTGCCTTCTCATGGCGAATTATTACTGACCATATTCATACTAATTCATTTATCAAATGATATGGCACTTACTGCCTCCTTCTCAACTATTCCTAGGGACTCTGCTCCTCGCCTTAAATCGATGTCTTTGATAATCATACATCCCTCTAGCTCTTTCTTTGTTAAGATGAAAATCTCTAAGGATTCTCATCTATTTCCGTATAAGATCTCAAGTAATTATTCCAATCCTTCTTTCTTGCTGGTACTACATCTGGTAGTCCGGCTATGAATTCAACATGCATCTTCAGATCTCTTAATAATATCTCGGTTCTTTATACTCACTTTTCTGAGCACCATATCTTAATCATCACAGTCATTTTGGCTGCGACCCTCATTACCCATGGGTAAGCTCCTTATCCTACCAGGATTTTCCTTATCTGCTGGAACCTCTTCCGGGTCTCCAGTAGGGTACTCCATCGAATTACCCGCTGATCTTCAGCATATAAAGCATCATCGCGCTGTTGCTCGTATGCCTCAAGGTCAGTCGCCTTACTCGTCGATACGATATCGAGCTAAGTTACTATCATTATACTTACGAGTTCCCATAAGGGTTTTATATGTCATCACTACATTAAGTAGTCCGACTATGAACTTGGCAAGAGTTCTTATTATCTTATTGAATTTATTGTTTTAACGTCACCTCATCTCTGGGGTTTATAACGTACGCTCTGATACCACTTCTGTAACACCCCCAGATCCGGGGTCCGGGATCCGGTGGTTACGGTTTCCAATTCTGTCCACAACAATTGAACTTTCCTTAACATAAAATAAATTACGTCTCTATAACCCAACACAACAATATAAAACACACCCGTTATAGTCCCAGAGATGAAATCAGAGTAACACTCAAATTTTTTTATTAATCACATTATGAGTTCTTACAATCCAAAAGAATTTCAATATAAATACATACTCTTTGCCATCCATTTACATAAGTCATACTAGACCATATTCTTGGTACTGAAAGAATAAATATACCCTACCAATAGCTTCTTCTTCAGCTCTGGTAGTCTCATCGTCCTCGCCCGCGTCGAGTGCGCCTTGTGCGAGTCATCTGGTCTAGCTGTTGTTGTGATATAATAATAAAGCAAGGGTGAGCAATAGCCCACCAACAATAATATATAACTGAACGATAATGTATAACCGTTCAAAAGTATCTTTCAAACCATATGCCATGCATTTACGGAAATGATGCCAGTATAATATGAACGATGAAGTTACAAGGTAACTTAAAGTATTTGTTTGTAGAAATATCTGCTACATCAAAGTAAGCGAGATATTCTTATTGTTATTAAGAAGAGGAACTTGCAAGAAAAGGTTGCAATTCCAGTTATGACCCTTTTTCCAACTCTGCCAACAGTAATCATGTTGCAGGAAATAAATAAATTTGGATGATGAACCAATGATGGAGTATTCACCGCACCCGCTGTTCCAATCTTGATGATCAGTCGAGATCGTACAGCTCAATTTAGATTTACTACCGGTAGAAGGAAGAACTGACGGCTTTACTTGTATACCGCCTTACTAGCTCTCCCCGGCCAACGGTTGGGCCAAAGGGGATGGACCGGCGCTACTCGGCCTCTTACACGACTCCTAGTTCAAATAGAATTCATGATTCTGAATGTAACATTCGTCTCCCTTTCCCCAAGTATAATACTTGTTGATAAGACTCCACAAAGTAGTCGTATCTAGTTGGAAAGGAAAATTTACCAATAACTCCCAAGCTATTACTTGGTAACGGATATCAACTTGTTCCAGTAATCTTACCCCTCGAAAGATGAGATGGTAAGCAACGACTTAATAAGTCAACAGCACCCGAGTTGCGGGTGAAGGGAATACTTTATGACCGGGAAGTCGACAAGATAAATAACATCTTCCAAGTAAGGTTCCCTTATTAATAGAGAGGTAGACTCAAAGAGGAATGATGTCTGAGAACCTTTCTTGATATAAGATTAATAATAATATGACTCCGAAATATTTTCTGTAATAATCGAAGAAGATAAACCTTATCGAGGTTATTCTAAGTATGGAATAAATATTCAAAGAATATTTATTGAATTAAAATATTTTACAGAATATTTTGGAATATGAAAGAATATCTTTAATCAGAGTATTTCTCAAAATAATCCCTGAAGAAATATCAGGTGAATATTTATTGAATAAATAAATATTTAAATGAATATTCAAAACAATATTCATTAATTAATAAGACCTGAAAAGAATATTTAAGGTAATATTCATAATTAATTAGGAATTTAAATGAATATTCAAAAGTAATATTCATTTAATGAATAATATCCTAAATGAATATCAAGTAATATTCATTTAGTAATCCAAGCCTTAAGGAATATTCGAGATAATATTCGATAATTAAATCAAGCTTCAGATTAATATTAAAATAATATTCATCAAGTATTTAATATCTTAAATGAATATTCAAAAGTAATATTTATTTAATAAAATAATATGCTAAAAGAATATCCAAATAATATTCATTTAATAGTCTCATCTTTAGAAGAATATTCGAAATAATAGTCGATAATCAATTCGACTCTGAATGAATATTGAGAAATATTATTCGTTGAATAGTTACGTTCAAATAATTATTTGAAGTAAGGATCGTTAAAATAATTAGTCTCGAAAGAATATTCAAATAATATTCGTCGCCCAAATAATAGAAAATATTTACTTAAATATTTTCCTCTGAGGTAATCTCGATATATCAAGGAATATTGACTCCCGGTCTATTTTTGATTAATAAGATGTATACGCCCTTCTATGAGGGTCTTACAATACTCGGCTTATAACTGATATATAACTATCTAGCTTATAAGCCAACAATAACATTCAGGGAACAAGTATATCAATTCAACTTGAAAGTAGGCATGCATGCAATGGCATATGTATATCAGCAATCATATATATATATATTTATTCAATCACAACAACAGCCTAAAAGAAGGGAATTGAAACTTGCCTGGTAGTCGAGTACGGTAAGGGGTAGTGGTAGCGGGTCCCGGTTCAGCTTGGTGATCTATAAATAGCCAAGGCATTCGGGATTAATCACTTAACATATTAAAAGTTAAGTTATACTTAATTCGAAACACGTTCTCGAGTTATCTCGTTATACCCCTTTTAGTGGATTACTTTTATCACTGATCCGACCCGACATTCGTTCGTTAATACGACATGTCATTGTACTTATACTTGGGACATACTTAAGTCATATGAGTTCTAAAGTCGATCGTTACGAACCAATACTATACTCCGAGTTTTATCGTCCGTTTTCTAAGTGTTTTACCGAAGTTATAAAAGAGTCGTCTTTTAGGGGTTCGTTCGCGTTTAACCTCGACTCGAACATTTTTAATAAATCGAAAAATGATCCTCTTGACATACGGTTTTCTTTCACGCCTTCCTTTTTACCTCTAGTATTTATTTACCAATATTCGCCATGACGTTACATAGTTTACGAGGGTTCAATTACAGTTACGAACTTTCGTTTACGGATTCGAACTACTTTTAGTAATTTGGTCATAAATCCTAAACCGTAAGTCCGTTTCACATGATCTTTATATCAAAACGAAGCTTAGAACATTACCTATCCTATCATAGCAGATAAGGTCTCTGGACAGTAGGGGTTAGACATGGAAAATGGCATACACAACATGGTATTGCAAAATCGGGCATTATAACGGCTGTAAATCGAATATCTACCAATTCCGAATCTTCCCATAAACATAGTATCCAACCCAAACAACATATACATGACTTATACACATGAACTGAGGCCAAGAAATGCCTTTCCGTTCATCTAGCTATTTACATCATTAATCCAAAATCCATACATAATCATGCTTATAATCTTAACATAACCATAACTAAGTTATAACTATCATAAACATGCTTAAATCTCAAACAAGGGTTAGGGTTTCAAGAGCTTTATACCTTCCTTGGAGTGTGTAAAGACCTTGCTAAGCTTTTTATAGTCCTTGTATACCCATAACCAAGCTTAGATCATCCTAGAAATCAAGAATATCAAGAGTTGTTCTTGAAAATCACTATTCACCCTAGTCTTTGATGATTTCTTTGAAAATGGAAACAAGAGAGTTTGGCTTTGAAATTTTTAGGGGATCACTTTTAGGAAATGTAAGACTCACCATAATTTTTACAAGATCAAGAGATGGTGGGAAGAGGGGTTTTGATTTTGGAATTAAGGGTATGGCCGAATGGAATTTTCAAGGGGGGGAGAGTTGCTTGGTTTATTTTGTTTTAATCTCATCCATTCTCATCTATTATCAAGATAATATCTTGTATAAATTCACTTTATTAAAGTAATGAGGTGTTGGATGAGGAAATACCATGACAAGTGTTGAAAATGTGGTGGTTTTAGCCTAACTACATAGTTGCCTTGCTAAGTACTTAGTTGCATTCTCTAGGGTGCTAGTTCCTTGATTCTAGTTTGGTTACTAGATATTTTATACTAGTAGCTTGCACAAGACTCTTGCTTCCTCTGCTTGTTTCTGTGTCCGGTTATTGCCCGTTTCGATTGATCGTTCGTAGGAATATTTCACGGATTTCTAATTAGGGTTTACCGGGAATCCTTTTTAATATTAATACTTTCATTCTCCATCTTTCATTCTAACTTTCCAATTTATATCCCTTAAATCCATTCGTTAAATACTTAAGGCTATCAGTGTCCAGGGAACTCTCGGAGAAAATAAAAGTGCGGTTTTTCAGAATCCGACAGCTTTTACATACACTTATTTTCCCCCTGGATCACTAATACGAACTCGGAAATCCGTTCCGAATGCTTCTATATAGTGTCGTCTCATATTTTTATATACTCCCACCAAAACACTATTCATTCTGTATTCTTTACTTGTTCTCTTAGGGTGGTACAATTGTCCGTATTCTCTTTCGATCGTTCCTTATCCTTTTTACGGAACTACTGGATTAATCGTTACCGATCTGGATGACATGAGAATATTCTCCTGCTTGAAATTGCCATATCTTATTCCCTTAGAAGATAGATTATTCTTACCTATGTTGTTACCCTTTAGCATTCTTCAAGACATAGAATAATAAAGTCGAATTCCATTCATTCTTTCCAAATATCAATTATTACATTGTAGCCATAACCACTCCTCAGTGGTTTCCTACCTTCATTCTTAAATCAAATATAATAACATCCCAAAATATCAAATCCTCAAAGTTAATATCTCAATTCTTGGATTATAATAATATTTAATCCACTGTCCGGTCAAATATTATACCGAAAAGAATTTGGAATTTCTGAAATCCGATCGTCTCTGCATTCACTTATTTCCTCCGCGTATTACTAATATAACTTCGAAATATCCATATCACGTCCCGTACACAAGGTGGAGTGAAAAGTTTTCCAACTTACAAATCACTATTCATCCACCAAATTACTATGCACGTACAGGAAACAATATGCACGTACGGGAAATACTATGCACGTATGGGAAACACTATGCACGTACTCATTTCCCTTCAAGGATCCATTAGCTCCTTCCTGGATGGTAGATTATTCTTATCTAGGTCCTCAACCATCGAATTACTCTATTCTGACAATATACCAATGCATCAGGATCATTGTCCAGAGCAATATCCATTCATTACAATCATTGTTCTTTGAAACCACCATTCATTAGAGCTGGTGACCTTGTTGTCGGAATCATTGTTCCTCATTTTATCATTACTTAATAAAAAGTTTTAATTATATCCAAAATTTGGGGTTCTTACACTATGCAATATGTTCCTCAACTGTTGGTCCGTCAGGACTTCAATCTTATGTTCCTGGAAGTACGGCCGTAGCTTCCGCGAGGCTGTTATCAATGCCAAGGCAAACTTCTTAATAGGAGAGTAATTCAACTCAGCCCTGTGCAACACCTTGCTCACATAATAGATAGGTTTCTGGACCTTTTTCTCTACTCTAATGAGAACGGCACTCAATGCTTGCTCAGATACTGCCAGGTATAGATAAAGAGTCTCACCGGGACTAGGTTTGGCCAGCAACGTGGCTTCAACCATGTATTTATTCAATTGTTCAAAGGCCTCCTGGCTCTCAGGGGTCCACTCAAAGTTTTTCACTTTCTTCAATGCCTGAAAAATGGAAAACATTTGTCACCAGACTTGGAGATAAATCTTCCCAGTGCTGCAACTCAGCAGGTTAACTTCTGTACATCTCTTATAGAACGGGGTGGTTCCATGTCCAAAATCGCTTTGATCTTATCAGGGTTGGCCTCTATGCCTCTCTTCGAAACCATCAATTCCAAAAATTTTCCTGATCCAACTCCAAAAGCACACTTGGCTGGATTTAACATCATCGTGTGGTGCCTCAGCACTTCGAATGCCTCTCTGAGGTTTTTGATATGGTCTGCCTTGAACAGGCTCTTGACTAACATGTCATCAACATAGACCTCCATGGTTTTTCCAATCAGATGGGCGAATATCTTATTCACCAGTCGTTGATAGGTAGCTCCTGCATTCATTAGACCAGAAGCCGTAACAAGGTAGCAGAAAACACCAAAGTCAGTTATGAAGGATACCTTTGGGATGTCATCCTTGTGTATCTTAATCTGATTGTAGCTGCTGAACCCATCCATGAAGCTTAACATCTCATGTCCAGCTGTGGCATCTATCAACATGTCTATCCTCGGCAAGGGAAAACAATCCTTCGGACATGCATAATTCAAATCAGTGAAGTCTATACACATCCTCCACTTCCCATTTGCTTTCTTGACCATTACAGGGTTAGCCAACCATTCGGGAAACTGAATTTCTTCCACAAATCCAGCTTCTAAGAGCTTATCAACCTCTTGCTTAATGGCCTCTTGCCTTGTAGGAGCAAAGTTCCTCTTCTTCTGCTGTATTGTATTCCTGTTAGGGTCGACATTCAATCTGTGAGTTATAAGTTGGGGATCAATCCCTGGCATATCGGCCGCTGTCCAAGCAAACACATCACTGTTTTCTTGTAAGAATGTTATCAATTTGCCCTTCAAGGGTTCCTTCAGAGAAGCTTCTACATAAGTAACTTTTTCAGGGTCGCCCAACTCTAGAGGTATGGGAACCAAGTCCTCTGCTGGCCTTCCTCGGTGTTCATCATCACCGCGGACATCCATATCTTCAATCGGGAGTACCTGCCCCCCGGATCCATCAGCTCTCAAAGCAGCCACATAGCAACTTCTGGCCATTTTCTGATCTCCTTTCTGTTCTCCAACACCACTCCTGGTTGGAAATTTGACCTTCATGTGATAGGTAGAGGCAACAGCCTTGAACGCATGAAGTCCGGTCCTTCCCAAGATTGCATTGTACGTCGAGGTAGCCTTGATCACCAGAAAATTCGGCATCTGAGTAGCTTCCTTACGTTCTTGCGGGTCCTGATAAACAATGGAGCTTCTAATTCTTATTTATTTTATCGTATGGAGGACCAGATTACCGATTATCAAAATTTTGAAGAAAATCTTTCATACACTTATAATAAAAATTATGGTTGTTAGTAAAAACATCTTCAAATAATAACAAGGGTATTTTGATAATAAAAATGAATTATAAGTAGAATTCATAAATGGAATAGAATTTTCAACGTAAAACTTTGTTAATTTCTTCTCTCTTTTGTTTCTGCGTAGGTTTAATTGGAAAATAATTGTTAAACCATTAATAAATTAAAGATTTTGTTAATTTCACGTGGACTGTAAAATCTTCAAAATCAAATTTTAGGAATTCAAGATAGAAAAAAAAAATATTAAATCTAATGTGTAAAATTTATATATATATATATATATATATATATATATATTAATTTTTTAACAACAATTTAATTTGTTAATTAAAATCAGATAAAATTAAAAAAAAATATAATTATAGATATTAAAAAAAGAACCGTGTGTTGCACGGGTTATCAGCTAGTAACTATTAATATCACTATTAATATTTAAGTAACTTTATAATTTTATAAATAATTAATTAATTATATAAAAAATAACTTTAATATATTAAAAAAAATTGTACATCATAGGATTATAAGCTAGTTTATATAACAGGTGTTTTTCTGGCAAATCTAGATATAACCAACTATAAGGCTGCTTTTTTTTTTTTTATTTCAGTTAATTAACTATGAGGCTATTGTGCTTACTTTAAAGTAGTTGTTAAGTTAAATAATGTATATATGTTGAAATATAATTCCTTCTTTTAAGTTTATTATTCAAACTGTCCCGTAAATGTCATGTTAAGTTCAGAACAAATGCTCCATTTGCAAGTGCAATATTTATTCAATGGAATACACCCTGTTTTAAAAAACAAATAGTTATTATCTAAACCAAGGACGGATCTAAATTATTTTATTGGGACACATCGAATATAGGTGAAGAAAATGTCCTTATATTTTAATATATTTATGAGACACTTTCATATCACTAAAAAAAAATTGGGCTTTCCTTAGGATTATTTTCTACCGAATCATTTCCTACCGATTTTCAAGTCAAACGGTCTTTTCTGACCGAGAACGTACACGGTAGGAAATGTCCAAACATTTCCGACCGTTATTGTTAGGTCCGATAAGATTGTAGAAGGGGGGTTGAATACAATCTATACCAATTTATCAAAATTTGTTCTTCAAATAATATTTTATTTTAAACAAATTTGGGCGGAATAAATTGAAACAAATTTCAAGTTGAATATAACAATATATTAACTTGATGGGTGTTACAATTTCAGTACAAAAATTAATCAAGTTGATAAAAACTAATTTAGAAAATTCGACATGAACTTTTCTAATTTAGTTAATAAGAATCAAGATTAGAACTAGGAAACTTAATTCGCTAGTAGTACAAGAATCACAAATAATCAAGTTCCACCGGATAAAATATTACAAAGGAGATGAACTTGATTTTTCAGAAATTAATTTGTTCTTGGTGTGTTCTTGAGCTTGAGAGAGAAAGATGGAGGCTGCTGTGTGTTTTTCTTCTGTTATGATCGACTGATTTTTTTCCTTCTGCATTCTGCTGCCTTATATAACACAGCCATAGTCATATTGCTTTGTTTTAACTGATATAACAATCAGTTAACACTAATATGACATTCGGTATGACTATCGAATGAATGTAATATGACTGTCTCTTTAAATATAACTTTCGGTATGACTATCCAGTCCAATATAACTTTCGGTATAACTATCCAGTCCAATATAACTATCGGTATAACTATCCAGTCTGTCCTCTTGAATGAAATATGACTATCCAGTTTGAACTGAATATGACTGTCACCTTTTGAACTGAATATGACTATCTTCTTTTGAACTGAATATGATTGTCTTCTTTTGAACTGAATATGACTGTCTTCTTTTGAACTGAATATGACTGTCACACTTTGAACTAAATATGACTGTCACACTTTGAACTAAATATGACTGTCACACTTTGAACTAAATATGACTATCGTTATAACTATCATTTGATAGTTATATTATCATATTTTTCAGCTTATAATTAATCAAATGATTTATAAAAATCATTTAAATAACTATTTCTTTTTCATATTAATTCTGATTTAATTAATTAATTGATTAATTTAAAGAATAAATTAATTCTGATTGAATTAATTTATAAAATAAATTAGCCAACTAATTTAATTTAATTAAAAGACAATTAATATGAAGTCTTTTTATAATTATATTAATTCCAACTTAATTAATCTTTTAATTAATTTATTGAATAAATTAATTCCAATAGAATTAATTTATCAAATAAATAAATCAAATGACTTAATTAATTAAGAGAAAATTAATATACCTCCTTGACAGGATAATTATATTAATTCTAACTTAATTAATCTTTTAAATAATTTACTGAATAAATTAATTCGGATAGAATTAATTTATCAAATAAATAATTCAAATGACTTAATTAATTAAGATAAAATTAATATGTCTCCTTGATAGCATAACCCTTGTGATCTTCCATGTTTTGATATCTAATCCTCCACAAAGATTATTCCTTAGCCAGTCTTGATTGCAAAACCAGTGTGGTTAATTAATTTAGTACCTCTGTTGCTTGCACAATGATTTCTTCCCATACCAGTCATGATAGCTTGAACCACTGAAAGTAATAAAGAATTACCACCGAATTTTTGTTGACGCTCGATGCACGGTCTGGTTCATGAGCGACTAACTCCAACGGCTTTTCTTTATTTTTGACTCTAAGCTGTGGTTTATTTCTTCTCTCAACATACCAGTCTTGAAAGCTTGAACCACTGAAGTTAATGATAAACAACCACTGTTTAATGTTGACACTCGATGTACTGTCTGGTTCATGAGTGACTAACCGCAATGACTGTTCTTCATATATTGACTTTAAAATCTGGTTCCTTTTTTTTCTCATCTCTCTTTTTTTATTCTTTCTGTACTGTCTCTATCACTGTCGAAATCTCTGTCACTTTAAATGAATCCACTTCTTTAACGAATACTTCACTGAGGCTTGATCAAATGTCTGAACTTCTTTCAATGTAGTAATTCTTCAAGTCTGTAGATTGACCTTGATATTTTTCTTCTGACAGATAATACAATCTGAGATTCCTTGTGACAGTCTATATACTATTTACTATTACAATCTTGTTTAAGTTGAGTTGTATCCTTGAAATACAAATAGGCTACATCATATGCCTTTCAATCTCCCCCTATTTGTTTGTTAGACAATAACAAGCAAATACCTAGAGGATAACTCAACTACCTCACTTAAACAAGAAAAAGATAAAACTTGTAAGAATTAAGTAAATAATAAAAAAAAATTCTCTGGTTTAGATTTAACAATTCTAGAATCTTCAGTTGATGAAATGATAGATGATTGTTCCTCTAGCACTGAACTGATCTTGAATAGATAACTCATCTTCATTTCTGATTCTTCATATCTCTGCCTGATAATCCTTTACATCTTACATTGGTGATTATCAGCAATTCTTGATTTACAATCACTTCCCATTTCTGACACAGCTTTTCTCACTAAAGAAAAATAGCTGTTCCTACTATATAGACAATGGTGAATCAATACCATTTCTATAACTTCTGGTGAATTTACTACTCTTCCACTTAGCCTTTATACATAGTACATTGAAAGACTAATAGAATAGTATTGGGATGTAATTCTCTGTGATGTAATTCTCCTTATATCTCCACTTTCATAACAAATGAAAGTTCTTTTGCTTCTTCATCTAAGGCTCCCCCTTAGAAACTAGACCTGCTTCTCATCCTAAGCACAGTCTTTACTGCTCCCCCTTTCTAACTCACTCTTCTTTTACTTGTACCCCAATACTTCTCCCCCTTAGTTGAGTATATCCTACTAAGGTAAGCTTTAAGCTTGAATATATCTTTTTCAATATATCTCTCCCCCTTAGTTGAAGAATCCTCCATTCAACTAATTGACAAAGTAGTTGATACCAAATTGTTACCAATTTATACCAATCATTAGAGTACATTGAAATCAATTGATAAAGCTTTGTTAGAAAGGAAGTTTCATTTTCTTCCTCACTGTGAGTGTGTGATAGTGTTTAGTGTACCTCACAAGTGTTTCACTCTTCTCTCCACTCATTTGTGTTGAGTGTCTCACTTCTCTCTGTGTTTACACTCTTGCTCACTAGTGTTTCACTCATTGCTCCAACATCCTTTAGTGTACATGCAAGGAAAAATCACCCTAGCCCCTTCAAGAGAGGTCAGTGGTGGTGCAATGGGAGTTCGCAAATCCCAAATCCTCGTTGGACTCGTCAGACGAATCTGAGTCATAATCTACAAGTTGCTAATTTCCCTTTTTAGGGTTTTCAGATTTGAATTCTGAGAAGGTAAACAATGATCTATAAATTTAGCATTGAGATCAAGGTTCCCTTCTAATGTCTGTGAAGACATCACCTTGTTAAACTCATCAGGTAAAATCTGAATCATAGTTCACAAGTTGCCGATCCGCACCTATGTCAGATCCGTTACCAGCAGGATCCAGATATGTTCCATCTGGGGAGTTAGATAATGATCTTGTTGAATTTTGCATTTGAGATCAATACCTTCTCTCAAGGTCTGTGAAGACTCTTAGTTCATTAAAGAACCTTTAACTTATAATCCTAACCGTAAAATGGTTGGATTACAGGTTTCCGTCAATTCATCCTTGGTGTGTGCAATCTCACTTTGTGCATATGAAATATTTTGGATAGTGTATAAGGTAGTGACTCTCCAACTGAATATCCCACACATCCTTGTTTTCTGCATCAAGTGCAGTTACTCCCTGGTGACCTCTTGTCTGATAGGTTACTTCTATTTAGGGGGTAAAATAGAATGTGTTTGAGTTTGACTATAGTCTGGGATAAAAGTTGTTGGGTTTACAACCTTATGACTAAACATGTGAGAATACAGAATTTTATGTAGATGAACCTGCATCACAGAATATGAGCAACATAGAGATAGAATGCATTTTTAACATTTGAAAAAATTTCTAAGAAAATATTGCATTTATCTTAAGTGAAATGATGTACAGTTGTGATTTCAAAAGATTTACAATGTAAGCAATCACATCTATAGAAAGAGATTTTGAATTTAGGAAGATATAGATCTTGAGCCGGTTTT
The DNA here is from genome assembly GCA_036435485.1 of Saposhnikovia divaricata. Taxonomy (NCBI): domain Eukaryota; kingdom Viridiplantae; phylum Streptophyta; class Magnoliopsida; order Apiales; family Apiaceae; genus Saposhnikovia; species Saposhnikovia divaricata. The sequence goes on along the minus strand of CM071596.1, from coordinate 128,062,162 downwards.
ACAAAACAAGAACATAGGCAAAAATCCAATTAATAAATATTAATCGAATCAATGTATGTTAATGTTTAAACCAATACAAACAAAACTATTTTATCATGTTTTAGGTCCTGCATGATAGATATCAACAATTAGAAATTGTTAGCACTTGATAGGTCTTGTCTTCCAATTGTTAGATCCTGAAAATCAAACATTAGTTCCTAACCAATTGTATAGACACATACCAATTTCATACCAACATTGGTCAATTGTTAAGTCCTTAACACTAAGATCTGTTAACATCAATCACAAAACAAAGATTTATACTTAAACTGCAGGTTTTGTGTGTGTTAAAAAGAAGAACAACAAAAGAACCAAGTACAGGGACCTGTTTGTAAGTTTTGAAAGTATAGTGACTAAACTGTAAAAACTATACAAACTATTTATATACACATGAAAAATAATATTCAAAAATAAGAAATAATATACATAATAATAATATTAAATAAAAACTATAAGAAAAGAAAATTTGAATAATAAAATAAATAAATAAATAAAACTATACATAAGTAATAATTTACATAGCTTAAACTATAAACGAACATACGACTAAAATAAAAAAACAAACACTACAAAACATGTTAAATAAGATTAACATTTAAAAAATTACAATACATGTACAAAAACATTAAGTATATACAAGAGTATTTATAATAGCAAATCCATATATTTTCTGACAAAACAACTTTCTACTAGAAAATTATTTAGAGAGAAAATATGATTTAATAAACTATCATAAATATGGCAGCTATTTTAAAATAATGAAATTTTCAATAAAAATAGCTTCCTCAAAAATTCTAACTAGAGAATTAGAGAATAATATTTTTAGAGAAAATTATTATTCTAAAATAAAGAAACATGGATTAACGCATTAGAATGATTATGACAATTCTTATAGAAAGATGACAAGATAGAATTCGAGAAGAATGTCATACCAGTTACTTGGCACCAACTTCCACGTTTCTTGTTGTTCCAGATTCACAATTGCTTTCTCAGATTTCTTAGATTCTATACCTTGATTCTGAGAAGCCCTTTTAATTCTTACTACAACATCTGGATCACCAATGATCAGCTCTATTCCAAACACACTGTCTGAGAAAGTTGGATCTTGATGAATCACCTTGTTCTTCATTGTGATGTTGTGTTTGACTAGTGAATCCTTTCTTTACTTCCCTCGAGTTGTTGCCAGAATGACTTGACGATTAATTTCCAATGACATTGGTATTGCCAATAACAAAATTGTTTCCACCACTATCACTAGGATAATTATCATCATTAACATTTTAATCTTATGACTTCAAGGCAACTCCTCGATAACAACAATTGTTAACTCCTAACAACTGTTTGTTGGTACACAATCTTGGTTCTAAAAATAAAACTTGATTACCAAGACTGTCTTGTCTGCAATCTTAGAAATAATATTCTAAGTCCAATACACCTTGATCCATAGTATAAAACCTTTATTATCAAAGTGATTAGAATCTTGCAAATAAGCATAGAAATTATTCAAAGTAATTGAACTATGGTAACTTTAGATATTTCAATATCCATAGTTCTACTTAGAGAATTTTTATACCGTGTATAATAATATGAGTGAATTGTAAAAGATATAACAATGATTACTTAGAGGAGTTCTAAGTAATTTCACACATACCAATATATCTCACAATTAGTTAGTAAATAGAATTCTAACTAAATATCATTAACTGATATAAGTCAAAATTTCAATACAACCAATTGTTAGAACCATGATGTTAATTATAGTGAATTTCTGAAAGTGGAGCATTGATAAAATTAAATAGAATTAACATCTCACAACTAATTGAAAACTAATACAGATTAGGTCCAAATTAGTTATGTTGTTTATTTATTTTAATAAATATAAGGTACAGAGCAAATACTAAATTGAATTGCTTCAAGTCCGTAACCCATATAAATCAAAATAAATAATTAAATACTAAATCTCTATGAGTTAGATTTTAGCATTTAAGTATTTAAATTATCCTTAAATAATCACCACTAAAATATATTGCAATTATACACATGGCAATCATTCAACAGATAATTTTCAGTGTGAGGTCTGGATGTAAATAAGTTCACATGTCCTTTCAATATAGACAATTGAATACTTGTGAGCTTATTTAAGAATTATTTAACAGATGGGATTTACAATCACATAGCATTAATAAAATCCCAAGTTTACAATCCAATCTTGAAAAATTAATTTCATCAAGTGATTTAGAAAACGTGTCTGCAAGTTATTCTTAACTAAAGACATGCTCTCAAAAGAATTGATACCTTATGCAAGTTGCTTAGTCCTTGAGTGTTTCACAGAGTTGTTGGAGATGAAATTGATTCCTTGTGTTCTCCTGCTTTCGTACAAATCATTTGATCTGTCTCTATGTAGCAAAACATGTCAGAACTGATGTCTCTAGGGTACTATCTCCGTAGATTTGAGTCCAACTTAAGACATCTGAAAATCAAGTGTAATAACTACAAGAATCCACTTGGGACCATGCACATTTGCATAATTGAGAATAAAATATGTGTGTAAGTGATCTATTAACAATTGAATAAGATAATGAGCTGATGATTCCTCTATAGCCTGATTAGTAGATCCTGAACTTGTTGGGTCAAATATCTCTAGAGTACCATTTCCTCATATCCGGATCCATCTTAAGATTTTTAATTACCAACTTGTTAGATCCAAACTAACAGGTCAAAAGCCATCTATAGTGAGGTGTTGGCATATAGTCTTGACAGGTCTAGAATCTTCTGAATAGAAACAAAAGATCCTTGACTTAATTTTATTGTCATCATTCTTCTGGCTTACTGAAGTAAATCAAAAGAATTGCAACTTTACCAACATCAAAACAGCAAATATCTTGATACCAATTTATAGCTAGTAGACCAACATAAAATATAATCAAGATATCATTGCACATATATATCATTTATGTTTGTGCCTAAATATGTAGAGAGTTCTATGAATATGACACCAATTATTAAAAGATACCAACTGTTAAAGATTGATACCGAATATTAAATTATAGTTAGGGTGTCATACCATGTCTTCCATGCTTGCTTGATTGATGATACCAGTTTATGCTAACCTGTTGAGATCTTCAATTATCTCACCAACCAGGAGTGCACTTGTTCACATTCCTCTAGCATCCAGATTCAATAGGTCTAGATGTCCATTATAATCTTGAATGTGCAGCAGGTGTCTGATATCCTCAAGTCTTGTCACTGGTGCTTCTTTTCAAATATATTGTTTGATCAAATTGTAACCTAGCATCCAGTTTGGCCTTGTCCCTCATAACAATGCCTTGACATCCAGTTAAACTTCTGGTTATCCTTATACCAAATACAACCTGTTGTTTGGTCTGGATACCAGCTTCCCTTCAATCTACCTTTTATACTGATTGAGATCACCTTGCATTGCAATCACTCAATCTGGATCTTCCAGAGCTTTTGAAGCTTTCTTAGTTTCTTCTAAAAGAAAACTAAAGAAATAATCATTGGTACTTGAAGCTCTGCTAGTCTTTTACTTCCACCATTAGAAACACTATGAACTAGAACAAAGAGTTAATTGAGTCAACACTCTTTGTCTTGGCAGACATGTTCTCATAGTGTCCTTTGACTTTCAGTATGGTGTTGAGTTGACTAGATGATCCTTCTTTTGCTCCCCCTAAACTGTTGCTGGGTTTATATGAAGATTCTCAATGTTGACATTGCTTGGATCTGAATCATTATTACCATTGACAGCTGGGAGCCAGAAGTCGTTGAACATCACTAAGACTTTCAATCGCCTTTTGTTGATTAATAACAAACACCCTGTAGGCTGTTGACTCCACCAAGTAACCAAGGAAATTATCCTATTGAGCATTAGCAGATTGCTAGGATGCTCACTTTCATTTATCATTGCAAAACAATTTTCTTCATAACTTGTGGGGTCTTCCTATATTTCTTACTGATCAGGGTTTAATCATGTCAGTAGCAAACTATTGGCTGCTTCAGCATTAATACTCTTGAAGGTGCAGAAATCATCCAGAACACTAATTGATAGGTCCTGTAATCTGGTCTCCAAGTTGTCATAGTCAATTTTGCTTCCTGACACTCTTCTAGATATGATCAATAACCACCAGTGGTGTCTTGTCTTCAGATTGTTTGAACAACAACTTGTTTGTGGAGAGAAGTCATCAGTCATCACCACTTAAGTATATTTTTCTTTGATGTAGAACTTCTGTGTGATTCGTTTTGACTTCCCTTTATGACATTCCTCATAATTTTATTTTACTTTAATTCCAGATGAGGTTGTCTCCTTTACTGATTCGATTTCCAGGAAAGAATCTCTTGATATGACATTCAGGTGAGAGAGCTCCTTATGTCATAGTTGAGCTTCTGTCTGATGAAGCTTTAGATTTGACCTTGTTGACTTCACCTTTGACTGAGATTCCATGTCAGCTACAGATAAGTTCTCTTTCCTTAATCCTCGAACAGTAGGCTCTTCATCTTGTAAAAGATGCTTTATTACTGACAACATTCCTTGGCTATTGGATAGCCTTGACCCTAGGTCATACCCTTGCTGTTGTCTCCAAGCGATGAACCACTTGGCCAGATACCGTCACCACTCTTGATAGTAGGGCTCTATCTTCGGTCATATGCCTTGAACATCAACTGTCCAGAATCCACATAACACTATGTACCTGTTACACACCCTGCAATGCCAAAACGGTTAAACCCTTTTTGGGACCCAAATTTGATTGGGTCCGGAATACTTGAATTATTGGCCTTTGTCAGGCAAGACAACATTCTTAATCTTCATAACAACATTTTTCAAGGGGACTGGACATGTAACCCTATAAACAGCTTTGACAATCTTTGATTTTATCTTGGGTATCCATGTCTTTTTAGCAGCAATAACATTTGTTTCACTGACTGGACATTTGACCTTGAAAACAGCCTTAGTAAAACTTTGTTTAGGCTTTGGTACAAATGTCTCTCTCCTAACATGAGGAGGACTAGAAGTCTTTGATCTAACATTTTTATTTCTGTTCATATGTTGTCTAGGAGTAGTCTTATCAGCACATTCATGATTACCGTTGAAGTAAGCAGTCATAACATTAAAAGCACAAGACATACAATTGACAACACCACATGCTTTATGATTAGCATCAATGATAGGCATGGTATTCATGTTAGACATGTTATTGTTCTGTTTCAACTTATTACCTCCTAATCCAGTCTTAGAAGAACTAGCTGTTTCAACAACCTTGACTGGCAATTTAGATACATCTTTCTTGGATGAAACATTTTCTGGATTAGTGTCCTCAACAGATTTAACCTTAACAAAGACTGTGACATCTTTCTTAGATGAAAAATTCTTTGGATTAGTGTTTTTAACAGATTTATCCATAACACATTTATCCTTAACAAAGACTGTGCCATTTGCACTATCTTCATTTCTCATTTCTTCCTGAATAACCATAGAAAGTATATCTGGTTGTCCAGCATCAGATTTTTTAAATAGAGGTTTTTTAACATTCTTGAGTACATGTGGTATTCCCCTTTCTTTAGCACTGACAGGGTTAGGGGAATTTATGCCCAATGATCCAACAGCTTCATTGTAGCCATACCCTATACCTGTTGTTCGTTCTACAGATTGTTTGTTAAAAAAATCTTTGGAAACTTTGACAGAATTATAACAAGCTCTAATCTGTGTTTCAAGTTCTTTAATCCTGATGTCTTGTTCAGCAATCCTATCAACTTGTTTTACCATGTATTCTCCTATCGACTTATCTCTGTAGTTAAGTCTAGCTATTTCTTCTATATTCTTATCTTGATTAATCTGCACCTTTTTTAAATCTAACACTTCATTTTCAAGTTTAGTGTTAACAAGACTTATTCTATCGTATCCTTTTTGTGCATTAGTCAAGCAATTACATAAACTATGAATTAACTCAGCATCAGTAAGAGTTACCGGTGTGGTGTAATCAGTTGATGATTCAACATTTGCCACCAGTGCAAAGTTTCCAACTTCTTCATCTTCACTGTCTGTGTCATCCCAGCTTTTGCCTTGTACCACATAGGCCGTGTCTGTGTTCTTCTTACCAGATGCATACTCTCTCCTTGCATCTTGTTCAGGTCGATGACACTCAGTTGCAAAATGTCCCATTTCATTACAGTTGAAGCACCTGATCTTGCTTCTGTCTACCATTCCAGTCTCGTAGCCAACCCTTGTGCTACTTGAGGATGAACCTCCTTGCTGGAATCTGTTCTCAGTAGACCTGAGTCTGAAATTAGGATTTCTTCTAAATCTGAAATGATTAAATTGTCTTACAACCAGTGCCATTGATTTATTTGAATTCTCATACAATTCAAATAAAATTCTCTACAACCCTGACTTGTAGCTGTCTTCCCATACTCTGCTACAATCACTTCCTCTTCAGAGCTGTAAGGTTGAACTATCTTAGCTTCCAATCTATTTTCCCTGACTTTCTTAGTTCCCTCGTTTATTGTTATAATGGTGTCCCAGATATGCTTGGCATCTTTACAGTTAACAACATGGTTGCACATGATCGCATCTAGGGATTCCACCAAAATTAATTGTACATTAAGATCAAGGGCAATATCCACTTTGTCATCATTTGTATAAACACTAATGTCCTTTGGATATGTCCTTGCGGGAACTACAACAACTCCTTCCACAATTATTTCCTCTTCAGTAATCATAGGAACTACTGGCCCGGTTTTCAATATTCCTAAATATTTAAGATTGGCCACTTGTAGAAAAAGGATCATTTTCTTTTTCCATAGTTCATAATTCTCCTTGTCAAATATGGGTATCTTAACAGTTCCAATTTTTGAAGACATGATGAATTTTTAAGTGAGTTAAAAATTCGAAATGGATTTTTGACTGAATAAAAATAGGATCTTGATTTGTGTATCAATCAATAGGCTCTGATACCAATTGTTAGGTCCGATAAGATTGTAGAAGGGGGGGTTGAATACAATCTATACCAATTTATCGAAATTTGTTCTTCAAATAATATTTTATTTTAAATAAATTTGAGCGGAATAAATTGAAACAAATTTCAAGTTGAATATAACAATATATTAACTTGATGGGTGTTACAATTTCAGTACAGAAATTAATCAAGTTGATAAAAACTAATTTAGAAAATTCGACATGAACTTTTCTAATTTAGTTAATAAGAATCAAGATTAGAACTAGGAAACTTAATTCGCTAGTAGTACAAGAATCACAAATAATCAAGTTCCACCGGATAAAATATTACAAAGGAGATGAACTTGATTTTTCAGAAATTAATTTGTTCTTAGAGTGTTCTTGAGCTTGAGAGAGAAAGATGGAGGCTGCTGTGTGTTTTTCTTCTGTTATGATCGACTGATTTTTTTCCTTCTGCATTCTGCTGCCTTATATAACACAGCCATAGTCATATTGCTTTGTTTTAACTGATATAACAATCAGTTAACACTAATATGACATTCGGTATGACTATCGAATGAATGTAATATGACTGTCTCTTTAAATATAACTTTCGGTATGACTATCCAATCCAATATAACTTTCGGTATAACTATCCAGTCCAATATAACTATCGGTATAACTATCCAGCCTGTCCTCTTGAATGAAATATGACTATCCAGTTTGAACTGAATATGACTGTCACCTTTTGAACTGAATATGACTGTCTTCTTTTGAACTGAATATGACTGTCTTCTTTTGAACTGAATATGACAGTCTTCTTTTGAACTGAATATGACTGTCACACTTTGAACTAAATATGATTGTCACACTTTGAACTAAATATGACTGTCACACTTTGAACTAAATATGACTGTCACATTTTGAACTAAATATGACTGTCACACTTTGAACTAAATATGACTGTCACACTTTGAACTAAATATGACTATCGGTATAACTATCATTTGATAGTTATATTATCATATTTTCAGCTTATAATTAATCAAATGATTTATAAAAATCATTTAAATAACTATTTCTTTTTCATATTAATTCTGATTTAATTAATTAATTGATTAATTTAAAGAATAAATTAATTCTGATTGAATTAATTTATAAAATAAATTAGCCAACTAATTTAATTTAATTAAAAGACAATTAATATGAAGTCTTTTTATAATTATATTAATTCCAACTTAATTAATCTTTTAATTAATTTATTGAATAAATTAATTCCAATAGAATTAATTTATCAAATAAATAAATCAAATGACTTAATTAATTAAGAGAAAATTAATATACCTCCTTGACAGCATAATTATATTAATTCTAACTTAATTAATCTTTTAAATAATTTACTGAATAAATTAATTCGGATAGAATTAATTTATCAAATAAATAATTCAAATGACTTAATTAATTAAGATAAAATTAATATACCTCCTTGATAGCATAACCCTTGTGATCTTCCATGTTTTGATATCTAATCCTCCACAAAGATTATTCCTTAGCCAGTCTTGATTGCAAAACCATTGTGGTTAATTAATTTAGTACCTCTATTGCATGCACAATGATTTCTTCCCATACCAGTCATGATAGCTTGAACCACTGAAAGTAATAAAGAATTACCACCGAATTTTTGTTGACGCTCGATGCACGGTCTGGTTCATGGGCGACTAACTCCAACAGCTTTTCTTTATTTTTGACTCTAAGTTGTGGTTTATTTCTTCTCTCAACATACCAGTCTTGACAGCTTGAACCACTGAAGTTAATGATAAACAACCACTGTTTAATGTTGACACTCGATGTACTGTCTGGTTCATGAGTGACTAACCGTAATGGCTGGTCTTCATATATTGACTTTAAAATCTGGTTCCTTTTCTTTTCTCATCTCTCTTTTTTTATTCTTTCTGTACTGTCTCTGTCACTGTCGAAATCTCTGTCACTTTAAATGAATCCACTTCTTTAACGAATACTTCACTGAGGCTTGATCAAATTTCTGAACTTCTTTCAATGTAGTAATTCTTCAAGTCTGTAGATTGACCTTGATCTTTTTCTTCTGACAGATAATACAATCTGAGATTCCTTGTGACAGTCTATATACTATTTACTATTACAATATTGTTTAAGTTGAGTTGTATCCTCGAAATACAAATAGGCTACATCATATGCCTTTCAGTTATTGGTCGGAAATGAACCGAGCGGGACCCACAACGCCACGTCGAAGGCTGGCCACTACAAAACAACGTCGTTTCTGCCACACCATTTCCTACCGAACGTACGCGGTAGGAAATGTCCAGCTATTTCCGATCGATGTTGGTATGGAATGAGCCGAGTGGGATCCAAAGTGCCACGTCAAAGTCTAACCACAATGAAACGAAGTCTAGCATTTCCTACCGCATAGAGACGATAGGAAATGTGTGCCCCATTTCCTACCGAAGTTGGTAAGAAATGAGCCGAGTGGGACCCACAGTGCCACGTCAAAGTCTGGCAACAAGGAAAACTAAGTCTCACATTTCCTGCCGCGTGTAGGCTGTAGGAAATGGCTCGCCTATTCAGCAGATACTGGCCGCTTGGCGGCTTCTGATTGGTTGACGTGCTATGTAGACATTTCCTACCGTAAACCGGTAGTAAATGGTAAGGCGCCATTTTTGAATTTTCATGAAATTTAGGCGCCATTTTGCAAAAGGAAAAACTGAGAATGGGGAGGGAATCGAAATTATTAAATAAAATGATGCACTTTCAAATTATTTTTTTTAAAAAAATTATTCACCATCTTCAACAACTTTTCCACAACTAAGGTAGTAGTTTAGGGGTAATAAGGGTCGGAGTTTATTTTTTTAAAATTTTTTCTGGAACGAACTAACCGTACGAATCTCAATATCACTTCAAATTATTCACGTGTGAACAAAATTATGATTTTTAAAATTCATATGACATGATTTTATAAGAAAAACACCTATTTTAACAATAATTTATATTAATTCATTTTTCTATTTCAATTTAGAATTTCAACGATCAAATCATACGGGAGTCAAGATCAATCTTTTTAAATGTTATTCCAAAATTTTAAAAAAAGAATAAATTTATTTGATTAGGTAATTTAACGATCAACTAGTAATTTGACTTTAACCCCTAAACTAATTTTCGCTCCCGATTCTTGATTCGATTATTTTGAAATAGAATTTCGACGATCGAACCTTACGGCAGTCAAGATCAATCTTTTTAAATGTTATTCCAAAATTTTAAAAAAATAATAAATTTATTTGATTAGGTAATTTAATGGTCAACTAGTAAATTGATTTTAACCACAAAACTAGTTTTCGTTCCCGATTTTTGATTCGGTTATTTTGAATAAGAATTTCGAAGAACGAACCGTACAAGAGTCAAGATCAATCTTTTTAAATGTTATTCCAAAATTTTAAAAAAAAACAATAAATTTATTTGATTAGGTAATTTAATGGTCAACTAGTAATTTGACTTTAACCCCTAAACTAGTTTTCGTTCTTGATTCTTGATTCGATTCTTTTGAATTAGAATTTCGACGATCGAACCGTACAGGAGTCAAGATCAATCTTTTTAAATGTTATTCCAAAATTTTAAAAAAATAATAAATTTATTTGATTAGGTAATTTAACGATCAACTAGTAATTTGACTTTAACCCCTAAACTAGTTTTCGTACCCGATTCTTGATTCGATTATTTTGAATTAGAATTTCGATGATCGAACCATACGGGAGTCAAGATCAATCTTTTTAAATGTTATTCCAAAATTTTAAAAAAAAACAATAAATTTATTTGATTAGGTAATTTAATGGTCAACTAGTAATTTGACTTTAACCCCTAAACTAGTTTTCGTTCTTGATTCTTGATTCGATTCTTTTGAATTAGAATTTCGACGATCGACCCGTACAGGAGTCAAGATCAATCTTTTTAAATGTTATTCCAAAATTTTAAAAAAATAATAAATTTATTTGATTAGGTAATTTAACGGTCAACTGGTAATTTGACTTTAACCCCTAAACCAGTTTTCATTCCCGATTCTTGATTCGATTATTTTGAATTAGAATTTCGACGATCGAACCATACGAGAGACAAGTTCAATCTTTTTAAATGTTATTCCAAAATTTTGAAAAAAATAATAAATTTATTTGATTCACTACGCCATAAACGCACATACGCAACCCCCATTTTCAGTTGCGTAAGGCCTGAAAAGCGTTGCGTAAGGTCTTACGCAACACCAGAGGGGCGTTATCAATACCGGCGTTGCGTAAGACCCCTAATGCAACGCTTTTCCCAAGCTATTGCAACACTACGAAAGCATTGCATAAGAGGTCTTATGCAACACCAAAAGCTTGCAACGCAACACTACATGGGGTTGCATAAGATTTTTCAGCCATTTCAGCATGCTGACATGGAAGCAAGGTGCCACGTCAGCATGCTGACATGTAAGCAAGGTGCCACGTCAACATGCTGACATGTCATCAGTGGGGCCCAAAAGAGCCACGTCACAGGTGGGGGGCATGCCACGTCAGCAGTGGGGCCCACCAAAGTTCCACGTCAGCAATAGGCCCACATGCCACGTTAGCAGTGGGAACCCACATGCCACGTCAGCAATAGGACCCGCATGCCACGTCAGCAATGGGGTCCACTATCTAACGCAACACTTTTTGAGTCTAATGCAACACTAAATTTTTTTTTAAGCAACACTAAATATATCATAATGCAACATCATATATAGTCAAATGCAACACTTTTTTACAAAAAAATTGAAACGATTGCTTTGTTTATACATAAAACAATCCTGTCCAAACCAGGCCAACAATTTCAAAAGTCCTAAATAATGTAGCGAACAAAACTACATAACAATTTTACAAAAATACCAAGTTCTAGTACTAGCAAGTTAAAGCTACAAAAAAATACAAAGTATAGCCGCATTGAGTCATTGGACTACAATTTTCGTCTTAATCGCTTGTCCTAAATTTTTCAGCATGTCTGAGCCGCTTTTCCTATAGCTTTTACCTGTCTGAGATCAAAAGATTTCGTGTAACACATAATTGGCATAATCATCAATTTGCTAACAGTTATAAGAGATATAGTATCATTGTAATTAAAGCAGGGACCTGGCTACCTTTTCCTCTGGAAGCACACTAGTCCCCTGGCTACCTTTTCCGAAACCTGCACAAATGTTGAGATTAACCTCGAATTCTAAACAGCGTACTACCATACTTTAACATATATGACTTCTAAATTATTAAGACAGACCTGGTAAATGGTAATGATGCCGTGAATATGGAGTATATATATTCTTCCAAGCAAGTCATAGTAGTTATAAACTCTCACCGCTCGACTGCCCGTTTACATGATTCAAGATATTTGCATAAAGTATATGCGTCATTCATGTCAGTAAGAGGCCTTAAAAGATTGCGTAGGACAACAACATCAGAAAGCGTAACAGTCATACCGCCACCAGTTAATGGGTGGCGCATGTTAAATGCATCTCCCATCAGCAATGCCCCTGGAGTAGGATGAGGAGCAGCCGGCATGCTTCTGTTAGACATTGTCCTTATTTTTCCTTTATCAACCGTAGCTATGAATGCATCAAGCAGCTCTGGAGGAATCTGGATATGTAGAACGTATTAATCATGTTTGCAACCAGGTTGAAATTTCACTAGACTATTTGGGTGTCATTTTACATTTAACATAAAGCAAAGAGATTGAGAAATACCTGAGGAGCAACAACAGTCTTTAGATATGTGGCCATTTGGCCATTTAAAACTGAAGGCACCTTTTGACCAGGAACATCAACCAAGCAGCAAATTTCTGTGCTACTGATGGGATAAAAGACACATCAAACAATAGCACTGTGAAAGCTTCTACCAGACACATCAGAGTGAAATTTCTCTAAAGGATAAGAGAGTCTAGTACTCTTTCAGTCCTTGAAAAGAGCATAACCAAACACTCGTTGAGCATCAATTTCCTCCACACAATTTGCAGTTCAAACAATAGCATGTCTCAATGAAGAAGAATCTACTGATAAGATAGACTTTATAAAGCCAACATATTTAGCTAATAATCAAACAAATTTTGGTATACCTTTCATTCCTAATTCAATCAACTTCAGGTAGCCACCTGGTTGTAAAAGTTCTCCGACAATTCTGAAAAACGGAATATCACGTATAAAAGCCACCTGGTTGTTATTGTTATTGCAGTAAGCACTACATTGTATGAAAAAATTCTCAAAAAGTAGAAAAGAGTTAACATAAAAATTCTCAAAAAGTAGAAAAGAGTTAACATAAAAATCTCATAGAGAAAAAAAAACTACCATTTGGTGAGTAAATGCTAAGATTAATGGGCAGTGGAGAAATCTGCTTCTTTTTTCCAGTCACTCTGTCAGTTTCATCCTCAATTTCTTTCCGTACAGCAGCTTCATTATAAGAAACATGCAAAGAAAATGAAAATTGAAGTCAACCATCTTTTAACAACAAATAAATTGTCTGAGACTTCTGTTTTCCTCTCATAGTTCCATTTACTGATATAGAAACCAGTGAAGGTATCACCCCTTCTTGAAGAACCATTTGACAACACTTGTCATTTCCACTGCATAAATTTAAAAGACATGCTGCAGCTTGCTCCTGCTCCACAGGCTCACCAATGTCCAATATAGCTGAAAGTCCACTAATAAGTTCTTGTGATGATATAATGTCATCTCTTGCTGTTTTGCTAGACGCTAACAAAGCTATGGATTTTTCTGTCCATGTGCGATCACTAGAGTCCTTAATCAAAGCTTGAAGAGCATTGATGATGCCAGCTGATAAGAGATGAGGTATATTGGAGGGCAGACTGGAAAGGTTATACAAAGCATGCAATGCATCAATCTTACATTGCGGATTAGTTTCTCCCTGAAGAACATCAAGTAAAAAAGTGATGGCCTCACTCGAGCCAATAATAGATTTTGCTTCTTCATGGCACGAAAGGTTCAAATAAAGGGTTGTTGCCGCCGCAAGAGAAGTGGAACTGCCCATCATGTTCCCCAGCAATGGAAGTACTCCTGATTCCAGCATCAAGTCCTTGTTTCTGTGAGGACAAATACAGGCTACATTACATACACCTCAAAGATAGTGGTTGAATAACATATGGAACTGAATGATTAACTGGCAACATGAACTTTGTTATACAACTTTAGACGCTAGCTAGATTTGCACAATAGCATATGTTACATTACACTTCACAAACCTTCAAAATGGTTAATTAACTGGTAACATGAACTTTGCTATGCAACTTAAGGTGCTAGCTAGATTTCGCACAAAATAAAAAGTTTTAGACCCGCACCCAAAAAAATTGTAATTCTACTCCTTTTCCATTTGAGCAAGGCTTGATGGAGAATTAATTGCAAGTAAAAAGAGTCCAGAAATCACAAAAATGAATTCCCAGTCTTAAATATATAAATACTTAATAACGTACCTCTTATTGTTAACAGCCAGGTTGAAAAGAGCCATAGCTCCAATCTCCTGAGCCATTTCAAGTGTTGTCAAATGGAATTAAGTTGTGATAAACTTTGTTTACATGCTCTCACCAGGATACCATCATTTTGAGCTGAACATATTTAACTTACTATAGTCGAATTATAAATTATACACAATCTTCTTCTTATAATGATTTTCAAAGATCAACAGGAAACAGTTGCAATTCCGTTTTTACGCCGGATATGTTTATTGTCTACGATCATTTTCTACTATTAATGTACTGAACCCATGGGTACGAGATTGAAAGTTGCATATAAAATATCTCACTAATTCAATCAAACACACACAAACACATAATTACTCATAATTACAATTCCCCAATTCAATTTAACTAAACAACTGTTTACATGATCAAAACATTCAATCAACAGCTGGAAACATTTGCATAGTCTCAATCACAACATATATAATCAAAGAGAAAACGCAGCAATTAAAAATATCCCAACATATATAACAAACATTGATAAAGCTTAAACGACAAAAGTACAATACCTTCCATCTTGAGCCAGATATTCCATCAACTCATCAGTGCCAAAATCCTCGATGTTGATTTCGACAAGCTGGCCTTGGCTCCGATCAATAGCATGCTTACACATTTTCTCAAGATCATAATGCATATTATGCAAGGGGGAAAAATCGAAATAGATCTGTTTATCCATGAAAACCCATAAATCAAATCATACCAAAACCAAATAATACGAAAACCTGTTAAGTACAAAACCAATTAAGCCCTAGAATGAAAGACCCAAATTTACTCACCTTCATTACCAAATTGAAAGAAGAAGCTTGAGAGAGCTTGAGATTTGCTGGATATACGTGTTCATTGATTTTGTCACAAACAACATCTATAATCAAAATAATGAAATCAACCTTTATGTTTGTGACAAAATCAAGAATACCTAAATCCAGGAAAATGAACCGAACCCAACACTGATAAGATGAGGTCTGGTTTCAACAGAGACGTGGAGAGAGAAGAAGAGCTCGCCTTGTTGAGTTGAGAGAAAGGGGGGGTGTTAAGTGTTTAGAGGGAATATACCGTATATTGGGTAGAGTAGAGGGAAGAGGTGCTCAAAATTTTTCATTTTGGGGGGAAATTAGTCGCTCAAAATTTTCACCAAAATTTAACTTGGATTGATTTTACTTTTATTCATTTCACTACTATAAAACTAAACCAAATATATAGGCACATCCGAAAATAGCGGATACGGATATAGGCACATCCGTATTCGAAATATCCGATATCCGAAAATATATAAATATATAAATATATAAATACATAAATAAAATATATATATATATATATATATATATATATATTTTAAATAAACTTTGTTACGGATTATTATTTCTATTTTTTAAAAAATATTTTTGAACGATCCAACCATACGGATGTCAATATATATCTAATATAATGATATTCCTCAAGTTTCAGAAAATAAAAAATTAATTTGATTGGAGATCTTAGTAGATCACTACTATTTTCTATATGACTCGTAACTAGTGCTTTGTTACGGATTATTATTTCTATTTTTTAAAAAATATTTTTGAACAATCCAACCGTACGGATGTCAATATATATCTAATATAAAGATATTCCCCAAGTTTCAGAAAATAAAAAATTAATTTGATTGGAGATCTTAGTAGATCACTACTATTTTCAATATGTCTCGTAACTAGTGCTTTGTTACGGATTATTATTTCTATTTTTTTAAAAATATTTTTGAACGATCCAACCGTATGGATTTCAATATATATCTAATATAATGATATTCCCCAAATTTCAGAAAACAAAAAATTAATTTGATTGGAGATCTTAGTAGATCACTACTATTTTCAATATGACTCGTAACTAGTGCTTTTTACGGATTATTGTTTCTATTTTTAAAAAAATATTTTTGAACGATCCAACCGTACGGATGTCAATATATATCTAATATAATTATATTCCCCAAGTTTCAGAAAATAAAAAATAATTTGATTGGAGATCTTAGTAGATCACTACTATTTTCAATATGTCTCGTAACTAGTGCTTTGTTACGGATTATTATTTCTATATTTTAAAAAATATTTTTGAACGATCCAACCGTACGGATGTCAATATATATCTAATATAATGATATTACACGTCACCCTTGTGGGTCCCACACTGCCACGTCAACAGTGGTGGGTCCCACATCTGCCACGTCATATTTTTTTAAAAAAATATAAATTTATCTACTGCAACACTTCAAACAGCAAATGCAACACTACAGGTATCTAATGCAACGCTTTCTGCCACGTCAGCAAATGCCACGTCGGCAAAGGTAGGCCCCACTTCTGCCACGTCAGCAATTGTGGGTCCCACAATTGCCATGTCCGCATGATGGGCCTCCTGCCACGTCATCCTTGTGGGTCCCACACTGCCACGTCAGCAGTTGTGGGGCCCACATCTGCCAAATCATATTTTTTTTTAAAAATATGAATATATCTAATGCAACACTTCAAAGAGCAAACGCAACACTATTGTTATCTAATGCAACGTTTTTTTGCCACGTCAGCAAAGGTGGGCCCCACTTCTGCCACGTCAACAAATGTGGGTCCCACATGTGCCACATCAGCAAATGCCACGTCAGCACATGTGGGTCCCACTCCTGCCACGTCACCATTTATTAAAATAAAAAATTATCTAACGCAACGCCATCAGTTAGTGTTGCATAATGTGAAACACTATGGGTAATACGCAACGGTAATCTATATCTAACGCAACACCAATTCAGCTCAGTTGCAAAAGACCCAAAACTTCTATCTAACGAAACGCTTTCTGTGCAACGCTTTGTAAAAAGGGTTGTGTATGTGCGTTTATGGCGTAGTGATTATGTAATTTAATGATCAACTAGTAATTTGACTTTAATCCCTAAACTAGTTCTCGTTCCCGATTTTTGATTCGAATATTTTGAATTAGAATTTCGATGATCGAACCGTAGAGGAGTCAAGATCACTCTTTTTAAATGTTATTACAAAATTTTAAAAAAATAATAAAATTATTTTATTAGGTAATTTAACGGTCAACTAGTAATTTGACTTTAACCCCTAAACTAGTTTTCGTTCCCGATTCTTGATTCTATTATTTTGAATTAGAATTTTGATGATCGAACCGTAGAGGAGTCAAGATCACTCTTTTTAAATATTATTACAAAATTTTAAAAAAATAATAAATTTATTTTATTAGGTAATTTAACGGTCAACTAGTAATTTGACTTTAACCTCTAAACTAATTTTCTTTCCCGATTCTTGATTCGATTATTTTGAATTAGAATTTCGACGATCGAACCGTACGGGAGTCAAGATCAATCTTTTTAAATTTTATTGCAAAATTTTTAAAAAAATAATAAATTTATTTGATTAGGTAATTTAATGGTCAACTCGTAATTTGACTTTAACCCCTAAACTAGTTTTCGTTCCCGATTCTTGATTCGATTATTTTGAATTAGAATTTCGACGATCGAACCATACAGGAGTCAAGATCATTCTTTTTAAATGTTATTCCAAAATTTTAAAAAAGTAATAAATTTATTTGATTAGGTAATTTAACGGTCAACTAGTAATTTGACTTTAACCCCTAAACTAGTTTTCGTTCCCGATTCTTGATTCGATTATTTTGAATTAGAATTTCGATGATCAAACCGTAGTGGAGTCAAGATCAATCTTTTTAAATTTAATTCCAAAATTTTTAAAGAAATAATAAATTTATTTGATTAGGTAATTTAATGGTCAACTAGTAATTTGACTTTAACCCCTAAACTAGTAATGAGCCCGCTGGGAATCGAACCCCTGTCTTCAGCCACATTTTTACCCCATCAAACCACTATGCCAAGATGTTTCTCGTGTTTTATTGTTACTCTAAAATTATAAACCACAACACATTATTTTTTACTTTTCACTAAGAAGTCTTTACAAATGAACTTTAAAAATCACATTTTTTTTATAAATGGCACTAATTCATAGTGATCTTGAAATTCTCATGGTTGGATCATTAAAAAAAAATTAAAAAAATGAATTAGTACAAATTATTGTCGAAATTGGGGTTTTACCTTATTAAATCATGTCAAATGAATTTTGAAAATCACAATTTTTTTCACACATGACTAATTTGCAGTGATATTGAGATCCGGTAGGAAAAATCGTTCAAAAAAATTAAAAAAAGAAGAAGAAAGTCCAACCCTAATAACCCCTAAATCTAATCCCTAAACTACAACCCTACATTGTGGAAGCTAATTTGTTAATTTTTTTCACACATGACTAATTTGCAGTGATATTGAATAGGTTTTTAGTGCGCGTAGTTACAAAACAAAATGATGCACTTACAAATTATTTTTCTTTTAAAAAATTATTCACCATAACAACGTAGCTTCCACAACTTAGGGTTGTAGTTTAGGGATTAGATTTAGGGGTTATTAGGGTTGGACTTTCTTTTTTTAAAAAAAAAAAATTTGAATGATTTTTCCTATCGGATCTCAATATCACTGCAAATTAGTCATGTGTGAAAAAAATTGTGATTTTTAAAATTCATTTGACGTGATTTTATAAGGTAAAACCCCAATTTCAACAATAATTTGTACTAATTCATTTATATATATATATATATATAATGATCCAACCATGAGAATTTCAAGATCACTATGAGTTAGTGACATTTTCAAAAAATTGTGATTTTAAAAGTTCATTTGTAAAGACTTTTTAGTGAAAAAGTAAAAAATAATGTGTTGTGGTTATATAATTTTAGAGTAACTATAAAACACAAGAAACACCTTGACATAGTGGTTTGATGGGGTACAAATATTGCTGGAAATGGGGGTTTGAATCCCGCCTCTGTCTCATTTTTTCCTTTTGCAAATGGGCGCCCAAATTTCACGAAAAAATTAAAAATTGCGCCCAAACTCACAACCTACCGCATGACGGTAGGAAATGAAGTTGAACGGTAGGAAATAGAAGTGTAGAGAAGGAAAATTGTAGATAGGTCATAAGACGAGCACTTTTACACCCTACCTTTTCCTTAATACTTTTTCATCTCACTCTCTCTCACTCATATCCTACGACTGCGCCGATCACTTTTTCATCTTCTTCATCTCGTTTTCAAGCCGATTTCATCTCGATTTCATGCCAATTCGTCTCTTTTTCAAACCGATTTCATCTCTTTGGTAAACCCTTGATTTCATCTCTGTTTCTTTTGTTTTTTTCTCTCTGTTTTTATGCATGTATATATAGATAAACCCTTTTTGTTTTGATAAACCCTATTTATGTATTTGTTAAGTAGTCCGACTATGAACTTGGCAAGAGTTCTTATTATCTTAGTAAGTTTATGGTTGTAACATCGCCTCATCTCTGGGATTTATAACGTAACGCTCTGATACCACTTCTGTAACACCCCCAGATCCGGGGTCCGGGATCCGATCGTTACGATTACCAATTCTGTCCACAACACTTGAACTTTCCTTAACATAAAATAAATTACATCTCTATGACCCAACACAACAATGTACAACACACCCGTTATAGTCCCAGAGATGAAATCAGAGTAACAATCAAATTTTTATTAATCACATTATGAGTTCTTACAATCCAAAAGAATTTCAATACAAATACATACTCTTTGCCATCCATTTACATAAGTCATACTAGACCATATACTTGGTACTGAAAGAATAAATCTATCCTACCAATAGCTTCTTCTTCAGCTCTGGTAGTCTCATCGTCCTCGCCCGCGTCGAGTGCGCCTTGTGCGAGTCATCTGGTCTAGCTGTTGTTGTGATATAATAATAAAGCAAGGGTGATCATAGCCCACCAACAATAATATATAACTGAACGATAATATATAACAGTTCAAAAGTATCTTTCAAACCATATGCCATGCATTTACGGAAATGATGCCAGTATAATATGAACGATGAAGTTACAAGGTAACTTAAAGTATTTGTTTATAGAAATATCTGCTAAAAGTAAGCGAGATATTCTCATTGTCATTAAAAAGAGGAACTTGCATGAAAAGATTGCAATTCCAGTTATGAACACTTTTCCAGCTCTGCCAACAGTAATCATGTTGCAGGAAATAAATAAGTTTGGATGATGAACCAATGATGGAGTATTCACCGCGCCCGCTGTTCCAATCTTGATGATCAGTCGAGATCGTACAGCTCAAATTAGATTTACTACCGGTAGAAGGAAGAACTGACGACTTTACTTGTCTACCGCCTTACTAGCTTTCCCCGGCCAACGGTTGGGCCAAAGGGGATGGACCGGCGCTACTCGGCCTCTTACACGACTCCTAGTTCAAATAGAATTCATGATTCTGAATGTAACGTTCGTCCACCTTTCCCCAAGTATAATACTTGTTGATAAGACTCCACAAAGTAGTCGTATCTAGTTGGAAAGGAAAATTCACCAATAACTTCCAAGCTATTGCTTGGTAACGAATATCAACTTGTTCCAACCATCTTACCCCTCGAAAGATGAGAAGGTAAACAATGACTTAATAAGTCAATAGCACCCGAGTTGCGAGTGAAGAGAATACTTTATGACCGGGAAGTCGACAAGATAAATATCATTTTCCAAGTAAGGTTCCCTTATTATTAGGGAGATAGACTCAAAGAAGAATGATGTCTGAGAACCTTTCTTGATATAAGATTAATAATAATATGACTCCGAAATATTTTCCGTAATAATCGAAGAAGATAAACCTTATTGAGGTTATTCTAAGTAGGGAATAAATATTCAGAGATATTTATTGAATTAAAAATATTTAAAGAATATTTAGGAATATGAAAGAATATCATTAATCAGAGTATTTCTCCAAATAATGCTTGAAGAAACATCAAGAGAATATTTATTGAATAAATAAATATTTAAATGAATATTCAAAATAATATTCATTAATTAATAAGGAATTTAATTGAATATTCAAAAAGTAATATTCATTTAATGAATAATATTCTAAATGAATACCAAGTAATATTCATTTAGTAATCCAAGCTCTAAAGGAATATTCGAGATAATATTCGATAAATAAATCAAGCTTCACATGAATATTAGAATAATATTCATCAAGTAATTAATATCTTAAATGAATATTCAAAAGTAATATTCATTTAATAAAATGATATTCTAAATGGATATTCAAATAATATTCATTTAGTAGTCCAATCTCTAGAAGAATATTCAGAATAATAATCGATAATCTATTCGACTTTGAATGAATATTGAAAAATATTATTCGTCGAATAGTTACGTTCAAATAATTATTTGAAGTAAGGATCGTTAAATAAATAATCTGGAACGAAAATTCAAATAATATTCATCGCCCAAATAATGGAAAATATTTACTTAAATATTTTCCTCCGAGGTAATCTCGATATATCAAGAAGTATTGACTCCCGGTCTATATTTGACGAATAAGATGTATACGCCCTTCTATGAGGGTCTTACAATAACCGGCTTATAATTGATTCGTTAGTTATCTAATTTATAAGCCAATAAACAATCAGGGAACAAGCATAACGATATAACTTGAAAGTAGGCATGCATGCTATGGCATATGTATAACAGAAGACATATATATATATTCAGAGAACAAGGATTACTTCCTTGTAGGTTCAATCCATACTTCCTCAGGGTTTCATACATGCCTCATCTGGCATTATTGTTACTATTTCATACATTCCTTACCAAACTTCCATTTTGAAGTTCGGAATATTACTTTTTTCCTTGTACGGTTTCATAGGTCATCCTCATCATTCCTCCTGTATTTTCTGGGTACAGGGTATATCAAAATGTCATTGATCAATACTCTAATAATTCTATCTATGTTCTTTCCAGAACTCTTTTTAATAATCCTTACCGGTCATTGTTGCCTTAGCAAGTCCAACTCATATCATCTGAATTCATAATGTCGTTATTAGGGTTAATGCCATCCCTTGTGCATTCCCCAGGGTTTTTCTTAATTTATGGATATCCTATCCTTAATTTAACTGCCAAGGAATTCTTGCATCCTATACTTGGCAATCAAATCATGTATCCTTAATAAGGGTCTCTTTTCAATCATTCTCATTTGATAATTGATCGGTGGCTTAATGCTAAACTCTTCTTTCAGATAGTTGTCAGCCTATTTGACCTTCCAAAAGACAACGTATGTCTATCTACTCTCTTACAGAACTTGGTAATGGTAGCAAGGATGTTCTGGAAGATATTGATCGAGTTCAACGTGAATCTCTTAGTACTTATCGGTTTTCTCAAAGGTACTTGCCTTAGACAAAATTTCTACAGCATACTGATCCATCTCTGACCATTTCTATACTCTCTTCATAAACCTTCATTGTTTACTTCCCTTGGTCATAATATATTCATGGTATTTATAATACCCTAACATCATACATCTCAAGTCATAATACTTCCATTTTTACTCGTAATCTTGGGCAATCATATATACATGAATCACTTTAGTACGGGTGACCCCATTCCAAAAGTCTAGTAAATTCCCAATCCAAACATGGGTTGCAAAGGGTTCAGTAGAAGATTCCTACGATCTCATTAATATTTCCTTTATATCAAAAGCCCTTGCAGTCGGCGCTTACTTAGAAGAAACCCTGCTTTGTTCTTTCATTGCTGGTCTAGTCACTTGATAATCCTTTGTGACTTGGCCTCAACTGCCCACACTAAAATAAAAATATATGGTTTTAGGGGTTGGCTAATTAGCATTAATTTTCTAGCAATTGCTGGCATAGTGCCTTCTACTTTGATACCTTTCTACCTTTCCAAAACTTTACTCCATATAGGTCTTAATCGACTTCTCGGCACCGTCTCCGATCACCTTTCCTCCACGTTTATCTTTTCAACTATTCTTATCAATCCCACGTGCCACGCAAGTTTACCATTCATGGTATAACAGCCTTTTCACTTAAGTTAATCCCGGAGTTTCTCAGCCAGGTTGGTTTCTTACTTACATTTCTTGTTTTCGTCCAATCTCACTTCATCACTGTATTTCTACAATCAATCGCGATAACCGGGGTCTATCCACCAACCCATATAGCGGTTACTTTACCCAATTCACGGGGTTCGCCCCAGTTTCTACTCTCTTCCATGATGTTCTCTGATAATCAGAAAGACAAGGTTTGCCAAAATTCGTTGAATTTCTTTCCAGAATCAAGGAAATTTTGGTCAATCTATCCAACCACCGGTAACACTATGAAGATCAATTTTGAAACCTAGAGAATAGTTCTATGAGCATCCAAGCAGGTAGAATCATAAGCAGTTATAATAACGGAATTATTGACACAAAGTTGGAAGTTTAACCACTAAAAAGGAACCAAATATATATATCCCAAAGAAGGGAAATCAAAAGTTTCAAACTGAAACATGCCACCTCTTCCTGATACATATACATCTTAATTGTCGATAATATCAAATGTCAGTCTTCCTAACCACAGGTTTCAGAAGGAACACCACCATCGGAGTTAGTCGTTCCATAGAAATTGGCACTACTAGGGCCATCCTAGTTTGGTGTACCGTGATGTTCGAATGCATCCGCAATTACTCTGCCGTGCTGCATAAGCACATCACCTAAACCTGTATGAGATGCATCATAGTGTATCATAAAGTCTTCCTTCTCCCGTTAGGAAATACCAACGCCGGGTCGTTACCAATTTCATCTTAAAACATTCTCTATTACCTCTTAACCACTAATCGCATTACTTGATCCATTTGCAATTCAGTGTTAGAATAAACTTAAGGTAACTACTATAATCTATTCGGGGAAAAGAAAGAATTTAATATTCTTCTGAATCACATGCATCTAACGTTCCTGATTCACCATTTTACTGAGTTAAAATAAACTTATACTTAGTACCTGATAGTAGTCATATTACGAGTTTATCATAGACCCACTGGTCTATTCCTCTGGTAGTTTCTGAGATCATCGTCTCGCTTACTACTTTATATAACTTTATCCAATCAGGCCATCACTTTCCACTATCTTTACTTTCGAAGCTGGTTCATTCATAATATGGACATTTCGCTGAATAAAACCACCTCAACAATCTCAATTTTGTTTCATAAAATATAACCCATGAAATCCGCCTTCTCATGGCGAATTACCATTGACAATATTCACACTAATCCAGTTATCCGATAATATGGCACTTGTTGCCTCTATCTCAACTGCTCCTGGGTGCTCCCCGTCCTACATCGACGTCTTTGATAATCATGCATCATTCTAACTTCTTTCTCATTAATCTGAAAGTCTCTAAGGATCTTTATCTATCCCCATATAAGACCTCAAATAATCCTTCCTATCTGTCTTAATTGCTGGTACTACCTCTCGTAGTCCGGCTATAAATCCAACTTAAAATTTCAATTCTCTTAATAATATCTCTGTTCCTTGTGCTCACTTCTCTGAGCACTATAATCTTAACTCTCGCTATCCCTCTGGCTACAGCCCTCATTTCCTTGGAGTAAACTCCTCATCCTCAATAGGATTCTCCTCTGCTGGAACCTCTTTCGAGTCCTCAATAGGGTACTCTATCGAATTCACAATCCGATCATCAGCATATAATAAAACATCATCATGCTGCTGCTCGTACGCCTCAAGGTTTGTCGCCTTACTAGTCGATACGAGAACGAGCTAAGTTACTATCATGATACTTAAGAGTTCCATTAAGGGTTTTATATGTCATCACTACATTAAGTAGTCCGACTATGAACTTGGCAAGAGTTCTTATTATCTTAGTAAGTTTATGGTTGTAACGTCGCCTCATCTCTGATATTTATAACGTAACGCTCTGATACCACTTCTGTAACACCCCCAGATCCGGGGTCCGGTATCCGGTCGTTACGATTTCCAATTCTGTCCACAACACTTGAACTTTCCTTAACATAAAATAAATTACATCTCTATGACCCAACACAACAATGTAAAACACACCCGTTATAGTCCCATAGATGAAATCAGAGTAACAATCAAATTTTTATTAATCACATTATGAGTTCTTACAATCCAAAAGAATTTCAATACAAATACATACTCTTTGCCATCCATTTACATAAGTCATACTAGACCATATACTTGGTACTGAAAGAATAAATCTATCCTACCAATAGCTTCTTCTTCAGCTCTGGTAGTCTCATCGTCCTCGCCCGCGTCGAGTGCGCCTTGTGCGAGTCATCTGGTCTAGCTGTTGTTGTGATATAATAATAAAGCAAGGGTGAGCAATAGCCCACCAAAAATAATATATAACTGAACGATAATATATAACAGTTCAAAAGTATCTTTCAAACCATATGCCATGCATTAACGGAAATGATGCCAGTATAATATGAACGATGAAGTTACAAGGTAACTTAAAGTATTTGTTTGTAGAAATATCTGCTAAAAGTAAGCGAGATATTCTCATTGTCATTAAAAAGAGGAACTTGCATGAAAAGATTGCAATTCTAGTTATGAACACTTTTCCAGCTCTGCCAACAGTAATCATGTTGCAGGAAATAAATAAGTTTGGATGATGAACCAATGATGGAGTATTCACCGCGCCCGCTGTTCCAATCTTGATGATCAGTCGAGATCGTACAGCTCAAATTAGATTTACTACCGGTAGAAGGAAGAACTGACGGCTTTACTTGTCTACCGCCTTACTAGCTCTCCCCGGCCAACGGTTGGGCCAAAGGGGATGGACCGGCGCTACTCGGCCTCTTACACGACAACTAGTTCAAATAGAATTCATGATTCTGAATGTAACGTTCGTCCCCCTTTCCCAAGTATAATACTTGTTGATAAGACTCCACAAAGTAGTCGTATCTAGTTGGAAAGGAAAATTCACCAATAACTTCCAAGCTATTGCTTGGTAACGAATATCAACTTGTTCCAACCATCTTACCCCTCGAAAGATGAGAAGGTAAACAACGACTTAATAAGCAAATAGCACCCGAGTTGCGAGTGAAGAGAATACTTTATGACTGGGAAGTCGACAAGATAAATATCATTTTCCAAGTAAGGTTCCCTTATTATTAGGGAGATAGACTCAAAGAAGAATGATGTCTGAGAACCTTTCTTGATATAAGATTAATAATAATATGACTCCGAAATATTTTCCGTAATAATCGAAGAAGATAAACCTTATTGAGGTTATTCTAAGTAGGGAATAAATATTCAGAGAATATTTATTGAATTAAAAATATTTAAAGAATATTTAGGAATATGAAAGAATATCATTAATCAGAGTATATCTCCAAATAATCCTTGAAGAAACATCAAGAGAATATTTATTGAATAAATAAATATTTAAATGAATATCAAAATAATATTCATTAATTAATAAGGAATTTAAATGAATATTAAAAAAGTAATATTCATTTAATGAATAATATTCTAAATAAATACCAAGTAATATTCATTTAGTAATCCAAGCTTTAAAGGAATATTCGAGATAATATTCGATAAATAAATCAAGCTTCAGATGAATATTAGAATAATATTTATCAAGTAATTAATATCTTAAATGAATAGTCAAAAGTAATATTCATTTAATAAAATGATATTCTAAATGGATATTCAAATAATATTCATTTAGTAGTCCAATCTCTAGAAGAATATTTGGAATAATAATCGATAATCTATTCGACTTTGAATGAATATTGAAAAATATTATTCGTCGAATGGTTACGTTCAAATAATTATTTAAAGTAAGGATCGTTAAATAAATAATCTCGAACGAATATTCAAATAATATTCATCGCCCAAATAATGGAAAATATTTACTTAAATATTTTCCTCCTAGGTAATCTCGATATATCAAGAAGTATTGACTCCCGGTCTATATTTGACGAATAAGATGTATACGCCCTTCTATGAGGGTCTTACAATAACCGGCTTATAATTGATATGTTAGTTATCTAATTTATAAGCCAATAAACAATCAGGGAACAAGCATAACTATATAACTTGAAAGTAGGCATACATGCTATGGCATATGTATAACAGAAAACACACACACACACACACAAATATATATATATATATATATATATATATATATATATATATTCAATCACAACAACAGCCTAAAAGAAGGGAATTGAAACTTGCCTGGTAGTCGAGTACGGTAAGGGGTAGTGGTAGCGGGTCCCGGGTCAGCTTGGTGATCTATAAATAGCCAAGGCATTCGGGATTAATCACTTAACATCTTAAAAGTTAAGTTATACTTAAATCAAAACACGTTCTCGAGTTATCTCGTTATACCCCTTTTTGTGGATTCCTTTTATCATTGATCCGACCCGACATTCGTTCATTAATACGACATGTCACTGTACTTACACTTGGGACATACTTAAGTCATACAAGTTCTAAAGTCGATCGTTACGAACCAATATTATACTCCAAGTTTTATCGCCCGTTTTCTAAGTGTTTTACCGAAGTTATAATAGAGTCGTCTTTTAGGGGTTCGTTCGCGTTTAACCTCGACTCGAATATTTTTAATAAATCGAAAAATGATCATTTTGACATACAGTTTTCTTTCACACCTTCCTTTTTACCTCTAGTATTTATTTACCAAGATTCGTTATGACTTAAAATATTTTACGAGGGTTCAATTTCAGTTACGAACTTTCGTTTACGGATTCGAACTACTTTTAGTAAATCGGTTTGATTCGATTCTTTTTCCAAAATGATCTACGACTCAAGATCTACAAGGTCATGTTAGATACTTTTCCAGTTTCGGCCATTAGACCTACTGTGATGCACGGTTTTCAATGATTAACGAAATTTCGGCATTATAAAACAAAGTTAGTTTCTAGGATCCACTATTGGAGTATGATATAACCTTAATAAGCTTGGTATGGCCCTTGTCTAGCTTAATCAAACCTTAGATCATCCAAAGAAATCATGAAAACAAAGTTAGTTTCTAAGATCCACTATTCATCATCAATCTTGTAAAAATCATATAAAATCAAAAACTAAGAGTTTGGTTCTAAAATTTTTACCACACCTTCTACTCTTCAATTTGAGCTATAGAACACAAGAATCCAACCATGGGAGCTAGGGTTTTGAGCCCCATCTTTCTACTGATCAGAACCTGGACAGTTTTGGTCCTCCAAATTTAACCATGGATTTGACTAGGCTATACTACTTGGATTTCCATGAAATTTGGAACGAATCTTGCCCATGGAGTGGAGAAGCTATGGTTAAAATTTGGTGATTTTATCACGGATAGAAATGGAGATATGAATTTTTCTTTGATCGTTGTTCCTGCTGGGCAGTTTTGGAGTGTTTGGTGTTTTTACTTTGTTTTCTCTTATTCTTTCTTGCTTTATGGCCAATAATGCTAACATCTGGTAATATATATCTAATGTCTTTGGATGCATCTCTTCAAGATGTGTTGTCATGCTTTGATTGGTCCTTTTTAAAATATCTTAAACTCACAATTACACTTACGTACTCATCTCTTGCCTTTTAGCACTTAAGTCCCTGGATAAACTGCAACTAGGTGCTTAGATATTTCTATAAAGGTGTGATGTCATCTTCCACTATCTTTGGTGGATGCATCCTATCTTGTTCATTCGTTTCTTTGTTCGGTTATCGCTCAATTTCGCTGATCGTTCGAAGAATAACCAAGTAGTTTCACCTCTAGGGTTTACCGGGAAATTTCTCGATATTCATAATACCTTCCCCAATCCTTAATATAATCCTCGTGATGATCATGTAGGATATTTAATCTCGATACGAACTTAATCCGTAATCTAGGATTCGTTCGCTTTATTGATTAATCTCGTTATAACGTTTTAGCGGTTTCTAGAACGATTGTTTCACTGCCTCAGTGGTTTCTTGCCCTTCATTCTTAAATCAAATATAATAACATCCCAAAATATCAAATCCTCAAAGTTTATATCTCAATTCTTGGATTATAATAATATATAATCCACTGTCCGGTCAAATAATATACCGAAAAAGAATTTGGAATTTCTGAATTCCGATCGTCTCTGCATTCACTTATTTCCTCCGCGTATTACTAATATGACTTCGAAACATCCATATCACGTCCCGTACATAGGGTGGCGTGAAAAGTTTTCCAACTTACAAAATCACTATTCATCCACCAAATTACTATACACGTACAAGAAACACTATGCACGTACGGGAAACACTATGCACGTACGGGAATCACTATGCACATATGGGAAACACTATGCACGTACTCATTTCCCTTCAAGGATCCATTAGCTCCTTCCTGGATGGTAAATTATTCTTATCTAGGTCCTCAACCATCGAATTACTCTATTCTGACAATATACCAATGCATCAGGATCATTGTTCAAAGCAATATCCATTCATTACAATCATTGTTCTTTGAAACCACCATTCATTAGTGCTCTTTAACCACAATAAGAAAAGTTTTAATTCTACCCAAAATTCGGGTTACTACATTTAGTGTATTGACAAATTTTATATGTGATTGTGATCATAGTTATCATGGCAAGAACTAAGGGTAACAAGACACCACAAAAGGGTAGTGTTAACGACAACGGGAAGAAAATTTCAGAAAAACAGGACACGGGCCCGAGTGTTTCGAACAAACAGAACAAGACGAAGCAACTTTCAAAGATGACACAGGACACGGGCCCGAGTGTTTCGAACAAACTGAACAAGATGAAGCAACTTTCAAAGATTACACAGGACAAGGGGAAAGGCAAGGCCCAAGTCAGTTTGGCGCCAAGGAAAAAGATTGACAAGCGTAAGGGTAAGGGGAAGAAAATTATAACAAGGAGGCAGAAGATTCAAGCTTTTAAGGAAAATTATGGGAATATGACAAAGGCGGAAGCTGTTAAATGGATGGGCCCAAAGCCAAGAACGAACTCTCAAGGAATTTTCGCTGCTGCTGCTCCGCCACATCCGACACGCATTGACATTTCAAACGGGATGTTAGTTATTCATTTCTTAGCTAGCATATGTACACAATCGTGAAATATGGTTTCATATTAATTAATTGTTTATTAATTAATGACATTACTTTTTATGATATTATAATGTATAGAATCATAGGGACTACATTCATTATACTTATATGATCTACATTTACTTAGCCTATAGATAGAATCATGACATAGTTAATTAAACATGTGATTGTTTTATTTGTTATTCATAATTAATTACGTTGTCTATTCATTACATGAATACAATCATATTAGTACTATTGTGCATATCAATGATTATTTATGTATATATATATATATATATGTATATATATATATATATATATATATATATATATATATATATATATATATTGCAGTATTAGGAATAATTGTGCGAAGAAGACGCTCTTGGGTGAAATACGTGCATTTTGGCCAGCGGGGGCCTACATGTGGACTGATTTGGAGGATAAGCATCCCGATTTTCATAAAAATGTCTTGAAAGACTTTCATGTATGTATCCAGACTACCTTTCTATGTATTTTTTCATGTTTAGTGTGTGTGGTAAATTTTAATCATAATTTGACCTATAAATATGTTTATTGCAGAGGTACTTCAGGCACAAAAAGGGTCAAAGCTGATCGGAAGCTGATGCAATTATAACTGATTATATCAAGGGAGTTTGCAAGAGAACATTGAATGAAGAAAAGATAAGAGTTTATGAGAAAGCGGTCAAAACCGGAAAGTCGTTTTTGGAACTATGTCCACCTTACTTTAGTGCCGACTTTTG
The DNA here is from genome assembly GCA_036435485.1 of Saposhnikovia divaricata. Taxonomy (NCBI): domain Eukaryota; kingdom Viridiplantae; phylum Streptophyta; class Magnoliopsida; order Apiales; family Apiaceae; genus Saposhnikovia; species Saposhnikovia divaricata. The sequence continues at coordinate 128,030,895 of CM071596.1, read as the reverse complement.
GGAAGGATTGTTGGCATTTTGGAGATCAGAAGACCATAAACAGAGATCGAAAGTGGCGATCGAAAATATTCAGAAAGTGACCAACTTGCATAGCTCGTGTTAGGCCGAATACATAATTATAATCAACTAAGTATGAGCGAATAACAATAAGTTCTTAAAAGACTTTAAAAACTGTTTTGAAATTAACTCCTCTCTCAGTGATGTAAAATATCACAGAGAGCTGCTTAGGTTACAATGAAAATGATATTGCGTTACATGATCGATACCCTTCTAGGGTTAACCTAACTGTATTTATAAAGATATACAGCTACGTACAATCGATAATTGATTCTCTTATAAATCAGCTATACAAATATTATCAATTATGATTACTACATGTTTTTCTAGTCAATACGACTTCCTTTTACAGCTATCCAATCTTCAAAGATATCGCTTCCATAATTATCTTCAATAATTCTGTTACTGACCAGCAAACGCTTCTCCAGACAGAGTTTAACAAACTCTGTCGAGCTTCCAACTGTCAGAGTTTAACTAAACTCTGACTGCTTCCAGTTTTAAGTTAAACTCTGTTTTTCCCTGTAAAACTTAAACACTGATATTAACCACATCAATTATATTTAACAATCTCCCCCAACTTGTTCATTAGTAAAAATGCACAAGTTAACAGTAATTGATGATGTCAAAACAATTTTATACAAACACAGTGTTTATTCAAATAAGCAGAGTTTAATCTTCACTTAACAAATTTACAGAAAATAAGAATTACTTACAGACTTTTTCTACCTAACCTCCTCAATATCTGGTGTTGTTCTAAGGTAGTCTATAAGCAGTATTCTTTCTGCATTCTCGAGCTCTCTCTGCATTATCTCCTTGATCTCTTTCAACTTAGGATCATCTTCTCCAGTTTGATAGATGGCAGCTCTCAGAGAATAAATTTTTTTTCCTCATTTCATTTCCAAGCCTGATAAAATATGCTTTCTCTGATTCAGAATTGAAGTCCAGCACAGTTATACCCAAGTCAGTCTTCAGTCGAGCAATATTCCTCTTCATTTCAACAAGATTTCCATGATAGTCTCTGTACTTAGGAACATACTCTTCTGTAGTTTTTGAACCAGTAAGTACTTTGGCTTTCTTCATATATTCTCTTATAGAATCAACAATAAGTGCTGTTCTTCGATTTGTAACCCTGAATAAGTACATAACATATTGAAGTTCTTCACACAGCTTCAGCTTGATGTCATCTTCATTCACCCTATATACTGTTCCATCCTCCATGAAGTACAGTAAAAAGTATTTATCCAAACTCTTTTGACGAACCAGCTGAACTGACTCCAGTTTGTTTAAATTTTCTTTAATCATACCAGCTCCAGGAGAAATAAGTGATGAAGGATTTCTAGGACTGTTGTTTATTCTGACATCTTTATGAGAACCTAAACCAGATGTGTTCTTACGAGGAGGCTTTCCTAAGAAATCTCTATCATGCTGAAAAGTACCAACTCCTTTCTTCTGAGCTTGAACAGGAATTGTAGGATTGGAGAAAAATCTTTGCATTTGAGCAGACAATTGATTATTTTGAACAGGTAGGGGTTCACTTACAACATGTGTAGAAACAGAGGTTGTATCTACCTTTTTCCCTTTGCTTCTTGACCCATTATACCTTTAAGCTTCAACTTGGCATCAAGTGATGTTTTTCTTATCAATTTTCCTTCTTCTTCTTCTTGACTACCAGCAAGATTTTCTTTAATCACTATCCCTTTTTGAACAGGCCTTGGGGCTTTAGCACTTTTCTTGGCCTTTCCAGATTTCATAGCTTTCAAATGCTCTTCTTGCAAGAGTAATTCTTCAGCTTAAACATCTTCTAAGGTAGCTCCCTCAGCATTCTCTTCCAAGAAAATCTTAGCAGCAAGCTCTTCATCAGTTTGTGGATTGTCAGAGAATAACAAATCCCTCTGCCTTGAAGTACTCTGTACATTTGTATCCACTGCTGTATTTGATCTTGTAAACTTGCCAGCTTTCAAATTAACACCAGAGTTTGATCTCAGCCTCCTCTCTGAATTAGTTCCTTCATCATCAAGATCATCTTTCTTTGACTGAGTTTGAGGCTGCTGCTTACACTTGGAATTGCAACTCTCTCCCCCTTTTTGACATCATCAAGGATCAAGATTGAAGTAATTAACTCAAGAGAGTTAGAAATAGATTCGATTTTGTCAGCTAATATAGTCTGATTTTCTTCAACTTTGCCCAATCTCTGAATCAGAGTATCGTGAATCTTTGAGAAAGTTTGAAACAACTTGTTGTTATCTCACTGTAGACTCATCTCTCTTTGTACAACTTCATTTCTCAGATCCACAATTGACTTCTGATTTTCATTAAATTTGTGATTCAAGGCCTTAACCTGAATCACTGTGCCTTGCTAGCATTTCAGAATGTCTGGATTTGAAATCTTCTTTCAATTATCCTTGAGAAAATCAGCTGCTCTTCCAGTAGGAAATATGCAATCTTCTTTGTTCCACTCTGCAGTTTGTCTTGCCATATAATCATTTTCAATTTCTCTTGCAGAAGGTCCAGCAAAGTCTGTCTTCTCCCCTGTTTTCAGTCCATCAGTTTGAACTTCAACATTTTGAGCAAATCCAGCTTCTGCACTTACTTCTTTAGAAAGATCATTTTTAGAATCATCTGTATCAGCAACTGAGTCAGTTTCTTCATGAAGTTCAGGAACAGGTTCTTCTTGAGCAACTTGTTTTTCTGGATTAGAAGAGTTTGCCATGACAATCTCTGAAAAGAGAAATTTGACAGGCTGATCTATTTCCTCACCTTGGTTAGAGACTTGATGTGCATCAGAGAATAACTTTGTGTGAGATGCAACCTCTGTTTCTTCTAGCACCACAGTAGGATGATCAGCAACACCAGTTTCAGCAGAGTTTGTAGCCATGGGTGTTAGAGTAGGTTCTTCAACTTCAACAGAGAATGACATGAAATTTTCATCAAACTCTTCCATTGCAGGTAACTCAATTCTATCATCTTTTTCAATCTGAACCTCAGCAAGTACAGGTTCATGTTCAGATTCTGCTACAGTAGGTTCTAAGATAACCTCTGTCTCAACAGCAGGAGTCTCCTCAGAGATATCCTCTGGAGCTTCAATTTCAGCTTCTATCTCATCATCAGATTCATCAATTAATACCTTTCTTCTCTTGGGTCTAGGAGCTTCAGCCTCATCATCTATTGGCCTGTTGGCTCTTTGCTTCCTTGGTGGTCTTATAGCCCTGTGTTTCTTAGGCTTAGCAATTGGTTTGGATTGTGGTTGAGTTTGAGATGGAGGTTGTGATTGAGGTGGAGGTTGTGAAGTAGTAGCAGTAGTGGATGGAATGGATGTAGATGTAGGTTTAGAGGTAGGTTTAGTGTTTAGGGTTTTGTGAGGTTCAGTGTTTGTAGGTTCAGGATTTGGCTGTGGAGGTTCAAGTACAGGTTCAAGTGCTTGTGGTTCCTGTGGTTGATTGAGAAAATTTCTGAGGGCAAGTGGGAAAATAAACTTTGGAACTTGATCCTTGTTTGCATCTTTGTTGGTCAAGTCAGAGAACATTCTCTTATGGACTTGGAAGGGTTGGATGACATCCTCATCAGAAATTTCCACATTAGGCAAACAAGCAGAGAATAAACTTTGACAAAAACTTGAGAAATAGACAGTTGTATCAAACTCTGCTAGTTTTTCACCTAGATTCATAAGAACTAGTCTACCAAAATCAAAATTACTCCCATTGAGAAGAGAATACCCGATTTGAAGACTGTCAGTGAGAATAGCATCCCAGTTGGTGACTTTCTTCCCGAACGCTCTAGTGATGCAATCAAAGAAAAAGCTCCATTCCTTCCTGAGCCCTGGCCTTTTTACATTACCGAGCTTGTCCAAAGGGCAAGAAAACCGCAGCTGCTGAAACATCTCCTTCAATTCATTTTCACCAGCAACAGCGTATGAGGTGTGAGTATCAAAGCCCATAGTATCTCTTACAGTTGCCGAGGTAATCACAAACTCTGTCTCCTCATAAGTAAAAATAATTGATGGATTCCCAATCTCTCCACCATCCTCATAGACAGAGTTATTCCAAAAGGTAGAAATCTGTGTGCCAGAGAGTTTTGTTGGTTCGACAAGAGCTTGACCTATTTCAGAATCCCTTAGAAAGTTCTGAATCAGATGAAACGATTCTGGAGCTTTGTCAGTGTTTAGTGGTGCTACATAGTTGTTAGGAACAAACGATAATCCCTGAACAACAAAAGGCTTGGATGCCATTAGAACAGTTTAGAAATTGTGAGAAAAGAGAATGTGTAGAAAAGTGTTTGTGAAAATGCTTAAGTGAGAATAACAGAGAAATTGTGTGTAAAGTTGTGTGTTCGTGGGTGTAAAAGTGAAAAAGTGAATAATGACCCGAGTTTGATTAGATCTGTAATTGAAAATTAAAAACCCAATCATTTTAGACATTAAACACGCATCCAATTTCTTGTTAAGTGTGTGAGTAGGACAAGTGTCACGTAAATAGTGGAACAGCCGTTTACACGCACAGTAATAATGTCTATTATTACTGCTATTCTCTCTCCTATTACCAATACGCTTTAACTGTCTAACACCAATAAACAGTTGGCACATATCACATGCAAATTTCAAAAACTCTTTTTGTACTCCAAGTATATGCTTTGTCTGAAATAAAATATTACCTTAGAGTACTCAACAGAATCCAACAGTGTTTACCAATTCTCCAACTTTATTACTGTAATCCTTTCAAACACTGCACAGTTGTGAATATGAGTGTGTGTTTAGCAGAGTTTACTAAATCAATATTTAGAGCATCCAATATTTCATAAAATCCATAAAGTAAATCAGTAAACACTGGACGCACAAACTCTCATTATAAACACTGAATGTATGATGAATGCTAAACTCTGTAGTAAACAATTTATATACAGTAATATTTAATTAATTTATAACCCCCTTTTTTTCTTAATTTCTCCAGTAATCAGAGGTTGGAACTAGTCACCAAAAATCCTATAATTTTAGCCCTTATCAGTTTGATAAGTTCATGGATCTTCCTAGTCTTCGACTAGTCACCAAAAATTAGAGAATTTTAGCCCTTACTATATACCAGTAAGTTCATGGGTCGTCCTAGTTACAAACATGATCTCAAAGGAGTTCTAACAGTCTATATACATAAGCTTTGAGGTTATTCTAATAACAGAATCTAATTTAACAGTGTATAACTAATAGAGTTTAGAGCTCATCAACATCAGAAATTATTCATGAGAGGCAATGCACACAGTATTTACAGACTCAAAGTTTAGGATAAATAAACTAAGAGATGCTATAAATATGAAACAGTATCATGCTGTGTTAATTTTCTGCACAATCTAAGATTAGATCACAAATAACTTAGAAGGATTCATGATTAATTACTGAGAATCATGCTTCATACAAATTTCTTCATTGGTATTAACATTCAGACAAAAACATTATCAGAGTTTCTTAGAGTTTATCCAACATGTTAACAGTGTATGACTTACAGAGCATGCTAATAGAGTTTAACAGTCATCGAGCAGAGTTTGCATAGCAGAGTTTAACATACCACAGAAATATGAGCAACACATTTCGTAAGTAGAATTTTGAGTCTAATCAATATCTCTAGTAAAAAACAGAGACCATCCCTAGTTCATTTACCAGCCTTGTAAATACAGCTGCACTCAATTGCTTGGTGAAGATATCTGCAAGCTGTTGTTCTGTAGACACAAAATGAAGCTCAATATTCCCTTCCTCTACATGTATTTTGATAAAATGGTACCTTATGCTGATGTGCTTGGTCATTGAATGTTGTACTGGATTACCTGTCATAGCAATAGCACTTTGATTATCACAGTAAATAGGTATTTTACTGTACCTCAATCCATAATCCAGTAATTGATTCTTCATCCACAGAATCTGTGCACAACAGCTACCAGCAGTAATATACTCTACTTCAGCTGTAGATGTAGAGATTGATTTCTGTTTCTTGCTGTACCAAGAAACAAGTCTATCACCAAGAAATTGAGAACTTCCACTGGTACTTTTTTTGTCTACCTTACAGCCTGCAAAGTCTACATCAGAGTAACCAAGTAGCTTGAAGTCTGATTCTCTTGGATACCACAAACCTAAAGTTATGGTGCCCTTAAGATATTTGAAAATTCTCTTCACAGCTGTTAGATGTGGTTCTCTTGGATCTGCCTGAAATCTTGCACAAAGACATGTTGCACACATGATATCAGGTCTGCTTGCTGTTAGATAAAGAAGAGACCCAATCATCCCTCTATAGCTTGTCTTATCCACTGGTGAACCTGTGTCTTTGTCCAACTTTGTTGCTGTTGCCATGGGAGTTATTGCAGATGAGCAGTCAAGCATGCCAAATTTTTTGAGAAGATTTCTGGTATATTTTGCTTGATTGATAAAGATTCCATCATCTGTTTGCTTCACCTGTAGGCCTAGAAAATAACTAAGCTCTCCCATCATGCTCATTTGATACCTGGACTGCATGAGCTTGGCAAACTTTTTATAGATTTTATCATTAGTAGACCCAAGATTATGTCATCAACATATATCTGAACTAAAAGCAAGTCATCACCATAGTTAAAATAGAACAGTGTTTTATCAATTGTACCTCTGTTGAATCCACTTTCTAAAAGAAATTTAGCCAGAGTTTCATACCATGCTCTTGGTGCCTGCTTAAGTCCATAGAGTGCCTTGTCAAGCCTATAGACATAATATGGATACTTGGGATCTACAAATCCTGGTGGTTGTTCAACAAACACTTCTTCTTCAAGTTTTCCATTCAGAAAAGCACTTTTCACATCCATCTGAAAACCTTGAATTTCTTGTGAGAAGCATACGCTAGAAAGATTCTTATTGCCTCCAACCTTGCAACTGGAGCAAAAGTTTCATCATAGTCTATGCCTTCTTGCTGTGAATAGCCTTTGGCCACAAGTCTAGCCTTGTTTCTTGTAACAATCCCATCACTGTCTGTTTTGTTTCTGAAAACCCATCTAGTACCAACAACAGATCTATTCTTTGGTTTTGGTACAAGGGTCCATACTTCATTCCTCTCAAATTCATTCAACTCCTCCTGCATTGCTATTATCCAGTAAGCATCTTGAAGAGCTTCTTCCACTTTCTTTGGTTCAGATTTGGACAGAAATGCATGAAACAGACATTCATTTGTTGTAGCACTTCTTGTCCTGACTTTTGCACCTGGATCTCGAATTATTAGATCATGTGTATGAGATTTTGTCCATTTCCTAGCTGAAGGTAAATGACTTCTGTCAACAGTTGATCCTCCCCCTTGATCAATGTTCTCCTGATCATCTTGTTGCCTTTCTTCATTCTCTGAGGCTCCCCCTGAATTTGATCGCTCAGAGGTTAAGTTGTCAGATTTTGAACTATCAGAGTTTGAGTCATCAGAGATTGATCCATATTTTTCAGTTGACTCACTATCAGAATTTGAGTCATCACTATGATCATGCTCCCCCTCAACTGGTTCTCCCCTTTGTTCTGTCTGTACAGTTTCTTCTGAGTGTATCAGTAGAGGTTCAGAGTTTGCATCAACAGAGTTTGTTGGACTGGTTTCATCAGAGTTTATTTCATCAGAGATTAGATCTTCATTTCGAAGTGCAACTGATCAGGTTCATCAACATCTTCAAGTCCAGTTATTTTCTTGTCATCAAATGACACATGAATAGATTCCATAATCACCTTTGTTCTCAGATTATAAACTCTGAATGCCTTGGTTGACACTGGATAGCCAACAAAAATTCCTTCATCTGCTTTCAACTCAAATTTGGTCAACTGTTCTGGATGAGTTTTCAACACAAAGCATTTGTACCCAAAAATATGAAAATATTTCAGGTTTGGCTTCTTTTCTCTCACCATCTCATATGGTGTTTTTCCATGCTTGTTGATTAGTGTGGCATTTTGAGTAAAACAGGATGTTTGAACTGCTTCTGCCCAGAAATAGGTTGGAAATTTTGCTTCATCAAGCATAGTTCTTGCAGCTTCTATCAAAGTTCCGTTCTTCCTCTCAACTACACCATTCTGTTGTGGAGTGCCAGGTGCAGAAAACTCTTGTTTGACTCCTTTGTTTTTGCAAAATTCTTCCATTGTTGCATTCCTGAATTCAGTTCCATTATCACTTCTGATTATCTTCACTTGATTCTTTGATCCTTTGTCCATCAACATTATATGCTCCATCAGAGTTTGTCAACAAGCGTCCTTCATAGATATTGTTGCGCCTTTGTCCAAGTAAAACAACTTTCCCTGTAGTTTTGCTGATAACCTCACAGTATTCAGATTGAAAATCTACATGAAAACCTCTGTCATAGATTTGACTCACAGATAGCAGATCATGCTTGAGTCCTTGAACCAGAGCTACATTTGTGATGATGACACTTCCAAGATTGGTATTGCCATATCCCAGAGTATGTCCTATGTTGCCATCTCCATAGGAAACTTTTGGGCCAGCCTTCTCCACGTACTCTGATAGCAGGGCTTTATTTCCAGTCATGTGTCCTGAACATCCACTGTCCACGACTAGGATACTCTCCATGATGCCCTGCAATCATAAACAATTACTGAAGATTAGATTTAAGGATCCAGACTTACTTGGATCCTTTGGCTTTCTTAATTTTGTTAGCTTTAGCAACGGAATTTACACTATCAGAGTTTAAGCTAACTTTTTCAAAGTTTACACCTGCAGAATTAACTTTAACCCATTTCAAATTAGGTTTCAGTTCATAGTAGTTGTGAAAATTGCATGATAATTTCTGCAAGTATAAATTGAATGCCAAGTAGTTCCACAGTGTTTGCACAAAGTCTGTGGTCTTGGTTTGACATTATTCTTCTTAACTCCAGACTTAGAGAGTAAAGAATTAATGTCTTTGTTCTTCCTGCAGAAACTAGAAAGATAATTAGTACTACCACAGTTATGACATGTCTTTCTTGGAGCTAAAGTAGCAAGCATTGGATAATTACCTTGAGTGATGCCTACTTTGCCATTTCTGTTCTATCTAGACACTTTCTGTTTCTTAACAGATTTTAACTCCTTAAGCTTATGCTTGAGTTGTTTATCTATCATTAAACCAATATTAACCTGTTTAACACTAGTTTTTACTGGTTCTTTCTTAACAGCTTCTTTTCCACATTCAAACCTAGGTTCACTTATCTTTCTTTACTTCAGACTTGGAAGGTAAAGAATTAATGTTTTTGTTCTTCCTACAGAAACTAGCAACATGGTTAGTGCTACCACAGTTATGACATGTCTTTCTTGGAGCAAAAGTAGCAAGTATTGGATAATTACCTTGAGTAATGCCTACTTTACCATTTCTATTCTTCCTAGACACTTTCTGTTTCTTGATAGATTTTAACTCCTTAAACTTATGCTTGAGTTGTTTATCTGTCATTGAACCAATATTAACCTGTTTAACACTAGTTTTTATTGGTTCTTTCTTAACAGCTTCTTTTTCAGCTTCAGACATAGGTTCATTTATTCCATGAACAAATTTTGTAGATGGAAGATGTGTTCTTATTTTGACTTTATTTTGAAACCTAAGTTCATCTCCCTCACAGTAACCTAAACCAACTGTGTCTGACTGAAAAATCTCTTGAGTGTCTTTTCCAGAATGAGTCCAAGTTTTAATTATGTGATTTGCCTTCTCCAATTCAGATTCAAGTTGCTTATATTTTCCTAGCAAATCCTGTTCTAGATAAACAACATCATCTCTTTCTTTCTGAACTTGTTGCATGTTTTCAAGTTTTTCTTCAACAAATTTATTTCTCACTTTAAGTTCAGAAGTTTCAGATTTGATTGTCTCGTTCTCTAAAGTCTGATCCCTATAACTGATATGTAAAGCCTTAAGATAGATTCTCAATTCAGTTATATCATCAGTATTATAAGCATAGGTAGTCAGAGGTACCTTGTTTTCAGAATCTTCAGCTTCATCAACAGTAGTAGCCATGAGAGCATAGTTCACATCCTCATCTGAGTCAGAGGTGTTTGTCTGCCCAATCTCTGCCTTCAGTGAAGAGTGCCTTTTCAGTTTTACCCTTCTTGCACTCAGGAGCATAGTGGCCCATTTCCTTACACTTGTAGCATTGAATCTCAGACTTGTCTCTCTTTCCAGATTTGGTATCCTTTCTCTCAGATTTGCTGAAATTCTTCCTGTCAGACTTTGAATCATTCTTGGAGAATCTCTTTCCCTTCTTGAAGTTCTTGAATCCAATCTTCTTGAAGGTCTTTACCATCAAAGCAGCCATTTGCATCATTTCCTCATCATCTTCAGAATCAGATGATCCATCTGTGTTTGAGTCAACATCAGAGTTTGATGACTCACTTTCAGAATGAATGACCAAAGCTTTTCCTTTTACTTTCTTCCTTGATGCTTCCTTCTTTGAGGGTCTTTCTTCAACTCTTAGAGCAACAGACTTTGACTTCCTGCCTGATCTTCTGCTTCTCTGTTCCATTTCCAGTTCATGAGTCTTGAGCAATCCATAGATCTCATTAATATCAGTGTCAGCCAGATCATAGTTGTCTCTAATAGTGGTTGTCTAAACATCCCACTTTTTAGGTAGAGAAAGAAGAAACTTGAGATTTGAATCTTCTAGATCATATTCTTTATTAACCAGTGACAGATCATTGAGTAACTTACAGAATCTATCAAAGGTTTCTGTCATTGATTCTTTAGATCTAGCCTCAAAACATTCATACTCCTGTGTGAGTATGTTCCTTCTATTCTTCTTGATTGCAGCAGTTCCCTGACATCTAACCTCCAGGGCATCCCAGATCTCTTTTGCAGTTTTACAATTGATCACTTTGTTAGACATAACAATATCCAATGAACTATGAAGCAGATGTCTAACCTTTGCATCCTTAGCAATGGATGATATGTTCTCAGGAGTCAAATCTTTCTTCTCCTTTGGAATAGATTTAGCTTCCTGTCCAGCAGTAAGGACAGATAATTTTGTAGGCTTATGAGGGCCTTCATAAATTCTGTCAAGATATTCTGGATCTGTAGCCTCCAGAAACATAGTCATTTTCACCTTCCAGGTTGAGTATTCTACTGGCCTGAGAATAGGAACCCTGATTGTCTCATATCGGCTCACAGTTGTAGGTTAAGCCTTCTCAGCACGAGAGCCTGTTGTTGGAGGAGGAATTTCTACCATTGATTATAGTTGTGTGTGTGTGTGGATCTTAAACTGTATTATATTAACAGAATGGCTCTGATACCAATTGTTAGGCCGAATACACAATTATAATCAACTAAGTATGAGCGAATAACAATAAGTTCTTAAAAGACTTTAAAAACCATTTTGAAATTAACTCCTCTCTTAGTGATGTAAAATATCACAGAGAGCTGCTTAGGTTACAATGAAAATGATATTGCGTTACACGATCGATACCCTTCTAGGGTTAACCTAACTGTATTTATAAAGATATACAGCTATGTACAATCGATAATTGATTCTCCTATAAATCAGCTATACAAATATTATCAATTATGATTGCTACACGTTTTTCTAGTCAGCACGACTTCCTTTGACAGCTATCCAATCTTCAAAGATATCGCTTCCCTAATTATCTTCAATAATTCTGTTACTAACCAGCAAACGCTTCTCCAGACAGAGTTTAACAAACTCTACCGAGCTTCCAGCTGTCAGAGTTTAACTAAACTCTGACTGCTTCCAGTTTCAAGTTAAACTCTGTTTTTCCCTGTAAAACTTAAACACTGATATTAACCACATCAATTATATTTAACAACTCAGGTGCAAGACCTTTCGAGGAAGTTTCTCAGGTGGTATTTCTCATAATTTTTTTGATTGTTTGATTTGCATCCTTTTTTGATGTTTTATCAACCATTGATCACTATGCTCTTGCTTGAATTGTTTTCAGATAATGAAAGAGGAGAAAGCTGGAAAGATGCCAACACGCCTTGATTTTTGGAATCGAACTCATACTCGAGCTGGTTCAGAAGTTGACGAGAATGGAACACCGCGCGAATACACCACTCCTGCTACCATGGAAATTGCTGTAAGAATTTTAATTATAAATGATATATGTTTGTTTGTTCTAATCTGCTCCATGTTTTAAATTTAAACATTTCATCCATTTTTAATAAAATAACATATTGGTAATATTTATTGTAGGCTCGCTATGTATCAATCTTGAATGAGAAAGGGGTGGATCAGACCCAACTTGAGAGCACATTGGAACCATTTGACTGGTGGTTAAAGGCCACATTGCCAGGGCTGAGCAAGCCAAAAAAAAAAAAGGATGATCGGTTATCCCCATGTTCCAGCTCGTCGAGTTCTGCAAGTCCTGGCACATTCCTACCAGAAGCAGATTGCAAACAATGCCAGCTCTTCGATGGAAGGCTCCTTTGTTAGACGTAACATTCCAAACGACACTTTCTCCAAAGTGGTCTCCGGGGTCCTTGAAATTCTGAGAAGTAATCCAGATGCTTACCAGACTAACTGAGGCGGCATTGAATCTCGGCGATCGGGCTGGTAGAACTCAATTCTCGCAACTAATCTTCCAGGAAGTTATGCATCTTGTTAAGGATATTGTGACCGACATGTTCCAAAAGTATAAAGAGGTAGTTTCATTTTATAAGCATGTCATCTTACTAATTGCAGCATTTATGTATTTATGCATTATCAATTACGATATCTTTTTACTAATTTTTTAGCATGTTGAGGAGGGGGGAGATAGTGAGGCTACTTTGGATGAGGCTGACTACACGGAAGAAAGCGATCAAGATGAAGATGATCGAGATGTCGAGTGTAATGATGATGAAGAGGCTGTTGGAGTGGATAATGATGGTGCAGATGATGTAGATGGTTCAGATGGTGCAGATGATGCAGATGGTGGCGAGGACAATGATGATGCCATTTACCAAGATGAAGGTTTGGGCTCCGACCAGGAAATCGGTGGTGATGCATAATTAACTATGTTGGTAATATGACATTCACGCTTTTGATAGCGTTGTTTTTCTTTATAACATTATGATGGTTTTCGCGGTGATCATGGTTAACTTTAGAACATTATGTATAGTTTTATTAAAGTTGGATCTTTTGGTTGGTCATCATGGCGATAATTTGTTTATGGATTGGCTTGTGATGAATGTGACGGTGGTTATATATTTAGGTTGGTATGTATTGGTGTTATAAGGTTGGTATGTATTAGTGTGATAAGGTTGGTGTGGTAGTAGAATTTTGTTTTGGTAAATGTAATGAATGGTTATTTGGTGTTTAATATATATCTAGTGTGTTATTGTCATTTTATTTTATAGGTACAGTTATTATGTGTTATTGGTATGGTTATTTTCTGTTAGTGGTATGGTTATTTTCAGTTATTGGTATGGTATTTGGTGATTTGGATTACTAGCAATACAGGGGGAAGAAAAAAACCCAAAAAAAAAAATTACCCAGTATCCTACCGATTTAGGGTCATTTCCTACCGGTTTTACCATTCGAAACCCAGTATTTCCTACCGTCTTCAAGCTATTTTCTACCGGTGTTACCATTCTAAACCCAGTATTTTCTACCGTCTACAACCCATTTCTTACTAATGACTGGTGGGAAATGGCTTTTTTATGGGCTGGCTGGAATAATTCCTACCAGTGGTCGGTCGGAAATGGGTTGCCAAAATTTTCCACCGAAAACACGTGGCGTATAACGTGGCAGCTGACTCGGATGGGACTCACCTACGTGGCACATGACTTGGCGACTGACATGGATGGGCCCCACCCCACGTCATCGTCCAAGGTGGCATGCCACGTCAGCTTGTGGGATCCACATTTGACCAGGCCAGCTTCATTTCCTACCAGTGTCATTTCCGACTTAAGTATTTCCTACCGGTCGGGGGCGGTAGGAAATGGCCCATTTCCTACCGATTTTGGCCCTTTTCCAACTGATCCGTTGGTAGGAAATGCCCGTTTTTCTTGTACTGTATATTCTTAAAAATTTTAATTAAAAAAAATGTCAAATATTATTTTAGGAAGGACATTTCTTTACTAGCCCTGATCTAAATTGCATTTCCAACTAAGCCAGTAAAATAAAAATGTACCAGGGTGATGGCCCAACCAAAATAAGTTGGCAAAAAATAGCATGGTGTTGAGTGGACCAGGAGACCCTAAATTCATTACAATATTAAGAAAAGTGAGGAATTTGGATGTACAACATTAATATTACAAACTCACTTTCAACTCAATTATTAATCAGGTAAAGGACCACCAATTAGTTACATATATATTTATATTTGAGATATGAACACTTTAGTATGAGGAAGATATAAAACTAAAATCACCTTCCCCAACAAAACTCCCAATAATTCAAAGTTGTTTATTTCATGTATATATGTATACATCTTGCTAGTAAGAATATTACGTCCATTTCATGATTATCTATTTCATACATCTGTATTAGCTCATGTGTTCCATTTTTAGTGATTTTATATTTGTAAACCTTCACACAAAATAATCCTACTTATTTTGTTTGCTATTGCTTCCGCCGACTGCCCACCAAATGTTTTCTTAATCAAACAATTATCACCAAGAAAGAAAAACAGCTCACCGGATCGGGCTTTTCAGATTCTAGAATTAATTTCTTTAGTTCTACGTCTTGCTAATTCACATCAAAATACATGCAAAAAAAAAAAAAAAAAAAGCCATAGTGGTACTCCCTCCGTTCCTTTGAATTATTAATGTTTGCGGACCAGTTTCCGATACGGATTTTAGATGCATTTTAAGGATAATTCTATAAATTATTTTTGATATTTTCTTTTTTTGTATAAAAATAGAACAATCCTATTTTTATAGAAAAAAAAGAAAATATTAAAAATAAGTTATAGAACTATCATTAAAATGCGCCTTAAAATGCGTTTCAGACACGCAGTTTTATATGTTAAGAAATGGGTGACACAGACGGAGTATATGTTTACATTTTGAGATACATTTAGAACTATATTAGGTTCCTTAAATAAATTTAATAAATATTTTCGAATTATACATGTAATTTTTTAATTAGTGATGCTTAAATGTTTGCGGACCTGATCGGTTTTATTTATGAAAAATAAAACAAAAATAATTGACATCTCATATAGGGTACGCGAGAAGTAAGCAAATTCAACATTGAGTAAATGACACCAAAAGTTCCATCACATGCATACCCTTTTTGACTTATCTATTGATCCAAAAAATATAATAACTTGAAACGAATACATAATGTATTTTTCAATCACTTACGCAATAACACATAAATGTTGAAGAAATTTTTGTAATTTTGCTACAACGATTTTCATGTTGTCTATTATTGAGCAAAATTTACAACCCACCGACGTATACAAAATTAATCAAAGTTGGTATAAGATTAAGACATAGGGCTTAACGGCGTAAACTAACTTTGTCCCAACTAATTCACTGATCAAGAGTTCAGACACTGACTTTGCACTTGGTAGAGAGCTGGTACTTAACGGCGCCACCGACAGCAATCCCGCTGTTACGGTTCCCAAACGGGATGTACGCTGGACAAGTAACATGAATATTGTAATGTCCAGAAGTAAATGATCCAACTTTCCATTTCACTTTTCCGTTGATCTTGATCAACAACCATATGTCCCCATCGGACTGATCCTGGCTCAACGCGACCCCGTTGTACGGAGCCACGGGGATGTTGTTTCCGTAAATGAACGGAGACCAAACATTCGTGTCTTTGTGGCCTTGGTAGGTTGGCAGTATGGTTGTGTAGTAAGTGATTTGTTGGCTCCTGTAAGTGGCAAAGATGTCGAGTTTATCGTAGAAAATTCCTATTTTGCTGTTAGGGTTACGAGAAGTGACAGTGACTTGGAAATTTGAGGTGAGGAGATTGGGAACGGGTGTGACATTGAAAGCGTAGATGGTTGCATCTTGGAGAATGAAACGGGGTTTTTTGGGTTGGAGAATAGCCCATATGATGAGGAACACGAGGAGGAGGATGAAGAGGATGACGAGAATGGTGCCGAATACACGCTTGAGGATTTTTTTCCGTTTGTCTTTGTGGTGGCTACACTGTTTTGTTGACATGGCGAGTCTTGTTTATTTGGTTAGGGGTGATATGAAGGAAGGGAAGAAATGTGAATGAGTAGATGGATGATAATGTGGGCAATGGTCTTAAATAATGAAAATAGACTACCTTGTTTCCAGTTCCAGTATTGTTAATGTAACGTGGGGTATGTACGTTTTGCCCTGGAGAGAATGGCTATCTAGTTTCATGTGCATATGCCCAACTTAAAGTTTCTCCTCTTAAATGAACGTCATTATTTTTACGAATTTATTTAACTAACATATTTACATGTTTAACCATTCTATATATATATATATATATAGAGTCTTGTTCTAATAGAAACTAATTTAGAATGGAAACTAGAAACTAAACCTAAATTAAATATTTCAAGCTAATCTAATGACCAAATTAGTGGTACTTCAATACAAAAAACGTTTAAAATTATTGTCTCTATTCAACAAAAATATAAAAAAATAAAAAAAATTAAAAAATAAGTTACTGTTCACGTGATGACGTGGCACGTGAACAGTAACCTTTTTTTAAAATTTTTTTTAATTTTTTTATTATATTTTTGTTGAATAGAGCCAAGAATTTTAAACGTTTTTTGTGAAGGTGCCCCTAGCGGGGCCATTAAAATAAATGAAATATAATTTATTTAGTGTAGGTTTCTAGTTTCTATTCTAAGGTTGGTTTCTATTTGAACGCTAGCCTATATATATATATATATAGAGTCTTACTATACTACAAACTAAAATTAAGTACAAACTAAAAACCAAACCCTAATCTAACATTTCAAGCTAATCTAATAACCAAACTAGAGGTACCCCAATACAAAAAAGTCTTATAATTCTACCATCTATCTATTCATCGGAAAAAAAAAATTAAAAAATTTTTTTTTTTTTAAAAATGATGACGTGGCAGCAGGTTTTTTTTGGTTTTTTTTTATTTTTTTTAAAATTTATTTTTTTGATAAATGGATAAAGGGTAGAATTATAAGACTTTTTTGTAAAGGTGCCCCTGGCGGGGCCCTTAGAATAAATGAAATATAAGAGATTTAGTATTAGTTTGTAGTTTGTATTTAAGGATTGGTTTGTATTTGAGCAAAAGCGTATATATATATATATATATATATATGCATTCCATAACAAACACCTTATATAACAAACAATAATGAGCACCTCATATCTAATCTAATATAAGAGTTCCGTCATGGTACCCAATACAAAAAATTGTTATTTTTTACTCTCTATCCATCTAGAAAAAAAATTTAATAATAAAAAAAATTAAATAATTTACTGTTCATGATGACATCACTGATGACGTTGGCTTTACGTCATCATGAACAATAAATTTTTTTTTTAAATTTTTTTTATTGTTTTTTGCTGGATGGATAGAGGGTAAAAAAATAACAATTTTTTGTATTGGGTGTCCCTGGCGGGGCCATTTGATCTAAGGTGTTCTTTATTGTTTGTAATATAAGGGTGTTCTGTATGGAGCAATGGCCTATATATATATATAGGGGCTATTCCAATACAAACCTCCTTAGAATACAAACCTAAAAACCATATTTCAATCCAACATTCAAGCTAATCTATTGACCAAACTAGGGGTAACCCAATACAAAAAATGTATAAAAAACTAGGCTCCACTCACAATAAAAAAAAAGTTACTGTTCACGTGATGACGTGGCAGTGACGTCATCACGTGAACAGTAATATTTTTTTTTGGGTTGAATGGAGCCAAGAATTTTATACGTTTTTTGTGAAGGTGCCCATAGCGGGGCCCTTAAAATAAATGAAATATAATTTATTTAGTGTTGATTTGTAGTTCTCATTTTAAGAGTGGTTTGTATTTGATCATTTGCACATATATATATATATATATATATATAGTTGCACTCCATAACAAACACCTTATATAACAAATAATAAAGAACACCTCATATCTAATCTAATATAAGAGTTCCGTCATGGCACCCAATATAAAAGGTTGTTATTTTTTTTCCCTCTATCCATTCAGCAAAAAAAAATAAAAAAATAAAAAAAATTATTGTTCATGATGACGTCACTGCTGACGTCAGCATGACGTCATCATGAACAGTAATTTATTTTTTATTTTTTATTTTTGTTTTTTTGATTGATAGATAGAGGATAAAAAAATAACAACTTTTTGTATTGGGCGCCCCTGGCGGGGCCATTGGATCTATTAGATCTAAGGTGTTCTTTATTGTTTGTTATATAAGGGTGTTCTGTATTGAGTATTGACCTATATATATATATAGAGAGAGAGAGAGAGCGCTAGCATCATATTTGTTTTATTGGATTCAATATGAGGTCTAATTAGAGTTCTTTAAAGTTTAAACTTTTCAATTTCATATTTATTTTGTAATTTAAAGAAGGGGTTATAAATTATTTTGATATTCTCTTTGGTACCCTTATACAATTGGCTTTTGCCAATGTTACTATTACATTATTTATTTTATTTACTTCTACATATGATACCCTTGTATTTTTGGTTTCATCATGAAATGTCACTCCATCAACCAAAATGTTAGTATCTGAAATTCTCAATGTTAAACTTATCTGTTCAATAATAAAGATAACCAATTGGAAAAAGGTACCATTGATAAAAGACAAAAATATAAGAATGAAATTGAGAATTCCCCTAAATTATGATCCTAAAGTTGGGAATGATAAAAAGATGAATCAAAGAGGAATTAATTTTAGTAAAAGATACTCTCTTTATATGTCGAAAAACTGGGTGCTGGCCTTTGCCAGGAACGTATTATATTGGGCCTGTTTGGCGTCAATTTATTTTAACTCTTTACGGACTTATTTTCGATTAAAAATTTCATATTTTGATAAAAAACTTTTATACAAGTATTTAATATATGTTTTAGAATCTATAAGTTGCAAAAAAAAGGTTGACTTTTTGAAAAAAAAGTTAGGAATCTCTAAATTTGTCTTAAAATAAGTTAACTTATTCTGTAAAATAAGTTCCACAAACACCCCGATAATATATGGTGGTGTAGCGATCACTTATTCAAATGTTTAGGATTAAACAAGAGTCTAGTACTTCTAGTGAATAATAGCTGAACCGGTACCTCGCTTTATGTGTACGGACATACAACGTATATTAGGTGTTCTAGTACTCCTAGTGGATAATAGCTGAACCGGTACCTCGCTTTATGTGTACGGACATACAACGTATATTAGGTGTTTTAGTAATGAAAATTTTAGTTAAGTACTGTTTATTATTACTAGATTAAAATCCGTGCGATGCACCGATTTTTTTAATATTATATAAATTTTTTTTATTAGTTTAAATTAATTTTTTTAAAACATGAATTCTGGAGGCTTAAATTTTTGTATGAGATGATTTGATAATAATTATATAAATGTTATCTATGATATTTTAGAAAAAGAGGGATTTTAGTTAGAAAATATGGAAAAGATGATAGGTTTTAGTTGAAAAAGGTCATCGATTAATTATTACTATTGTAATATTATGATTTTATTTTTATTAAATAAAAACTCCCGTGATATAATTGGAAAAATAGAGGTTTTAATAAAAGAAAAGAAAAAAACGTAACGTGTATTGGCTGAAAAAGGTAACCGCCCATTATATAATTCGAAAAAGAGAGATTTTTATTAGAGAAAATAGAAAAGGTAACGTGTTTTGGCTGAAAAAGGTAATTGATTAGTTAATATTAATTATAATGTAATTATTTGTTAAACAAAATCGTTTGTAGTGTTTTTAAAAAAGGAGAAATTTTAGTTAGATAAAATGTAAAAGATATTGTATTTTCAGGTTATTGAAAAATAGAAAATGTAATATGTTTAACATGAAAAATGAAATTGATTAATAATGGAGAAATTTTAGTTAGATAAAATATAAAATATATTATATTTTACATGAAAAGAAAATTATTTAGTTATTGAAAAATAGAAAAGATAATATGTTTAACCTGAAAAAGGAAATTGATTAGTTAGTAGGATGGATTTTATTTGAACAAGGGTAAATAAGTAAAATCAACAGGTACCGTACCGACCAAACTTTTAATGTTTCGACTTTTAGATAATAGTATACATATTCCTTTTTTTAACATGTAGTCAAGTACTTATTATTATATTCTAAACTCATTGTATTTTATAAATTTAATCCGGAACCAAATCATTTTTTAAATTATTCAAAATCGATCAAATTTTTCTGAAATGCATTAAAAACTTTCCATTAAAAGATAATTAAATATCAATCAATAAATTTAAAATTATTGTTACAAGGATATTGAAAAATAAAATCTAACTCGTAAATATTAGTAAAAAAACAAATTTATAACTTTTTCTTTTGGATTGCTTGAAGCTTCAGGTATTGCCCATGGCCTCAATACCTTTTTTTTTTTAAACAAATGGCTTCATTACTTGATTCAGTCCATATGTATTAATAATTATTATATCACAATTTTACATGTTCGTGTATACGCATAACACATGTCGATACCTGATTTTATATTTATTATTATATATCAAAATTATATTTTTTATAATTTTGCTTTATATCGTAATGTTAGAAAATCATTTAATTATTATAGTATGATTTATTATATTTTATTTATAATATTATCATATGTTATATATAAATTATATATCACAAAATAAAAATACAATTATTTATTAATTTCAACCAAGATCATTGTACGAAAAATATAACACATTAAAATTGAAAATGAGAAAAATTAAACTAATTGAATTTTAATAAAAATAAAATAAAAAAGTAAAGGACTTTTTTCGTAAATATCCAAGCCCAAATTTTGTTTTGCAAAAATACTTTTTAAAAAAAATATTAATTTACAAAAATACCATCTTATTTGCACTCTGCAACCAAATCAACAACTATACGCAACCTACGCAACCATATATACAATGCAGATCGTATTTTTGCAAATAAGATGTTATTTATATAAATTATTCTTTTTAATAAAAAGATTTTTGCAAATATTTTGACAAGATGGTAAAATTGCAAAAAATCTTTAAAAAAAATGATATTTTTGATAAATATTCAAAAGTAAAACCTATTTATTTCGTTCTTCGTTCAAACAAGGTTGTCAGGGGACTTTAGCTGAAAGAATCAAGTAATATTGACTAGGGGAGATCACGGTTCGGTTCAGGGCAGTTTTGCCCCGAAACCACGTCTTCGATTTTAAAAATTGAAAATCGCAACCTAACCATCGGTTTTGGTTTCGGTTTTAAAAAGAGCAGTTCGATTTTTAACGGTTCTATTTCGGTTATAAAACCGAACGAAAAAATCACAAATATATTACGAAATTTTAAATTATAAATTAAATTTACGAAGCAAAGGAAAAGTTTACAGTTTCTGTTTTTTATGATGAAATCAACATTTCCTTTGGATTTGGGTGCTACGAAAATCTTATACGTTTGTAATCTACTTGGATATTTATTTAATGTGAGCTAAAAACTTTTATTGTGTTTAAGCACTTATGAATTTCTTCTGCTGCTGCTTTTTTTCGAAAAAAAAAGGCTAATGTTTAAGTTGCTAAAACTCGGATACTCAACCTCTCCCGCTATGAAGAATCTGTATTTCATTACGTAATTAAGGATTTAAGATAAAGAATTTGATTACACATATCCGGCTCCGACATCTTCTCTTTCCTCATCCGACATCGTTTTGAAGCTTAAGAAAAGTCGGGTTTTTACAGTTGGTATCAGAGCTCTAGGTTATTTTCCTGTAAACTGCTTAATAATTTGACTTGTGGGAAATTTCGGTGGCTCGCGAATTTTCGAGATAGGTGTGGTTCTAGAAATATTTTGATTTTTGAGAATTTGGGGACCAAATTCCTTTAAGGAGGGTAGTTTGTAACATCCCAGGTTTTTAGATTAATTTTAGTAAATAATTTGATAATTTAATATTTAATAATTTAGGATTTAAGATTATAGCATTTTTCAATTTTGGAGGAGTTATTGTAGAAGGTCATTAAAAATAGAAGATTAATAGGTTGTAACTCATAATTGATTTTTAAGTTTTGAATTTTGGCTAAAAATAAGTAATTTTTTATTAAGGAGGATGTATCATTAAAGAATAATTAGTAAGGATAAAGACATCGGTTAGAAAAGAATATAGAAAAACCCTAGAAGTCTAGATAGAAGTCAGGTAAAAAAAAAAAAAGAAACGCTGAGAGAGAAAGGGAGAAAGGGGGGGAGAGAGAGAGAGAGAGAAGAACATGAGAAGAAGAAGATACATAAATAACAAGCTTAAAAAGGAGAAGGTACTAATTCTTTTGTTGATCGATTGTGATTTTTATATGATTTCTTTTATTCGTATCTAGGTAGTAATATTTTGATGTATAATATGATGTATATCCATGAGTTAATTGTTTTTATAGATTCTTCGTTATCCTCTTTATCTTGGTATTAGTACTTTCATTTCGTATATGTATAGTATATATCAATTCTGAATTCTTGTAAAACTCATATCTGATTCGTTATGCATCAGAATTTTATGACATTTGACTCTTAGGAAAGGTGTGATTTATCTACAAGTTTTCTTCTTTAACTTTTCTGAAATTCTGCCTGTAAGTTCGTGTTTTCTGTGATTTTGTGATCTGACCAACGTGTTTTTGAAGTTGAGTGCTCAACTTTGAAAATTCATGGAAAATTGAGATTTTGACCAAATATTATGAGTAATATCAATTTGGAAAGATCCTTCCGAACCCAACATTTATTGTTTACATTTCTCTGATGATTGCTGTGAATTTAAGGTCTTAAACCTCAAAATACTATCATAGTCAGGGGCTATTTCTATTTTTGCAGTCCGTATTTCTTTGTTTTCGGAATTCATTACTACTCCGTTTTCGACGAGTCTTATCATTCTGAAAAGATATTTTTGTGTTCCACATTTTCTGTTCATATTTCTCTGTCAAATTCGGTGATTTTGATATCTTAAACATCAAATTATTGTTGTGATCATGTGCTGATTCTGTTCTGCTAGTCCGCATTTTCATTGTTTCTGTATTCATTACTTCTTCATTTTTGATGAGCCTTACTATTCTGGAAAGATTTTAGAATTGTCTACGTTTTTCATGTTTTATACTTTTTCAGATAAAATCATTTTCATAGAGTAATTTGCTAATTTCCAAAACTGGTCAGAGCTGATTTTGTTAACAATGGTCTATTTAGTAAGATATTTTGGTGTGTGATTTTTGGAATTTTCTTTGAGTAAGATATAGGTAATTGCCGCATGAGTTCTATTAAGGTGTGTGCTTATTTGCTTTATTTGACTGTTAATAGATAATGAATTAATATTTAGGATTAGTTGTGATTTTATTTTCAGGGTACGACATCGATGTTGAGGTAAGTAACTTTTCGTTGCTCATTAGTATTATTAAATCTATTTTTATTCGATTAAATTTTGTTTTATTCGAAAATGTGTTCGATTTAAATTCTGAAAATTGTGACATCGAAAATTATTTTAGAAAAGACTTTTAGAAATCCCCAGTTTTAGTTGCGTATCGAATTATAGAATCCGGTCACTGGATAGTGTGACGCATAGAACTAGTTTACGCACGTTCCGAAACACATAGATACCTTGATGAGTTTGACTTAACGAGGGACGTAAACTAGCCCCCATCGAACTATAGAAGCCGTGTCACTGGCATAGTGTGATCGTAATTTAGAACTCTGGGAATAAAATGTGATTTTACTGTTAAGATTCTTTGATCTATTTATAGCTTTAGAACTTTAATTTTTTTTTAAGTATTACAGTAGAACCTCGATAAATTAATATTCGATAAACGAATAATCTTATCAAATGAATAATTTTTTTCGGTCCCGACATAATAGAAACAGTGTATTTTTGATCTCGATAAATGAATAATCTCGATTAATGAATAAATTTTTTTGTCCTGAACGTATTCATTTATCGAGGTTTAAATGTATTTTGAGCCGTCGGCGATAGTTACTTGCTAGGCTTTGCACCTCATTGTTTTAATATATTTCAGGTTACTAAGCTTTGGATAGAATAAGGATGTGAACTTGTGGATTTTGTACTACCTGATTGGAAAAGATTTACCGTATAATAGAATAATTCTAGTTTTTAATTAGACATTGATTATTGAATTTGTGTAGCTGCGTTTCTAATTTGATTGTTTCAAATTACTGTGTTGACTTTCGGTTTGACTTTCATTAATTTCGGATTTATTGAATAAAGAATTGTATTTTATTTTAACTGAGAATTTAGAAATAATATTTCGAAAAGTCAAGTTTTTACAGTATGGGGCAATGACTGAGCTTCAAATAAATAAAAAGGAAAAGTTTACAATTTTGTGTATTTAACAATATTTACCATTAAAAATTTAATATTGAATATCCTTGTAATAATATTTTTATATTTATTAATTAATATTTAATTATCTTGTAATCAAATTTTATAATATAATTTTTGAAAAAATTGATTAATTTTTAAGATTAGGAAATTAGTCTTTTGATTATTCAAATCAAATTTTATATATTTCTGCTTATCTCTTTTTAATTTCTCTAATACATTTTTTCTTTCATTTTTTATATTCGGTACTACGATCTTAATTTAAATTATTGATTGTAGTTTTGGGATGACCTTAAATCTGTAAATAATATATAGAGGTACTCTATAAATAGTATAATATGAATTCTTTATGACATATGATAAAAATCATAATAATATTAATTTGGTTGCTATTTAAATTTATAAAAATATATTAGATTAAAAAACTAATAATAAATGCTTAACTCAAATTTCATTATACACTTGTAAAATTATTTCAATTTAAACGTAATACACATTCTACATCAATGCACATACTGTTATAATGAGAAATTGGTGTAACAATATTTATGGAGTTTGCTGGAATTACGGAACAAAATACATATATCTTGATAAGAACACGAACGGAAAAGATTTTGTAACTATTTTTGGCTGATCTTGTTTGTTGATATTTCCGGGTGAACTGTTTCTCAATCCTAACAGGAGGCCTACGTACCCTGTTTATAGGGAATCAAGCCACACGTAGTTCTTGGAGAATAAGTTACCTAGACGGGTTAGGGTTTCCGAAGGTCCATCTTGGCCCAAGTCCACTAGACATTTATGGGCTGATGAAAATAGTTCATGAATACTGCTCATGACACATGTCTCAATAAAGATTACCTACGGCTACCATGATGCTAGAATCGGGAGGCCTCATTGGCGAGGCTAATGGAAAAACTTACAAGGACCTCGCATGCGACCTCACTGGGCTTAGTCATGCGAAGTGATCCCATGTACGATAATTCTACTCATGCGACCTTGCTGGGTTTAGTATGAGCCTTCCTATGGAGAAACATAAGAAGATTTATATAATTGCGATGTTAGGTTGGCGTGGAGATGCGATCTCGAGCCCGACTTCGCATAAATGTTAACCTTTGATTCAAGCTGTAGATAAAGGCGTGACCCCTGGCGAGGGATCCATATGCGAGAACTTCAACAACGACCCTGACCTTGGGGTCGCGGTCATGGCCTTCAAGATGGAGACATTATTCTTCTCTTGGGCTATCCCCTAGTAGTGGGCTTTATTGACCCAATTATCATTTGTTAGGCCCATTATAGGTGGTGAACCGCTATTTCAGCCAATTTAGGCCTGTTTAGGATATATGGCAAGATTTTGTCATAACAACTACCCCCCAAGTCCATATTGTCATTGAATATGCGATGTGGAATCGAAAATCATATACTTAAACTGCGAAGCAAGGCCTGGGCTCGCTATAGGTGAAAGCATGGCCGTGTCCCCGAGTACTTTAGGATCGCACTACGACCCTTTGAATTTGAAAGGTTTTAACAGTTGTCGTGTCTCGAGATTTGTTCCCAACCGTTGAGATAGTGACGCGTGTCATGTGTTTTTCTCTCTCCTAATGACTATATAAACCCACATCTCAAATCATTTATCATTTTTCTCATTAACACCTTGCGGAACTGCTGTCAAATTCGCTCAAGGATCAAAACAAGATAAAATCGCTTTGCTTTCAAGAACGACCTCCAATTTTCTTCAAATTCTTCAGAGTTCTTTACTAAAAAGTAAGTTTCTTTCTCTTTTTCTTTGTGAATCACTTTTCTTTACTTGTAATTCCATGTTTATATGCTTTTAATTGTTGCGATGCGACCCCAATTGAATGCAATCCCAAACAATCAATTTCACATTGCGAGCTCGACCTCGCTAGGATAGAAAATGCGATCCCCAACCAGAGCAGGAACGCGATCCCAAACTTGGTGATGTGTAAAATAACTGCAAGCGCACAGTGTTTATTTGTAGCAAATACAGGTCGATCCACAGAGACTACGAATTTTCAAAACCCTAATAATTAACTCAGGCGAACTAGACAATATGATTTGAGATGAGATTTAATTAACCTAATTAACCTAATTAGCAAAGATTATCAAATAATATGGAACGAGAAGAGATCAAGAATAATTAAATTAATTTCATCTTCATCCTAGGCAAGAGATTTAGCTAGACATGATATTATAATTAACGAAACAAAATAAAAGCATTACAAACATTAACAAATTAAACTAATAAAACGTAAACAAAAGTGGCATGAATTTTATATATTAAAAAAAACAATAACATGCGTCGACGTAAACTATCAGGTGATAAAACAAGTTAAATAGCTTATTAATCAAACCAAAGACAAAGTGTACTTCCTTGATTGGATTGAAAACTGGCCACCTTAAATTAATCTAAAAATAGCTGAGTAATGGAAAAGTGCATAAATAAAATAAAATAAACTGTTTGTATTGAAAAGCGAATGAAAATCTAACTCTAATCCTAATTATCGAATCTAGGTTGTCTAAATTGGTGTCTCAAATACAAGAGATAAGGCCATATATATAGGGGAAAATATTGGGTTTGGCCCCTTTGATTACAATCCAATCTTGAATATAATTTCTTCAATTTCCTTTTCTTCTCCGATAAGTAATCTATTTTCCCTCCAGTTTCCTTGACTTCAAGTATTTTCCACCGCCTTTCCCTTTTTGCACCTTTTCCTGCTTGAAATATGTTTTTATTTATTTTCCTACAAAACAAAATAAAATAATTTATTAATTAATAAAATTACGAAAACGGACATAAAATAGGTATTAAAAATATGATTAATTATAGACCTATCAAATGCCCCCATACCTATCTTTTGCTCGTCCTCGAGAAAAATATATAATAAAATACTATCTAATATATAATACCACTTCCGTAGGTGATCACGGCTGCATTTGGCATATGCAACAAGCCCTTTAAACCCCTAGGTAGCCCTAGTGGACGAGTGAGGTCTCCTGAGGGCCTATAGTGAATGTACCCACAAAATCCATCTAGCTCATGTAAGTCATCTCACGCTATATCAACTTAAGAAATCAAAGTGAATTTGCAATGTCTTGGTGTGTAAGGTGCAAGTATTCACATAGTCTACTCAAAGAAATATGCATAGGTACTCAAAAGTCCATGTCAAGTGTAAAAATAAGTTGGTAACCATGCTAAACCCACAAGAGTACACATTAGAGTCAAAACTTGGGATCTCATATGCAGAAACAAGTAATAACTCACATTTCACTCAAAGAAGAATATTCACTCAAGAATAAGGGTAAGTGTATCACTAAATTCCAACAAAATCATAAGAATGCTTGACATTTGGTATCAATCTAACTTTAACACAACATACATTAATGACGATAATCAAAAGGTCTTTTATTTGGGTTGTAATGGGGCTAGGGACAAGGTATGTCAAGTAAGGTCAAATAAGGTGAAGTGTCAAAAGCTAGTAGGAACTATAATAAATCATACACAACACCATACATCCTCCCCATACATGGATTTCTAAAAAAAAATTTCAACAATATTCTTGAATAGTCGAATGAAGATGAATCACAAAAACACATAAACATAAGTATGCTCTCATATGACTTATTCTTTGTTTTTTTTGTTTTTTTTTTTGGCTTAATGACCTTTTAGCCCTCGAAGTTTTATACGAAATACCTATCAGCCCTCAATGTTTCAAAACGTTCCTTTTAGCCCCTGAAGTATCCGTAAAGGTCCAATTAACCCTTGTACCGGTACGAAAAATTTTAACGGTACGTATCAGATGGGTAAAATAGACATTACATGTGTCCGTTACAATTTTTTTTTAATTTGTACCAGTATAAGGGTTAATAGGACCTTTCCGGATACTTCAGGGGCTAAAAGGTACAACGTATTGAACTTGAGGGTTTGATGGATACAAAAGGTCATTACTATATCTTCTAGTTTAATTCAGCCACCACTATCTCCATACCCCTCGAGTAAGAC
The DNA here is from genome assembly GCA_036435485.1 of Saposhnikovia divaricata. Lineage (NCBI taxonomy): Eukaryota > Viridiplantae > Streptophyta > Magnoliopsida > Apiales > Apiaceae > Saposhnikovia > Saposhnikovia divaricata. The sequence goes on along the minus strand of CM071596.1, from coordinate 128,002,447 downwards.
TTACATACACTCTTCTCTCTTTGCTTACCACTACCAAAATAAATATAAGGAATTCATAATGCTACATCCTATAAGCAGATCGAAGCAGAGGCCAATGCAAGGGTGCTGAGCTTGAATTTAATGCATAATCTACTATATAAACACCATCATTGGATGCTAGTTTCTTCACAAATCAATCTATTCTTTAGTAATTTTAGTCTAAATATTCTTCTTCTTTTGATCATGGTCGGGTGGAGCAAGCCTTCTTCATCAAATGTCTTCAAGGTGTTCTGTTGCCCGCACACACTTCTTCCTACAATTTTTTCTTCTATGATTTTAGGTTACACTAAATAATTTTTTAAAAATATATATTGAAATCTTAAGATATTTAACAATAAATTTAAAAATAATGTTAAATTAAATGATGAAAATATGTAAATTTAAACTTAATAATGAAATTTATTTAAATAAATTAAATTATATATTAAATCAAAAATTAATATATTAATTTATAATAATAATATATGATAGTCCGTGCTTTGTACGGGTTATCGGCTAGTATATAATTATTATCAAATCATATCATTTAAAATTTTAAGCGTGCAAAATTCATGTCTTAAATTTTTTAATTCAAATTAAAAAAAAATTATTTCCATTATATTAAAGAACATCCGTGCATCGCACGGGTTTTAAGATAGTAGTATTAGAAAAACAAAATTATTAAAATTTGAAGAACACATGTTCGAATGTATATTTCAAAGATCAATAATTTTTTTTTATTAAATGAAAAAAGGTAATCATAAACTCCATCCAAAAACTTGCAAGCTGCAACGGTGAATTTATCGAAAATTTAATTTTTTTTATTCGAATTAAACTCTACACTGTAATAGTGCTTTGGAGGTAAAAAATTTATGGGATATTTGTATGACATGTCCCAAATTAATAGATCATTTTGCAAATATGTCCCATCTTATTGATTTATTAATTATATGTCCCATTATCAGTTTTTAAGTTTTAGAGAGAACAATATACCCTTTTTTATTAATTAATTACTATTATAAGTATACTAAAATTTTAAAATTTTAATAACTAAAAAAAATATATTTTTTATATTTTTTAGTACCTCACGGGTGCTTTTTTTAATTTTAACCATAAATAAATTTTTTATTTTGTTTTTTTCTTACACAGGCCCCGCCAGGGGCACCCTTAACCAAATAAAATATTAAAATTTATAATTTAAATTAAACAAATCATGTTTTTGTGAGACAATATATTTTAAAATAAATTTGATTAAAAAGGGTACAATGGTCCTTTTGTGTTAAAATTTGAATGAAAAACTGATTTTAGGATAGATTTGAAATTTCAAATATATATAGGACATTTAAAAACCATGTTTTAAATTTGGATATATTATTAAAAAACCCAAAATTTATCTTGTAATAACATATTTTAGATGAGAATTCTTGATATACAAAGATCTATTGTATCATTTTTTTTATTAGCCTTCTTATATTTATGTATAATAATAGGATATATTTGTATATAATTAAATATTTTTTTATTATGTAATTTGTAGAGTCGAACCTGTTGACGTATGGTAGTACACGTTTATTATCCCTGTTACTCTTATTATATAAGAATAATAGGATATAATTAGTAATATCTAACTTATAATTATATAAGAATAAATTTTAATTGATCCTTAATATACATAAGATATTAGTTTAATTAATGTTTCTCTATTTTTATTTAATAATAATTACATAATTAATCATTATAATTATTTGTAATCCATTGTAATTGTATAATATATATACACAAATCTATACATATGGATATACACACTTTTTTAAAATCGCATGAGCGTAATACACGTTAGTGCTACGAGAGTTTTATAAAAAATAGACATTATTAAAATAGAATATTTAAATACTTAATACTTCAAATATCGAATTAAAATTTTCAAATATCTATAATAAAATTTTATTTTTTTCAAATTTCAAATTAATAGCATGTAACTGAATTAAACGTTAGTGTTTGTAAGTCTTACTCGAGTGGTATGGAGATAGTGGTAACTGAATTAAACTAGTAGATATAGTAATGACCTTTTGTACCCATCAAACCCTCAAGTTTAATACGTTGTACCTTTTAGCCCCTGAAGTATTCGGAAAGGTCCTATTAACCCTTATACCGGTACAAATTAAAAAAAATTGTAACGGACACATGTAATGTCTATTTTGCCCATCCGATACGTACCGTTACAATTTTTTGTACCGGTACAAGGGTTAATTGGACCTTTACGAATACTTCAGGGGCTAAAAGGAACGTTTTGAAACATTGAGGGCTGATAGGTATTTCGTATAAAACTTCGAGGGCTAAAAGGTCATTAAACCTTTTTTTGTAGAGCTAACATAGATAATATAGATATATACACAACCACAATCCTTCTTCAAAATTTCTTGAACAATGACTAACAAGTAAGCAACAAAATCCAATATTTCCCCAAAATTAATGAACAAAAGTAAACCCCATCTCACACACCTTATTACTCCCTCAACTTTCTACTAGCCTTTGACAAATTGAGATCAAGTATACGTAAGGCTACACAAGCAAAGGGTCTAGGCAAGTAATGTGGTGTGTCACCGAAAAAATAGGATAAAACTCAAAGGGGTAACTAATTGATTATATATAAAGGGTGTGGTAATTTGGATAATAATAGGTTATTCCTAAATGCCTTTATCATCTTATCATCAAATAATGTCATGCATTTCAAGAAAGGTATCAAACAAGTGCTAGCAATGCAAACAATATGTGGACACTCAAGGAAACGAATATAAAATGAAAAAGATATGCATATAGGCTCAAAATCTCACTTGGTGGCAAAACATAATCAATCCCAAGCAAAAATCTCTTTAATGCACCTACTTGTACTCAAAGCATAGAAACCAAATCTTCTTGCACATATTCATGTCCTTTTAATTAATTACAACATTCTATAAGTCTACTAGTTTCAACTTGCTAGTGTATGTGTGTGCACAAGAACTTAACAAATCACTTCTCAATCAAAAGCATCATAAACACAAGAGTACTATAGCATGTAAGGGTGCATCAAGCCAACTTATAACAAGTAATCATTTCACAAGGTGAGAATTATTTTTGATTTTTTTTCAATTTTTCAATTTTTTTGGGTTTTTTTTAATAAAAAGAATACTACTAAATCCCTCTCCCATACCTAAATCATGCATTTTTCCTCAATGTATGCAAATGAGAGAAAAATGACAAAGTAAAAGGACGAGAATACCTGATAAGGGATGATGGAGATAAATTACCTATAACACATACACACCAAAACTCACATACATAAATTACACACACACACACACACACACACACACACACACATACACACAGTTGCTCCCCCATACCTAAACTTAGTCATGGGAGACACATTAAAAAACAGATATATTAACCAATACCAGATCGAGGAAAAACAACACATGTAACACAATCATCAAACATGTGAAACATACCCACAAAAATAACATTATCCACTAGAGAAACTTGATCATGTACCAGAATAAAACTCATACCACTAACATCATTTGTTGACCAATTAGACGCTTCTTTATGTTGTTTAAGCAAATTAATCACTTGAAATTCTTGGTTAGGAACTAAATCACTAGAGAAAACATGATGAGTTTCATTATCAACTACCAAAGACTGATCAAGAGTGGAAAAAGACGGATTAGGACCGAAAGTGGGTGGCTCACCTACAAAAGTCTTAACAACGGACTTAGGATCAAAAGAACTATCCTCAAGTTGGGTTTCATGCTTAGAACAAATGGCATTCAATTCATCTAACATCTCATCAGAAGAAAATTTCTATAAAGCTCATGAAGTTCTTTATTACACTCATACTCTAACAAAACATCTTCATCAAGAAAAGACTCAATTGAACTACCCTCAAGATTCGACCATGAAACAACCTCATCAATAAAATTAACTCCTACAGGTTGTTCAAAAAGCTCATTAGGTTGATTTCCTACATTAAAGACATTGAGATCTATCGTCATGTTTCCAAAAGTGAGTTTCATCGAACCATTCCTACAGTTAATCAAAGCATTAGAGGTAGCAAGAAAAGGCCTTCCTAAAATGATAGGAATTTGATTTTTGAGATTTTTGACTGGTTCGATTTCTAGAACAACAAAATCAACGGGGAATACAAAATCACCAACCTTAATCAACACATCTTCCACTATACCTTTTGGAGTTTTAACAGAACGATCAGCTGACTGAAGAGTGACACTAGTCTTCTTAATTTCACCTAAACCCAAGGCTTGATAAATAGATAATGGAAGAAGATTCACACTAGCTCCTAGATCGAGTAAAGCTTTATCAATGAAAGTATCACCTATGACAAAAGAAATGGTAGGACAACCGGGATCCTTATACTTCACAGGGATTTGATTTGACAAAATAGAACTAACATGAGATGTTAGGAAAGCTTTCTTAGGAACATGAGTGGTTCTTTTATGAGTACATAAATCTTTTAGACAATTAGCATAAGAGGGAACTTGTTGAATCGCATCTAAAAGAGGAATGTTAATCTTGACTTGCTTAAAGACTTCCAAAATCTTATCTAACTGAGCAGATTGTTTGTTTGAAGTAAGTCTTTGAGGAAACGGGGCTTTCGGTTTAAAGACTTTTTCATTAGAGACATCAGAGTGGGGTTTCGATGGTGGTTTATCGGATGGTGATGACTCATCAGCTTTATCTACTTCAGAACTCTCGGGATTTGAAGATTGTTTAAGACTAGGATTCAAGAGCAAAGAATTTGGTTCAGATGTTAGCTTATCTTCTTCTTGAGTATTGACACCAGCATGATTGTTTAATTGATTACCGGACCTTAGAGAGATAACAGAATTCACATTTTCATTAGAATTTTGATTTGGATGAAATTTAGGATTAGTCTCGGGTTGACTAGGAAATCTATTTTTCTCTCTCTCACTGATCGTGTTTGCCAATTGACTGACTTGGACCTCTAGCTTAGATATGGCTTGAGTGTTAGAATTTAGTAACTGCCTATCTTGGGTCATGGCTTGCATGAAAGATTGTTGAGATTTGAGTAATGCCTCCATACTCTTTTCAATAGAACTCAATTTCTTATCAGATTCGCTAAAACCAGGAGGATATGAATTAGGATTTTGAGGTGGATATGGAACAGGATTTTGAGGTGGATATGGACCAGGATTGGGCTTTTGAAAAGCAGGTTGAGGATTTTGATTGTACTGATTGTATTGACCTTGGTTCCATGAGAAATTTGGGTGACTCTTCCAACCAGGATTGTATGTGGGTGCATAAGGATCATTCCTAACTCTAGGTTGAAACATGGCATTGACTTGTTCAATTTTAGGGCAATTCTCTACCACATGATTAGGAGAACTACAGTTTGCACAGAGAGACATTTGAGAGGACGCATTGTTGGTTTCTAAGGCTTCTAAACGTCTAGTGAGTGTAGCTAACTTAGCTTCGGTTGCAATAGAATTACCAACTGCGTGTAAGCCCTTAGATGAGTTAGATTTTTCAGTTTCTTGATTAGGTTCCCTAGTTGACTCCCACAACATTGTTCTTTCAGCTAATTCCTCAAAATATTTCCAAGCTTCATCTTCATCTTTGTCCATAAACTTACCATTACACATAGACTCTAACAAAGCAGTGGTTTGGCTATCTAAGGCTTCATAAAGAATTTTGTAAAGTCTCCATTTTTCTATACCATGTTGAGGACATTTAGACAACAACTTTTTAAATCTATCAAAATATTTCCAAAAAGACTCATTCCGATTTTGTTGAAATTGGTTGATTTCATTCCTAAGTCTGTTTGCCTTATGGTTTGGAAAATATTTTTTAAGAAAGATAGCAACAAATCCCTCCCATGCGAAAATAGAATTAACGGGTAGACTGTACAACCACTGTTTAGCATCTTCTTTCAAAGCCAAATTAATATGCCTGAGCCTAATGGAATCCTCACTTAATTGTTGAAGTTTTTGTAATGAACACACTTCCTCAAACTCTCGAATGAAAAGATATGGATCCTCCCCCTCTACCCCAGCAAACCTAGGTAACATGCTAATGTTGTGATGTTTGATTTCAAAGTTATTCGCGGTTACTGCGGGTAAGACTATGCATGAGGGTTGAGCGGTACGAGCGGGGTAACAACGGTCTTTAAGTGAAATAGCCATGACTACGAGTTGAACTTCTAATTCTTTTGACTCAATTCTAGTGGGTGAAGAAAACTCAAGTTGCCTTACCACTTTAGGAGATGACAAATTGGTTTGTCTTACTAATCTAGATGTAGTGTCTCGAACCCAAGCACTTTGCATACAAGAGAAGTAAACAATTAAGCACATAGCAGACAATATCTATAAGTAAACACCTAAAAAAAAGTGGAAAATTAAAAATAAAAATCTATATTAACCTAAAAAAAATCTAGACCTTGCTCCTAACAATAAGATACTACTAAAAATCACAACTCAAAAAGCATTCATCCTGACTGGCCAGGCAGGTGCAAGCATTGCCAAGAGGCTAAACACCTTTTAGACACAAATCCAAATTAGCCAGGTAAGCGTCACGCTTGCCTAGACACCAAACGAAAGAATACTTAATGATTTGTTCCTCCTAGATTCTCTTCCTAATTGAGCGTGAGATCCTAGGGGCTAACCGTCTACTTAGTTTTATTAAGGAAAGGGGTATGCAAGATGAACGGATTAGTGATTTGTGGGTCAAGGAAAGGGTGATGAAATCCCTCACCTTATCTTGTAATTGGGTGGTGTTGGGTTTCAACCCAATATGATGTTATGGGTTTGGGTAGATAATTAGATACCAAGTATGATTAGAATTTTGGTAGGTAATTAGAAACCAAATATGATTATGCTTGTATGGTAACATGGTGGCTAAGTTTTTGATGGCTATATATACATAGTCATATTGTATTTGTTTAATGTGTGAAAACTTAAGAGATGTAGTCTTAAGTATTGTTTGCGAGATGCTTGAGCATTGTTGGCTCAAGTATCGAGGTTGGGACACCGTTTAGGTGTTATTGTTTTGATGTACTATTGATTGGATTAATAATACAAGTTTGGGACGTGGGTGTTTCCCCGTCAAGTATTTGTGTGTTTTTGTTTCGCGCTTTGGTGAATCTTGTCAACTAATCGATTGGTTATGTGTGTGCTTTGCATTGGAGTTTGTGAATCACGGATTGCGTAAGTCCCCTAACCTAACAAGTGGTATCAAGAATCAAGGTTTGGGTTCGTGATGGATGAGGTTAAGGGAAAGTTCGAGGTTCAATTGATCTGGTAGAGTACAATGAAGGATTTGCTGATAAGGAGATTGCTGCTAAAGCGGGAAGAGACAAAGTTACGTGCGGTTTGACGGTTGGCTTGCACCGTGGATCAATCCTGTGTTCGGACTCGATATGGAAGAAGATGGAAGAGGTCATCGAAATTGTTTCAATGGCTTAATCAACCAGGTGAACTATTTTGATGATACTAGTGATTTTCTTCAGGAGACCGAAGGATTGTGAAAGCAAGGATCGGGTGACTCAACATGTGGAAGAGCACTCGTAGTGGATGATGCACGTGATTTTGTAGATGGAAACATCGTTACGGTGAAGAACGATGGGTTTGGAGGGCCACTAAACGGATTTTAGCGACACTCAATGATCGGAAAAGCAAGATGAGTAGATTCTTGTTCGAGGGGAGGCGTTGGCGAATGGACGTCAATGGCATGATGGGTACTGTTCAATCCGATATGGGTATTGGGTTGAAGGGGAGGATTGTTGGGTTTCAACCCAATATGATGTTTTGGGTTTGGGTAGATAATTAGATACCAAGTATGATTAGAATTTTGGTAGGTAATTAGAAACCAAATATGATTATGCTTGTATGGTAACTTGGTGGCTAAGTTTTTGATGGCTATATATACATAGTCATATTGTATTTGTTTGATGTGTGAAAACTTAAGAGATGTAGTCTTAAGTATTGTTTGGGAGATGCTTGAGCATTGTTGGCTCAAGTATCGAGGTTGGGACACCGTTTAGGTGTTATTGTTTTGATGTACTATTGATTGGATTAATAATACAAGTTTGGGACGTGGGTGTTTCCCCGTCAAGTAATTGTGTGTTTTTGTTTCGCGCTTTGGTGAATCTTGTCAGCTAATCGATTGGTTATGTGTGTGCTTTGCATTGGAGTTTGTGAATCACGGATTGCGTAAGTCCCCTAACCTAACAGGTGGCACCCTTAAGATTGATTGAATGATGCAACACACAAAAAACAAGAAAGTAAACACTTTTGGATGCACTACACTACGTGTTCTATTCTAAATTGTACGTACCTCTTTCCTCCAGCAATCACCACAGTTATATAGGATGGAAAGCAATAAATACAATAAAGAAATCTAGATGATGTGATCCTATGTGAGAGAATGAATGATGCAGTAAATTAGTTTTTAACAAACAATCAACTAACTAATATTTTTGGATTTTTTTGAATATTTTTTTTTTGTTTTTTCCAATAATAAGAAAGAAAAAATAGAGAGAGGTGATACGGAATACCGAAAAGCGCTTTCAAAATTTTAAAAGAGACAGCGAGGCCTTCCAGCGATATTCTTGTCCAAGCTCTTCTCCACATCACTATTCCCTAAAAAAAACAAACAAAAGAAAACAAAAACTAATCCGAAGAATTAATATCAAGGAAAGAAAATTACCAATAGTCCCCGGCAGCGGCGCCAAAAAACTTGATGTGTAAAATAACTGCAAGCGCACAGTGTTTAGTTGTAGCAAATACAGGTCGATCCACAGAGACTACGAATTTTCAAAACCCTAATAATTAACTCAGGCGAACTAGACAATAAGATTTGAGATGAGAATCAATTAACCTAATTAACCTAATTATCAAAGATTATCAAATAATATAGAAAACCTAGGAATCTAAATCTATTAATCAATCACAATTAATATCAACTCGTCCTAAAATCAACTCTCTTTCTTCAAAAATAAGATATATCAATTAACGAGATAAGCATATACTATGAAACTTGTTATCTAACAATAACCTATCAAAACTTCAAGGAGCATAGGCTATGAAAAATAAATCCGGTAACAATAATATATCAAAATCACTTTGTCAATTGAACAATTAAGCACCAAGAAAAATTATGAGAATCAATTAATAGGAACGAGAAGAAATCAAGAATAATTAAATTAATTTCATCTTCATCCTAGGCAAGAGATTTAGCTAGACATGATATTATAATTAACGAAACAAAATAAAAGCATTACAAACATTAACAAATTAAACTAATAAAGCGTAAACAAAAGTGGCATGAATTTTATATATTAAAAAAAACAATAACATGCGTCGACGTAAACTATCAGGTGATAAAACAAGTTAAATAGCTTATTAATCAAACCAAAGACAAAGTGTACTTCCTTGATTGGATTGAAAACTAGCCACCCTAAATTAATCTAAAAATCGCTGAGTAATGGAAAAGTGCATAAATAAAATAAAAAAAACTGTTTGTATTGAAAAGCGAATGAAAATCTAACTCTAATCCTAATTATCGAATCTAGGTTGTTGTCTAAATTGGTGTCTCAAATACAAGAGATAAGGCCATATATATAGGGAAAATATTGGGTTTGACCCCTTTGATTACAATCCAATCTTGAATATAATTTCTTCAATTTCCTTTTCTTCTCCGATAAGTAATCGATTTTCCCTCCAGTTTCCTTGACTTCAAGTATTTTCCACCTCCTTTCCCTTTTTGCACCTTTTCCTGCTTGAAATATGTTTTTATTTATTTTCCTACAAAACAAAATAAAACAATTTATTAATTAATAAAATTACGAAAACGGACATAAAATAGGTATTAAAAATATGATTAATTATGGACCTATCACTTGTCTTCGTAGGATAGGAATGCGATCCCCAACTAGAATAGGAACGCGATTCCTCTAATTCCTCATGATTAGGAGTTAATGAGGAAACAACAATATCTACTGGTATCGACAAGTTCGATACGATACAAGGGAATAACCAACTAGTCAAGATCTTTACTAAATACCGACGAGTTCGGTAATAAGTGGGGTGGAGAATATAGAGAACAATACTTTGAATCCATATCAACAAGATAACTATAAGTAATTGGGGGTCATAACATCAATAACTCGATTAAAGAGAGAATCAAATTGAGCAACAATAAAAGATATATAGTGCAACAAGATAATCATCAGTAAAATTCTAAGTTGGAGCCGGAACATGATTAAGCATTGCAAAATAATAAAATCTTTCAACACATGGTAAGGTTTGACTCAACGTAAATATGTAAAACAGCTTAAACGATTAATTGCAAAAAGACAGTTTTAGGGTAATAAATTTCAAATCAATTTGGAGAAAACATTTTTAAAGAGAAAGGGTTCACTGGTGAAATTATGCTAAAAATCAGAAATGTTATTAACAGGTATTAACAGGAATTTGAAACTTGAATTCTCTCTATTTAGAGAGCTCCTTAAACAATTTTAGGAACAACATAAAAATAAATGAAAGGCCTTCCACTAAGGAGGCTTTAACATCCCATGAATAAAATAATATGCGGGAAAAAGTTATTGATAAGGTTCTTTGAAAATTTGGTATTTGAACTATGGGTGGGAAACATAAACATTTTCACGCTAACTGAAGAAGTATATCATTTTCTAAACATTTTTTATCAATCTACACCACAAAGGATTTGAATTGCATCACTTGAATGATAAGTGAAGAGCAAGACACTTGCCTCGATTTAATGAATTCACGACCTTAACATCGATCCACAACTCAGTTTCATGACAATTCTTTACTTGTTAGCCTTTTATTTGGCCCTACTTCCATTTCTACTTCGTAACTCACCAACTTCCACGTCAATACACCCATCGGCTTTGATACCTGTCCTTCTGTCCATCTTTCCGTTTACCCGCGCACTGCTCTTGGCCAGGTCTCCTATTCTAACCTTTACAAGATCAGATACTATTTCAGTATTAACTCAAGCAAAACCTTATTGTTTGCTCTATTCTACCCATGCGCGTCCTATAACGATTTTACACATATCATATATAAACATATACAATCTTATTCACAGAATAGATTTAGTATAACCAAGTAGGTCAAATAAACACTTCACATAAACACTTAACACAGGTGGCCACTTAATACCTAAATACTATCTAGTGGCAAACACTTAAACATAATACCACGCCTCAATCTTCACATCAACTATTACATATTTACCTAGACCCTTAGAAATCATAACATACTTTTAAATCATTGAAATCCAATAAATTAAACAGATTTATATATATTTGCAGGGGAATTTTAAAAAATTTTGGCATGTAGTATTCGTTTATCGGACTATCCACCTGTTTTTCAATAAAACAACTCAAGGAGTTTTAACTATATATTTACCAAAAATCAAGCTGCCTCAACTTGCAACAACATAAAAGTGCACAAATAAAGAAAGTACCTGCCCAGACATGCGGCACCTCAACACATAAGAAATTCTGCCTCGACATGCAGTAAACACATAATAAATTATGTTAGCATTAACTACTACTTACGCTATATCAATGATCATATCACTCACGCATATTAATGATACACGTGACAATCAATCATTGGTATTCGTAAGCCCTAGGAAACAACTCCTAGCACTAACTATTACTTACGTTATATCAATGATCATGCCACTAGAGCATATTAATTATACTTTTGACAATCAATCATTGGTATCCGTAAGCCCGAGGATCTAGTCGATGAGAATTACACAAGTCCTTAAATATTGACATTTGGAACTTATGATCTCTTTACGACTCCTCGCAGTTAAACTAAATAACATATAATCATTGACCACATAAACACATAAGGAAATAAAATAACAGTTTAACTTTACTATATTTAACATTTGAAAATCATACATATAACTCACCACCACATATTTGACAAGTATATTATCTAAAAAATATTATGACTCGACTACCATATTTAATCAATATAAACCATTTACAATTAGCAAGATCATTTAACTCCGAACATCCGTCAATTCCCAAAATTGGACTCTGATGATTATAACTCTACATTAATCAAGTCCTTAAATTAAAAAAATTCTAAACTTATAGCAATTCTCATAATTTACAACTTCTAAATTAAAACAACATTTAAATAATTTAAAACTAAAATAAAAAAATATACATATACATATATATGTATGTATTACCATCAGAATTGCTTTCCGGTGAACCACCATGCACCACCACCGTGCTCCGCCTCACTCTCTAATCTCACTCTCTCTCTCTCTCTCTCTCTCTCTCTCTCTCTCTCTCTCTCTCTCTCTCTCTCTCTCTCTCTCTCTCTCTCTCTCTCTCTCTCTCTCTCTCTCTCTCTCCTTCCTCCTACCTCCCTCTACTACTGCCGGCGCCGCCCGACGCCACCCTGCCAGCCACCGCCACTGTGCGGCCTCCCCCTCCTCCGCGCAACTGCTCCTTCCATAGCCCTCACACCAGCACACACCGAAATACACACACACATACACGATTATACACACACACAAACAATTATACACACACATATATATAAGTTTCAATTGATTAAAATCAATCCCCCAAATCTCACTTGTCCCCCAAATTACAAACCCTAATTGTGTTTCTCTCTTCCCGATTTTATTATTCTGTTGCTGATATCTCTTAATGGGCTTGGCCCATTTCTTTTGTTACTAATTACTAACAATACTCCTCGGCCCAATTATACACTAATAAACGACTTTTATAAATCATAATTAAATAAAATCTTCGAAAAATTACACTTTTCATTTTTAAAATAAAGAATATAAAATTACGAGCACACACATATTTTTAAAATATTTTTTCAGATCAAAAATGAATTAAATATGGATTTTACAAGATTTGATCCTTTAAATGCAATAAAACTCTAAAAATTATATTATAATACTAAAACACCCAAATTAATCCACCCAACAATTTTAAAAACTCAATAAATATATAAAGAAAATATTACAAAAGATTTCATGATTTTTAATAACTCCGATAATTTTATACAATTGTCAGAGGATCAAAAATGCATGATTTAAATCCTGAAAAATACAAATAAAAATACACCGACTTACACGGCATACACAAATCATCACGGGAGCACATAAACACAATTTCACATATATTCCACCTTTCCAACAATATCCACATAATAAAATTCATAATTTAAATAAACAAATAGTTATAAAATACGAAATTTTTCTAAGGCGTTATATTAGTAGTAGGAACTTATTATTTATCTTTACCCTCTGGGCTTGTTTTAGAACTTGAAGACTGTTTTTACGTGCCTGCGATTCGCAGAAACATTATTTCTGTTTCTTGTTTGGACAAGAAAGGTTTTCGTTTACAATAAAGAACAACAGTTGCTCTTTTGCTTTGAATGATTTAACCTATGGTGTTGCGCGTTTGTTTAATGGTTTATATGTTCTTGATTTAGATAATCATGTCTGTAATATAGAAAAAAATGACTTAAAGTTAATGATTCAAATCAAACATACCTCTAGCATTGTCGTCTAGGCCATATAAATGAGAAACGTATATCCAAATTACATAAGGATGGATATTTGGATAAGTTTGATTTTGAATCATACCAAGAATGCGAATCTTGTTTGCTTGGAAAGATGACTAAAGCCCCTTTCACTGGTAAAGGTCAAAGGGCCACTCAACGTCTGGAGCTAATACATAGTGATGTATGTGGCCCAATGCGTGTGATAGCTAGAGGAGGATACTACTACTTCATAACATTTACTGATGATTTCAGAAGATATGGATATGTATATCTTATGAAGAACAAATCCGATTCTTTTGAAAATTTTAAAGAATACAAGGCTGAAGTAGAGAAGCAAATTGGCGGTGGTGTAAGTATTAAGATCTTATGATCCGATCGTGGGGGTGAATACTTAAGCACCGAATTTAAAGAGTATTTAAAGGAGTGTGGTATTGTATCACAACTCACTCCGCCAGGTACACCTCAATGGAATGGAGTTTCAGAGAGGAGAAATCACACCTTGTTGGACATGGTGCGATCGATGATGAGTCATGCAGATCTTCCAATAAGTTTCTGGGGTTATGCTCTAGAAACAGCAGCTTTCATACTTAATCGTGTTCCTACTAAGAAGGTTCAAAAGACTCCATATGAGATATGGGAGGAGAAACGGTCAGGCATGAGCTTTATGAAAGTTTGGGGATGCAAGGCGTTTGTGAAACGTCAAGTATCTGACAAGCTTGGACCTAAATCCGAAGAGTGCAATTTTGTGGGATACCCTAAAGAAACAAAGGCGTATTATTTTTATAGTCCTTCTGAGCAGAAAGTGTTTATTGCTCGAGATGCTGTCTTCATTGAAAGAGATTTTGTTTCCAAAAGAAATAGTGGGAGAACTATAGATCTCGATGAAGATCGAGAATCACAAAACAACATTGAAACTGAAGTGGAACAAGAGCAGGATGATGATAATGCTCAACAAACACAGGTTGTTCGTAGATCTGGTAGAATTCACCATGAGCCAGAGAGATATGGATTTCTTTTGACTCAATGTGGTGATTTGATGCTCATAGATGAAGATGAGCCTCTTACATACCAAGATGCTATGAACAGTCCAGACTCTAAGAGATGGCTTGAAGCCATGAAATCTGAGATGGATTCCATGTACGAAAAGCAAGTATGGACTTTGGTTGATCCACCTGAAGGGGTAAAACCCGTAGGGTGCAAATGGGTTTTCAAGAAGAAAACTGACATGGATGGAAATGTTCAAACCTATAAAACAAGGCTGGTAGCAAAAGGCTTCAAACAAATTCATGGTATTGACTATGATGAAACTTTCTCACCAGTGGCTATGGTCAAGTCCATAAGGATTTTGCTTGCCATTGCAGAATTCCATGATTATGAAATCTGGCAAATGGATGTCAAAATAGCCTTCCTTAATGGAAAGCCTTGAAGAGGATGTGTACATGACACAACCTGAAGGTTTTGTCGATCCAAGGAATGTTGGTAAGGTATGTAAATTACGATGATCCATTTATGGATTGAAGCAAGCATCTAGGAGATGGAATATTCGTTTTGATGAAACAGTCAAAGAGTATGGTTTTGTTCAAAACAAAGATGAACCTTGTGCTTACAGGAAGGTTAGTGGGAGCCATGTGGCATTCATAGTACTATATGTTGATGATATACTACTAATGGGGAATGACATACCTTCTCTAAAGGCTGTTAAGACTTCGTTAGGGAGCAAATTCTCTATGAAAGACTTAGGAGAGGCAACCTACATTCTAGGAATGAGGATCTATAGAGATAGATCTAGAAGGATGATCAGTCTAAGTCAGAGCACATACATTGATAAGGTTTTGCATCGTTTTGGTATGGAAAATGCAAAAAAGGGATATGTCCCCGTGTCTCAAGGGATAACGATCTCTAAAGACCAGTGTCCGAAATCATTGGATGAGAAGGATCACATGAGTAAGGTTCCATATGCCTCGGCAATTGGATCTATCATGTATGCAATGGTATGTACTCGCCCAGATGTTTCGTATGCTTTGAGCATGACGAGAAGATACCAGTCTAATCCAGGTGAAGGTCACTGGACGGCAGTCAAGAATATTCTAAAGTACCTGAAAAGGATTAAAGATTCATTCTTGGTGTATGGAGGAGAGGAGAAACTGGTTGTAAAAGGTTACACCGATGCAATTTTCCAAACAGACAGGGATGATACTGTATCATAGTCTGGTTTTGTGTTTTGTCTAAATGGAGGTGCTGTAAGCTTGAAGAGTTCAAAGCAAGAAATAGTAGCTGATTCTACAATGGAGGCTGAGTACATTGCAGCTTGTGAAACAGCTAAGGAGGCTGTTTGGATTCGAAAATTCATTACTGATTTGGGAGTGGTTCCATCGATCGCAGATCCCATTGATCTATACTGCGGTAATGATGGAGCCATTGCACAGGCTAAAGAACCTAGATCACACTCCCGATCCAAACATATACTCAGTAGATTTCACCTTATTCAAGAGATTAATGAAAGGGGTGACATACACATATGTAAAGTGCACACAAATGATAACATTGCAGACCCACTGACCAAAGGCTTGTCGCAGCAGAAGCACGATGGTCATACTAGTTCCATGGGTATTAGATACATGGGTGATTGGCTCTAGTGCAAGTGGGAGATTGTTAGTGTAGGTGCCCTAGAGGCAATACATTGTTTCTTTAAATAAACCTTTATATCATTTGATCATTCAATAAACGTATTTATTATGACTTTAATTACTGCGATATATTTGTAAGCATAATAAATGTCCTTAGAATCATGATACACATTATATAGTTTAAGTACATGACTTGAACTTGAGATTATATAATATATCATATTCTTAAAAGGTCCCTGGTCCAGTATTATTATTGTAGGACAATAATAATACATAAATAGACTAGTATGTTGTTTGACAGATAACCACATCTCATTGGTTATAAGTATGGAGATACTAAAGTCAATACATAGGTACATGTAGGAGTACATGGTACTGGACAGACCCACAATGAGATTCTTCATGTTTAATAAAGTCATAAGAAAGACTCACAGTGATAATGGTGTAATGATCCTTTGACTTGAGATCATTATATTTCTATACGAGGATTAATATACTTTGACTACATTAAAAGTTACCTTTGATTTAGCAAAAAAAAAAAAGTTACCTTTGACCGGGTGATGATAAAAGTGGACATCGGGTATATCATGAGTCGCATGAGAAATATGAATGATAGATAAAGGATTTAACCCTCCTATAATTAGGAAAGATATTATTGGCCTCTTGATTGAGTGAGACTATAAAATGCATGGCCGTGCTCAAATAATGATTTGTTTTTAATAGTCTACTCATGGATCAAGTAAACTCGGATTAAATGTTGAAGAGGATGACTAAATACATGCCTCGAGTTTAATCTATAATATATATGGTTAAAGGGATTATATTACACGGAAACATTAATCACGAAAGGTTTTATCAATTCACGATTTAATTATTGTTTAATTGGGTAGCAATGATGTATTACTAGATACCGCTCATTGTTTATAATTTTATTGGAGAATAAAATTATTGCCAATTAAATAATAGCCTATTGGGTCACACACATAGAGCACGTAAAGGAATAGTTAATTTAAATTATGGATTTAAATGAATTGATGATTATTTGAATTTTATTATATTAATTAAGTGAGACTTAATTAATTGAGATAATATAAATTTGAATTATAGGAGTAATATTTGTCCATAATAATTAAGTATGACTTAATTATTAATTAAATAATAGAAATTCGTTTTATTATTTAATCCTATACCTACATGGGTTGGGTTTTGCTGTTTTGGGCCTGTTAACAAATCATTATAAATAGATAATGATAGGCTAATAGGGTTACACGTTTTTTGTGAAAACCCTAGAAGAGGTAGCAGCAAAAGAGGCAGATCTCGAATCATCAAGAGGGAGGCTAGTACGTCCATTTTGCAGTGTTCGTGTGGATACCATAGAGGTGTTTTTCGAGAGGTAAACACAAGTCGTGAACGCTAGGATCTCCGTTGAGTTCGTGAAAGTCAAGATCTTAATAGGTATGATTCTGTTTCACCATTATCTGTCCAATATTATACATGGATCCTGGGTTTCGATTTCGATTTTTTTTTGTTATATTTACGTTTTTCGCTGCGTTTTATGCCTCGGAACCCAACATACAGCACCTCTCTTTAGACAAAATAAAAAATAGACTAAGACAGAGAACTGTCTTGTCTTTCTGGAAACCAGCATCAGTGTAACCTCTTACATCCAGCTTCCCATCTCCTCCATATACCAAGAATGAGTATTTAGTCCTCTTCAGGTACTTAAGAATATTCTTGATAGCTGTCCAGTGACCCTCACCTGGATAGAATGGGATCTACTCGTCATGCCTAAAGCATATGAGACATCAGGACGAGTACATATCATTGCATACAATATATAGAACCAATTACGAAAGCATATGGTACTTTACTCATACGGTCCTTATCATCTGATGATTTAGGACAGTTTTCCTTTGAGATCGCTATCCCGTTAGACATTGGGACATAGCCCCTCTTAGCCGCTTGCATCCCAAAATGATGCAATACTTTGTCAATGGATGTACTCTGACTTAAGCCGATTAATCTTTTAAATCTATCTCTATAGATCCTGATCCCTAAGATATAGGTAGCATCGCCTAGGTCTTTCATCAAGAAACTTTTTCCCAATCAAGTATTCACAGCCTGTAGAGGAGGAATGTCATTCCCTATTAGTAATATGTCATCTACATATAATACTAGGAATGCCACATGGCTCCCACTAACTTTCTTATAAACACACAACTCATCTTCATTTTGTATGAAGCCAAACTCCTTGACTATTTCATCAAAATGAATGTCCCATCTCCTCGAGGCCTGCTTCAATCTATAAATGGATCGTCGCAACTTACAGACCATTCTAGCAAACCTTGGATCGACAAAATTCTCAGGTTGTGTCATGTACACATCCTCTTCTAAGCTCTCATTCAAGAAAGCGGTCTTGACATCCATTTGCCAGATTTTATAGTCATAATAAGCTGCTATCGTAAGAAAAGTCTTGATGGATTTGACCATAGCCACTGGAGAGAAGGTTTCATCATAGTCAATACCATGAATCTGTTTAAAACCTTTCGCCACTAGTCTTGCTTTGTAGGTCTATAAATTACCATCCATGTCAATTTTCTTCTTTAAAACCCCCTTGCTCTCTATGGGTTTACCCCATCAGGTGGTTCAACCAAAGTCCATACTTGGTTTTCATACATGGAATCCATCTCAGATTTCATGGCCTCCAGCCATCTCTTAGATGGACTATTCATAGCATACTTGTAGGTGAGAGGCTCATCATCGTCTGCAAGCATCACATCGCCACTTTGAGTAAGGAGAAATCCATAATATCTCTTTGGATCATGGCGAATCCTACAAGATCTATGAACAACCTGTGTTTATTGAGCAGTGTTGTTCTGAACACTTTCAGTCACATCTCGCTCATGTTCCAATTCTGGTTACACATTATCTTGTGGTTCTCGATCGTCATCGAGATCTATTATCCTCCCACTATTTTTCTTAGAAAGTAGCTCTCTCTCCAGAAAAACAGCCGTTCGAGCAACAAACACTTTGTTCTCAGAAGGTTTATAAAAGTAATACCCTTTTGTTTCAATTAGGTATCCCACAAAATTACATTTTCCTGATTTTGGTCCTAGCTTGTCGGTGACCAAACATTTCACAAACGCTTCACATCCCCATAATTTCATAAATGACACGCTATTACGTTTCTCAGTCCATATCTTATATGGTGTCTTTTGAACCAATTTGGAAGGAACTTGGTTTAATGTTTGTGCAGCCGTCTCTAGGGCATAACCCTAGAAACTGATTGGAAGATCCGCTTGACTCATCATCGATCGTACCATGTCCAACAATGTGCGATTTCTCCTATCAGAAATGCCATTCCACTATGGTATTCCAGGTTTAGATATTCATCTCGACGATTAGACTGTAAAGCTTTAATACCTTCACCAATTTGCTTATCTACTTCAGCCTTGTATTCTTCGAACTTTTTCAAAAGATTTGAATATGCTTTTCAAAAGATACACATATACGTATCTACTGAAATCATCAATAAACATAATGAAGTAGTAAAAACCACCTTTTGCCATCAAACGTACAAGACCACATACATCACTATGTATTAGTTCTATCTTTTGGTGGCCCTTTCACCATATCCAATAAAAGAGGCTTTTGTCATTTTTCAAAATAAACCGAGATTCGTAATATTCGTATGATTCATAATAAAACTTATCCAACAATCCATCCTTATGAAACTTGGAAATACGTCTCTCATTAATATGGTCTGAACAACAACGCCAAAAGTAATGTTTGATTTAAGTCATTTTAGAACATATAAATTGTTAACAAATTGTGAAACATTATTAACCTTATCATTAAAGTGGAATAAACAAGAATTGTTATTCAAATAAAATGAAAAACCTTTCTTGTCCATACAAGAAAGCAATATAATGTCTCTGTACTTACAGGCACGCAGTTACAATTATCAACTTCTAAACTTAACCTTGTAGGCAAAATTAAGTAACGAGTTCCATCGACTAGAGCAACAACCTTTGCTCCAATTCTAACTCGATACCTGAAGCTTGACCCTCACCGGTCTTCTTCTTCAGATGTTCCAAATGAGCATGACAGTTTAACTTCCAGACATCCAATTTTTCCACAGAAGCGACTCTCGTCTTCTTTAGAAACACCTCATTTAGGCCTCAAAGCCTGTTCGGGATTGGACTTTAATTTGGCCATAGAATTTGATCCAAATCTTCTTCTTCCTTTCCAATTTCCTTTCCTTTTTCGCATTCCTACATTCACCATCATTATAGGAGTAGTCCATGAATTTATCATATTGCTTACAGCAGTTCTCAATGTGCTCCACAACTCAGTGGGTGTAATGTCTATCTCATATATTTCATTGTTCATAACAAATTGAGAATAGTTATTGTTCAAAGATTGCATGATATCTCTAGATCAATTTTGAAACCCAAAATGCCAAGGAACTCTATATACCCCATCATCTTTAGAAAGTGTGGCCCAATCGGATCTCACTCTCCCTACTTGTAACTTTATAATGCCCTATTATTTTGAATCTAACTTGATGAGCCTCTCCTTCAAATATCCTTTGAAAGTGCTCAATCATTTCATAAGCATCCAAATGCTCATGTTGCTTCTTAAGCTCGGCACTCATAGTTAAAAGCAAAAGATATGAAACATCGAGTGCTTAATTAATTTGCTTTCGATAAGAATTTTGTTTAGCACATGTTACATTCTCAGCTAAAAGAGCAAAGGAAGAGTTTTTAATGACATCTTTGTTCATGAGGACGATCCTCACGTTTCTATATTAGTCTAGGAAATTATTTCATTTCAGTTTGTCCTTCTCAAGGACTATCGCATGGAGAAGTTGTTTATGTTATTTATCATTTGATATCTACAAATTTCAAAATGTATAAATTAATCTAGATGCAGATTTATTAATTATTATGTTTAAGTGATTATGGTATATCATAATATACCTACCACTATTTTTATCAAATTAATAACCCTACCTATCAATTCGGAAAAGTTTCCCTAAACCTTTCTAGTGAGCCAAGATCCATATTTCATCACTTTTAAGGTCAACTTTGGCTTTTCTCCTTAAAAAGATTATTTAGGTAGACAACATTTGTCAATTATATCACATAAACTCTTGGATAGTTTGGTAGAACAATATTTACTCCCATTTATATAATAAATCTTACCAAACTCTATGCCTCTAAGTTCACATTCCTATTGTGGTCACTTAGTTAAGTCGAACCCAATGATCTAACAGTTAAGTATTACTAATTTACTCCATCGCGCCTTATCATGATAAACGAGGGTACTTCGCTTTGGCGAACCCACCCTGTGTCGATCTAGGTCTTGACGAGTGTTTCCCATTTGAAAGACATCTTAAACTTAATCCTTTTTCTTTAGGGTTTTTTTAATTAAAACGACCATGATCCCATCATAAAGAGATTAACAATTTTTTCCTTGAATTAAGTACTTCAAATCAATATTTATCAATGGTATGATTTCCAAGTAGTTGGAGAAGACACCAGTGGTCTCACTTAATACCCTACTTCCTCACAGGTTTAGTAACCCGTTGTTGACAAAATCACCCCATATCAGAATAAAGAAAATTTATACTTAATTCCGTGTTTCATAAACACAAGAATCTCATGATCGTTTGTCAATTTTAAAATCTTGAATCGTTACAGATTTTATCTTTCTTAAGCAAGCATGGCATGGGTGTTGTATCTAATACATACATGATTAATCTAATTAAACATGCATCTTTATCTCTACGCATACATACCATCACATGCATGAATAATATATGTAAAGTAAGAAAAATAAATGTGTTTGGTTATGGCCCATCCTATATGACCTTTCCAAGCTAATGGAAAAATCAAGGTCAATCTATAGGTAGTTTAAAATACTATATTATTACATGTCTTCTTATTTGCTGCTACAATGCCTCCTTGGATCGCCTCCTTGCTTGCTTTTCTTCATGTACATTACATAAACAAAACAACTATACTAATGTACTTACAAGGAGAACTCGAGTTACATTCGAGATTTAATCATTACAAGGAATGCCGACATGCAAGTCGTATTTAAAAACCAAACCATAAACAAAAACCTCTATCTTATAGGTCTCAAGGCCATAACCATCCACCATGCTCAAGTAACAATTAAAGAACATGTCATACTATATAATCATGTTAAACCATATCATATTTCAGATGATCCAATCAAAGAAATCATATAACGCAAAAATCAGAAAATCAGAATCAAATTCTGAAAATAATAAATCGCCTTTTTCCGGCACGAAACGGCGTTAAATGCCTTACAGATGAAAACACATATCGTTTGCGAAAATCGGACACTGGCACAGATTTCACCAAATCTGCGCCGCGTATACAGAAATCGTATCGTATACAATCCCCATATCAAGAACAAACATAAATCATATGTATCTATATATATATATATATATATATATATATATATATCAGTATACATACAGATTTTATAATCATCATATGATCATCTCAATTATTATTAACATACAATTTATACACATATATTAAAATCAACGCATCATACATGGCAATCATCAAACATTATCGTATATATATCAAAACTGTAACATATAACCGAATTAAAACATTTTTGCAAGTAGCTCTGATGCCATTGATGGGTTTCGAGCACATAAACGCAGTGGAATTAAACACAAAAAGAATAAAAATTGAAACCCTACCACAGGATCCATGCAAAAACAAACGATTTAATTCGGAGTTAGCTGATTACCTTAAAGAGCTTTATGAACGGATGACAATTAGAGATCCTAGCTACTTGAATCACCACGCATCTCGCTCACACGATCTACACTCTACCGGTATCCACACGAATGTTTGATCTTCGAAGGAGCGATGTACTAGCATCTGAAAACTGATTTCTCTCTATCTCCATCTTTGTTCTCAAATGGCTATGGTTTTTCTCTAAAAACTTCCTTACTTATTTGAGACTTTAAGATGTTTATATAGAGAGACATATCTGTTTTCTGTGGCCCAATCATATTGGGCTTTTATTAAAATTTGAATTCTTAATTAAATAATTAGTTAAGTCACACTTAATCAATATTCTAATATAATTCAAATTCTAATAACTAGTAAATTCAAATTTATATTTATTTAATTAATTAAGTCTAACTTAATTAATATCATAAATAAATATGAATTACTATTTAATTTAAATTCATAATTTAAATCAAATCTCCTTCAAGCGTACTTGTGTGTGACCCTATAGGTTATTATTATGTTGGCAATAATTTTATTTCAATATAAAATTATAAACAATGAGCGGCATCTAGTAATATATCATTGCTACCCAAGTAATAATAATGAATCGGTGATTCGATTAAGCCTTTCGTGAATAATGTTCCATGTAATATAATACCTTTAACCTAGATATTATAGATTAAACTCGAGGCATGTAATGTGTCGTCCTCTTCATAATTTAATCTTAATTTTCTTGAGTAGACTATTAAATTAAATCAATATTTGAGCACGGCCATACATTTCATAGTCTCACTCAAACAGGAGGCCAATAATATCACTCCTATAATTAGGAGAGTTAAATCACATCTAGATCATTCATATTTTATCATACAATTCATTATATACCCAATGTCTACTTTTATCATCACCCGGTCAAAGGTAACTTTTAATGTAATCAAAGTATATATTAATTCTTGTATAGAAATATAATGATTTCAGCTCTAAGGATCATTACACAGTTATCACTGTGAGAATTACTTATGACACTGATAACATGTAGAATGTCACGGTGGGTCAAAGTAGTGCCATGTACCCTTACATGCACCTATGTTTTGACTTTAGTATCACCATACTTATGACCAATGAGATTTGGTCATCAGTCAACAAACATACTAGTCTATATCTATTATTATTATTATTATTATTATTATTATTATTATTATTATTATTATTATTATTATTATTATTATTATTATTATTATTATTGTCCTTTAATAATAATACTCGACTAGGGATATTTAGGAATAAAGATACTACTCGTACAATCTCATTTTCAAGTCACTGACTTAAAGATATATAGTGCGTATCATAATTTCAAGGACTTTTATTATGTTAAATAAATTAATAATAATCAACAAAACATAATTCCTGTTAATAAATGTTTTTCCATAAAACATAAAAGTATTGTCTCTAGGGCACAAATACTAACAGATAACTGCAAAGCAATTATAAGTTTTCACCCGTACACCAGGACAACTATAAGCAATAGTACTATTC
Organism: Saposhnikovia divaricata; assembly: GCA_036435485.1. Taxonomy (NCBI): domain Eukaryota; kingdom Viridiplantae; phylum Streptophyta; class Magnoliopsida; order Apiales; family Apiaceae; genus Saposhnikovia; species Saposhnikovia divaricata. The sequence goes on along the minus strand of CM071596.1, from coordinate 127,977,877 downwards.
ACACTATCATGAGATCAAAATCCCTAGCAAAACAGTAGAGCATTTGCATAATAATACTATATTTTGAATTTAAATCCAGTGGATTCAAGTAGTTATTTTTTTTAGTTTTGACAAGTAACAACACGAATGTTCAATTGCAAATGGTATATCTCGTGCTAAAATATTATAGTTGGTAGGAATCTGTAAACTTCATTTTTCCTTAGCATTCGCTTGTTATTTGCATATATAAGAGTTTGTCATTCAAATTTTTATAGCTAATTATTTATGTGTATTTTGTAGGGGAAGGCCCCAACAACTGACGATGATCTTAATGATGGTGGGGGCAGTAATGATAGTAACAAGTCTGACGTTGATGGTGATATGAGTGCTCCATCTTATGATGTTTTTACTCGTGACGATCCCATTATTAGGAATTAAATTTAGTGTAAGTGAACTTAATATGGATGATGTATGTTTTTATAAGTTGTATTTGTGACTTAAATTTGGCTTATGGATGTTTATATGACCATCTAAGTTTGTGTAGGATGTTTAGTCTTTTGCATGTGAATGATTATGGATTTATGATGAAATCTATATGTAAACTTCGGTATTTTGATTTGTATAGCATTCTATATTTTAGGGTGTTTAGTTATATGGTTGATTGAAGATTAAGATGGTGGATTGCATTGCACATTGTATGCAATTTGGAATGCGTAATTGGAAAGTTTTTCAATTTAGTTTGGAATTCGAAAATGGCTGGAAACTAGAAAATAGCAGAAATTATTTTCTGGGCAGACTAACTTATGATGGCAATTCAATCGTAAGTACTAAGTTCATTCCTACTTACGACAGTTGTTCAACATTCATATTCCGTCGTTATGTAGTATTTCAATTTTTTTTTTCATTTTTAAAAAGTTTAATTTCAACAAGCATGTGGGTCCCACTTAATATACGACGATTACTTTCGTCGCTAGTTCGATATAAATTTTAAAGAAGGTGGGTCTAATTGTTAATTTACGACGAATTTTCCGTCGTAAGAACCAAAGAAACGATAATTTATTCCGTCATAAGTTTGTTAATAATTTATTATAAAAGTGGGCCCCGTTACTCACTTACGACACAATTTTAATTTATGACAAAACTGAACTTTCTACTTGACCAAAAATGACCTAAATTTTCGAACATGATTGAACCCATCTACGACTGTTTCAATGTAAAAATCCTCTTGTAAATAGGCCAGATTCTTGTAGTGTTTATAATATTATCATGATATGTTCTCATATAATAATTCAACTATATTATTTTGGGTTCATTTTTCAATTTAGTAAATTTAAATCTTACAATGTCTTAATTTAATAATTAAACTTTTTTTTTATCGTTTTTCGCAATCTGTTACAAAACAACATGGAATTGGATTATTTTTAAACGTGGGAAAACCACCAAGAAACAAGGATTACAATATAGAGATTATTATAATTGAATTATCATCTTTAACATTACACCTAAAATTTTCAAAATTTATTATTTTGGTGTTACATTTGCTAATTAAAGATGATAATTTTGTTATAATAATTCATAAAATAATTCAATTAATTTTAAAAGACTTTCATTATAAATAAATTATTATAATTTTCCAATTGTTATCACCTAAAATTTATATTGAACTATGCACGTATGACCCAATTCATTTAAGTTTGTGACTTATTACTTAATTTGTATTACTTTTGTTACAAATTATAATTATATTTTATCTATATATATAAATTTTTAATTTCAGGTGTTACATATTTTAAAATACTATAATTATTAAAATATTTTTTTTGAAAAGCAAAGAATTCATTTATTAGGCCCTTAGCCAAATATCCAGAATAACATAATCACAAATACTGTAACAAAAAATGCTCGGTTTGCAGGCCCAATACAAAACACAATACACTAAAATAAAACGAAAAGAAAAATAACTACACGAAGCCCATAAATGCAGTTATGAAGACCAACCCAACTAAGTCATGTTGTTTGGTTTACCAGGCTTCCATTCCAACGAAAATATTACCAGCATGCAAGATATGGTTTTCTTCCTGAGCATCCATGATCGCCATCTCTAGGTTCTCCACCACAGGTTCCATAGCACCAGCATTAACTTCTTCCTCTAAAACCCATCTGTATTGCATACCAGCCATGCCTAGACCCATGTCTTGATTCCAGATCTCAACAATTCTGCCAAAATGTTGCTTAATGAGGACCATTTGATTCCAATGAGAGGCTCCATATTGTGCTAAGTAGTAGCCAAATCATTGTCAACAACATCTGCTAGACGAATTTCCAGAAAAAAATTCTTGTCTCTCCTTCTTGTATTCAACTGCCTTAAAATGAACTCATCATCCGGATGCCCTCCAGTTTCAAGAGAATCTTTCCACTCCCAATATGCATTAACATGATCAGTTTCCAGTATGACTTTCGGGTAACCCTTAACATACGCAAGTTTCAAACCTTCCATGAAAGCATGGTATTCATTATTTCTTCTTCTCTCTTTGCAGAGTGATCTAGCCTACATACTAAGTATGTTACCCCTATGATCTCGAGCCACTACTCCAATGCCACTAACATTACAATTTGGGAGTCTTTGTTGTGTGAAGTATGCATGCACATTATTTTTTACAAAACCACGCTTTGGAAGCTCCCATCTTGGCTGAACATCTACCATCTCTCTAAACTCTAATTTTGGTTGAGATGTGATTTAAGAGGTGAAAATAAAACCATAATGAGGACTAGATATATATAGAGGTTTTGCTTGTTGATGCTTCCAGAGTTAACGCTAAAGCTGTCTGCACAATGTCCCAAGGCACTACATAATATGTGCCCAATGGAGGAGAGGAAACGGTTCATTTTTTGTGAAGTGAAAAAACATAAAATGAGTACTAAAAGCTGGGCTTGCATTTAGATGGGCCTCGTTAAACTATATGAGAGTTTCTACACCACTAAAACCCCCCCCAAAAAAAACCACTTGCTTAAGGTTGTTTATGGGCTTACCAATTAGAACCAAAAAGAGAAGAAATCCCGTCTGTTCCTGCCTTTCTTAGCCCCATAGTAAGCCTCCTTGTTGAAAACTCTATCTATTTTTTTAAAGCTTAAGTTCAAACATAGAAAAACTTGTTTATAGCTCTCTTCCATGTTCAGACTTGTTCTTTTGAGTGCTTTGAACTCAATTAATTTCTGGACGAGTTCAATATTGTCTAAGTAAACCATGAAGCTTATGTTCTGCTTACCATAATTTGTAATGAGCCAGACAAGACTTTCCAAAGCTTTGACTTCAGCCATGAAAGCATTTTCAGCATAATGAGGACCCGAGAAAACCATTTGTATTTTTCCATTATTTGTCTTAGCTATTCCCCCGACACCTGCATAAAAAGATCCTTTTGAATCTTTAATCCATGCTCCATCTATAAAACAAATGAGATCACAATCACATAATAATAATTTCCCTTCCAATTCATCTCTGGTCCTAGTAACCACTCCCACCGGGTTAGCTTCCCACCACCTTATATGATCAGAAGAAATATAATTTGTGGCAAAGTTCCATTCCTGCGAACGTTGCTGCAAAAGAATCATTATGCTAGCTTCACTGATGCTAGTTCCATTAAAAGTTCTTTCATTCCTACTCAGCCACAACGTCCAAATTGTAGAAAAAATTGTCAATTTCCAGACCCTACTAACGTATTCATCCTTGTTCCAGTGAACTATATTCAATGATTCATTAAGATTTAGTGGTATTGGCTTGTAGAAAAAACCCCACCACTCTAAACATTTTCTCCAAACTCTCTGTGCCAGATTATAATTCCAAAAGATATGTTCAGTGGTTTTAGGAATTCTTGTGCAGATAGAGCAATACTTAAAGTCCTATAAGCTTGATATTCTGCTAGCTAAAAAATCTCGAGTTGGTAGAATGTTTAGGACAAGCTTCCACAAAAAAATCTGAATTTTTGCTGGAATATGTGTCTTCCATATATCTTGAAGCACAGTATTTGTTATTGAGTCCAGTGCTGAAACAAAAGATGTACCCAACCTCACAGTGTATTGACCATTTCCAGGTACCCAGAGTATAGAATCACTTATGGAGTTGAGTGATATACCCTGGATTTCCGTATTTAATTCTTCAACTAATAACAATTCCCAGATTCACAATGCTCTCTACCAGAATGCTGAGCCATTGAAAGTCATATGTTTACCCTATTTGTAAACATCGAGAATTTAACTCAACTGTAATAAGAATGTAATAGTAAATAGTATATATATACTACCACAGGGATCTCAAATGTTTATCTGTCAAGAGAAAGAAGACAAAGACAATCTACCATTTTGAAGTATACTACACTTTAAGAAGTTCATTCAGGTGATCAAGCGTCAGTGGAGTAATAAAGACGGTGGGTTCTATTTATAGTAACAAGAGGTTCCTACAGTGGTAGAATACAGATGAAAAGGTTTGAATAAAAAGTGAAGAAAAAGATGATAGGAACTACAGCATTAAAGTCAATATATGAAGAACAATCAATGAGGTTAGTCACTCATGAACCAGACCGTGCATCGAGTGTCAACATTAAGCAGTGGTTGTTTATCATTAACTTCAATGGTTCAAGCTATCAAGACTGGTTTAAAGAAAATCATTGTGCAAGCAACAGAAGTGCTAAATTCATTAACCACAATGATTTTACTATCAAGTGGGTTGGCTTTGAGAAAAAAGAATTATCACAAAAAAATGCAAAGTGATATATTCGTAAAGCTGGAACCTCGGTTGGAATTAATATATTTTTTGCTAAGCAAAAGGAATCCGATTTCAGACCCTCAGGAGACTGTAGTTTACACCTGGACGGGCTATGAGAAAATAGAATTATCACAAAGAAATGGAAAGTGATGTATTCGTAAAGCTGGAATCCCGATTGGAATTGATATATTTTTCGTTAAGCAAAAGGAGTCTGGTTCCAGATCCTCATATGACCACAGCTTAGAGCTTAAGGATTTATTTATATTAATAAATATTTTATTTAATTAGAAAATTATATTAATAAATATCTAATGATATTAGATATTTATTTTTATAATTTTTGAATTAAATTAATTATTTACTAATTAAAGATTATAAGCTGTGCGGATTAAACTGCATTTCTACGGAGCCCATCCATAATAGGACAAAATAGGCCCCGATTGATTTTGAATTGTGGCATTCATTTGTTAAGTAAATTGGTTGTACAGGTGCGTGAGGATGAAATGATCAAAAAGAAATGAACTGGCCAGCTTTTTATTTCATACTATTACCGAGACTCTTGGATACTATTACCCAGCAAATCATACTATTACCAGGGTTTGTATCATACTATTGTTGCCCCTTTGGATACTATTACCGAGGTTTTAAGTTATACTATTGACATGGTTTGTGTATACTATTACCGAGTAATAGTCTATACTATTACCGAGTTTAGTTTATACTAATACCAAGTATAACTTATACTATTACAAGGGATTGAACATACTATTTCTACCATAAGTGATACTATTACCAAGAGTACTAAAATGAAATGAAAGAAGGCAGAAGATATTAAAAGAGCCAGCCGCCTTTCAAAGCTAGACACAACTTCACTTCTTCTCAAACAGACAGTGCCGAGAGAGAGACAGAGACCAAGAGAGAAAAAGTTCTCGGGCTTCAAATATAGCGGATTAAGTTCCCTAGAACTTATCTCTCGAATAACTTTTCTGGATTGTATTGTTAAATCTTAACCACTAGAAATAGTTTACTTGTACTATTGGAACTCTCTATCGGATTAAGTTCCCTAGAACATATCTCTCGAATAGCTTTTTAGCATTCGATCTTTTTATTACAAATATAGAAAAGTTCATGTCGAATTTTCTATAGAATTTGTAATAATTAGTTTGGTCATCAAACCTTGTAATTTGTACCCGTGTATTTAGACACACCCCATCAATTTTAATATAATTTTATATTTAACTTCAAATATCGGTTTCGTTTTATTCCGCATTGAATTGTTTAAAAATTAATATACACCCAAAGAACAATTTCGATAAAACGGTATAGTTTGTATTCAACCCCCTTTCTACAAATTATTTTGGACCTAACAATTGCTATCAAAGCCTTTTAATTGACGCACAAATCAAGATCCTTATTTTTGTGGTCCTCCAATTGGTTTTCGAGTTTGTTGACCCATACACCAAAACAAATCCGGTATTAGACCAAAAAGTCAACTACTCTATTTTCGAATTTTTTTAACTTTCAAAAATTTTCGATTCTTGAGATTTTTGAACTTTAAATAATTTGAACTTATTTTTGGATTCTTTAACTTTCAAAATTTTCAATTCTTGAGAATTTTGAATTTTAAATAATCTAAATTTTATTTTCGAATCCTTTAAATTTCAAAAATTTTCATTTCATGATATTTTTGATCTTTAAATAATTTGAACTTATATTCGAATTTTTTTAATTCTTGAAATGATTAATTCTTGGAAATTTTGATTTCTAAACAACTTGAATTTATTTTCAAATTGTTTAATTCTCAAAATTTTTAAGTATTGATAATTTCGAATTTCAATTAACTTGAATTTATTTTCAGATTTTTTAACTCTCAAAAATTTTCATTTCTTGTGATTTTTTATTCTTAATTAATTTGACTTTAATTTCAAATTTTTTTAATTCTTCAAGTTTTTAATACTTGGAATTTTTGATTTTTAAACAACTTGAATTTATTTTCAAATTGTCTAATTCTCAAAATTTTCAAGTCTTAAGAATTTCAAATTTTAATTAATTTGAACTTATTTTCAGATTTTTTAATTCTAAAAAATTTTCAAGTCCTTGAAGTTTTTGAATTTTAAATATTTTGAATTTGTTCTAAGCCAATGGTTCTTAGAAGATTGTTAGTTGAAGATTCCTCCGGACGTCAAAGATGATTTGAATCTTTTGAAGAAGATGCATTTTTCAATGGAATTAATTTCTACCTATTGAAGAAAAATTTGTGAAAGCACCACAAAGCTATATCCATAGGATTCACTAGTTTTTCAGAAGCAAGAATGGAAGAGATTTTAGTGGATAGAATTTTTCTTGAAGATTCGAATTAACTCTATTGATTCAGTGATATACAAACACTTAGTGAATTTCCCCAATGCTAAATCTAAGACACTTAGTGGTTTGTACCAAAGCAATATCTATTCAAGGAATCAATAAAGAGTTTGGAAGAATGGAATCAAGGAGGTTTGAGAATGGACTAGACTGCAAACATGTCAGTCAGAAATTAATGATGGAACCTCTGAACGGACAGGGAGAGTTACTAATTCAGAAAGAGTACTAAAGTTACATCTAGGGATCAGGCCTATCTATTCTAAAGCAAAAACTCTTTAGGATACAGTTCAACTCAAGAAGTGGTTACAAGACTGAGATGGTGGAAAGAAACAAGACTTGATAGTTACAGCTATAGAAAGCTATATGTGATAAATAACTATCAAGGTGTGCAGCACGGTACAGAAGTCTGACATACAAAGATGAATAGGGATTCATTAAATGAGCTGAAACAGAAGCATCAGGGCAGAACTTATTACTAAAAGAAAGAGTTGGGATGGATCGGATGATGATGAGAAGGACTTAATGAATATCTTGCTTTCATAGCATTTTCTGAAGATGATTCACCTCACATGTCTCAGGTATCAATTCTTCGAACTAATGTAATATGTAATTCTCAGAAATTCAAAGCATGTTAAGATCTTAGTTTTTAATTGTTATATCTTTGGTAGAGGATCTTAATATGTGTATGAATATTTGTTGAATTTAATTAATTGCAGTAGTGAGCTAGAGTTGTTCCTTAGACAGTATCTTTTAATTATTAATTGCTATATGTTAAGCATATAAGACCTCTGTTTAAGCTAGTTTCAGGATCCCACGTAAAACAGATTTGCTTATTCATTCTGATTTGTTTGTTAAGGTTTAAATGTTTAAGAGATGGATTGATTACCGAGGATGTTTGTAGAACACAAAGTTGTATCTAAAACTTACTTAGGTAATACAGACTATTAGCTGGTATATAACAACATCCTTGGACTGGATAGAATTAGTGATTACTTATTAATTCTTTTACTTCAACTGGTTTTAGAAAATTCTTGTATATAGGTTAACTGGATTTTCTAAATAGCATTACATGTCATAGTTTGCACATTTTAAATGTGTGATGGTTTGATTGCTATATTAATGCTATGTTTGTTGTTATCACTAATGCATTACAAGTCATAGTTTGCATGTTTTAAATGTGTGATGGTTTGTATGCAGTATGTATGTCAAGTCTATAGATTACCTCTAAAAATAGAGATATCTCTAATCCATCTAGACCCAAGTAAATTTGGGTACCAAGAACTTTTAATCCATTTGTGAATACAGGGCTAAACAAGTTAATCGATTATGCATTATTAATGATTTATTCAAAGCATATTATCGAAGAAAAAACCCTGCTATCAAATGTGAATGTGAAGACAGGCCAAGTGGTTTTTCCCTTGGACACAACAGCAAGGATATGTCCTAGGGTCATGGCTATTCAATAGTTAGGAACGTTGTCATTAATAATACCTCTTATATGGAAGGTCCCAAGCACATCTTCTCAGGATCATACAATGCTATAGTTGTCAAAGAGAAGCGTCTGATCTTACACAAGAGAGATGAAAAGCTTGCTATTCGAGGATAAATGAAAGGAAACTTATTAGTAGCTGACCTGAAGAATATGAAGTCAACAGTACCTTATCTAAAGCTTCATCAGACAAGAGTTCAACCATGACATAAGAAGCTCGCACACCTCAACAACAAATCAAGAGATGTTTTCATGGAAATCGAATCAAGTGACAAGACTACCTCATCTGGAATTAAAGCAAAATGTAATTATCAGGCATGTCATAAAGGGAAGTCAAAGAAACATTATACAGAAGTTCTACATCAAAGAAAAAGATACTTTAGTGGTGATGACTGATGCCTTCTCTTAACAAACAAGTTGCTGTTCAGACAATCTGAAGACAAGACACCACTGATGGTGATTGATCACATTTAGAAGATCGGCAGGAAGCAAAACTGACTATGACAACTTAGAGACCAGATTACAGGACCTATCAATTAGTGTTCTGGATGATTTCTGCACCTTCAATAGTATTAATGCTGAAGCAGTCAATAGTTTGCTACTGACATGATTAAACCCTAATCAATTAGTACAGAAGGCAGATTGAAGGGAAGTAGGTATCCAGACCAAACAACAAGGCTGTAATTGGTACAAGGATAACCAGAAGTCTACCTGGATGATGTCAAGGTATTGTTATGAGGGATAAAGCCAAACTGGATGCAAGGTTACAAGCTGATAAGACAATATATCTGACAAGAAGCACCAGTGACAAGACTTGAGGATATCAGGCACCTGCTGCACATTCAAGATTATAATGGACATCTGGACCTACTGAATCTGGATGCTAGAGGAATGTGAACAAGTGCACTCTTGGTTGGTGAGATAATGGAAGATCTCTACAGGTTAGTATGAACTGACATCATCACTCAAGCAAGCATGTAAGACATGGTATGACACCCTAATTATAATTTAACATTTGGTATCAATATTTAACAGATGGCATCTTTTAACAATTGGTGTCATATTTATAGAACTCTCTACATCATTAGACACAAACATAAATGATATATATGTGCAATGATATCTTGATTATATTATGTGTTGGTCTACTAACTATTAATTGGTATCAAGATATTTGCTGTTTGACGTTGGTAAAGTTGTAATTCTTTTGATTTACTTTAGTAAGTCGAAGGAATGATGAAAATAAAAGTAAGTCAAGGATCTTTTATTTCTGTTCAGAAGATTCTAGACCTGTCAAGACTATCTGCCAACACATCACTATAGCTGGCTTTTGACCTATTAGTTTGGACCTAACAAGTTGGCAATAAAAAATCTTAAGCTGGACCCAAATCGGAGGAAATGGTACCCTAGAGATATTTGACCCAACAAGTTCAGGATCTACTAATTAGAACCTAATTAGGCTATAGAGGAATCATCAGCTCATTATCTTATTCAATTGCTAATAGATCACTTACACACATATTATATTCTCAATATGCAATTATAGAAGGCCCCAAGTGGAACCTAGAGAATCTATTCTTGTAGTTATTACAATTGATTTTTAGATGTCTTAAGTTAGACCCAAATCTACTAAGATGGTACCCTAGAGACATCAGTTCTGACATGTTTTGCTGCATAAAGACAGATCAAACGAGTTGTAAGAAAGCAGGAGAACACAAGGAATCAAATTCATCTCCAACAACTCTGTGGAACACTTAAGGACTAAGCATCTTGCATAAGGTATCAATTATTTCGAGAGCATGTCTTTAGTCAAGAGTAACTTGCAGACACGTTTACTAAATCACTTGATGAAATTAATTTTTCAAGATTGGTTTGTAAACTTGGGATTTTATTAATGCTATATGATTTGTAAATCCCATCTGTTAAGTAATTCTTAAGTAAGCTCACAAGTATTCAGTTGTCCGTATTAAAAGGACTTGTGATTTTACTATAAGTAATTCTTAAATGAGTTTACAAGTATCAATTGTCAGTATTGAAAGGAGTTGTGAATTCATTGTAAGCAATTCATTAATGAGTTCATAAGTATTCAATTGTCCGTATTGAAAGGACTTATGAACTTATTTACATCCAGACCTCACGCTGAGATTTATCTGTTAAATGATTACCATGCGTATAATTGCAATATATTTTAGTAGTGATTATTTAGGGATAATTTAAATACTTAAATGCTAAAATCTAACTAAAAGAGATTTAGTATTTATTTATTTAATTATTTATTTTGATTAATACGAGTTATAGAACCTGAAGCAATTCAATTTTGTATTTGCTCTGTACCTCATATTTATTAAAATAAATATACAACATAACTAATTTGGACCTAATATGTGTTGGTCTTCAATTAGTTGTGAGATGTTAATTCTAGTGAATTTATCAGGCTCCATATTTAGAAATTCACTATAATTAATATCATGGTTCTAACAATTGGTTCTATTGAAGTTTTGACTTATATCAGTTAATGATATTTTGTTAGAATTCTATTTACTAACTGATTGTTAGATGTATTGGTATGAGTGAAATTACTTAGAACTCCTCTAAGTAATTTATGTTCTATCTTTTGAAATTCACTTATACTACTATACAGGGTGTGAAAATTCTTTAAGTAGAACTATGGATATTGACATAACTAAAGAGACCATAGTTCAGTTACTTCGAATACTTTTTATACTTATTTGCAAGGTTTTAATCACTTTGATAATAAATGGTATATACAATGGATCAAGGTGTATTGGACTTAGAATATCATTTCTAAGATTGCAGAGAAGACAACTTTGGTAATTAATTCTTATTTATAGAACCAAGGTTGTCTACAACTAGCAGTTATTAGGAGTTAACAATTGTTATTAGCGAGGAGAGTTGCCTTGAAGTCATAAGTTTGAAATGTTACATCTAAAGAACTTATGCATTTCTTGTCAACCAGTTCCTCGTACTTATGAATGTCAGTGAATGATAGTCAGAAGTAATTAGATACTAATATTCATTCTGTCAATTGGTATTCAATGTAACAATTCAATCTTCACTGAATTGAATTTATCAAACAATTGGTATCACTAAATATTTAGTATTTAACAGTGATTATTTATATCCTAGTTAAATTATGACGTGAAGGAATTCAATGGTTTATTTGCTCATAATTTAATTTTGGTAGAGTAATCATAAACACGATTATTTGAATTCTAAAGTGTTTGATAAATACTAACAGTTGCTATCAAATAGTAGAATATTTGTTTACTAACAATTGTTAGTTGCTCTGATACTTTATTGCAAACTAATTGTGATATATATTAGCTCTGATGATATTACTTTGGATTTATTCTAAGTAAACAGTGTCTTTTCTATGAATCATTAGTTTTAGTATATATTAAGGTGTTCAACTTTCTAAGTAAGTGAGACTTAAAGTTACATTCGGTCTCCTATCATATTTTGAAGTGGTGAGAATTTTTAAAATTGAATTCTCCAATTCTGGTTATACACCACTTTATATACATGATAGTTCTTAGAATATTTTTACATCCATTAGACGATTACTTAGTTTATGTTGTGCTAAGTAATGCAGCGCTAAGGGAGAGACATTGGTTATCTGTACTTATATACTTGGTAATCTTTGTTACCTAAACTACATTCAGTGCTTGTATGAGTCTTTTCACTAACTTTTGTGTTAAAGTTCTCTATACATTATAAGCACTTAAAGAAAATCTTTCTTTCTAAATTACTGCGAAGTCAAGAGTTTTTGTCTTTTAAAAATAAAATGACCTATTTTTCATTAAAAGACATGATAATACATTGTTTTATGCATAAATACAGACTCTTGCACATTAACAGTTTTTAAAAGAAAACTCAATTCTTTCTACAGTTGTGATTGCTTATATTGAAATTTTTTTAAGTCACAACTGTACATCAATTCTCTCACATGATATAATGCATATGTTTTCACTCAATGTTCTGGTATGTTGTAAATGCATTCTATCTCTATATTTCTCTACTGCTATGTGATGCATGTTCAGCTCCAAGTGGAAGATTTCTCACATTGAAAGTCATGAGGTTGTAAACCCAACAACTTCTATTCCGGACTATAAATCCAAATCTAAACACATCCTAACTTACCCATGAAGTGGAAGTAACCTATCAGACTAGAGGTCAGTAAGGGAGTAACTGTACTTGTTACAACAAATAAGGATGTGAGGGATAGTAAACCCACAGCTCTACCTCTCAAAGAGAATAGATATATACAACTTGAGGTATCTTTAAGCTCGCTTGCATTCTCCCAAAAGGATGCATAGCTGTAAATGGCACTAAAACAATCTCTGGATTCACTCTCTCAAATGGATGAGTTTATTGAAATTCGCCTGTCAGCCAGGGCATTTATTGACAAGTCACTACCTCATACACAAGAATAAAATACTTCTTATGCATAAAGTGAGATTGCACACACTAAGGACGAATTGACGGAAACAACTAATACTCCGACCATTTTACGGTTAGGATTATAAGTTGAAGGTCCCTCAAAGAACCAAGAGTCTTTATAGACCTCGAGAGAAGGCTTTGATCCCTAACGCAAAATCTTTCAGGATCACTGTCTGACTCCCCAGAGGGAACATCCCTGGATCCTGCAGGTATCGGGTCCGACATAGGTACGGATCGGCAACTTGTTGACTATGATTCAGATTCACCTGATGAGTTAAACAAGGAGATGTCTTCACCGACATTAGAAGGAAACATGATATTAATTCTAAGTTTTGGTTTCATTGTTTACTTTCTCAGAATTCAATTCTGAAACCTACAAAAAGGGAAAATTTTATCAACTTGTAGATTATGACACAGATTCGTCTGACGAGTCCAATGAGGATCTGGGATTTGAGAACTCCCATTGCACCACCACTGACCTCTCTTGAAGGGGCTAGGGTGATTTTCCTTGCAGGTATACATGGATGTTGGAGCTATGAGAGAAAAGAGTGATACACTAGTGAGCATGAGTGTAAACACTTGAGAGATGCAAAATGAGATAATGTGAAAGTAATATGAGTGGAGAGATTAGTGAAACACTTGTGAGGTACACGAAACAGAATCACACACTCACAGTGGAAGAAAGAGAAACACCAAATCCCAGTCCCTATTCCCCAAACATGGATCTTAATGCTATATTCTTAGAACCTTATAACAGTTGGGAGATATAAGGAAATTGTCGGGAGATTTGGTTGACAGGATGATCGACAGTGAAGCCATATTGGAATATCTTAAGTGCAAAGTTGATCACACTACATACTTCTATTCTGGAAGTCTTCATGAATATCCTTCAACACAAGTAAAGCTTCTTTTCTATATTGCAGCAGATAATGGTATATGTATGAAGAATCTGTTATACTAAAGGTAAGAGGTGAGTTATAATTGAATATTTGGTATCATCTAATTTAATTGGATATTTGCTATAATTGAATGCTTGGAGGATTACTCAACTAAGGAAGAGAGATATATTGAAGAAGATATAGATATACTCAATGCTTAACTTAGTAAGATATACTCAACCAAGGGGGAGATAATAAGTTTACCTTAGTGAGGGGGAGATTTTCTATCTAAGGGGGAGAGATATGGAAGATAAAGGATATACCTTAGAAAGGGGGTGATAAGTGGATTTTATATCCACTTGGATCGCTTAATTTTGGCTTAAATTGATTGTCTTGGACTCAAGTTGTTGTAGTTTTGATGTGTTTTGCTTAGTTGTGCAGAATTACGAGAATGTTGACTAAGGTGGATGCTTCTATAATTTTTGGGGAATTAATTGATTAAAATTCGGATTTTTGAGAAGGGTTGCGCAATTTACACTGTTTTGGCCATATCTTGAGTTCTAGAAGTCCGTTTGAGGCCCGTAAGCAGTCCACACGAAGATAACAAGATTCTCTATCATTCTAAGGTTGTCCAGAGGTCAAATTACGTTTGGAACATTCCAGAAAATCTGAAGCAAAGTCAGCCACGAATTTTCCTTAAAAACATAATCAATTTAGGAAATGTATCTTGCAGAAATTCTATTATAATTCTGTTTTTTTTTTGTATTTTCCTGCTGGGCAAGACTTGGAGTGCCTATATAAACACATCATACCTTGTAATTTGTATCAGATTTTTATTATTGTAACGTAGAACGGCAAGAGAGAAAAGTGGAGAAGGATTCAAGCTCGGTGACAAGCAAAGATCTAGATCTACTTCATCTTTTGTATACTTTGGATTATAGATTTGTTTTCTCAACTCTTGTTTTTATTAATATTATTGCTTCTTTCTTTTATATCTTGTTAATTATCATGTTTTCATCAAATCCCATGACGATGAATAGTTCAATTATGGGCTAATCGTTGTCATGGGATTCTAACGGAGTTATTTATGGAACTTAGTATCTTGATGCTGTAAAGATCTGTGTGTGATGTGAAATTGATATCCTCGTATGGTTAATCTTAATGCTTTTAGATGCGTAGCTAATATCTAAATTGAATTGTTAATCTCTTGTGAAGTGAAAGTGGATCTTGAGATTTAGAACTTGCCATGCTAGCATAGGTTCATAATTGTTTATCAATATGATTCGTGGTGTGAGATGAAAATACTTATACTACCATGTATGATCTTAATGGATAACCTGTTCTTCAACCGTTATGTTTTCAAATTCTATAGACATATAGGGTCTAAGCATAATTGGTGTCTATTCATCTTCTATCTCTTTTGTGGATGTATGTTTAGTTTGGTATGTGTATGCTGACAGGTAGCGTATACTTGTTTCGTGTTATCCGATCAGATATCAAAACCATTGCATATAGAGATTAAAGGCGTCAGATCTAAGGGAAATATTTAATGAAGTTGGGATCCCATGTTTATTCTCATATTAGTAATTCGAATTCAATCTCATTAGTTAATTTAATTCTTAGTTTAAAATTTGCATCCTAGTTTAATTTAGTTAATCAATACCAAAATTGTTGCATAGGCATATTTACTGATTAAAACTTAACCAGATCTCTGCGGAACGAACTTTAATTATATTACTTGTGACTACGTGCGCTTGCGTAATTTGGTGATAACAAGTTTTTGGCGCCGCTGCCGGGGATCATCGGTGTTTTGTTTAGTTTATGTGCTTGTCATCAGTGGTCGTTAGCGTTCACTGACTCGGATTTCTTAGTTAGTTGTTTGTTTCGTTGTGTTTTCAGGTACTTGAACGTGTATGCGAACACGTTTGCAGGCTCGTAAGGAAAAACTGGCAGAAGAAGAACTTGCAGCAGTAAACGAGATGGCAGATTTACCAGCAGCAGTCAAGGCTCTGAAGGACTATTCGCAGCCAAAGATTACTGACATACAATCTAGTATTGTCAGGCCAGCTATTGCAGCGAATAACTTTGAGATCAAGCAGAGCAAAATTCAGATGGTGCAGAATTCGGTTCAGTTTGGGGGTGCTTCCACAGAGGATCCTAACATGCACATCCGGGACTTTATCGAGATCTGTGACACTTTCAAATTTAATGGTGTGTCGGATGATGCTATCAAGTTGAGGCTTTTCCCATTCTCCTTAAGGGATAAGGCTAAGGGCTGGTTACACTCTCTACCAGCTGGTTCCATTACTACATGGGATGATCTTGCTCAGAAGTTTCTTACTAAATTCTTCCCTATGGCGAAAACTGCAGCAATAAAGAACCAGTTAACTCAATTTCAACAGCAATCTGGCGAATCTTTGTGTGAGGCTTGGGAACGTTATAAGGAGATGCTACGAAGGTGCCCTCATCATGGCATGCCTGATTGGATGGTTATTAATGGTTTCTACAATGGGTTGGGAGCACAGTCTAGGCCTTTGCTAGATGCAGCATCTGGTGGAGCTCTGTGGGCGAAGAGCTATGAGGAAGCATATGATCTTATTGAGATGATGGCTGCTAATGAATATCAGAATCCAACACAGAGGCTTTCTCAAGGTAAGGTAGCAGGTGTTCTTGAAGTTGACACAGCTTCAGCTATTGCAGCTCAGTTGAAGGCTCTCACGATGAAGGTGGATTCTCTTGCTAATTATGGAGTTCAGCAGGTTGCTAGTGTTTGTGAGCTATGTGCGGGCGCACATGAGACAAATCAGTGTGCTATCTCTTCTAAATCAGCACAGTTCGTAAGTAATTTTCAGAGACCTGCTGCACCAGTACCAGCCACCTATCATCCAAGCAACAGGAATCATCCTAACTTCAGCTAGAGCAACAACCAATGTGCTCAACAACCTCAGCAACCCTATCAGCAGTTTCAGGGGCAGCAAGCAAGGCCATTCAATCAAGGTTATCAGCAGCAGTATGCTCCAAAGCAATCATATCAACCTCCGGGATTTCAGCAGCAACAACCCCAGGCTCATGCGGGGCAATCTTCTAATGAAAAATCAGATGATGTGTGGATAGCATTAAAGAACCTACAAGCTGGTCAGAAGCTCTTGGAAACTCATATAGGACAGATTGCAAGTGCCTTACTTAGTAGGCCTCAAGGAACTCTTCCTAGTGATACGGAAGCAAATCCAGGTAGGAGAGATAGCAAGGAACAGGTGAAGGCTGTGACTTTAAGATCGGGAAAAGTTATAGCAGGCCCTAAATCAGCAGTAGAAGAAGATGAAGATATTCAGAATCAACAGGGTGAAAAATCTGCAGTGCCCGAAATTGCTCAATCTGATTTGATGGCTGATCAGCAAGGTGGTGAAATAGAGAAGAGCAAGGAACCTGTTAAAAATTCTGTGGAGCATTCTACGATGAACACTCAGATCTATCCTCCTCCTCTTTATCCTAGAAGACTCCAGAAGCAGCAGTTGGATAAGAAATTTGCAAAGTTCTTAGAGGTGTTCAAGAAGTTGCAGATTAACATTCCCTTTGCTGAAGCTCTTGAACAGATGCCGAGCTATGCCAAGTTCATGAAGGGGATTCTTTCTCGTAAGTTGAAGCTCGAGGAATTAGAGACCGTTGCTCTAACGGAAGAGTGCAGTGCTGTGCTGCAACAGAAATTTCCTCCAAAACTAAAGGATCCTGGTAGCTTTACTATTCCATGCACTACTGGTAATTTGTCTTTTGCGAAGTGCTTGTGTGACTTGGGAGCTAGCATCAATCTCATGCCCTTGTCAGTCTATATGCAACTCGGTCTACCGGAACCAAAGCCTACTAACATCTCTTTGTAGTTGGCTGATCGTTCAGTTACATATCCTAGAGGCATAGTGGAGGATGTGTTGGTGAAAGTTGACAAACTCATATTTCCTGCTGATTTTGTTATCTTGGATTTCGAGGAAGATAAGAAGATTCCCATAATCTTGGGAAGACCATTCTTGGCTACGGGAAAGACTTTGATTAATGTGCAAAAAGGGGAGCTCACCATGAGGGTGCAAGACCAGAATGTCACTTTTAATGTCTTTAATGCAATGAAATTACCCTCAGATGAAGAAGAATGTTTGAAGGTGGATTGGGTTGATTCTGCAGTTACTATGGAAATGGAGAAGTTGCTTAAGTTAGACTCTTTGGAAAAAGTTTTAGTTGGTGACTCTGATTTTGAAGATGAGGAATTAGCCGAGCAACTTCAGCAGCTAAATTCAGCCCCTTGGAAAAGGAGATTTGATTTGCCTTTTGAATCTCTTGGGTTAGGAGAACTTAAAAATTCGGAGGGGCGCCTGAAACCATCTATTGAGGAAACTCCCACACTTGAACTCAAACCACTTCCGGAACACTTGCGGTATGTTTTTCTTGGTGATGCATCTACATTACCTATTATTATTGCCTCTAACTTGTCAGCTAGTGCGGAAGAAAAGCTTTTGCGAATTTTGAGGGAATTCAAGTGAGCAATTGGTTGGACTATAGCAGATATCAAGGGAATCAGCCCTTCTTATTGCATGCACAAAATTCTGCTAGAGGAGGGAGCTAAGCCTACTGTTGAGCATCAGCGGAGACTTAGTCCGATTATGAAAGAGGTGGTGAAGAAGGAAATTCTAAAGTGGCTTGATGTGGGTATTATCTATCCTATCTTAGACAGTTCTTGGGTGAGCCCGGTTCAATGTGTGCCAAAGAAAGGAGGCATGACAGTTGTTGCTAATGAAAAGAACGAGCTCATCCCTACTCGAACAGTCACGGGGTGGAGAGTTTGCATGGACTATAGGAAGCTCAACAAAGCCACGAGAAAAGATCACTTCCCTCTGCCATTCATTGATCAGATGCTAGACAGGTTGGTGGGACATGAGTATTATTGCCTCCTTGATGGTTATTCAGGCTACAATCAGATTTTCATTGCTCCGGAAGATCAAGAGAAGACCACATTCACATGTCCTTTTGGTACCTTTGCTTTCCGACGGGTTTCTTTCGGACTTTGTGGTGCTCCCGCCACTTTTCAAAGGTGCATGATGGCTATTTTCTCAGACATGATTTGCTCGAATGTGGAGGTTTTTATGGATGACTTCTCAGTTTTTGGTACTTCATATGACGAGTGCTTGCATAATCTTGGCTTGGTTTTGAAACGTTGTGTGGAGACTAACTTGGTGCTTAATTGGGAGAAGTGTCACTTCATGGTGCGAGAGGGAATTATTCTTGGGCACAAGGTATCTGGTAGAGGACTTGAGGTGGATAGGGCTAAGGTGGAAACAATCGAAAATCTTCCACCTATCTCTGTTAAAGGAATTCGCAGTTTTCTTGGTCATGCGGGTTTCTATCGGCGATTCATCAAAGACTTCTCAAAAATTTCTAAACCCTTGTGCAATCTCTTGGAGAAGGATGTTCCTTTCAAGTTTGATGATGAGTGTCTTGCAGCTTTTGAGCTCTTGAAGAAGAAGTTGACTACTACACCAATCATTACCGTACCTAATTGGGAGGAGCCGTTTGAACTTATGTGTGATGCTAGTGACTATGCTGCTGGAGCTGTGCTTGGTCAAAGGATGGATAGAATTTTTCATGTGGTTTACTATGCTAGTAAAACCCTCAATGATGCACAGATGAACTACACTACTACGGAGAAGGAGTTGCTAGCAGTTGTCTATGGTTTCGAGAAATTCAGGTCTTATTTGCTTGGTACGAAGGTGATTGTGTATACGGACCATGCTGCAATTCGATATCTCATGTCGAAGAAGGATTCCAAGCCTAGATTGATTCGTTGGGTGCTTCTCTTGCAAGAATTTGATGTGGAAATCAAGGATAGGAAAGGCACGGAAAATCAAGTAGCGGATCATCTTTCACGCTTAGAGGACCACGATAAGGAATTGCATAACAAATCTCTTATTAATGAATCTTTTCCAGATGAGCAGCTTTTTGGAGTGCAAGGTGAAGAGCCATGGTTTGCAGATTACGTGAACTATTTGGTTAGCAATGTTATTCCTCCAGATCTTTCGAGTGCTCAAAGGAAGAAGTTTCTACATGATGTGAAGTGGTACCATTGGGATGAACCGTTTCTGTTTAGACAAGGAGCAGATCAGATGATTAGACGATGTATTCCGTATAGTGAGACAGAGGGTGTGTTGCGAGATTGCCACTCAACTGTTTATGGTGGTCATTATGGTGGAGAAAAGACAGCGGCTCGTGTGCTTCAAGCTGGTTTCTATTGGCCTACCTTGTTTAAAGATGCTCATCAGTTCGTGTTGAGATGTGATCGTTGTCAAAGGGTTGGCAATATTTTTAGAAGGAACGAGATGCCTCTTAACATGCTTCTTGAGGTGGAGATCTTTGATGTCTGGGGGATTGACTTCATGGGACCTTTTGTCTCTTCATGCAATAATCAGTACATCTTGCTAGCTGTGGATTACGTGTCTAAATGGGTCGAGGTTAAGGCGTTGCCGACCAATGATGCAAAGGTGGTATTGAATTTCTTGCATAAGCAAATTTTTACGCATTTCGAAACTCCACGTGCTATAATAAGTGATGAGGGAACTCACTTTTGCAATCGCCAGTTTACTACGTTGATGGTGAAATATAATGTGACGCATCGTGTTGCCACTGCTTATCACCCTCAAACGAATGGCCAAGCTGAAGTTTCTAACAGGGAGATCAAGAGAATTCTAGAGAAAGTGGTGAATCTGTCTCGTAAGGATTGGTCATTGAAGTTGGATGAAGCTGTGTGGGCGTACAGAACTGCCTACAAAAATCCTTTGGGTATGTCTCCGTTTCAGTTAGTTTATGGAAAAGCATGTCATTTGCCTGTAGAGTTGGAACATAAGGCATATTGGGCGTTGATGAAATTGAATTTAGATATCACGGCTGCGGGTGCAAAACGGTTGCTTCAGTTGAATGAACTTGAGGAATTTCGTGAGCAAGCTTACGAAAACAACAAGATGTATAAGGAGAAGGTTAAGAGGTGGCATGATAAAAGGTTGGCACCAAAAGCATTTTTGCCAGGTCAACAGGTGTTGCTATTTAATTCTCGCCTCAAGCTTTTTCCGGGAAAACTCAAGTCAAGGTGGTCGGGTCCATTTATTGTTAAGACGGTGTATCCACATGGAGCTATTGAAATTTATGAAACAACACCGGATCATGCTTTTAAAGTGAATGGACAGTGGCTGAAGCATTACTATGGCGGGTCGTTTCAACGCGATAAGGTTTCCGCCGTTTTGGCGTCTACTTGATTTGGAAGAAGAACGTCAAGCTAATGACGTAAAAGGAGCGCTTCTTGGGAGGCAACCCAAGTATTGTGTATGTTGTTGTATACCTCTCTCTCAAAAAAAAAGTTGTTGTTGTGGAAAAAAAAGTTGTTGTTGTGAAAAAAAAAACAACAACAACATTGAAAATTTTCTGCAGGAGTAAGCCGCGCTACAGGCGCTAGTCGCGCCTCAAGCGCCAGGTAACGCAGGGAGTAGGCGCGCCACAGGCGCTAGACGCGCTTCAAGCACTGTAACGCAGCTTGAAGTCGCGCCACAGGCGCTGTTTGCGCTGGAAGCGCTGTGAAACGCAGGGACGAAGTGCGCCACAGGCGCTGTTGGCGCTGGAAGCGCGGAAAGTTACTGTTCAGATGAAAAAAAAAAATTTCTTTTCTCTCATCTCCTATCCTATTATTTACACAATTCCTTTCCTAAATCAAATTCAATTCAAACCCTAATCCCCAAAAATCATATCCTACATCTCTAAATCATATCCTACATCTAATTCAATTCCCACTTCCTTTTCCATCTCCATTATCTATATACATACACCCACCTTACCTATACATACACACACCCATCTATATAAACCCAAATTTCTCAACTTCCATCCATTCAAAGTGCAAGGGAGAATCAAATTTGAATTTTTGGGGATTAATCTAGCAAGTTCACCTCTTTGATTCAATTGGGTAATATTCTATCTCATATTTTATTTGAATTTGTGAATTTTACAAGCTAGGGTTCTTGGAGTGTGTAAATTGGGGGTTCTTTTGTTTGGTGAATTGTTTGGAGATTGTGGTTCTTTGCTTGATAATTGTTGTCATGGCTCCTAAAAGACAACGATTAGTAGGTAGTGGTAGTAGTACTCGTCCATCTTCGGATGAGAATGCTATTGTGGGAGATGGATTGGAAAAGTTTGTGAATGAGGATGCCAAGGTGGAGTATGATAGGTTAGTTTCCAAGAGGGTTATTCAGGAAAGGAGGCTTGTGCCATGTACTTATGAGCAAATGACGGCTATGATTAGTGAGCGGGGATGGACTTTATTTTTTGAGTTTGCTAATGATGCCCCATTGGATGTGGTTAGGGAGTTTTATGCCAATGCTTCGATAGCAAGGAATAACTCCACGGTTGTTAGGGGCCAGAAGGTGGATTATTCGCCTCGTGCGATTCGTACTTTGATTAGGCAACCGCCTAAACCTAGAGGTGCTACGGATTGGGGGAAAAAGACTAGGGATGATGTTGATCTTGATGCTATCATTAGTGAGCTATGTGTTCCGGGTACGGAGTGGAAGTATAGGTCGGGTACCACCGAGAAAAGGATTTTTCAGGCTGCATCATTGTCTAGTTTTGCACGGGCTTGGTTCTTGTTCATAAGTTCTAATATCATTCTGTCAAGCCATGTGTCCGATGTTACTGTTGATAGAGCTATTCTGTTATGGGGTATTCTTAAAGGTGAGTATGTTGACCTTGGTTACCTTATTAATCAAAATATTCTTCGGTATTTGGGGAGTAATTCGTTGTCTAGTATTCCTTATGCTTCTATCATAGCGTACTTGTGTGATGCTTTGAAAGTAAAATGGTATGACGGTGAGCTGGTGCATAAACCTATGTCTTCCATTACTGATGCTACTATTGACCGGTTGACGGAGTGGCCGGGCGGCATTCCTCATCCTCGGGGTCTAGGATTTATTATTGATGGTGCTAGTGGTCAGGGAGCGGGCGCTCCACCACATGTTTCTAGGGCACCGAGAATTGTTATGGCAGGTCCTCCGCGGCGTACGGTGGATATGTCAGTTTTTGATACCTATTTTCGTCGACTGACTAGGCGGATGGATGCTATGCATGTTAGCAGTCGCCAGTATTCCGAGGACATGGCCGTAGCTTTGGATGCAGCTTTTCAGTCCCCAGGTACTACTGTTCAGTGGCCTATATTTGGAGCTCGGACTCCGTACCCTCCGCCTGATTCATCCGACGAGGATGACGAGAGCGAGGACGAGTAGGTATGTTCTGCTATCCCTTGTAATTACTTTCATTCAATGTGGACATTGAATATTTTAAGTTTGGGGGTCGTTTGAGGGATTAGTAGTTGTTGTTGTATTATGTGTTCATGTAGGATATCATACTTTGCATATTAGTAGTAGTAATTCATGCATGTATGTTCGTATTAATTATGTTTGTTTCTTTGCATATTAGTAGTAGTAATTCATGCATGTATGTTCGTATTAATTATGTTTGTTTCATATAGGACATTTTGTTTTTATTTTTTTTGTATACCATGTGAGTTCATATTAGTTGCATTTCATGGCATGCATATTTCATGATCCCTTAGAACGAGCTAATTCTGATTGGTAGGTAGGTGTCTAATTGAGTGTGGTAATGATGAATAGAGGGTTGACTTATAGTTTCTATGAAATTGACTTATGTGTTTCGGAAACAAAACCAATTACAGAGTCTCATTGGGTGCTTTTGGGCTAGGTTGAGGTCATGCTTATTTGGATGTTTTGAGATTTAATCACTTGATTATAGTTAGAATTTTCGTTATTCCCTTGATGGCCTAGAACACTAAAGTCTAAGTTTGGGGGAAAACAGGGATTTCATGCTTAAATTGTAAATAATTGTCAATAATGGCTAGGTGTCAAATGGCTAGTAGCCGGCTCATATTTATATGAGTAGTCTAGGGTTGGAATTGAGAATTCTCATTCCAGATTGCATAAAAAAACAGAAAAAAAAATAGAAAAAAAAAAAAGAAAAAAAAAGAAGGAAAAGAAAAAAAAAGAGTCAAAAGTGTCAATTGTTTATATGCAAAATTAACCAGGTTGAGCTCTTTAATACTCGAGCAATTAAGTTCACGGGGACTTTGTGCCGAGTGACCTAAGGCTTTTATAGTCTGGGATCCACTAACCCAACGCTCGCTACATGGGTATTATTGTATAAGCCTTTTGCGGTCTCATCCATTGCACGGTTAAATAAGCATGATTGTATATATGTGTCGTAGTAGTTAGTAATAAAGCATGAATTTCTGTCTACCTTGGATAAGGATGGAGGCGTTCTTAGGTTATGAAGTGTCTACAGTCTATTCTATTTATAAACCTGTGATTGTCTTGACGAAGAGCATGTATGATTTTTGACCTAGTTTTGGGAGTATTTCTGATGAGCATTGCACACACGCACGTTTCTGTTCATGTATTGTTAGTATACGGGAACTTGGTTGAGCTCTATTTGGATTTAGTTGCATTCTCTAAGATATTTGCTTGCTAGTTGGTTTTGGTTAGTTTGAAGGGGATCGTTGCATTTTTCATTCTAGTTGCATTCATGCATTGCATTGCATTAGGTTAAATGGATTTTGTGGGTACATTCGCTATAGGCCCTCACGAGACCTTACTCGTCCACTGGGGCTGTCTAGGGGTTTAAAGGGCTTGTTGCATATGCCAAATGTAACCGTGATCACCTACGGAAGTGGTACTAGCTAGTTAGTTAGTTGTAATTGTTTATGCTTGAGGACAAGCATCGGTTTAAGTTTGGGGGTGTGATAAGTGGATTTTATATCCACTTGGATCGCTTAATTTCGGCTTAAATTGATTGTCTTGGACTCAAGTTGTTGTAGTTTTGATGTGTTTTGCTTAGTTGTGCAGAATTACGAGAATGTTGACTTAGGTGGATGCTTCTATAATTTTTGGGGAATTAATTGATTAAAATTCGGATTTTTGAGAAGGGTTGCGCAGTTTACACTGTTTTGGCCATATCTTGAGTTCTAGAAGTCCGTTTGAGGCCCGTAAGCAGTCCACACGAAGATAACGAGATTCTCTATCATTCTAAGGTTGTCTAGAGGTCCAATTACGTTTGGAACGTTCCAGAAAATCTGAAGAAAAGTCAGCCACGAATTTTCCTTAAAAACATAATCAATTTAGGAAACGTATCTTGCAGAAATTCTATTATAATTCTGTTTTTTTTTTATTTTCTTCCTGGGCAAGACTTGGAGTGCCTATATAAACACATCATACCTTGTAATTTGTATCAGATTTTTATTATTGTAACGTAGAACGGCAAGAGAGAAAAGTGGAGAAGGATTCAAGCTCGGTGACAAGCAAAGATCTAGATCTACTTCATCTTTTGTATACTTTGGATTATAGATTTGTTTTCTCAACTCTTGTTTTTATTAATATTATTGCTTCTTTCTTTTATATCTTGTTAATTATCATGTTTTCATCAAATCCCATGACGATGAATAGTTCAATATGGGCTAATCGTTGTCATGGGATTCTAACGGAGTTATTTATGGAAATTAGTATCTTGATGCTGTAAAGATCTGTGTGTGATGTGAAATTGATATCCTCGTATGGTTAATCTTAATGCTTTTAGATGCGTAGCTAATATCTAAATTGAATTGTTAATCTCTTGTGAAATGAAAGTGGATCTTGAGATTTAGAACTTGCCATGCTAGCATAGGTTCATAATTGTTTATCAATATGGTTCGTGGTGTGAGATGAAAATACTTATACTACCCTGTGTGATCTTAATGGATAACCTGTTCTTCAATCGTTATGTTTTCAAATTCTATAGACATATAGGGTCTAAGCATAATTGGTGTCTATTCATCTTCTATCTCTTTTGTGGATGTATGTTTAGTTTGGTATGCGTATGCTGACAGGTAGCGTATACTTGTTTCGTGTTATCCGATAAGATATCAAAACCATTGCATATAGAGATTAAAGGCGTCAGATCTAAGGGAAATATTTAATGAAGTTGGGATCCCATGTTTATTCTCATATTAGTAATTCGAATTCAATCTCATTAGTTAATTTAATTCTTAGTTTAAAATTTGCATCCTAGTTTAATTTAGTTAATCAATACCAAACTTGTTGCATAGGCATATTTACTGATTAAAACTTAACCAGATCTCTGCGGAACGAACATTAATTATATTACTTGTGACTACGTGCGCTTGCGTAATTTTGTGATAACAGGGGGAGAATTCACTTTGTCAGGGGGAGATAGAAATATTCGCCTTA
Organism: Saposhnikovia divaricata; assembly: GCA_036435485.1. NCBI lineage: Eukaryota > Viridiplantae > Streptophyta > Magnoliopsida > Apiales > Apiaceae > Saposhnikovia > Saposhnikovia divaricata. The sequence goes on along the minus strand of CM071596.1, from coordinate 127,951,642 downwards.
TCAGGGGAGATGAAAAGTATTCACCGTTATAAGGAGGAGACAAATCACCTTAGGTAGGGAGACATAAGGAAGAAGAGCAGTATGAAACGACAAAGAATAATTCTTCAGTATGTCGTTGACAAGTCACATTCTTTACCACTGAAGAATTTCCAAGTATCTGCTGATAATGATCAATGTTAGATGTAATATCCTTGTATTTTATCGAATAAATTTTTCTTTCTACTCGATATTTTATTTAAATTTTATTTAAGAAACGATGCACTAGTATATTTTTAAATAGTGCGTTTTGTAAATTTTTTTAAAATTTATATATTCGCATTATATTTAATTATTTATAATTGTTTAGTGTTTTTTAAAAATTTGAGAAAAATAGGATTTTTATTTTTAGTCGTATTTATTTTAAGAATCGAATTAGAATCTCGTTTTAATTAGACAGCAGGGGGAAAACGGTATCTTTTCACCAAATATTCCATTAAACATTATCATGATCATTATTTTTTATATTATATTTTTCAGCACTAATTTTGTCTCCCACGATTTTAATTCTTTTTAATTTAATAATGTAAGCACTAACTAGCCACATTGTTATTAATTGGAGTATTGTATTTCATTCATAAACAAAAACATCTGACCATTTTTTTTCCAAAACAGAGTTTTTTTTTTCCCCAAACTGCAGGTAGTGAAATCTTTTAATTCCGTTTTTTTTTCGAATTTGTTTTGGTACTGATGAATTCGATTAGTATAGTTAGAATAGTGTTTTGATTTGGAGAAATAAGGGGAGAATAACTGTTGTTGTGGGGTTGTGGTCGGAGAGGAGGGAGAGAGACAGGGAGGCGGAGAAACGAGGGAGAGAGAGTAAGGTGGAGAGAGAGATCGAGATCGAGAGAGATAGAGAATGGAGGAGGAGGGAAGAGAAAGAGATTGAGGGAGAGAGAGACTGTCGGGGTTGGAGAAGGAGCCACCACCGATCGGTGGTGGTGTTTGTTGGCGACGGTGAGAGAGAGAGAGAGAGAGAGGAGTCGAGAAGGGGAGAGAGTCAGAGAGAGAGAGATTGAGAGAGGGAGGGAGAGAGACTGAGAGAGAGAGAGAGAGAGAGAGAGGGAGAGGTGCGAGGGAGAGTGCAGAAGGGGTGGTGGCGCGTGTGCCACACGCGCGGCGTGTGCCAGCGTGTGGTTGGCGTGTGCTAGCGTGTGTTCAGTGTATGGTTGCGTGTGTTCAACTGGTGTCTGCGTGTGTTAGCATGTTAATAAGTGTGGTTTTGATTAATTGGGTGGAATTAAAAAGAAATGAATGGATCTAATAATAATAAAATTGTGATTTATTTAGATTGTAAAATATGATTGATTTGGGTTAATTAATTTTGTTTTAGTATTAATAATAAATAAATTAGAGAATAAATATTTGGATTGGGTTGAAAAGAATAAAATGGGTTTGTTGTAAAATGTTTTATAAAGGATTTTGGGGGATTAATTGATTTTTTTAAATAGAAAATAGAAAAGAAAATGATTAATATTTTGGATATTAATTGATTATTTGATTTTTTGATGATTGGTGGAATGGTTAAAATTAGATTTAAGTGCAATAAAGGAAATGAATTATTTTATTTGGAGAATAAATAGAGATAATTTATTATAATAGGCTTAATTAAATTAGAGAAATTAGAAGTTAATGAGAGTAGTAATTATGGATTTATTGTGAATAAAAATGGATTCTTGAATAATTGGGTTGTGAGATTAATATTAATTAAATTAGGGAATTTTAGAGAATTTATAGGAGCTAATTTAAATTAGAAGTACAATTTGAATAATTAATTGTAGCAATCATTTAGAAATATTTTATGAATAATTGATCGTAATGTAGTGATTTAATGATTTATTGAGGGAATAATCGTGAATAAATAGAATTAATTATGGTTTTATTTTAGAAAGCTGATATTTAATATTTGAGGATTTATTTATTTAATTTGAGGATTAATTGGTTTCTTGAGGATTTATTTATTTAATTCGAGGATTAATTGTTGTTTTGAAGATTTATTTATTTAATTTGAGGATTAATTATTGTCTCGAGGATTATTTATTTAAATTAAGAATTAATTGTTGTCTTGGAGATAAATTGATTAAGTACGGAAGTATTAAAAATAAATGGCGGAACATAGTGGGTTAATAAGGAAATGACTCTAGGAACCATTTTGGGGTAGGATTTCGGATGAGTTAGGAGACTCGTTTGGAAAAGCTTAAAGAACGAAAGTTGTAGATATGCAACGGTACTATTTAAAGGTGAATGGAAGTTGATTGAAAGACGAACAGAAGTTGAGTTGATAATAGCTGAACTAGGCCCGAGAATGTGAAATGCCGGAGAACCAGAGTCGTGGGGCAAGTTGGAGTATCGTACTGCAGAACCAGGCAAGTTTACTAATTCGTACTCCATTGTTCGGGGTATTTATATTTTTAAGTATGCTGATAAAATTTTCGATTTACAAAATCAAGTATTCTTTCGAGTGATTTATACCAGATTTTTATTCATGCAATTTACATTCATATATATTATTGCTGAGCTGTTATCCAGACATATTATATCACGAGGTGTTCAAATTTATTTCATAAGTTGGTCCATGTTGTTGGAACGTTTATTGAGATACTTCATTCGAGTTTATATTTAATAGTGGGGATATATATATAAAGTAAGTTATGTATACTGATATGGATCACCTCATTTCGATTCCATAATCAGAACAGTTTTTCATAATATTTCCTCTACTCATTCGAGAGGAAAACTAAATTATTGATATTTATCGTTCATTGCTTATGAAGGCAAAAGTGACCGGAGTAACGCACCGGCCCAACTTAGTAGTATTTAGGGTGTGTTCGAAACTTCGGCTCATCCTTCTATCGATAGAAAACGAGTAGTGATAATGGATTGATCATCCATTACTTGAGTAGGCGTTCTGAGCAGAAATCCAATTGACATCCTATCAGTTAATAGATGCCTTTGTGGTTCTGTTAACTAGGGTGTTGATGTGAGCAGTTGTTATATTATATTATTTCAAATAAATTGAGTAGTTCTGAGGAGTTATTAAATTTATTTTCGAGTAGTATTTTGAGAAGTTATTGATTTATTTTCGAGTAGTATTTCGAGAAGTTATTGAGATATATTGGAGTAGTATTTCGAGATTTATAAGAATTTCTGAGTTGATCTCTTTTCAAATGTATTTATACTCATATAAGAGGATAACTCTTATAGAGTAGTAAAAACATATTTTGAGTGGGTTGTTGTTGTATTATATGATATCTGTATATACTTGCTGGGCATTCTTTGGCTCATTCTTGTTATTTAAATATTATTAATCAGCGGCATACAAAGACGGCTCTAGCATGGGGAACCGTGGCAAAGGGAAGGAGAAGGGCTATTAAATTCAATCCCTTAGCCTTATAATATCGAAGGAGGTTACAAGATGGAAAGAAGTTGTTTAATACTTTATTATTGAGTGTTTTGTACTCTGTAATAATATTTCAAAGATTCTGGGAGGTGAGTTTGTATTGTAATAACTTTTGTATTTTGAGTGCTTGTTCTAAGACTATAACCCGTGGAGTAAAAGACGGAGTTTATTATGAATTTTGTTGTAGATTACATTATTATCAGATGATGAAATATTCCGCAAGAGATGTGACGACCTGGATTCCTGGAGGGAATTTGGGGGCGTTACATTAGACGTAAAGGGTTATCAGGCAGATATGTCAAGAAATGAAGATGAGTTACTTAATGAAGATCAGTTTAGTGCTAGAGGAGCAATCATCTATCATTTCATCTACTGAGATTCTGGAAATATTATTTACTATAGTTCTTTAATGCTAAATCTTCTTCTTATTTTTAGTTGAGTTATCCTCTAGGAATTTGTATGTTAATGTTTAACAAACAAATATGGAGAGATTGAAAGTCATATGTTTACCCTATTTGTAAACATCGAGGATTTAACTCAACTATAACAAGAATGTAATAGTAAATAGTATATACATACTGTCACAGGGATCTCAAATGTTTATCTGTCAAGAGAAAGAAGACGAAGACAATTTACCATTTTGAAGTATACTACACTTGAAGAAGTTCATTCAGTTGATCAAGCATCAGTGGAGTAATCAAGACGGTGGGTTCTATTTATAGTGACAAGAGGTTCCTACAGTGGCAGAATACAGATGAAAAGGTTTGAATAAAAAGTGAAGAAAAGGATGATAGGAACTGCAGCATTAAAGTCAATATATGAAGAACAATCAATGCGGTTAGTCACTCATGAATCAGACCGTACATCGAGTGTCAACATTAAGCAGTGGTTGTTTATCATTAACTTCGGTGGCTCAATCTATCAAGACTGGTCTAAAGAAAATCATTGTACAAGCAACAGAAGTGCTAAATTCATTAACCACAATGATTTTACTATCAAGTGGGCTAGCTTTGAGGAAAAAGAATTATCACAAAAAAATGCAAAGTGATATATTCGTAAAGCTGGAACCCCGGTTGGAATTAATATATTTTTTGCTAAGCAAAAGGAGTCTGGTTTCAGACCCTCAGGAGACTGTAGTTTACACCTGGACGGGCTAGGAGGAAATAGAATTATCACAAAGAAATGGAAAGTGATGTATTCGTAAAGCTGGAATCCCGATTGGAATTAATATATTTTTCATTAAGCAAAAGGAGTCCGGTTCCAGATCCTCAGATGACCACAGCTTAGAGCTTAAGGATTTATTTATATTAATAAATATTTTATTTAATTAGAAAATTATATTAATAAATATCTAATGAAATTAGATATTTATTTTTATAATTTTTGAATTAAATTAATTATTTATTAATTAAAGATTATAAGTTGTGCGGGTTAACATGCATTTCTACGGAGCCCATCCATAATAGGACAAAATAGGCCCCGGTTGATTTTGAATTGTGTCATTTGTTAAGTAAATTGGTTGTACAAGTGCGTGAGGATGAAATGATCAAAAAGAAATGAACTGGCCAGCTTTTTATTTCATGATATTACCGAGACTCTTGGATACTATTACCCACAAATCATACTATTACCAGGGTTTGTATCATACTATTGCTGCCCCTTTGGATACTATTACCGAGGTTTTAAATTATACTATTGCCATGGTTTGTGTATACTATTACCGAGTAATAGTCTATACTATTACCGAGTTTAGTTTATACTATTACCAAGTATAACTTATACTATTACAAGGGATTATACTATTACAAGGGATTGAACATACTATTTCTACCATAAGTGATACTATTACCAAGAGTACTAAAATGAAATGAAAGAAGGCAGAAGATATTAAAAGAGCCAACCGCCTTTCAAAGCTAGACACAACTTCACTTCTTCTCAAACAGACAGTGTCGAGAGAGAGACAGAGACCAAGAGAAAAAAAGTTCTCGGGCTTCAAATAAATTCTTGTAAATTATTTCTAGATTGTATTGTTAAATATTAACCACTAGAAATAGTTTACTTGTAATATTGGAACTATCTAGCGGATTAAGTTCCCTAGAACTTATCTCTCGAATAGCTTTTTAGCATTCGATCTTTTTATTACAAATATAGAAAAGTTCATGTCGAATTTTCTATAGAATTTGTAATAATTAGTTTGGTCATCAAACCTTGTAATTTGTACCCATGTATTTAGACACACCCCATCAAGTTTAATATAATTTTATATTTAACTTGAAATATCGGTATTCGTTTTATTCCGCATCGAATTGTTTAAAAATTAATATACACCCAAAGAACAATTTCGATAAAACAGTATAGTTTGTATTCAACCCCCTTCTACAAACTATTTTGAACCTAACAGCCATCATGATCATAACATTCCCATAATTGGGCAAAGATTTTAACTGTAACTCCTTTAAAGTTGGACAAAGCAAATAGCCTAGGAAAATTGTCTTTTAAGTATTCCTCTATGAATCCAGTGTTCTTCCCAAAAGAGTGTGTATTTACCATCGTTGATTTTCCACTTGAATTTCTCCTTTTTCAAAAGTGAAACCAGTGGAGTGTTATTGTAAACATTGCGGACATCTATCCAAAATTCTGACAAATTACCTTTTGCTCTCATCTCTTCTAAGCTTTCTCCCTCCTGACAGTTGTATTTCTTCCTCAACCACTTATTCCAGTCCTTGTCTTTTTCAGTGTACCATTTATGGACCCATTTTCCTAAGAGAGCCGAATTCCTGTGAGCTAATGAAGTTAAACCTACACCTCCTCAGCTTTAGGCCTACAGACCTTCGACCAAGCTAAAAGATGCATTTTTTTGTTAACAACTTTCAAATCCTTCATTTTGCTACCCCAGAAAAATCTTTATCTTTTCGATTCAAGTTGATTGCAAATACTTTTAGGCATCACTATAGTATTAAGCCAATACACATGGAGACTGTCTAACACTGATTTAAGAAGAACTACTCTACCTGCCTTGTTTAGATAATCCACCTTCCATGATGCAAATTTATCTCTAAATTTACGCAATAAAGGTTCCCAGTAAACTTTTCTTCTGCTTGATAGTCCTATATGAATCCCAAGGTATTTCAATGGCCATTTCACTATACTGTACCCAAGCATTGAAGCACACGACTTGACAATTGAGTCCTTCCTGTTACAGGTGTACATAATGCTTTTTTTGAAATTAATTTTCAAACTAGAGAGTAGTTGAAAGCACTGCAGTACCCTTTTAACTCCTGATATCGAATCAGAATCTTATTTAATGAATATTATTGTATCATCTTCAAATTGTTGATGAGAAAGCTGATCTTCACTACCTGGATATGAGAATCCTTTGAAAATGCCAAAGTTAACTGCTTTTGTTAACATGCAACTAAGTGCTTCCGCAGCCAGATTGAAAAGAAGAGGTGAAAGAGGATCCCCTGACATAGCCCACGTTTCGGAGAGAGTTCTTGCGTTGGAGACCCGTTAATAAGAATGGAGACTCTAATCTTCTCAAAAAATGCTTTTAACCAGCCAATCCATTTATTTCCAAAACCCATGCTCTCCATGAGATCACATAAGAATTCCCAGTTTATTGTATCGAAAGCTTTTTCAAAGTCTAGTTTTAGAATAAAACCACTATTCTTTGACTTTTTCATGGCGTGATACACTTCCTTGACTATCAAAATGCTTTCACTGGCTTGTTTATCCTTCATAAATACAGTTTGAGACCCACTAACTAATTTTTCCATTAGAGAGCCAAGTCTCTTTGTAAGACACTTTGTGAATAGTTTTGAGATGTTATTTATAAGGCTTATTGGTCTGAAATCTTGTACTTCACTAGGATCGAAAGTCTTAGGAATTAAAGCTATAAACGAAGAATTCGTTCCACTTGGGAGTTCTAATGCATCTGCAAAATGATTTAAACATTCCAGAATTTTGAACTTCAATTAAGGCCAAATAAGCTTGAGACATCTGAAGTTAATTCCATCAGGCCCTAGGGATTTGTCATTAGCCGTTTCCCTAAGAGCTAGTTCTACCTCCTCCAAGCTGAATGAAGCCTCTAAGAACACTCTATCAGCATCAGTAAGTCTTGATTGAATTAGGTGGCCAACTTTGAAGGTAATCCTAGAGCTCTTGGAGCTATAAAAGTCCTTATAGTGGTGAAAAAGATCCTTTTGATATCACAAGGTTGAGTATACCAAGCTCCTAACCACCATATTTTGTTAATATTGTTCTTTCTTCTTCTTCTCTAAATTGTTTGGTGGAAAAACTTCGTGTTTTTGTCTCCCTGAATATGCTAATTGAGTCTTGCCTTTTGATTTAACATTGAGTCCTTCTTTGAGTAGCTTTGTAGAAGTTCTTCTATTCAAGTAATGGCCTCCTTGTCCCAAAATTTGTTTTGATCACACTTTTCTTGCTGCTGCTCCAGATTGGTGATTTTGGTATCCAATTCATTTTAGCTGACACTCCCCAATCACGCAATGAATCTTTTACTCCTTTGAGAATTTGCTGCACATTGTTAGTATTTTTCACCACTTTAGTATCTTGGAAAGAGTTGATTATATCCAAGCAAGCATCTTCCTTGACCCACCAATTAAAAACTTTGAAAGGCTTGGGACCCCAATTTTTGTTATCCATACTCAGAAGAAGAGCTTTGTGATCAGAATGCTTCCTGACTAGAGTTTTAGCTGTCCAATCACCCTGGCTTAACCAGCCTGCATCGATTAAGAACCTATCCAGTCTACTTTTTTTCCCCAGACTCCCAAACCAGGTGAAGGTAGTGTTTACAGGTTTAATATCCAACAAGTTAAAATCCTTGATAAAAGAGTTAATTAACCTGGAATCTGCGCTACTGTACTCACAATTCATTCTTTCAGATTGATCCCTTACACAATTAAAATCACCAAGAAAACATATTGCTTCCCCTGAAACTAATTTTAAGATCTCTTTCAGGTCCAACCAAAGATCTTTTTCCCCTGAGAAATTTGTTGGGCTGTGTATATTGATTCCATTAAAACGATCTCCATTTGTAATATGCTTGAACTGGGCCCAGATCCAATTTTGGCTTTGTGCAAAACCTAAGCATTTGCAAATACTACTCTGCCAAGAAACCAATAAACCCCCTGACAACCCTTTTGGTCGCTGAGTCAACCAACCATGATCATGAGGATCCCAAATTGAGCCTTTCGTAAAAACACTTAACTCTTTACATTTAGTTCCTTGAAGGCAAATGATATTTGCTTTATAAGTAGAAACAACATCTCTCAGGTTTCTTCTATTGCTACTGCCACTAATACCTCTCACATTCCAAGATAACAATTTGGTGTCTTTCATTGGAAATCTTGTTAGAAACAACACAACAAAATACCTCTTTAAATGTTACCGTCTAGCAACTGTTGGGTTATTTCCTTACATACCCCTTCTTCATTCTTTGAGAGCTCCAATCCTAATTGAATAGCACTTTTAACAATTTCGCCTGCTTCTAACTGTAAAGAGTTTTCACTCTTGCCTTGAGAGGGAACTAGAGAAGCAATAAGTGTCGAGGTTTTCATCAATTGTTTATTTTTCATTTTTTTGAAAAGTTTCTTAAAATCCTTCCTTTTGTTTAGACCTAACTCAAAAGGATTCTTCCTTTATCTCAACTTTTTCCTAGGTCTTGCCACTTTCTTCACCATTTGTAGGTTGACCATATTATGACACAGCGAGGCTTATGAACTTCCATTTGCAGCTATAGCCTTAGTATCAGAGGATTCCCCAAGAGAAGATGTAGTAGAACTACTCACCCTTTTTTCTGAACTTGTTGGAACATCAAATGAGACTCTAATGGGGCTTGATAACTTTGTTTCATTTGATACACTAATGTGACTAATTACAAAGTCATCGTTTTCTGAATAATGTTCTGACAGTTTGGATTCTGAAGTGGCAACCCCCACTTCCAGAACCTCAATATACTCATTTGCACCTTTAGCAACAACTATAGCACCTTCTTTTTGATCAGAAGCCTTACTTAAAAGGGGGGGAGTCTTACCAACTAAAACTATTTGAGCATTCAAGTCTGTCAACGATTCCTTCGTCTTACTATTCTTGGATGCGGATTTAGACTTGTGAGTCTTACTTTCCCCCTGTCTTCTTGAAAAAGTAGTCGAGTCCTCCTGTGAATCTATTGAAGTGGCTGTATCTCAGCTTTTTCTTGAAGATTCATCCATAGGGGCTAATTTGCCCTTTAAATAGGCCTGGTCCGATTTTTCTTTAAAAAAATTTGAATCTTCTTTCCTTTGACATTGGCTGTTAGGTACTCCGCGATAGGATCAAAGTTCTTAGTAAAAAGACAAATAAGTGGGTTGGAAAGGTCATTTGTGCCATCCATCTGATAAGTCCAAGATAGCCATTCCCCTATTTTAGAAGTGAATGCCTTAAGATTTTCTTGAATCCATGCATTCATGGGGAGACCTAGGCATTCCACCTAGACTGTCCTTGAGATGTAAAGATGTTTTTGCGTGAAACTCCTGATAGAGCTAAACCAATCATTAAAATTGGATAAATCAAAATCCTCCCATTTTAATCCTTCTTTAACCCTAAGAAGAAATTTTCTCCCTGATAATCCTACTACTGCGGTATTGTCATATCCCATGGAATTAAACTTGCTTTGTAGACTTTCAGCATTATGATCTTCTCGAGAAAAGCCTACTTTAGTCTGGAAGAGCCCTTCTTCCACTTCTTCATCCACCACCATTTCAATATTCTCAAACATTCTTTTGAAGAAAAGGTCTTCTTTATTAATACCGAGCTGTTCTTTTGGTCCTGTTAATATCGGAGTCTTAGCGGACTGAGGTTTAGGTATTTCCTTACTAAGGATTGTGTTCTTACCAGTGGAGTTTATAGAAATCTTCAATTTTGCACCAAGACCTCCTAATTTTTTTACGTTATTGATGATCTTGCCGCCTCTGACTCTGAAATAGTCTTGATGAATCTGTATCATTGATTTCTCCTGTCTCTCTTTTTTGGCAAGATGATATCCCTGATTATTCCACAATGTTTGAACAATTCCCAAACATCTCTTGCCGATGCCTTGTCTGGTAGATCGTATATGAATATCGAACACATCTGGTTGATTTGATCTTTTCGGTTTGCTCTATTCTTCTTGTTCTTCACCTCTATCCATTCTTTTTCTACACCATTTTTGACCACTTCCACATAGGATTGTTTCGGAGGTAAAGAAGTAGTTTTCTCCTTGTCAACATCACTTCTGCTTTTAAGACTTCTATGATGAATCATGTTCAAAGCTTCCGATATTGCCTTCTTGTCTCCTACTTTTATCTTGTCCATTACTTTTTTGTCCACCAAGTCACTATTTGCCCATATGAAATCATTTAGTATCCTGTCTCCTTCTTTCAATTTGTACGATCTAGTGCCTCCTTTGGATTCTTTTCCAATCTTGTGTTCTTCATTCCGTCGAATTCCTTTTCCATTATCGCCGCTGCCCGTGCTTCCATTGCCGTTAGTTGCCTTCGAATTCCTTTGCCATTGAAGTTTAATTATTAAAATATACGTCTTCATTAATCATTAATTCAAATTTAATTTTTGCTTAAATTCACATTTCATAAAATATCATCTATTGTACAATATATTACCCTCTATTAACATAAATAAATTTAAGCACTTAATAAAATTTCCATTTAATCCATTATTTATATTATACTAATAACAATAATGGATAAAAGTATAGATAATTGAACGTGAATTAAAAAAATGAATTATAAAATGAATTGTTTAAACTTACAAATATTAACATATGTTTGAACTAAATAAAAGGATGTAATGTAGATATAAATCGTAATAACTACTAGTAGTTTTATTTTCAACTAGGCCTTTTTTTTTTTTTTGAGAAGCAAGAAATTCATTAATAAGGCCTCAGCCTAGAAACAGCACAACAAAAACTGGCCATTATTTAAAATGCACCAGGACCAAAATCACGAAATGGACTACTACTTTCCAAAACAAATAGACATCTAGGATCCTAGGAATATTACCACAACAAAGCCCACTTGGAGTGTCACAATGATTCTGAAATTACTATTAGCTCTTCTCCTCTGAGTCAGTTGTTGCACTAATGGATCAGATTTGGAACATATCAGTTCTAATTCATATCAAAATCAAAATTCATTTAATTTTTCTTGTATCTAATGATCAATTCACATCGATCATGAGTACTCATATTAGATATCAAATCTAATTAATATCTTACAAAAAATTATATTAATATCAAAATCTATTAAAATCTAAAAATGATAAAACAAACAATTTTAAGATGTAGAAGTACACATTAACATCAAAATACAAGAAGCAGCAAAATATTAATCTATCAATCATGAATTGTACTAAATAAAAAAAGAATGACAAATCTAAACATAAAATAATTTAAATTAAAAGAAAATTTTACTTTTAAATGCAATACAATAACCAAACCAAACCAAACCAAACATACCCAGTATATCCCGCACACAATACAATGATAACGTATTTTACCATAAATGTAATTCTTTTTTCGAACTATAGTATAAAATACTTCGAAAGAAATTTGGATCTAATTTTATTTGTATATTTATATTTATATATAATAGAATATATAATATTATAATTATATTTATTCGGATCGAATTATCAATAGATTGGATCATATAAAATTCATGTTCACGATAAATGGATCGAATTTTTATCGAATCAAATTTTAATCGAACCAATTTATTTTATACAAATTCATATCCAATTATAAAACTTCTGATCGAATTAAAGCGCTGCTCCAATTCAGGCCTAACTGGGATGTACATCGGTTACTGGGTGAAGGAGACAAATAATACTTTTTTTCTTATCAAAAAACTGAAAATAACGTTTCTGGGGAGGGGTTTTAAAAATCTCATTTTTGTTACGCATTTTCTTTTTGGGTAATAGCCCCTACGGGCCTTTATACATGATACGCATTTTCATCTTGGGTAATAGGGTTTGTTACGCATTTTCATTTTGGGTAATAGCCCTTGTTACCCAATTTGATTATGCGTATCATAGTAAAATCAAATAAAAAATTTGAAGATACATATTTCCAAAATGCGTATCTTATATAAATGGATTAACTCATTTAGAAATGCGTCTCCAAAATGTTAAAAATAACCTGCGACCTCAAAAAATGTTATTTTCGTCATTTTTATTCAAAAAAGTGTTATTATTAACATTCTTTATCGATTACTCAAGTACAGGAGGACTATGAAAACTTGGTAAAATACTCTACGTGATTGTTTGTCTTTGATTAAAGTTATGGTCATATTTGATTTCAAATTAAAAACTATACAGGATCTCGATCACCCAAATACTAAGTAAAATAAAAAGTTATTATTAATTATTGAATCAAACATAGATGACGACTGGCGATTTTCAAATTTCAAATCGGTCCCGGAAAGAAGATCAGGTTATCGGAAAGGGAACAAAGGTGGAAACAATGATCAGATACTGGGGGACTTCATAGTAGCGAACATGAATCTAGTGGATAAGGAAATTTTCAATAGATTTATAAAGGGTGAAGCACAAGCAGTTATTGAAGCCCTAAATCAAATTCGTTGGAGAAGTCTTAGGGATCCAAGAAATTCTAAAGATCTAAAGGAAAAATCTGGAAAGGAAGTTTGGGTAGAAAAGACTTATGCTGAAGTGCTCAAGAGTAGTGGTAGCCCAGTTCACCCCACTGAATGTGGAGGATGGGAAAGTGTTCAACGCAGGCAAAGAAAGAAGGCAAATACAATTAAAGAGGTATGTACAATTTTTGTGTCAAATATACCGGATAGTACAAAAAGTATACCGGATAGTGCAAGTACAAAGGATATGTGGGAATTTTTTAAGATGGGAGGGAGCATATTGGATATTATTCTACCAAGGAAAAGAGATAAAAGAAATAAGAGGTTTGGTTTTGTTAAAACCCAAAATGAAGGAGAAGATGGGTTAATAATAAATAATCTCAAGCAATTTAAAGGATTAGGAAAGATTCTGCATATGTCTATAAATGATAGGATACATTCAAAACCCACAAATGATAGGGTAAATGATGTAATACCAAATGGTAGAGTTTTCAATATTATAGAAGTTAATGTGGAATCTATGTTAGAACAAAGTATGGTTGATTTTACTTGGTTTGATGAGGAACCTTTTCAGCTACTGGAAAGTATTAATAGTAAAGGTATCACAAATGTCAAGATATTGGGTATAAATAAGAGGAAATTGATGCTTGGCAAGGAGGATGGCAGTTGCTGGGAGGATAGGGATTCAAAGTTACTGACTCCGTGGTTTATGAAGATAAGAAAATTCAAGAGCCATGATTTTCTTATGAGTAGAACAGTGAGACTGGAATGCATAGGTCTGCCAATGTATGCTTGGGTGGAAGGAAATCTTAAAGGGTTCACCAGTCACATTGGTGAATGGATTTCTTTGGCTTATCAGGATGACAATACCTTGTCAGTATTCAATCCTGTGGTGTGTATGGTTACAAATAGATATGAAACAATAGTTGAAACAATGAAAGTACTAGTCAAGGGAAAGCACTATGATATTTGTTTTAGGGAGATCTTGGATTTGAACCATCTGGTAATCAAGAAAGGTTTGGATCAAGGCGGTTTGGGAAGTGATAGTGAAGGGTACCATCATTCTGAGGAAGTATCAAATAAATAAAATACGACAAATAACTCTTTTGGAAATGACAGGGGTGAAAGCAAAATTGAATCCAGTGGGAAAAAGTTTCTAGTTTCATTGCTAGTGGTGGGTCAGTAGCAGAGGAAAATGTGGAAGTCTCCCAGACATCTACGATCCCTGAAACAGTTGTAAATGAAGATACCTTGGTTCACGAACCTCCTGAGAAGTTATACACTTCCTTGATAAATGATGCTAGGAAATTTTCTGATACTGTGTCTTCAAATTCTTTTAAAAAAGATGAGGTATATAACCTTTACCCAAGATCTACAAGTGATCCTTTGGAACGAGCGAATAGCGATTCTCATCTTACAATCTGTCATGATCTTCAAGAGCTCAGAGTGAAGAGTAATAGAGGAAGGCCTAGAAAGAAGGTGAAGTCATACAAAAACCTTTTGATTTAAAAAGGATGCACAATAAAGATGGTTTCAGAAAAGGTAAGAAAGGTAATAAACTTCCATGTTCAAATAAGAATCTATCTGTTTTCCAACTCCCGAGGGAAAAAGAAGCTATAAATTTGGGGAAAATTGTAATAAATAATGATGAATTTTTGGGGGAAGCAAGATCAATATTAGAAAGTGCTGAGGCACTTGGTTTAAATGTGCTAGTAGATAAAAACCAGGGTGAAGTTATTTTATCTAAGATGGTAGAGGAAGGAAAGGTTTAATTCTTCTAGTTAGTATTAGTAGAAACTGTTTTTAATAAAGCAATTCAAAATCTTATCATAGAATGTAAGGGGGGATTGTAATCATATTAGTAGTGGTTTAATTAAAAAGTCTGTATTGGCAAATGGGATCAACTTTTTATGTCTTCAGGACACTAAATGTGAAGATTGGTCAAGTAGTATGAGAAATTCTGTGTGGGTTAATAAAGCTCATGAGTGGGTTATCTCCAATGCAAATGGTCTATCTGGGGGTCTGGCTATATCTTGGGACTGTAGTTTGTACAAATGTCTGGAAAATGGTTCTACTAGCAATTGGATTTGGGGAATATTTCAATGTTTGCATTCTGAAGATATCTTCAACATCATAAATATTTATAGCCCACAGGATCTAATTCTTAAAAAAATTCTTTGGGACCAGGTGAAAGAGATAAAGTTCAAGTGGCAAACTGAATCCATGTGCTTGATAGGGGACTTCAATTGTGTTAGGAGTGATGATGAAAGACAGAATTATGTTTATAAATCTGATGATTCAAAGTTCTTTAATGTGTTCGTAAATGACCTAAATTTGCTGGATTTGGAACTCAGAAATAGCTCCTTTACTTGGTATGGTCCAAATGGGAAGAAAAGTAAACTAGATAGAGCCTTGGTGGATGCAAATTGGTTCTCTTTAGGTTCTTGGAAGCTCACAGCTCTTTGCTGGATGAAATCTGATCACAAAGGTTTACTTTTATCTATTGATCAAATTGATTGGGGGCCAAAACCTTGTAAACATTTTGATTGTTGGTTAAAAGAAGAATCTCTTCAGGCAATTTTGAATGACTATCTAAATTCTAAGGAGATGTTGAGGTCAAAAAACATTCAAGAGATTTTCAAACTTATTAGAAGTAAATGCATTCAATGGTCTAGATCTTCCAGGTGGAATATCAATACTAAAATCAAGGATTTAGAAGTTGAGCTGGACATGTTGGATAATGCATCATCTAATATTGATGTTGTAAATAGATCTCATTGTGTAGCTCAGTTGGAATCACTTTATGAAGCAAATGATTCTATGCTTAGACAAAAATCTAGACTAAAATGGAGTCTGGAGGGAGATAGAAATTCTAGATTCTATCACCAAGCTATTCAAAAGAGGATGCAAAGGAACAAAATCATGAAGATTCTTTGGCATGGTGTTTCCGTAGTGAAGTTTGATGAAATAAAAAATGCTTTCTTTGAATACTATAGGAATCTGTTTGGTCTAAGAGAGCATGTTAAAATGTTTGGTCTGGGCTCACTTCCTCTGGCAAGAATTTTCGAGTCAGAAAGTGCTTTTCTTGATAGAGATATCAGCCTAGATGAGTTAGAAGCTGCTTTGCATCAAACTCCTTCTGACAGAGCTCCAGGTCCTGATGGTGTAAATGGTGGATGTCTTAAATATTTCTGGCCCAAAATCAAAGACAAAATCTTAGATACTTATGTGGAGTTTGCTAGAAATGGATATCTACCTCCAGGTTTCAGTTATTCTTTTGTGGCCTTGATTCCTAAATCTTTCTCTCCTAAGGAGCCTAAGGATTTTAGACCTATCAGCCTAATGAATTCGTCTGCCAAACTATTAACTAAGGTTCTGGAAAATAGGGTTAATACAATGATTACTAATCTGGTAGATGAGCTGCAATCAGCTTTCATCAGTGGGAGGCAAGCTGCTGAGGGCATTCTGCAAGTTAGTGAGGTGTGTCATAGTTTGAAATCAAAGGGTTGCAAGGGCTTTGTGTTCAAAATTGACTTTGAAAAAGCTTTTGACTCAATCAATTGGGACTTCTTGCTAGAAGTTCTTCAAGGCATGGGTTACGGAAATAGATTTATCACCTGGATAGATATCTTCTAAATAGCCTGAGGATATCCATTTTGGTCAATGGTTCACCTACAAAGGAATTCACTCCAAATAGAGGTCTTAGGCAAGGTGATCCTCTATCACCCCTTCTTTTCATCTTAGTGGGTGAAGTTCTTAACAAAATGATAGTTAAAGCAAGGGATATCAATCTTCTTAAAGGGATCTCTTTCCCGGAAAGTCAACAGGAAATTTCATTGCTTCAATTTGCTGATGATACTATTCTCTTCATTGAAGATTGTATGGACTCAATTAGAGCAGTCAAGAAAGTTCTACAAATTTTTCAGTTGATTTATGGCTTGAAGATTAACCTTAGCAAAAGTAATCTTTATGCTATGAAGGATAATCTAACTTCTTTGTCAGACAGTACTTGGGTCTTAGGTTGCAAGGAGGGTCAATGGCCTCTTACTTAGGGGCGACAATTGGTATTTCTCCAATGAGGAAATTGTTCTAGGATCCTCTTGAAAAGAAAATGCAGGATAAGTTAGTGGCTTGGAAATGTGAAAGTTTGAATCTTGCAGGGAGGGTTTTTCTAGTAAAAATAGTCTTAAATAGTTTACCTATTTATTGGTTCAGTGTGTTTAAAATTCCTGTATGTGTTTTTGAAAAATAAGACAAGATTAGAAGAAGATTTCTGTGGGGGGAGGTTAGTTACTCAAAAGCTAAAAGAAAAATGAATTTATTAAATTAGGACATAGTGATCAAAAGGAAAAGCTCTGGTGGTCTAGGGTTATCTTCTCTACAGAATAGGAATGCTTCTATGTTGGGGAAATGGTGGCATAAATGGTAACAGGATAGAGATAAAGGATGGAATAAAGTGCTTAGGGCCAAGTATCATTGTGCAAAGGGTGATAGGTTAGAACAATGTCGAAATTCAAATAACTTGTCTGAAGTCATGCAAGGAATAATGGAGATAAATGATAGCGGGTTCTTTAACTCTATGATGAGTTTTGAAAATTTTCAGTGGATAGTCAAAGATGGTAAAACTGCTCTTTTTTGGGAGGATTGGTGGGGAATTCATGGTGTATTGAAAGAGAGGTTTGATAGGCTGTATTCTTTATCAAAACTTAAGTAGTATTCTATCTTTGACTTTATTAATGCATGGCAAAATCAGAACACTTCAGCTGAAATTCTATGGAGTAGAAGTTTGAGAGCTTGGGAATTGGAGGAAGTTATGAGCCTAAATGACATAGTTAATGAGGTTAGGTTTTCAAATAATAGGGATCTTTTCTGCTGGACGTATATTAATAAAACCTTACACGGCTAGATTTGGTTACATGAGACTGGTTGGTGATAATGAAGTGGTTAACTTCAACTGGAACATGTTGTGGAAATTCAAAATCCCTCCAAAAGTTAAGATGATCTTATGGAAATAGATTCATGGTATTCTCCCAACTAAGTCTTTTCTTTGGAGTCGATTGGGAGATTCTATTAGATATGTTTCTTGCAGCTGGTGTCTATTAGAAGTGGTGGGATATGAACTCCTATGCACAGCAACTAAATTATAATTCAATTTGGCAATGTTTTCTTTGGCCAAAAGTCCTGTAGTTAGAGAAGGTTGGGCTCTAGTGATATCTGCAACCATGTGGAGCATCAGTGCATTGTTAGCACAAAATCACGCAAGCGTACGTGTTCACAAGTAATATAGAATGAAGTAGAGTTCGTTCCCACAGAGATTGTATAATTTAGTTCTTGTACCTAAGCATCAATGTATGATTATCGTTCAATGCTAAGACAATAAGCAAATTGGTTTTGATTATCTAAAATTAACTAATAAGAATTAATTAACAACTAAATTAATAACTAATTGATTTCAAATTACTTATGAGATGGAAAACATGGGATCCTAACTTCAATACAAACTTCCTTTAGAGATCATGCCCTTTTATCAACACATGTGGTGGTTACGATAACTAATCGGACAACACGAAATAAGTATACGCTACCTTTCAGTACACGCACACCAATCTACACAATATCCACAAAAGATAGAAATCATGCAGGCACCAGTTATGCTTAGACCCTATATGTCTATAGAATTTGAAAGCATAATGGTTGAAGATCAAGTATCCATAAGATTACATAAGATAGCATGAGACGGTTAGAAACACACCACAAACATGAATAACATTCATGGACTTATGCTAGCATGGCAAGTTCTAAATCAAAAGATTCACTGTCGCTTCACTTAAGATTAACAAGATAGATGTTAGCTACGCATCTATATGAATTAAATACAACCATGCAAGGATATCGTAAATTCACCACACATATATCAAGTTAGGCAATCAACATCTAAATTCCGTAAGTAAATCCGCTAGGACCCCATGACGGCGATTAGTTCATCATCGAACCGTTCGTCATCATGGGGTTTGCTGAAAACATGATAAAGCTGAAGAGAATAATAATGAATAAACCAATGTTAACAAAGTTATGGAACAAAATCGAGTAATGCTCAAGCATCCAAAAGAAACGCCTAGTAAGAATACAAGAAAACTATGTCTAGATCTTCTTGTTATCACGATCCTCGCCTTGGCTTCTCAATCTCGTGCTAGAAAGTGTGTATGTAATGTGAAGTAATCTGATCTCTGGTGTTGGTATGTTAAATCTGACCCCCAAGCATGTGTATTTATAGCTCAATATTGCCTCTTCTCCAAACAATTGCCGTTCTTGAGTAGGAATTGAATTTGACAATTTCCATATTTAAATATGATATAGATTGCAACTTCCCTTGTCAAATAAGGCTTCTGGACTATTCCCACCGTCCAAGAATATTTCCATGACGAATAGGAGAAGAAAACGGCAACTTTCCTCTTTGAAATCAGATTTGGAACAAATTCTGGCGGTTCAGTATTCTCCTAGCGCGGTCGCGCTATGCTAGAGTGTTAATGTGGCGCGGTCGCGCTATGCCAATTCCGCCAATTTCCTTCGCGCGGTCGCGCTTCCTCACAATACAAAACCAGCGCGGTCGCGCTATACAGCTTCTGTTTCTGCAGAATGTTTGTTTAGAGCCTATTTCGCCACACACCGTTTTACGCCACAATCACTTCTGTTCCAGGAGTTACAAAACACCATAAACACCTACAAAAACTATATTCCTGCACAAACTCCACAAAACATGTTAAACCACACAAATACTCGAGAATTCAGCGATCAATTCAAGCCAAAATAGAATGATCCAAATGGATAAAAATCCACTTATCACACCCCCAAACTTGAACCGATGCTTGTCCTCAAGCATAAACAGATACAAATATATACAACTAATTAGTACCACTTCCGTAGGTGATCACGGATGCATTTAGCATATGCAACAAGCCCTTTAAACCCCTAGGCAGCCCTAGTGGACGAGTAAGGTCTCGTGAGGGCCTATAGTGAATGTACCCACAAAATCCAACTGACACAAACGACACAAACAATGCAATGCATGAATGAATGCAACTAAATATGAATGCAAAGGATCCCCTCAAACTAACCAACACCACTTAGCAAGCAAATATCTCCATGAATGCAATCAATCCAAACAGAGCTCGACTAAATTCCGGTATACTAACAATACATGATCAGAACGTGCGTGTGTGCAATGCTCGACAGATATACTCCCAAACCGGATCAAAATCATACATATTCTTTTCCAAGACAATCACAGAGTTATAAATAGAATGAACGTTAAACTCAAGATCACTTTAGATACACCTCTATACTCCTCTAAAGTAGACAGAAATTCATGCTTTATTATGACTCAAACACAATATGTACACAACACACATGCTTATTTGATCGTGCAATGGATGAGACCCCTAAAGGCTTATACAATAATACCCATGTAGCGAGCGTTGGGTTAGTGGATCCCAGACTATAAAAGCCTTAGGTCACTAGGCACAAAGTCCCCAAGAACTTAATTGCTCGAGTATTAAAGAGCTCACCCTGATCAATTCTGCATACTCAGACTCTCACAACACTCTTTTTTTTTCTTTTTCTTCTTTTTTTTTTCTTTTTTCTTGCATTTTTTTCTCCTTTTTTTTTCCGTTCACATGGAATCTGGTATGAGAATTCTCAATTCCAACCCTAGACTACTCATAAACATGAGCCGGCTACTAGCCATTTGACGCCTAGCCAACAAATACAAACACAAACATATTAGCATGAAATTTCTGTTTTCCCCCAAACTTGTATTTTGGTGTTCCTTAATCATCAAGACAATAAAGCAAATTCTATCGATAAACAAGTGATTAAATCCTAAATCCAAACAAGCATGACGCAACCTAGTCCAAGAGCAAACGACGAGACTGTGTAAAAATTTTATTCATGAAACATGCATGTCAATTTCAACAAAATTTAAAATCAGCCCTCTGTTCATCCTTTTCACACCCACATCAACATCTACCTACCTTATGGCATCAGCTTATTATAAGGGATCATGAAAAATGCATGTAATGCAACTATATGAACTCACATACAAAACTCGACACACATGTTAACAGAATGCTCTATATGACAGGTATCATGCATGAAACTAAATTACACATACAAATATGATGCAATATGAATTCCTACATACCACAAATATATCACAACAACTACTAATTCCCAAATCCACCCCCAAACTTGAAATTTCCAATGCCCTCATTGGAAGTAAATAAGGGAAAAGTAGAAACATACCTACTGACCACCTGGACCACCCTCCTGAGGAGGAGAATCCGGCGGAGGATAGACTCCATGTGCCCCAAAAACAGGCCAATCCACCTGCACTCCACTGGCAGCAAAAGCAGTGCCCAGCGCCTGAGTCAACTCCTATGCAAAGCGGCTCTGAGAATCATACATAGCATCCATGCGGCACATCAACCTTCTATACTGAGAGGCAACAGGAACATCCTCGGGAACCTGTGGTGGTGGAACAGCACCAGCAACCTGATAACCCAAACCCCTAGGATGTGGAACGCCGCCCGGCCACTCCACCATCCTCGCAATAGTCCCAGAATCAATAGCACCACTCGGCAACTGTATCGTCTCATCCTCAGCCCATCTCACTCCCACCGCCATACACAAACCAGTAACCACCGAACCATATGGAATCCCCCCTGTAGTACTAGCTCTCAAAAACCTCAGGATATTTTGGTTAATCATATAACCAATGTCAATATAAAAACCATTCAGAATCGCCCACAACAAAATACCTCTCTCCATATTAACCTCGTGCTGATGTGTGGTAGGCAACAAGTTAGCACAGATAAACAAATTCCATGCTCGAGCATACCTGTTCAACGCAGAAGTAGGGAAATGCAAGTGCTCATTACTCCCTGGCTTCATCTTCCACACAGTACCAGGCACACACAACCTAGTCACAATAGCATCCAAGTCAACTTCTGTCCTGGACTTAAAAGTCCAATCCTCAGCACCTGCAGGTCTGGCAGGCAAAGCAAGTAAACGACTGATGGCAGGCGGTGTGTAGTCCACTGTCAAACCCCTAACCACTGAATAACCATTCCGTTCAGCCTTCGCATTCGCATAGAACTCGCGAACAATAGACAACGGAATATCCATAGCCAACTGACAAATAGGCTCCCAACCTCGCAACTGAATCATCGCCACCAGATCTCCATCAGACGGACCAGCTAAAAACATCCTATCTTTGATTACCGTCTTTGACATCAACCTGTTATACTCCGTCCGGGCCTCCACAGAAACAAACTTTTCCCCGGGTCCCTCCGAACTAGAATCGGAATCAGATGAATGATGTCCACTAGAACCACCAGCAAAACGAGTCCTTTTCGGAGCCATTACACAATCTCAAACAAGCAGAAAATATGAACAAATAGCAACCCACAACAACCTCACAACAC
Organism: Saposhnikovia divaricata; assembly: GCA_036435485.1. Lineage (NCBI taxonomy): Eukaryota > Viridiplantae > Streptophyta > Magnoliopsida > Apiales > Apiaceae > Saposhnikovia > Saposhnikovia divaricata. Next base: position 127,929,077 of record CM071596.1, on the reverse strand, counting down.
TTATCCCAAAATACGTAACTACAAATCCGAATAATCAAGAATAATCAAGAAATTACCCACAACGAATCTGTAGGAGAAGTAACACTGCGAATCCAGCCTCCAATCGATGAAAGAACACGAATTCCAAAGCTCCAAAATTGTGGTTTTAGGGTTTATGGGTGTATGTATGTGTATGTATATAAGAGATGTATAAAAATTTTGGGTGATATATAGGGTCTGATTAACCACGAATTTGGGAATTATAGACTGATCAGAAGTGTTTTTGGGCTGGGTTTAGGGTTGGAAATCGGAATTTGGGCTGAAAAAACTGCTCCGAAAATCTCTCTGCACTTCCAGAATTCGACCTAGCGCGGTCGCGCTATATATGTACTACCAGGCAGCGCGGTCGCGCTGTCCCAAATTATTATTATTATTATTTTTTTTTTAAGATGAAGATACAAAAAATATACAATAATAATAATATCACATGGGTTGCCTCCCACGAAGCGCTCGTTTAACGTCATTAGCTTGACGTGCTGCTCGGTCGTTACGTTTCTGCCTGTTAGTAGTATTTTTGTTGTTCGTTCGCAGGGAAGGACTGAATGTAATATCAAGTTCAAGTATCTTATCTCTTTACGTCTAGAAGTGTGTGAGAAGAATTTTTGGGTCTGTGTATTAACTAAATTAACCAAGAACTAATTATAAGCACTAAGAATTAATTTTAAACTGAGATTCAAATATGTTGGAAAACAATCTAAGAACTGGGGTTCTTCACTTGGTCTCAATACATGCTCAATATTAATGTGATATCTGCGTTCCTACCTTGCTGAAAACAATTCTTCTAAAGTTATACTGCACCCTCCCAGGCTACAATATAGTGTTTACAGCTACACCGTAATTGACACTCCCGTGATACAATCAAAGTATATCTATAAACTATTAAATACCAAGAATTATATGTCTCACAATTCTCCTATTAATCTCCCGATCTAATATTCAAATTATGTCTGTTAAATCATGTACTAAGATTGCAACTTCTCTCCCAAGCTTATTACAATCCCTAGAATACAATCAAAGGTTCATGACTCCCCTAATTGTGTTAAGATCTCATTAACAAATCAGCCAGGCAGAAAATCATATAATCAAGCATGCATGAATACCAAGGAATACTACCCAATCCTCAGATTAGAGAATTAGTTACGCATATTTAATAAAGAAAACATAATAATAATGATAATGAATGAAAACATCATATTGAAGAAAGAATTGAATATCGAAAGTACCTTGATACGATTTACAGCTATGAATTGTTATGATTTACAATGGTAAGATGTGTTTTTATAGGCTCTACAAATCTTGCCCAGCAAGATATTACCTTCTATTACAATTAGAATTCAATTCAGGTAATAAAACTTGCCTAAAATACAATTAGAACTAGAAAAGGGCAAAACAGTAATTTGTCTGCTCCCATCTATCTGCTGGTCGTGCTTCCTGGGCCCACCACACGCGGCCTGGTCGTGCGAAACCTATCCCATATTGTAGAAAATCTCTCAAGCTTCGCGTGGGCAGTAAGATCGCTGAAAACGGACTTCTAGAACTCCAGATATGGCCAAAACAGTATAAGCTGCGCAGCCCTTCTCAAAAATCCGAATTTTAATTAATTAATTCTCCAAGAACGATAAAAGCATCAACTTTAATCAACATTCTCGTAAATCTGCACAACTCAGCAAAACACATCAAAACTACAACAACTTGAGTCCAAAACAATCAATTTAAGCTAAACGGAGGGATTCCCAGTGGATATAAAATCCACTTATCAAACCCCCAAACTTAAACTGATGCTTGTCCTCAAGCATAAACAATTACAACTAACTAACTAACTAGTACCACTTCCGTAGGTGATCACGGTTGCATTTGGCATATGCAACAAGCCCTTTAAACCCCTAGGCAGCCCTAGTGGACGAGTAAGGTCTCGTGAGGGCCTATAGCGAATGTACCCACAAAATCCATTTAATCCTAATGCAATGCAATGCATGAATGCAACTAATATGAAATATGCAACGATCCCCTTCAAACTAACCAAAACCAATGAACAAGCAAATATCTCAAAGAATGCAACTAAATCCAAATAGAGCTCGACTAAGTTCCCGTATACTAACAATACATGAACAGAAACGTGCGTGTGTGCAATGCTCATCAGAAATACTTCCAAAACTAGGTCAAAAATCATACAAATTCTTCGCCAAGACAATCACAGGTTTATAAATAGAATAGACTGTAGACACTTCATAACCTAGAAACACCTCCATCCTTATCCAAGGTAGACAGAAATTCATGCTTTATTACTAACTACTACAACACATATATACAATCATGCTTATTTAACCGTGCAATGGATGAGACCCCGAAAGGCTTATACAATAATACCCATGTAGCGAGTGTTAGGTCAGTAGATCCCAGACTATAAAAGCCTTAGGTCACTAGGACTAAGTCCCCTCAGACTTAATTACTCGAGTATTAAAGAGCTCACCCTGGTTAATTTTGCATATAACAATTGAAACATTTTTTTTTTTTCTTTTTTTTTCTTTTTCTGCTTTTTTTTTTTTTTTTTCTGCTATCTCTTTTTTTTTCTGCGATCTGGAATGAGCCTTTCTCATTTCCAACCCTAGACTACTCATATAAATATGAGCCGGCTACTAGCCATTTGACACCTAGCCATTATTCACAATTATTTACAATTAAGCATGAAATCCCTGTTTTCCCCCAGACTTAGACTTTAGTGTCCCTACGCCATCAAGGGAATAACGAAAATTCTAAATATAATCAAGTGATTAAATCTCAAAACATCCAAACAAGCATGACCTCAACCTAGCCCAAAAGTACCCAATGAGTCTGTGTAATTAGTTTTGTTTCCGAAACACATAAGTCAATTTCATAAAAACTATAAATCAACCCTCTATTCATCATTACCACACTCAATTAGACATCTACCTATCAATCAGAATTAGCTCGTCTTAAGGGATCATGAAATATGCATGCCATGAAAATGCAACTAGAATGAACACACATGGTATACAACATAAAAACAGAATGTCCTATATGAAACAAACGTAAATAACACGAACATACATGCATGAACTATCACTAATATGCAAAACATGAAATCCTACATGAACACAATGACTAACAATCACATATATATACACTACTTATCCCTCAAACCACCCCCAAACTTCAAATATTCAATGTCCTCATTGAATGGAAGTAAATACGAGGGAAAGTAGAAAACATACCTGTATACAACAATGCTTGGGTTGCCTCCCAAGAAGCGCTCCTTTAACGTCAATAGCTTGACGCCGATTATACCTGGAAACTTCAATGAGGAGAAAAAGCAAACAGATGCACATATCTACGAATTTCTAATATAAGCATATTGTGCAAATAAATCTTAGATTCATTGAAAGGTACGAAAACTTTCAAGAACCTATCATGCTCAAGAGACTTGGAAACATCAAAATAGCTAGAAAAGTCGTTAGAATAATCATTATAAGTACGACTCATATACTCCTCCCAAATCGGATCCTTATACTCTACAGCAAGATTTTCAACTTCCTCAATCTTAACTTCCTTCTCTTTTATAATTGGACACTCATCAATTTTAATCTCGTCTACCAATGTATTAAGCTCAAAATTTTCTAGAATTGGTAGAATTTCAATTGCATCCAAATTATCATTAATGCGCATGGGACAATTATCAACTACACCAGTAGACTCATCAGACACAACATTATCATCAATTGCTAAACAAGAATCATGGCATAGAGGAAAATTGACACAAGGAGGAGTTCGATAACAACCGTCATACCACACTGCTCGAACTTCCCAAATAAAATTATTTAGTTTAGCATTCTCCTCGTACCAAGCTATTGAATCACATGGAATATCATTATCACTAGCAATCTCTAAAGTTGGTTCATCAAAAACTCCCAAAGAAAGTAAGGGAAGATTAGACTGAGTTCCTTGAATCATTTTATTGAGCGCAATCTCCCAATCAGCAAGTAAAGAAGGATTAGACTGAGTTAAACTCGTATCAACATCATTACACATATATGGATAAACATCATCATGATATTGATTTTCAAATGAATATGAATAATCATTGCTAGGGGCATATGGAGCATAACATGAGTTCTCAGAATAGAACGAATTCACCTGATATGCATTACAATCCTCATAGGAATTGAATTGTGGGTAAGGATTGAAGTCTTGATATTGTTCCTGACTGTTGTAGAAATTCTGAGCATTGTTCCAACCAAAGTTGTACTCCATCTAGTCTCTCTCCTCAAAACCTGTTTAAGTTGTCTACCTCAAAGAACCTGTAGACACACCAAAGAAAGAAATACAAAAAGAAAGAAAAGAAAAATATATACAAAGATAAAATCCAAACTACAAGAAACAATTAACTCAAAATCAATATTGCTGCCTTCCCCGGCAGCGGCGCCAATTTGTTAGTAGTATTTTTGTTGTTCGTTCGCAGGGAAGGACTGAATGTAATATCAAGTTCAAGTATCTTATCTCTTTACGTCTAGAAGTGTGTGAGAAGAATTTTTGGGTCTGTGTATTAACTAAATTAACCAAGAACTAATTATAAGCACTAAGAATTAATTTTAAACTGAGATTCAAATATGTTGGAAAACAATCTAAGAACTGGGGTTCTTCACTTGGTCTCAATACATGCTCAATATTAATGTGATATCTGCGTTCCTACCTTGCTGAAAACAATTCTTCTAAAGTTATACTGCACCCTCCCAGGCTACAATATAGTGTTTACAGCTACACCGTAATTGACACTCCCGTGATACAATCAAAGTATATCTATAAACTATTAAATACCAAGAATTATATGTCTCACAATTCTCCTATTAATCTCCCGATCTAATATTCAAATTATGTCTGTTAAATCATGTACTAAGATTGCAACTTCTCTCCCAAGCTTATTACAATCCCTAGAATACAATCAAAGGTTCATGACTCCCCTAATTGTGTTAAGATCTCATTAACAAATCAGCCAGGCAGAAAATCATATAATCAAGCATGCATGAATACCAAGGAATACTACCCAATCCTCAGATTAGAGAATTAGTTACGCATATTTAATAAAGAAAACATAATAATAATGATAATGAATGAAAACATCATATTGAAGAAAGAATTGAATATCGAAAGTACCTTGATACGATTTACAGCTATGAATTGTTATGATTTACAATGGTAAGATGTGTTTTTATAGGCTCTACAAATCTTGCCCAGCAAGATATTACCTTCTATTACAATTAGAATTCAATTCAGGTAATAAAACTTGCCTAAAATACAATTAGAACTAGAAAAGGGCAAAACAGTAATTTGTCTGCTCCCATCTATCTGCTGGTCGTGCTTCCTGGGCCCACCACACGCGGCCTGGTCGTGCGAAACCTATCCCATATTGTAGAAAATCTCTCAAGCTTCGCGTGGGCAGTAAGATCGCTGAAAACGGACTTCTAGAACTCCAGATATGGCCAAAACAGTATAAGCTGCGCAGCCCTTCTCAAAAATCCGAATTTTAATTAATTAATTCTCCAAGAACGATAAAAGCATCAACTTTAATCAACATTCTCGTAAATCTGCACAACTCAGCAAAACACATCAAAACTACAACAACTTGAGTCCAAAACAATCAATTTAAGCTAAACGGAGGGATTCCCAGTGGATATAAAATCCACTTATCACTGCCAAATCCACGGAATCTGTTTCACGAACCACTGGATCACCTGTAAAATAATGTTTCAACCGCTGACCATTCACCTTGAACGCCAAATCAGGTGACTTTTCAAAAATCTCAACGGCTCCATGCGGAAATACGGTTTTAACAGTGAACGGCCCTGACCACCTTGACTTAAGCTTCCCAGGAAAAAGCTTGAGGCGCGAATTAAACAACAAAACCAACTGACCAGGCACAAAGACCTTAGGAATCAACTTCTTATCATGCCACCTCTTCACCTTCTCCTTATAAATCTTGTGGTTCTCATACGCCTGAGATCGAAATTCCTCTAACTCATTCAACTGCAATAACCGTTTCTCACCAGCTGCTCTAATATCAAGATTCAACTTCTTAATCGCCCAAAAAGCTTTATGTTCCAACTCCACTGGTAGATGACATGCTTTTCCAAAAACTAACTGATACGGAGACATTCCCAAAGGTGTTTTGTAAGCTGTTCTATAGGCCCAAACAGCTTCATCTAACTTCAAGGACCAATCCTTCCTCGACGGATTCACCACCTTTTCTAGAATTCTCTTGATTTCACGATTAGATACCTCCGCTTGACCGTTTGTCTGGGGATGATATGCTGTAGCAACACGATGTGTCACCCTATACATCGCCAACAATGCAGTGAATTGACGATTACAAAAGTGAGTCCCCTCATCACTAATAATAGCTCGCGGAGTTCCAAAACGCGTAAAGACCTGTTTATGCAGAAAGTTCAGCACCACCTTAGCATCATTGGTTGGTAAGACCTTCACCTCAACCCACTTAGAGACGTAGTCCACAGCTAGCAAGATGTACTGATTATTACAAGACGAAACAAAGGGTCCCATGAAATCAATACCCCATACATCAAAGATCTCTACCTCAAGGAGCATATTAAGAGGCATCTCATTCCTCCTCGAAATATTACCAACTTTCTGACAGCGATCACATCTCAAAACAAACTGATGAGCATCCTTAAAAACTGTAGGCCAAAAGAAACCTGCCTGAAGAACACGAGCTGCTGTCTTCTCTCCACCATAATGACCTCCATAAACAGTGGAGTGGCAATCTCGCAATACACTTTCAGTCTCGCTATAAGGAATGCAACGTCGAATAATCTGATCAGCACCCTGTTTGAACAAATATGGCTCGTCCCATCGGTACCACTTCACATCATGTAAGAACTTCTTCCTTTGAGCATAAGTTAAATCAGGAGGGATGATGTCACTAACAAGATAGTTCACAAAATCTGCAAACCATGGCTCTTCCACTTGTACCCCTAAAAGCTGTTCATCTGGAAAAGATTCATTAATCAAAGATTTAGCCTGTGAATTTTTACCCTGGTCTTCCAACCTCGAAAGATGATCTGCTACCTGGTTTTCAGTTCCTTTTCTGTCTTTAATCTCCACATCAAATTCCTGAAGCAATAAGACCCATCGAATCAACCTAGGCTTCGAATCCTTCTTTGTCATCAAATATCTGATAGCCGCATGATCTGTGTAGACAATGACTTTCGTGCCAAGTAAATAGGCTCGAAACTTCTCAAATGCATAAACCACAGCCAAAAGCTCTTTTTCCGTGGTGGTGTAGTTCAACTGTGCGTCATTAAGGGTTTTACTAGCATAGTAAACCACATGAAATATTTTCTCCTTTCTCTGACCAAGAACAGCACCAACGGCATAGTCACTAGCATCACACATTAGCTCGAATGGCTCACTCCAATCTGGTGCAGTAATAACAGGTGTGGTAGTCAACTTCTTCTTCAAAAGCTCGAAAGCATCAAGACAAACTTCATCAAAATTGAAAGGAACATCTTTCTCCAAAAGATTGCACAAGGGTTTAGAGATCTTCGAAAAATCCTTTATGAACCGACGATAGAACCCCGCATGACCAAGAAAGCTGCGAATGCCTCTAACAGAGATTGGAGGAGAAAGCTTCTCTATAGTGTCAATTTTTGCTTTGTCCACCTCGAGTCCCTTACTAGAAACCTTGTGCCCAAGAATGATCCCTTCTTGCACCATAAAGTGACATTTTTCCCAATTCAGCAACAGATTAGTCTCCACACATCTCTTCAAAACCAGACCAAGATTATGTAAGCACTCGTCATATGAAGAACCAAACACTGAGAAATCATCCATGAAAACTTCCACATTGATACCAATCATGTCTGAAAAGATAGCCATCATACACCTCTGAAAAGTGGCTGGAGCGCCACACAGTCCGAGCGGAACTCGTCTGAATGCAAAGGTGCCAAAGGGACATGTGAATGTAGTCTTCTCTTGATCCTCAGGTGCAATGCAAATCTGATTATATCCAGAATATCCATCAAGAAGACAATAGTACTCGTGGCCTGCCAACCTGTCTAACATCTGATCCACAAACGGAAGAGGAAAGTGGTCTTTTCTCGTGGCTTTGTTCAACTTGCGATAGTCCATGCAAACTCTCCACCCTGTAACGGTGCGTGTAGGGATGAGCTCGTTCTTCTCATTAGCAACAACTGTCATACCCCCCTTCTTCGGCACACACTGTACCGGACTCACCCAAGAACTGTCTGAAATAGGGTAGATAATACCAGCATCAAGCCACTTCAAGATTTCCTTCTTCACCACTTCCTTCATAATAGGATTGAGACGACGCTGTTGCTCCACAGTAGGCTTGCAATTCTCCTCTAGCAGAATTTTATGCATGCAATACGAAGGACTGATGCCTTTGATGTCTGCTATAGTCCATCCAATAGCTGTCTTGAACTATCTCAGTATCCTCAAGAGCTTCTCCTCTTCACTATCTGTCAAGTTAGCGGCAATGATAACAGGCAAAGTAGATGCTTCTCCCAAAAAGGCATACCTCAAATGCTCTGGTAGCTGTTTAAGCTCAAGTGTAGGAGCTTCCTCAATAGATGGTTTGAGACGACTTTGTGACTTTTTAAGCTCCTCCAGCCCAAGTGACTCAACTGGCACTTCAAAATTCTTTCTCCACGGAATTGCCCTTAACTGCTGAATTTGCTCTTCTCTGTCTTCATCTTCAACTACAGAATCTCCTAACAAAGCTCTCTCTAATGGATCAGCCAACAGTAACTGATCAAAGTTCAACTTCACTGACGACTCCACCAAGTCCACCTGACAACATTCTTCATCATCTGAAGGTAGCTTCATTGCATTGAAAACATTGAAGGTAACATCCTGATCTTGCACCCGCATCGTAAGCTCCCCCTTCTGAACATCAATCAAGGTACGGCCCGTAGCTAGAAAAGGTCGTCCTAAGATGATAGGAATCTTCTTATCTTCTTCAAAATCAAGAATCACAAAATCTGCTGGAAAGATGAGTTTATCAACCTTGACCAAAACATCCTCAACGATACCCCTCGGATATGTAATAGAACGATCAGCTAACTGTAGAGAGATGTTGGTAGGTTTAGGATCTGGAAGACCAAGCTGCATAAAAACTGACAATGGCATGAGATTGATACTAGCACCCAAATCACACAAACACTTGCTGAAAGACAAATTCCCAATGGTGCACGGAATAGTGAAACTGCCTGGATCCTTTAGCTTCGGTGGTAGCTTCTGCTGTAAAACGGCACTGCACTCTTCTGTTAATGCTACTGTATCCAATTCTTCAAGTTTCAACTTCTTTGAGAGAATACCTTTCATAAACCTTGCATAGCTCGGCATCTGCTCCAATGCTTCAGCAAAAGGGATATTGATTTGAAGCTTTTTGAATACCTCCAGAAACTTGCCAAACTGTCTGTCATTCTTCTGCTTCTTCAATCTACCAGGATATGGAGGAGGGGGAAAGATTTTCACGTTCTCTGTAGACTGCTTTGGAGAAACTTCCTTAGCAGAATTTTTAGGATTCTCCACCTCGCTAACCAACTGCTCAGCTACTCTATCAGTCTGGACTTGCTCCTTATCTGCAGTAGGTGCCACATGTTGCTCTTGAACTTCTTCTTCTTCAATGGCTGAATTTTGATTACCCGTCACCTTACCCGATCTCAAAGTAACTGATTTGACATGCTCTTTGGTTTCCCTCTTGCCTGGATTGGCTTCAGTGTCACTCGGAAGAACTCCAGATGGTCTGTTCAACAGAGCACTAGCAAGCTGCCCGATCTGACTTTCCATGATCTTCATAGATGCCCCCTGACTTTTTACTATCATCCTCAACTCCTCAAGCTCAGCTTTTTCATTAGAAGATTGACCAGCATTCCCCTGAGATTGTTGCTGGAAACCTGGAGGCTGAAACTGTTGTCTGGGCTGGTACTGCTGCTGAAATCCTTGATTGAATTGCCTAGCTCCGAATTGCTGTTGCTGCTGATTACCACCTTGATTGTTACTCCAACTGAAATTTGGATGGTTGCGGTTATTCGGATGATAGGTGGCTGGAACTGGCTGTTGTGGCCTCTGGAAGTTACTCACAAATTGTGCTGATTCAGAAGATATGGCACATTGAGTTGTATCATGTGCGCCCGCACATAACTCACAAACACTAGCTACCTGCTGAACTCCCATATTAGCCAAAGAATCGACCTTCATTGACAAGGCCTTCAACTGAGCTGCAATGGCTGTAGCTGTATCAATTTCAAGAACACCTGCTACCTTGCCTTGAGATAACCTCCCTGTAGGATTTTGATATTCATTAGCAGCCATCATCTCGATCAATTCATAAGCTTCTTCATAACTCTTGGCCCACAAAGCTCCACCTGATGCTGCATCTAGCATAGGTCTCGACTGTGCACCCAACCCATTATAAAAACAATTGATTATCATCCAATCAGGCATCCCATGATGTGGACACTTCCTTAGCATCTCCTTATATCTCTCCCAAGCCTCGCATAGAGATTCTCCAGACTGCTGTGAAAACTGAGTGATAGCATTCCTGATAGCTGCTGTCTTCGCCATGGGAAAGAATTTGGTGAGAAATTTCTGTGCAAGATATTCCCATGTAGTGATAGAACCTGCTGGTAAAGAGTGTAACCAACTCTTCGCCTTGTCCCTCAGAGAGAATGGAAATAGCCTTAACTTAACAGCATCCTCAGACACCCCGTTGGTTCTGAAGGTATCACAGATCTCTATGAAATCTCGAATATGCATATTGGGATCTTCGGTAGGAGCACCCCCAAACTGAACTGAGTTCTGGACCATCTGTATAGTGCTAGTCTTGATCTCGAAGGTATTAGCTGCGATTGCTGGTCTGACAATACTCGATGCAATGTCATTGATCTTTGGCTGCGAGAAATCCTTAAGAGCCTTAGTTGCTGCTGCTGCTGGTTCTCCCATATTTTCTACAACTTGAATCACTGGAACTTCTGTTTCTGTTTCTTCTTTATTTTCCAGCTTCTCCTTATTCTCTTGAGAACGCGTTCGCATACACGCTCAAGTACCTGAGAACACAAAACAACACAAAAACTATTAGTAACCGATCCGAGTCAATGAACTTTAACGACCACTGATGTCAAGCACATAAACTATAACAAATCCCCGGCAGCGGCACCAAAAACTTGTTAGCACAAAATCACGCAAGCGTACGTGTTCACAAGTAATATAGAATGAAGTAGAGTTCGTTCCCACAGAGATTGTATAATTTAGTTCTTGTACCTAAGCATCAATGTATGATTATCGTTCAATGCTAAGACAATAAGCAAATTGGTTTTGATTATCTAAAATTAACTAATAAGAATTAATTAACAACTAAATTAATAACTAATTGATTTCAAATTACTTATGAGATGGAAAACATGGGATCCTAACTTCAATACAAACTTCCTTTAGAGATCATGCCCTTTTATCAACACATGTGGTGGTTACGATAACTAATCGGACAACACGAAATAAGTATACGCTACCTTTCAGTACACGCACACCAATCTACACAATATCCACAAAAGATAGAAATCATGCAGGCACCAGTTATGCTTAGACCCTATATGTCTATAGAATTTGAAAGCATAATGGTTGAAGATCAAGTATCCATAAGATTACATAAGATAGCATGAGACGGTTAGAAACACACCACAAACATGAATAACATTCATGGACTTATGCTAGCATGGCAAGTTCTAAATCAAAAGATTCACTGTCGCTTCACTTAAGATTAACAAGATAGATGTTAGCTACGCATCTATATGAATTAAATACAACCATGCAAGGATATCGTAAATTCACCACACATATATCAAGTTAGGCAATCAACATCTAAATTCCGTAAGTAAATCCGCTAGGACCCCATGACGGCGATTAGTTCATCATCGAACCGTTCGTCATCATGGGGTTTGATGAAAACATGATAAAGCTGAAGAGAATAATAATGAATAAACCAATGTTAACAAAGTTATGGAACAAAATCGAGTAATGCTCAAGCATCCAAAAGAAACGCCTAGTAAGAATACAAGAAAACTATGTCTAGATCTTCTTGTTATCACGATCCTCGCCTTGGCTTCTCAGTCTCGTGCTAGAAAGTGTGTATGTAATGTGAAGTAATCTGATCTCTGGTGTTGGTATGTTAAATCTGACCCCCAAGCATGTGTATTTATAGCTCAATATTGCCTCTTCTCCAAACAATTGCCGTTCTTGAGTAGGAATTGAATTTGACAATTTCCATCTTTAAATATGATATAGATTGCAACTTCCCTTGTCAAATAAGGCTTCTGGACTATTCCCACCGTCCAAGAATATTTCCATGACGAATAGGAGAAGAAAACGGCAACTTTCCTCTTTGAAATCAGATTTGGAACAAATTCTGGCGGTTCAGTATTCTCCTAGCGCGGTCGCGCTATGCTAGAGTGTTAATGTGGCGCGGTCGCGCTATGCCAATTCCGCCAATTTCCTTCGCGCGGTCGCGCTTCCTCACAATACAAAACCAGCGCGGTCGCGCTATACAGCTTCTGTTTCTGCAGAATGTTTGTTTAGAGCCTATTTCGCCACACACCGTTTTACGCCACAATCACTTCTGTTCCAGGAGTTACAAAACACCATAAACACCTACAAAAACTATATTCCTGCACAAACTCCACAAAACATGTTAAACCACACAAATACTCGAGAATTCAGCGATCAATTCAAGCCAAAATAGAATGATCCAAATGGATAAAAATCCACTTATCATGCATCCTTCAAGGTATAAAAATATCCAAAAATGACCTGGAAATGCTTATTTTGTTAAGATCTCAGAAATGGGGAGAAGCTGTGGGTTTAATTGGTAGTGATGTTCATAATTTGTGGAGGATTAATCCCATAGGTTGTTTACTCTTGAAATACAAAGTTCAGAGGTCTGTCCTTCTCTCTGTTAGTGAGATATCTGGTTTTATTGATGGTTCTTTCAGTTCTATTGGTGGTGCAAATTTGGCTGGTATAGGGGGTTGTCTAAAAGATAAGATAGGCAATTTGATCTTCATCTTCTCTAGACCTATTGATGCTCAGAATGCTTTCGAAGCAGAGTTGGATGCTGCCTTATTTTTGTTAAGTAAGTTGCATGAAAGTGATTGCTTTAATAAGGTGATGGTAATTTATAGTGACTGTCAAGAGTTAGTAACTTTCTTGCATGGTATAAAGGTCGATCCCTTCAAGTTTTCAGTCCTTGATGAAAATATCAAGCAAGCAATATCCTCAAATAATATTAGTTTTAAATTTGGTGGTAGATTAAATAATCTTGGAGCGGATGATTTAGCCAAATAGGGAGCTAGCAGGTCAAAAATCATTAGTGCTTGTTGTTAGTTAATTTTAATAGAGGCTATAAAAACTAATTTCAAAATAGTTTTAGAAATTGATTGGTATCCCAACAGTTTGTTGTAGTTTCTTTAGTGACTTTGGTCGTTGTGCAGAGCTCATTGGGTAGTGCATTAGTCCTTATACCCTCTTTAAATACCCTTGTTCCAGATTGATTTTCATTCTCTTTTCATAAGTAATATCTTCTTCCCAAATGGAGCCTGTAAATGTACTGTGGTCTCTACCTCCTGAAGGAGACGTTAAGATCAATGCTCACTCCTTCTTCACTGAAGAACCTCTGGCAAACGGTAATGTCTCAGGTATTGGAATCGTTATAAGAAACCACAGAGGAAAGATTCTCAGAATGGTGGCTGGGTCCTTGGGCATTAGAGAAAGGCGCCTCAACGAGCTCTATGCCATGCTTGAGGGTTTAAAGAGGGCTTTTCTGGAGGATAGATTTGATATCGTCTTGGAAACTGATCATGAGGATTCTTATTGGGAGTGGAGAAATGCGGCTGAGATTGGTGTCAGCCAGACCATCGTTATGTAGTTCAACAACTTACTAATCGTAGAGCTGACGTCAACTTTAATCTCTTGGTAAGACCTATCCAAGCTAATGCAAATCTTCTAGCTGCGTATCTAGCTCGTAATGGTGCAGAAAATTGGGATCAAATGGTCATTATTGCTGGACCTTTTGGGCATGTTTTTGAGCTTTGGTGCAATGACATGGGTTTGGGTAGTATTGGGGATTAATTCATGGCTGTGCACGAGTTAGACTTGATGGCTAATGTGGTTGAGAATGTACCAGATGTGGTAATTGCAGAAGTTAACGAAGATGATGTTCAAATGGATGAGGAGATTTTGGCTCAGGAATTGCTCTAAACTTGTTTCACAAAGCTGCTAGTGAAATTTCAAGAATCTTTTAGTTTAAGTTTTTATGTTTCTAAGTTTGTTTCCAATTTATGGCCTCGGGCCTTTAGTTTATAAGTTTGGTTTTTATTTTGGGTTGGGCTGGTACTAAGGGTTTTATTTGAGTAGTTGTTTTTGGGTCTTTTGACTTTGGACTTTAAAGATGATGAGATGTTGGCTCGTGCATTCTATGTAATGGCCAGGTTGTAATGTTTCAAATTATGACAGCTCTTCTGCTGTTAAAAAAAAAGATTATTTTTAAATCAATTGTCCAAATTTAATTCATTTTCAAATATAAAATTTTGCAAGGATATTATTGAAAATAAAAACAACTACATTATTAGTTTAATATATTAAAATAAAAACATTTAATCAATAACTCATTTATTAATTTTTTTTATTAATATTTTTTCTATCATATATCTTTTGGCTGCTTTTTTAAATTTTATAATTTTCTTTCTTTAATAATTTTAATTTATTTTTTTAATTTTTTACAAAAAAAAGGTTGTACGGCACAAATAGTGTTATACACCTTAGCTTAAAAAAATATACAATTTTTTTTTTTTACAAAATTTTACAATTGAACTTACTTTTTAATATTATGCTGCTAAATACTATAATCTCACATTACATTTATAACATTATTTTAATGTTGTATATCTGAACCTTAAAATTATGCAAACATGAATTTTAAATTCTGAACTTACTTGTAACGTGAACAATATTATTTCATATTTTGTTTGTATCATAATTTAAATATTTTTTTAAAAAATGATGAAAATAATGGGAATTTTTGTAATGTTAATGAAGGATCGATGTTGGGTTATTATTAGAATTTTAAATTATGTTGGTGATATTTTGTACTGTTAATTGAAGGTTTTTTGATTGATGTTGGCGGGATTATTTTTGTCAATCAAACATAAACTTTAACGAAATTGCATATTTTGTATTTTTGGACAATATACATATAATAAAATATATATTATTATTAAATATATGTAAGAATTTCTATAGTTAAGGACTTACCGAGGAATATAACCCATATTTGAAAAATGACTTAAAAAAACCGTTTTGAAATTAGAAGTTGGAAGTCGTTGGGGGCACTTATTTGAATTACTTATTTCAATTTATAAAAATTAATATCTGTATTCAACTTAATAATTATTTATTATTTTATATTTTTTAAAAGTCAAAAATGATATAAAACAATAAAATTATTCTAATAACTTGAAATTTAAACCTTTCACTTATAATTTAAAATAACTTTAAATAATGAGCCATTCAAATCTCATATTTTATATTTTTAATGGAAAATTTAAAATTTTTTGTTTATAATTCTAAAAATTAAAAAGCATATTTAGGAGTTACGTACATAAATATTTTAATGACATACATTTTGTAACTTTTTTGAATTTTGTAATGTATGTAAATTTCAATTAAAATTTAGTTGATTTAATTGTTAAAAAGTCAAATAAAAGAATAGCACCAAAAGCTAATCCTTTATATAGAATTACTGAGGGATTTATATAGACTCCACGAGGGAAGAAGTAAAATTGGGATCAAGTTAAATTTTTTATGTTAAATATGTCTAATTAATTTACTTGTTCTATTGAACTGTACAGTTATACAATACTTTTTTGTGAGTATGATGTACTTATATGATAAATTTAATATTTTTTAAAAATATCTATTTTTTTTAAAAATTAAATTATTTTACACACGACTTAATTTATTTCATCATTGTAATATGTTTTAAGAAAATATTTAAAAAATATTATACTAAAAGATTTATACTTATTATTAAAGTCGAAACATTAAAACTGAATTTATAGTAAAAATAATTTTATCAAGAATGATTCTATTATAAAAATAAATATATTATTTAATATTTTTGTTAAAGTTTAAGTGTTAAGTTTTTTGTAAAATTTATTAAAGTTCATAGTTTATACTTTAAAAAATTACGTATATCAAGAAATTCAAATATTGATGATCTAATTACATATGTACTCATATTTATTGCAATGATTAGAAAAATTAGCACATAAAATCAATCTTGAAAATTAAAATTTAAGGGTAATATAGGAAGTTTAAGTAAAAAATAATCTTGAAATTAGAAGTAAGATAATTATTTAAAAAAAATTGAAAGTGAATTACTTATTTGAAAAGGAAAAAGTAATAAAATCAAATTTTATGATTTGTAAAATACAATAAAAAAAATTATAATAACATGAAATAAATTATTTTTCGAATGACACGCACACTTACACGTCAGACATTTTAATTTTTATATAATATTAACTGTACGAATAACGAAATAATTGAATTTCAACCGCCAACATTCACCTGACAACTCATTGTACATTGAATAGTAAAAATTGGACCAAGTGTGACTGATTTTCAAAAACTGATGAGATATTTTTTCGAAGTTTAGGTATCAAATTTAATACCGGGTTTAGTTTGCATGTCTAATTTCAAGATACGTTTTAGGTAGGTACATGTCTCAACTTTCATATTACCTATCAATCATAGATTTTCTTTAAAAAACAGAAGAAGGTAATACCGGAAACTGGAAAGTGTATTTTTCCTTGAAACACTAATTAATCAACAAGAATATGTAGAAACAGGAAAAAAAAAAGGAAAATAAAATATCTTTTGAGATATCATCCATACTAATATCCAAATAAAAATTGCATCGTCCCAATTTAACAAAAAAAAAAAACACCTATCTTTTTTTTTCTGCTCTATAATGGAACTAAACTTTAATACATATTCTCATCAGATTACTACTAGGTACTTGGTCCTACTAATTCATGAAACTCACAGCCTATAATCGACTATGCAATTCTCTGAGATCTGGCACTTGAATGATGTTCCAACAGCGATAGTATCTTGGAATTTACGGCTGTAAGGAATAATAACGGGACAAGTAACTTGCAGATCATAGTCATAGCTAACTGGTATTATGATGTGAACTTTCCGTCTAAGCTTTCCGGTTATTTTTATCGTTACTGGAATTGCTCCGCTAGCCTGGTCCTGGTTCAGTGCATAGACGTTAAACGGAGATATTGGTGTGCTAATTCCTACTATAAACGGAGTCCATATGTTGGTATCCTTGTGGCCTTGATACGTAGGGGGTATAGAAGAAAACTCAGAGATTATTTGGTCACGATAGTTGGCGAAAACGTTGAGATTTCTATAGTAATTACCTATTTTAGCATTAGGATTTCGAGAGGCGATAGTGACTTCGAAAATAGAAGTGAAGAGGTCCGGAGAGGAGTTGACACTGAAGTTGTAGAAGGTGGCGTCTTGGATCATGAAACGGGGTCTTTTCGGGTCTAGGACAAGCCATATGATCAAAGCTATGATGCCTAAAACGGCCATGACGCTGAGTAGGGCGATAGAAACCTTTTTCAGTAAATTTTTCTTATGGTTCGCGCACTCTTTTGTTGCCATTGAAAAGAGGAGGTTGTTGTTATGGTCTTGGTCAGGCTTTAATTCTGCAGGGGTTTGACAAGGGTTTATGAATGAAAAACAGAGAATTGAATTGAGTGAATTGTATGATGCGTCTAGCGTTATTATATAGTGTAAAAAGTGACAATTACATGGTAATAATATTTGCTTTCCTCTTTTTTTTTTTTTTTTTTTTTTTTTTTTTTTTTTGCTAATTCTTTTGCTTTCCTCTTTTAAATTTAGAGAAACGAAAATTTTGAGAAACGAAAGCAAGTGTCAGACTAGTCGGTATTTTGTTATTGGATATTACCTTGTTGTAGATGATAAAACATGTAGTAATTTATTTATTTATTTTATTTTCCTTCACAATGTTTAAAGACAATGAATTGAAAAAGTTATTAATGGTAGTATTCTAAAAAAATTTCTGCAACTAACTCGATTCTTCTAAAAAATTTCACTGACATGATTTAATTTGTAGTAAAATACTAAAATATATTCTTCACAAACCTTTAACAAATATGAAGGAATTACAGAAACTGGGAGTCTGAATTTATATTTCACAGAAACTGAAAGAATGATACAACTACAAACGAATCAGAGTCTAGCAGATCATTTAACGACGTAGGTCGCCACTATATAAGGACTAATCTAATCCAAATAAATACAGATAACTCCTAAGTTTCGTTATAAAATACCACCATTTTGATCTGTTAACCCCGGACTGCTGCATAATAACACGAACCCTGCCCGAATTAGAGCAACATCAAGTTTTGTTTTTTCTGTGATCACGACTCAGTCGAGAAGTTTCAAACTCACATAGGAACGAACACACAATACTGTCAACATATATTAGCTAAGCACCATTTATGAAGTAATATATTTTAGAAGGGTTCAATACCACATTAAGCCATTTGTGGACATGAATACAGCTTTATATATGAAATTTAACTCAATCCGCAGTTCATTACATTCACTGAAAGAACCTATTTTGCACATGTTTTCAAGCAGCACAACCGAAAGATTGAACGCACGTTCAGTGAATTTTCAGAACTTTGTAACTGTGAAGAACGATAGCTTCATTTACTGGTTTGCTTTCCTATATTATGACGGATCTTGCTATAAATCATCCTCTCAGTCCATTTAAAGTTTGTCTCAAACAAAAGGTTTAAATTTCATTAAAAAAAATATATCATTACATAGAGTGTGGAATTTCCAGACCTTCACTAAACTGGTTCTAGTCTAGATGGCACATTCATTTAAGGAATAAAAAAAAAATATCATTGCATTGAGTGTGGAACAAGGAAATACAACCACAATGCTTCAAAATCACGACGACAAGTGTCAACAACAGAATTGCAAACTAGCATAAGTGCTGCGGTGAAGCTAACGCCCCCACATCAATTCTCTATTGTCGTAGTTTATAAATTAAAAAGCTCTGTTTGACAAACTCTACGACCCAACTTATAACACAAACATTTCATGTCCATAAAATTATTCCCAAGGCAACAGAAGCTAGGTAACTGGAGACGGCAAAGCTGAAAGACTTGGTTCTGTAACCTGAAGTACACCGATAGCTAGCCTCCTAGTCAGATCCTCTGCAGACACCTTCACAACATCATTCCTCATTCCTATATCAGCCGCATAGCGGCTAACGCAGTACACTCCTACGGCAGTTGCAGCCATTCCATATATGTTCGTAGTAACAAGGGTCAGTGGTGTCGCTATAACCGCTGCAAGGGGTCCCCCAATTATGGATACTGCTTGCCCACTCTGTCCCATTGTGCTCTGGTCCAGAATAAGCAGCCCGGTCTTGCAATATATAGCAAAATCTTCGCAGTTGTTCTTGAATATGTTGTAGCACCCAAAGCCATTGCTAAGCAAGTAGTCTGCCCGATGAACTACAGTCTCTGCTTCATCAGAACCCGCAAGAGTACAAGTCCCGCCACGTGCTTTTGCAAGAAAGAGAGCGGGGCTGACTGCATACTCAAAACGGTACAGGGTACCTCCTCCAAGAAAACAATTTAGACATGAAGAGACAACCCCATGACCTTCTTGTGGGGGAATGCATGAGTCACAAGGAATGCGAGAGCGGGTTGGTCCTGAGCTTATCAAAAGGAGGTCTAGGACAGTTCCTGTGCCCACTTCTTGGCCCCTTCTAGTGAAATGAATAACTTTATCATCCCCAACATAGATGCCTGACGAATATCAAATGGTAACAAAATAAAGATATCTTGTAGAATTGTTTATGAGAAAAAATTAAACAAAATTGTAACTCCAGAAAATATCTCAAATTACTGAAAACCAAAAAGACAAACTAAACCAAACTAAAATTGTATTGAACAGAACCGACCTAACACGCAACAATGCCCATTCCTATCTTTCCCTTGCAAGCAAGCTATATAATGGTGTAGATCTCTCCTTTCCAAGATAGTAACCCTTTAAAAAGATTCATAATGATTTCATTTAACAGATTTGAAACACCATGTTTTCGGCTCATGCATTTAGGTGTGGCAGCCTATCCATCTGATAATCAGTTGGTCAGCCAGAAGTTTTACCAAGTTATTAGCCATATGTTGTAAAAAATTCCGTTGTAACTAATAACTATCAATATCCGCTATCAATACTGTTAAAACATGTAAACAAACACGACAGATATTTAAATGGTACAAAAGCTAACAATATATTTAAAATCGGATTTCATCCGGATTCAAATTTAATGGCGGAGGTACATGGGGACTAGTGGGGACTAAATCCAGCACTAGTATAGAACAATTACATGTAAGTAATTAATACAAAATTTCTAGCTCCCACTAGGTATATTACCTTAAAAAAAATTCTACTTTCTAGACCCACCTCTAAAATTTTTCAACTCAGATTCAAGATCAATAATTTCTGGGAGGCAGGAGCCTAACCTAACACAATTCTTTAAATATCAAACTAAAAACACTTGACTAGAGTTTCTCTAGTATCTAACACATAAATCATTAACACTTTGAACACAATAATAAGCAAATATATGTACGTCTAAACGTACCGTGATGGGCATAAATGTAAGCCCAACGCCATGAATAGATGTGATCGCCTGGTTTAAGGCTGTCCCTGTCAACTCTGATGTGTTCGCAATGAAAATTAAAAAACGAAATCAGTTAACTTAAACCTAAAAAAACTGCATGGAAAAAACATAATAATATTGGTTACGACGATAGTCGCTTACCTGTTGGAGAGCAATCCCATTTCAGAGTCCTTCAGTTTCACAACTAAAGTTTTAGTCAATGTCTCTCCAGGGATGACCAAGATAAACTAAGCAAGCTTTCTAGTCAGTTTTAATTTCGGTGTCTGTTTACTACTTTAACCTTATTTATTTATTGCTTGCGTGTTGCTCTTCAGTTTTAACCTTATTCACGTTTCGCAGGGTGCGTGTCTATTGCGCGTTTAATATTTGTTGTCGACTTTATTGGGCTTTTTCTTTGGACTGAAACAGACCTCTTTCTTAACAGACAGGCCCATTATTATGTTTACTCTTTTTGCCATTTCTTCTTGAAGTAGATTTGGATTTTTCCTTTTTACGTTATGAGAAAGGCTAGAGTTTCCAAAAAAATTCCCCAAACCGTTTCCAAAAGCTTAGTTTACAAGATCTGATTGGATATGTTTTTTAAAATAAAAAGGTCTTCCATGTATTCATATGAGCTCCACTAATTAGAAGATAACACCTGACATTCAGGAACAATTTCGGTAACCATTTCGGGATCCCTAACATTGCTTCTATGTTATTGTCATTACCCGACTCGATTGTTTTAGCCGAATCACAATTAGTTATTATTGGCGGAAAATAAGAATCACAATTAGACTCTATAATGTTTTGTAGTTGGATCAGTTACGATATCTCTCAAATGTTGTAGCACTTGGGTGCCTTTATCTGTCTTCTTCCTCCTGTTTCTTTTTTGTAAACACATTTTGACATTTTATCTTTGCAATTTCTTTACGAATAAACTATAATTGCAAGTTAATCAAGTGATATCTTGAGAATTGGTATCAGAGCTAACGAATCCTCGAAAAATAATGGGTAGCGGCACGATCTCGAACTGTTGAAGATCAATGGAGAGATTTGGAACTTCATATTCAAGAAGTTAGCAACTCGTGTAATAAGAAGATTTCTAAAAGCAATTCGAGATCAAAGATAATAGGTCGAGAATAGGTTAATTGATAAAATGGATCAGTTAATATCTTTGGTTTCTTGGTGTAATGCGAAAATTGAGGCATACAATGCAATGATGGAAAAAAAAAATCAAAGATAGGGTTTCGGGGGTATTCAAGAATTGTAATTTGGAAAAAGTGGTGGGTAGAGATGGTGAGTTGTTGGTGGATCGGAATCCGATCTTGCAAACACTAGGATCCGGTAAAAGTAAGAACAAGAATGATGATGAAACTTGTACAAGCTGGGATCATCCTGTTAGACCAAATTTGGTGTACCAACCAAGATTGGAGATACCAAACTTATTGAGATATGATCCAAGATCTTGGATAAAAAAGTGTAATAAATTTTTCATTCTACATCAGGTTAGTGATTCTCTAAAAGTTGAACTTGTAGAAATGTATTTAGATGGTAAGGTTGATGTTTGGTATCAAAATTTTAAGTAGGTTAAAAATAAAGTTTCTTGGGAAAATTTATGTAATGCTTTAACTAAGAGGTTTGGAAAGAATGGAGGGTTAGATGCTCAAGAAGAGTTTAATAAGTTGATTCAAACTGGTTCTGTAATGGAGTATGTAGTGAAATTTGAGGAACTTAAGGCCTTGGTATTATGCAAGAATATTAATCTAAAGGAAAATTATTTTGTTTCGAATTTCATTTCTGGTTTGAAGAGTGAACTGAAACCCATGGTTAGGCTGATGAAATCCTGTTCTTTAATGGATGTTATTAAAGTAGCTCAGTTTTAGGAACAAACCGTAGACGTTATTATTAAGAAACAAGAAGTGAAGAAAAGTAATCATTTAAGTTGGATCAAAAACAATAATGGAGGAGAGAAAAATACTAGGGGAGAGAAAAAGAATGAGACACTGCTGAAAGAGGATAAGAAGTCTCCTGTTGGTAGTGGGTTTAAGAAAATTTCACCAGAACAATTTCAGTATTGGAAGAATAATCATCTTTGTTACAAATTTTAAGATAAGTTTAGTTAGGGACATATGTAAAAATGAGCAATACACTTTTATGTTGGTAGATGAGGCAGCAGAAAAAGAGATACTACAGTTATTGGATGAGGAATAGGAAATAAAAATGGAGGGAACAATTACTGAAGTGTCATTGAATGTACTTTCTCATAGTATGGTAAGGAAGACAATTACATTGGATGGAAGCATGAAAGGAAAATCTATTAAAATTTTGGTGGATACTGGTAATTATATCTAGTAATTAATTGTAAAGATGGCTGATGAGAGTATTATATCTAGTTTATTGGTGGTTCCAAGGTTGGATTGGGGGGTACAACAATATAGGTTCTGCTATGATGTGAGCATTATGAGATAGGGGGTGGGATATGATTGCTGGGACAGATTGGTTTAGACAGTATAGTCCATCATGTTTGATTTTAAAAAAATTTATGTAAAACTAAATGCAGATGGAATTGAGGGAGAACAAGTGACATTGCAAGGCTCTATGAAAGAAGCTACTACTATTAAGTTGGTGAAGTCAAAAGAATTAACTGATTATAATCATATTATGGTTAAATCTTTACCACTAAGTAGGAATGTTGATCATGTAATACCTTTGCAACCAGGTTCGAAGCCTTTCAAATTGAAACCCTATAGGTACCCACATGCTCAGAAAACTGAGATTGAAAATTAGGTCCAAGAAATTTTAAGTGCTAGTATTATTAAACCTAGTATTAGTCCTTATGCGTCTCAAGTGAGTTTAGTAAAGAAGAAAAATAATTCATGGCAATTTTGTGTGGATTATAGACATTTAAACAACATTACTATCAATGATAGATTTCAAATACCTAATACTAACGAGTTGTTGGATTAATTATATTGTTTTAGGATATTTTTTAAGTTAGACTTCCGTTCTGGTTATCATCAAATTTTGGTAAAATCTTTTAATACTGCAAAAACTGTGTTTCAAGCTCACAATGGACATTTTGAGTTTATTGTTTTACCTTTTGGATTGACTAGCGCACCTGTAACCTTTCAAGCATTGATGAATCAGATATTCCAACCATAATTAAGTAAGTTTGTTTTAGTGTTTTTCGATGATATTTTGGTTTACAGTCCTGATATTAATATATATTCTAAGCATCTAGAAATATTATTACATATATTGCAAGAAAATTCATTTTATTCTAAGATGTCCAAGTGCGCTTTTGTTGTGGCCTCTGTTGAGTATTTTAAACATTTAATTTATGAGAAAGGGGTTAGTATGGATCCATCTAAAGTAGAGGGGGTGTTGTCTTGGCTTGTTCCAGTTGGTTTTAACGAATTAAGAGGTATCCTAGGTTTAACAAATTACTATAGACGTGTTATTAAAGGGTATGGAGTGATCACCAGGCCATTAACAAACTTGTCGAGGAAGGAAGGTTTTACTTGGAATGCAGAAGTTGAGCCAGCATTTCAGGAATTAAAAAAAGCTTTATGTTCTGCTCCAGTTCTAGCCATGCCATATTTTACTCAATCCTTTGTGTTGGAGATAGATGCCTGTAATAAGGTATGTGGGCGATTTTAATGCAGAATTCTAGACCTTTGGCTTGTCTGAGTAAGACCTTTAATAGCAAAAATTTGGGTTTTTTTGTATATAAGAAAGAGCTATAGGCATTAGTGATGATAGTTACAAAATGGAAACATTATTTGGTGGGCAACCATTTTGTCGTTAAAACAGACCACCAAGCTCTTAAATACTTATTGGAATAGTAGTTGCCTACTCCTTTATAATATAGGATGGCAAGACTGTTAGGATTAAATTATGAGATTCACTATAAAAAAGGTGCAGAGAACATTGCAGCTGATGCACTTTCCAGGAGCTTGGAACCTGAGACTTTATAGAACCAGTTGAGTTTGTAACTGTTGTGTCTACAATTCGACTTGTGTGAATGCAACAAATTATTCTCAGTTATGAAAATGATACTGAATGTCAAGGAATTATCAATGAAATTCTTTTGGATCCAGAGAAGGAAAATGAGTATCAGTGTGTGCAGAGTATTCTAAAAAAATGTAGTAAAATATATATGGATAATAATGGGGATATAAGGAAGTAAATCATACTTCATTACATTACTCAGCACTTGGAGGCCATTCTAGTCATACAACTTGTTTGTAGAGACTTAAGTTTCTATTCGTTTGGCCAAATATGTAAATTCATGTCATTGATTTGGTTAAGAGTTGTGAGGTTTGTCAGCCTAGTAATAGTGAACATTTTCAGTACCTTGATTTACTTCAGCCATTGGAAATTTTAACTCATTTCTAGAGGGATATATCAATTGATTTTGTGGAGCAATTGCTTGAATCTAAGGGGATGGATTCTTTGTCAGTGGTAGTAGATAGATTGTCCAAATATGGACATTTCATCGCTCTTAAACCCCCATTCACAGAAGTGATGTAGCTGATGTGTTCTTAGAACATAGGGATAAAGCTTTTGGAAGTTTTTTTCGGACATCATTGTTTCAGAAGCTTGGGGTGGAATTACATTTCAGCACGGCCTATCATCCTCAATCTAATGGACATACTGATAACGGACAGACTGAGAGGTTAAATCAATGTTTAGAGTCATACTTGAGGTGTTTTACCAGTGAATGTCCTCACAGTTGGAGGAAGTGGCTTCCAATGGCAGAATTTTCACTACGCCATAAATGCTCATATGCAACACTTTTAGAAAGTGTTTCACTGAAAGTGTTTCGTTAGATATGAAATTTTGGCTCTAATGAAACACAACTTGAACTGGTGTTCCATTACATATAATTTAGTGTTCCATTTGACCCACGGTGTTTTACATAATGCAACGCTAAGAGCTGGCGTTCCATTAGATATTTTTTAATTTTAAAAAAAGCTGACGTGGCAGAAGTGGGGTCCACATGTGCTGACATGGCGTTGGCTGACTTGGCAAGTGTGGGGCCCACAATTACTGACGTGGCAAACATGGGACCCACGTGTGCTGACGTGGCATTTGCTGACGTGGTAGAAGCGTTGGATTAGGTTACAACAGTGTTGCATTTGATGTTCTGAAGTGTTGCATTAGCTAATTTCTTATTTTAAATAAATCCTAATGTGGCAGTGTGGGGCCTACAAGATGACGTGGCTGGAGCCCACAATTGCTGACGTGGCAAGTGTGGGTCCCACAGTTGGTGACATGGAAGAAGTGGGACCCATATGTACTGATGTGGCATTTGCTGACGTGGCAGAAGCGTTGCATTAGGTGACAACTGTGTTGCATTTGCTGTTCTGAAGTGTTGCATTAGCTAGTTTTTTATTTTTAATAAATGCTAACGTGGCAGTGTGGGGCCCAAAAAGGTGAAGTGGCTGGGGCCCACAGCTGCTGACCTGGAAAGTGTGGGGCCCACAATTGCTGATGTGGCAGAAGTGGGACCCACGTGTGCTGACGTGGCAGAAGCGTTGCATTAGGTAACAACTGTGTTGCATTTGTTGTTCTTAAGTGTTGCATTAGCTAATTTCTCATATTTTATAAATGCTGACGTGGCTGTGCGGGGCCCACAAGGTGACGTGGCTGGAGCCCACTGATGCCGACGTGGCAAGTGTGGGGCCCACAATTGCTGGCATGGCAGAGTGGGACCCACCTATGCTGACGTGTCATTTGCTAACGTGGCCGAACCGTTGCATTAGGTGGAAAAAATGTTGCATTTGCTGTTCTGAAGTGTTGAATTAGCTAGTTTTTTATTTTTAATAAATGCTGATGTGGCAGGCGCGGGGCCCACAGTGTTGACATGTCAGTGTGGGTCCACAAGGGTAAATTTATTACTTTTAATAAATTTTTAAAAATTTTGGTAGATATATTTAGTTTGGTTTTATAACGGTCAAACCGGTCGAATATAGACTTTCCTTCTAACTAGTCTTGTCCCGAATGATGAATCTATTTTTTTAAATTAATTTTTTGACGTTCCAATCATACGGATGACAAGATATAACGGTTTTAGTGAATCGGTAAATTTTTAAAAAAATTGGTAGATGTATTTGGTTTGGTTTTATAACGGTCAAACCGGTCAAAGTAGACTTTCCTTCTAACTAGTCTTGTCCCGAATGATGAATCTATTTTTTAAAATTATTTTTTCGATGTTTCAATCATACAGATGACAAGATATAACGGTTTTAGTGAAGCGGTAAATTTTTAAAAAATTTGGTAGATGTATTTGGTTTGGTTTTATAACGGTCAAAGTAGACTTTCCTTCTAACTAGTCTTGTCCCGAATGATGAATCTATTTTTTAAAATTATTTCTTCGACGTTCCAATCATAAGGATGACAAGATATAACGGTTTTGGTGAAGCGGTAAATTTTTAAAAAGTTTGGTAGATGTATTTGGTTTGGTTTTATAACGGTCAAACCGGTCAAATTAGACTTTTCTTCTAACTAGTCTTGTCCCGAATGATGAATCTATTTTCTTAAATTATTTTTTCGACCTTCCAATCGTACGGATGACAAGATAAAACGGTTTTAGTGAAGCGGTAAATTTTTGATAAAATTGGTAGATGTATTTGGTTTGGTTTTATAACGGTGAAACCGGTCAAATTAGACTTTCCTTCTAACTAGTCTTGTCCCGAATGACGAATCTATTTTTTTAAATTATTTTTTCTACATTCCAATCAGACGGATGACAAGATATAATGGTTTTAGTGAAGTGGTAAATTTTTAAAAAATTTGGTAGATGTATTTGGTTTGGTTTTATAATGGTCAAACCGGTCAAAGTAGACATTCTACTTTAAAATGCTTGTTTAAAATTTCGTAGATTAATTTTTTTTAAAAAGCCTGTTTATCAAAATATATAAAATGAAAATACATTTTAATCTTTTTTGCAATTTAAAATTTGATAAATAATATGTCTTAATTTGTTTTTAAAAAATTGTATTTTGCAATAAAAAATAAAAAAATGTAATAAAAGTACACACACATGACACACACACATAAGTAGCACAAGTGAGAAATTGGGCGGAAAAATTCCCCCCTTAATTTTCAGAAGACTTTCCCCCTTAACACATACATACTCTCAAACACGCTGAAACACATACTCTCTCTCAAACACATACTCTCTTTCAGATCTGTTATACATCAAGGGGCTTCAGCTTAATTAGGCTTCAGCTTAATTAGGTAATTGAATATACCTTTCTTCTCGATGATTAATTAGATACCCGACTCACTCTAATTTTTTTTTAATTTGCAGCTTAATTAGGGCTTTGAACTTGTTTAGGTAATTCATCTCTAACTTATTCCGGTTTTTTGAAAGTGTTTCTATGTGTCATCTCCAACTTATTCTATGTGCATGCTCATTACGATTTACAGGAGCGGGGCATAAGAAAGGCCCTTCATCCTGTTGATTGTGGTGATGGAAAGCATGTTGAAATTAGGGCAGCGATAATTGACATGACAAATAAGGAGAAAGAAATCTTTTGCACCGTATTGAAGAATGCCAAACTGCCCTATGGTTGTGCCTCAAATGTTAGTCCATATGTGCACATAAAAGAGAGAAAAGTGGTGGGGTATAAGAGCCATGATGCTCATTTCATACTCCACCATTTATTACAATTTGCCGTGAAAAATACATTAAAAACTGAGGTTGCATTGCCGATGATTAGACTTAGTGCATTCCTTAGAGGTCTATGGGGCAAGGTCATTGAATTGGGTGATATCAAGAGACTGCAAAAAGAAATTGTCGAGATACTTTGCCAATTTGAAACAATTTTTGTAGAGCCTTTTTTCGATATAATGGTCCACTTACCTGTTCATTTATGCAGAGAAGTCGAATACGGTGGACCTGAACACCTCAGATGCATGTTTCCAATTGAGCGGTATCTAGGAAAGTTGAAATCTTATGTCAGAGAAGTAGGCCAGAAGGTTCCATTGCAGAAGGGTACTTGGCAGAAGAGTGTCTGACATTTTGTTCAAGGTTTTTGAGTGTTGCTGGAGGAATTGAAAATAAGTCTACTGATTTTGGAAGATGTCCAACAGATGTGGAATATCATATTGGAACAATAAAGAATAAAGATGGAAAGATATTCAAATTGAAAGATGCAGACTGGAAGGCAACGCATCGCTGTGTTCTGTTCAATTCCGGTAATAAGGAAATAGGGAGTTTGATCGAGTAAGTTCTTAAGTCCCTTTTTCATTTTACTCAACACTTTAATATTAATGTCTGCATTTTATAGATTATTTAACCTTAATAATTATTCAGGGAGCATCGAGCTTTACAAAATGGTCTTGCAAGTCGAAGAAGGTACAAAAGGGAACGAGCACACACCGAAGAGTTTTCGAAATGGTTAAAGGATGAGATTCTGAAAAAGGAAAATATTTCAAGGGAATTAGAGGTGTTTGCTTTGGGTCCTAATCGAGTAGCTATGAAGTTTACGGGCTTTGTAATAAATGGATATAGATTCCACACCAAATTTCGAGATGCTCGATGTACCACACAAAATAGCGGGGTATTTTTGACTGCTGAAACCACTAGTTTTGCAAGTTCGAAAGACCAAAACCCAAAAGTTGGGGCTGTCAATTACTACGGATCAATTGAAGAAATTATTGAACTTGACTATTGGGGAGCTTTTAGAGTGGTCCTTTTTAAGTGTTGCTGGTACCAAGAAGAAAAAGATCAGTATGGTCTTACTCGAGTTAATTTTAATAAGTTATGCTATAAATCTGATCCTTATGTCCTGTCTTCACAAGTTCAACAAGTCTTTTATGTGGAAGATCCATTTGAAAAGAACTGTCACTATGTTATTAAGAAGTTGCCGAGGGACTGGTATGATGCTGAAAATCAGAACGCAATGGAAGTAGACATGTGTTCACATGATATTGGAATAGATATTGGAATAGATCTTGAAATAGAAGCTGAAGTTGTTGAAGGGGGTGGATTAAGGATGATGTTCCCTTAACACAAATTCCTGTTCCCTCTCCTTAAATCAAAGAAACTGCTGGTTGTTTACTTTATGATGTATTTGGCACTTTATGATGTATTAGGCACTTTTTGATTTGGTTGTAATTCTTTACCTTTGATTAATGTATGTGGCAGTACTTTTTAAAAATTCAATTTAGACTTTGCATTTCTTTACACTATGGCATAAATCAGTGTACTTTTTAGGAATTGTGTTATATATTTAATTTTTATATGTGCTACTTTTTAATAATTTTCATAGTTTGTCTTTATATTTTCAATTTTGTGTTGCACAAATACAACCATTAATGTATTTATTTTGTACAGGATGGATAAAACTCTACATGTCAGGCTGCATTGCGCTGGAGAGTTTCACAAGACAAGTTATGTGGGTGGAAAATCTTTGCTAACACCCGTGGATTCTGAGAGATTTTCATATACTGTGCTTATGGAGAATGTGAAAGATTACCTCGAGTTCACAGAAATTGGAGGAGTCTATATCAGAAAAGAAAAGAGGGGTGGCTGGGAGCTTGTGTTGGATGACAAGGATGTGGCCAACTTTGTAAAAGGCTTCAATAATGAAGAAGAAATTGATTTTTACATTGACAACACTGTGGACAAAGACATTGAGCCCACTAGTCAAATGCAGCCACATGTAATAATACGGCCAAGGAAAAATATAATTCAAGGTATTTATGTATATGTAATTTAGATGTCATTCTCGTGTTATATATGGTTATATGTGTGTAACGAGTAATGAAGTCCACCGTTTTTATTTCTATTGTTACAGATTCTGCTAAGAAACCAGTGGCAAAGCGCAAGTACACTACCACACATCAACTTCAGCAGCAACAAAGAATGATGAAAAGAAAGTCACCTTGGCTAAGTAAGGGGACAAAACCTGTGCATGATTTGACTACTAGTAAACAAGATGTGGGTGTGAAAGAAAATGGAACGAGGAGGAAATTGAATTTAGAAATTGGACCAGATGACCATGCAGATACCAGAGAGAATGATGTTGAGGTACTTTTGACTTATCATTTTCTGTTCAAATTTCCTATACATTAGTAATATGTAACTAGCACATTTTTTTCTTAACCTGCTTACAGTTGCAACCACCACCACCACCATTGGCGAATTATGAGCTAGAGAGATTAGCACGCATGAAAGAAAATGATGTAGTTTTTGAATCACTTGGGTTGCGCAAATTAGTTACTGATATGACAACTTCTGCAAAACAGAATATGAAAAGAAAAGGTAAAGATCGAGAGGCATGCGATGAATATATTCCTGAAAATGAGGGTGAAGATGATAGTGATGATTCATCAGAGGTGCATAAAGATAATTTGTTTACTACTTACTGTCTTGTTTTTATGCACATAAAAATTATCAAGCTAATAATCCTGAACTTTTACTGAAATGTAGAGAACAAAAGTTGTTCAGTCAAGCAAACCTACTGGACCAAGAACTCGTTTGTGAGCCAATGCAGCCCTTCAGATTGAGAAAGAACCAACAAGCGCTCCCACTGTAACCGAGAAGCAACCAAAGAAAGTTGGCACTACCAGGGAAGCTACAAGCTCGTCTCGTCCTTCAGTTTTGAAACCAACATGTAGCAAATTGTTTAAACAACCAAGCAATCCTGGAGAAGCTGGTTCAGTCGCTGCTTATTTAGCGATGCGGGAACGTCAAAAGCAGAATGTTGCAGCTATAGTAATGGAAAATGTCATTGAATTAGACCAAGAAGGGATTGAAAATGAAGAAGTTGAAGAAGGTACAATGTCATATTTCTCGCATGATTTTTATATTTTCCATTATATGTTTTTGTGAGGTTGTACATTGATTTTTTTATTCATTTTCTTTGAACCTGGTATGTAAAGTACAAGCTCCAAGAAAACCAAGAGGGCGGTCAAAAATGAGTAAGGTTCATGCAAGAGGTCCTGATGATAAAGCAGTTCTCTTTGTGAATGAAGATGGTCAGCCAATTTCTGATAACCGAAAAGCAGTTAATGAGTTAAGTAAATTTCTAGGGACACTAGTGAAGGATAATGTGTCACTCACTTACATCAATTGGCATGTTGTTCATGTCCAATTAAAGAATGAAATGATGGAATATACACTGGTAATCTCTATCACCCTAAATCATATATAGTTCAACAGACTTACTTTATTTATGATTTTAATTAACCAATTTATTTCATGAATTCTATGTTTGATACATTGCAGGCTAGGTATGATATTCCGGAAGGAGGACACAAATGGGTCATGCACACACTTAATGAAGCTTGGAGGCGGCACAAGTCTGTTATGAAAGCAGCGCATTATAAAAAATATGCAACTGATGAGGAAAGGATTGAGAACAGGCCCAACATAATTCCTCTTGAAGATTTTAAAATGCTCTTGAAGTACTGGGGGGATGAATCAGTTCAGGTACTTCTTAAATGTGACAAAAAAATAGAGTGACCTACTTTGTATAATGCTAATTTAGTATTAGACTGATGTGATTTAGTTAATAATATTAGTTCACATTTTAATTTATCAAGAATTTTCATATATTAGTTCACATTTTAATTTATCTTGTTTAGTCAGAATCCTTTAATTAAAAAAAAATTCTTTTGATTTTCTGTTTTGTTTTAATTTTCAGGCCCTAGCCGAGGATAATGCAGCACGTCGTAATACAATAAGTGAGACACATACTTTGGGTCCCATAACTCATGCACAAGCTAAAGAAAAGCTAGTATGTGTTTTTTCTCAACTCCACGTTACAATAGATTGAACTTAACTATTTATTTAATTCTGATTCTTTTTCACTTTTATCTGAATTCTTGACCCTGCAGTGGTTGAAGTTAAAATATTTATGTTTATATTTATGTTCTTATAATTAAATTGGTCCTTGTGAAGGTAATGTGTAGAAAGCAAAAAAATTAATACTTGGATAAATTTTATGATTCCAAATTATATGAACTGCTGGTAGGATATAGTCTCCCTATGATTCCAAAGTTATGGTTCAATTTGTTGCTACTAATTAAATCTGTGGGAATTGCAAGTCTATGCTAATTGATACTTGCCTCTAAGTTTATGTTTTTTCTCCAATTAAAGCTTTTCTAGATTTATATATATATCCATGGATTTTATGTACGTAAGATTTGCTTATCCATTGGCATTTAGATTTTTAAACTCTTAATATTGAATGTTAAAAATTCTGTTTAATATTGATAATGTTGATACTTGACAAAGAAAGGACAAGAAACTTGCCAATCCATCTGATGCTGAGATCTATATGGAAACCTATAAACGAGAACCAGGGAAAACTTACAAGGCAGATACAGAAAAACTGAGAACCAAATATGTAAGTACTACGTGGATAGGAATGTGCTGATTTAGGTTTCTTTATATTGATGCTAAAAGTTGCATTTTTCTAGTAAAATGGAGATGGCAAAATAATATTGTTTACAGAAGAAGTTTAGTTCATAGTTCATACTTATCACAAATTCCTACTCAAGCCAGTGGTACTCAACGTGACTCTGTATTTAACGTTTATTCATATATTTATATATAGATATGAATCTTCTTTATGATGTTCTTTTTTAATAGTTTCCCACATTTGCTGTTTTGTGAAATGTACAAGTACGTATTTTTGTTTTGTATTTAGAAACCTCCATGATTTAATATTACCATTTGTTTTGAATAGCTTCTCCTAGTTAGCTGTCTATAGATATGGATATAATCACTTTATATTATATCAAAAAAATTAGTTTATTTAGTGTATGTAAGTATATTATATCATGCATAAGTAGTTTGAATTCATGTATGGTTTCAAATATTAATGTAACCACTTTCTGTAGATGAAAGTTCAGGAATTGGTAATGCTGGAAAAATTGATGAGGCCAATGCACTTGTCGCTGGTGGGAGAACTCATGGACAGAACTGGTTAGTGGGCAGGAGAGGTAAAAAATCTGAACAGAATACAACTCGTCCTGCTCCTTCAGACAGTTATGTGCAGGAATTGGCCATGAAAATAAAGCAAAATCTTGAGGCTAATTTTATGGCCTAGGTGAACACAAAAGTGAAAGAGAATATGTCATGGATGTTGAACAAACTTGGTGAAGATAATCCAGGTCTTAAGTTCGATGTGAAAGAGTTGTGTGCCACCGCTTCAAGTAATTATGATGACAACAGTACTCCTACGACTCAAGGCGGCACCACCGAATAGCAATATGTAATGGTTTCGTACTTTTAGAATTTAGACTTAATCGTATGTGCTTTTTGGTTTAGAATTATGTTGGTTTAGAAGTTGGTTTAGCACACTTGTTCTTTTGCTATGAGTATGATGTTGGTGTGGATGATTGTAACTATTTGGTGGCTGTTGAATGTTTTGGATGGCTTTGAATGCCTTTGAATGTATTTTGATGGGTTTCTTTATGTAAGAAATAGAATATTGTAGAAATTTTCATTAAAGCGTTGCATTTGATATTACTTGTGTTACATTTCTACTGTTTCATTAGATACTTCTAGTGTTTTAAAAAGCAGATAAAAGCGTTGCATTACATAGATGTGGGGCCCAGTGCTGACATGGCACGTGGGACCTTGTGCTGACGTGGCACGTGGGACCCTGTGCTGACGTGGCACGTGGACCCCTGTATTGACGTGGCATGTGGGACCCACTACTGACGTGGCATGGCAGGCCCCATCCCTGACATAGCAAGTGGGCCCCACATGTTGACATGGCATGCCAGCTGTACTGTTGCTGACGTGGCTTGCCAACTAGACTGTTGCTGATGTGGCATGCTAGCTGGACCTATTGCTGCTGTGGCATGCTTGTGGGGCCCACATCCGTGACGTGGAATTGGAACAATGTCTAATGTCAAATGCAATGCCTCTTTGGTGTTGCATTTGCTTGTTGTGGTGTTGCATTACATGTCAGATGCAACGCTTATTGCTGTTACTTTAGATGCCAAAAAACGTTGTATTTTGGGGTCTAACGAGACGGTCGCGGATGCAACGCCCCCTGGTGTTGCATTTGGTCTAATGCAACGCTTTTGTTAGGAATATGTTATACTTGATGATAACTTCACAATCAATCAAATTGTATAAGGTTTTGTAGCTGTCAACGGATGAGGATTTATAACTCTATCCGTTGACAGGTAGCTCATCAACGGATGAGGTTTTGTAGCATACTGCAAGTATCTCTATGTTATCAGTTGATAGTGTTTTTATCCTCAGTCATGTTGACTATCAACGGATAGGCAGAATAGGGTAGCCAATTGTAAATAAGCTATGCTATGTAATTCTGTCTAAGTGAAAGTGTATCAACAGATGAAGACAAAACTCTATCAACGGATACAACTCAAATCCACTCTATCAACGGATACAGCTCAAGTCTCAATATCAACGGATACCGCTCAATACATCATCAACGGATGTCAGTGTACAATATCAATGGATAATCATTGACACAGTCTTCTATGATTAGCTGGGGATTAGCAGTTGATAAGGACATGTTTGACTGACAGATCACATGGGTTGATAGTAGATACAAAAAGCAGTATGGCAGCCATACTTTGGAAACACAGAAGAAAGAAGCATTCTATTTACACTATGAATACAATAAAGGTCCAGGAGACATGTCTGAACACAAGGACAACCTTTCGACTACATGGGTATTTGGAGTGTAGTAGTAAGTCAACTAGAATTAGATTATTATCTTATTCCAGTAGTACTTGTAAAACTTGGGATTTATAACCAAGTGTAGCAACTCTTTGTAGGTTAAGAAAACAGACACATTTTGCTTAGGGTTTCTATTGAATATTCTTAGAAAGCAAAGAGTTGTAAAACAGAAGCTGTGTACTTTTGTATCAAAGAGTTTTCTTCGAATAAAAGCTTCAGGGGGTGCATTTAACCACCTGATTTTTTATGTGTTTGTGCATTAATCTTTTTACAAGCAATTATCTAAGTATAGATTTCTGGAGTTCTTATCCAAAATTTATAAATATCAAGAATTGTATTCAACCCCCCCTTCTACAATTATACAAGTGTGTAATCTGGTAATAACAATTGGTATCAGAGCAAGCTTCTAACATATTTGAAGTTTAAAGATCAACACACTTCCAACATGTCTAAGATGGATTATGGAGTAAAGATTCCAGTTCTTGATAGAGAAAATTACTTTCACTGGAAAGTAAAAATGCGTCTACATCTCTCGTCTATTGATGAGGGCTTTGTGGATTGCATTGACAAGGGTCCTCACGTTCCAATGAAGACAGCAACAAGAGTTGGCCTGGCTGATGATGTGCCTGACACTCTCATTCCCAAACCTGTTTCTGAGTGGAGTCTTGAAGATATTGCAGAAGTCCACAAAGACAAAACGACCATGAATATTCTGTTCAATGGTCTAGAAACATACATGGTTGACAATGTTATTAACTGTACTACCGCCAAGGAAGTATGGGACACTGTTCAAACCCTGTGTGAAGGAACAGAACAGGTAAGGGAAAACAAGATGCAACTACTAATCCAACAGTATGAACATTTTCACTTTAAGAGTGGAGAAACATTGAATGATACATTTAGTAGATTTCAAAAGCTACTAAATGGTTTGAAACTGTATGGAAGAATCTATCAAGTTAAAGATTCTAATCTCAAATTTCTGAGATCACTGCCCAAGGAATGGAAGCCAATGACTGTTTCTCTAAGAAACACTCAAGAGTACAAGATATTTACTCTTGAAAGGCTCTATGGAACTTTAAAGACCTATGAGCTGGAAATGGAGCAGGATGAAGAGATTGAGAAGTCTCAAAAGAAAAGTGGGTCAGTTGCACTTGTTGCCAACTTGGAGCAAAAGGAGGAAAGGACAGAAACTGCTAGTTCTACACCAAACAGGGAGGTTTGTAAAGGTAGAGCAGAATCAAGCAGGAGCAAGGAAAAGATGTCTGAGGAATTGAATGCTCTTCAGCAGGATGAATTGGATGAGATAGATGAGCACTTATCTTTTCTATCTAGGAGATTCTCTAAGCTGAAATTCAAGAAAAACTCTGGGGTGGTCAAGCCATTTAACAAGGATTTTTCCACAAGCAACTATGTGGATAAATCCAAAATTAAATGCTACAATTGTGGAATTGCTGGTCACATGATAAGTGAATGCAGGAAACCTAGATCTGAGAACAAGGGAAAGTCAACTAAGACTGTTGACTATAAGAAGAAATATTTTGATCTTCTCAGGCAGAAAGGAAAGACATTCTTGACCCAAGAGTATGACTGGGCTGTTGATGACAATCATTCGGATGATGATATTGAGTTAGTCAACCTTGCTTTAATGGCTGATTCTGGAGAGTAGGAAGCAAGTTCAGCTAGAAATCAGGTATTTTCTACTAATCTCTCTGAGCTCACCAAAGAGGAATGCAATAGTGTTATAGATGAAATGTCTACTGAACTATATCACTTAAGTGTTACTCTTAAATCACTTACTAAAGAGAACAATAGGATTAAAGAGTCTAATTTGTTTTTAGGTGATAGAAATGCTGCTCTAGAAACTCAATTTCTAGAATTTGAGAAAATGAGAGTTGATTGCAATAATGCTAAAAGTGAACTTGAAGCTGTGTTAAAAAGAGAACTTATTTTAAAAGACCAGCTTGAAAAAGAACAAGGGATAATTGCTAAATTTCACAGTTGTAGGAATATTTCTCAAAACATAATAGAAGTTCAGGGAATAGAATCATTTGTGAAGGATACCTGGACTCAAAAGAAAAAGGAGCTAGAACCTGGCCTTGAGGATCTAGAGACTATTTGTGAATCAACGGATAGTGATCATCCTTTGACAGATGAACCGTCAACGGATGAGAGGTATCCGTCGACTAACAAAAAGTTTGTTAGTAAGAAGGAACTTAGGAAACTGGATGTCAAGTATGGTCCAGTCAACAAGAATTTTGTTAGTGGTGAGTGCAGCAAAACCAAATCCAGTGGAAAGGCTAAGGCAGGTGATTTACACAACAAAAAGGCTGTTGGTAAATCAGATAATGAAAAGGTAGAAATTGAGGATAAAAAGAAAAAGAACAGAAATGGTAAGATAGGCATCAACAAGAAAAACAATTACTCTCCTGACAAGTTTGCTCCTAGGAAAACTTGTAGTAATTGTAATAGTGTCAATCATCTATCTTCTAATTGCAAGATTGTCAACAAGGCTCCTGTTCATGTACCTCAACCAATGCCATGTATGCCTGCAATGCCTGGTTTGTATCAAAATGCTAGTTTTTCAAATCCATATGTGAACATGCCATATGTGTCTAATCCTTACTTTCAATCTATGAATGTGCCACAAATGTCATGGAACATACCTAACATGAATAATATGTATGCCAATTTTCCACATATGCATGCATCCAATATTCATGCAAATGAGCATTTGTCAAACCCCATCACTCAAGCATCTACACCTAAGTTGAAGAATGCTAAGAGTGCAAAGTCAAAGGCTAACAAGAAAGGACCCAAGGAAGCTTGGGTACCAAAATCAACTTGATTTGTTTTTGAAATGTGTGCAGGGAAACAGAAGGAATCTATGGTACCTAGACAGTGGATGCTCTAGGCACATGACAGGAGATTCAACCCTGCTCACAGAGTTCAAGGAGGGAGCTGGCCCTAGAATTATCTTTGGAGATGACAGCAAAGGATATACTAAGGGATATGGCCTGATTTCAAAAGACAATGTCATCATTGAAGAAGTGGCTTTAGTTGAAGGTTTGAAGCACAATTTGCTGAGTGTCAGTCAGATTTGTGACAAAGACTATGAAGTAAAGTTCACAAAAGAAGCCTGTGTTGTTTCTGCCAAGGAAGACAACAATGTGGTATTGACAGGCTTTAGAAAAAGAAATGTTTACATAGCTGACTTCAATTCAGCATGCTCAGAATCCATTACGTGTCTCTTCAGCAAAGCAAGTAAGGATGAGAGTTGGCTATGGCATAAGAAGCTGTCACATTTGAATTTTAAAGTTATGAATGATTTGGTAAGAAAGGATCTTGCTAGAGGAATCCCTCAATTGGAGTTTGTCAGAGATGGGCTGTGTGATGCCTGCCAATTAGGGAAACAAAAGAAATCATCCTTCAAAAGCAAGACAGAGTCATCCATTGTTAAGCCTCTTCAATTGCTGCATATGGACTTATTTGGTCCAGTAAATGTCATGTCTATTTCAAAGAAGAAATACTGTCTGGTGATTGTAGATGATTTTTCTAAGTTCACATGGACCTTCTTCCTGCACTCCAAGGATTGTGCAAGTGAAATCATCATCAATCACCTCAGAATACTAAACAATGGTTCTGAAGACAGAGTACAAAGAATCAGGAGTGACAATGGTACTGAATTCAAGAATTCCACAATGAAGATTTTCTATGAAGAAAATGGAATTGTCCATGAGTTTTCTGCTGTCAGAACACCTCAACAAAATGGGGTTGTTGAAAGGAAAAACAGAACTCTCATTGAAGCAGCTAGAACAATGTTAAGTGAATCAAGGTTACCAACATATTTCTGGGCTGAAGCTGTCAACACTGCATGCTTTACTCAGAATATTTCCTTGGTCAATCAAGCTAGAGGAATGAATCCTTATCAGTTATGAACCAACAAGAAACCAACTTTAGCTTTCCTACATGTCTTTGGATGTAAGTGTTTTGTGCTAAGGAATCATGGAGATAACTTGGGCAAATTTGAAGCAAAGGCAGATGAAGCTATTTTCGTTGGATATGCAGCAGGGAAAGCCTACAAGGTCTACAATCTAAGAACCAACATTGTTATGGAATCTGTACATGTTGTGTTTGATGATCAAAAGATTCTAGGCCTAAATGATGAAGGTTACCATGAAAAGTTGGAATTTGAGAATAAAGGTGAAGGAAGAATGTACTATGATGATGATGAGGAAAATGAAGATCATGACCCCAGAGATCCACCTAGAGCTGTTATACCAACTAGGAGTGATGCTTACAATGAAAATGAAGCATCCGTTGACAGTCATTCTGCAACATCCGTTGACAGTCATTCTGCAACATCCGTTGACACTATTAGAGATGCATCCGTTGACAGATATTCTCAAGCATCCGTCGACAGGCAAAATGATGCATCCATTGACAGTCAACTTCATAATTCAGCAAGGACAACAAACTCAGGGGGAGTTTCTCAAGGTCAAGATTCAATGCTAAATCAACATGATCATGGAAATGAAGCAACCTCATCAAGATCAAACCTTCCACCTGCAAGAAAATGGACTATCATCCATTTGAGTTAATCATTGGTGAATCAAATTCAAGAGTCCAAACTAGAAGGGCCACTCAAGCAGAATGTCTATACAGTAGCTTCCTGTCTCAAGAGGAACCTAAGAAAGTGGAAGATGCCCTTCTAGATCCAGATTGGGTGTTAGAAATGCAAGAAGAGCTAAACCAATTTGAAAGAAATAAAGTATGGAAACTTGTGCCCAAACCTGATGATAGAAGTGTCATAGGTACTAAATGGGTTCTCAAGAATAAGACAGATGAAAATGGCATAATTGTGAGGAATAAAGCTAGATTAGTGGCAAAGGGCTACTCTCAAGAAGAAGGAATAGATTTTGATGAAACTTTTGCTCCAGTGGCAAGACTTGAGGCAATAAGAATCTTTCTAGCCTATACAGCACATGCCAATTTCAAAGTCTATCAGATGGATGTCAAAAGTGCCTTTCTAAATGGGGAACTGGAAGAAGAGGTCTATGTCCATCAACCTCCTGGTTTTGAGGATCCAGAATTTCCAGGATATGTATATCTTCTAATGAAAGCACTTTATGGTTTGAAGCAAGCACCAAGAGCCTGGTATGACACTTTATCTCAACTTCTTTTGGAGAACCACTTCACTAGAGGTACAGTAGATAAAACCTTATTTCATAGGAATATTAATGGCTCTTCAATACTTGTTCAAATCTATGTAGATGATATTATTTTTGGGTCTACAGATGAGAAGCTTTGCAAAAAGTTTGCCAAACTTATGCAAAGTAGGTATGAAATGAGCATGATGGGTGAATTAACTTACTTTCTTGGCCTACAAGTAAAGCAAGTTAATGAAGGCATTTTCATAAGTCAAACAAAATATATTTATGATCTCTTAAAGAAATTTGACTTAATGGATTGTACATCTGCTAAAACACCTATGGCCACTGCAACTAAGCTTGAGTTGAATACTAAGGAAAAGTCTGTGGACATCTCAAGCTATAGAGGCATGGTAGGTTCACTTCTATACCTAACAGCTAGTAGACCTGATACAATGTTTTCTACTTGTCTTTGTGCTAGATTTCAAGCTGACCCTAGAGAGTCTCACTTAATAGCTATTAAAAGAATTTTCAGGTATCTCAAGGGAACACCAAACCTTGGCATTTGGTACCCAAGAGAATCTGGTTTTGATCTAACTGGTTATTCAGATGCAGATTATGCAGGTTGCAGAGTTGATAGGAAAAGTACTACAGGTTCCTGTCAATTTCTAGGAAACAGGCTTGTTTCATGGTTCAGTAAGAAACAAAACTCAGTCTCCACTTCTACAGCTGAAGTTGAGTACATTGCTGCTGGAAGCTGTTGTGCACAGATTCTATGGATGAGAAACCAACTCATTGACTATGGTCTAAAAGTTGAGAAGATTCCAATTTCTGTGACAACACAAGTGCTATTGCCATCACAGGGAATCCAGTGCAACATTCGAGAACCAAGCACATTGACATCAAATACCACTTCATTAGAGAACATGTGATGAATGGTACAGTAGAAATGCACTTTGTGCCAAGTGAAATGCAGCTTGCAGATATCTTCACCAAGCCTCTTGATGAATCCACATTCACAAGATTGGTAGGTGAGCTAGGTATGCTTAACTTGTCATAATTCCTAGTGATATTTGATTTCACTGCATTGAAGCTAGAAATGTGTTTTGATTTACTTGAAAGTTAAAACTTTCAGAAAAAATTTTCTGCAGAAATTTTGTCTAAGGAAAAATTAGCTTATCAACGGATATCCTTTTATCCGTTGATAGTATAAACACATTACTAGATTTTCGCATGTCAACGGGTAACAGGCTATCCACGTCATCAACGGATAAACTATATCTCAACCGTTCATTCTATATCCGTTGATATACATTTTTTTATAACCATTGGTAACCGTGTGTATCTAATCATGGCTGTACTTATTTTCTTTTCATTTATTATCTGACAGTTACTTTTGACCAATGGAGTAATTACATTTAATTATTTCATTTTTAATTCTTGAAAAATATAAAAGGCTGACTTGTACTCTCACATCTCACTTTTATTCATTCTCAAGCATATCAAAAGTTAACTACATCTTCTTCTCTAAAACTCTCTGTAACCAAAGTTCAAACACTTCAATGGCGCCCATTGTTAAGATGATGTCCTCCACTGGGTTTACCTATGAGAAGAACAATTTCGCGGCCTTTGTTGACACAGTGAATGCTCCAGAAGCTTACCACACTTTGATGAGTTTCGTGAAGAAATGCAAACTGTCATATGCTATGACTGCCACCACCCCCTTAATCCACGAGGTAATTGCAGAAATATGGACATCTGCTGAGTACAATGGCACAGACGGTACAATTGCTTTTTCTTTAAAGGGTAAAAACTATGTAGTTAATTCTAATGTAATAACTGCTTGTTTAAAATTGCCTGAGAATAACTGTCTGAAAGTACCCACTGATGCTGAAATTGTTGCCATGCTTAATTCTATTAATTATGCCCTTAGTACTGAAAACTTAGGGAAAATTGTTAGAAAAGGAATGGTTAAAGAATGGAGCTATTTCTGTGATGCCTTCATTAAAACTTTTTCAGGCAAAATTAGTAACTTTGATGCTGTTACCCAGTCCATGCTAACTATGATGTGTATGCTCCTAAATGATAAATTCTATAATTTTGGCACATTAGTTATGTATGAGATAGCTGCAAAGTTAGGTAAAAAGGAAACTAGGAGCAAGAATATCTACTTTGCTAGATTTTTAATGCTCTTAGCACTGCATGTATCTGAGAATGAGCTATCCATTGCTAACCCGGATAGCAAGTTCCAATGTTTTGTTCAGGAGAAGAGAGTCTTAAGTGACCTAATTCGAATGAACCTCAATGCAGGAGTACAATTGGTATATCTACCAATTGTTCATGTAACTATTTCTAGTTCTGAAACCCCTATCTCCAACACCCAAATTTCTTTGCCTTCTAGTGTCACAATGGAGTCTGTAGTTGTGACCAAACAGGCTCCTACCAAAGTGACCAAATCCAGAGTTCCAAAACCACATTCTAAAAAGCAAACCTCAAGTGTCTCTCAAAAGACACCTGTTGTAAGATCTACCAAAACTCTTGAGGGGAGTGTGAAGGTGGTAGTGAGTGCTGAGGGACAGGGTGAACATCAAAGAAGCCCTAAGGATAAGGAAGGAGAGATGAGTGCAACCACCATTTCAGTCTCTCAAAAGACTGCTAATGTAACTTCAAGCCAAATTCTAGTTACACTCTCTCAACAGAGTGTGGCTACTGAATCAAGTTCCCCACAAGGAACACTGCACAAGAGGGTTAGAGACACAAATAGCCCACTCTCAAAAACCTATGGAAGAAGAGTGAAATCTAAAACCACAGGGGAATCACAGGGTGCACACACAGTACAGGAAACTGTACCTTCTCAAACTCAGTTTGATGTGGCTTCAATAAATGTGGAGTCACAGCCCCTTGATCTTAATCTTCAAATCGACACACATTACAATCCACCATCACCAACTCCATCTCTGGATGTGGATATGATATCTACATCAATTCCTGATTCTCCATCTTTAAGATTCTTGGAGAAGGCACACTCTGCAATTGGTGGTCATCATCTTTTAGATGATTTGTTGGACCATCAATCTTCCCTTCCAGAATTCTCAA
This sequence comes from Saposhnikovia divaricata, assembly GCA_036435485.1. NCBI lineage: Eukaryota > Viridiplantae > Streptophyta > Magnoliopsida > Apiales > Apiaceae > Saposhnikovia > Saposhnikovia divaricata. The sequence goes on along the minus strand of CM071596.1, from coordinate 127,885,276 downwards.
CACAGACTGTGGCCTCGAACTTAAAATCAATCTCCACAGATTCAGTGTTGGTTTTCTCTTCAACGGATAAAATTATTCCTTCCTCAACGGATATCCTTCATCCGTTGACAAGTGTTTCTCCATCAACGGATGCGCCTCTGTCTAGCCATCCGTTGACAGCTATAACTACTCCATCAATGGATATTCCTTATCCGTTGATAACTCACTCTACCACTGCTATATCTGACATTCCTATGTCAAGTGTGGAGGAGTTCTCAGTAGTTGAAACACTTTTAGGATTGAGGGAAGGGAGTGAGAGGCTGCCTTGTGAGCAGGCAAAAGGAGAGCTAAATAATGAGAGGCTGGCCATTTCTTCCGGTCAGGCAAAAAGAGAGACTGAGAGTTCCACCTTAGTAGGTGAAGGTGAGGGTGTGAGAGGTGTGAGCCAAGGGGAGCCCTTGATGCAAGAAAAGAGAGATGAGAGGAGAGAAGGGACTACAGGAGAAATAAGGATGGAAGAAGCAGCCATTGCTAGTGAGTCAATGGAGGTTGAGGATGCAGCCAAGGAAATGGAATTTCAAAGAGAATATCAGTCCATGATTGACTCCATTTCCTTGGATGCTGAAACCTTTACTCACCCTGTTCCTGCCTATCAAATTCTGGCACAACAGGGCAATGTGGAAGCAGAGGAGGCAATGCACCTAGTGCACACCTCACAGTCTCTACATATAGCTAAGGAATCTTTAGAAGCTCTGCCAACCACTGCTGAGAGTGAAGAATTTGAAGATTCTGAAGATGAAGACAGCCAGAGCCCTGAAGATGAAGGTGGTAGCAGTATTCATGATTTTAAATTTGCTCACAACTACACCTATCATCAACTTGATGTGGAAATCATAAGGCAATATAAATCTGCCCTGGCTGAGCACCCAGAAGCAGATCCACAGAGAAAGGTTGTTCTTCAACAGGCAATTGACTCCCTTAAGTTACAAAAGATGCAAATGGTGATTCAGAGATCCAACTTAGAGGAGGTCAAACAAGAAATCAAGGATGTGAAGATCTCTGTGGATTCCAAGTTAGAGCAACTAGCTCCTACAGCCACTCAGAGGGTGTTGCAACAAAGGTTCATCAAAGAAGACAACCTGGCTAAGTCTGTGCAACTACTCAACTCAAGAGTGGAAAAGATGGAATCCCAGATGGAGCAATTTCTTCAACATCAAAAACTGCAAACCCAACTGCTAGAAAAGTTAGTTGCAGCCCCAACTTCTAGTCAAACCCTTGATGCTAACAAAAAGGGGGAGAAAGTGGAAGAGGCTGTGGCAACTACAAGTCAAATCTTAATTTCTGAAAGAAGGGAAGCAGCAAGTGAGGGGGAGCAGCAGCCTACCATAGTGGTCAATCCACAGGACTTCATTGTCACAGCTTCCCCCAGCAAATCCAAACCTGTACAAGTAGCTCTATCTGAAGAGTTTGATTTCTCAAACTTGACAGAAGAGGAAAAGCTAGCCAAAATTGAAGCTCTACAAAAGATGAAAGAGGAAAACTATGAAAGGATAATGAGGTTAGAAAGATTGATCAATCAATCTATTGCATCAACTTTGTTCTCTAGCCAAACCTCAGCTCCAACAATATCTACCACAATTCTGAAGGTGCTCACTCCAGCAATTGTGGCTCCTACATTCTATGATGCTGAGCCTTCTCATGTTAAAGAATTTGAACCCTACATCAAAACAAGACCCTACTCAGCACCAAAAGCAAATGGGAAGAACAAGTTACAACTGGACTTTCCATTTCCCAAGGATGATGAAGAGAAGCTGATGGGTAAGCAAATTAAGGAATTCAAGGAGAAGACTAACAGTTGTGTAAGAGAATGGATGGCTGTAATCATAAGGAATGGAAAAGTTCTAAACATATCCAACAACCATCCTAGATTTATTGAAGCCAAGAGAGAAGAGACTTCAAGGCTGCTAAGAGAATCTCAACCAAGCACTGAAAATCAATATGAAAACTCAGATGAGAAGCAAGAAAGGCTGGCTCAAGAGTTAATGGATGAGGTAGAGGATGAAATGAGGGAACCTGAGGAAGTCCCCAAATCCAAAAGGAAAGGGAAATCAGTCCCCAAATCCAAATCTAAGAGAATGAAATCAAAGGCAAGGAGGCCTGTCTCTCCAGAAATTGAAAACAAGGAGACAGTTGGCTCATCACAACCTATTTCTGTAAAAGTATTCAACCCAGCTGTGAATTTCCATGGTGATCCTATAGTACCTAAAGAGGAACCAATGAATCTTGACTCCATTGAGGTTCCTTCATTCTTGCTGAAGCCTCAACAGAAGCCTATACAGAAGAAAAGGATACCAAGGAAGCAACCTTCAAAGGAACCAATTCAAGTTGCTAGGGTACCTGCTATTGTCAGGCAACCAATCTTGGAAAATAAGGATGATTTTATCTATCAGGCAGATATTGAAGAATACTCTGGCATGAATCTTTATCTGGATGAATTGTCAGAAGTAAGAGGAATTGACAAATATAAACATTTGCCTGAGAGATTGGTCTTTGTATACAAGGGAGGAAAGGAAAGGACATGGCCACTACAGAGGGTTCTTGGAGAAAATTATCTGACCTTAACCAAAGTGTTCTCTGCAATCAAGAGATACACAGGGTTCTCCAAGATAGCAAAAGGGGAGATACTGGACAGAATAGAACAGATAAGGAGGGAATGGAACTCACCATCAAGTCTACCAAGGAAAATGAAGATCCCATACAATGGACAGAAAATCCACCTTCAACCCTTCTGGATGATGGAGTTCAGGGATGAAGATGGTAACAGGAGATTCTTCAGGTTAGAAGACCAACTACCAAAGGCTAGTTCTCAATACCTGAGATGGTTACAACAAAAGCTAAATCCAATGGTAGATGAAGATGATGCCTTCTATAGGCAACTCCAAATACAGATTGAGTCCAACTCTGCCAAAGAAGGAAAATCAAGGGTGATGCCAACAAAAGAAAAGAAACAGTCTTAATCTGCTCAGTCTAGAGGAACACTTCTCTGTAAATTTCTCAAACTTTCAGTTTTTAATTTTTGTAGCTTAATACAATTTATGCTTTGTTCTTTATATATCTTTAGGAATGTTTTGTTATCATCAAGGTCCTGAATTTATGCTTTATTGCCATCAAGTATAAATTGGGGGAGATTGTTAGGAATATGTTGTACTTGATGATAACTTCATAATCAATCAAATTGTATAAGGTTTTGTAGCTGTCAACGGATGAAGATTTATAACTCTATCCGTTGACAGGTAGCTCATCAACGGATGAGGTTTTGTAGCATACTGCAAGTATCTCTATGTTATCAGTTGATAGTGTTTTTATCCTCAGTCATGTTGACTATCAACGGATAGGCAGAATAGGGTATCCAATTGTAAATAAGCTATGCTATGTAATTCTGTCTAAGTGAAAGTGTATCAACAGATGAAGACAAAACTCTATCAACGGATACAACTCAAATCCACTCTATCAACGGATACAGCTCAAGTCTCAATATCAACGGATACCGCTCAATACATCATCAACGGATGTCAGTGTACAATATCAACGGATAATCATTGACACTGTCTTCTATGATTAGCTGGGGATTAGCAGTTGATAAGGACATGTTTGACTGACAGATCACATGGGTTGATAGTAGATACAAAAAGCAGTATGGTAGCCATACTTTGGAAACAAAGAAGAAAGAAGCATTCTATTTACACTATGAATACAATAAAGGTGCAGGAGACATGTCTGAACACAAGGACAACCTTTCGACTACATGGGTATTTGGAGTGTAGTAGCAAGTCAACTAGAATTAGATTAGTATTATCTTATTCCAGTAGTACTTGTAAAACTTGGGATTTATAACCAAGTGTAGCAACTCTTTGTAGGTTAAGAAAACAGACACATTTTGCTTAGGGTTTCTATTGAATATTCTTAGAAAGCAAAGAGTTGTAAAACAGAAGCTGTGTACTTTTGTATCAAAGAGCTTTCTTCGAATAAAAGCTTCAGGGGGTGCATTTAACCACCTGATTTTTTATGTGTTTGTGCATTAATCTTTTTACAAGCAATTATCTAAGTATAGATTTCTGGAGTTCTTATCAGAAATTTATAAATATCAAGGATTGTATTCAACCCCCCTTCTACAATTATACAAGTGTGTAATCTGGGAATAACAGCTTTTTTGGCCTAAAGCAATAGTAAACATGGCGTTGCATATGAGCGTTTTTGGCGTAGTATTTGGTACAACATATCATTTCACACTAGCTTATGGTTTACACCATATGAAGCAGTGTATGGAGTTAAGCTCGTACCCTTAATATAGAATCTTTGCATGACATGATGATACCAGCAGCTCAAGATTTGCTGCAATAGAGAGTTCAAGTATTATAAGTACTCAAAGAGAACTTGGTGAAAGTTCAACAACGAATAAAGTACTTTGCTCATCTAAATAGAACTGATAGAGTTTTAGCAGTAGGAGATTGGGTTTACTTGAAACACTACACCTAAACAAGCTACTATAACTTAAAATTTATGTTGCGTTAGGGGTAAAATATGTTGTTGTAGACCCAAAAAAGGGATAAGGTAACATATTTTTTAAATTAATTTTTTCGATGCCATAGGGTATCTACGGTAACATTTTTATATGATGCCATTTTATGTTACACTAGAATGCTATAGCAACACAAATTTGATTTATACCAACATAAAATTTATGTTACCTTTGGAGTAGTAATTGCTTTTAAAAAGTGGGCCCATTGTGGAGCTCACTGTGGGGCCCACTTTTCTTGGCAACACATTTGTACCTAAAGCAACAGTTTCTTGCCACATTTTTTTACAATATTTGGTAGCTAGTGTAACATTTTACCAACCTATTGCAACATTTTACCAAGAAAATTTTGAATAGCTACTACAATTTATAATATATCCGAAAATAACCTATTCATTCCAAAAAACCATTCCAAACATGCACCAAACAATATAAACCAATTCACAACTGCACTGTGAACAAGATACTAATAGTTCACAAACATAATTAAAACCAACTAGTTCACATCCATACTTAATAGTTACAAATGTTGATCAAAAAATATTAAAATTTAGAATAACTTAAGGCAAGGAGTTTTGCCGACCATTTTTTTCTGTCCTGATCTTTTCCAACTGCTGGAGTCATTTCCTTAAGCTTGGAATTTAGGCTATAGCCTGTACTCTTCATGCACTTGAAGACAACACATACTGCAAAAATATTGAACATTTGCAAGTGATGCAGCCACCTTCAAACACACAAGTGGATCGTGTTAATATAAATTTAAGCGGACACAAAATTGGGCCAGGATATTTTGACATATACAAAAAAAATTGAAATACAAAACATTTTGTCATATGGAAAAGCTACTTCCTGTTATTTTGTAACAACGCAAAGATCATACAATACAATCTTCATGTCTAAATAGTACATTCTAATACTCTGTAAACGCAAAATGTCTACATTCAGGAAGGATAAAATGAAAAAAAAAGTAATTCAGACCTTGCATTTGTAGAAGCCTGATGTTGACCATTTTCATCCGATTTTTTGATAAGCCTGTGTCACCTACCTGTAATAATAATTTAATATGCATGTTTCTATGTCAATCAAAGAATTTTAACCGAAAGCTATTCACCAGATTGCTCAACTTGAATGGACATATGTGTGATGAGCTTATTGATCAACCTTGCTTTAAAATTGAGAGGGAAACAAATATGAAGCTTCCTATCATTGTGCTTCATATCTGACGCTATCGGAGTGGCAAGCTTACTTACCTATGCAGAGGCAATGAAAAGTATGAAACCAAGAATCAATTAAAAAATGAAAAATTTATTAAATAACGGCATGAAGTATGAAACTATGAACCAAGTGAAAAATGAAACATTCTTAAATAACAATGTGCAATAGCACATTCAGAAAGATTAAAGATTAAGAGACAACAATGATACAATATTTAATTTAAAGGCGAGATATGTAAAGTCAAGTACAGTGACATATTAGTACCACATAATCTATGTTGTTTAAAGTAGTAGTGAGCTCAGATATAGTGTGAACCGGAAAGACAGGTCATTAATATAGACATAAAATGTAACACCCCAGTCCCACGTTGAGGAGATTTGGGACTTTAGTTTACTTTATAAGGCAAAGTACTAATAAGTGCACCAACAAATCATGATCTTTTGGGGGCCTATGATGGGCTTGTGGATTACCCAAGTTGGTTGCATTTGGGTCAGTTTACTTTCGCTTATTTCGGATTCAGAATCGGGACTCGATCCGATTTTCGAAAAAGGCTCGGGATTTGACCCAGGTTGTCACATATGGTATCAAAGCCGAGTCTCGAAAGCTTGATTCGTCAAGTTGCCAAAGGTGGGGACACGAAAGCTGATGGTATTATCCTACAATGGACAGAGGTCTGGAGGTGGGGACACAAAGCCAACCGGTATTATCCCACAATGGCTAAAGAGGAATGATCTTCGACCTATGGGCTATCCGTTCAGGCCTGACGAGGACGTCAGGAGTTTAAATGGGGAAGTTTGTAACGCCCCAGTCCCACATCGAGGAGATTTGAGATTTTAGTTTAGTTTATAAGGCAAAGTACTACTACTAAGTGCACCAACAAATCATGATCTTTTGAGGGCCTGTGGTGGGATTGTGGATTACCCAAGGTTGCATTTGGGCTAGTTTACTTTGGCTTATTTCGGATTTGGAATCGGGACTCGACCCGATTTTCGAAAAAGGCTCGGGATTTGATCCAGGTTGTCACATAAAGAGATTGGATGATAAGGCTAAAAGAAGAACTTCCTGAATTATATCACACCTTTCGAAATCAAGAACTCCATGCACCTGATTTGACCTGCACAAAGCACCTAGTGCCAGCTGCACCAAAATAGGAATAACAACTTATCAGTATTTATGGCAACTTCTACCAAGAGTACTCCAGTCTTAGATTTTCCCCGAATTAGCATCTGTAGATTTGCTGTCTACCATTTTCATTTTTCTTAAAGAAGATAATGGTGCTTCTGAATTTCATCATCTAAAAAGTTTTCAGCTATATTACTTGCAGATAGCAGTAAGGGTAAACAACTTGAAGACTTTAATAACCAATCAATCTTTACCAAGATAAAGACCACATATAATATAGTTAAATGTATGCAAATTCCATGAGCTGAGCTAAGATTTGCATTTTCTATTCATAAGACAAGGTTATCAAAAACATACCTTTTCTAGATGAGTTTCAATAAGCTCCAGTTTTCGCTCCAAGTTAGCTTGTGTCTCAACTACATTAGCGACTTCAGTCTAATTTTAAGTCACAAGTCAAAATGTAAGAATCTTCTAGAATGCAGCAATTGATGTTTGAAATGAAAAGGAACTTTACATTTAGGTAGTCAGCATGCAGAATATATAAAATTACTAAACTGAAAACACATAAGCCTTAACCATAAAAAAACGTACCACTTTACAAATCTTATTAAGAAGAAAAAAAGCATAGGCTGAGCAATCTGCAAGTACCAAAAGCTTATAGAGAATACTAAACCAAGAATTTTTCAAATCACAAGATGTCAAATTCATTGACAATGAAAGATATCATGAAGATTTTGTATAATGCATCCATCCTTATAATATTAAAGTAACTAAGATGGATCAGAGTTTTGTGCCAGACAGCTAAACAACTACCTAGACAATTATATGACAACCTTACTACAGTATGACAATGGTTACATGCCAGAACTAATGGGGCTCAAGATAGTTAAGTACTAGTATAAATGATTATCAAGAGGACCATATATGAAGTAGCAAGATAGAATCTTCAAGCATTTAAAAGTAGGAATTAAAGTAATTAAGAATAAAATATAGGAAAAACAAAAGAGTGAATAAGTAAAGGCAAAAAACTAGAAAGAGGGGATTATTACCAGCCAATGCCAACCACAGTCCAACAGCCTTCTTGACAACTCCTTGCAGACACACCAAAACAGACTTTAATCTTATTTAACCATTGATAAATTACTTTCAGCTCTCAGACTACAAAACTAAACAAAGCTTTAATCTTCTTTAACCATTGATAAATTACTAATAAAAAATAAAAGAGTACTAAAAATTGTTTTAGATGAATAGTCCGTGTGAGATATTTTATTTATAATTTTGTCTCTCATTTTAGATGATACATTAAAATTAGAAAGATTAATTTTAAAGTTAGTATTCAAAATAAAAATTATGATATATATATTTAGTTAAAAGATATAAGAGATAGATTCTTAAACATGACTTATTATATCTTTCAGCTAAAAAGTCTCAAACGTAAAATAACTTGAGAAAAACCATAATATAATTATTTTAAAAATATTCTTATCAATTAGAAGTTTAGTATTTTTAGAATATTTAAAGAATAGTATATTTATTTTAATCGTATATATATTTAATGATTTGAAATATGAAACCTAAAATTTTAAAAGTACAGAATATACTATATATTTTAAAATTTTAATATCAATTTTAAAATTAATTAATAATAATTAATAAACTCATTAATTTTAATCCAATTAATTATTAATAATTAATTAATTAATAATTAATTAATTAATAATAATTAATATATTTAGTTCTTTTTTGTATAAATCTCTCTCTTTATTGAGAACTTTTTTAATCCAATTTTTGGGTTTTATCTACCCATATTTTGGGTTTGTTCTCTTTTCTCGTGAAAATTTGTATTGTTTTCATGTCCGGAATCATAGATCTGTAATTTTGGTTGATTTTCCAAATATGTTTTGATGAATCAAATTTACGTGTTTTTCATAATTACAATGAATTGTTAGATTGTTCCTTCAAAAAGGTTACATGTTGTAAAGCATAATGTAATGTAATATGTAATAGAGGACATATATAACTCAACTAGGATAAAAGATAAATAATATTAACTCTATACAGGGATCATGAAATTTGAAGAACAGGCATCAACAAGTTGCTGAATGAAGTTCATTAACATGATCAAGCCTCAGTGACAAAATAAGATGTACAGATGATTCAGTTGTAGGGCCAAAAGATTCCAGTGATAAAGTTTTTATGGTTACATAATTCTTTGCAGTGTTCTTAAAGACATGATACGAAGACCACGAGTGAATGTTAGTCATCTGTGAACCAGACCAGTTGCACTAGGCGTCAACCCTTCACAAAGGAATCGAAGTATCTAATTCAGAAAAACTGTTAAGAGATATGATTGAGTTTAGAGCAATGTTGATATCCTCTAGTTAGTTGGAAGCTGAATATTTAAGGATGTCAAATTAAGAGGAATATGAATAGTAACCGAAATTACAATTCATATGAATAGTATCCGAAATTACTATTCATATGAATAGTAACTGAAATTACTATTCATATGAATAGTACTATTCATGTGAATAGTAACCAAAAATACTATTCATTTGACAAAGTAAAAGCAAAAGGTAAAAAACATGTGGGACCATGTTCAAATCAAGAATATTGAAAAACAACAATTCGGCAGAATTGTATGAAAAGATAAAAAGAGGAAGCAGGCGGCGGAAGAAAAACACGAGATAAAAACGTCAGCAGTTACGTTAATTTAGCTGCATAGTAACTTTCTAAAGTCTATAAATAGGCCTGTTGTATTTTATTTCAAAACACACCTCAACACACAACTCTCTATTCTCTCTCTTATATCTTCTCTATATAAGCTGCTAGACAGTCCATCTAGTAGGAAACTCGGCTTAGCCCGCTTTCAGGAAGTGTCGGGTAGAAGGTCCTCGTGCCTAAACTATCCTTAGGAGTGTTCAGGTTTTGAAGCTAATCCATTGGATTAGAAGTTGTAACACCCATTCGTGTTTATTATCAATAAAGATATATTCCTGAAATTGTGTTTCGTTATTTTGATTTCAAGATCCGAAAAATTGTTATCCGCAAAAATCTTGAAAATCGAAATATTTTGGTAGTATCGTATTCAACCCCCGCTTCTACGAAAATTCGGGACCTAACAATTAGTATCAGAGCAAGCTTCTAACATACAAGAAGTCTAAAGATCAAATCCATGGGAAGAAAGGATACAGGTGTGAAGATTCCAATGCTTGACAAAGATAATTACTTTCACTGGAAAGTAAAGATGCACCTTCATCTCTCAGCCATTGATGAAGGCTATGTAGATTGCATAGAGAAAGGACCTCATGTTCCAATGAAGGCCAACTCTAGGATTGGTCAAGATGCTGCCACTGTAGCTGCTAGAAGGCCTATTCCAAATAATCAAGCTGAGTACACAGATGAAGACTTGGAGGAGATTCACAAAGATAAGAAGGCTATGAACATCCTATTCAATGGCATCGACCAAGATATGTTTGATTGTTTTATAAACTGCACTACTGCCAAGCAAGTGTGTGACACTATTCAAACAATCTGTGAAGGAACTGAGCAAGTTAGAGAAAATAAAATGTAGCTCCTAATACAACAATATGAGCATTTTCACTACTCCTCTGGTGAAAATCTAACAGACATATTCAGTAGATTTCAAAAGTTACTGAATGGTCTAAAGTTGTATGGGAGAAAATATGAAACCAAGGACTCCAACCTAAAGTTTCTGAGATCTCTTCCTAAGGAATGGAAGCCAGTGATAGTCTCGTTGAGGAACTCTCAGGACTACAAAGATTCTACACTTGAGAGACTGTATGGCATCCTGAAGACATATGAGCTTGAAATGCAGCAAGATGAGGAAGTGGAGAAAATCCAGAAGAAAGGTGGATCTGTTGCCTTGGTGGTCAATATTCCAACAATCCAAAGTGGTGGAAGAATGAAGAGTGTAGAAGCCACACTAAGTTCAAAAACTTGTGAAGGTGAAGCTGAAACTAGCAAAGGTAAAAGCAAGATGATTGAAGAACCTGATGCATTAAGTGAGGATGAAGCTGAAGATCTAGATGAGTATTTGGCATTTCTGTCAAAGAGATTTTCGAAGCTAAGATTCAGGAAGAATCCAGCAGGAACCGGGCAATTCAAGAAAAGCTATCAACCGAACAAGGATGTGGTTGAAAGATCAAAGATCAAAGATCAAATGCTATAGCTGTGGAATTGCTTGTCACTTTGCCAATGAATGCAGGAAATCCCATGCTGAGAAAGAAAAGAAGTAGTTTGAAGCTGTTCATTACAAGAAGAAATATTTTGATCTTCTCAAGCAACAAGGGAGAACATTCGTGTCAAAAGATAGTGACTGGGCTGCTGGAGGTGACTCAGATGCAGAAGAGGAGTTTGTCAATCTTGCACTCATGGCAAATGAAACTGATGAAGAGGCTGGTTCAGCAAGCAACCAGGTATACTCTACAAACCTAACTGAACTTTCCAAAGATGAATGTGATAATGTTGTTAATGAAATGTCTAATGAATTGTATAACATACATGTCACATTAAAATCGCTTAACAAGGAGAACAAAAAGATTAAAGATCTTAATGCTAAGTTAGGTGATAGGAATACTCTGTTAGAAACTCAACTAATTGATTTTGAAACAATGAAAAGAGATTTCCAGGATGCTAAGAATGAGTTACTTGAGGCTCTGAAAATATAAGAGTGTTTAAGAAAACAGTTAAAAGAGGAACAAGACTTAATTGCTAAGTGGAAGGGATCAAAGGCTAAAACTGAAGAAATTTATAGTATACAAGGAGTTGATTCTTTTCACAAATTAGCAGAAGTTAAGTTAGATGTTGATAAGGAAGTTGCTTCAGACAGTGATTTAGTCGAAAAAGAATGTTCTTTGAGACTTAAGCCTGTTAGCAAAGCAACTTTAACTAAATTGAATAAAAAGTACGGGCCTGTCAATAAGAACTTTGTTAATGGAGAGTGTATCAAAACCAAGTCAGTTGAACAAGGAAACATAGGCAACTTATCAATCAAGAAATTGAAGGATAAGTTAGAAAAGACTGAACCTAAGGCTAAGGCTAATAAGAAGAATAGAAATGGCAAGGTAGGAATTAACAAATATAGTAATTACACACCTGATAAATATGCTCCTCGAAAGGAATGTGTGAACTGTGGTAGTGTTAATCACTTATTTGTCAACTGTAAATCTGTTAAGAATGCTTCTGTGCTTAGTATGCCTAAGTCAGTACCTATGCCTGCTATGAATGTTATGCCAAACATGTTTGTCCAACCTGCTCATGCATCTAGTCATTATGCTAACATGCCATTCATGTAAAATCCATATTAAAATGCTTTTAATATGCCTTAGTTGCCATGGATGATGAATAACATGTTTGCACAGACTATGCCAAATTATACATCTAGTTTTAATGCATGTGAGCAAGCGAAACAACCTATTTTTCAGAAACCTACACCAGGAGTTAGGGTTGATTTAGCTCAATCAGAACCCCTGGGTAGTAAGGGCTTGAAAAATAAGAAAAAGGCTAATAAGGCAGGACCCAAGAAAACTTGGGTACCAAAATCAACTTGATTTGATTTTGATGTGTGCAGGGACACAGAAAGAATCATTGGTACCTGGATAGTGGTTGTTCTAGGCACATGACTGGAGATTCTACCCTGCTCACTAAGTTTGAGGAGAGAGCTGGCCCTGGCATTACTTTTGGAGACAACAGCAAAGGATATACTAGAGGATATGGCTTGATTTCATAAGGGAATGTTGTCATTGAAGAAGTAGCACTGGTTGATGGACTTAAACATAACTTGCTAAGTGTCAGTCAACTGTGTGACAAAGGCCAGAATGTCTGGTTCACATCTGAAGCTTGTGCCATTTTCAAGAAAAGTGACAATAAGCTAGTGTTGACAGGAGATAGAAGAGGAAATGTGTACATTGCTGACTTCAATTCAACAAATGCAAACATGACAACATGTCTTCTCAGCAAGGCAAGTGTGGATGAAGGATGGCTTTGGCACAAAAGACTGTCACACTTGAGTTTTAAAGCAATGAATGAGTTGGTAAAGAAGGATTTGGTTAGAGGTATTCCAAAATTGGATTACTCCAAGGATGGATTGTGTGATGCATGCCAGAAAGGGAAGCAAAAGAAGGCCTCTTTCAAATCAAAGTCAATGTCATCAATTGATCAACCCTTGCAACTACTTCACATGGATCTCTTTGGACCAGTCAATGTGTTGTCAATCTCAAAGAAGAAATATTGTCTTATGATTATTGATGATTTCTCAAAATTCTCTTGGACGGCACTCTAAGGATAAGGCAGGTGAAGTCATTATAAATCACATCAAGGTAGTCAACAACAATCCTTTACTCAAAGTAAGGAGAATCAGAAGTGACAATGGAACTGAGTTCAAGAATTCTGTAATAAGAGAGTTTTGTGAAGAAGAAGGAATTATCCAATAATTCTCTGCACCAAGAACTCCTCAACAAAATGGTGTAGTGGAAAGAAAGAACAGAACTCTAATTGAAGCTACAAGGACAATGCTTGAAGAATCTAAGCTACCAACATACTTTTGGGCAGAAGCTGTAAACACTGCATGCTACACTCAGAATATTTCTTTGGTCAGCCGAGCGAAAGGCATGACACCTTATCAACTTTTCAAAGGCAAGAAACCAATAATCAACTTTCTGCATGTCTTTGGATGCAAATGCTTTGTACTGAAAAATCATGGTAAACATCTTGGAAAATTTGATTCAAAGGTACATGAAGCTATCTTTGTTGGATACTCAGCTGGAAAATCTTACAGAGTCTACAACCTAAGACTAGACATTGTAATGGAGTCCATACATGTTGTCTTTGATGACAAAAAAAATATCTGGTCTAGTAGATGAAGGTTTTCATGAGTCTCTCTCATTTGAGAATGAGAGAAGTGCTGAAGAAAGTAAAGATGATGATGAAGAATGGAGATCAAATGGTGTGAGAAACAGACAAGGATCATCAGTTGAAGTGCAGAATGAACCACCTGTTGAAGAGCAACTTACACCATCAGTCGGAAATCAATTTGAAGCATCTGTTGATGAATCTGCAAGAGCTCCATCAATCTCGAGGGCCATACACTCAGGGGGAGTTTCTCACAGTCAAAACTCAATAACAAACCACCATGATCAACACAGAGAAAATGAAGCCACTTCATAAAGGTCAAACTTACCACCACAAAGAAAGTGGACCAGGGATCATCCATTTGAGCTTATCATTGGAGATCCTAATGCAAAGGTCCAAACCAGAAGAGCAACTCAAGAAGAATGCTTATATAACAGTTTTCTATCCAAAGAGGAACCTAAGAAAGTTGAACATGCTCTTCTGGATCTAGACTGGGTTTTAGCAATGCAAGAAGAGTTAAACCAGTTTGAAAGAAATGAAGTATGGAAACTTATACCCAAACCTAAAGACAAATCAGTGATTGGCACTAAGTGGGTATTCAAGAACAAGATGGATGAGAATGGCATAGTCACAAGGAATAAAGCTAGATTAGTTGCTAAAGGCTACAATCAAGAGGAAGGAATTGATTTTGAAGAAACCTTTGCACCAATGGCAAGGTTATAAGCAATAAGGATCTTCCTGGCTTATGCAGCGCATGCAAATTTCAAAGTCTATCAAATGGATGTCAACAGTACATTTCTGAATGGAATTCTGGAGGAGGAGGAGGTATATATTAGTCAACCGCCTGGTTTTGAAGATCCAGACTTTCCAGAATATGTGTTTTTTCTACTCAAAGCACTCTATGGCCTGAAGCAAGCACCTAGAGCCTGGTATGACACACTCTCACAGTTCCTTATAGAGAATCACTTCATTCGTGGTACTATTGATAAAACTCTCTTTTATAGAAATGTCAATGGCTCTATGATACTTGTCCAAATTTATGTAGATGATATAATATTTGGGTCTACAGATGAGAAACTTTGCAAGAGGTTTGCCAAACTCATGCAAAGTAGATATGAAATGAGTATGATGGGTGAATTAACTTATTTTCTTGGTTTACAAGTTAAACAAGTGAATGAGGGAATTTTTATAAGTCAAACAAAATACATTTATGATATTTTAAAAAGGTTTGATTTAGCAGATTGCTCTTCTGCAAAAACACCCATGGCCACTGCCACTAAGCTTGAACTGAATACTAAGGAAAAGAAGGTGGACATGACAAGCTATAGGGGCATGGTTGGATCTATTTTATACTTAACAACTAGTAGACCTGATATTATGTTTGCTACATGTTTATGTACTAGATTTCAAGCTGATCCTAGGGAATCTCATTTGGTAGCTATTAAGAGGATTTTCAGATATCTCAAGGGAACACCAAACCTTGGCATTTGGTACCCTAGAGATTCTGGTTTTGATCTAATTGGTTACTCAGATGCAGATTATGCCGGTTTCAAAATGGATAGAAAAAGTACCACAGGAACCTGTCAATTCTTGGGAAACAAGCTGGTATCATGGTTCAGTAAGAAGCAGAACTCGGTATCTACCTCAACTGCAGAGGCTGAATACATAGCAGCTGGGAGTTGTTGTGCACAGATTCTATGGATGAGAAATCAACTACTTGACTATGGAGTTAAAGTTAAAAAGATCCCAATTTTCTGTGACAACACTAGTGCAATTGCAATATCACAGAATCCAGTGCAGCATTCTAGAACCAAGCATATAGACATCAGATACCATTTCATCAGGGAGCATGTGATGGAAAGCACTGTGGAATTGCATTTTGTTCCTAGTGAAAAACAGCTGGCAAACATTTTTACTAAAGCTTTGGATGAAGCAACCTTTTCAAGGTTGGTAAGTGAGCTTGGTATGTTAAATTTCTCATGATCTTTTTAAATGTCTGTTCAATTAGTTGCAGCCAGTGAATTTCATTCTCTGGAGTTTGTTTGTTTTATTTGCTTATCTATATGATTATTCTGGAGATATCATTGTAGCATAATTAAATAAATATTTTATTGACATATATCAATTAATGATATTTTGTTAATTGTATGTCTATTTAATTGTAGGTTTATTATTGTGAATTAATTCTTAATTTACTGCGTGATTATATTTAAATCCATAATAATTAGAAGTATTAAATATGTGTATATGTGTATAGGCTGATAGGTCGGCTGACAGGTTTCGGTGATAAGATGTTAGCCTCCATTGTTGAATTCATGAAATGTGGCTACCTAACGTGGTGGCTACCTAACATGGTTGACAATTTACTACTTGTTGTAGAGAGTTTGATTTCTTTAAACAAAACCTGTCACTATTTCACCTAACCCACTGAACCTTGAAACCTTATAAATGATGAGTTTTTGTTTGTGTTTAACATCATCATTTTTCAGATATACAGAGCATATACACACAATTGTTGAATATTTCGGGCTTTGATAGGAAAGATCTCTTAATCTAGCTGGTGGTTTTTATATCGGATTTCATATTCTTGCTTTATACATCATCCTTTATAAAAACTAACCCTTGTTTTTGAATTTCCTCAAAGTTTTGAAAATGGCATTGCAGGGAAGTTTTTTAATTGCTAAAGCTAATCCTACTTCCATTTAACAAATCGTAACAATCTATGATGAGCAATTTCGGGCTTGGGCACAATTTCTGAATGAACATTCATTAATTCGCTATGCTTTAGTTACACCAGTGCAGCTTAACCATGATGCATTACGTGAACTATATTGCAGTGCGGTTAACACTTCTGGACAGGACGGGTGTGCATTCACATATCGACTGTTTGGTAGGTCGATTAGGGTCACTGAACGAGATGTTAATCGAATTCTTCATTTTCCTATGGAAAATCTCGTTTCTGATCCTACACCTGAACAGATTGAAATGTTCTTTCGTTTTATAAGGTACCAAGATGGCAATTTCAATACTGGTAATATCTCTAGAACATTTCTAACCCAGTACTGGAATTTCTTCTTTCACATTGTTGGCCATGTTTTTTCCTCAGATAGAACGAATCTAGATCGGATACCTGAATTTATTCAAAAAATAGGGTATGCGGTCGCCAATAATTTGAGGATTAATTTTTGAAAAATAGTGCTTGGTCAAATCATTTTAAAGATGAAACACTTGGGAACAAGAGATGTTCAGACTCAAAACGTCAAATGTCTATATCCAAGGTTTCTACAACTAATATTAAATGATTTTTTGAATGATAAAGTCAGGGTACACTCGTAAAATGGTCGAAAGGTGGAATGTTCTTACATGAAGACGAATGAAATTTATTACATAAGCAAAAAGAACTATAAGGATGTGCCTACAGTCCTAACTGAATATCTAAAGACTGTCCCACTTCCGTTGTTACCAAGACCAGTGAGAGCAGGTATACGACAAGGTAATATTTTAATCCCTGCTATCCCAACCTCTGTATTCCCTATTGTATCACAGGAAATACAGTTCCTACAGCCCTTAGTGGCCATCTTACCCGACCAAGAGCAGGAAATCCCACCGACTCTAACACAGGTCGAAGAGCCCATTCTACAAATACAAACACAAACAGAACAAACTCCTACACCTCAATTGTCACTTAAATGACCAGTCATCCACATTAATGAGGGAGATAGTGCCTCAGCAGCACCACATAAGGAGTTAGTTACAACAGCCGCTCTACCTCATTCTAAATGGAGTAAACTCAATGAACCTGAGGTAATGGCAACTGTTAGTGAAACAATTCTTTCTTATCCAATGAGTGAAAATGTAAATAAGGCTGAATTGACGGGATCAACTATCTTGAGTTCCATTTCACGTAACATAACAGTGGTTGATGATCTTTCTAAAGATCAAATGCCTTCACAGGCATCCGAGGTGGAATTACCTACCTCAATAACTGCTGGCGAATATTCCATTTTACGGAAAAATCCATCGGTAGGAGGTTCTTTTATGAACCAAGTCTCTTCAAAGACGTACGAGGGAAACTTGGGTTTTGTGCCATTTAATCGATTCAAGTTTAACCTCCCAGAGGGAAAATCTCTGGATCTCTTTCGATATTTACCACTCTTTACCAGTGGTCGGAAACTCGCTTCACGCGAGGACGGAAGCTCACGAACTTTCATTAAACCATCCGTGACCTCTGAAAAAGGGGCTAGGATGATTTCATTTGCAGGTACACATATCGGTGGAAGCTCTGGAGGAGAGTGGAGAGAAACACGAACAGAACATGTAAGTGTAACCTAAACCACTAAACCGAGTGAATATAGAGTGTTGAGTGAAACACCTGCAGAACGTATGTGTGAGCAACCTACTCAACCACATGCACCTGTAACCAGAAAGGAATACAGAAGACTCCTTACACGGGTCCAAAAAATGGAGAAAGCGTTGTCAAATATCTGTAAGTCCATTGCAGAAATCAAAATCAACATGATGCATTCCAGGTTTAGTTAAATTCCATGGCATCCCAGTTTAGTCATGCAATTAATTCCTTGGCAAAACCATCTTCGTCTAATTTACCAACTCCACATCCTACTACTCTGGAGGATAACCCAACTGAGGGGGAGAAGTTGAATGATCAAGAAAAATCAACTAGGCGTAAGGGCAAGGAAAAGGTTGTTGACATGGAATTAACTTTATTTTTTGAAAGGAAAAGCTAGTGGGAGTATTAGTGGATAGAAAGCAAGGCAAACTTGAAGATATATTCAGTCTAGAGGAACAATTGTCTTGCACTTGTTCAAATTTTAGAAATTCGGAAAATGTATATATGATCCAGAATGCGTTTTAATATTATTTATCTTTGTATTTCGTTTTTTGTTGTATCGGTTGAGTTATCCTCTAGGAATTTGCTTGTCAAACCCTAACAATCAAATAGGGGAGATTGTAAAGCATAATGTAATGTAATATGTAATAGAGGACATATATAACTCAACTAGGATAAAAGATAAATAATATTAACTCTATACAGGGATCGTGAAATTTGAAGAACAGGCATCAACAAGGATCAAGTTGCTGAAAGAAGTTCATTAACATGATCAAGCCCCAGTGACAAAATAAGATGTACAGATGATTCAGTTGAAGGGCCAAAAGATTCCAGTGATAAAGTTTTATGGTTACATAATTCTTAGCAGTGTTCTTAAAGACATGATACGAAGACCACGAGTGAATGTTAGTCATCTGTGAACCAGACCAGTTGCACTAGGCGTCAACACTTCACAAAGGAATCGAAGTATCTAACTCAAAAAAACTGTTAAGAGATATGATTGAGTTTAGAGCAGTGTTGATATCCTCTAGTTAGTTGGAAGCTGAATATTTAAGGATGTCAAATTAAGAGGAATGTGAATAGTATCCGAAATTACTATTTATATGAATAGTATGTAACCGAAATTACTATTCATATGAATAGTATCCGAAATTACTATTCATATATATAGTAACTGAAATTACTATTCATATGAATAGTACTATTCATGTGAATAGTAACCAAAAATACTATTCATTTGACAAAGTAAAAGCAAAAGGTAAAAAACATGTGGGACCATGGTCAAATCAAGAATATTGAAAAACAACAATTCGGCAGAATTGTTTGAAAAGAACAAAAGAGGAAGCTGGCGGCGAAAAAAATACAGCAGATAAAAACGTTAGCAGTTACGTTAATTTAGCTGCATAGTAACTTTCTAAAGTCTATAAATAGGCCTGTTGTATTTCATTTCAAAACACACCTCAACACACAACTCTCTCTTCTCTCTCTTATATCTTCTTTGTATAAGCTGCTAGACAGTCCATCTAGTAGGAAAGTCGGCATAGCCTGCTTTCAGGAAGTGTCCGGTAGAAGGTCTTCGTGCCTAAACTATCCTTAGGAGTGTTCAGGTTTTGAAGCTAATCCATTGGATTAGAAATTGTAACACCCCTTCGGGTTTATTATCAATAAAGATATATTCCTGAAATTGTGTTTCGTTATTTTGATTTCAAGATCCGAAAAATTGTTATCCGCAAAAATCTTGAAAATCGAAATATTTTGGTAGTATCGTATTCAACCCCCCTTCTACGATACTTCGGGACCTAACACATGTTCTAGCGATGAAAGTGGATAAACTCTATGTTGTCAATCTTGTACGATATCAGACATAATTATACATATCAAACATGTAATTATATATTGCAAGAAACCAATTAATTCACGTAACATACAGTTACAGAATTAATTATGATTAAAGGAGAAGGGTTTGAGAAAACAAACAGAGATTTGATGTAATCTCGAGTCCAGAAAACCTGTATCCTTAAAGAAGTTTCACCCCTCACCGTCTGTGCTTAGCGACCTGCCTCCCAGGATAAAACGGGATAGTAATATAATCGATAAATCAAAAATAGTTTCAGCGAAATTAAATCGAGCCCGAAGCTATCACCGAAAAATTTAGAAAGTTTAAAACTGAGGAGAGTGAAATTATAGAAGTGGCTACTATTTTCACGACTTAATAAAACTGATGCCCTAAGACTCTATTTATAAAGAAATACTTGAAAGGACTTATAATAAAACACAAGGAATAGGTTTGTACTACTCTCCATGTGGTACACTTCTAAATACCACTTTAAAGGGTCGTACTTTGGAATATTAATCTCATTCACCCTTTATCCATTTTGAGCGTGTAAATATGCGTTGGATTCCTCTCGCAGAGTAGAATAAAATCCAGCCAATACACAACAGTAACATATAGTGTTTATCACTCAAACTGAGTCTCAAAATGATCCACAACTTAGTTTAAAATACTAAGTTTTTCCAACAATCCCCCACAAATGAGATTGATGGTCCAGTAGTACACACCATACAGACAAACAGACACTGAGCTTGACTTGCTGATAGTTTCAACGATCAGATATAGCATACGGTAGGTAGAGGTATGCTCCTTGAACCTCCGCTCGAGTAAATGTACCAACCTTACTAGTAGACAGTAGACGCGAATGTCCTTGAACTGTTCGACCTTTTGTGTAAGCAATGATATACTTATCACTATACCCTTCCTGACTTGTTCAGTTCTCAAGATTATGTCCATTTTGGCCATGGAACATCATTCTGGTTCTGCAGGAGTTTCTAAAGAATTGTGCTTCGCAATTCTCCTTTGAAGCGACCCCACTTCTCTCTAACATAGGTGATCTTTATCTTATAGAGTAACCCGTATTTACTCAACCAAATTTGATGCATTCAAACTTGAATTCTATGTATTCATCAAAGATCATTAAAAGCGTAGAGCTTAACCTCGTACCTTACGGGTCTCACTGTTTCCTCATCATAGGAATAGGCCAGGGGTTACCCCCATAGTGATTTGGTCATCATGATTTAGTTGGCTCACTGAACCAAGTTCTTGGGATCTTCAGTCAGCAATGGTTGGGTGTCCATCATGATGCCGTTAAGCAATAGGCTTAAGGCCCATCCCTCTCGATGATTTTACAACTATCTCTCGGTATAACCAGATTCTCTTAGTTTAACTAGATTAATTTAGTTTAACCATATGGTTAGTGGATCCATACCATTATCATTTGACTTTACTTTACAGAATCAATCTTGATAATTCTCGTTGAGAGTAGTTGTTTAATGGTATTATGTCCTCATAATAGAGGTGAGACATACCATTTCACATACAATGATGTGATCTCCCAATTTGCAAATTATTTACACAATAAATGCATATTGAAGACACATTTTCTTGTCATTTTGGATTATCCTTTACAATGTGACTACTAATTCAACCACTTACATACATATACAGTATGCAATAGTCTCGTATTCCATCATGAATCGAGCTATGTATAATCGTCTTTTTATAATTTCCATGACATAGCAGCTTTCGTTAATGTGAACTATATATTCACTAATGACTTTTATATTCTTAAGTCAAATATCTAACATCCATACTATATCCACATAGTACAATTAGAAATCGTTTGCAATGCAGCCCAAACTCACGAGTATATCTCAAACACCTTAGTCTCATTGCAATCACTTTCAAGAGACCAATTTTGATTTGACTCGTGCATCTACTCAGTGTATCCACTATGTAGCCTATGTCTAATTTTGTATAATTTTAAAATGTACAACAAACTTTCAATCATTCTTGAGAGATCCTTGTTCATATGTACTTGGATAGATACATCATACATATTCATTCTAACTATACTACATTAAGTTACATTGATCTCTTCAAGATTCACATCACCAATGTGTGACATGTATCCTCTAAGACTTCCAATGTTATTAAGATTTTAATCTCCAAATTCAAAACTTTAAACCTTATCCAAATTACTAGAGATGATCATCTTGTCATTACTTCTCTTAATGATCAGATCACTCACGTGCAATTACAATAATTTTATCATCTCATGTGTAAAGAACATATACACACTTGTCAATTCACTGATTTTCCTATCAATTTGATATCTCAAAATTAGCATTTGTCACATTTTGGTAATTACCTTATCATCAGCTAAGGCTTAAATTCGTCAATGACATTACCAATTTTTAGCGTCCCAAAAATTAGTAATTCCAATTTATCTCATTACCAAGTTTAAGCGTCCCTAAACTGGCAATACTCATTCACTCAGTTACCAAATTTCAGCATCCTCAAACTGGTAACCATATCATTTTTCATAAAGCCATAGCATATCACGATAATATCAAATTTTATATGCCAATTTTTATGCTATGCTGTTTCAATCAACATAATAACTAAAATACAAACTTTTTACTCTTGCCTTAGCCAGAGAAACCAAGAAAGACTGTTCCAAAGTTTACAATTTAAGTATCATCTTGATGAACCATATTCTCGTAACTCAAGAATATATCATAAAGTAAGTTAGGTCTTCACTTTTGACTGTAATCTTTTAATTATCATTCGGACCTTTTACTTTTCTTTGACTATATTCATTTTCAAATTTGAAAATTCGTTTGGGCCCAAATGGTATTTATCTCGCAAGAAGATACATCCATATATTTATTAAACACGATTCTGTCATATAGAATCACTTCTCTCTATTTCTTAACATCCTTTTTCCCCCACAAAGGATATAGAGAGATCATATTTATTTGAAAAATGTCACAGTTCATTTTCTAACATACTTGTTAGAAATCTTGACTCAAGTTTCTTGATTGATATCCTTTTTCACGTTGGATCGTCAGAGAATTCTCATAGCTTCTCTCAAGTTTTGAGATTTACCTTCAAGCAAAATTTCAGACATTTTTGGACTAACAAATTTTCCAAGTCTTTTGCTCTATTTAGGCTCAACCTCACATTCATCGAATAACTCATAAATTTATTTGGATAAATTTTAACTACAGATTACAAGGAAATTTCATCATAGAAGAATTCCTAGATTCCGTAATTGCATTATAATGAATCTCACAAATTAGATTCATCTTCAGACTACAGGATATCGTTAGACTCCAATGTTGTCTATATATCCATCCAAAATATCTCGATTGGTTTTGGATCCCCTTTAATCTTTATAGGTATAGGTATAAAGACATCTTCAAGATACTCCCACATTTTAAATATATCTAATCACAGAAAATATTATTATTTTCGCTTCAAGATACCCCTATATTTTAATACTTCTAAGAATATCAAAATACATTCTAGAAGTAATAGAAAATTCAATAATTTCCTTTCATGACATCTTTTTTAAGGAATGATTAGTCTCCTCGTAACTAATATCCTTAAATTCGGTGATAGATCGAACCGATCACAATCATTTTGCATCTCCCGTTAGAGCGTAACTTAATCCTGCAATTACTCCATCTATCTAATGCGAATAAGGTACAGTGGCCTCATGAATATTCATGTTATGAAACAAAATTCATCCAGTGATTATTCACCATCAAAATCATTCTTTACCATCTTAATTTTCTATAGTAAGTTGGTTTTCAATCTCGAGCTTATAGAGTATATTCTTCTCAATAAAGCTTCATTTTTACTCTTTAACGAGTACACGTAATCAATGTATTACTATAAAGTAATCACACAACTTGTTACCACCTCTCACTAGAGCAGGTTTCACATCGTTCGTTAAGAACCCCTCAGGTTTTAATATCATGTTTAAAGAACTTTCATGTTCTTGTCATTGAAAAATTCAACTATTGAATTTCTCTTAAATTTCAATTTGGTTCATAAGAGAAACTAATTTTCTGGCTCATCACTGGTACAACCAGAAAAAGCCCGAGAAAGAACATAAACTTCTAATAAAACCCACATTCAGTGATCCTTGATCAACTGTTTCGTCTGGGTTAACAGTATTTTAGATTTCTCCAAATTTTAGCATGCAGAGCTAACTGCAATGCCGTACACGTTGTGTTAATACTTTGTGACAATGGTGTTCAAAAACCATTGTAATGTACACAACAATTTAAATAACAGTTCAAAATAGCTTTAGTAAAATAGGTTTACAAAAAGGTCTACAAATAGTTGTCTGAATCAACAATCTTTGGAAAACATGTGACAACGGTGTTCAGGAAAACCCGACAATCTTTAGAAAACATATGACAACGGTGTTCAGGAAAACCCGTTGTGTAATGTTCTGAGAGTGTTAAAAAAATTGGCTTAACAAAGAAGCAAACTAAATCTAACAGTGTGTCAAACCAATCATGCAAATCCAACCTAAAATACCTAATATAAAAATACCAAACACCTTAATTCATTTCCCAATATCACTCCATGCATCAAAACAGTCAAAATAATCACACATAAAATACCAAACATAAAAATAACTTTAAATAATGAAATTGTAATTAAATATGTAAATAACTGCAACCCATGTGCAGTACGATCGAGTTCATCAAATCAAATTTAAAAAACTAGATATAAAAACACGAGATCAAAAACCAAATTAACAAACTGATTATAACATAAATATTAGGATAACTAGTTAGGCTTCATGGCCGCTGTCTCCAAATTCCTCCGACTGATCCCTCCCCCGATTCTCCTGTTGTACCACTGTTATAAGAAAACAGAAGAAGGTATGAATTAGTCACAAGGGCAACTAAAGAACCTTCTTACACGTGGACTAATGCACAATCAAGATTTATTTTTAACAAGCATCTTAATTAGTTGATATACCTTTGAAACTCTAACAATTCAAATAAGCAACATATAACTTACACATATAGATCGACTAGGCAAACAATGGTTTATATAAACACATGTAGTCATTCAAATATACATAACTCATACTCCTTTATGTAATCTAAACGGAGACTATTATGTGTCTTAAGGATTAGGTTATCAACTAAGCATGTACTATTACATAATGCCTTCAAAATAAGACCAATTAATATACACAACATCACAACCATCTTACTTTTCTTTCTTTTCTTTAAAATCCGATTAACATGACTCAAGTGCCTATTCCATCTATTTTTTCGCAATGAATCCAAATATGTAATCAGTTTTAAGATCTGAATTAAAACAGGCACTAACAAACTTTATTTCCAGAAGCAGTTTGTATATCTTTATATAACATATACACATACACAAATTAAGCAGTTCGTATATCTTTATATAACATATTCAAACACTCTCCTACAATTATGGTTCTATGCTTTGACATATTTGAACAAATTAAATTTATTGGTGAAACTCCTGATATGCTGTAGTCAGGCGCGCGGTCCTCCATTCTCTTTCTTTGCTACTCAGCCGACTACAACTTTATGCAGACAATTAGTACACGTTTTATCAATACAATATTATAGAAAAAACAACATACTGCACGATGTCAGAATTAGTACGATGTCATACATCAACAATCAGTCAGGCCATCTTAATCCGTGCAACCAATCAAATAATTAAACACGTAATTTAAATCAGATGCATATAATATTATTACGAATTTAATTAAAACAATTTCAAAAATTCATAATAAATAATCTGTGCATCAGAAAATAATGAAAAAAATTACTGGGACGATCTACAACAATTGTAGAACCCAGATCAACAGACAAATGTCACAAAAAAAAAATTTATTTTGAATTAATTCATAATTAAATCAAAATAAACTTGTAAAATCCATAATAAATTCATACATCATTCAAAAATTATGAAATTTATTCCACGAATCTAGATGCATGCAACCTATGCTCTGATACCATTGAAAGATTTATTCGCATGTATGGAAGCGTAAAACATAAATTTAAGCATATAAGTCGCATATATATACATACGATTCATGTATAAAAGATGAGATTCGTAATGTAACCTTTAAAACTGATGATAGACGATGTAAATAGCCTCCTAGCAGTTGCTCCTCAGTATGTGAAGCACTCCACAAGTATCCACCAAGAAACAGATCTGATTGAAGGAGGAAGAGGGTTGAGAGAAAAATAGGGTTTACCTCGGTTACACTTACATAAATAGGCGTGAGGCTAATAGGGTTATAATAGTGTATTTATAGGCAAAATCTCAGCTGATATTTTCCTATAAATATTAACCCTATTAATTAATTAATCTAATTAATCAATTAGTTAATAATTAAAACTCTTGTAATTATTAATTCTTTTTCTAAACTATTTAGAAAAATAATTCCCCCTCTTGATTTAATTTCTTAAATTAAATCCTTAATTAATAATATTCAGAACTCTTCTTAATTAATTTATAATCAATTAAATCTTATTTAATCAATTATAAAATTGCTAATAAATTATTTATTTCACAAATAAATAATTAATAGCCATTATTAATTAATTCCTCCATCAATAAATCAGTCTTTTTTATTGTGTGACCCTGTAGGTTCAATATTAAGCCGGTAGTAGAAATAAATAATAATAAAACTATTTTATTATTATTTATATGAATTCTTCTTAATCATATTTATTCTACATTGTGAGGGATACTTCACAGTATATCGCGACTATCCGGATAATATGAATTCACTGCTTAGAATACCTAGAACCTAGTCAGTGAATGGTTACTGTACAATTAATTCCTTCTACCCTACATGTCCCGATTAAATACAAGGCATGGAACTTGTGTCAAGCCTATCTAATTTAATCATATGTTTTTCCTATTCACTATATGCTTAGTTCCTTTTAATGAAAATTAGAAACTTCTTTCTAATTTCATTCACTCTGGCCAGAGATTCCTGAACTAGCATAATTGGAATAACATTGGACATTCTCTTCCTTCACTGGAAGGGGCTGATCCTCGATCTATTGGTCAATCACTATCTTCGTATACAAATTCCTATGCCCAGAAGAGTCCTAATAATTGTCCCTAGAGACTAAGAACTAAACCAAAGCATAGTTCAATGTACACAAGATGACTATGATTATCTCAAGTCTAAGGACACTTGTACAACCATCACTATATGAACAACTACTGGCACGTGAGTGAACTCCATTAGTTGTTCAACTATTCGAGTCATGTTCAGTGAACTTATTCTATAATAAGCACCTACATACTAGATTTAGTGTTACCACACAAATGCCTATGAGAACAAACATCCTTCATATTGAAGCAAGCATAGTATGTACTGATCTTTACGGATTGACTAATTACCAATTAGTTATCCTACGATCAGGAACTATTTAAGTTTAGAGTTATCATCTTTTAGATCTCACTATACAATCTCATCATAATTCTAAAAGCTTTACTCAAAACTATGGTACATCTAATTTAAACACTTTAAATAGATTAAAGCCCATAATAAAAACAAACAAGTCTTTTATTAATATAAATGAAATTAAGTAGATTACATAAATGTTCTTCCTAACTCATCATACATGATTGGTTTAGGACACTTTCACTTTCAATCTCCCACTTGTACTAAAGCCAATCACTCTGGTATCTAATACCCATCTTCTCTTTATGACGATCAAAGTGATTTTAGAAAGTGGCTTTGTTAATGGGTCTGCTATGTTGTTATGTGTGTCAACTCTCTCGACTTTTACAACTCCTCTTTCAATAATCTCCCTAATTAGATGAAAGCGCCGCAAGACATGCTTGAGATCTTGGCTCCTTAGCTTGTGCTATTGCTGCATTGTTGTCACAGTATAACACTATGGGCTCCTCTATGCTATGAACAACTCCCAACTCAGAAACAAATTTCTTCATCCAAACAGCTTCTTTTGCAGCCTCACTTGCAGCTATATACTCTGCTTCCGCTGTGGAGTCAGCCGTTGTGGGCTGTTTGGAACTCTTCCAACTTACAGCTCCATCATTCAGTATAAATACATACTCTGACATGGATTTACTATCATCACTTTCTGATTGAACATTAAAGTCGGTATAACCCTCTATTTTCAACTCAGACCCACCATAAACAAGAAAAATATCCTTAGTCCTTCTCAAGTACTTAAGAATGTTCTTCACTGCTTTCCAGTGTTCTTCACCGGGATTGGACTGAAATCTGCTTGTCACACTAAGTGAGTGAGCAACATCAGGCCGAGTCATAACATCGCGTACCTGATAGATCCTATTGCAGAAGCATAAGGAATCTTACTCATAAGCTCTCTCTCCTCAGATGTCTGTGGAGACATTTTCTTGGAAAGAGAAATTCCATGGCTCATCGGAATGAGACCTCTTTTGGAAGTTTCCATGCTAAACCTCTTTAGCAATTTTTCGATGTATGTACTTTGGGTCAAGCCTAACATTCTCTTTGATCTATCTCCATAGATCTTCATTCCAAGAATGTAAGAAGCCTCTCCCAAGTCCTTCATGGTGAAGTTCTTAGATAGCCACACTTTGATTGATTGTAGCATCGGTATATCATTTCCTATAAGAAGTATGTCATCCACATACAAAATAAGAAATGCCACCGCGCTCCCACTAGCCTTCTTGTAGATGCACGGTTCATCGATGTTTTTTGATAAAATCAAACTCTTTGATTATCTCATCAAAACGGAAGGTCCATGTACAAGAAGCTTGCCTCAATCCATAAATGGATCGATGCAGTTTACAAACTAGATGTTCCTTTCCTTTAGAAACGAAACCTTCTGGTTGTGTCATATACACATCCTCTTCAAGTTTCCCATTGAGGAAGGTCGTCTTCACGTCTATTTGCCAGATCTCGTAGTCATAGTAAGTCGCAATGGCAAGAAAAATCCGAATGGATTTAAGCAAGGCTACAGGAAAAAAAGTTTCATCAAAGTCAATACCTTGTCTTTATTTGAATCCTTTCGCCACAAGCCTGGCCTTATAGATCTCCACCTAGCCATCTGCTCCAATATTTCTTTTATATACCCACTTACACTCAATAGTCTTTACACCTTTAGGTACCTCAACCAGAGTCCACACTTGGTTGGTATACATAGATTCCATTTCGAATTTCATGGCACTCTGCCATTTCTCTGAGTCTTCACAACTTATAGCCTCATTGTAGGTCAAAGGATCTTCATCATCAATGAGAATCAACTCATTTTCATTCTCAATGACAAGGCCATAATACCTCTCAGGTTGGTGAGACACTCTATTTGACCTACGCACAGGCTGTTCTACAGAAGGTTGTTCTTTCCGAATATGTACTTCCTCTTGAACCGTAGTAGTTTATGCTTCTTGAACTTCATCAAGTTCAATTTTGCTCCCATTGTTCCCTTCAAGCATAAACTGTTTCTCCAAGAAGGTTGAATGTCTAGAAACAAACACCCTTTGATCGGTGTAAAAGTAATATCCCAAAGTTTCCTTAGGATATCCCACAAACTTACATTTTACGGATCTAGATTCCAGCTTTTCAGGTTTAAGCTTCTTGACATAAGCTGGACATCCCCAAATCTTAACATGTTTAAGACTTGGTTTCTTTTCTTTCCATATCTCATATGGGGTTGTAGGAACAGATTTGGAAGGTACCTTGTTCAGTAAATATGCTGAAGTTTGTAAGTCATAACCCCAAAGGTATACTGGAAGATCGGTATAGCTGATCAGGGACCGAACCATGTCCAACAAAGTTCTGTTCCTCCTTTCAGACACTCCATTCAATTGTGGAGTTGATGGAGGTGTCCATTGAGATAGTATACCATTATCTTTGAGATAATCCAAAAACTCCCCACTTAAGTATTCACCTCCTCGATCTGATCGAATAACTTTAATACTCTTTTTGGTTTGTTTTTCTACTTCATTTCTATACCCTTTGAACTTTTCAAAAGCTTCGGACTTGTATTTCATTAAATATACATGTCCAAATCTGGATCGATCATCCGTGAAAGTAATGAAGTACGAAAATCCTCCCATGGCTTCTGTTGACATTGGTCCACATACATCTGTGTGTACCAACCCTAACACCTCTGCAGCTTTCTCTCCATGTCCAGTAAATGGATATTTGGTCATCTTACCTATGAGACAAGATTCGCATACCTGTTGTGCTAGAAAAATAAAAATTCGAATCGCAAGCGCACAATTCGTTTCATTGTAAAATTTATGATTCGTTCCTCATGGACTATTTTATTTTCGCAACCTTAATTTTCAACTTAATCGAACTATGACAAATATTTTTCAGGGAATTTTTGATTTAGATATTAACAAAAGGAAATTAAGCTATTTCCAAAAGAAATTTAAATTTATTCTAATTTAAAATTAAAATTGGAAGAACCAAAAATAAACTAAAATATTCTAAAATTCGAAATTATTCTAAGAGTCCTAAATTATTTTAAAACTAAAATTACTCTAAATTTATTCTACCAATTATTCTAAATTTCTAAAAAAACAAATTAAAACTAAATTTTAACTCTAAAACTTTTTTTTTTAGATCAAATTAAAATTGTAAATACAGAAAATTTTAAAAAAAAAACTTGACATGAATTATTCGTAATTAGACTAGCCGAAAACGAACCAAGCAAAGTAACTAAATCTTACAACTTGTAAAACAAGAAGCAAAAAGAAACCAGGATTAAAATTCATATCACAGATTCACATGAATTAAACTCAAGGACGAGTTCGACTATACTCAACACCATACTTAATGCATAGCAATTTCAGAAAACCAGACAACTCAGCCCACAACATTCAACACAGTGAACTAGCAACGAGTTGAGCAGAAAACTATAGACAGAAAAGGGACCAAAACAAAAACAAACACAACCCACAAAACTCAGAAAATAAAGGACTCAGAATAATAAACTCAAACACTCTAAGTTTACACAACCACTCAAAATAGGACAACCGGGAAACTTAGAAACAAAAAACAATTCACGACCAATAACTCGAACTCGGCTGAAACCTACTCAGTGAATTCCGAACACAACATTACAAAATCTCGGACACATTCAAAACTCAGTACAACTCAGTAAATAGAACACTACTTAGTAACCCATGATTTCACAACTCGAACGAAACACAGTCTGCGATATAACCAAAACTCACTCAAACTCACTCGGATAACACTCGACAAAAACAGTAATTCACTCGGGAATTACAATCAACAACAAAACCAAAACTCACCAACAAACTCAATAAAAACTCAGCACACTAACCGATGGAAAACAATAGCAAAGAAACGCGCATAAAACACTACTCAGCATCAAAAACACACAGCTCAATTTACACAGCATCTAAAACTCGTAATTACAGCACAACAAATTCAGAACAGCAGTAAAATTCAGTAACTCGTAATTAGAAAAATAGCAGTAACTCAGCAGAAACTCAGTGAAAAGAGAAAAAAAAAGAAACATCGACAAAAGTAGGGGACTTGTGTGTGTTTACAGTGAAGAAAAAGAAAGGAGAGGGTCTGGTTGTTTGTTGCGCTTAACAAAGATGAAAACAAAACTGGGAATTTGAAAGAACAGCAAAGTGGGGGAGATAGGTTTGGGGATTGTTTGAATTTGAAACAAAACGACAACAAGAAAGAAGAAGAATAAGGCAAAACCAAATTGGGTAAATTGAAAGAAACCAAGAAGAGGAGGGGGAGTTTTAATCGAAGAAAATAAGAACAGAATAAAAATGCAGGGTTGTATTTGTGAATATGAATAGAAGAAAAGGCAGGGAAGAATTGTTTTTAATCTTCGAATAAAAAACATAAAAATTGGTGGGATAATTTTTTTTTTTAAAAAAATGAAAATAACGAAATTAATTAAGAAATAAAAAATTAAGCTACAACGATGATTTAAAATAAATGGCCCACAATAAAATTGATGTTTAGAGGGGCTTAAATTACGAATTAAAACTAAGAGCAAGAAATTAAAATTTTGTTACTTTCAACCCATAGTGGTTAGCTTTTCGGTACTTTGTCCACTACTTGAATTTACGAAAATAACGAAAGGAAAGTAAAATAAAGGAGAGGGCAAGACAAGAAATTAAAGGAAATGAAATTGCATTAAAATTAAAAAGAGTGTTTACAAGATTTGAAACTAAGAAAAATACAAGAAATTAAAACTACCCTAAAATCTAAGTTAATAAATACAAGGGGGTGAGGGGGTATTTATAGGATAAGAATTAGGGTTAAGGGGGGTGTTGGGTAAATCCCCACCATACATTTGTGGTGTGTGGTGGTGGAATCCTAGCCATCTATTTGTTTCCTTCCCCCTTAAGCTTTGAAGAGTTGATCTTGGCCGTACACTTCTCTAATGTGTTGGGATGATCTCCACCTTCCACTTGTCTTGAAATATTCCTTTTGCTCCAAGCTCCTAATTCTTTTCCTTCTTTCATTTCTGGTCCTTTTTCTTCCTCTTTTTCCCTTCCTTGCTCTTTATTTCTTTATTTTGTCATTTCTTTATTTATTTACAAATTTCCTGAAATGCAACAAAATAAATTATTAAAATACGAGTTCAAGCAATAAATAGGTAATAAAAATATGCAAAAATATGCACTTATCAAATGCCCCCATACCTATCTTTTGCTCGTCCTCGAGTAAAAACAAAAAAGAAAATCAAGATAAAAAGTCCTATACTCCTTTCCGTAGGTGTGACGGTTGCATTTGGCATATGCAAGAAGCCCTTTAAACCCCTAGGCAGCCCCAGTGGACGCGTGAGGTCTCGTGAGGGCCTGTAGTGAATGTACCCACAAAATCCATCTAGTTTGTATAAAAGATCACATGGCAATGCACACCACACATACATGTCCTCTCATGATACATCAACTTAAGAATCAAAATGAATTTGCAAAGTCTTGGTGTGGAAAGTGCAAGGATTCACATATTCTACTTAAAGAACCATGCAAGAGTGATTATAAGTTCATGTCAAGTGCAAAAATTATTGGTAACCATGCTAGGGCACACCTCAGAGTCAAAACTTGAGATCTCATATGCAAAACAAGCAATACCTCACATTTCACTCACAAAAGAATATTCACTCAAAAACGAGGGTAAGTGTATCACTCAATTCCAACAAAATCAAAATCATGCTTGACACTTGGTATCATCCCAACTTAAATCATAACATACATTAATAATGACAATCAAAAGGTCTTTATTAGGGTTGTAATGGGACTAGGGACAAGGTATGTCAAGAAAGGCCAAAATAAGGTGAAGTGTCAAAAGCTAGTAGTCACCATGAATATCATGCACAACACCAAACTTCCTCCCCACACAATTTATTTTCATTTTTTCAACAAAAAGACTTGACTAGTCGAAGGAAGGAGGATTACAAAAACATAAGTATGCTCTCATTTTTTTTCTATATTTTTTTTAATAGGATAATGATAAATATAACAATAATCCTCCTTTAGATTTAATTTTGAAAATCGACTATCAAGGTAACAACAAATATTTCCTCACAAGTTATGAATAAAAGTAAACCCTATTCACACACCTTATTGCTCCCTCAAGTTCCTACTAGCCTTTGATAAAATGGGATCAAGAATACGTAAGGCTAAACAAGAAAAATGTCTTAAGTGAGTAATGTGGTGTGTCACCGAAAGAAGATGATTAGGCTCAAAGGGTTAACTAATTGATCATATAAGAATGGTGTGGATATTTTGTGAAATATGGGTTATTCCTAAATGCCTTTATCATTTTATCATCAATTAATGTCATGTATTTCAAGAAGGAATCCAAACAAGTGCTAGCTATGCAAATGACAAGTGGACACTCAAGCAAAAGAATATAAATGCAAAAGATATGCATATAGGCTCAAAATCTCACTTGGTGTAGTAAAACATAATCAATCTCAAGAAATGGTATCCTCAATGCACCTACTTGTACTCAAAGCATGAAGACCAAATCATCTTACACCTAATCATGTTCTTCTAATTTCATGCATAATTCAAATAAGTCTACTAACTTCACCTTGCTAGTGTAAGTGTGTGAACAAGAACTTTAGCAAATCAATTCTCAAACAAAAGCTAATGGATCATAAGATTATCATAGCATGCAAGGGTGCATCAAGCAATTAGTAATCAATTAACAAGACTAGAATACGAAAAGAACTCTTTTTGTGATTTTTTCATTTTTTTTTAATTTTTTTGGATTTTTTTATTTTTATATTTTCACTAAAAACCCTCCCCCATACCTAGATCATGCATTATCCTCAATGTATGCAAATGCAAGAGAAATGAGTAAAGGAAAATGAGGAGATAATACCTGACAAGGGATGAAGGAGAGAATTTACCTACTGAAAGAAACTTACATGAATCACGGGTCGATGAGGTGGGTGACCTCATCCTCGGGATCAAATGGCAGCTCTAAAAATGGTTTGAGTCATTGTCCATTAACTTTAAATACATCACCATTTTTAGGATTTTCAATTTCAACAGCACCGTGAGGAAAAACGGTCCGAACAATGTAAGGACCTTCCCACCTAGATCTCAATTTCCCGGGGAATAAATGAAGCCT
Organism: Saposhnikovia divaricata; assembly: GCA_036435485.1. Taxonomy (NCBI): domain Eukaryota; kingdom Viridiplantae; phylum Streptophyta; class Magnoliopsida; order Apiales; family Apiaceae; genus Saposhnikovia; species Saposhnikovia divaricata. The sequence goes on along the minus strand of CM071596.1, from coordinate 127,850,691 downwards.
AGAATTGTACAAAAGAACTTTTTGACTCGGAGAAAAAGATTTTCTCAAAATGGATTTATCATGAAAAAGTTTTGTTCTTTCTTTATGAATTTTAGCATTTTCATAGGCCTCATTTCTTAATTCCTCTAGTTCTGACAATTGCAATTTCCTATGACTACCGGCGGTTGGTAAGTCAAAGTTCAAATCTCTAATGGCCCAGAAGGCCCTATGCTCTAGTTCAACGGGCAAGTGACAAGCTTTGCCAAACACAATTCTGTAAGGGGACATGCCCAAAACAGTCTTAAAAGCGGTCTGATAGGCCCATAAGGCATCTATCAGTTTGATTGACCAATCCTTCCTATTCGAGTTGACAGTCTTTTCTAAAATTTGCTTAATTTGCCTATTCGAGACTTCAACTTGACCACTATTTTGAGGATGATAAGGGGTAGCCAGCCTATGAGTAATTGAGTACTTTTTCAAAAGGGACTCAAATTGACGATTCTTAAAGTGCGTACCTTGGTCACTAATGATAGCCCTAGGTGTGCCAAATCGAGAAAAGATATTCTCTTTTAAAAATTTAAGAACGACCTTGTTATCATTGGACTTAGTCGGTATGGCTTCTACCCATTTAGACACATAATCAACCGCTAAGAGAATGTAGAGGTTGCCAAAAGAGCTAGGAAAGGGACCCATAAAATCTATGCCCCACACATAAAAAATCTCAATGATTAAGATGGGACTCATTGGCATCAAGTTTCTCCTAGTGATCTTTCCTAAGTGTTGACACCTACTACAAGCGGCACAGAATTCTGCAGCATCCTTGAACAAACTAGGCCAATAAAAACCGCTTTGGAGGATTTTAACTACTGTTTTCTTAGCATTAATATGACTTCCACAAGCTTGATCATGACAAAAGGAAAGGATACTTTGAAACTCATGGTTTGGGATGCACCTCCGAATGAATTGGTCGGGGCAATATTTAAAGAGATATGGGTCGTCCCAAAAGAAGTGTTTGACTTGAGAGAAAAATTTTGATTTATCTTGTGTGGACCAATGAGAGGGGATTTCGCCGCTTGCAAGGTAATTGACAATGTCGGCGAACCAAGGAGGAGTAGAGATAGAAAAGAGATGTTCATCGGGAAAAGATTCATTCAAAGGCGAGTCAATGGTGGACTCCACCACTAATCGAGAAAGGTGATCGGCAATGACATTTTCGGACCCCTTCTTATCCCTAATTTCTAGGTCAAACTCTTGGAGAAACAAGATCCACCTAATCAATCGGGCCTTAGAGTCTTTCTTAGAGAAGAGATATCGAAGGGCGGAATGATTGGTGTAAACAATGATTTTCGAACCAATAATATAAGACCTAAACTTTTCGAGGGCAAAGACTACGACTAGAAGCTCCTTCTCGGTGGTTGAATAATTGAGTTGCACATCATTCAAGGTCTTACTAGCGTAGTATATGACATGAGGTATCTTATTGATTCGTTGTCCTAAAACCGCCCCTAATGCGTAATCAGATGCATCACACATTAACTTGAAAGGTTGACTCCAATCGGGAGACTTGTTAATCGGGGCCGAGGTCAACTCTTTCTTAAGGTGTTCAAAAGATTGTAAACAATCTTTAGTGAACTCGAAGTTGACAACTTTACCAAGAAGGGTGGTCAAGGGTCTAGCCTTTTTGCTAAAATCTTTAATGAAACGCCTATAAAAACCCGCATGTCCTAAAAAGGAACGAATTCCTTTGACCGATGTTGGTGGGGGTAGATTGGCAATGAGGTCAACTTTGGATTTATCAACTTCGATCCCCTTTTCAGAAATTCTATGACCAAGAACGATTCCTTCTTTAACCATGAAATGACATTTTTCCCAATTAAGAACGAGGTTGGTTTCTTTACATCTTTTTAAGACTACCTCGAGATGGTTTAGGCATTGATGAAAAGACGAACCAAAGATGGAGAAGTCATCTATGAAAATCTTTGGAATTCACCTACCATGTCAGAAAAGATGCTCATCATGCACCTTTGGAAGGTGGTCGGGGCAGTGGTTAGACCGAAAGCTAAGCGACGATAAGCAAAGGTTCCAAAGGGACATGTGAAAGTGGTTTTCTATTGGTCTTCGGGAGCTATAAGAATTTGAAAATAACCGGAATAACCTTCTAGAAAGCAATAGTAGGCATGACCCGCTAACCTTTCTAACATTTGATCTATGAATGGAAAAGGAAAGTGGTCTTTTCTAGTGGCATCGTTGAGTTTCCTATAGTCTATGCATACCCTCCAACCGGATTGGGCACGAGTAGGAACTTGATCGTTGTTCTCATTAGTCACCACGGTAATACCTGACTTTTTAGGTACTACCTCAATCGGGCTAACCCAAGAGCTATCAGAAATGGGATAAATGATTCCATTATTTAGACACTTAAGAATTTCCTTTCTAATGACTTCCATCATGGTAGGGTTCAACCGCCTTTGTGGCTCACGAACTGGTTTAGCATCATCAACTAAATGAATCCTATGTTGGACAATGGCCGAACTAATTCCTTTAATATCCGAGATACTCCAACCTATGGCTTCCTTATGTTCTCTAAGCACACTTACAAGCTCATCCTCTTGTGACTTGGTCAAATTAGAGGCAATTATAACGAGAAGAGACTCATTAGGACCTAAAAAGGCATAATTAAGAGTGTCGGGAAGAGGTTTGAGTTCTAAATCGGGCGGCTTTGACTCAACGGGTTCACTAGCTTCGAAAAGTGGCAAAGGAGGTGGTTCACATGCTTGGTTATTTGTAGGATTGGTGGAATCTAACATTGCATTGACCTCATTTGTATATTCAGAATCATCCCAATCTTGACCAAAGTGTTTTAAACAAAAAGCAAGAGCATCATTAGGGTTGATGAATTCTTGATCAACTATGTCATCAATTAAATTGACATCCATAGGTTGATCGTAGAAATCATCGGGTTGTTTCCCTATGTGAAAAATATTGAGGTCAATGGTCATGTTCCCAAATGTTAGTTTCATTAATCCCTTTCTACAATTAATCAAAGCATTGGAGGTGGCTAGAAATGGCCTTCCTAGAATGATAGGAATCTGATTCTTAGGTTTCTTGATCGGTTCAGTTTCTAGGCCGACAAAATCAGCGGGAAAGAAAAAGTCACCTACTTTAATTAGCACGTCTTCAATAATCCCCTTAGGAACTTTGATAGAACGATCGGCTAATTGAAGTGTAACATTAGTTCTTTGAAGCTCTCCTAAACCTAGGGCTTGATAGACCGAAAATGGAAGCAAGTTCACATTAGCGCCTAAGTCAAGTAACTCCATGTCCACAAAGGTATTGCCTATGACACATGAAATTGTAGGACAACCGGGGTCCTTATATTTCACGAGAATTTTGTTCGAAAGAATTGAGCTCACTTGGGACGTCAAAAAGGCTTTCTTAGGGACGTGAGTAATTCGCTTATGCGTGCACAAATCTTTTAGACATTTCGCATACGAAGGAATTTGTTGAATCGCGATTTGACTTGCTTAAAAACTTCTAAGATCTTGTCCATTTGAGCCGTTTGTTTAGGAGAAATGAGTCGTTGAGGGTAAGGAGCTTTTGGCCTAAAGACTCGTTCATTAGGTTTTTCGGGGACGGGTTTTGTCCCACTCGTTGATCTTTGTTCCTTAGAACTCTCGGGTTCAAGATTAGCGTTTGGTTCAGAATTTGATTCGTCTTCTTCGAAAGACTTGTCACCGACTTGATTTTCAACTTGCTTACCGGACCTTAAGGAAATGACAGCGTTCACATTGTGAAAAGGTCTTTGACTGATTTGAAATTTAGGATTTACCTCGGTTTGACTTGGAAGTTTGTTCTTCTCTCGTTCACAAATGGCATTGGCTAATTGGCTCACTTGAACCTCTAAATTAGATATGGCTTGATTACTAGCATTTAAAATTTGCCTATCTTGAGTCATGGTTTGCATGAAGGTTTGTTGAGATTGAGCCAAATTAGTTGTTGATTTTAGAAGCGCATCGAGAGTCTTTTCCAAGGAATTAATTCTCTTATCCGACTCATGAAAGCCGGGTCGGATAAGGAGCATGATTTTGATGTGAAAACGAATTTGAGTGAGGTTTATGAAAAATCGGAGGTTGAGATTGGAATTGAGGAGGTTGAGATTGGAATTGAGGAGGTTGAGATTGTTGATTCCATGAAAAGTTCGGGTGATTTTTCCAACCGGGGTTATAAGTGGGAGAATAAGGATCATTTCGAAGACCCGATTGGAACATCGCGTTGACTTATTGAAAATCTTGAGGACTTTTTATCCCTTGATTGGTTGGGTTATAATTCGGGCACATGGATACTTGGGAGGAGGACCCGTTGGTTTCTAAAGCTTCTAAACGTCGAGTGAGAGTGACTAATTTAGCCTCGCTCGCGATAGAGTTACCAACTTGATGTAAACCCTTTTGATGCATGGTAGCTATTGAATCGTTCGGTTTCTCGGATTCTCTAGTGGGCTCTCTAGTCGATTCCCATAACATAGTCTTTTCCGCGAACTCTTCAAAGAATGCCCAACCCTCATCCTCGTCTTTCTCCATAAATTTCCCTTGGCACATAGATTCCAACAAAGCGGTTGTTGAACTATCTAGGGCCTCGTACACAAGCTTACAGAGCCTCCATTTTTCGATTCCATGGTGGGGACATTGAGATAGAAGATTTTTAAAACGGTCGAAACACGTCCAAAATGGTTCGTTGTGTTTTTGACGAAATTGATTAATCTCATTTGTGAGTTTCGTAGTCTTGTGGCTTGGAAAGAATTTTTTAAGAAAGATGACTACGAAACCCTCCCAAGTGGAAATCTAATTAACGGGTAAACTATACAACCATTTTTTCGCATTATCTTTAAGGGCAAAGTTTATTAGTCTAAGCCATATAAAGTCCTCGGAAAGTTGTTAGAGTTTTTGCAATGCGCAAACCTCTTCAAATTCTTGTAGAAAAAGATAAGGATCCTCACCGTCACTCCCGGTAAATTTGGGTAACATGCTGATGTGATGAGCTTTGATTTCAAAATTATTACCATTTACGGGAGGAAGAGTGATGCACGAAGGTTGAGCGGAACGGGTGGGGTAGCAACAGTCCTTAGGAGACATGGCCATGTTTACTACTGGTTCGGAATTATCTAAAGACTCGGAATCAGACGAGGAAGAAATCTCGAATGATCTTACTAGTCTAGCAGAATTATCCCTACGCCAAGTAGATCGCATAAACCACGAAAGGAAACACGTAGCAAATAAAGTACGATAAATTAAACACACAAAAAGAAAGGGGTGAAAAATTAAAAGAAAAAAAAATTATTCTAACCCTAGGGCTCCTTAATAAAATAACTAGACCTTTGCTCCTAACTTTAAGGGCTACCAAAAACTAGGTAAATCAATAATTGCCAAGAGGCTAAACAGCAGCCCAGACACCAAAACCTTAATTGGCCAGGTCAGCTTTCGCTTTCCTAGACACCAAAAAGTCGGAAAAAATAATGATTACTTCGTTTTTTAAGCACCTTCCTAATTGAGCGCGAGATTCCTAGAGGAAAACGTCTAATTAATTTTTATAAAGGCTAGGTATGCAAAATGAGAAATTAAATTGTTTTTTGGCTAAGGAAAGAGTGATAAAATCCCTTCCCTTATCTGTTGAGAGGTTTTGCCCTTAAGATTTATTTACAAAATGATGCAACAAACAAAGAGGTATAAAAAACTATAAACATTTATGGATGCTTTAAACTACGTGTTCTAACTAAAGAAAAGAAAGAATTTAACGTACCTTGGGGTCCTCCAGCAATCACCACAATTTATAGGGTACGAAAAATTAAAAACAAGAAAATAAAAATCTTGATGATGTGCCCTATGTGATTAAATGCATGATGCAACAATTATATATTTACAACTAATTTTTTGGATTTTTAATTTTTAATTTTTTTGTGATTTTCTAAATAGGGAAAGAAAAACGAAAGAGGAGAGAGATACGGTTTACCCAAGCAAAGCTTCCAAAATTCCGAGAAGATTTCTTCCGCTTTAATCCAAATTTCCCGAATTTTCCTCCAAATTCGTCGAAAAAAAAATGCAAACAAGAAAAAGGGTGAGAGGAGAGCTAATCCGAAAAATCAAAAACTAAGGTGCGAAAAATAATTAGTCCCTGGCAGCGGCGGCAAAAACTTGTTGTGCTAGAAAAATAAACATTCGAATCGCAAGCGCACAATTTGTTTCATTGTAAAATTTATGATTCGTTCCTCAGGGACTATTTTATTTTCGCAACCTTAATTTTCAACTTAATCGAACTATGACAAATATTTTTCAGAGAATTTTTGATTTAATTATTAACAAAAGGAAATTAAGCTATTTCCAAAAGAAATTTAAATTTATTCTAATTTAAAACTAAATTTGGAAGAACCAAAAACAAACTAAAATATTCTAAAATTCGAAATTATTCTAAAAGTCCTAAATTATTTTAAAACTAAAATTACTCTAAATTTATTCTACCAATTATTCTAAATTTCTAAAAAAACAAATTTAAACTAAATTTTAACTCTAAAACTTTTTTTAGATCAAATTAAAATTGTAAATACAGAAAATTTTAAAAAAAAACTTGACATGAATTATTCGTAATTAAACTAGCCGAAAACGAACCAAGCAAAGTAACTAAATCCTACAACTCGTAAAACAAGACGAAAAAAGAAACCACGATTGAAATTCATATCACAGATTCACATGAATTAAACTCAAGGAGGAGTTCGACTATACTTTACACCATACTTAATGCACAGCAATTTCAGAAAACCAGACAACTCAGCCCATAACGATTCAACACAGTGAACTAGCAATGAGTTGAGCAGAAAACTATAGATAGAAAAAGGACCAAAACAAAAACAAACACAACCCACAAAACTCAGAAAACAAAGGACTCAGAATAATAAACTCAAACACTCTAACTTTACACAACCACTCAAAATAGGACAACCGGGAAACTTAGAAACAAAATACAATTCACGACCAATAACTCGAACTCGACTGAAACCTACTCAGTGAATTCAGAACACAACATTACAAAATCTCGGACACATTCAAAACTCAGTACAACTCAGTAAATAGAACACTACTTAGTAACCCATGATTTCACAACTCGAACGAAACACAGTCTGCAATATAACCAAAACTCACTCAAACTCACTCGGATAACACTCGACAAAAACAGTAATTCACTCGGGAATTACAATCAACAACAAAACCAAAACTCACCAACAAACTCACTAAAAACTCAGCACAGTAACCGATGCATAACAATAGCAAAGAAACGCACATAAAACACTACTCAGCATAAAAAACACACAGCTCAATTTACACAGCATCTAAAACTCGTAATTACAGCACAACAAATTCAGAACAGCAGTAAAACTCAGTAACTCGTAATTAGCAAAACAGGAGTAACTCAGCAGAAACTCAGTGAAAAGAGAAAAAAAAGAAACATCGACAAAAGCAGGGGACTTTGTTAGCTTCGCAAACACGCAAGTATACGTGGTCACAAATAGCAAGTGGTAAATAAAAGTTCGTTCCTCAGGGACAAGATGTACTGTGAATTTATTGCCTATGCAACAGAGTATGATTACTTTTTACTGCCTGACAATTTACCAAATTCAAGTTTTTATTACTCTAAAATTATCAACTAAGCAAGACTTATTAAAAAGTGAATTAACAATAAATTATCTATAGCAAGAGAGACATGGGATTCCAATTTCATCGACAATTTCACTAACAGCTGACTCAATATATCGACTCGGGTGATAAATTCAATAATTAATCAGATAACACGATGATAATACGAGCTACCTTTCGGTAAACTCGTATCAAACCACTTAATTTCTACAAAAGATAGAATTTAAGAAGACATCAAATTATATTCAGATTATATATGTCTATACAATCTGGAAATACAATTGATTTAAGCTTAAGTATCAATACGATTACACGGGGCAACGTGAGATGGGTTAAATCACATTACAAATCAAGATTAAATAATTAAATCAAGAACCCATGCTAATTTGGCGACATCTAAATCCTAGAATCCACTTTCGCAATCATCTAGGATTAAATGAATAAAATGGTAGCTAATCATCTTTAAATTAATTCAACCAAATTAGATTATCTAAATTTAATCACCCAAAATCAATTATGAATCAAGCACGAAAGTTACATTATCAAATCTATTGGAACCCCATGAAAAAGATTTAGTTCATGACTGAATTAATAATTAACATGGAATTGATAAGAATCAAAGATTTAAAATTAAACATATTATGATAATGAAGAACAATAATTAATAAGAGAAAAGAGTAGAGATAGAATTTTAAAACCAATTTGTTGAGATAGAAAATACAGAAAAGTGGCCTCCTGCTGTCGCTTGAAGAACCCTAGGAAATATAATTGTTGTATGATACCCAAGCTAATGATAATCTAATGATATCCTCTACCTAATATTAATAAGTTTTTAAGAATTAAAATTAATACAAAAGCCCAAAGACTTTGGCCCAACATGTTTTTTAACCCGGCTACAGGACATTGGCTACAGCTACACGGTTATAGGTTGCGCCACAGCACTCCACAAAAAGAAACAAGACAAAAATCGAGCAATAGCCCGTGAAGTTGCGCAACAGCGCATGGGCTACTGATGGAGAACGCGCAGTAGCGCCCAAACCGCGCACCAGCTCGAACCAAGCGCTGTGGCGCCTTAGCATTGCGCAGTTGCGCTCCTGGACAGAAAAGTTGCCGCGCAGCAGCACTAAATCCCGCGCAGCAGCGCCTTAAACGCGCAGCAGCGCCTGATATTGCGCAGCTGCGCCTTTGCACCCCTGCCCAACTTTTAGAAAATGCTCTCCTCTTCGCGTGGGCTGTAAGATCGCCCAATTCCGATGTCTGGAACTCCAGTTATGGCCAAAACAGTGGTGTATGCGCATTGTGCTCAAATTCCTGAGTTCCCTTGCCCTGGACTTCCTGTAATTTCTACTTGAAGCTCACACAATACCACCAATTCTTCACCAACACCACCAATGCCACCCTACTATGCAACCTACACAAATTAGATGAAAACACATCAAACCAACACGAAACTTGAGAACCTGCAATCGTTTTAAGCCCAAACGGAAGGTAAATAGTGGATATAAAATCCACTTATCAAACCCCCAAACTTAAACCGTTGCTTGTCCTCAAGCAATGCAAACTCGACACTAAAATGATGAATGAATGCAACTAACAATTAAATGTTATGATAATGCACAATGACCTAATGCAATGACTCCAAACACAAGATATCGTAACCAACTCACAAGCCAACACCTCAAATTATGCAACAACGCCAAACAGAGCTCGACGAAGCCCCCGTATACCAACAATACATGCGCGGGGACGTGGTGTGTGCAACTCTCACTAGTAATACTCTCAACACTAGATCAAAGGCATAACCAATTCTTCGCCAAGACAATCACATGTTTATAAACAGAATGAACTCTAGACACTCCATGACTCAAAGACACCGCCATCATCATTCAAGGTAGACACGGACTCATGCTAGACTCTACAAAACTCTACAAAACACAAAACACACATGCTCATTGACCGTGCAATGGGTGAGACCCCTAAAGGTTTATACAATAGCACCCTTTTAGCGAGCGTTAGGTCAGCAATCCCAAACCACAAAGGGCTTTAGGTTACTAGGACTAAGTCCCCTCAGACTTACTTGCTCGAGTACTAAAGAGCCCACCCTAGCCAATTCACATACACACACTCTCACAAACGCTCAATTTTTATTCTCACGACTCTTTTTTTTTTTTACCTTTCTTTGCTTTTTCTAATTTTTTTTTCCTCTTTTGTTTTTTTTTTTTTTTTTTTTTTTTTCTTCTTTTTCTCTTTTTCACACATGGGTGCACTATCTCACCCTCCTAGACTACTCATATTAAATATGAGCCGGCTACTAGCCATTTGACGCCTAGCCATTATTACACTACGACACGACACTTAGCATGAAATCCCTGTTTTCCCCCAAACTTATACTTAAGTGCTTCTACGCCATCAAGGGAATAACGAACATTCTAGATATAAATAAGTGATTAAATCCTAACAACCAAACTAGGTATAACTCGATCTAACCCAAGAGCAACCCGTGAGACCGTGAAAAGATTGTGTTCCCGACACACGCAAGTCAATTTCATAGAAACTTAAATCAACCCTCTATTCATTGTCATCACACTCAAATTAGCATCGACCTAGTAAGCCAGAAACAGACACTCATGTGGAATCATATGATATGCATGAACATGCATGAACACAATGATGATACAACCTAAATAATCTATATGGCATGGCATCCTAAATGCAAACTACATGACATGGCAAACTAAATGCAAAATTACTAATATGAACTAGCATGAATATGCCGCTATATACAATGCCATGACTCTAAATACCCTAAAATCACCCCCAAACTTATTAAATTCAATGTCCTCATTGAAGGTAAATAAAAGGGTACAAGAGAACTCCCCTAGTTGTCGGCATGGCCACCCCCTTCGGGTGGAAAATATGGTGGTGTGAACGGGTGGGTACCAGCACAGCTGTTTTATTCAAAGCAGGAAATCATGGGTTGCCTCCCATGCAGCGCCTTTCTTTAACGTCTTTAGCTAGACTTGACCACGATTTATCTCTTGAAAAATTTTACCGCACCTCTGTACGGCCACTTAATGATTTTCTCCGGAGCAACGTCTGCAACGACAAGCTTTACCCGTCTACGCTCCTCACAAGATCTTTTAATAACATGCTCCCGCCTACCTGAAAAGTTAGCAGCAATAACAATAACAAGCAAGGGAGATGAATTACACGCAACATACCCCAGGTGAACTAGCAATGGTTTGAGCTCGAGTTCGGGAGCTCCTTCAAATGATGGCTTAAGGCGCACCTGAGAATTCCAGAGATCTTCCACTCCAAGCAACTTATGTGGAATACCACCCTCTGCAATCTCAATAATGTAAGGAATGCCGCCGGGCCATTCCTCCAACCTCGCAGTAGTAGCAATATCAGCAGCAGTCTGATCAACATACTTAGAGACAAAAGAACTCTCCTCAAGCTTCGTTTCATGCCTCGAACAAATGGCATTCAACTCCTCTAACATCTCATCAGAAGAAAAATTCTGATAACGCTCATGGAGTTCTTTGGTTCTCTCATTCTCAAACAAAATTTCTTCCTCAAGAAAAGCCTCAATTCCACTTCCCTCAAGTTTCGCCCATGAAACTACCTCCTCAATAGCTTCATTTTGGCCAGTATCAAACTCTTCATCCTTCGAAGGAAATAGAATAGCCACTTGAGCCTTGGAGTTTTCTTGATCTTGGCCTGATTCTTCAGAATTTTCAGCTGGCAAAGGAAGTGGCTGCGGCTGAATATTCAGAACTGCATTTTCTGGCCTTTCTTCCTTATCAGCTTCATGTTCTGCTTCTTTCTCATCTTCCCCCTCAGACTCTCCTTTCTGAACATCGAACCAGGTCTCACCCGTGGCTAAGAATGGCCCGTCAAGATTGATAGGCATGTTCTTGTCCTCCTGCTCTGCCTCTAGGTCTCCCGTGTCACTTGGAAAGGCTCCCTGAAGACTGTTTAGCAAGGTTGCTATTTGACCAATCTGATTCCCTATCGTCTGGAGAGACACTGCGTTGCTCTTAATCATCAATTTCAATTCTTCCATTTCAGCTTCTTCAGTTAATTGTTGGTTAGACCAAGTCTGAATTTGCTGCTGCTGAAAATCAGGGGGTTGAAAGTGTTGATTCACTGGGGCATACTGATACTGAAATTGTTGCCCCTGTTGCTGCTGAGTTCCCCATGAACTATATGGATCATCTCCACACTGCTGATCTTGGAGGGGGTAGGATGGACATTGAGGTTGCTCCAAACCACTTTGATTGTAGTCCCAGCTGAAAATTGGCCGGCTTCTGTTATACTCACATTGATGAGTGTAATGTCCACCTGCACACAGTTCACACACAATTACGCAGTCCTGCTCCCAATAATCCATCAAAATAAAACAAAAAAAATTCAAGTCAGTAATCTATAACGACCACTGATGACAAGCACTTAAACTACAAATAACACCGCGTCCCCGGCAGCGGCGCCAAAAACTTGTTAGCTTCGCAAACACGCAAGTATACGTGGTCACAAATAGCAAGTGGTAAATAAAAGTTCGTTCCTCAGGGACAAGATGTACTGTGAATTTATTGCCTATGCAACAGAGTATGATTACTTTTTACTGCCTGACAATTTACCAAATTCAAGTTTTTATTACTCTAAAATTATCAACTAAGCAAGACTTATTAAAAAGTGAATTAACAATAAATTATCTATAGCAAGAGAGACATGGGATTCCAATTTCATCGACAATTTCACTAACAGCTGACTCAATATATCGACTCGGGTGATAAATTCAATAATTAATCAGATAACACGATGATAATACGAGCTACCTTTCGGTAAACTCGTATCAAACCACTTAATTTCTACAAAAGATAGAATTTAAGAAGACATCAAATTATATTCAGATTATATATGTCTATACAATCTGGAAATACAATTGATTTAAGCTTAAGTATCAATACGATTACACGGGGCAACGTGAGATGGGTTAAATCACATTACAAATCAAGATTAAATAATTAAATCAAGAACCCATGCTAATTTGGCGACATCTAAATCCTAGAATCCACTTTCGCAATCATCTAGGATTAAATGAATAAAATGGTAGCTAATCATCTTTAAATTAATTCAACCAAATTAGATTATCTAAATTTAATCACCCAAAATCAATTATGAATCAAGCACGAAAGTTACATTATCAAATCTATTGGAACCCCATGAAAAAGATTTAGTTCATGACTGAATTAATAATTAACATGGAATTGATAAGAATCAAAGATTTAAAATTAAACATATTATGATAATGAAGAACAATAATTAATAAGAGAAAAGAGTAGAGATAGAATTTTAAAACCAATTTGTTGAGATAGAAAATACAGAAAAGTGGCCTCCTGCTGTCGCTTGAAGAACCCTAGGAAATATAATTGTTGTATGATACCCAAGCTAATGATAATCTAATGATATCCTCTACCTAATATTAATAAGTTTTTAAGAATTAAAATTAATACAAAAGCCCAAAGACTTTGGCCCAACATGTTTTTTAACCCGGCTACAGGACATTGGCTACAGCTACACGGTTATAGGTTGCGCCACAGCACTCCACAAAAAGAAACAAGACAAAAATCGAGCAATAGCCCGTGAAGTTGCGCAACAGCGCATGGGCTACTGATGGAGAACGCGCAGTAGCGCCCAAACCGCGCACCAGCTCGAACCAAGCGCTGTGGCGCCTTAGCATTGCGCAGTTGCGCTCCTGGACAGAAAAGTTGCCGCGCAGCAGCACTAAATCCCGCGCAGCAGCGCCTTAAACGCGCAGCAGCGCCTGATATTGCGCAGCTGCGCCTTTGCACCCCTGCCCAACTTTTAGAAAATGCTCTCCTCTTCGCGTGGGCTGTAAGATCGCCCAATTCCGATGTCTGGAACTCCAGTTATGGCCAAAACAGTGGTGTATGCGCATTGTGCTCAAATTCCTGAGTTCCCTTGCCCTGGACTTCCTGTAATTTCTACTTGAAGCTCACACAATACCACCAATTCTTCACCAACACCACCAATGCCACCCTACTATGCAACCTACACAAATTAGATGAAAACACATCAAACCAACACGAAACTTGAGAACCTGCAATCGTTTTAAGCCCAAACGGAAGGTAAATAGTGGATATAAAATCCACTTATCAGACTTGTGTGTGTTTATAGTGAAGAAGAAGAAAGGAGAGGGTCTGGTTGTTTGTTGCGCTTAACATAGATGAAAAAAATTTGGAATTTGAAAGAACAGCAAAGAGGGGGAGATAGGTTTGGGGATTGTTCGAATTTGAAACAAAACGAAAACAAGAAAGAAGAAGAATAAGGCAAAACCAAACTGGGTAAATTGAAAGAAACCAAGAAGAGGAGGGGGGAGTTTTAATCGAAGAAAATAAGAACAGAATAAAAATGCTGGGTTTGTATTTGTGAATATGAATAGAAGAAAAGGCAGGGAAGAATTGGTTTTAATCTTCGAATAAAAAACATAAAAATTGGTGGGATAATTTTTTTTTAAAAGTGAAAATAACGAAATTAATTAAGAAATAAAAAATTAAGCTACAACGATGATTTAAAATAAATGGCCCACAATAAAATTGATGTTTAAAGGGGCTTAAATTACGAATTATAACTAAGAGCAAGAAATTAAAATTTCGTTAATTTCAACCCATAGTGGTTAGCTTTTCGCTACTTTGTCCACTACTTGGATTTACGAAAATAACGAAAGGAAAGTAAAATAAACGAGAGAGCAAGATAAGAAATTGAAGGAAATGAAATTGCATTAAAATTAAAAAGAGTGTTTACAAGATTTGAAACTAAGAAAAATACAATAAATTAAAACTACCCTAAAATCTAAGTTACTAAATACAAGGGGGGTGAGGGGGTATTTATAGGATAGGAATTAGAGTTAATGGGGGTGTTGGGTAAATCCCCACCATACATTTGTGGTGTGTGGTGGTGGAATCCTAGCCATCTATTTGTTTCCTTCCCCCTTAAGCTTTGAAGAGTTGATCTTGGCCATACACTTCTCTAATGTGTTGGGATGATCTCCACCTTCCACTTGTTTTGAAATATTCCTTTTGCTCCAAGCTCCTAATTCTTTTCCTTCTTTCATTTTTGGTCTTTTTTTTTCTTCTTTTTCCCTTCCTTGCTCTTTATTTCTTTATTTTGTCATTTCTTTATTTATTTACGAATTTCCTGAAATGCAACAAAATAAATTATTAAAATACAAGTTCAAGCAATAAATAGGTAATAAAAATATGCAAAAATATGCACTTATCAATACCGGATATGATTCAAATCAAAAGGTTCAAGTAACCCATCCTTATGCAATGAACGTAATCTTTTCTCACTAATATGACCTAGCCTATAGTGCCATACATAAGTCGGATTTTCATCATCTCTTTTTCTTTTATTAGTTTGTTCAATCGCAAGTAAATTATTATCTAAGTCACATACATACAAACCATAATTTAAAGTACCACAGCCATAAAGAACAATATCTCTAAGAATAGAACATTCATTATTCTTAATAATAAATGAAAAACCATCCAAATCCAACATAGGAATAGAAACAATATTCCTCACAATTGAGGGAACGTAATAACAATTATTCAAAATAATAGTCTTGCTCGTAGGCATATGTAAACTAAATGATCCTACAACTATGGCTGCAACTCTTGCTCCATTGCCCATATATACGACTCATGTATATCACATATATATATATAGGACTCATGTATAAAAGATGAAATTCGTAATCTAACATTTAAAACTGATGATAGACGATGTAAATAGCCTCCTAGCAGTTGCTCCTCAGTATGTGAAGCACTCCACAAGTATCCACCTAGAAACAGATCTGAATGAAGGAGGAAGAGGGTTGAGAGAAAAATAGGGTTTGCCTCGGTTAAACTTACGTAAAAAGGCGTGAGGCTAATTGGGTTATAATAGTGTATTTAGGCAAAATCTCAGCTGATATTTTCCTATAAATATTATCCCTATTAATTAATTAATCTAATTAATCAATTAATTAATAATTACAACTCTTTTAATTATTAATTCTTTTTCTAAACTCTTTAGAAAAATAACTCTCTGTCTTGATTTAATTTCTTAAATAAAATCCTTAATTAATAATATTAAGAACTCTTCTAATTAATTTATAATCAATTAAATCTTATTTAATCAATTATAAAATTGCTAATAAATTATTTATTTCACAAATAAATAATTAATAACCATTATTAATTAATTTCTCCATCAATAAATCAGTCCCTTTTATTGTGTGACCCTGTAGGTTCAATATTAAGCCGGTAGTAGAAATAAATAATAATACAACTATTTTATTATTATTTATATGAATTCTTCTAATTCATTAAATATAATTAATTAAATAATTAATCATATTTATTCTACATCGTGAGTGATACTTCACAGCATATCGCGACTATCCGGATAATATGAATTCACTGCTTAGAATACCTAGAACCTAGTCAGTGAATGGTTACTGTACAATTAATTCCTTCAACCCTGCATGTCCCGATTAAATACAAGGCATGGAACTTGTGTCAAGCCTATCTAATTTAATCATATGTTTTTCCTATTCACTATGCTTAGTTCCTTTTAATGCAAATTAGAAACTTCTTTCTAATTTCATTCACTCTGGCCATAGATTGCTGAACTAGCAAAATTGGAATAACATAGGACATTCTCTTCCTTCACTGGAAGGGGCAGATCCTCGATCTATTGATCAATTACTATATTCGTATACAAATTCCTATGCCCAGAAGAGTCCTAATAATTATCCCTAGAGACTAAGAACTAAACCAAAGCATAGTTCAATGTACACAAGATGACTATGATTATCTCAAGTCTATGGACACTTGTATAACCATCACTATATGAACAACTACTGACACGTGAGTGAACTCCATTAGTTGTTCAACTATTCGAGTCATGTTTAGTGAACTTATTGTATAATAAGCACCTACATACTAGCTTTAGTGTCACCACACAAATGCCTATGAGAATAGACATCCTTCATATTGAACAAGCATAGTATGTACTAATCTTTACGGATTAACCAATTACCAATTAGCTATCCTACGATCAGGAACTATTTAAGTTTAGAGTTATCATCTTTTAGATCTCACTATTACAATCTCATCATAATTCTAAAAGCTTTACTTAAAACTATAGTACATCTAATTTAAACATTTTAAATAGATTAAAGCCCGTAATAAAAACAAACAAGTCTTTTACTAATATAAATGAAATTAAGTAGATTACATAAAAGCTCTTCCTTCGATTGCAACAAAGGATTACTTGCTACACGGAACCTCTGGTGCATACAACAGAAGAAAGGAAGACATGAGTTGGGGGTTTTATCTAAATTCATTCCTAACTAGCTTGTCCATCTATTATGAAGTTGTAAAATGTATTCTTGTGAATTGTTCGTAACGTTTCCCCATCTTACAGGCCCTTGTCAAAGACTGCGAATGTCTTGAAAGTAATCCCAGCAGAGATTCAATGTGAGGATGTTTAATTAAAGTTTAATGTCATTTGTGTTAATGTTTGATGTTGTGTCAGATCTTGTTTGGTATAGGCTTGGTTATATAGTAGTCATTTTGTCTTTGCTCATTGATGTAAGAATGGTGTAAATAATGGTGTATAGACTGGGGTCAGTGGAAGTGTTGTAATTGAAAAGGTAACTTCAATTTCTACATATCCGTGTAGTGTAATGTGCCTAATGTATTGGTTATTCTAGTGTTATATTAAATGATTTCCACTATTTGATTCAGGTGCTCAATAATTATTCTAGTGTTATATTAAATGGTTACAATGTTGTAATTGAAAGTATGATCGAGGAGTTGATGGCTGCTGGTATAATTTAGTACTGGTTCATTGTTCATTTTCTAGCTCAACTGTCCAGATTCTAATATTGATAACTTTTTTTCTTGTGTTTCATTGATATGAAAGATGCATGCCTCAATGAGGAGGATCTTGTGGAAGCAATTGAGACAGCAACCGGAGAAAAGAAGGATTGTCTTTGCTTCATTGAAGTGATTTACCACAACGACGACACTAGCAAAGAGTTGCTTGAATGGGGATCTCGAGTTTCTGCTGCTAAAAGCTCATGAACTAATATTTGAGAATCGTTGACTGGGGATATCAAGTAGATGCTTAAGGATCAGCTTGGAATTGATAATGGAAACTTTCATTACATGGTAGAGTGAGGTGTTATGGTCATCAAATTATCAATATATGTTGTAGGTTTCCAGATTTTGTTTGGTATAGGCTTAGTTATAGTAGTCATTTTGACTTTGCTCATTGATGTAAGAATGGTGTAAATAATAGATTCTTTTGCTAATGATATATTCATCTTTGTTTATTTTGGTGCATAAATGTAATAAAACATTGCTAGTAGAGCTGTATAGCCAGATCTTTTTCAGTCACAAACCGTTGTTAATTTGCTTTGGCACAACACCAAAAAAAATAACAAACCGTTGTTCAAACCCACTACAGCAGAAGCAAGTCAGACATCATTTTTTAAGCGTTGTCTATCGGGTGTTGTCTATTGAGCCGCCATATTTAATACTATCAAACACCAGTAGGTGATAGACACTACTAGTACAACGGTTTAAAAACAGGTGTGTCAAATTTTTTTAACGATAGAATTCCGTTGTGTCAAGTACCTCATACAAAGGTTTTATTCCCCGTTATGTGGTAGCATCTATACACCAGTGGAATACTGGTGTGTGACAACACCGAAGACGGCGGCTCAATAGTCAACGGGAAACTTCTCTATCAGACAACGGTTGAAAAGCGGTCTATGAAGCTATTTTTCTTTTAGTGCTAGCTTCATGCCATATTTATATCCTCGAGTAATAGCAGAGATGTGCATTAGTTCAACTACACGCTTTATATCATGAAGCAAATCAATATAATAATAATATATATTCTGCTTCATTCGCCATTAAACAAATTCAGCACTTTTGTAATGGACTCATAATAAAAATACCATGTTCCTCATGTATATAACAAAATTGCTATAAACTTGCATACACATGAATAAGAATATAATATACACCACAACTATGTACCAAAGGAAGGCTATTTGATAACTATAGTAGCCGGTAGCCAATTTGTGCCTAGTAATTATTTAATACGGAGTATATCAAAGAATTGACCAATAACAACATACAATCAACATCAATGATGCGTCGTAAAAT
This sequence comes from Saposhnikovia divaricata, assembly GCA_036435485.1. Classification (NCBI taxonomy): domain Eukaryota; kingdom Viridiplantae; phylum Streptophyta; class Magnoliopsida; order Apiales; family Apiaceae; genus Saposhnikovia; species Saposhnikovia divaricata. The sequence goes on along the minus strand of CM071596.1, from coordinate 127,831,781 downwards.
ATTAATTTACATATGACATGTACAAATCAAGATTGTAAATCATGTTCACCGGTTCAAGTATATAATAAACCACTTTATTTATCCAAGTAAATCCTGGAAACATTAGTTGTTTACAAAGCGTACATATTTAATAAACAAGCAATAACCAATCGCCGCCGAACTTATTAATAACCCAATAAACGAAGAAACAATATTATGCACAAATTTGAATATATCGATACAAACTACTTTAAGATTGTTGTTAATCTGATAAGATATTAGACAGAATTATACATATCAAATATATAATTATAAATTGCAAGAAACCAATTAATTCACGTAACATACAGTTATAGAATTAATTATGATTAAAGGAGAAGGGTTTGAAAAAACAAACAGAGATTGGATTTAATCTCGAGTCCAGAAAATATGTCTCCTTAAAGCAGTTTCGCCCCTCACCATCTATGCTTAGCGACCTGCCTCCCAGGATAAAACGAGATACTAGTATAATCGATAAATCGAAAATACTTTCAGCGAACTTGAATCGAGCCCGAAACTATCACCGAATATTTTGAAAGTTTAAAATTGAGGACAGTGAAATTATAGAAGAGGCTATAATTTTCACGACTTAATAAAACTGATGCCCTAAGACTCTATTTATAAAAAGTGACTTGAAAGGACTTATTATTCTTTTCGATGTGGGACAAGTTATTTATAATAAAACACAAGGAATAGGTTTTTACTACCCTCGATGTAGTACACTTTTAAATACCACTTTAAAGGGTCATACTTTGGAATACTAATTCTCATTCACCCTTTATCCATTTTGATCGTGTAAATATGCGTTGGATTTCTCTCATAGAGTAAAATAAAATCCAGCCAATACACAACACTAACATATAGTGTTTATCACTCAAACTGAGTCTCAAAATGATCCACAACTTAGTTTAAAATACTATGTTTTTCCAACACTCCGTAGTGAAAGATTTACTCAATGATCTCTTATGAAAAAATGTGTCCGTTAAAATTTAATTATTTATATAGATGTTGTATGACTTTTTACCAATGAATTATTTGATTTAAAAAAATAAGTGAAATCACAAATTCATGGAATGCAACATCCCTCCAGGGATGGTCATCCCCAATCCCTGAATCCGAAACTTATCCTCGAACTCGTCCCGATTTGTGTCCCGAACGAGAAACAGGGATCCCTGCTGGAAATCGAGGAATTCTAATTTTTTGTTAAAAAAAATGTGAATGATTAATAATACACTAACATAATATTTAATACCTATTTTTTTTTAAATTTTATATGAATTAAATCCTCAATTTCTCATCCCAATGAAGTGGGCGGACTTATTTGCGATTTTATAATTTACACGCAAGTGCACATATCGAACAAGTAGTAAAAGATTCGTTTCCACAAGTATTAATTTAAGTAACAAATGTCAAATACTATCATACTCTCAATTCAAGTTAAATAAATTATGATCAAGAATTTGTATTGTAAACTACTCCAAAAATACAATAAATATTCAAATCAACTTACTAATAAATCAAAAGCAAAGTTCTCTAAGCATTTAACTTCCTCAAGAGTTTAACAAAAGTGTTTTATCATTTCTATTTTTAGGTTCTAATCTCTAGTTAAGGATCTATATCTATTATAATACTAGGAGATAAGAGAGATTTTCATTCAAAAGCTTTAAAATGTTTTACATGTAATCCAACATAATATAATGGAACATATCATGAATTTAAATTTTATATTACATACAAAAAAGTTCTTATAAAATGCTTAAAAAAAATTAATCAAACGAAGAGATATAGGTGTCGGATCACTCCAAAATATATGAAGCATGACTTGTAATATGCATTTAAATTCTGTTTTGTTTGTTCTACAACCAAATTTATCGACAAGTTAACACAGTTACACCTCTCATCACATTTACATTATGCTTTTTCTCATCATACAGCCAAATTTATTAACAAACTACGCAATCACGTCTCTCGTGCCATCAACAATAAAAAAAATTCAATAATGTTACTTTTACTTTTCCAATGCCAAACTTTGCAAATATTTATCAATATTGAATTTCAAAACATTTTTTATGCGACATAATAGGTGTCATGCATATCTTTGAAAATATTATTAATAATACTCAAAAGTTTAACTAAAACATGTTCTCTTTCTGTTAATTCTTTTATTTATAATTCGTTAACATTCAAATGTAATTACTTTTTTTATTTATAATTCATTAACATTCAAATTTAATTACATTTCACACAAGTTTTAATTCATCTTGTCAACTTCCAAATAATAAAATGCAACGAATGACGATGTTATGTATACAATTTTTAAATATGTTTTTGTGTCGCGCGTTGCGCGACTTTGTTACCTAGTACATATATATCCTTAAATCTACAACGAACTTCTGAATCTTAAGTGAATCTAACTCATAAGATTAATTCTTATATTTCTATGCATAATTTAAATTTATGAACAGTATTAACACATTAACCTAATTTGATATTACTTGCGATAAATAATTATTAACATCATTGTTAATTATAAATTATATTTATTGGGTTTAATTAAAGATATCTCTTCCAAATATCACCAAAATTACTAAATCTATCTAAAAATAATTAATGTTTGAGAAGCATTACACACAAATGAATATATTCAACTATAATAAATATAAAATGGAGAATAAAAAAGATTACTTATGTAGAAGCTTCAATAAAAACTTCAAAATCCATTAAAACCTCAGTGCAACTCCAAGAGGCACCTTATCCAGCCTCTTAAGTCAAATTATAATAAAAATCAAGCTAAAACCAACTCTAACAGGCTCCTAAAACCTCCCCAAAAATTTAAAAGCTCTTCCACCCTCCTCAATATTAAGAGTCTCTCTCCTCTCCCTATTCCATTATTTAATAAAAGATTCCCTCCAGCTATTTCAACTTGAGAATCGTGTAAGTGGCACCTTATTTTTATGCTAATTTTTAATATGAGTGATCGTGACTTGAAGTGACGATGTGATTTAGAGTTAATGTATGTTTGGTTGTTATATTTTATCTGGTTCTTTGTAATTTTTTTTCATCTTCTTCGTTGTAAACACCTTGTTTTAAAATGATAAAACATTGATACGGGTATACTGTAACTTTAAGTTATAGTATACAGGCACCATAACTTCAAGTTATGGTTCTGACTACAATATAGATAATTTCATTTAGTTATGTAAGTTAATTAGTAAAAAAATGTATAAGCTATAAATTTAGGAGAATTGTTGTAGAAAATTTTTAATTTTACCTCCTAAATAGTTAAAAAAATAATTAAATTATATTATTTATAGGGAGTGTAATAACCCAGATTTTCGGTAGAATTAAAACATTTCTTATTACGATTAAGTACATTAGTGAATAATGATTTCAATGATCAATGGTTGTAATGAATGGATATTTCTATGGATAATGATCCCGATACACGTGTGTATTTTCTGAACAATGGAATTCAGTGATTGACGACATAGATAAGAATAATCTATCGTCCATGAAATGAGTTAGAGTACTCAGAATAATAATTACGAAATGGAAAGAGCAAGTATGTACTAGTGAAGTACAGAGAGAATGAATGTATGTGAACGAAGTTAGAATTCAGAGAATCCAAGCATTGTTTATTCCATTATTGACAGGGAAGTCAGGAATATAATAATTGGATTATGAACCGAGGGCATTAAATATTAGGAGTCCAATGGAGGATATATTATGAGAGGGAAATAGAATTGAGAATAAAATCCTAGAGATAAGGGATTGAGAATGCTTGAGAAATCGGGAGAACATTTTCTGAGAATAAGAAATCAAGAGAACAAATGAGGAATATTGGATTCAATATCTATTTGAGGAATTATACCACATCAATGTATTAAAGTGCAACATATAAGGTATAATATATATATATATATATTTATAAAACCAATTGTGGGGAAACCAATTGGTGCAAGATTTAGAAACAAAAAGGAAGAAGGAACAAGAGTTGCAAACTAGAGCACCAAGTTGCATTTAACCATGGGAAGTGTTTTAGATCATCAACAAGTGGCCTATTGTCATTGGTGGATTTCAAAACACATTACACAAGAGCTACACAACTGATATATTAGGATAGATACAAGGAGATACATGTATTAAGGCAAGTATTAAGGCAAGAGAAGCTAGCTAAACACAAGAGACACAAAACTGCCTAGCAGAAATAACACCCAAAGAAAAATTCATATCTCCACTTCTACCCATTCATAAATAACCAAATTTTAATCATAGCTTCCTCATTGTATGGGGAACACACGCTTAAAATTTCATGACCAATAAAGGAGTGTAGCCTAGCCAAATCTCTTCCCCAAGTTGGAGAAGCAGAACTGCCCTGTTCTTGACAAGTTTCTGCCCCGACGTTTAAACAACAATAAGTAGAGGTTAAAGCATCCCCTGGTGATGAACAAGGACTCAAAAGAAAGCCCATGAAGTGTAGAAGGTGTGGTAAAAATTTGAGAGCCAAACTCTTATCTTTCGATTTTATATGAATTTTACAAGATGAGCATGAATAGTAATAAATAGTGTTTTAAGTTGTTTCCATGTTTTGTTCATGGCTTTTAGGCTTTGTTGAAACTAACCAAGACCATACCAAGGTGTGACAAGCTCTGCTAGTGTTCTTAGAGTATCAAGGAAGGTAAAACCCTAACCCACCCTTTTGAGTTTTCATGAGTTTTTGATGTGATTTTAATGTTATGTAAAGATAAGTGCATATTTAGGAGTTTTATGATTGTTTGGTTGTATAAATAAGAAAAATGATTGGTGTTGGAATGTAGCCACACTACTGACCTTAGAGGTCATGTAAGAGTGTTTGGTTGTGATATGAGAGTATGGTCTGACCGGTGTGGCTTGGGTTATGTTGTGACAAAATTGAAACGTCCGAGTTATAGCCGTCATAATGGCGAAATTTCGTTAACCCTTAAAAACAGTTAATGTCCGAGGCCATAAATTCATTTTTAGCATCACCACTACCTATGGTTACAAAGATATGGTGGTCTAGTTTGTTTTGCCGAAAGAATCAAGTTAAAAGAGTTTACGGTTTAAGAGTTATGCTAGTTTTAGTGAAAGTGGTTCAAAGGATTTATCGCAGAAATGTAACCACTTTGATGATGAGTTCGAGACCCTTAATTGTCGAATTAAGATGTGAAATTCTGTGATAAAATGCTAAGGATAGTTAGAAGGTGTGTGCGAGGGTTTCGAGTTAAAAAGATTATTTTCCGATTTTATAAAAATGTGTAAGCCGAGGTTGCGCAAGTGAAAACCCTTAGGAACGTGACTTTGAAATCAACTTTATAAATGATTAAGTATAACTTGAATTCGAGGATCGGTTCGGACCAAACTTATGACTTAAGTAATTGTCGATTAACATGGACTTAGTATGAGCCTAAAGCGAGCTAGTAATTCCTTGGTTGTGTTTCGCTTGTATGTTTAAGCGTTAATTTATAAGGGGATTAATCGTATTTTTTCTTTGACTTTGTCTAGATTGTCTAACATCGTCGCGAACCCCTAACACTTCTCGAGCATCAGGAAAGTTTTATAAAAATACTTTGAAGTGTTGACTTTATAATACTGCTTTTCCCATGTATAAAGTTGTACAGTTTTGCGATATATCTCATTTCCTGTTGAAATAGAATTCGACCTTTAGATTATATACAATCTTTTGAGTTAAGTAATTATGAACCGGTATACCTTGTAGCTCTAGAGATAAGAGCATATTCTTTGTTTTCGACTCTAAACCGGGAGTCGGTATTTTGAGATATATAGATAGCCGTGGAAACCTGGAGGGATTCCAGCGGCAGAATACTATGTATTTTGAGGATTGATATTACTAAACATTATTTATATTTCCAGAAAGTATTAATTACTTGGAAATGATTTAAGGAATGTTATTTGAATATTACCTCATTCGAAGGTTATTATTTGAATATGATTGATTATTGGCTTATAAGCTAGATACGAAATATTAGTTATAAGCCGGGTTTTGCAAAGGCCCTTAGTGTAGGGCGTATGATTCATATTCTTGAGATTATTTTCTGATAAAATATCGAATAAATATTATTCATTTATTATTTATTAAATGAATATTACTTTTGTATATTCATTTAGGGATTATTTATTTAATGAATATTATTTTGAATATTCATTTAAAGGTTTATTTATGTAATGAATATTATTTTGAAATATTCATTTAAGGATTTATTTATTGAATATTATTATATATATTCATTCGAGGGTTATTTATGAGCAATTATTTTGATTAAAATATTCTTTAAATATTTATGATCTATAAATACTATTCGAATATTTATTAAGTACTTTTAAATTCGTTTTAAAAATTATTTATCTTATTCAAAAATTATCTTCGACCTTCAAAATTATGTAAAATATTTTTTAGCCTTATTATGATTATTTTCTTTCAAGGGGGGGTTCCCAAAACTCTCTTTTTCATTTAAGTCTATCTTATAAGAAGGTTTAAATGTTCACTCAAAACTTCCAAAATATAAGGAAACCTTACTTGAGACTGTTGTTTATTATGGTTGACTGCCCTGTCATAGACTTTCAAAAAGTATTATTTTCACTCGCAACTTGGTTGTTATACATCAAAATGAGTCTTTTTGTTACTTCCTCAACACTCGAGGAGTAAGATTGATGGAACAAGTTATAATCCATTAACAAGCAATAGCTCGGGACATATTGGTGAATTTTCCTTTCCAATTAGATACGACTACTTTGTGGAGTCCTATCAACAAGTATTATACTTGGGGAAAGGAGGACGAACTTTACGTTTCAGAGTCATGGATTCTATTCGAACTAGGAGTCGTATAAGGGGCCGAGTAGCGCCGGTCCAAGGCCCAACCATTGGCCAGGGAGTTACTAGAGAGACAGTAGACAAGTAAATCCGTCAGTTCTTCTTTCTACCGGTAGTAAAACCATATCTATGTTGTACAACTGCGATTGATCATCGTAGGTTGGGACAACTAGCGCTGTGAATACTCCAGTATTAGTTCATCATCCAAATTTGCATATTTCCTGCAACACGTATCGAAGAGACTTCCGATCAGGTTGGCAGGGGTTTGAAAAGTGTTCAAAACTGATGTTACAATGAATCACCTTGTAACTTCATCTTTTATCTTATATTTTATGACTCTGATGATACCTTACATAACATGAGTTGTGATGAGGAGGTTTTTGATATTGGATCATCTTATAACTTCATCTTTTAAGTTATATGTTGATATTCTATTTATATTTCTTCTAGCAGATATTTTACGGAAAGGTTATATTGAATTACCTTGTAACTTTATCTTTTATATTATACTAGAACTTTGTTCATAGTATGAATATCAAAAGTTTGCAGAGATATTATGAAAATGATATTTGAAGCACTACAATGGTACTGTTTTTGAATATATTCTGATAAGGAAATACTTTCGGTAAAAAGATATTTTGACAATTATTGTCTTATACCCGCTTTATTTTGGGTTTAAGTTAAGGCAGAGTTATACCTTACTTTCGTTGCCTTGCTCGAGGTATTGCTCACTCTTGCTATTGTTTTATATATATTATAGAGCAGAGAAGCAGGATTTCAAGTATACAACACATACTTCGCCAGCGAGTGGTAATCGCAAGACATTTTCCAGATGCAGCTTCTAGCAATAATCCCGGGAGTAGTATGAACCAGTCGAATCGGACTATAGTTTTGTTATTCTTCTTATGAATAGATATGAAGGGTATGAGAGGATTGTGAGCATCAGAAGGCTAAGTTAGTAATGTAACATTACTTAGAAGTTGTATCAGTGACAGATTCAAAAGACATTTTGGGTATTGTAATAAAAATTAATTATTCCGTAGTTGTTGTATTATGTCATTTCTGAGACTCTAACCTGTGTGTGTGTGAGACATATATTGTGGGGTCATGAGCAGGTGAATTATGAACATTACGAGTAATACAGGTAAGGCAAGGAGTAAATGGATCGTGACTACTCTAAATCCCTGACCCCGGATTTGGGGATGTTACAGAAATGGGATCAGAGCGAGGTTACAGTCCTCAGAAATGATAGGAGATCGAGTCTTACAATATCCTTAAGAATGATGACAATAATTAGAGTTCAAATCAAGTTCATAGTCGGGTTAGAGGACATGATCCTGACTGTTTGAGATGAAGCCCGAGAGGGGACTTCATGGTCGGTCACCTCGATTCGTACGAGTTTTAGATAGATGGAATTCTGAGATACCAGACCCCGAGGCCTTCGAGTAAACATTTGATGATGCGCTCCTCGAGATGGACGGAGACCCAATAAAGGAAGATCCATAGGAGGATCTAGAGGAGGACCCCCTGGTGGGTCAAGAAAAGGATCTTATAGAGAACGTGCCGATTGATAAAAATGTGGTATGTTACTTGAGGTCTTATAATAAGACCGGGCGAACCTTCAGTGGTCAAATAAGTGACGAGACGAGAGTTTTGAATCGTTTATGATTCATCAAGAGATATGACGAAGAAAATGGAGTAGAGTCTCCAAAGCAGAAGAGGTAGAGGCAATATAGCCAATACCGGTGGATTGATTCAACTTGAACGAGACCGGTTACTCGTAGTCTGTTGCAGTGCTTAGGTAGGCAGCATGCATAAGAACTGAGACGTTCGAACTTCGTGTATGATTAAGGGTACTTAGTTACCTTAATGATATAGGCATTACCTTATCTATGGGGTTTAAATCCCCATGATCAGCGATTGTAACACCCCCAGATCCGGGGTCCGGGATCCGGTGGTTACGGTTTCCAATTCTGTCCACAACAATTGAACTTTCCTTAACATAAAATAAATTACATCTCTATGACCCAACACAACAATATAAAACACACCCGTTATAGTCCCAGAGATGAAATCAGAGTAACAATCAAATTTTTATTAATCACATTATGAGTTTTTACAATCCGAAAGAATTTCAATATAAATACATACTCTTTGCCATCCATTTACATAAGTCATACTAGACCATATACTTGGAACTGAAAGAATAAATGTATCATACCAATAGCTTCTTCTTTAGCTCTGGTAGTCTCATCGTCCTCGCCTGCGTCGAGTACGCCTTGTGCGAGTCATCTGGTCTAGCTGTTGTTGTGATATAATAATAAAGCAAGGGTGAGCAATAGCCCACCAACAATAATATATAACTGAACGATAATATATAACAGTTCAAAAGTATCTTTCAAACCATATGCCATGCATTTACGGAAATGATGCCGGTATAATATGAACGATGAAGTTACAAGGTAACTTAAAGTATTTGTTTGTAGAAATATCTGCTACATCAAAAGTAAGCGAGATATTCTCATTGTCATTAAAAAGAGGAACTTGCATGAAAAGATTGCAATTCCAGTTATGAACACTTTTCCAGCTCTGCCAACAGTAATCATGTTGCTGGAAATAAATAAGTTTGGATGATGAACCAATGATGGAGTATTCACCGCGCCCGCTGTTCCAATCTTGATGATCAGTCGAGATCGTATAGCTCAAATTAGATTTACTACCGGTAGAAGGAAGAACTGACGGCTTTACTTGTCTACCGCCTTACTAGCTCTCCCCGGCCAACGGTTGGGCCAAAGGGGATGGACCGGCGCTACTCGGCCTCTTACACGACTCTTAGTTCAAATAGAATTCATGATTCTGAATGTAACGTTCGTCCCCCTTTCCCCAAGTATAATACTTGTTGATAAGACTCTACAAGGTAGTCGTATCTAGTTGGAAAGGAAAATTCACCAATAACTTCCAAGCTGTGGCTTGGTATCGATTATCAACTTGTTCCAACAATCTTACCCCTCGAAAGATGAGATGGTAAACAACGATTTAATAAGTCAACAGCACCCGAGTTGCGAGTGAAGAGAATACTTTATGACCGGGAAGTCAACAAGATAAATAACCTTTTCCAAGTAAGGTTCCCTTATTATTAGAGAGGTAGACTCAAGGAAGAATGATGTCTGAGAACCTTTCTTGATATAAGATTAATAATAATATGACTCCGAGATATTTTCTGTAATAATCAAAGAAGATAGACCTTATTGAGGTTATTCTAAGTATGAAATAAATATTCAGAGAATATTTATTGAATTAAAAATATTTAAAGAATATTTAAGAATATGAAAGGATATCTTTAATCAGAGTATTTTTCAAAATAATCCCTGGTGAAACAACAGGAGAATATTTATTGAATAAATAAATATTTAAATGAATATTCAAAATAATATTCATTAATTAATAAGGCCTGAAAGGAATACTTAAGATAATATTCATAATTAATTAGGAATTTAAATGAATATTCAAAAAGTAATATTCATTTAATGAATAACATTCTAAATGAATATCAAGTAATATTCATTTAGTAATCCAAGCCCTAAAGGAATATTCGAGATAATATTCGATAAATAAATCAGGCTTCAGATGAATATTTAAAATAATATTCATCAAGTAATTAATATCTTAAATGAATTTTCCAAAGTAATATTTATTTAATAAAATAAAATTCTAAATGAATATCCAAATAATATTCATTTAGTAGTCTCATCTTCAGAAGAATATTCGAAATAATAATCGATAAGTAATTTGACTCTGAATGAATATTAAAAATATTATTCGTCGAATAGTTACGTTCAAATAATTATTTGAAGTAAGGATCGTTAAATAAATAATCTCGAACGAATATTCAAATAATATTCGTCGCCCGAATACTGGAAAATATTTACTTAGATATTTTCTTTCGAGGTAATCTCGATATGTCAAGAAATATTGACTCCCGGTCTATATTTGATGAATAAGATGCATACACCCTTCTCTGAGGGTCTTACGATAACCGGCTTATAATTGATACGATAGCTATCTAATTTATAAGCCAATAACAATCAGGGAACAAGCATAATAATATAACTTGAAAGTAGGCATGAATGCTATGGCATATGTATAACAGAAAATATATATATATATTCAATCACAACAACAGCCTAAAAGAAGGGAATTGAAACTTGTCTGGTAGTCGAGTACGATAAGGGGTAGTGGTAGCGGGTCCCGGGTCAGCTTGGTGATCTATAAAGAGCCAAGACATTCGGGATTAATCACTTAAAACTTTAAAGGTTAAGTTATACTTAAATCGAAACACGTTCTCGAGTTATCTCGTTATACCCCTTTTATTGGATTTCTTTTTTCATCGATCCGACCCGACATTCGTTCGTTAATACGACATGTCACTGTACTTACACTTGGTATATACTGAAGTCATGTAAGTTTTAAGGTCAATCATTTACGAACCAAGAGTATACCTCGAGATTTATCGCCCGTTTTCTAAGTACTTAACCAAGTTTATAACCAAGTATGCTTTTAGGGGTTCGCTCGCGTTTAACCTTGATTCGAACATTTTTATAAAATCGGAAAACGATCCCTTCGATATGTGGTTTTCTCTCACACCTTCCTTTTTACCTCTAATATTTAATTATCAAGATTCGCCACTGATTTCGTAGTATTAAAGGAATCCAATTTCAGTTACGAACTTGCAATTACGGTTTCGAACCACTTTTAATAAATCGGCTATAATTCCTAAACCGTAAGTCCATTTAACATGATCTTTATATCAAATCGAAGCTTATAACATCATCTACCTTAACATGGCAGAATATAAAGCTAGGCCGTGAGATAAAGCTATTGTGATGCACGGTTTTCAAGGTTTAACGAAAATCGGGCATTACGACGGCTATAAATCGGATATTTCCAAATTCCAAACTTTCCAATAATCATAGTTTCCACCCCAAACAACATATACATGTTATTCAAACATGAACTAAGGCCAAACAATGCCTTTCCGTTCATCTAAAACATTTTAACATTTAACAAAGCCCAATCATGTCTCTAAGGTAACATACATGCATAATATCACTAAAACTCACTTAAAACTCATGATCCATCAAGAACATGCTTAAACTCAAAACAAGATCTAGGGTTTCAAGTTGTTACACCTTCTTGGGAGTATGAACTAGCCTTAAAAAGCTTTGTATAGTCCTTAGGAGTGTTTAAGCTTGCTAGATCAACCAAAGAAATCAAAGAAAACAAGATTAGTTCATGAAGAACACTATTCACCCTCATCTTGGATGATTTATTTGAAAATGGAAACAAGGGAGTTTGAAGCTAATATTTTTAGGAGATCATTTTTATGAAATGTAATACTCACCATAAAAAGTTGGAGATCAAACAATGGTTGGAAGTTGGATTTTGAAATCTCAAAACTTCAAAAATTCGAAGTGGGTTTTTCAAGGGGAAAAACAGAGCGATTTTGTCGAATTTATTTGACCACTCAAACGATCTTCAAAAATTATGAAATTAAATCCACAACTTCATCTTGATGTGTAGAAGCTTCGTGAATTTTTTCATGATTTTTAAATGAGTAGAACTGGGTGAAAAAAAATCGTAAAGATCCCCCTGTCCTGGAAAACCAAACTGATGGAAATGGGGGAGAAAGAGTATTTCTTGGTTGCCTTGGTTTGCTCTCATCCAAATGAATTATTGTGATAATATCTTGTATAAATTGCCTTTATTAAAGTGATGATGCAATGGATGAGGTGTTTGGAGAGACAAGTGTTGATGATTTGGTGGTAAGATGATAAAGTGTTGCTAAGTACTAGTTAGCTTTCTAATCTTGCTAGTTGGTATTGTAACTAGCTTGGTTACTTTGATCTTATCGTGCTTAAAGTGACTATGTCACCTTCCACTAGCTCATCACACCCATTGGTTCTCTGTTTGTCTTTTTGTCCGGTTATTGCTCAATTTCATTTGATCGTTCATAGGAATATCTCAAAGGTTTCTAGTTAGGGTTTTACCGAAAACCTTCTTAACAATTATAATACCATTCTCCATCTTTCTTAATACTTCTCCAATTTAAATTCCTTAAATCCCTTAAATAAATCCTCAAGTCTTGCAGTGTCCAGGGAAATCTCGGAGAAAATAAAAGTGCTATTTTTCTGAATCCGATGTCGTTTACATACAATTATTTTCCCCCTGGATCACTAATACGAACTCGGAAATTCGTTCCGAATACTTCTATATAGCGTCGTCTAATAATATTCTCAATTACACCAAAATCACTATTCATCCTTATTCTTTACTTATTCATCTAGGGTTGTACAATTGTCCGTATTCTCTTTCTATAGTTCCTTAACCTTTTTACGGAACCACTGGATTAATCGCTATCGATCTGGATGACATGATAATATTCTTCTGCTTGGAATTGCCATATCTTATTCCCTTAGGAGATAGATTATTCTTACCTATGTTGTCACCCTTTAGCATTCTTCAAGACATAGAAATAATAAAGTCGAATTACATTCATTCTTTTAGAATATCAACTATTACATTGTAGCCATAGCCACTATTCATTCTTACATCATTAAATAAATAAAAGTTTTAATTCTACCCAAAATTTGGGTTCTTACAGCGATTCCACCAAGGACGGTGTTACTACAGTCCTGAGGAATTTTATTACCTCGAACAAGATTTTATATGTACGTACTATGGAAAGTGTTCTTATAGCACGAGTGCGTTAAGACGAGATATATTTTAAGAACCAAGGCGGACAAAGAAAGTCTGGGAAAGACTGAGATAGAAGGCTGTTATGCCACAAGTGTTGAGCTTATGTAGCATACGAGATTGATACGAGAAAAGGAATGTTTGGTATGAAGACGGTTATAATAGTAACTGGATTTAAGCACGTACTTTCTAAAGATGTTCCGGAGTACCGCCTATTTGAAACGAGGAATTCGTCATTGCTTGGGGCGACACCGGAATCAAAGTCTTCATATAAGAATAGAACGCTTGCTTGAGATGCTTGCACTTAGTTGAATAGAACTCCCTGCGATTGCAAATGTCGATGGTTGAATCCTTAACGACTATTATGAGTCGGAAATGACGTAAGTATCGAGCACCTTAGGGTGTACATGGAAAAGAAAAGCTTTAGAATTGAACGATTATATGTCAGAGGAACCGACATAAAAAGGCATCTGTAGAGACCTTGGCAAAACTTCCCCAATCCATAATCTATCTTAGCATCTTCTTAGAGAGAATTTCGATAAAAGATATACTACTTCTTCGAAGTTGTTTTATAACACTTGTGTTATACCATATTTAGTTTCAATTATGTCAGAGGGTGTCACGATGCCTATTTTCAGGTTTTCGAAGCCCTGTCAAATGATGTTATGCAAGCTTTAACTTTTCTTCAAATAATGAATGACCCTATGGTGATACCTCACCACTTGCTTGTTGAATACAAGTATCCTTCTGGCTATTCTTTTATTGTAAATCGCAACTTGGAATCTTTTCATTTTTTTCTTTTTCTTTTTCCAAGGTGTCCATTTGAGAATTATTTGTCGAAAGACGATAATTAATAATTTGACTTTGAATTGCTTTCATACTTCTCAACTTCCACTGAGACGAACAACCCTATATTTATAGGGGCCATAAGGACTATCTGTCTGTGTGATAGAAGTCTGACGGGACGCCGTCACTTGTGAGTTGTGAAATACAAGAAGGCTAATTACCTTTATTAATTTCTTAATTAAGACACGCAACATTGAGTTCTTATGATCATATTGATCTCTCAGTAAATTTTCTCATCTCAAATAAGGTTATCTTAAAACTCATAACCTTATAATCACCAGTGTGCGACGTTTTCCTTGATATGGAAGCTATCTTTTCAAAGCTCCATGATTCTTGTTATCTTTATTGAATCCCAAGGGGAGGCCAACCGGGTTGAATAAGTCAAAATTTGCTGATAGGAGTTAGATTCGCAACGAAATAGCCTATGACAAAAGCGGATCCCTAAGACGAATAGAATATCGGTGACATATCAATGAATTAGTTTATTTTCTCTTTCAAGGACATTATGATAGTGGGAAGTTGGTCAAGCGATATATGTGAAAGGAATAGCGATGTATCGTGAAACTCCAATGATAATGGTGTCAAATATAAACCCCAGAATTCCATGGAACCGCTGACCTAGTGGAGGCCAGATCTTGGCTTAAAGAGATAGAGAAATCATATGGGATACTGAGTATTGTTGGGAATCTGAAAATGATGTTCGCCTACTACCTGAAGGGAGAGAGGAATCACTGGTAGGAATCTAAGAAACACCTAGAGGGAGATAGTGTTGTGACTCGGGTGAGATTCAGCTTGTTGCTTTTAGAGAAATATTTTCTGAAATATATGAAGACTCGGATGGAAATAAAAGTTTCTAGAGTTAAAACAAGGAACCATGACTATGGCAGAGTGTGAGGCCAAGTTATCTGAGTTGTCGAGGTATATTCTGGAGTTGTGGACACAGAAGAGAAAAAAGCTCGTAGGCTTCAACTAGGGCTAAGATAATGGAACCAGAATCGCGTGGCGATGTTGGAATTAACGGATTATGCTACATTAGTGCAAAAGGTATCGATTGTGGAAAGCTTGGACACAAGGCTAAGGTATGTCCATCTACTGGACCAGCTATACCCAGACTTAATAAGGCTACCTCCAACAAGCAGCCCCTGCCAGGACTTTCAAAATGACCTTGCGAGGTTCCGTGAGAAACACGGACACGATAGCAGGTACCCTCCTACTTAAACTCAATTAGTATTAACCTTTTATTCCAGAACTGCTAAGTACTTTGCACCTCAAGATTGTGCATGATAATTAGACCTTAAGGTTGAACCCCTAAAAAGAGTGATTGTAAGTAAAGATGGTCGATCGAGAAATTTTCCCGTGAAATTAGAACATCCAGGTTGTGAACTAGAAATATGAGATTGACCCTGTTAATAGATCTGATTCCTTTCAAGTTGGAAGAATTTGATATTATAATATGGATGGATTGGTTGGCACCCAATGGAGCCAATTGATTGTAAAGGAAAAGAGTAATAATTAAGAGACGGAGTCTGATTTATAGATTCATGAATAGAGTTAAGACTAAGAAATTATTATGCCAGAGATATGAGGCTTAATTAGCTCTTGTGGTTGATGCCGAGAAAAGAGACACGAAGTATAAAGGAAATTACAATGGTTTTGGGAGACGGTACAAGGTTTTAATGAGCTACCAGATATCGATTTGGATGACATGATCTACCAGATATCGATTTGGATGACATGAGAATGAATACCGAGTATTCAGGGTACAGGGCCGCATCTCCTGTTAGCCCCAGTTGGAATAAAAGAGTTAGCGACTCAGTTACAAGAGTTGCTGGGCAAGAGTATGATAAGACCAAGTGTACCACCGTGGAGAGCCCCGGTGTTGCTACAAGAAAGAAAGATGTTAGCATGAGATTATCCATCGAACATAGAAAGTTGAACGAGTTACCATTGAGGGTGGGTACCCATTACCGAGGATAGGTGATTGTTTGACTCACTGAAAAACATTGTGTTTTTTTCCAAAAATATACTTGAGATTTGGATATCACCAGCTGGAAGTTAAACTCGAGGATATACCCAAGATTGTGATTCGCACTAGGTATAGACACTCCGCATTTTTAGTAATGTCATTTGGGGTTGACTAGTGCACCCGCAACTTTTATGGATTTAATGAATCAATTTAAAGTCATTCGCGATGGTTTTCGCCCTAAAAATATCAAGACGTTGTATATATGAATAAAGTGCGAGATTTAACCGGATCAAAAGAGCTTGAAACATATTGATATCCATCTAGAAAGAGCTGAACATGCGACAGGCCAGACAACATTCCCCGTAAACAAATTCCCCAAGTGACTCACCTTTCTTTCAGAGAGAAGAGAGATAAGATAATAAAGATTTACTGAATACAGGAGGTAGGTTGGCCTCTGTAAAAGGATTAAAGGAGAGGCTGGAGCATCGGGGATTGATAGTAGATAACAAGAGATAGGAAAATGGTTAGAAGTATTATAGGATTATGACAGTAAGATACACTACCATCCAGGCAAGGCCAATGTGGTGGCCGATGCCCTTAGTCAAAACAAGAAAGTGATGGATTCTGAATGTTCGGGAATTAAAATATGAGACTTTACACATGACCCACAGTCTGAGATATCATGTGGACCTAGACGGCACCAAAAAGTATCGAGATTCAAGAGAATACTATCGACGGCCAACCATGAGAGAAGAAATTGGGATGACCACTTACTATTAATTTAAATTGCTTATTACAATAGTTATCATGCCAGTATGGAGATGCCGCCTTACGAGGCCCAGTATGAAAGGAATTGCCACCCTCCTTGGTGTTGGGAAGAGGTGGGTGAGAGAAAGATATGGGGACC
This sequence comes from Saposhnikovia divaricata, assembly GCA_036435485.1. NCBI lineage: Eukaryota > Viridiplantae > Streptophyta > Magnoliopsida > Apiales > Apiaceae > Saposhnikovia > Saposhnikovia divaricata. The sequence goes on along the minus strand of CM071596.1, from coordinate 127,814,441 downwards.
TATATTAGTCTAACAAACCAGAGAGACAAAAGATCATGCTAGTAATTGGTTAGTGACAGCCCAGAATAGACAGAGACAGTATGCGGACCAAGCCCACAAGAATAGAGATAGTACTGTTATTGATAAGCTAAATGGCAAGTTGATGAATGACAAGCAAGTTTATGTTGGTGTATTTCTGGGAAAACAAGATAGAGAATATAAGATTGCAGATTCGTGATGCTTAAGGTATCCCCATGGAAAGAATTAATGAGATTTGTAAATGAAGGGAAGTTGAGCCCAAGATTCGTTGGGCCATCTGAGATTTTAAAGCGCGATAGGAAGGGGGCCTACGAGCCACCTTTACCCCCAAAACTTATAGCATGATCATAAAGTGGTTCATGTGTCAATGCTACGTCAGTATACTATAGATGCCCGACATATGATAGAGTACGAGCAGGTAGATTTACAACCTGGTCTGACTTACGAAGAACAACCTGTGGAAATCACAGATAGAAAAGAGCAAGTTCTAAGAGACAAGGTTGTCAAGCTAATGAGAGATTTGTGGGAAATCAAGAAGTCGAAGAATCCACCTGGGAATTAGAAAGTGCAATTGGAGAAAAGTACCCCCAGCTATTCCTAAATTGATTCCGGGAGGGAATCCTTTTAAGGAGGGGAGACTGTAATAACCAAGATTTTTGGTAGAATTAAAAAATTTCTTATTACGATTAAGTACATCAGTGAATAATAATTGCAATGATCAATGGTTGTAATGAATGGATATTTATATGGATAATTATCCCGATACACGTGTGTATTTTCTGAACAATGGAGTTCAGTGATTGACGACATAGATAAGAATAATCTATCATCCAGGAAATGAGTTAGAGTACTCACAATAATAATTACGAAACAAAAAGAGCAAGTATGTACTAGTGAATTACAGAGAGAATGAATGTATGTGAACGAAGTTAGAATTCAGAGAATCCAAGCATTGTTTATTCCATTATTGATAGGGAAGTCAGGAAAATAATAATTGGATTATGAACCGAGGGCATTAAATATTAGGAGTCCAAAGGAGGATATATTATGAGAGGGAAATAGAGTTGAGAATAAAATCCTAGAGATAAGTGATTGAGAATGCTTGAGAAATCGGGAGAACATTTTCTGAGAATAAGAAATCAAGAGAACAAATGAGGAATATTGGTTTTAATATCTATCTGAGGAATTATACCACATCAATGCATTAAAGTAAAACATATAAGGTATAATATATATATATATATATATATATATATATATATATATATATATATATATATATATATATATATATAACCAATTGTGGGGAAACCAATTGGTGCAAGATTTAGAAACCAAATGGAAGGAGCAAGAGTTGCAAACTTGAGCACCAAGTTGCATTTAACCATGGGAAGTGTTTTAGATCATCAACAAGTGGCCTATTGTCATTGGTGGACTTCAAAACACATTACACTAGAGCTACAGAACTGATATATTAGGATAGATACAAGGAGATACATGTATTAAGGCAAGAGAAGCTAGATAAACACAAGAGACACAAAACTGCCCAGTAGAAACACCATCCAAAGAAAAATTCATATCTCCACTTCTACCCATTCATAAATCCCCAACTTTTAACCATAGCTTCCTCATTATATGGGAAACACATGTTCAAAATTTCATGACCAACAAAGGAGTGTAGCCTAGCCAAATCCCTTCCCCAAATTGGAGAAGCCGAACTGCTATGTTCTTGACAAGTTTCTGCCCCGACGTTTAAACGCCAATAAGTAGAGCTTCAAACATCCCCTGGTGATGATCTAGGACTCAAAAGAAAGCCCTTGAAGTGTAGAAGGTGTGGTAAAAATTTGAGAGCCAAACTCTTCTTTTCGATTTTATATGAATTTTACAAGATGAGCATGAATAGTAATGCGTAGTGTTTTAAGTTGTTTCCATGTTTTGCTCATGGCTTTTAGGCTTTGTTGAAGCTAACCAAGACCATACCAAGGTGTGACAAGCTCTGCTAGTCTTCTTAGAGTATCAAGGATGGTAAAACCCTAACCCACCCTCTTGAGTTTTCATGAGTTTTTGATGTGGTTTTAATGTTATGTAAAGATAAGTGCATATTTAGGAGTTTTATGATTGTTTGGTTGTATAAAATATGAAAAATGATTGGTGTTGGAATTTAGCCACACCACTGACCTTAGAGGTCATGTAAAAGTGTTTGGTTGTGATATGAGAGTATGGTTTGCCCGGTGTGGCTTGGGTTATGTTGTGACAAAATTGAAACGTCCGAGTTACAACCGTCGTAATGGCGAAATTTCATTAACCCTTAAAAACTGTTAATGTCCGAGACCATAAAGTCATTTTTAGCATCACCACTACCTATGGTTACAAAGATATGGTGGCCTAGTTTGTTTTGTCGAAAAAATCGAGTTAATAGAGTTTACGGTTTAAGAGTTATGCTAGTTTTAGGGAAAGTGGTTCAAAGGATTTTATCGCAGAAATGTAACCACTTTGATGATGAGTTCGAGACCCTTAATTGTCGAATTAAGATGTGAAATTCTGTGATAAAATGCTAAGGATAGTTAGAAGGTGTGTGCGTGGGTTTCGAGTCAAAAAGATTATTTTTCGATTTTATAAAAATGTGTAAGCCGAGGTTGCGCAAATAAAAACCCCTAGGAACGTGACTTTGAAATCAACTTTATAAGTGATTAAGTATAACTTGAATTCGAGGACCGGTGTCGAATCAAACTTATGACTTAAGTAATTGTCGATTAACATGGACTTAGTATGAGCCTAAAGCGAGCTAGTAATGCCTTGGTTGTGTTTTGTTTTTGTGTTTAAGCGTTAATTTATAAGGGGATTAATCGTACATTTTCTTTGACTTTGTCTAGATTGTCCGACATTATCGCGAACCCCTAACACTTCTCGAGCATCATGCAAGTTTTCTAAATCTATACTTTGAAGTACTGACTATAAAACATTGCTTTTGTCATGTATACAGTTGTACAGTTTTGCGATATATCTCATTTCCTGTTGAAATATAATTCGACCTTTAGATTATATACAATCTTTTGAGTTAAGTAATTATGAACCGGTATACCTTGTAGCTCTAGAGATAAGAGCATATTCTTTGTTTTCGACTCTAAACCGGGAGTCGGTATTTTGAGATATATAGATAGCTATGGAAACCCGGAGGGATTCCAGCGGCAGAATACTATGTATTTTGAGGATTGATATTACTAAACATTATTTATATTTCCAGAAAGCATTAATTACTTGGAAATGATTTAAGGAATGTTATTTGAATATTACCTCATTCGAAGGTTATTATTTCAATATGATTTGATTATTGGCTTATAAGCTAGATACGAGATATTAGTTATAAGCCGGGTTTTGCAAAGGCAATTAGTGTAGGGCGTATGATTCATATTCTTTAATATAGAGCGGGAGTCGATATTTCCATATTTCTTGAGATTATTTTCTAATAAAATATCGAATAAATATTATTCATTTATTATTTATTAAATGAATATTACTTTTGAATATTCATTTAAGGATTATTTATTTAATGAATATTATTTTGAATATTCATTTAAAGGTTTATTTATGTAATGAATATTATTTTGGAATATTCATTTAAGGATTTTTTTTTAGTGAATATTATTTTATATATTCATTCGAGGGTTGTTTATGAGCAATTATTTTGATTAAAAATATTCTTTAAATATTTATGATCTATTAAATATTATTCGAATATTTATTAAGTACTTTTAAATTCGTTTTAAAAATGATTTATCTTATTCAAAAATTACCTTCGACCTTCAAAATTACGAAAAATATTTTTGAGCCTTATTATGATTATTTTCTTTCAAGGGGAGGTTCCCAAAACTCTGTTTTCCATTTAAATCTATCTTATAAGAAGGTTTAAATGTTCGCTCAAAACTTCCAAAATATAAGGGAACCTTACTTTAGACTGTTATTTATTATGGTTGACTGCCCGGTCATAGACTTCCAAAAAGTATTATTTTCACTCGCAACTTGGTTGCTATACATCAAAATGAGTATTTTTGTTACTTCCTCAACACTCGAGGAGTAAGATTGATGGAACAAGTTATAATCCATTAACGAGCAATAGCTCGGGAAATATTGGTAAATTTTTCTTTCCAATTAGATACGACTACTTTGTGGAGTCCTATCTACAAGTATTATACTTGGGGAAAGGATGGCGAACTTTACATTTTAGAGTCCTGGATTCTATTCGAACTAGGAGTCGTATAAGGGGCCGAGTAGCGCTGGTCCAAGGCCCAACCGTTGGTCAGGGAGTTACTAGAAAGACGGTAGACTAGTAAATTCATCAGTTCTTCCTTCTACCGGTAGTAAAACCATATATGTGTTGTACAACTGCGACTGAACATCGTAGGTTGGGACAACTAGCGCTGTGAATACTCTAGTATTAGTTCATCATCCAAATTAGGATATTTCGTGCAACACGTATCGAAGAGACTTCGTCAGGTTGATGGGTATTTCTTGCAACACGTATCGAAGAGACTTCCGATCAGGTTGGCAGGGGTTTAAAAAGTGTTCAAAACTGATGTTACAATGAATCACCTTGTAACTTCATCTTTTATCTTATATTTTATGACTCTGACGATACCTTACATAACACGAGTTGTGATGAGGAGGTTTTTGATATTGGATCATCTTATAACTTCATCTTTTAAGTTATATGTTGATATTTTGGTTATATTTCTTATAGCAGATATTTTACGGAAAGGTTATATTGAATTACCTTGTAACTTTATCTTTTATATTATACTAGAACTTTGTTCATAGTATGAATATCAAAAGTTTGCAGAGATATTATGAAAATGATATTTGAAGTACTACAATGGTATTGTTTTTGAATATATTCCGATAAGAAAATACTTTCGGTAAAAAGATATTTTGACAATTATTGTCTTATACCCGCTTTATTTTGGGTTTAAGTTAAAGGCAGAGTTATGCCATACTTTCATTACCTTGCTGGGCTATTACACACTCTTGCTATTGTTTTATATATATATATTATAGAGCAGAGAAGCAGGATGTCAGGGATACAACACATACTTCGCCAGCGACTGGTAACCGCAAGACATTTTCCAGAAGCAGCTTCTAGCAGTAATCCCGGGAGTAGTATGAACCAGTCGGATCAGACTGTAGTTTTGTTATTCATCTTATGTATAGATATGAAGGGTATGAGAGGATTGTGAGCATTAGAAGGCTAAGTTGGTAATGCAACATTACTTAGAAGTTGTATCAGTGATAGATTCAAAAGACATTTGGATATTGTAATAAAAATTAATTATTCCACAATAGTTGTATTGTGTCGTTTTTTAGACTCTAACATGTGTGTGTGTGAGACATATATTGTCGGGTCATGAGCAGGTGAATTATGAACATTGCGAGTAATACAGGTAAGGCAAGGAGTAAATGGATCGTGACTACTCTAAATCCCTGACCCCGAATTTGGGGCTGTTACAGGGAGAGTGCAAGAAAATGGTTGAAATTGTTCTCAAAACAAGAAATTAGTCTCTACTTCCCTCAACATCTACGGCAGCCGCCAAATTTCGTAAACCAAATCAATATTATATTACTAACATCGTATTGGTTTAAATTTTAAACAATCGGGCATGACAAGAAAATTCAGATAAATTCCTAAAAGTCTGCTAATAAATCTATCTATATTATAAAGCATATTGTGCTTTTTCGTGTAAAATGATTAATTTGTCCTTCCGTATTTTATGTATTTACCATATAAAGCCATTTGACTTACTTGACTTATACGGTTAGTTAAATATAGCCATTAGTTTTGTTAATATCTTTACAACCTATACGATTATTACATCCTAGATTTTATTGCAGCATTCAACGTTACTAAATTTCAGGTTTGGTTCCAAATTTGAATTTCAATTGGTGTTCCCCCCTTCTACCTTTCTTTCCCACTTAAACCCGTTTTATGTTTATGTTTACTTTGAAATTTGAAATACATGCTCACTTTCTACTTTGGAAGATTTGAAGTACATACATCTTAGTTAATATCTCGATGTTGGTTTTGAATTGAAGATGGAAGATGGTGATAGAAGTAAATCCATGCCGTTGTTGTTCAATGTTTGTAAGTAATGAAATTTTGATGTTTACATAGTCTGTCATCTGTTTCAATTGTATTCATAGTTTGTTCATTATGTATTTAATTATGATTTGGGGATGATGAAAGAAAATATATATCCTAGAATAAGCTATAAGTGTATACATGTTTGTTCATTATATATTCTTGTTGATACATTTTTTCTTATTATGATTTCGTCAAGATGTATATGATTTTGGGATGATGTACTTTTAGAATTGATATTGGTTATGTATGCATTGGATAATCTATATAACGTAGATAACTTGGATGGTTTGACAGTAGACGAAAAGAAACTGTCCACGGTAAATACTTCGCTGCTGGAATGTGGTGATGTTGGTTAGTATGTTACATTGATTTAATTTTTTTTAATTTGTTGTCTCTGAATTTGTTGAGAATATGCTTACATTTGTTATGTCCATTGATAATTTGTGAAGGTAATCTGCTGGATGACAAGAAAATGAAGTTTGGAGAAAGGTCTACATCAAAAATTAACATAACTCCATTATTGTCTGATATTTGTGAGTGCACCTGCAATTGAAGTTATAATGGTTTTCATCTTAATTATGAAATCTAAATTCATGTTGTGTGATTTTATCCATCTGGTTTTGTAGTTAATTATGAGTTTGGAATGATGAAAGAAAAAGTTGATCAAACCAAAAAGAAGTGACAATGTCAGGAACACCGTGATCTATGGAGACAAAAGAAAATTTGTTTCGTGAAGAAAATGGTAAACAATGTAATTTGTTGGAGAAAGTGGAATTTCTCCGCATTGACAAAGTCCATTTCAAAGTGTTTGTAAATAATTATTTCTTATTGTTTTGAGTAAGAAATATAATATAAGTCATCTTATAATTTAGGTGCTCAGTCAAAGAAACCTTATAACGACCTAGAAAATTTCGATTTTTTTTATAATATTTATTTATTATAAATTATATTATGTGAATATTGTTGTAAAGGTGAAATGTGTGTGAGATGTTGTTTATGTGATCATTTGATGATTTGGGTAAGCTGTGAAGATTGGTGTATTTTTATTTTTATTTTTATTTTTGAGGATTTAAATATATTTAAATCATGCATTTTTGATCCTCTGTAAATTTTATAAAATTATCGGAGGAATTAAAAATCATGAAATCTTTTGTAATATTATCTTTATAAAATTATTTAGTTTTTAAAATGGTTGGGTGAATTAATTGGGGTGTTTTAGTATTCTAAAATGATTTTAAGAGTTTTATGGTATTTAAAGGATCAAAACTTGAAAAATTCATATTTAATTCATTTTTGATCCGAAAAATATTTTAAAAATATGTGTGTGATCGTAATTTTATATTCTTTATTTTTAAAAGTGAAAATTTTAATTTTACAATTTCTATTTAATTTCGATTTACGAGAGTTGTGTATTAGTTATATAAGCGAATAGAGGTAAGTTAATTGGGCCGAGATGTATTATAGTAGTAATATATGAAATGGCCAATGTAAGAACCCCAAATTTTGGATATAATTAAAACTTTTTATTAAGTAATGATAAAATGAAGAACAATGATTGTAATGAATGGATATTGCTTTGGACAATGATCCTGATGCATTGGTATATTGTCAGAATAGAGTAATTCGATGGTTGAGAACCTAGATAAGAATAATCTACCATCCAGGAAGGAGCTAATGGATCCTTGAAAGGAAATGAGTACGTGCATAGTGTTTCCCATACGTGCATAGTATTTCCCGTACGTGCATAGTGTTTCCTGTACGTGCATAGTAATTTGGTGGATGAATAGTGATTTTGTAAGTTGGAAAACTTTTCACGCCACCCTATGTACGGGACGTGATATGGATGTTTCGAAGTCATATTAGTAATACGCGGAGGAAATAAGTGAATGCAGAGACGATCGGAATTCAGAAATTCCAAATTCTTTTTCGGTATAATATTTGACCGGACAGTGGATTAAATATTATTATAATCCAAGAATTGAGATATTTATAACGCCTTAGAAATTTCGTATTTATAATTATTATTTAATATTAAATGTGGATTACATGAGGTGAATTTTTTTTTTAGGATTGAATATATGTGACATCATGTTTACATGTTTATATGGTGATGTATGTGTGACGTGCTAGTCCGTTTAATTTTTAGTTGAATTTTTATGATTAAAATTTATTTAAATCATGCGTTATTGATCTTCGAAAAATTTTATAAAATCATCGGAGTATTTAAAAATTCTGAAATCTTTTGTGTTATCCTATTTATAATATTATTTATTTTTTTAAAATTATTGGGTGAATTATTTTTGATATTTAAGGATTTTAAAATGATTTTATGATTTATATCGCATTTAAAAGATCAAAACTTGTAAAATTCATTTTTTATCTTAAAAATATTTTAAAACTATGGGGATATAGATAATTACATTCTCTACGTTTAAAAATGAAATTTAAATTTTTCTCAATAATCATTTGTTTATTATCTATTTTACGAGATGGATTTTAATTGTTAGTAAATCAGAAATTAGGGGTGAAATTACATCACTTCCCCTGCATTTTTCTTCCCAAATACGGTAGTATTAGTCAATCTCTTTCAAAAACACAAACTGAAAACATCAATCTCTCTTTACCTCTCTCGAAGCTTCTTCCCCTTTTCTCCCAATTAACTCTAATCTTCCCCCCCCCCCAGATTCTCAATTCCTCCTTCTAGCTGTTCTGGTAAGCATTGATTCCTGAAGTCTTCCCAACCCCTCCTACAAATTCGACCCATTCATTTCCCTTACTCTTTCCCAGTTTCAATTACTGTGGTATTTGTGCGTTGTTGTGCTGTGTAAGAGATGTATGTATACGCTGTGTGTTGTGTGTGAGTGGAATTAGTCTCATTTCTCTTTTCCCCTGTGTCCTGCGACTACGCCCTCCCGTTGGTGCTTATTTCAGTGTGTGCGGATGCTACTTAATGCAGTGTGTGTTGCGAACTGCGTGTATATGTATATACTTAGTTGGATTGCTGTTCGTTTGTGAATGATTGTTCATTGGTTCTAAAGTCGGTATCATGTTTCCTGTGTTAGTATGAAGCTATAGAATATGTAAATTATGGTGTGCAATTGAGATAAACTGGGTTGCTTAGAGTCGTCGGTTCTGTTTGTTTTAGCCGGGTAGTTGCTGTTTTGGCAGTGGTTTTTGGGTGTGATTGTGAGGTTGAGGGTACCGTGAAGGAGTCTATGGAAATGGTGTGGGTTTCTTTGAGTTTTACTGTGAGATTTTGGAGTGGGCCGGAAATTGGTTGAGTTCAATGGATAGTCATAGTTTTCGGTCGAGTATTCTGCTAACGGATGGTGATATTGGGTTTGTGAGTACTGTGGGTTTAGTTCGAGATCAGAATTGGTGGGTTTAGTTGTTTAGATTGAAATTATTGGGTTATTATTGAAGTTGGGTTGCTAGAAATTAGTGGGTGATTATGTATATGCTAGTTTGTATGAGTGCTGCGAGTGCAGGGGAGTTGGTTGGAGAAGCAGTGCAGGGGTGTGATTCTGTCCGTGTGGCATGCTGGGGAATGTTGCAGGTATAGAACCGGGGGTTATAAGAATGATGAGTGTGTGTGTGTGTCATGAATTGTGTGGGGCGAATGAGGGCAGTTAGTGTGCGTGTATAATTAGATGTTAGAGAGTGTGTTTGTATGATTGGGTTTAAAGAAGGTGCAAATGTGAGAAGGCAGGGGAGGTGATATATATATATATATATATATCCTGTAGGAAGGTTGTAGGTGAAGGGTGTTGCCAGGTTGATGTATAAGATCGAAGGAGGCCAGGGGCAGGGGAGTGTCGCGTATGAGTGGGTGTTTTGTGGGATTAAATCAGAGAGAAAGTCAGAGTAAGGGTGGTAGTAGTATGTCCAGTAGGCGTGGTTCTTGATTAGTGTACGGTGCTTGAAAAACAAAGGAAGTAGGGGCCCTATGAAAGTTAATGGGAAGACTATCAAGAAAGAAGTTATTTATCATTTGAATTTCCGGGGATGAATTGGTTTTTGGTAACCATGCTTATGTATCCTTTTAAATCAGTTGTAGGTTTTAATTGTTCTCTTGTTTGATATTTCAAGTTCAGGTTTTCTAATGTAATTGTTCCGTTGCTCTATGATAAATGGATTTAATTGTATGGTTAATACAAATTCTTAGATCTCTGACAGTGTGGTGGAATTTTTGGTGAATCGTTTATAGAAAAATGGTGATATGGGTTATGTATTATAACAATTACGTCAAGGATTTAAGTGTTCTTAGCTTATACAAGTGAATGACTATCCTATAATCCCATTTTTGTTTGTTAATTTGAGTTTATTTAATTTCGGGATTGAAATTCCTGCGCGAGTTGTTGAGATGGAATTGTATTGAATATAGTGTTGTAGTCCAATTTTCGTTAGAACTATTTTAAAATTCTTATAGTATTCCAATAAGAATAATTAGTAGATCGATATATTATACATGTTAAAGAGATATAAGTGTAAATTGATATTACATGCTATGTGCTTACTTGATTTTGTGATTATACGTATTATTTTGAGCTATATTTGTTAATTTTACAGCATATAGGACGCGTTTGGGTAGAATAACGGTTAAGGTTATAAATGTACTGAAATATTACTTTACCTTTATATAGGTACCAGTGTGAGGTCGGTAAGAGCCAGTGCACATGTAGATGGAATATTGAGGAATGGAAAGATTATCGGAGTTGACGAGTGTGTCATGTAGAGGATGACAAGTTACAGAACAAAGACCGATGTATGATTCAGTAGGGGCCAATGTATAAGGAGAAAGAAATGGATTTAAAGAGAGTAAAGAGTCGAGATATTGGAATTGGAAACTTCATGTATTGAGGCAAGTTTACTATTCCTCACTTATTGTTCAAGTGATTTGAAACCTTTTGTATTATTTATTGTTCTTCCGAAATTCCTTCTTGCAAGCAATTATATTCTTCATATTTATTCTAAATAACGTGAACCTGTTCTGTTGATTTTACGATATTTCTTTTAAACCATGTTTGCTAGTGCCCATACCCTTTATTTATTTTATTTTACTATCAGTGACATTTTTCTTCTATTAATCTACAAACACTCATTCTCAAAATTTTTCTGTCATTGTTTATTTTCCTCACCTATTGTTCAGGTGTGGATTTCTTTTAAAATTATTTTATTTCAACATTCCTCGTCTATACTAATATTCTTCAAAGTACGTTTTCCTTCAAATTTATGTAAGATAATTCGAGGTTTATACTGTTGTTGAGGCATGCGCTGCTCAATGACGGATAAAGCCGAGAATGAATTGAGATCTTCTTAATTATTTAAACTCATATTTGTCATGCCGGTTCTGGCAGCTGAAGCCTATAAGTGCATAGCTGACAAGAGTGAGACCTTAAGTAATTGAGAATTTCTTAAATCTTCGTTTTAAACTATTCGAATCTCTCATGTTAGTTTAAACTTGGTAACGGATTTTCACCAATGGACCCCTTTAGAAGAGGTTTTCTTCAACCTGTCCTACGATTTTATTGTCTTGGAGTTATTTTACAAAGGATCATTTTAAAACTACTTAATTCGCTTATGTTGATTCAACTTGACAATGTGTTGGTAAATTATTAAATGCTTAGCACTTGACTATACCCTTGCTTTATCTTATAATTACAATTGTTGTTATTCATGTGGCAAGTAAATTGCTTCAATTACCTTTTAAATGAGTTATGATTATAAAAACCTGATTCATATGCTTATTCGAATTACTATTGATATAATTGTTCCGTTAATTTCCTGAAATTTAGAATATTTAATTGTTATACCCCAAATGGATTCTATTGAGTTGTTGATTCTTTTAGTGAATTGATTACATCCATATCCCTTGCAAGTATATATTTATAATGATGGATAGTGAGGGTGTTACAAGTTGGTATCAGAGCGACAGGTTATGGTCACTGAAACAAGTTAGGATGATTAGGTATAGGTATTTAGGGACGTTAGATTGAACGATTTAGGAAAAGGATTGCCATACGTTAGTACGACGAGTGTTGCGACGTCAATTGGTATTTCGACATATCGTGCAAGCAGGAGTTTGATTCATTTGAAGATTCGATTTAGGACGAGATAATTAATTCGGCGCCTTATACGCTAATTAGACGACTGGAGCTACCAGCTCGGAAGACGCTACGTGTAGACTTTTGCATACCTTCTAGAATTCCTTTGCGAATTTAGTTATACCGTGAATGTTATAGAGAGTACAAAAGGACGGCGAACAAGATGCGAATGAGATTATTGGCACGTGTAGGAAGAATGGCGTGGTTATTCGCTACTAGTTATTGATTGGATTTAATTTATCGATTAAGGAGATTTAACCTTCCTTTCTGTTCCGTCTTATTTCTATAGTATCCTATCACCTTTGATAATCAACTATGCTTCAGTTGATGATGAACTTCTTATATCAGATTTATTTAAACACATTTCTATTCTTTCAGAGACACCTCTACTTTTCAGGGGTTATTTAATTCAACATTATACTCATAAACTTTTGAAACTCTTGAATTTTTTTTCTATTTTTCCCTGCATATTTAACCTTATTTATTCTGACTGGGATGAACAACCCTATGTATATAGGGGATTCAGGGACATCTTATCTATGTGATAGAAGTCAGGTGGGACGCCACTGATTGTGTTTGTCATGAAAGTACAGAAGGCTGGCCCCCTTCCTGTGCTATGGCGGTGGACCTAAGTGACAAATGCAACCTGAAAACAGTTCGATGATCATTTTGATCTCTCAGTAAATTCTTTTATAAAATTCATATCAAACAAAACTCATCTTGTACTCATACATGTTAATACCTGTCTATTCTATTGATTCCTTTTGTTATAAACCTTTGTGATTTCTAAAAGTTATCAATGATTGTGAACAGGAAAGATGGAGACGATGAAATTTTGAGTGGTGTAAGCTACATTTACGTCGAATGAAAATAATTGGATGAGCATGTTTGAGAATTGAGGTTAAAACAAGTATGGACAAGGAGCAGATAACAAGGACACGAGATTATTAATTGGTTAAGGTCAAAAGTAAAGTGGAAATGGATATAGTAAGTATGTGAATTATGTTAAAGAAAGATTGCTGAAGAACATTTGTTTATTGCATATTTCACTTTGGGTATGGAAACAGGAATATTATGAGATTTTAAATGATTCGAGACCAATTGTCAGGTATGAATTTTAGAACTGGGACGAGATAACTTGCGCGAAGCAGAGTAGAGCTAGAAAGTGTCTTTAAGAATTTCAACAGGAATAAAAGCTTTGAATAAAGGAGTGAAGTGATTGTGTGGGAGTTAGTGACTTATGCAAATGTAGTTCAGAGGATCATGAATATTAAGAGTGAGAATAAATTGACTCAAATGGAACAAGATAGTAAGAAGATGAAGACAGAGAACCAGGAAATTTGTAGGAATTGTGTTAGCAGAGGACGTGAGATTTGCCTAGAAAGGAATGTAGGATCTAGAAGATTTTGAAAACCAGAATAACGAGACAAGATAGATACTCATGGGATATAAATTAAGGAGACCAGCAGGACCACCATTATCGGAAGATAATATTTCGAGGGCAAGCGTATTTTAATTGTATTAAGATTACTGGGGGAAGCTGTAAGTATAAGCAGAAGGAATGATATTGTAAGGAGTGACGGAATTAGAAACTGGAAGTTTATGTGATTATAAGTGATGTTGCTAAGAGTATGGATGTGGTGACAGTAAAGAGAATAAGGTGCGATTCTAGGATCGAATCAATTGATCGACTACGAGGTGCAAGAAAGATTGTAAGGACAAGTAAGTGAAGTTATGATTCCCAAGGAATGTAGAGGTTGTGTTTCGAGGCCGCAAGCGGACAAAGGAGTTTTAGCGGTCACGCAGACCAAGATGTTGTTACGTTAGGAGCCAAGATCGCAAGGCATCTCAGAAAATTCAGGAACGTGGGAAGAGCATATATATGATTTCTAGGTACGAGATTTGCAATTGGAAGAATTAAAATTTTCAGGATATGACGAAAAAAAAAAAAAAAATCGAAGTGAATGTTGGGATGACGAAGCAGCAATGAATCATGAAAGGCATAAAATGGCAGCAGAGATTAAAAGTTTTAAAGGACCGGCTAGGAATTATTGAAGGTTTTCAAAGGTATTACCAAGATAGCTACAATAGTAAACAAGCCTACAAATCAGGAAACGAATGGATAACGGTGAAGACAGCTTTTAGGAGGCAAAGAAGAGATCGAAAACCGGTCAAGTTTCAATGCATCCGGATGAACCAGGAAAGATTAAATATGCATACAATGCTCAAGGAAATGTTCAAAGAATTTGGGAAGTTATAGATGGAAGATCCAAAGGTCTAGATTATTGCAAATGAATTATTAGAGGAAAGTGAGAAGTACCATGATGAATTGAATGAAGCAGAATGTTAAGGAGTGGACTGTAGAAGAATGGAATCGTTCAAAGAAACAAGATATTGATAAATATGGGGATTATAATGTGTAAAGTTTAAATTTTGATGATTCATAATTATGAGTAGGAGCGTAGAAGTGGTATCATTGGATATTTGTGTTAAATATTTATTTATTTACCTGTTACTGCGAGTCAAGGCAGGTTTTGTTTTAGTAATATATATGAATGAATTGTTAATGGATGATTTGATTAGTAATTGAGGTACTTTCATACAGGGCATAGTCCATTATACGAATAGGTCATGTCCGATTTTCGGTAGAAAAGTATCGTCACGTACGAGTAATAAGTATCTAGAATTAAGGAGACATGTAAACCAAAGGTTTATGTTTATGTTGGAATTTACGGGCTTACAGGACGAGCCTAGAGAGATATGAATTGATATAAAGGAATTTTAGAATGAAAGAAATGACTTGGAAATTGAAAGAGAAATGGTTGAGAATACCATTTTTTTTTACGGTCGATTCTGAGGACAGAATCCTATTTAGGGGGGAAGGATATAACGCCTTAGAAATTTCGTATTTATAATTATTATTTAATATTAAATGTGGATTACATGAGGTGAATTTTTTTTTTAGGATTGAATATATGTGACATCATGTTTACATGTTTATATGGTGATGTATGTGTGACGTGCTAGTCCGTTTAATTTTTAGTTGAATTTTTATGATTAAAATTTATTTAAATCATGCGTTATTGATCTTCGAAAAATTTTATAAAATCATCGGAGTATTTAAAAATTCTGAAATCTTTTGTGTTATCCTATTTATAATATTATTTATTTTTTTAAAATTATTGGGTGAATTATTTTTGATATTTAAGGATTTTAAAATGATTTTATGATTTATATCGCATTTAAAAGATCAAAACTTGTAAAATTCATTTTTTATCTTAAAAATATTTTAAAACTATGGGGATATAGATAATTACATTCTCTACGTTTAAAAATGAAATTTAAATTTTTCTCAATAATCATTTGTTTATTATCTATTTTACGAGATGGATTTTAATTGTTAGTAAATCAGAAATTAGGGGTGAAATTACATCACTTCCCCTGCATTTTTCTTCCCAAATACGGTAGTATTAGTCAATCTCTTTCAAAAACACAAACTGAAAACATCAATCTCTCTTTACCTCTCTCGAAGCTTCTTCCCCTTTTCTCCCAATTAACTCTAATCTTCCCCCCCCCCCAGATTCTCAATTCCTCCTTCTAGCTGTTCTGGTAAGCATTGATTCCTGAAGTCTTCCCAACCCCTCCTACAAATTCGACCCATTCATTTCCCTTACTCTTTCCCAGTTTCAATTACTGTGGTATTTGTGCGTTGTTGTGCTGTGTAAGAGATGTATGTATACGCTGTGTGTTGTGTGTGAGTGGAATTAGTCTCATTTCTCTTTTCCCCTGTGTCCTGCGACTACGCCCTCCCGTTGGTGCTTATTTCAGTGTGTGCGGATGCTACTTAATGCAGTGTGTGTTGCGAACTGCGTGTATATGTATATACTTAGTTGGATTGCTGTTCGTTTGTGAATGATTGTTCATTGGTTCTAAAGTCGGTATCATGTTTCCTGTGTTAGTATGAAGCTATAGAATATGTAAATTATGGTGTGCAATTGAGATAAACTGGGTTGCTTAGAGTCGTCGGTTCTGTTTGTTTTAGCCGGGTAGTTGCTGTTTTGGCAGTGGTTTTTGGGTGTGATTGTGAGGTTGAGGGTACCGTGAAGGAGTCTATGGAAATGGTGTGGGTTTCTTTGAGTTTTACTGTGAGATTTTGGAGTGGGCCGGAAATTGGTTGAGTTCAATGGATAGTCATAGTTTTCGGTCGAGTATTCTGCTAACGGATGGTGATATTGGGTTTGTGAGTACTGTGGGTTTAGTTCGAGATCAGAATTGGTGGGTTTAGTTGTTTAGATTGAAATTATTGGGTTATTATTGAAGTTGGGTTGCTAGAAATTAGTGGGTGATTATGTATATGCTAGTTTGTATGAGTGCTGCGAGTGCAGGGGAGTTGGTTGGAGAAGCAGTGCAGGGGTGTGATTCTGTCCGTGTGGCATGCTGGGGAATGTTGCAGGTATAGAACCGGGGGTTATAAGAATGATGAGTGTGTGTGTGTGTCATGAATTGTGTGGGGCGAATGAGGGCAGTTAGTGTGCGTGTATAATTAGATGTTAGAGAGTGTGTTTGTATGATTGGGTTTAAAGAAGGTGCAAATGTGAGAAGGCAGGGGAGGTGATATATATATATATATATATATCCTGTAGGAAGGTTGTAGGTGAAGGGTGTTGCCAGGTTGATGTATAAGATCGAAGGAGGCCAGGGGCAGGGGAGTGTCGCGTATGAGTGGGTGTTTTGTGGGATTAAATCAGAGAGAAAGTCAGAGTAAGGGTGGTAGTAGTATGTCCAGTAGGCGTGGTTCTTGATTAGTGTACGGTGCTTGAAAAACAAAGGAAGTAGGGGCCCTATGAAAGTTAATGGGAAGACTATCAAGAAAGAAGTTATTTATCATTTGAATTTCCGGGGATGAATTGGTTTTTGGTAACCATGCTTATGTATCCTTTTAAATCAGTTGTAGGTTTTAATTGTTCTCTTGTTTGATATTTCAAGTTCAGGTTTTCTAATGTAATTGTTCCGTTGCTCTATGATAAATGGATTTAATTGTATGGTTAATACAAATTCTTAGATCTCTGACAGTGTGGTGGAATTTTTGGTGAATCGTTTATAGAAAAATGGTGATATGGGTTATGTATTATAACAATTACGTCAAGGATTTAAGTGTTCTTAGCTTATACAAGTGAATGACTATCCTATAATCCCATTTTTGTTTGTTAATTTGAGTTTATTTAATTTCGGGATTGAAATTCCTGCGCGAGTTGTTGAGATGGAATTGTATTGAATATAGTGTTGTAGTCCAATTTTCGTTAGAACTATTTTAAAATTCTTATAGTATTCCAATAAGAATAATTAGTAGATCGATATATTATACATGTTAAAGAGATATAAGTGTAAATTGATATTACATGCTATGTGCTTACTTGATTTTGTGATTATACGTATTATTTTGAGCTATATTTGTTAATTTTACAGCATATAGGACGCGTTTGGGTAGAATAACGGTTAAGGTTATAAATGTACTGAAATATTACTTTACCTTTATATAGGTACCAGTGTGAGGTCGGTAAGAGCCAGTGCACATGTAGATGGAATATTGAGGAATGGAAAGATTATCGGAGTTGACGAGTGTGTCATGTAGAGGATGACAAGTTACAGAACAAAGACCGATGTATGATTCAGTAGGGGCCAATGTATAAGGAGAAAGAAATGGATTTAAAGAGAGTAAAGAGTCGAGATATTGGAATTGGAAACTTCATGTATTGAGGCAAGTTTACTATTCCTCACTTATTGTTCAAGTGATTTGAAACCTTTTGTATTATTTATTGTTCTTCCGAAATTCCTTCTTGCAAGCAATTATATTCTTCATATTTATTCTAAATAACGTGAACCTGTTCTGTTGATTTTACGATATTTCTTTTAAACCATGTTTGCTAGTGCCCATACCCTTTATTTATTTTATTTTACTATCAGTGACATTTTTCTTCTATTAATCTACAAACACTCATTCTCAAAATTTTTCTGTCATTGTTTATTTTCCTCACCTATTGTTCAGGTGTGGATTTCTTTTAAAATTATTTTATTTCAACATTCCTCGTCTATACTAATATTCTTCAAAGTACGTTTTCCTTCAAATTTATGTAAGATAATTCGAGGTTTATACTGTTGTTGAGGCATGCGCTGCTCAATGACGGATAAAGCCGAGAATGAATTGAGATCTTCTTAATTATTTAAACTCATATTTGTCATGCCGGTTCTGGCAGCTGAAGCCTATAAGTGCATAGCTGACAAGAGTGCGACCTTAAGTAATTGAGAATTTCTTAAATCTTCGTTTTAAACTATTCGAATCTCTCATGTTAGTTTAAACTTGGTAACGGATTTTCACCAATGGACCCCTTTAGAAGAGGTTTTCTTCAACCTGTCCTACGATTTTATTGTCTTGGAGTTATTTTACAAAGGATCATTTTAAAACTACTTAATTCGCTTATGTTGATTCAACTTGACAATGTGTTGGTAAATTATTAAATGCTTAGCACTTGACTATACCCTTGCTTTATCTTATAATTACAATTGTTGTTATTCATGTGGCAAGTAAATTGCTTCAATTACCTTTTAAATGAGTTATGATTATAAAAACCTGATTCATATGCTTATTCGAATTACTATTGATATAATTGTTCCGTTAATTTCCTGAAATTTAGAATATTTAATTGTTATACCCCAAATGGATTCTATTGAGTTGTTGATTCTTTTAGTGAATTGATTACATCCATATCCCTTGCAAGTATATATTTATAATGATGGATAGTGAGGGTGTTACAATATTAACTTTGAGGATTTGATATTTTGGGATGTTATTATATTTGATTTAAGAATGAAGGTAGGAAACCACTAAGGAGTGGTTATGGCTACAATGTAATTATTGATATTTGGAAAGAATGAATGGAATTCGACCTTATTATGTTTGTGTCTTGAAGAATGCTAAAGGGTGACAACATAGGTAAGAATAATCTATCTTCTAAGGGAATAAGATATGGCAACTTCAAGTAAGAGAATACCCTCATGTCATCCAGATCGATAACGATTAATCCAGTAGTTCCGTAAAAAGGTTAAGGAACGATCGAAAGAGAATACGGACAATTGTACCACCCTAAGAGAACAAGTAAAGAATACAGAATGAATAGTGTTGTGGTAGGAGTATATAATAATATGAGACGACACTATAAAGAAGTATTCGGAACGGATTTCCGAGTTCGTATTAGTGATCCAGGGGGAAAATAAGTGTATGTAAAAGCTGTCGGATTCTGAAAAACCGCACTTTTATTTTCTCCGAGAGTTCCCTGGACACTGATAGCCTTAAGTATTTAACGAATGGATTTAAGGAATATAAATTGGAAAGTTAGAATGAAAGATGGAGAATGAAAGTATTAATATTAAAAAGGATTCCCGGTAAACCCTAATTAGAAATCCGTGAAATATTCCTACGAACGATCAATCGAAACGGGCAATAACCGGACAAAGAGACAAGCAGAGAGCCAAGAGGTATGATGAGCTAGTGGAAGGTGACATAATCACTTTATGCAAGATAAGATTAAAGAGACCAAGCTAGTTACAAAGCTAACTAGCAATCTTAGCAATCAAACCAAGTACTTAGCATGCTTTCTCATCCTACCACACCAAATTAAACACTTGTCCACCAAGATGATGTATGCCATGACCTAGTACCTTTAATAAAGCAACTTTATGTTAGATAATTTCACAATAATGCAAGAGAGCAAGGAACCAAGCCAAGCAAACACCACCACTCTCCATTCTCCTTCCATTCGACTTCTTGCATAATTCAAGATCCAAAGTCCAACTTCCAACCATTGTTAAATCTCAAGAAAATTAAGGTGAGTCCTATATTTCATAACTAAGATATCCTATGAATTTCATCTTCAAATTCCATACCAATCTTGAGATATAAAATCAAGAAGATGGTGATGAATAGTAACTTTTAAGTATTAACTTTGTGTTCTTGTTTTCTTTTGATTGATTCAAGTATACTAAGGCTACTTAAGGATCATTCAAGGCTTAACAAGTGTTATTCACTCTCCAAGGAAGGTATAAAGCTCAAGAACCCTTAGTACTACTTTGAGTTTATGGATCTTTTTGGATGGATATATGATGGAGAGGTGTTAGTATGCTTAGATCCATGTATGCATAATTGGTTGTTATTGATATTTCATACTTGTTGGATTTGAGTTGTTCTTGAGATATCATGACTTAGAATAGATGATAAACTTTAGGTCTTGACTTGGTTGTTGTTGGAGGATGATTTGATGGTGATAAAAATTTGGAAAAGCGTGTAAACATAGCCGTTATAATGCCCGATTTTACAATATCATGTTTTGTATGCCATTTTTCACATCAAGGCCCTACTGTCCAGAAACTTTTCTGCCATGTTAGGATAGCTTATGTTATAAGCTTCGTTTTGATATAAAGATCGCGTGAAACGGACTTACGGTTTAGGAGTTACGGCCGGTTTACTAAAAGTAGTTCGAATCCGTAAACGAAAGTTCGTAACTGTAATTGAACCCTCGTAAACTATGTAACGTCATGGCGAATCTTGGTAAATAAATACTAGAGGTGAAAGGAAAGGTGTGAAAGAAAACTGTATGTCAAAAAGATCATTTTTCGATTTATTAAAAATGTTCGAGTCGAGGTTAAACGCGAACGAACCCCTAAAAGACGACTCTTTTATAACTTCGGTAAAACACTTAGAAAACGGGCGATAAAACTCGGAGTATAGTATTGGTTCGTAACGATCGACCTTAGAACTCATATGACTTAAGTATGTCCCAAGTATAAGTACAATGATATGTCATATTAACGAACGAATGTCGGGTCGGATCAGTGATAAAAGTAATCCACTAAAAGGGGTATAACGAGATAACTCGAGAACGAGTTTCGAATTAAGTATAACTTAACTTTTAATATGTTAAGTGATTAATCCCGAATGCCTTGGCTATTTATAGATCACCAAGCTGAACCGGGACCCGCTACCACTACCCCTTACCGTACTCGACTACCAGGCAAGTTTCAATTCCCTTCTTTTAGGCTGTTGTTGTGATTGAATATTATATATATATGATTGCTGATATACATATGCCATTGCATGCATGCCTACTTTCAAGTTGAATTGATATACTTGTTCCCTGAATGTTATTGTTGGCTTATAAGCTAGATAGTTATATATAAGTTATAAGCCGGTTATTGTAAGACCCTCATAGAAGGGCGTATATATCTTATTAATCAAAAATAGATCGGGAGTCAATATTCCTTGATATATCGAGATTACCTCGGAAGAAAATATTTAAGTAAATATTTTCTATTATTTGGGCGACGAATATTATTTGAATATTCGTTCGAGACTAATTATTTTAACGATCCTTACTTCAAATAATTATTTGAACGTAACTATTCAACGAATAATATTTCTCAATATTCATTCAGAGTCGAATTGATTATCGACTATTATTTCGAATATTCTTCTAAAGATGAGACTATTAAATGAATATTATTTTGGATATTCTTTTAGATTATTATTTTATTAAAGAAATATTACTTTTGAATATTCATTTAAGATATTAAATACTTGATGAATATTATTTTAATATTCATCTGAAGCTTGATTTAATTATCGAATATTATCTCGAATATTCCTTAAGGCTTGGATTACTAAATGAATATTACTTGATATTCATTTAGGATATTATTCATTAAATGAATATTACTTTTGAATATTCATTTAAATTCCTAATTAATTATGAATATTACCTTAAATATTCTTTTCAGGTCTTATTAATTAATGAATATTGTTTTGAATATTCATTTAAATATTTATTTATTCAATAAATATTCTCCTGATATTTCTTCAGGGATTATTTTGAGAAATACTCTGATTTAAGACATTCTTTCATATTCCTAAATATTCTGTAAAATATTTTAATTCAATAAATATTCTCTGAATATTTATTCCATACTTAGAATAACCTCAATAAGGGTTATCTTCTTCGATTATTACGAAAAATATTTCGGAGTCATATTATTATTAATCTTATATCAAGAAAGGTTCTCAGACATCATTCTTCTTCGAGTCTATCTCCTTAATAATAAGGGAACCTTACTTGGAAAATGTTATTTATCTTGTCGACTTCCCGGTCATAAAGTATTCCCTTCACCCGCAACTCGGGTGCTGTTGACTTATTAAGTCGTTGCTTACCTTCTCATCTTTCGAGGGGTAAGATTACGGGAACAAGTTAATATCCGTTACCAAGTAAAAGCTTGGGAGTTATTGGTAAATTTTCCTTTCCAACTAGATACGACTACTTTGTGGAGTCTTATCAACAAGTATTATACTTGGGGAAAGGGGGACGAACGTTACATTCAGAATCATGAATTCTAATTGAACTAGGAGTCGTGTAAGAGGCCGAGTAGCACCGGTCCATCCCCTTTGGCCCAACCGTTGGCCGGGGAGAGCTAGTAAGGCGGTATACAAGTAAAGCCGTCAGTTCTTCCTTCTACCGGTAGTAAATCTAAATTGAGCTGTACGATCTCGACTGATCATCAAGATTGGAACAGCGGGCGCGGTGAATACTCCATCATTGGTTCATCATCCAAATTTATTTATTTCCTGCAACATGATTACTGTTGGCAGAATTGGAAAAGTGTCATAACTGGAGTTGCAACCTTTTCTTGCAAGTTCCTCTTCTTAATAACAATAAGAATATCTCGCTTACTTTGATGTAGCAGATATTTCTACAAACAAATACTTTAAGTTAACTTGTAACTTCATCGTTCATATTATACTGGCATCATTTCCGTAAATGCATGGCATATGGTTTGAAAGATACTTTTGAACTGTTATACATTATCGTTCAGTTATATGTTATTGTTGGTGGGCTATTGCTCACCCTTGCTTTATTATTATATCACAACAACAGCTAGACCAGATGACTCGCACAAGGCGCACTCTACGCGGGCGAGGACTATAAGACTACCAGAGCTGAAGAAGAAGCTATTGGTAGGGTATATTTATTCTTTCAGTACCAAGAATATAGTCTGGTATGACTTATGTAAATGGATGGCAAAGAGTATGTATTTATATTGAAATCCTTTTGGATTGTAAGAACTCTTAATGTGATTAATAAAAATTTGATTGTTACTCTGATTTCATCTCTGGGACTATAACGGGTGTGTTTTATATTGTTGTGTTGGGTTATAGAGACGTAATTTATTTTATGTTAAGGAAAGTTCAATTGTTGTGGACAGAATTGGAAACCGTAACCACCGGATCCCGGACCCCGGATCTGGGGGTGTTACAGAAGTGGTATCAGAGCGTACGTTATAAACCCCAGAGATGAGGTGACGTTAAAACAATAAATTCAATAAGATAATAAGAACTCTTGCCAAGTTCATAGTCGGACTACTTAATGTAGTGATGACATATAAAAACCCTTATGGGAACTCGTAAGTATAATGATAGTAACTTAGCTCGATATCGTATCGACGAGTAAGGCGACTGACCTTGAGGCATACGAGCAATAGCGCGATGATGCTTTATATGCTAAAGATCAGCGGGTAATTCGATGGAGTACCCTACTGGAGACCCGGAAGAGGTTCCAGCAGATAAGGAAAGTCCTGTTAGGATGAGGAGCTTACCCATGGGTAATGAGGGTCGCAGCCAGAATGACTGTGATGATTAAGATATGGTGCTCAGAAAAGTGAGTATAAAGAACCGAGATATTATTAAGAGATCTGGAGATGCATGTTTAATTCATAGCCGGACTACCAGATGTAGTACCAGCAAGAAAGAAGGATTGGAAGAATTACTTGAGATCTTATACGGAAATAGATGAGAATCCTTAGAGATTTTCATCTTAACAAAGAAAGAGCTAGAGGGATGTATGATTATCAAAGACAGCGATATAGGACGAGGAGCAGAGTCCCTAGGAATAGTTGAGAATGAGGCAGTAAGTGCCATATCATTTGATAAATGAATCAGTATGAATATGGTCAGTAATAATTTGCCACGAGAAGGCAGATGTCATAGGTTGTAATTGATGGAACCAAATTGAGGTTGATGAAATTATTTTATTCAGGAAAAATGTCCATTTTATGATGAGTCAGTTAGAAAGTGAAAACATTGGGAAGTGACAGCATGATTGGATAAAGTTATATAAGGAAGTGGTAAGCAAGACAATGATCTCAGAACCTACCGGAAGATAAGACCAGTGAGTCAAGATGAACTCGTAATGAGACTACTGCCAGAGACTGAGTATAGAGTTAATTCAACTCAGTTAAATGATGAACCAGAAACGTTATATGCATGTGATTCAGAGGAATATTAAATTCCTTCTTCTCTTTGAATGGATTATAGTAGTTACCTTAAGTTTACTCCGACATGGAATTATAATAGATCAAGTAATACGATCAGCAGTTGAAGAGGAAAATGTGAGAAAATCTTCCTGGAGCTAAAAGGTGAAATTGGTAATGACCAAGAGCGGGCATTGCTTAATGGAAAAAGGAGACTTTGTGCTTCCAATGACGCCTCGCATAAGGGTTAGGTAGACCGACATTTGGTAGTATTGAATATCAGGACGTTGTGACAGGTTTCAGTTTGAAACTATTGATTCCCTTTTTAAGGGATGGATATAATTGATTCCTCTCCAGTGGGTAAACTTCCAATCCGATGATGATTATTTCGTTAACTATGACTGCTTATGATTCCACCTGCCTGGAGGTTCATAGAACTATTCTTCAGGTTTCGAAACTGGTCTCCTTAATGTTACCAGTAGGTGGTTAGATTGATCAAAATTTCCCTGAGTCTGGAAAGGAATTCGGTGAATTTTGGCAAACCTTGTCTTTCTGATTATCAGAGAATGTCATGGAAGAGAGTAAAAAAAAAAAAATTGGAGCAAACCCTGTGATTTGGATAAGGATGCTGTAAAATGGGTTAGTAAACGGACCCTGAGCATTACAATCGACGGTAGTGATAAAATGATGAAGTGAGATTGGACGAAAATAGGAAATGTAAGTAAGAAACCAGCCGGACTGAGAAATTCCAGGATTGACTTAAATGAAAAGGATGTTATGCCAGGAATGGTAAGCTTGTGTGGCACGCAGGATTGATAAGTACAGTTGAAAAGATAAAAGTGGAGGAAAGGTGACCGGAGACGGTGCCGAGTAGTCGATTAAGACTTATATGGAGTAAAGTTTTGGAAAGGTAGAAAGGTATCAAAGAAGAAGGCACTATGCCGGCAATTGCTAGAAAAGTAATGCTATTAGCCAACCCCTAAAATCATATATTTTTATTTTAGTGTGGCCAGTTGAGGCCAAGTCACAACGGACTATAAAGTGACTAGACCAGCAATGAAAAGACAAAGCAGGGTTGCTTCTAAGTAAGCACCGACTGCAAGGGCTTCTGATATAAAGGAAACATTAATGAGATCGTTTGAATCTTCTGCCGAACAACCCATGTTTTGATTTGGAATTCACTAGACCTTTTTGGGATGGGGTCACCCGTACTAAAGTGACTCATGTGTATATGGTTGTCCAAGATTTCGAGTAAAATGGAAGTATAGTGACTTGAGATGTATGATGTTAGGGTATCATGAATACCATGAATATACTATGACGGAGGAAAGTAAACAATGAAGGTATATGAAGAGGGTATAGAAAAGGTCAGAAATTGAACAGTATGCTGTAGAAATTTTGTCTAAGACAAATACATTTGAAAAGAACGATAAGTACTAAGAGATTCACGTTGAACTCGACCAATATCTCCCAAAACATCCTTGCTGCCATTACCAAGTTCTGTAAGAGAGGAGATAGGCATACGTTGCCTTTTGGAAGGCCAAATAGGCTGACAACTATCTGAAAGAAGGGGATGGCATTAAGCCACCGATCGATTATCAAATGAGAATGATTGAAATGAGACCTTTATTAAGGATACATGATCTGATTGCCAATTATAAGATGCAAGAATTCTTTGGCAGTTGAATTAAGGATAGGATATCCATAAATTAAGACAAACCCTAGGGAATGCACAAGGGGTGGCATTAACCCTAATAACGACATTATGACTTCAGATGATATGAGTTGGACTTGCTAAGGCAACAATGACCGGTAAGGATGGAAAGAACATAGATAGAATTATTAGAGTATTAATCAATGACATTTTGATATACCCTGTACCCAGAAAATACAGGAGGAAGGATGAGGATGACCTATGAAACCTTACAAGGAAAAAGGTAATATTCCGAACTTCAAAATGGAAGTTTGGTAAGGAATGTATGACATAGTAACAGTAATGCCAGATGAGGCATGTATGAGACCCTGAGGAAGTATGGATTGAACCTATAAAGGTTGAGATTATCCTAAGATAAGGAAAGAACTAAGAAGAGAAGTATCCTAAGTAGGATTGGGAATAAACGTGATAAAGTTCCCACGGGTAGGTGGAAGCAATGACTTATGGAGAAAGACTTTTAAATATATTTTCTCCATCAGCAGAGCTTAAGGGAGAATGCTTTCACCCAAAAATGATGGGAATGAGGTAGAAATGTTTGAATTGGAATATATCCAAGGAACAAGGTTACCGGAAATTATTATTATTATCATGAAAGGCCAATGAGGTGGCCGACAGTCTAAGTATAAAGGAATAATTATAAATGTTCATACCGAAGAAACAAAATGATATTTGGAAAGACCTTGAAGGTCATATTGGAGTGGAGGAAGTTACATTCCTTTTGATGATTGTGCAAGAATCGAAGGTAATAATAGTTTAAGTAAAGATTCGATTCCTGATGGAGTCTTAAGCATATTACGTACCTTAGAAGGTCCCGTTTTGAGGCAAACCAGGACCATGGTACAAAATTGATGAAGTAAACCGTTAAGTTTCCAGTCTTTTATGGAAGATGCACAAGTGATAGTTTCATCAACCGGACTTAGCTGCGATGCCTGAAACTCTTCTGCAATTCTATCTACTTCATGTTATATCTACATCAAGTTCAGGAAGTGTTCCTTATGGATAAGGAATAGTGATTACTTTGTCTCCCTAAGGGATTTGAAACCCGTAGGGTTAGCTATTAATGCACTACGTAAACAACAAGTGATGGTGATTCTTCTAAGAAAGTAGATGACAATGTAAAGATAAAGAAAGTGCTGCCATTGATTAACTAAATGGCATGTTGATGAATGACAAACAAGTTTATGTTAGTGTACTTCTGCGCAAACAAGATAGAGAATATGAGGTTGATGATTCATGATGTTAAAGATCTTCCCATGGAAAGAATTAATGAGACTTGGAGGGAAGGGCGGTTGAGCCTGAGACTTATTGGGCCACCTGAGAGTTTAAAATGTTCGGACGGCGGTATTCGAGCCAGCCTTACCCCCAAAACTTATAGCGCGGTCATAACGGGTTTTCATGTGGCCAGGCTACGTCAGTAAAATGCAGATGTTCAACAGATGATAGGAGTACGAGCATGTAGATATACGACCTGGTCTGACTTACGAAAGACAACCTGTGGAAAACCACGGATAGAAAAGAACAAGTGATGAGAAACAAGGTTGGCAGAAGTAGATTATATGAATCTAAGTTAAAGGGATCGGGCCAGATTCATTTCGGAAAGTTTAAATTGGAATAACGTGATGATTATAGAATAAATGTGACGGAATACCGATAAGGAGGTACCAAGTGCAAAAAGGTGTCTCAATAAAGAGGTGAAGGTGAAAGTAAATAATAGAAATGAGTAAGAATCAGCTAATAAGAAGGATGTGATTGATAAAGAAAAGGCTGGGGAAACAACTATGGAATGAGAAGCAAGGAATGTTATGAATGGGTTTTCTAATGAATTCTCAGGATGACAACCTGATAGTGTCAATATTATAGTTATGAAAAAGTTAGTAACATGATATGGGATGTCAGTAATAATGATGTCAAGTGAGAAATCTAAGATTAACCTGAAAGGTTGAAAGATTTCCCGAATGTGAGTATCGCTAAGATTGAACAAGAGTATTTGTCCATAGAATAATGGACAAAGCAGCAAGATACGTTGACACGTGAAATTGCGATCAAATAGTATTGGATATAATTATGATTAATTTCTTCTTCGATAAACCTCTATAGTTCAGAGGTAAATTCTGAGTATGATATTCTACAATCATGAAAGCTTTCTATAATCCTTTAGAACTCTTTTCTCTTCTTCTCTCTTATTCATCTTCTTTATGAATTGAGAAGAACAACCCTTTTAGGAGGGGAGGTACTGCTACGCGACTATCTGTCTATGTGATAGAAGTCTAAGTGGAATGCCATGACTTGTTTAATTGCTTGTCAAGTACTAAAGGCTGGCCCCCTTCTGTACTAACTATGCAATATAACAAATGTTCAATTGATCATAGTGATCTCTCAATAAATCTTTCCACTTCTCTATATTGATCGAGATTGCGAAGATTAAAGCGATCAGGAAATGCACAGTACGAGCGAGGTTACCTCCGAATCGTAGGGTGATAGTGATAACAATGTTACTGCAGGTATCAATAAGGATAAGACTGAGTAAGAGTATAACCCGGATAGTGAGTTGTACGAAAAGTAGCAACGTTGATGGAAAAAGGATACAGTATGGATTGTAGCACTAGAAGATGTGCTGAGGAAGGGTAGAACGACTCTTTGCTTCCTACCTGATTCCGGGACGGAATCCTTTTAAGGAGGGGAGACTGTAAGAACCCCAAATTTTGGATATAATTAAAACTTTTTATTAAGTAATGATAAAATGAAGAACAATGATTGTAATGAATGGATATTGCTTTGGACAATGATCCTGATGCATTGGTATATTGTCAGAATAGAGTAATTCGATGGTTGAGAACCTAGATAAGAATAATCTACCATCCAGGAAGGAGCTAATGGATCCTTGAAAGGAAATGAGTACGTGCATAGTGTTTCCCATACGTGCATAGTATTTCCCGTACGTGCATAGTGTTTCCTGTACGTGCATAGTAATTTGGTGGATGAATAGTGATTTTGTAAGTTGGAAAACTTTTCACGCCACCCTATGTACGGGACGTGATATGGATGTTTCGAAGTCATATTAGTAATACGCGGAGGAAATAAGTGAATGCAGAGACGATCGGAATTCAGAAATTCCAAATTCTTTTTCGGTATAATATTTGACCGGACAGTGGATTAAATATTATTATAATCCAAGAATTGAGATATTAACTTTGAGGATTTGATATTTTGGGATGTTATTATATTTGATTTAAGAATGAAGGTAGGAAACCACTAAGGAGTGGTTATGGCTACAATGTAATTATTGATATTTGGAAAGAATGAATGGAATTCGACCTTATTATGTTTGTGTCTTGAAGAATGCTAAAGGGTGACAACATAGGTAAGAATAATCTATCTTCTAAGGGAATAAGATATGGCAACTTCAAGTAAGAGAATACCCTCATGTCATCCAGATCGATAACGATTAATCCAGTAGTTCCGTAAAAAGGTTAAGGAACGATCGAAAGAGAATACGGACAATTGTACCACCCTAAGAGAACAAGTAAAGAATACAGAATGAATAGTGTTGTGGTGGGAGTATATAATAATATGAGACGACACTATAAAGAAGTATTCGGAACGGATTTCCGAGTTCGTATTAGTGATCCAGGGGGAAAATAAGTGTATGTAAAAGCTGTCGGATTCTGAAAAACCGCACTTTTATTTTCTCCGAGAGTTCCCTGGACACTGATAGCCTTAAGTATTTAACGAATGGATTTAAGGAATATAAATTGGAAAGTTAGAATGAAAGATGGAGAATGAAAGTATTAATATTAAAAAGGATTCCCGGTAAACCCTAATTAGAAATCCGTGAAATATTCCTACGAACGATCAATCGAAACGGGCAATAACCGGACAAAGAGACAAGCAGAGAGCCAAGAGGTATGATGAGCTAGTGGAAGGTGACATAATCACTTTATGCAAGATAAGATTAAAGAGACCAAGCTAGTTACAAAGCTAACTAGCAATCTTAGCAATCAAACCAAGTACTTAGCATGCTTTCTCATCCTACCACACCAAATTAAACACTTGTCCACCAAGATGATGTATGCCATGACCTAGTACCTTTAACAAAGCAACTTTATGTTAGATAATTTCACAATAATGCAAGAGAGCAAGGAACCAAGCCAAGCAAACACCACCACTCTCCATTCTCCTTCCATTCGACTTCTTGCATAATTCAAGATCCAAAGTCCAACTTCCAACCATTGTTAAATCTCAAGAAAATTAAGGTGAGTCCTATATTTCATAACTAAGATATCCTATGAATTTCATCTTCAAATTCCATACCAATCTTGAGATATAAAATCAAGAAGATGGTGATGAATAGTAACTTTTAAGTATTAACTTTGTGTTCTTGTTTTCTTTTGATTGATTCGAGTATACTAAGGCTACTTAAGGATCATTCAAGGCTTAACAAGTGTTATTCACTCTCCAAGGAAGGTATAAAGCTCAAGAACCCTTAGTACTACTTTGAGTTTATGGATCTTTTTGGATGGATATATGATGGAGAGGTGTTAGTATGCTTAGATCCATGTATGCATAATTGGTTGTTATTGATATTTCATACTTGTTGGATTTGAGTTGTTCTTGAGATATCATGACTTAGAATAGATGATAAACTTTAGGTCTTGACTTGGTTGTTGTTGGAGGATGATTTGATGGTGATAAAAATTTGGAAAAGCGTGTAAACATAGCCGTTATAATGCCCGATTTTACAATATCATGTTTTGTATGCCATTTTTCACATCAAGGCCCTACTGTCCAGAAACTTTTCTGCCATGTTAGGATAGCTTATGTTATAAGCTTCGTTTTGATATAAAGATCGCGTGAAACGGACTTACGGTTTAGGAGTTACGGCCGGTTTACTAAAAGTAGTTCGAATCCGTAAACGAAAGTTCGTAACTGTAATTGAACCCTCGTAAACTATGTAACGTCATGGCGAATCTTGGTAAATAAATACTAGAGGTGAAAGGAAAGGTGTGAAAGAAAACTGTATGTCAAAAAGATCATTTTTCGATTTATTAAAAATGTTCGAGTCGAGGTTAAACGCGAACGAACCCCTAAAAGACGACTCTTTTATAACTTCGGTAAAACACTTAGAAAACGGGCGATAAAACTCGGAGTATAGTATTGGTTCGTAACGATCGACCTTAGAACTCATATGACTTAAGTATGTCCCAAGTATAAGTACAATGATATGTCATATTAACGAACGAATGTCGGGTCGGATCAGTGATAAAAGTAATCCACTAAAAGGGGTATAACGAGATAACTCGAGAACGAGTTTCGAATTAAGTATAACTTAACTTTTAATATGTTAAGTGATTAATCCCGAATGCCTTGGCTATTTATAGATCACCAAGCTGAACCGGGACCCGCTACCACTACCCCTTACCGTACTCGACTACCAGGCAAGTTTCAATTCCCTTCTTTTAGGCTGTTGTTGTGATTGAATATTATATATATATGATTGATGATATACATATGCCATTGCATGCATGCCTACTTTCAAGTTGAATTGATATACTTGTTCCCTGAATGTTATTGTTGGCTTATAAGCTAGATAGTTATATATCAGTTATAAGCCGGTTATTGTAAGACCCTCATAGAAGGGCGTATATATCTTATTAATCAAAAATAGATCGGGAGTCAATATTCCTTGATATATCGAGATTACCTCGGAAGAAAATATTTAAGTAAATATTTTCTATTATTTGGGCGACGAATATTATTTGAATATTCGTTCGAGACTAATTATTTTAACGATCCTTACTTCAAATAATTATTTGAACGTAACTATTCAACGAATAATATTTCTCAATATTCATTCAGAGTCGAATTGATTATCGACTATTATTTCGAATATTCTTCTAAAGATGAGACTATTAAATGAATATTATTTTGGATATTCTTTTAGATTATTATTTTATTAAAGAAATATTACTTTTGAATATTCATTTAAGATATTAAATACTTGATGAATATTATTTTAATATTCATCTGAAGCTTGATTTAATTATCGAATATTATCTCGAATATTCCTTAAGGCTTGGATTACTAAATGAATATTACTTGATATTCATTTAGGATATTATTCATTAAATGAATATTACTTTTGAATATTCATTTAAATTCCTAATTAATTATGAATATTACCTTAAATATTCTTTTCAGGTCTTATTAATTAATGAATATTGTTTTGAATATTCATTTAAATATTTATTTATTCAATAAATATTCTCCTGATATTTCTTCAGGGATTATTTTGAGAAATACTCTGATTTAAGACATTCTTTCATATTCCTAAATATTCTGTAAAATATTTTAATTCTGAATATTTATTCCATACTTAGAATAACCTCAATAAGGGTTATCTTCTTCGATTATTACGAAAAATATTTCGGAGTCATATTATTATTAATCTTATATCAAGAAAGGTTCTCAGACATCATTCTTCTTCGAGTCTATCTCCTTAATAATAAGGGAACCTTACTTGGAAAATGTTATTTATCTTGTCGACTTCCCGGTCATAAAGTATTCCCTTCACCCGCAACTCGGGTGCTGTTGACTTATTAAGTCGTTGCTTACCTTCTCATCTTTCGAGGGGTAAGATTACGGGAACAAGTTAATATCCGTTACCAAGTAAAAGCTTGGGAGTTATTGGTAAATATTCCTTTCCAACTAGATACGACTACTTTGTGGAGTCTTATCAACAAGTATTATACTTGGGGAAAGGGGGACGAACGTTACATTCAGAATCATGAATTCTAATTGAACTAGGAGTCGTGTAAGAGGCCGAGTAGCACCGGTCCATCCCCTTTGGCCCAACCGTTGGCCGGGGAGAGCTAGTAAGGCGGTATACAAGTAAAGCCGTCAGTTCTTCCTTCTACCGGTAGTAAATCTAAATTGAGCTGTACGATCTCGACTGATCATCAAGATTGGAACAGCGGGCGCGGTGAATACTCCATCATTGGTTCATCATCCAAATTTATTTATTTCCTGCAACATGATTACTGTTGGCAGAATTGGAAAAGTGTCATAACTGGAGTTGCAACCTTTTCTTGCAAGTTCCTCTTCTTAATAACAATAAGAATATCTCGCTTACTTTGATGTAGCAGATATTTCTACAAACAAATACTTTAAGTTACCTTGTAACTTCATCGTTCATATTATACTGGCATCATTTCCGTAAATGCATGGCATATGGTTTGAAAGATACTTTTGAACTGTTATACATTATCGTTCAGTTATATGTTATTGTTGGTGGGCTATTGCTCACCCTTGCTTTATTATTATATCACAACAACAGCTAGACCAGATGACTCGCACAAGGCGCACTCTACGCGGGCGAGGACTATAAGACTACCAGAGCTGAAGAAGAAGCTATTGGTAGGGTATATTTATTCTTTCAGTACCAAGAATATAGTCTGGTATGACTTATGTAAATGGATGGCAAAGAGTATGTATTTATATTGAAATCCTTTTGGATTGTAAGAACTCTTAATGTGATTAATAAAAATTTGATTGTTACTCTGATTTCATCTCTGGGACTATAACGGGTGTGTTTTATATTGTTGTGTTGGGTTATAGAGACGTAATTTATTTTATGTTAAGGAAAGTTCAATTGTTATGGACAGAATTGGAAACCGTAACCACCGGATCCCGGACCCCGGATCTGGGGGTGTTACAGAAGTGGTATCAGAGCGTACGTTATAAACCCCAGAGATGAGGTGACGTTAAAACAATAAATTCAATAAGATAATAAGAACTCTTGCCAAGTTCATAGTCGGACTACTTAATGTAGTGATGACATATAAAAACCCTTATGGGAACTCGTAAGTATAATGATAGTAACTTAGCTCGATATCGTATCGACGAGTAAGGCGACTGACCTTGAGGCATACGAGCAATAGCGCGATGATGCTTTATATGCTAAAGATCAGCGGGTAATTCGATGGAGTACCCTACTGGAGACCCGGAAGAGGTTCCAGCAGATAAGGAAAGTCCTGTTAGGATGAGGAGCTTACCCATGGGTAATGAGGGTCGCAGCCAGAATGACTGTGATGATTAAGATATGGTGCTCAGAAAAGTGAGTATAAAGAACCGAGATATTATTAAGAGATCTGGAGATGCATGTTTAATTCATAGCCGGACTACCAGATGTAGTACCAGCAAGAAAGAAGGATTGGAAGAATTACTTGAGATCTTATACGGAAATAGATGAGAATCCTTAGAGATTTTCATCTTAACAAAGAAAGAGCTAGAGGGATGTATGATTATCAAAGACAGCGATATAGGACGAGGAGCAGAGTCCCTAGGAATAGTTGAGAATGAGGCCGTAAGTGCCATATCATTTGATAAATGAATCAGTATGAATATGGTCAGTAATAATTTGCCACGAGAAGGCAGATGTCATAGGTTGTAATTGATGGAACCAAATTGAGGTTGATGAAATTATTTTATTCAGGAAAAATGTCCATTTTATGAATGAGTCAGTTAGAAAGTGAAAACATTGGGAAGTGACAGCATGATTGGATAAAGTTATATAAGGAAGTGGTAAGCAAGACAATGATCTCAGAACCTACCGGAAGATAAGACCAGTGAGTCAAGATGAACTCGTAATGAGACTACTGCCAGAGACTGAGTATAGAGTTAATTCAACTCAGTTAAATGATGAACCAGAAACGTTATATGCATGTGATTCAGAGGAATATTAAATTCCTTCTTCTCTTTGAATGGATTATAGTAGTTACCTTAAGTTTACTCCGACATGGAATTATAATAGATCAAGTAATACGATCAGCAGTTGAAGAGGAAAATGTGAGAAAATCTTCCTGGAGCTAAAAGGTGAAATTGGTAATGACCAAGAGCGGGCATTGCTTAATGGAAAAAGGAGACTTTGTGCTTCCAATGACGCCTCGCATAAGGGTTAGGTAGACCGACATTTGGTAGTATTGAATATCAGGACGTTGTGACAGGTTTCAGTTTGAAACTATTGATTCCCTTTTTAAGGGATGGATATAATTGATTCCTCTCCAGTGGGTAAACTTCCAATCCGATGATGATTATTTCGTTAACTATGACTGCTTATGATTCCACCTGCCTGGAGGTTCATAGAACTATTCTTCAGGTTTCGAAACTGGTCTCCTTAATGTTACCAGTAGGTGGTTAGATTGATCAAAATTTCCCTGAGTCTGGAAAGGAATTCGGTGAATTTTGGCAAACCTTGTCTTTCTGATTATCAGAGAATGTCATGGAAGAGAGTAAAAAAAAAAAAATTGGAGCAAACCCTGTGATTTGGATAAGGATGCTGTAAAATGGGTTAGTAAACGGACCCTGAGCATTACAATCGACGGTAGTGATAAAATGATGAAGTGAGATTGGACGAAAATAGGAAATGTAAGTAAGAAACCAGCCGGACTGAGAAATTCCAGGATTGACTTAAATGAAAAGGATGTTATGCCAGGAATGGTAAGCTTGTGTGGCACGCAGGATTGATAAGTACAGTTGAAAAGATAAAAGTGGAGGAAAGGTGACCGGAGACGGTGCCGAGTAGTCGATTAAGACTTATATGGAGTAAAGTTTTGGAAAGGTAGAAAGGTATCAAAGAAGAAGGCACTATGCCGGCAATTGCTAGAAAAGTAATGCTATTAGCCAACCCCTAAAATCATATATTTTTATTTTAGTGTGGCCAGTTGAGGCCAAGTCACAACGGACTATAAAGTGACTAGACCAGCAATGAAAAGACAAAGCAGGGTTGCTTCTAAGTAAGCACCGACTGCAAGGGCTTCTGATATAAAGGAAACATTAATGAGATCGTTTGAATCTTCTGCCGAACAACCCATGTTTTGATTTGGAATTCACTAGACCTTTTTGGGATGGGGTCACCCGTACTAAAGTGACTCATGTGTATATGGTTGTCCAAGATTTCGAGTAAAATGGAAGTATAGTGACTTGAGATGTATGATGTTAGGGTATCATGAATACCATGAATATACTATGACGGAGGAAAGTAAACAATGAAGGTATATGAAGAGGGTATAGAAAAGGTCAGAAATTGAACAGTATGCTGTAGAAATTTTGTCTAAGACAAATACATTTGAAAAGAACGATAAGTACTAAGAGATTCACGTTGAACTCGACCAATATCTCCCAAAACATCCTTGCTGCCATTACCAAGTTCTGTAAGAGAGGAGATAGGCATACGTTGCCTTTTGGAAGGCCAAATAGGCTGACAACTATCTGAAAGAAGGGGATGGCATTAAGCCACCGATCGATTATCAAATGAGAATGATTGAAATGAGACCTTTATTAAGGATACATGATCTGATTGCCAATTATAAGATGCAAGAATTCTTTGGCAGTTGAATTAAGGATAGGATATCCATAAATTAAGACAAACCCTAGGGAATGCACAAGGGGTGGCATTAACCCTAATAACGACATTATGACTTCAGATGATATGAGTTGGACTTGCTAAGGCAACAATGACCGGTAAGGATGGAAAGAACATAGATAGAATTATTAGAGTATTAATCAATGACATTTTGATATACCCTGTACCCAGAAAATACAGGAGGAAGGATGAGGATGACCTATGAAACCTTACAAGGAAAAAGGTAATATTCCGAACTTCAAAATGGAAGTTTGGTAAGGAATGTATGACATAGTAACAGTAATGCCAGATGAGGCATGTATGAGACCCTGAGGAAGTATGGATTGAACCTATAAAGGTTGAGATTATCCTAAGATAAGGAAAGAACTAAGAAGAGAAGTATCCTAAGTAGGATTGGGAATAAACGTGATAAAGTTCCCACGGGTAGGTGGAAGCAATGACTTATGGAGAAAGACTTTTAAATATATTTTCTCCATCAGCAGAGCTTAAGGGAGAATGCTTTCACCCAAAAATGATGGGAATGAGGTAGAAATGTTTGAATTGGAATATATCCAAGGAACAAGGTTACCGGAAATTATTATTATTATCATGAAAGGCCAATGAGGTGGCCGACAGTCTAAGTATAAAGGAATAATTATAAATGTTCATACCGAAGAAACAAAATGATATTTGGAAAGACCTTGAAGGTCATATTGGAGTGGAGGAAGTTACATTCCTTTTGATGATTGTGCAAGAATCGAAGGTAATAATAGTTTAAGTAAAGATTCGATTCCTGATGGAGTCTTAAGCATATTACGTACCTTAGAAGGTCCCGTTTTGAGGCAAACCAGGACCATGGTACAAAATTGATGAAGTAAACCGTTAAGTTTCCAGTCTTTTATGGAAGATGCACAAGTGATAGTTTCATCAACCGGACTTAGCTGCGATGCCTGAAACTCTTCTGCAATTCTATCTACTTCATGTTATATCTACATCAAGTTCAGGAAGTGTTCCTTATGGATAAGGAATAGTGATTACTTTGTCTCCCTAAGGGATTTGAAACCCGTAGGGTTAGCTATTAATGCACTACGTAAACAACAAGTGATGGTGATTCTTCTAAGAAAGTAGATGACAATGTAAAGATAAAGAAAGTGCTGCCATTGATTAACTAAATGGCATGTTGATGAATGACAAACAAGTTTATGTTAGTGTACTTCTGCGCAAACAAGATAGAGAATATGAGGTTGATGATTCATGATGTTAAAGATCTTCCCATGGAAAGAATTAATGAGACTTGGAGGGAAGGGCGGTTGAGCCTGAGACTTATTGGGCCACCTGAGAGTTTAAAATGTTCGGACGGCGGTATTCGAGCCAGCCTTACCCCCAAAACTTATAGCGCGGTCATAACGGGTTTTCATGTGGCCAGGCTACGTCAGTAAAATGCAGATGTTCAACAGATGATAGGAGTACGAGCATGTAGATATACGACCTGGTCTGACTTACGAAAGACAACCTGTGGAAAACCACGGATAGAAAAGAACAAGTGATGAGAAACAAGGTTGGCAGAAGTAGATTATATGAATCTAAGTTAAAGGGATCGGGCCAGATTCATTTCGGAAAGTTTAAATTGGAATAACGTGATGATTATAGAATAAATGTGACGGAATACCGATAAGGAGGTACCAAGTGCAAAAAGGTGTCTCAATAAAGAGGTGAAGGTGAAAGTAAATAATAGAAATGAGTAAGAATCAGCTAATAAGAAGGATGTGATTGATAAAGAAAAGGCTGGGGAAACAACTATGGAATGAGAAGCAAGGAATGTTATGAATGGGTTTTCTAATGAATTCTCAGGATGACAACCTGATAGTGTCAATATTATAGTTATGAAAAAGTTAGTAACATGATATGGGATGTCAGTAATAATGATGTCAAGTGAGAAATCTAAGATTAACCTGAAAGGTTGAAAGATTTCCCGAATGTGAGTATCGCTAAGATTGAACAAGAGTATTTGTCCATAGAATAATGGACAAAGCAGCAAGATACGTTGACACGTGAAATTGCGATCAAATAGTATTGGATATAATTATGATTAATTTCTTCTTTGATAAACCTCTATAGTTCAGAGGTAAATTCTGAGTATGATATTCTACAATCATGAAAGCTTTCTATAATCCTTTAGAACTCTTTTCTCTTCTTCTCTCTTATTCATCTTCTTTATGAATTGAGAAGAACAACCCTTTTAGGAGGGGAGGTACTGCTACGCGACTATCTGTCTATGTGATAGAAGTCTAAGTGGAATGCCATGACTTGTTTAATTGCTTGTCAAGTACTAAAGGCTGGCCCCCTTCTGTACTAACTATGCAATATAACAAATGTTCAATTGATCATAGTGATCTCTCAATAAATCTTTCCACTTCTCTATATTGATCGAGATTGCGAAGATTAAAGCGATCAGGAAATGCACAGTACGAGCGAGGTTACCTCCGAATCGTAGGGTGATAGTGATACCAATGTTACTGCAGGTATCAATAAGGATAAGACTGAGTAAGAGTATAACCCGGATAGTGAGTTGTACGAAAAGTAGCAACGTTGATGGAAAAAGGATACAGTATGGATTGTAGCACTAGAAGATGTGCTGAGGAAGGGTAGAACGACTCTTTGCTTCCTACCTGATTCCGGGACGGAATCCTTTTAAGGAGGGGAGACTGTAAGAACCCCAAATTTTGGATATAATTAAAACTTTTTATTAAGTAATGATAAAATGAAGAACAATGATTGTAATGAATGGATATTGCTTTGGACAATGATCCTGATGCATTGGTATATTGTCATAATAGAGTAATTCGATGGTTGAGAACCTAGATAAGAATAATCTACCATCCAGGAAGGAGCTAATGGATCCTTGAAAGGAAATGAGTACGTGCATAGTGTTTCCCATACGTGCATAGTATTTCCCGTACGTGCATAGTGTTTCCTGTACGTGCATAGTAATTTGGTGGATGAATAGTGATTTTGTAAGTTGGAAAACTTTTCACGCCACCCTATGTACGGGACGTGATATGGATGTTTCGAAGTCATATTAGTAATACGCGGAGGAAATAAGTGAATGCAGAGACGATCGGAATTCAGAAATTCCAAATTCTTTTTCGGTATAATATTTGACCGGACAGTGGATTAAATATTATTATAATCCAAGAATTGAGATATTAACTTTGAGGATTTGATATTTTGGGATGTTATTATATTTGATTTAAGAATGAAGGTAGGAAACCACTAAGGAGTGGTTATGGCTACAATGTAATTATTGATATTTGGAAAGAATGAATGGAATTCGACCTTATTATGTTTATGTCTTGAAGAATGCTAAAGGGTGACAACATAGGTAAGAATAATCTATCTTCTAAGGGAATAAGATATGGCAACTTCAAGTAAGAGAATACCCTCATGTCATCCAGATCGATAACGATTAATCCAGTAGTTCCGTAAAAAGGTTAAGGAACGATCGAAAGAGAATACGGACAATTGTACCACCCTAAGAGAACAAGTAAAGAATACAGAATGAATAGTGTTGTGGTGGGAGTATATAATAATATGAGACGACACTATAAAGAAGTATTCAGAACGGATTTCCGAGTTCGTATTAGTGATCCAGGGGGAAAATAAGTGTATGTAAAAGCTGTCGGATTCTGAAAAACCGCACTTTTATTTTCTCCGAGAGTTCCCTGGACACTGATAGCCTTAAGTATTTAACGAATGGATTTAAGGAATATAAATTGGAAAGTTAGAATGAAAGATGGAGAATGAAAGTATTAATATTAAAAAGGATTCCCGGTAAACCCTAATTAGAAATCCGTGAAATATTCCTACGAACGATCAATCGAAACGGGCAATAACCGGACAAAGAGACAAGCAGAGAGCCAAGAGGTATGATGAGCTAGTGGAAGGTGACATAATCACTTTATGCAAGATAAGATTAAAGAGACCAAGCTAGTTACAAAGCTAACTAGCAATCTTAGCAATCAAACCAAGTACTTAGCATGCTTTCTCATCCTACCACACCAAATTAAACACTTGTCCACCAAGATGATGTATGCCATGACCTAGTACCTTTAATAAAGCAACTTTATGTTAGATATTTTCACAATAATGCAAGAGAGCAAGGAACCAAGCCAAGCAAACACCACCACTCTCCATTCTCCTTCCATTCGACTTCTTGCATAATTCAAGATCCAAAGTCCAACTTCCAACCATTGTTAAATCTCAAGAAAATTAAGGTGAGTCCTATATTTCATAACTAAGATATCCTATGAATTTCATCTTCAAATTCCATACCAATCTTGAGATATAAAATCAAGAAGATGGTGATGAATAGTAACTTTTAAGTATTAACTTTGTGTTCTTGTTTTCTTTTGATTGATTCGAGTATACTAAGGCTACTTAAGGATCATTCAAGGCTTAACAAGTGTTATTCACTCTCCAAGGAAGGTATAAAGCTCAAGAACCCTTAGTACTACTTTGAGTTTATGGATCTTTTTGGATGGATATATGATGGAGAGGTGTTTGTATGCTTAGATCCATGTATGCATAATTGGTTGTTATTGATATTTCATACTTGTTGGATTTGAGTTGTTCTTGAGATATCATGACTTAGAATAGATGATAAACTTTAGGTCTTGACTTGGTTGTTGTTGGAGGATGATTTGATGGTGATAAAAATTTGGAAAAGCGTGTAAACATAGCCGTTATAATGCCCGATTTTACAATATCATGTTTTGTATGCCATTTTTCACATCAATGCCCTACTGTCCAGAAACTTTTCTGCCATGTTAGGATAGCTTATGTTATAAGCTTCGTTTTGATATAAAGATCGCGTGAAACGGACTTACGGTTTAGGAGTTACGGCCGGTTTACTAAAAGTAGTTCGAATCCGTAAACGAAAGTTCGTAACTGTAATTGAACCCTCGTAAACTATGTAACGTCATGGCGAATCTTGGTAAATAAATACTAGAGGTGAAAGGAAAGGTGTGAAAGAAAACTGTATGTCAAAAAGATCATTTTTCGATTTATTAAAAATGTTCGAGTCGAGGTTAAACGCGAACGAACCCCTAAAAGACGACTCTTTTATAACTTCGGTAAAACACTTAGAAAACGGGCGATAAAACTCGGAGTATAGTATTGGTTCGTAACGATCGACCTTAGAACTCATATGACTTAAGTATGTCCCAAGTATAAGTACAATGATATGTCATATTAACGAACGAATGTCGGGTCGGATCAGTGATAAAAGTAATCCACTAAAAGGGGTATAACGAGATAACTCGAGAACGAGTTTCGAATTAAGTATAACTTAACTTTTAATATGTTAAGTGATTAATCCCGAATGCCTTGGCTATTTATAGATCACCAAGCTGAACCGGGACCCGCTACCACTACCCCTTACCGTACTCGACTACCAGGCAAGTTTCAATTCCCTTCTTTTAGGCTGTTGTTGTGATTGAATATTATATATATATGATTGCTGATATACATATGCCATTGCATGCATGCCTACTTTCAAGTTGAATTGATATACTTGTTCCCTGAATGTTATTGTTGGCTTATAAGCTAGATAGTTATATATCAGTTATAAGCCGGTTATTGTAAGACCCTCATAGAAGGGCGTATATATCTTATTAATCAAAAATAGATCGGGAGTCAATATTCCTTGATATATCGAGATTACCTCGGAAGAAAATATTTAAGTAAATATTTTC
The DNA here is from genome assembly GCA_036435485.1 of Saposhnikovia divaricata. Classification (NCBI taxonomy): domain Eukaryota; kingdom Viridiplantae; phylum Streptophyta; class Magnoliopsida; order Apiales; family Apiaceae; genus Saposhnikovia; species Saposhnikovia divaricata. Next base: position 127,771,972 of record CM071596.1, on the reverse strand, counting down.
TATTATTTGGGCGACGAATATTATTTTAATATTCGTTCGAGACTAATTATTTTAACGATCCTTACTTCAAATAATTATTTGAACGTAACTATTCAACGAATAATATTTCTCAATATTCATTCAGAGTCGAATTGATTATCGACTATTATTTCGAATATTCTTCTAAAGATGAGACTATTAAATGAATATTATTTTGGATATTCTTTTAGATTATTATTTTATTAAAGAAATATTACTTTTGAATATTCATTTAAGATATTAAATACTTGATGAATATTATTTTAATATTCATCTGAAGCTTGATTTAATTATCGAATATTATCTCGAATATTCCTTAAGGCTTGGATTACTAAATGAATATTACTTGATATTCATTTAGGATATTATTCATTAAATGAATATTACTTTTGAATATTTTAAATTCCTAATTAATTATGAATATTACCTTAAATATTCTTTTCAGGTCTTATTAATTAATGAATATTGTTTTGAATATTCATTTAAATATTTATTTATTCAATAAATATTCTCCTGATATTTCTTCAGGGATTATTTTGAGAAATACTCTGATTTAAGACATTCTTTCATATTCCTAAATATTCTGTAAAATATTTTAATTCAATAAATATTCTCTGAATATTTATTCCATACTTAGAATAACCTCAATAAGGGTTATCTTCTTCGATTATTACGAAAAATATTCCGGAGTCATATTATTATTAATCTTATATCAAGAAAGGTTCTCAGACATCATTCTTCTTCGAGTCTATCTCCTTAATAATAAGGGAACCTTACTTGGAAAATGTTATTTATCTTGTCGACTTCCCGGTCATAAAGTATTCCCTTCACCCGCAACTCGGGTGCTGTTGACTTATTAAGTCGTTGCTTACCTTCTCATCTTTCGAGGGGTAAGATTACGGGAATAAGTTAATATCCGTTACCAAGTAATAGCTTGGGAGTTATTGGTAAATTTTCCTTTCCAACTAGATACGACTACTTTGTGGAGTCTTATCAACAAGTATTATACTTGGGGAAAGGGAGACGAACGTTACATTCAGAATCATGAATTCTAATTGAACTAGGAGTCGTGTAAGAGGCCGAGTAGCGCCGGTCCATCCCCTTTGGCCCAACCGTTGGCCGGGGAGAGCTAGTAAGGCGGTATACAAGTAAAGCCGTCAGATCTTCCTTCTACCGGTAGTAAATCTAAATTGAGCTGTACGATCTCGACTGATCATCAAGATTGGAACAGCGGGCGCGGTGAATACTCCATCATTGGTTCATCATCCAAATTTATTTATTTCCTGCAACATGATTACTGTTGGCAGAATTGGAAAAGTGTCATAACTGGAGTTGCAACCTTTTCTTGCAAGTTCCTCTTCTTAATAACAATAAGAATATCTCGCTTACTTTGATGTAGCAGATATTTCTACAAACAAATACTTTAAGTTACCTTGTAACTTCATCGTTCATATTATACTGGCATCATTTCCGTAAATGCATGGCATATGGTTTGAAAGATACTTTTGAACTGTTATACATTATCGTTCAGTTATATGTTATTGTTGGTGGGCTATTGCTCACCCTTGCTTTATTATTATATCACAACAACAGCTAGACCAGATGACTCGCACAAGGCGCACTCTACGCGGGCGAGGACTATAAGACTACCAGAGCTGAAGAAGAAGCTATTGGTAGGGTATATTTATTCTTTCAGTACCAAGAATATAGTCTGGTATGACTTATGTAAATGGATGGCAAAGAGTATGTATTTATATTGAAATCCTTTTGGATTGTAAGAACTCTTAATGTGATTAATAAAAATTTGATTGTTACTCTGATTTCATCTCTGGGACTATAACGGGTGTGTTTTATATTGTTGTGTTGGGTTATAGAGACGTAATTTATTTTATGTTAAGGAAAGTTCAATTGTTGTGGACAGAATTGGAAACCGTAACCACCGGATCCCGGACCCCGGATCTGGGGGTGTTACAGCCAAGCCCATTAAGCAGTCAAGAACGAACAGAACACGGGGACAGCAGAAGATTCGGGAGAAAATGAGAAGAAAAAAAAAAGAGAAGAAGAAGAAGAAGAGAAGAGAGACTGGGGGAATTAGAAATAGATACATATATATACATATATATACGTGTGCGTGCGTATGAGTGATAACAACTGTGTGTGTGTGGTGTGTGATTAAGTCGAGCAGAGTATGCAAGGGGGGAGAGAAACGCGAGCAGCAGCGGACGGTGGCCGGAGCTTGGTGGCTGCCGCGGTGGTAACAGCTAGAGAGAGAGAGAGAGAGAGAGAGAGAGAGAGAGAGAGAGAGAGAGAGAGAGAGAGAGAGAGAGAGAGAGAGAGAGAGAGAGAGAGAGAGACTGTTGGGAGAGAGAGAGAGAGGAGGAGGAGGAAGAGATTTTTCGGAATTGGTATCGAAAAGGTATAAATTTTATTTTATTTATTTAATTTATTTTCCAATGTAATTATTTAATTTGCATTTTAGATTAATTATGTGAATTGTTTTGATTAAATTAGATTTAAATCGTGATATTTAATTGTTGTAATTTAATTAGTTTAATAGTGAATTTTATGGTGTTAATTCTAGTAATTAGATGATATTGAGTTCCGAAAATATTGTTAGTGATTTAATTCGGAAAATGATAATTATTAAGTGCTAGTATAATTGTTGAGGTTAATTGGGGGCCCGATTAATGTACGGGTTAGTAATTGTGAAATGTTTATTGTAAATTGCTAATTGTGACGGGCGAATAATATGTAAAGGTTATATGGTCTTGCTTGTCATGAATGTTTAAGTGCTAATTGCTAAGTGTAATGGTGGGAATTAATTTGTGGTCGTTAGTGGGTAATTATGAGTTGCTAGTTGCATATGGTGTCGGAAATGTATATGTGCTAAGAGTTTGTTTTAGTTACTAATTATTATTGTCGTATAATGTTGGAGTTTACATGAGTTTGTAAATTGTAAATGAGTTATATGGATTGAATGTTGTAGTCGAGTTATAGTATCGGTTAAATGCTATACTTGTTAAATATTTGGAGTCGAGTATGTATTGAGAATTGCTTAAGCAGTATATTTCGGTTTAAATGTTATTTATCAAAGATTAACTGTGAGGTTCATTTTATTATGTGTTTATCTGCGAGGAGTTGCAATGAGATCACAAGTCTTAAGTGTCAATATTTAAGGACTGGTGTAATTCTCTGCAACTAGTTCCTCGAGCTTACGAATACCAATGATTAATTGCCAAAAGTATAATTAATATGCTCCAGTGGTATGATCATTGATATAGCGTAAGTAATAGTTAGTGCTAGGGGTTGTTCCCTAGGGCTTACGAACATCAATGATTGATTGTCACGTGTATCATTAAAATGCATGAGAAATACGATCATTGGTATAGCGTAAGTGGTAGTTAATGCTAATATAAATTTCTTATGTGCTAGTTGCCGCATGTTCGGGCGGGTACTTTTCATTAATTGTTTACTTTTATGTTGCTGCAAGTTGAGGCAGCTTTATTTTTGTAAAAGCAGGGTTGAAATTGTTTTTGATTGATATTGAGGGGCTGTGCCCATAGTCTGATAAACGAATACTTCATGCCGAAATTTTCTAAAAATCCCCTGCAAGTTTATTTAAAAGTCTATTTAAATTATTTGATTTCAATGCTTGAAAGTATGTTATGATTTCTAAGGATTTAATTATATGTGGCGATGGATTATTTCGAGAATATATCGTGGTTTTAAATATTAAGTGGTTGTATTGTTTTGAAATGGTTATGTGATGTGTTTATGTGACTTAGTTGAGTATAGTAAGACTATTATGTGAATATGAATGCATATGTCTATATGTATTGTATATGTAAGCGTTATAGGACGCGCATGGGTAGAATAGAGCCAACGATAAGGTTTTGCTTGAATTAGTACTGAAACTGTATTTGACATTGTAAAGGTTCGAGTTGGAGACTTGGCTAAGAGCAGTGCGGGTAAGCGGAAAGTCAAACAGAGGAATAATTATTAAGTCAACGGGTGTGCTGGCGTGGAGTTAGTAAAGTATGAAAGAAAGATAGAAGTAGAGCCGAGTAAGAAGACCAGCACGAAAAGTGTGGAGATTAGCGAGAAGTTGAGTTAGAGATCCATGATGAGGATCGAGAACTCCGTAAGTTGAGTCAAGGGTTTGCTCTTCAATTATCTGTCAAGTGATGCAATTCATTCCTCTTGTCCTGTAATGTAGTTTGGTCAAATGTGTTTAGAAAATGATATACTTCCTAGTTAGCATGGAAATGTTTATTTTCCCTACCTCTAATTCGAATACCAAGTTTTTAAAAGAACCTTAAATATGATCTTTCCCGCTTAAATACTTTACTCAAGCTATGACATTGGATTCCTCAACTGAATATTATTTCTTTTATTTTCTTCAAAAAATTTTAAAAGACATTCTAAATAGAGAGAATCCAAGTTTAAAATTTCCACGAATACCTGTTAATAAAATTCTTGATTTTTCACATAATTTCTCCAGTGGACCCCTTTATGGAAATGTTTCCTTCAAACTGATTTGCGACTAACTATCCTGAAATTATTTAACAAATAATCGTTTAAACTACTTTAATCGTTTATGTCAGTTAAGCCTTGCAATGTGTTGAAAATTTTCTTAAAAGTGTAGGGCTTGCCTATGTCCTCGCTCTAGCGTAGAATTTTATATGTTGATAATCTGGTTGCAATTTATATCTCTTATCTTTGCCCAAGTCGATTTACTTTTTAATCAAGTTAATGACAATGTTCCTCAATACTCATATCTATCTTGTCGATACGTATTCGAATTGTCATCCTTTATATTCCCCACCCTAGTTGGTATCGAACTTGTCGATATCTTTTAAAAATCTTGATTGTTCGTTTGCTCCCTGTAGTATATCGAACTTGTCGATACTAAATGAGGTTGTTGTATCTTATTAACTCTTAATCTTGAGTTATTATTCTGGGCGTGAGTTTCCAGTTGTTTGGAGATCAAAGGTTGTCAATTGTCCCGACACCTAGTGTGGATGATTTAGAATTGGAAATGTTTTTAAATGTGGCCCTTGGGGCTTAAAACCCTTCGGGGTGGGACCTTATTATGGTCGGAAGTTAAGGCCAATATGTGCCATGGATCCAATTAAGGACATTGTTGTGCGCGTTTGTCCTAGGACATTGCTGTGTGCGTTTGTCCGGGGTTAGTGCTGACTGATCAGCAGCCTAACTTTGATGTTTTTTTATAAAAAAAAAAATTTCAATTCTAATCTATATTCTGCGATTGAGATGTTAGTTCTTGACTCTTTGGAAGTCCGTTTCAGTAATATTTTGATATCAGAACTTTTATCAGTTCTAGTTTCTGTTGCATATTATAAATGTTGAATTGTTGGCTCTTGTGGCAATCTAAAAATTGATCTCACTGATCCTTTCTAATAATGAGGTGAAACTCCTTTTGTTTATCAGAGTTGTCAACATTTATTTTAAAATTGCTATCACTATTGCACTTGCTGAGCATTGTTGGCTCACTCTTGTTTCTGTTTATTTCTCCAGTTGTTAGAGATGATCAGAGGATCTAGTGATCAGTTGGTATTGCTCTATAAGCAGCGAGAGGAGACGTTCGGGTTACAGATTCTCATTGGTTAGTGGTTGGGAACTGGTCAAGGTTGAATATCTAGTTAGACGGTGACCTTATTTATTCACAGAAATTGTATATTATTTTATTCGGATTCGGGTTGTAATAGTTAATTAGTAGTTATTTCATACTGTGACCTGTGAGCGGTCTTGGTTAGTTAGAATTTATATTTCTTTATGATTTTGTCGATATTATGTTGTGAGCAGATTTGGATACAGTTGGATTAGTTTTGTTGATTTGGACAGGTGGTTAGTCATAATTATGAATTCATCATGTCAAAATTTTCTGAAATTTTCCTGTAAAAATATTTATTTACTTATAAAAAGCCTGTATATTAATATAGTAAAGTGAGGGTGTTACAAACCTCCATTATCGAAATGTAGAAGAAAACGTACCATGTTGGCTTCGTCAACAACAACTTCTTCTCCTTCACAAAGAAGTCCTCTGTCTACTATCTCTAATGTTTGTAAGTAGTAACTTACTTTTTAATTGTAGTAACATGGACATTGAACAACATATGTATGTAATGTCATTATCAAATTTTATGTTTGTACATCATTTCAAATCTGAAATGGTGAAGGATATTAATCAGCAAATTAAGAAGAAAAATAAGGCAACAACTTCAGATTCTACGTTATCTGTTGTTTGTGAGTATTTGTTGTAAAAGTTTGTAAATTGTTATTATAATGTTATGTATAATCTAAAAAACCAACTTTGTACTGGAATGTTTTTTTCTTAGTTAATTCCACAGAGAGCATTGTGTCCGGTCCGATGAACAGGCCCAATTTGCAGGAAGTGTTTGGTAACACTGCACAAAATATAGATTTTGAAATGAAAGAATCTAATTCGAGCAATGTTGGAAATTTTGAAGATATAGGTATGGATGTTAATGAAATCACCTATGATTTGGTAAATTTGCCAATTATTTATAACTCTTAATTGTCAGTTTGTAGAGTATTCTACAATTCTTGATATGCATGCTGGTGATGATGATTGTCCATCCGATCATGGTATGATAAAATATATATTACACTTTTGTTATTATACTAAATAATGGATTCCATTTGTGAATGTTTATGTTGTAGAGAATGAAGAAAATGTGAACTGCATGGTGGTCGTATGAAAAAGAAAAATCGACTGTTAATGGTTAAGTGGATTACTTCTGATGTGAAGAAGGGTTTGATTTTTCCCTTTCTTATGTAGTTCCCAACGAATATGCTACTTTGGGAGCACCAGATGTTAAGTGTAACAAATTTGAAGCTTGGATATGGAAGGAGGAACCTACAAATAAATATTGCACATATGGCATTCCAAAATTTTCGATATGTTGTGCGAAGGGTGAAATACAACTTCCAAAGGAAAAACCAACTACTTCTTATATGTGGCAGTTACTCAATGACAAAGAAAAAGGAGGAAAATTCAAGGATTTTATACGCATCTTTAACAACTTATTTGCATTTACTTCCACTGGTGGAAGAGTTGACCACTCTGTCAACTGAGGTGGGGCGCCTTATGTTTATAGGTTAAACAGACAAAATCATCATCTATTTTGTTCTCTCATACCGGATGAAGGAAAAGATCCAAAATTTTATCAACTGTACATCCACGACACAACAAATGAAACCAAAAATCGTTTGAAATGGATCAATGTTCATGATGGTAGTCATGTTGATGCTGAAATAGTTGAGGGTTCAAAGGAAATACTGGATGAAACTAATGAGTTGGTCCATGAATTCAGAACCCAGAGAGATCGTTATGAACAAGGCCAAGTTACTGAACTTGAAATAATTCTGAAAATGTCACGTTCGGACAATGGTCGAGAAAATCTTGTTTCTAAAGATGATCTTTATAACGCCCTAGAAAATATCGTAATTATTATTATTAATATTATTATTATTATTATTATTATTATTATTATTATTATTATTATTATTATTATTATTATTATTATTATTATTATTATTAGTATTATTATTTAATTATTTAATATTAAATGTGGATTATATGGTGTGAAATTTTTTTTAGATAAAATATATGTGACATCTTGTTTACATGTTTATATGATGATTTATGTGCGCTGTGTAAGTCCGTGTAATTTTATTTGTCTTTTTGATGATTAAAATCTATTAAAGCATGCATTATTGATCTTCTGAGATTTTTATGAAATCATCGGAGTCGTTAAAATCATGAAATCTTTTGTGTTATAATCTTTATGTTATTATTTAGTTTTTAAAATTATTGGGAGAATTATTTTGGGTGTTTAAGTATTTTAAAATGATTTTAAGAGTTGTATTGCATTTAAAGAATCTTATCTTGAAAAAAATTCATATTTAATTCATTTTTGATCCTAAAAATATTTTAAAAATATGGGGAGAAGGTAATTTTATGACCTTTATTTTAAAAATATGAAAATCATTTTTTTAAAGAATTTTCCAAGTTTGATTATTAATTATTCAAGATTTAGTTTTAAAAAAAAGGTACAAAACAAAATTTTGTTCAACAAAAATCACCATTTCCCCTCTGTTCCAGAAAACTCGAGAAACCCATTTCTCTTCTTGATTGCTCTTGACTGTCTCTCCTTTCAATCTCTCTGCTAACAATCTCTCTCTCGTTAAGTCTCTCTTTCTCTCTCGCCAATTTCTCTTGTATCTCCCTTCCTCTCTACTGTCTTTTTCCCCTCTCCATATCTCTCGGCTGGAGCTCTGTTAGTATTATTTTTGTAGTTCGTTCTCAGGGAAGGACTAATATGTAGAATCAAGTTCAAGTATTTAATATCTCACAATTTAGAAGTGTAGAAGAATGTTTGGTTTGTTTATAAACTAATTAAACTAATTATCAATTGAGAATAAAATATATGAGGAAAATAATCCAAGAACTGGGGTTCTTCACTTGGTTTCAATGCACATTCAATATCTATGTGACTTCTACGTTCTTACTCTGCTGAAAACAATTCTTCTAAGGTTATAATGTTCCCTTCCAAGATACACTATAATGTCTACAACTACACCTTAATTGTCACTTCCGTGATACAATCAAAGTACAATCATAAACTATTACGCACCAAGAATTATAAGTCTCACAACTCTCCTATTAATATTCCAATCAAATATTCGAGTTATGTCTGTTAAATCGTGTACTAAAATTGCAACTCCTCTTCCAAGTTATCACAATTCCTAAAATCCAATCAAAGGTTCATGACTCCCCTAATTGTAGTAAGCCCTCAATAACAGATCAATAAAGCAAGAAAATCACAGATAATTAAACATACATGAATACCAAGGAATACTACCCAATCCTCAGATTAGAGATTTAGTTACACATAATTAAGGAAGAAAACAAAACACACGAATTAATAGAAGAACTCATAATTATAAGAATATAGAAAAAACCTTTAATCTTCAATCTTCAAAGAAAATAATAGTTCTCCAGAAAAATCCCTAAAATCTGCATGTTACAATGATATGATATGTATATCTTTGTGATGATATGATTTTACAATGATATCATGTGTTTTTATAGGCCCTAAAAGTTTTATCCAACAAGGAAATACCTAATTTACATAACAAATTCGAAACAGGAAAGAATTGTAGAGTTTTTAGGAGAAAATTCGGAATGGACAGAATGCCCCCGAGGCCGCATCCTGAGATCTAAGGCCGCGGCCTCAAGATAAATCTGCCCGCGCCGAGGCCGCATCCTGGGAATTGAGGCCGCGGGCGTAAGCCAAATCTGCCCGCGGTTTTTCAGCATGCTATTTCCTTCGTTTTTCCTTCGTTTTGCCTCCGTTTCCTTTCGTTCTTTTTCTAAAAGCTTCCATACTTCAATTCCTTGCCTTGGAACCTTCATGGTGGCTCACAACAAGACTCCATTGTTCGTTCTTAAGCTCGAATTCATCTCCAGAATTGACGAAAATTGCAACCTTATTCCAAAATGCTTAGAAACGATCCACAAATTCACATTTCCTCTCGTAACTTCATAAAATCATTCCTTCGAGTTAAAAAACACCATAAAATCATTGAATAATGCTCGAATTCTTCCAACATGGAAATTATTTATTTCCTGTCATAAAACACATCAAACACTAATTAAATCCACACGATTATTCGCAAAAGCACCGAAAATGTGGGAACAAAATCCTATAAAGTATATATAAAATACACTCTATCAAGCTCTCCTCTGCCATTGATTCCGGCCATGAGCTTTTCAAGCTCCTTTTTTCGAGTCCTGAAACTCTGTACAAGCTCTATTAACTGTATATGCGTGTGGGTGTGTTGCATGTCCTGTGTGTATGTATATGTTGCTGTGCGTGTATACGTGAATAAGATGTGTGTTGCGGTGTGTGTAGCGAGAACGAAGTAGGTTCTTTGAATTCCTGTAATAACCGAGTTCAATCAATCTGTTGTGATGATGATTACTGCGTTGTGTCACTGGTAGTTGTATATATGTGCTTATACATGGGTTGCTATTTGTTCTTTGAATTCTTGACGATTGCGAGTTGTAAAATTTGCTGTTAATTGATTTTTTCTGCAGAAGTTTGGTTGGGTCGAATTGTATGTTAAATTAAATTTGGTTTTTGATGTGCGTTCAGTAGTTTTAATGTTAGTAATGCCATACCTGTGCTAGTATGAGTTTAAGGCTTATGTTATATGAATTTTGTTGTGAGAAGTGAGTGTGGTCGAAGTTTGGGTTCGTGGTCACCGGAATCTGAGTTTAATGGCTGGATTTTGCTGTGGTTTTGATCGAGAAATTCAGTGGAGCTGTGTAGTTGATGACTCGGTCTATTTGTGATGTCCTCGTGATTTTGCAGCTGGTTTAAGTAATTAAGTACTGATTGTTGGTTGTAATAGACTGTAAGTGTAATCTGATTATATGAATTAGTATGATGTTCGAGTTAATTTATTATGAATTAGGATTGTTTCTTGTAGAAATGGAGATATTGATTGTGTTAGTGGTATAAAGGTCGAGTATCCTGAAAATATTCTATGAATTTTCATGAAGATTTTGCCTTGGTCGAGTGGTTGCCGGAGTATGAACCTCCGGTGATGATACATTGGGTTCAATGGTATGTTAAAGCATCATATTGCTGTTCAAACAAAGTGTTAAGTTAAATGAATAAGTCAGATTGATATGTATTGTTTGGTTTTTAGTTGAATTTTCAAAGAACTGTTAAGCAATAAAACTTATGTCAATTCGCAGTTATAAGGTTGTCAGGGGTAATTAGCATGGTTAGATAATTAATAATTAATTAGTATGTTGCAAGTGAAGTGATAATTATAATGGTTAAATTGTCATTAAGGATATTAATGTGATTTTAAGGATAAAGGAGATGCCGTCGAATTTTCGTTAGGATTATTTTATGATTCTTATTGTATGTCAATAGGAATTATTTGTATATCCATGTTATATGCCTATTGTAAATCATAAGTGTTAAATGGCAATACGTGTTATGTATTACTTGGATTATTTGGCTATACTAAAAATATTTTATAAGTATAACCCTACGTGCTATACATGTTATTGTGTTTCATGAATTAGGGGACGTATGGGCAGACTAGAATAACAGAGAGGTTTTGGTTGGTTATGTACTGAAGTAGTACTTTACCTTTATATAGGTATCAGTAAGAGGCCGGCTGAGAGCCAGTGCACGTGTTGATGGAATCTATAGGAAGGAAGATAAGGATCGGAGTTGACGAGTGTGCACGTATAGAGATTGACAAGTGATAAAGGAAAGACGGATGTGTGACCAAATAAAGGCCAGTGTATAAAGGAATAGAGATTGATGTAAAGTGAGTAAGGAATCGAGATATGGGAATTGGAAACTTCATGTACTGAGTCAAGTTTACTATCCCTCACTTATTGTTCAAGTGATGTGAAACCTTTTGTATTATTTATTCCTTCGAAATCCCTTCTTGCAAGAAATTAAATTCTTCATATTTATTCTAAATATTGTGAACCTTTTCTATTGATTTTACGATATTTTTTTTAAACCATTTTTGCTAGTTCCAATACCTTTATTTTATTTTCAGTGACATTCTTCTTCTATTAATTTACAAATACTCATTCTTAAATTATTCAGTCATTGTTTATGTTCCTCACCTATTGTTCAAGTGTTGAATTCTTTTAAAATTAATTTATTTCAATATTCCTCGTCTTTATTAATATCTTTCAAAGAACATTTTTCTTCAAATTATTGTAAAATAATTCGAGGTTTATACTGTTGTTGAGGCATGTGTTGCTCAGTGATGGTTAAAACCGTGAATGAATTGAGATCTTATTAATTATTCAAACTCATTATTATCATGCCAGTTCTCGCAGCTAAAGCCTATGAGTGCTTAGCCGACAGGAGTGAGACCGTGGGTACTTTAGAATTTCTTAAATCTTCATTTTAATCAATTCTGGTTGTTCAAACTTTACAGCGTAATTTCATAAATTGATAATCCTTGAAATAAGTGGTTAGCCAGTGCAGTAACTTAAATCTTCTGTTGAACTTCGAATTTTCCTTATTCCCTATTTTCTTTATAATTGTTGTTCCATTTCTAGAATCTAAATAATTGCTCAGTTATTTAATTTATCATGTTCCTTGTTGATATATAATTCTGTTGTGCTGAGTTATACCCTGCTTAGTTTAATTTTATTGCTTTACTGCTTATGATTCTTTATATCTATTGCTTCCCTTACCCTCAATCCTTATAATGGTAAATGAAAATGGACTATTAATTATTGATGTTTTTAAAATTCCTTATACTGGGCGGATCTGTTATCAGTGAGTATAAAGGACTTAAAAAGTGAAATGTTTTAAAGGTTTTAAAGATTTTATTGTGGGGGGATTCCGTTAAAATGTTTTCCACGGATTCCTTCAGATATGAGGCGTAAGAGGCTGGGGGAGTGATCAGTCTAGCATTTTTTTTTAACGTAAGAGGCTAGGGGAGTGCCCAGTCCAGCATTTGAAAGGCCAGTGTGTTGCCTAATTGGGAACCCAATTTCAAGGTCCATAGGGACTTCGTGTCCGGTATGGGGACTTTACGTGGCTTATCACCCATATTGTCCGGAGTCGTGGAAAAAAAGTCCAATCAACTTAAATGTTTTTAAAAGGTTTTATGAAAAGTATGTTAAATGATAAAATGATTTTAAAGAAAAGAATGTCTTGATGAGGAATATGAAAGCAGGTAATGAAAAGACTTAATCTATGGTAGAAGTTGAATTATTTCCCTTGAGATAAATTGGTCATTGATATTGTTCATCATTGAATCATTGAAATATTATTGTTTAACTATATTATTAACTTGCTGAGCGTTGTTGGCTCACTCTTGCTTTGTTTTACCTTCCCTTTCCAGTTAGGGTTAAGGAGTTGGATACCTACACTTTATAATTCAAGAAAGTGCGATGGTGCATTCTTTAAAAGTTAGATACAGAGCCAGTACGGGCATATGATAAATAGGCTTGCGCTATGATTTAGACAGTATAAAGGTTTGTAATTGGAATTTGAGATAGAAGTTGTAATAATTTGTATAGTATAGATTCTTGTTTCATACCATAACCTGGAATCAATCCTCGGTGGGGAATCATTGGTGTATTGAGTTTTATTTGTAATAGTTAATTGGAAATTTTTTTTGGGTTGAAATACAGGTGGATAGTCCGATTCACGAATACTTCACGCCGGAATTTCTAAAATTCCCATGTATCAAAGTCTATTTTATTATAAAAAGTATATTCTCAGTATTGGAAAGTCGGGGCGTTACAATCTTGCTGGGATAATGGTTGGTGACCTTGATGATAATTGTGGTACGAGGGATATTGTCATTCATTCATACGAATATGGTTTGCAAAGAATATCTGACATTCATCCAAAGTTAATGGCCTTACAGTATCCTCTTCTTTTCCCCCACAGAAAAAAGAAATCAAAGAAGAGAACATTGATATCAATGAAGGAGTACTACTCATATAAGTTTCAAGTTCGAGTTAATGAAGGTATGCTTTTTTTAATCATTACTGTTTAAGTATTTAAGTTGTATTAATGTGAATTTTTAGACAATTATATATTGGTTCTTACTAAGATGAATAAATAAACAGGTATGACTCCACGTCTAGGCGGACGTCTGTTCCAGTAATATGTTTTTGATGCATTCTCAACAATTGAGCAAGCTCGACTTTGGTAGTTTCGTAAACATCAAACCACTTTACGGAATGAGTTGTATACTCCAATTTGTGATTCAGTTAAAAGAGGAAATGTTGATTCGGAAAAAGTTGGTAAAGGTTTTATTCTTCCAGCAGCATTTGTTGGGTCGAGATGGTCTATGCAACAAAACTTTCAAGATGCCCTTGCCGTTTGTCGATATATTGGTCATCCAGACATATTTCTTACCATGACCACAAATCCTCTTGCGGATGAAATAATGCAGATAATGCATATTTCTTACCCATATAAGTTTCAAGTTTGACTTAATGAAGGTATGCTTTTTTAATCATTACTGTTTAAGTATTTAAGTTATATTAATGTGAATTTTTAGACAATTATATATCGGTTCTTACTAAGATGAATAAATAAATAGGTATGACTCCACGTCTAGGCGGACGTCTGTTCCAACAATATGTTGTTGATGCATTCTCAACAATTGAGCAAGCTCGACTTTGGTGGTTTCTTAAACATCAAACTACTTTACGGAATGAGTTGCATACTCAAATTTGTGATTCAGTTAGAAGAAGAAATGTTGATTCGGCAAATGTTGGTAAAGCTTTTATTCTTCCAGCAGCATTTGTTGGGTCGAGAGGGTATATGCAACAAAACTTTCAAGATTCCCTTGCCGTTTGTCGATATATTGGTCATCCAGGCATATTTCTTACCATGACCACAAATCCTCTTTGGGATGAAATAATGCAGATGATGAAACTGACACCACATTGTTTGCCTCAGAATTCTCCCGATCTTATTTCAAGAGTTTTAAAATTGAAACTTGATCAGTTATTGGATGACATCAGAAAAAAAGAGATTTTTTGGAAAGTGTGTGGGAGGTATAACTCATCAAATAAGTTATCATATGTTCCCTACAATTTTGCCTATTGGTTATATTACATATTATATTTTATTTGTTTGCAGTGATGTATGTTGTAGAATTTCAGAAACGTGGCCTTCCACATGTCCATTTGCTGATATGGTTAGATTCTACTGGAAAGAAGAATTTACAGAAAGATGTAGACAAAATTGTTTCTGTGGAAATTCCTGACCCCAAAGTTGATCCTGCAGGTTATGCCGCAGTCAAAGCTTTTATGATTCATGGCCCATGCGGTGCTCAATTTCCAAAATCTCCATGCATGAAACAATGTCAATGTATACGTTATAATCCTAAACAGTAAGATTTTATATTTATAACAAATTTTATTATGCGGAGAAATATGGTCATAATTTTATATTTTACAACATAGAATAATAGTGTTATATATGCTTGTAATTATCTAGGTATGCTCCCAGCACAACATTTGATGAATCTGGATTCCCTGTGTATAGGCATCGAAAGACTGACATTACTGTTCAAGTTCGGAAGATTTGGACAATAAGTGGGTCGTTCCATATAACCGAGATCTATTGGTTAAATATCAATGCCACATCAATGTAGAGATATGTTGTCATGCACATAGTATCAAATACCTTTTCAAGTAATGTCTAAAAAGTCATGATCGAACTACTGTGGAGATAAAAGGAAAGAAACGAAAGCGGTTGGATTCTGACAATGATGAGCCGGTAGATGAAATTAAGGAATATTTTGATGGGAGATATATCTGTGCAGCTGAAGCAGCTTACAGAATTTTTGGTTTTAATATACATTATCGATCAACTTCTGTACAACGTCTTTCATTCCACTTGCCTGGAAACAAAAATTGTACTTTCAAATCTGATGAACCATTAGAAAAAGTTGTTGCCCATGAAAAAAAGAAATGCAGTCAATTAGAAGCCTTTTTTTTCCTAAATACAATTGATAAAACAGCAAGACAGCACACATATGATGAGATTCCACAACATTGTGTGTAGAATGATTCTGATAATGTGTGGAAGGTACGCAAAAGAGTTAATCAAATTGGAAGATTATTTTACACTCATCATAATATGGGAGAATTGTGGTACTTAAATTTGTTGTTTGACGAAACTCCGTGGTCCAACAACATTTCAATGTCTAAGAACAGTCAATGGGAAAGTTTATCCAACTTTTCAGGAAGCATGTCAACAGTATGGCCTTTTGGATGATGACAACGAATGGCATCAAGTGCTGCAACAATGTTCAGTTTCTGGATTTGCTCCACAAATTTGTCAATTGTTCGTACACATCATGGTCAACTGCCGAGTTACTAATCTTCGTAAATTGTGGAATGATCATTGCAAAGATATGATTGATGATATTTTGATGAGCCACCGCAAACATCTCAAAAATCCACATTTAATTCTCAATGACAAACAATTAGTATATTATGCTCTTGCAGGTTTGTGTTTATATCTTGACTACATACATTTATTTTTTATTTTACCAAGTAATTGATTTGAACCTAATGTTGTGTAGAAATTCATAAGTTGCTGAAGTCAATTGGGAAATCACTAAAAGATTTTACCCAGATGCCTCAACCACCAAAGACTTATTTGGATAGTTGGGAAAATAGTTTGATAATGGAGGAAACAAGTTATGACACAGAAGAAATGGAAATAGAGCATAAATCACTTCTGTCAAAGTGTAACGAAGAACAGTTGCAAGTATATAACTCTATCATGGAATCATTAGAAAGAAATGAAGGTGATTTATTTTTTGTTTATGGTAGTGGTGGCTGTGGTGAAACCTACCTATGGAAAACCTTGATTTCAAAGTTGAGGTCTGAAAGTTAGATAGTTCTTCCAGTTACGTCTTCCAGAATCGCTGCAACACTGATGCCAGGAGGTTGTACAACACGTTCGCATTTTAAAATTCCAATTTCTTTGGATGATCTTTCTATTTGTGCTATATCTCACAAATCAGAAGTTGCTAAAATAATTCAACGCACAAGTCTAATCATCTGGGACGAAGCTCCAATGCAGCACAAATATGCTTTTTGAATGTCTTGATCGGTCCCTAAGAGATATTATGAAAGCTGTAAATCCTGAGAAATTTCATATGCCTTTTGGTGGCATTACTATTGTCCTAGGTGGCGACTTCCGCCAAATTCTACCAGTTATTCCTCGTCATCTAGGAGTGATGTTGTGTCGTCATGTATTACAAGATCTAAGCTATGGGACATTGTTAAGTTGCACACTCTTAGACAGAACATGCGTCTTAATAAAGGACAGGATGAAATTGAAATACAACAAATTAAAGATTTTGCACAATGGGTTCTGGATATTGGAGATGGCAATATTGAGAGAGCAAAGGATGGACAACTTGAAGAAGATATATGTATTCCAGCAGAATTTTGCAATCGATGGTGTTAATACTATAGATGACATGATTGAAAGTATGTTTCCAAAATTTCTCAAAGAATTACCAAAATGAGAAATATTTGAGTGAGAGAGCTATTTTGACACCTACAAATAACACTGTTGCTCCTGTTAACGCTCTCAGAGTTGAGAAAATCCCTGGAGAAATAGTTTCATATTTCAGTAAAGATAGTGCTGAAGACTTCCCCGGAACTGAAAGTGAGCTCAATAATTCTTTTCCCTCTGAATATTTGAACTCGATAAATGTTGCAGGCTTGCCAAGTCATGAACTCAAACAGAAAGTTGGCGTAGTGGTAATGTTAATACAAAATCTCAATCAAACACTTGGATTATGCAACGGGACACGAATGATGGTTACGAAATGTCTTCCACAATGTGTTGAATGCGAGATTATATCAAGGAGTTTTGTTGGTACCAGACATTTTATACCTAGGATGGAGCTATGTCCCAGTGATTCTAAGTTACCATTCAAATTGGAGAGACAGCAACTACCCTTGCAGATTTGTTATTGCATGGCCATTAATAAATCACAAGGACAGTCTTTGCAAAATGTCAGTTTTTTCTTGCCAAATCGAGCCATCAGGAATGATAAACACATATGTTTTATGCAAGACACTAAGCTTCAAATAGATACAGACAATGGACTTCAAATAGAACCACACAGCTTTGATCTTTTCTTACTGTCTGATGTGGAGAAGTTTAAGAAGGACAACCGGTTCTTAATTGGTAAATATCTATTTTATTAAATACCTTGACTATAATATTAGAATAGAGCTGCAGTCTGTAACATTGTACAATTATAAATTTTTGAATAGATGTTGTTGGAGTACTGGAGGATGGTCCAAGCAAAATTACGTATAAGAAGGATGACGTTGAAATATACAATGTTAAGTTCACGATAACGGATGGTAGGTATTATTGCAGTAGGAAATGCAAACTATTATGTGTTCTTTAAATGTTACTTTCAATACTATTTTTCATTTCATTAATTCACAATAACATATTAGGTGTTCCGTAAATATTGTTACTTTCTTCAACGAGTTGGGAGATTATTTTATGAATGCCCTGAAACAGAATTTGGAACAACCAGTCATAATAACCATTGCAAGTGCAAAAATTAATGAATGGAAAGGTATTTGATATTATATTCCTTATTTTTCTGCTACTATAATGACTAATACTTGCAATGTTAATAACAAATTTATTGTTTATAGATGAAGTATGCCTAACAAACTACCCTGCGACAAGGTTTTACTTAAATAATACTGACCTAAGTGTAAAGGAACTGAAAAAAAGGCAAATAAGGGTTACTTTACATATTTTACATATTCATGTAATGTAATTAAATTTGTGTATTTTGTAGAGAATCCTTCGTTCCACATTATAGATTTCTATGATGAGAATGAGGTTGTAATTCCAACTGTGACAATCAAAGAATTGTTGAATTCAAAGGAGGATTATCTTGAGGTATGATTGTAAATGAACCAAAATTTTGTTTTTAACTTCATTTAATAACTTTTGATTATAAAAATATAGAAAGAATTCCAATGCAGAGTAACCGTAAAAAATATTGACCAAAAATGAGTTGGTATTATAAGCTCTGTACCGGGTCTGAATGTGAGAAGGAGTTTGACCTTGATGATTCAAAGAATCAATGTTCAAAGTGCAACAAGAGTATTCCCTATCGGGATAGAAGGTAACTACTACACAACTTGATTTCAACTAAAGAAATAAATGTTAAATTAATAATCATGACGAAATGATCAAATTTTAGGTTCCGGTTATACACACTTTGTTTTGATCACACTGATACGGTACCTATTGTTTGGCTGAATGATCAAGTGATCCAATTGACTGGAAAAACAATTTATGACTTAGAGGTGGATGAAAATCAGGTATGCATCATAATTTTAATAAATTATTTTTAATTATTTTGGTTAAATTTTGCAACTAAGTATAATGCTCATGACAAATTTTAGGTAGGAGATGGTGATAAGTTCCCACCACTATTGAAGGAATTTGAGAAAAGAGTTACTGCATCACCATATACTTATCAAAAGAAAATGTTAAACAAGGATCGACTGTGTACCATGCTTCGAAAACTTCCTACCCACAGGAAGTTTCAGCAACTCATTCACCTACATTGAAGACATCAGTTGAGCTGAAACCAACAGAAATTAGTGGTGTAATATATTTAATATGTTAAATTTTAAATTCATTAATCTTTGAGTTGCTTAATTTAATTTAACTACACAGGACCCCAGTGGGTGACTCACGTTTCTTCCCTGTTGAGATTGGGCTTCATCAGGGTTCGGCCCTTAGTCCTCTTCTTTTCGCACTTATCCTTGATGTCATATCTCGCGATATCCTAGACGTCGTCCCGTGGTGCATGCTCTTCGCTAACGATATCGTGCTAGTGGCGGAGTCAAAGGGGGAGGTCAATGAGAAGTTTGAACTTTGGAAATCTACTTTGGAGTCACAAGGCTTGCGGGTGAGTAGAACTAAAACCGAGTATCTCTGGTGCAACTTCAGTGGCGAGGCCATCGACGAAGGGGTGGAGGTTAAGATCGAAGATCAGATCGTCCCACGTACGGATAAGTTCAAGTATCTGGGGTCGATCATCCAGAATGAAGGTGAGGTTGAAGATGACGTCAAGCATCGTATCAATGCTGGGTGGCTAAGGTGGAGGGCAGCGTCAGGGGTGATGTGCGACAAGAAGGTTCCTTTAAAGTTGAAAGGGAGATTCTATAGAGCGGCAATCCGGCCTGCTTTGTTATATGGTTCTGAGTGCTGGGCAGCGAAGAAGACCCTCGAAAGCAAGTTGGAAGCAGCTGAAATGAGGATGTTGCGGTGGTCGTGTAGCCACACGTTGCTAGATAAAATCCCTAATAGGGTGTTTAGGACCGAGCTCGAGGTGGCGCCACTTTCTACGAAAGTTAGGGAAGAGAGGTTGAGATGGTTTCGCCACGTCCGTAGGAGGCGGCTGGATGCCCCAGTGAGAAGGGTCGAGAGTCTTTCGGTTGTTGGGGTGAGGAGGAGAGGCAGACCGAGGAGGTCATGGGAAGAGCAGCTCAGGTTGGATTTGAAAGCTATGAATCTAAGTGAGACCATGACCGCCGACAGGTGTTCGTGGAGGCGACAGATCAGAGTGGTGGACTCTCTTCTAGGGGACGGCTCTGTAGTAGAGAACCTCAGAGTTGGGTTGTCTCGGATGGCCTTATCATAGGAGTTCGGCTTTTTCCGCTATCTTTTTCCATTTTCATTTTTCATTTCTATTATCATATGTTTCCCGGTTGTGCAGGTGTAGGGATCTTCGCTTGGTGGTATCTAGGACATGGTAGGTAAGTCCCGTGTGAAGAAAGACTTGGGCTCAGGTACTGCTGTGAACTTTGTCACATAACTTTTAGATTTCTTTGTATATATCACTCACCGTATTTGTCGTGCACATAGCCGAGGGTCTTCACGGAAACAGCCTCCTCACCCTAAAAAGTGGGGGCATGGTCTGCGTACAACCTACCCTCCCCAGACCCTGCTCTGAGCGGGACATACTGGGTTTATTTGGTTTGGTTTGGTTTGGTTTGGTTTGGTTTTAGGATACTCATATTTCCAAGAACAGTCCGCCAACTGGAAACTCCTCAAACAAATACAGAGTTCGCAAAAGTCCACAGCCTTTGGAATGTCATATGACTGAAGCCACACCAATTGGCAAGAAGAAAAATATTAAGATAGAACATGTAAGTGACATTTAGTATAAGCCACACCATATACTGAGACTTTTCTAACACTAATAACTGCTCCAATTGCAGAGTTGATGTTATTAGTTGGACAGCTTGCTCATTTTCAACTTGGAGCACCAACTAAGTACGTCTCATTTTGGTACTATTATTCCAAACTAGAAGTGAATTATGTCGGAAGTGTACCAACTATTATTCCAAATGCTTTGTATGTATCACTAAACAATTTATTTTTAGAATTGTATTGGTTTTACTTTCAATGCATCTAACCAACCATCAGTGCATAGGTTTAACAATTAAATACCCGGACATAAATACATGTCACATATCATGTCAAGTGGGCAAAAAGTAGACACTTCAATGTCTCTTTCATATTGAAAATTAGTGCTTCAAAGTTGACAAATACAGACAGGTTTTCAAAAAATATCAAGTAACAAATTAGAGAAGATGCCAAGTAATAAGTATGATTACCTAACACATGTGTGTAAAGGTAGAACAGATTGGAAGATCAAAGTTAGAATTATTAGAGAATGGAGGGGAAGAACTCCAACTGGGGAATTTTTCAAAAACTATAATATGATACTACTTGATGCTAAGGTAAGATTTGTAAATACATCCCTCAATCTGTTTCAAAATATTCATTAGTCACTCAACCTAATATAGGATTTTTGTTAAACAGAACTGTAGAATGCAAGCATTTGTTCCAGCATTTCTAAGTGACAAAATGCAAAAAAAGTTTACGATCAACAAAATGTATACTATTACAAATTTCCAAGTGAAAGATATAACATCAGACAACAAATGGAGATCTGTTTACATGGATCGACAGATAATTTTCACAAATCAAACAAGAGCACGAGAAATTGAAGAGAATGAATTCTTCATACACAATAACATGTTTGACTTCTTTCAAATGGAAGAACTTGCAAAACTGACAGATCAAAACCTTTATCTTGCTGGTATTTCAATAAACTCAAGTATGTAGAGTACAATGTATTCCTTTATTGTACATATTTATATTCATTACAAAATTTTATTCTTTTGAAGATGTGGTTGGAGTAGTAATCCAAAGAGATCTAATTCGTCCAGTTAATACGTCAAAAGGAAAAGAGCAGTTGCAAGTCAGGATGAAGATCACAGATGGAAGGTTCATACTTGTTTTAATATAATTATATGTTAAAGTTCTTAGTTATAATAGAGAATATATTTTGCAATTTTTATAGGAGTAAGATCAATGTCATCTTCTGGGACAACATGGCTGAAGAATTGCAAAATGAAGTTGATACGCAAAACTTTGAGGAGCCTCTATACTCATTATTGCAAGTGGAAACGTTGGTAAATGGAAAGGTATTTTCAGAATATAGAATATATCTTGCTTTTTCCCCGCCACTATTTCTCCTCTTGAACTAATTTCTAACACATTTCACAGATGAAATAGACATTTGTAATTTCTCCCCAACAGCTTTCTACATCAACTACAATCATCACAGTGTAGTTCAATTAAGGAAAATGTATGCATCTAACTCATATAAATAGTTTTGAAATCCTTTTAAGTGCAGAATTTTTTTAAAACTTCTAAGTCATATCATAACAGGATTCGGGATGAAACCATTCGAACACAAAACTTCCTACCACAAACCAAGAAGTTGTTAAAGTTGTTGACTGTAAACCAAATCCATAGTTTGACTAAGGAATATATTAGGTTATGAACATAATTTTTTAAATCACAAATCAAAATAATGTTCCAGTAAACATAATTTTTCCGCAGGAGAAAGTCATCAGTCAAGTAACAATCAAAACTATCGATGAAGTACCGAAATGGTATTATCCTGTCTGCACTTCATGCTACAACCAGTGCGACATGGTCGACAATGACAATTACTACAACAAATGCAACAGGATTGTACCACACCCTGATAAGAAGTATGTGTTCAATACTCATTTTCTATATACCAGTTATTGATACATTATTAACAAAGACGTCATTCATCCAGATTTGGTATATGTGTTGAAGCATAAAACAACACATGAAGTATACAAATTATTGTTTTAATGGATCGACCAATCCGTACAATATTCGGAAGGAGAGCATATCAAGTTGAAGAAGAGGTATAGAATTTTACTCTACACAATTATCATCAAAAATAACAAATATATTCAGAAGAACAAGTACAATATATCCTGCAAATAAGTTGCTTTAGTAACAAGTTGCTTATTGTGATTTTAGTATGCAAATAAGTATCCTACAATTCTAAAGACATTGGAAGATGATGAATACACTATGAAGTTACTGATCGAGGACGAAAATATTGGCAACAAAGAGGAGTTGTTTTTTGCAACCGATATTTTCCGTGGATTCCAGTTCGAAAAAGTAACAGTGGAGCAAGAACAACTAACTAAACCACCTGAACATTCAATGGAAGAGGTTTGAATTTTCTGATTACTCTTTACACACATTTTACAATTTCTATATTTAAGACTACATATTTTTTATTTAGGCAACGCTCTGGATCAATATATCATCTTGACAAGATTTCACAGTATAATTAAGAGCAACCCAAAAATTATAACCATTTCGAATCTTAAGCTTCACTGCATCAGCAACAAGATGACCGAAACAGTCACAAAATCTGAAAGAGATACACTGTGGACATAAACATATCAACACATGTAATTAACATGCAAATAGAAAATAAAACACACATGCAAATTTTATGAACATACTACATCCAAAACAACATTTACTGACCATATCATTAGATGAACAATCATCTTTGGTATATAAGAACTTTGACAAATTGAGGAAGAACCATAGATGAGGCCATCTCTATGCAAAGCAATTACATCAAATTAGGTATACAAATGAACAATCTAAAACAGAGATTGTATCATTCATGTACATTGGGGAAAAAATTACCTTATACGATGATGAGATATAAATTTGGCAATTGACCTGCTTTCCAATTGAAACTGATGTCTAACCTTATAACACTACTTTCCCAATTTGAACATTGATAATGTATGTTTTGAATGATACTTTAAGACCAGCACAAACCCGTTACATCTGTCCCATTGTTTATTATATTAATCCTCCTAAACTGTTTTCAAAAGTTGACCTCTATGTTTGCCTCGGGGTAACAAATACTTTTTAAATAATTTCTTGATTCATTATTGTAAATTAAACATATTTCATTTTGCTTGGTGAAATTTGGAAAAAAAATCCCAATTTTTAGTGACGTTATATTTACGTATCATTTATTTTATTTAAAAAATTTGAAAAATACATATTAAAGTATATTAAATGTACTTTCTAATCATACAAATTTTATTATAATTTTCACCTATATTATATATGTAATATTTTGGCCAAACTTTGGTTAATTTGACCATTAAAAATCAGGATAAAATATTTGGGACAGGTGGAGTATATCAAAATTATTTAAATAATTATGTCTAATTATTTATACTCTAATTATTTAACTAATTATTTATTCTCTAAGTATTAGGGACAAAACATTAATTTATAACGTAACAACACTCAATTTCAAAATTTCAAATAACCATCATAAAACACTTTATATACACGAAAATAGTTTATATATTCATTTTAGGGTTATATATAACAAATAATTAAATAAATAAATAATTATTCTTTCAACCTATTTTCCAAAATAAAAATAAAATAAAATAGCATTTCTAATGGTTTCGTCCCGCATAGCGAGCACACATTCTAGTATGCTTTGTTTATAGGAAAAAACCAAACCAAACCAAACATAACCAGTATATCCCGCTCAGAGCAGGGTCTGGGGAGGGTAGGTTGTACGCAGACCATGCCCCCACTTTTTAGGGTAGGGAGGCTGTTTCCGAGAAGACCCTCGGCTATGTGCACGACATATACGGTGTGTGATATATACAAAGGAATCTAAAGGATATGCGACAACGTTCACAGCAATACCTGAGCCCATGGCTTTCTCCACACGGGACTTACCTACCATGCCCCTAGATACCACCAAGCGAAGCTCCATGCACCTGCACAACCGGGAAACATATGATAATAAAAATAATAAATGAAAATGGAAAAAGATTTCAGAAAAAGCCAAACTCCTATAATAAGGTCATCCGAGACAACCCCACTCTGAGGTTCTCCACTACAGAGCCGTCCCCTAGAAGAGAGTCCACCACTCTGATTTGCCGCCTCCACGAACACCTGTCAGCGGTCATGGTCTCACTTAGGTTCATAGCCTTCAAATCCAACCTAAGCTGCTCTTCCCATGACCTCCTCGGTCTGCCTCTCCTCCTCACCCCAACAACCGAAAGACTCTCGACCCTTCGCATTGGGGCTTCCGGCCGCCTCCTACGGACGTGGCCGAACCATCTCAACCTCCCTTCCCTAACTTTCGCAGAAAGAGGCGCCACTTCGAGCTCGGTCCTGAACACCCTATTACGGATTCTATCTAGCATCGTGCGGCCACACGACCACCGCAACATCCTCATTTCAGCTGCTTCCAACGTGCTTTCGTGGGTCTTCTTCGCTGCCCAGCACTCAGAATCATATAACATCGCAGGCCGGATAGCCGCTCTATAAAATCTCCCTTTCAACTTTAAAGGAACCTTCTTGTCGCACATCACCCCTAACGCTGCCCTCCACCTTAACCACCCATGCTTTGTTTATAGGAGTATTTCAGAAATGCATGGTTCCCTCCCAGATATACTTGATCCAAACTTAACAGCAACAATTAATGCTCTCTTATGATACACACATTTTATGAGAATAAGCAAAGTCAAAACTCAAAAGTGTATCTAATTGTAAATGCGTGGTTCTTGGTATCTTGTATATATGTGGTACCAACGTACTCAATCCAAACAGCTAAATTTATATAAAATATTACTTCAAGTTGTTACGTACATGACATGCTTGGATTTATAGAAAACAAATACATGAGGACTTCATTTGTTTTAGTGAAAAATGACTTTGATATCTAGAAAACAAATACATGAGTTTAATTTCCTTATAATTGGTCAATTGAACATGCCGCACCAAAGACGTCTCTTAAACAAATAAGCAAAGAGGTTATAACAACTTTCCTTTGTTTAAAGGAGTTAATGCTACTACTAGTATCTGAGAAAAAAGAGTAAATAATATTTATGAGAACGATGAAAGGGTTTTTTTTTTCGTTATGTATTAACTAGGTTAAATTGGCAAATGGTACATCTAGTTTAAAATACTATTTTAACATTATAGATTTTAAAAATACTAGCTTAAAATCGCATGAATATTTTTTATATTACATGAATTTTTTTCATTAATGTGAATTTTTTTTAAAACATGAATTCTGTAGCCTTAATTTTTTTATCCGTGATATTTCTAGAAAATGAAAGATTTTAGTTTAAACATATAGAAAACATGATAGATTTTAGTTGAAAAAGTTAATCGATTAATTATTAGTAATTATAAATTATAATTATATTTAATTGAATAGAATGTCCGTGATACAATTGGAAAAATAGAGGTCTTAGAGAAATTAAAAAGGTACATGTTATAGGTGAAAAAGGTAACTGATTAGTTTATAGTAATTATAATTTACTTATGTTATTTCACTAAATTAAATTGCTCGTAATGCTTTTAAAAAATGAGAAATTAAAGTTGCTAGTGATATTTCTAAAAAAGTGCTTTTAGTTAGAAAATATAGATAATATGTTTTATCTGAAAAAAGTAATCGGTTAATTATTAATACTATAATATTGTTATTTTATTTTATTAAATAAAACCGACCGTGATATAATTTGAAAATTTGAGATTTGAGTTAGATAAAATGAAAAAGGTGATATGTTTAAGGTGAAAAAAGTAATTGATTAGTATATAATAATTATAATTTAATTGTGTTATTTTACAAAATAAAATTGTTCGTAGACTTTTTAGAAAATGAAAAATTAATGTTGCCCGTGATATTTCCAGAAAAAAAGGAAATTTATTTAGAAATTATAGAAAAGACGATACGTTTAAGCTGGAAAAGGTAATCAGTTAATTATTACTCCCTCCGTCCTTTTGATTTGTAATCAGTTTTTTTGTCAAATTTTCTTTTTTTATATAAAAATAGGATTGTTCTATTTTTATACAAAAAAAAATTTCAAAAATAAGTTATGGAACTATCCTTAAAATCCACCTTAAAATGCGTGACAAACACCCTATTTTGAAATGATAACAAATCAAAAGGACGGAGGGAGTAGTATTATAATAATATTATTTTATTTTCATTAAATAGAATCGCCCGTGATGTAATTGGAAAAATAGAGATTTTAGTTAGAGAGAGGAGAAAAGGTAATGTGTTTTGGCTGAAAAAGGTAATTGATTATTTAAAGTAATTATAATATAATTATGTTATTTTATTAAGCAAACTTGCTCGTAGTATTTTTAAAAAAAGGAAATTTTAGTTACATAAAATACCAAAGGTATTATGTTTGACCTGAAAAAATGAAATTATTTATAAATTTAATTATGTTATTTTAATAAATAAAATTGCATGTAATATTTTTAGCAAATGAGAAATTAATGTTGTCCGTGATATTTTTTAAAAAAAGGAATTTAATTAGAAAATATATAAACGATGATACGTTTTAGCTGAAAAAAGTAATGGATTAATTATTAGTATTATAATATTACTATTATTATTTATTAAATATAATCGCCCGTGATATATTTGGGAAAAGAGAGATTTTAGTTAGAAAAAAGAGAAAAGGTAATGTGTTTTGGCTGAAAAGGATAATTGATTAGTTACTAGTAAATAATTATGTTATTTTATTAAAAAAAATTGCTCGTAGTATTTTTAAAAAATGAAATTTTTTAATTATATAAAATATAAAAGATATTGTATTTTACTTGAAAAAATAAATTATTTATTTATTGATAAATAGAAAAGGTAAAATATTTAACCTGAAAAATAAAATTAATTAGTTAGTAGGATGGATTTTATCTGTAATTAAATAAGAATAAATAAGTAAAATCAACGAGTACCGTACCGATCGATCAAATTTTTATTGTTTCGGTTATTATATAATAGTATAGAAATAAAATAGCAAGATTTTAGAAACTAAGTGAAAATTATGTACGTAAACAATTAATTAGAAATATATATTTATAAGATATCCGTCACATTTGAACTAATATTTAACTTTTCAACATATATTTTAATAGTTAAGCTTAATATAAAATTCAAATGTTTGCATCAATTATAAATTCTAAATTTTTATTAGCACAAAGTATTAAAAAGAATGATTTATCATTGCCATTGTTTTAAACCTAAATATATATATATATATGTATAAACATTACAAATAAGTTAAATTTGAAAGGAAAGAGTATACGAATGAACATGCGAATTTGTTAATTTTGGATTAATAGACTTTCCGTAAAGTATGAAATATTAAATCCCTCAAAAACAAAAAAAAAAGTATGAAACATTATCTACTCTTTTAAGTCAACGAATTTCACAATCCATGTATATCAAAAAACTTTGATTTCTTCAATGTATTTCCTTTAACTTGGTTGCATTATAATATTACAGTGGAAACCTTTTTTATCATGTAAAATATGAATGAGAATTCAGTAATTTTTTCTGTTCCTAAGTCGTAACGGAGAAGTGTGTGGATTAAAATTGACCGTGTTTATCACGAAGCTAGTCGTTTGATTTAAGCCTCCTCTATTAGAAGTGTTCAAACTGTACTTGTTAAAAATGAAATTTAAGGTCTTTATCGAATGAGATAAGTATCTATATATATTATAATGCCTGGAGATCAGAAATGTACTTGAATTCTCACTTTTTTTATTTTTTTTATTAAATTTTTTCCTTGCATTAAGTAACAACTTAATGGCATCTTAATGACATTTTAATAATCATTAATTACACTTATTGAATATATATGTATATATATTAAATTTAATTCATATTATTTATATAAAAGATTTACACTCTTTATTTGAGCATTATACTCTCTGTTCCTCCCATTTCTTTACACTTTCCTTTTTGGGATATCCTTCTCAATTCTTTACATTCCAAAATTTTTCTAAAATAATAAAGTTTTATAATATAAAAAGTAACTACACCGACTAACTTTCTTCCACTAAACTCACTTTATTACATAAAATATTGATTGGTCCCACTACTTTACTCACTTTTCTTACTTTTCTCCACTACTTTACAATTTTTCTTAATTTTCGTGCCCAACTCATTTGTAAAAACATGAGAAGGACGGAAAGGGTATATTATAATGCCCGGAGATCAAAAACGCACGAGAAGCGTTTAAGATATTTTTCTTCTATTCTCGCTTTTTTGATTTTTTTTTTATTAAATTTTTTTCTTGCATTAAGTAGCAGCTTAATGGCATCTTATTGACATTTTAATAATCACTAATTACACTTATTAAATAAATATATATTAAATTTACTTCAAATTATTAATATAAAAGATTAAAAAACTTTATTTGAGCATTATAATTATTATATCAATATAAAATATTAATTATATGTATAAAATTAAGATTATTTTTTTGTAAATTAACAACTTAAAATTGTTCACATTGTGTCTTTTTTTATTGTGTGAAAATGTTATACACACGTTGTTTCATTATATTGTGTCAAAATAAATTAATATTCTAATTATATAAATTCTAATACTATTACTGAGCATGTATATTATGAGAGGGGTGTTGGCTTTAAAAACGTTATTTAGTTATATTTATTATTTTAATTTCTATTTTTCATGTTTATAATATTTTTAAGATTATTAAAATTCTTGATATATAATGAGAGTATTGTTCTAACTAATAATTCATACAAACTGTTTTCAATCACTTTTTTTAGGAAATTTTTTAAATACCTATTAACTTTTATATTAATTTATCTATTTTCAATAACTAAAAATAAAATTTAATGCCTGAAAATCGGAAATGCACAAGAACAGTTTAAGGTATTTTTCTTGAATTTTTGTTTTGTTTTTATTTTATTTTTAAATTCTTTTTTGGCATTAAATAGTTATTAATGACAATTTAATTAGTCATTAACTACACATATTAAACATTTATTAAATTTAATTTATTTATTTTGTTTAAAAATTAGCAAACTTTACTTGAAGATTATAGTTATTATTTTAATATTAAATATTAATTATAAATAATTAAATTTATTTTTAGGTAAAATTAAAACTAACAGTTGTTTATATTACGTTATTTTTTATTTTTCATTCAAGATCACTATAATTTCTTTTTGGATGATTATAGGGTAGATGACCTTAACTTCTCAAGCAATTTTTATTATCAATGATTGTGAAAGTCGTAATAAATTATGGAAGTACAAGATATTTACTTAATATCTGGAATTGTATACAAACAATGTAGACAAATTTTTAATTTTGCACATGAATAAATTATACATCAGTTATGGTCAAATCGATTAAATTTAACAAACCCTGCCATTTATCGGAAGAAAAAATCGATAAAAAAGCTATACAGCCTTTGTTTCATTATACTTTGTCGAAATAAATTTTTATTCTAATTAAACAAATTTTTACACTATTATTGAATATGTATATTATGGGTGGGGTGTCGGCTTTGAAAAACGTTTTTAACCCAAACTTTTCAAGCAATCTTTATTATCAATGATTGTGGAGTTGTAATAAATTATGGAAGTACACCGATCTTTACTTAATATTTGAAATTTGTAAACAAATAATTTACTTGTGCACATGAATAAATTACACATGAGTTATGACCAAACTAATTAAATTGAACAAACCCAACCATTTTATTGGAAGATTGAATTGATAAAAAATTTATACACCCGTTGTTTCATTATATCGGGTTAAAATAAATGAATATTCAAATTAAACAAATTCTTACACCATTATTGAACATGTATATTATAAGAGGGGTGTCGGCTGTAAAAAAGGGTTATTAAGTTATATTCAATATTTGTAACTTTTCATCGTAAATATCACGTTCATATTGTAATTTTTATTTTTATATATTTGTGATATTTTTAAGATTATCAAAATTTTAGATATGTTATGAGTGTATTTTTCCAACTAATAGTTCATATAAATTATTTTTAAATTATTTTTTTTAGAAAATTCATAAGAGATCAATCAATTTTTAAGAATAATAGAAATTAATTTATCTATTTTCAATACTTTAAAATAAAAATTTACGAACCGCGCGAAGCGCGGATAAGTTGGCTAGTCAACCTGTTAATAGTAAATTTGTAATTAAATTTAGGGTGATGGCCCAAAATATTCATATTGGAGCCATGCTGGCCCTTTTTACTTACCAGACACGGTAGACCGTGTACCGTGATATAAGGGGTGTTGAGGAACACGATCTTCCGTATCATGCATAATACGGTACACCGTGTTCCGTATAATGCCTGAATACGGTACACCGTGTTCCGTATCACGTTAACACGGAATACCGTGTTCCGTATCATGTATAATACGGTACACGGTGTACCGTATTCAGCTAATACAGAAGTCGAAACTCCGTATCCCGTCAATATTTCGGGTCATTTTTTCCAAAATCAGTATTTTGGACAAAAAATTTGTGAAAAATAAGCATTTTGGTAATTCTCTCTTAAATTTAACAATAAGCACCTAGTGACCTTGTCAGAAAGTCTGACGAATCAATTAGGCCACCACATTATGTTCTAATATTATGTTCATCATAATATAGTTTCAATTTTATTAATATTCAATAAATTCTAAAGTTGATGATATAAATTTTAATATTATTTATATATAATATTTTGGATTATGTTGTGTTTATTGATATTTTTTATTTCTTTATATCATTAAATTCATTGGATATTATTTTTCTTTATTCCTTAATATTTCTAAATTTGAAATGGTGAATTTTAATATAAATATTTTTATAATATTATCTAATTATTTATTGACAATTATTTTTTCAAATCTTTAAAATTTGAATAGAAAATTTGAAATATTTTAATAGCCTCGTTTAGTAAGATTTTTTATCTCTTAATATTTTAATTATTATATTTTTACATAAATTAATTCTATTTAACATATTTATTTCTTTATTTTTAACTAAAAGTATTGTGTATGCCACCAATCAATCTAATTAATTTTTCAAAATAAATGAAATCAATGGTATTGCTTTATTAATGTAATAATTTTTATTTTGAATTTTAAATTTTTCAGATTTCAAATCATTTAATATTAAATTATATCATTATTAAATTATTTTATTTAGTTTATATAACTATTTTAAAATGTATTAAATAGAATTCTTTGTAAAGATTATAATTTCCCCCTATTTCATGCTCCAATTTTATATTCTTATAGAGTTTTTTTTATTTTTTTAATTACTATATTGTAAAAATAACTCTCTTTTTTTCGCAAAGAGATATGTAAATTTAATTCGATAAAAAAATTAATGATTCAATTTTATTAACTTTTAGTAATAGTGTATTTTACTAATATATGCATGTTTAGTATTCCTGTATTTTTCAAAAGAAATTTTACTTTATTTTTATTTGTAAAATTAATAAATTAATTAGTGATTATTTATTTGTTCATTTATTATTTTTTTAAACATAAATATTTTAAATCTTTTTATTAACATATATGTTGTTTAATGATTAAAACATTAATTCTATTTTTCATTTGTTTTTAAAACAATGAATATTTTTAAAATTATTATAATATAATTATTGAAAACTTTTTGATTAAGCTTGTACATTGAATAAATCTCTTTTTATTGTTATCTTTCATTTTTATTCTTTAATTTCATTATTTAGTTGATAATCGTAATAATTGGATATTAATATATTATTTCTAAATACATGCATCTTTATAAAAAATTTATAATATTAATATTGAATATATATTATAATTAGATTTGTATATAAACATTTTTCATTATTATTGTTAAGAATTTCTATTTTGATATATACAGTAATCCTATTATTTAGCTAAATGGATGGATGCTAACAACCAGGACGATCATACCAACCATGCCACATTAATTCCTTTACTTCAATTATTCGCGATGCACAGAAAATTTTAAAAATTTTTATTTTTATTTTATTATTCATAATTTTAATATTTACTTTTTAATTAGTATAAAAATAAATTATAAAAAATAATAAAATATAATAATACGTATTTGATAGTATTTTAAATGATAGTTTTTTGCTTGTATATTGAAAATAGATAAACTTCTTAATTTTAATATGTTGTTGACCGGAATTGAACCTTGAAATTTTTGGAGTAGTTTATAACATAATATAAATGTTTAATAATAATATTTAATATTTTTATTTTATTATTCATAATTTTAATAATTTTAATATTTTTTTTTTTTTAGTTAGAAAATAAATTATAGAAGATAATATAATATAATAAAATGTATTTGATAGTATTCTAAATGATAGTTTTTTGGTTGTATATTGAAAATAGATAAATAAATTTTTAATTGTAATATGTTGTTGACAGGAATTGAACCTTAAAATTCTTGGAGTAGTTTATAATATAATATATGACGACAATAGATAATATAAAGTTTTAACTAAAATATCTTGTTGAAGGGAATCGAACCTTGAACTTTTATGAATAGTTTATAGGCTTAATGACCTTTTAGCCCTCGAAGTTTTACACGAAATAACTATTAGCCCTCAATGTTTCAAAACGTTCCTTTTAGCCCCTAAAGTATTCGTAAAGGTCCAATTAACCCTTGTACCGGTACAAAAAATATTAACGGTACGTATCGGATGGGCAAAATAGACATTACATGTGTCCGTTACAATTTTTTTTAATTTGTACCGGTATAAGGGTTAATAAGACCTTTCCGGATACTTCAGGGGCTAAAAGGTACAACGTATTAAACTTGAGGGTTTGATGGGTACAAAAGGTCATTACTATATCTACTAGTTTAATTCAGTTACCACTATCTCCATACCACTCGAGTAAGACTTACAAACACTAACGTTTAATTCAGTTACATGCTATTAATTTGAAATTTGAAAAAAATAAAATTTTATTATAGATATTTGAAAATTTTAATTCGATATTTGAAGTATTAAGTATTTAAATATTCTATTTTAATAATGTCTATTTTTTATAAAACTCTCGTAGCACTAACGTGTACTATGCTCATGCGATTTTGAAGAAGTGTGTATATCCATATGTATAGATTTGTGTATATATATTATACAATTACAATGGATTACAAATAATTCTATTGATTAATTATGTAATTATTATTAAATAAAAATAGAGAAACATTAATTAAACTAATAACTTATGTATATTAATGATCAATTAAAATTTATTCTTATATAATTATAAGTTAGATATTACTAATTATATCCTATTATTCTTATATAATAAGAGTAATAGGGATAATAAACGTGTACTATCATACGTCAACAGGTTCGACTCTACAAATTACATAATAAAAAAATATTTAATTATATACAAATATATCCTATTATTATACATAAATATAAGAAGACTAATAAAAAAAATGATACAATAGATCTTTGTATATCAAGAATTCTCATCTAAAATATGTTATTACAAGATAAATTTTGGGTTTTTTAATAATATATCCAAATTTAAAACAAGGTTTGTAAATATGTCCTATATATATATATTTGAAATTTCAAATCTATCCTAAAATCAGTTTTTCATTCAAATTTTAACAGAAAAGGACCATTGTACCCTTTTTAATCAAATTTATTTTAAAATATATTGTCTCACAAAAACATGATTTGTTTAATTTAAATTATAAATTTTAATATTTTATTTGGTTAAGGGTGCCCCTAGGGTTGTAAAAGAGTCAAACTGTTCGTGAGCTACTCGAGTTCGGCTCGTAAAATATTCGAATTCGGTTCGATAATAATCGAGCCGAGCTCGAGCTCGAGCTATTCGAATAGTTGACCGAGCCGAGCTCGAGCTTCATATTACTCGATTCGTATGGCTCGCGAGCCTAATCGAGCTTATATATATTTTATTATTTATATATATTTTTTATTATTTATATATTATTTTTATGTTATTTATATATTGTTATATAAATATTTAATATTTTTATATATTAATCGAGTCGAGCTCGAGCCGAATTTAAGGTATTCGAGCTTTTGTTGATAATTAGTGAAATTATTCGAGCTTTCGAGCCGAGCTCGAACATATCACATATGTGTCGAGCCGAGTTTCGAGCTTGAATTTTATGGCTCGGTCGAGCTCGAGCCCGAGCTCGAGCCCGAACTATTTAATCGAGCTCGAGCCGAGCCTGGTCAGTGTTCGGCTCGGCTCGGCTCGTTTACAGCCCTAGGTGCCCCTGGCGGGGCCTGTGTAAGAAAAAAACAAAGTAAAAAATTTATTTTATGGTTAAAATTAAAAAAAGCACCCCTGACTGGTTTGTACTAAAAAATATAAAAATATATTTTTTTAGTTATTTATATTTTAAAATTTTAGTATACTTATAATAGTAATTAATTAATAAAAAAGGGTATATTTCTCTAAAACTTAAAAACTGATAATGGGACATATAATTAATAAATCAATAAGATGGGACATATTTGCAAAATGATCTATTAATTTGGGACATATCATACAAATTTCCCATAATTTTTTATGTGACGCCCCTACATCCGGGGTCAAGGATCCAGGTCATCACGGTCCAATTTCCGATCAATATCAATATCTCTTTAGTCTTTTTTTTTTGTTTTTACTTAATACTTATGCAATTGACACCACACTAATACACACACACACACCAGTCATATGTTCATAGAACAACATCCACAATATTTAAAAGTTTAAAGTTAATAGTTATTACAAGCCCAGAATTTACTAAGTACATTGTTGAACAAAGCTTCTACAGGAAGCACTTCAACAACTATAGTTTATTACAAACTTACACACTTAATTTACATAAATCTACTAAGCCCCTTCGCTTGTTACTACCTCGGGGATGGTCGCCAGCACTCGCTCAAAAGGTCGCCTTTCCCTTACCCTCTTATGGGGTGTGGTACGTAGTATCGGCATGGGACCTAGCTGCTATATACATAAGTAGCAAGAATGAGCTATAATAGCTCAGCAAGATAATACTGTAAACTAGAATTAAAAATGTGAACAGGTATACATATATGTATATAAGTATATAATAGCAGAAAACAATTAAAATCCTTAAGGAAGAATAAAGCTCTTATTTAATAATACATCATCCACTCACTATTATAAGAAAGAAATCTAAATTAATATCATATCAGTTTTTCTTCATCTGTAACCATAATTCCATCTTCTCATATCATTATTCTGTTTTCAGTATAGAAATCTGAAATAATATAATATCAGTTTTTCTTCATCTGTAACCATTGTCTACACTTTCTTTTCAAAAACATTGGGGATATCTGCTGTCGCCTGATACGTTAGGACGATGATCAGTCGCCTAATCGTACCTGCTCTCTTTTTACTACCGGTAGAAGGAATGAAGATCATCCCAGGAGGAAGGCCACCTGCTAACATCCTCCCTTGGCATTTTCGTGCCGAAATAAAAATAATAAATGTTGGATTGTGTCGCACACAGCCCTAACACAGCCACTTACGCAAGTCTGTTGCAATCCCCCTTTTTTTATCACATCATTATTCCCTTTTTAAAATATCATTCCACATTTCCATTTTCTCGCTTTCATTTCCAGATATCATTCACTCAAATCATTCCCATTCTCGCACATTACTTCTATAAAATATATATATATATATATATGTATATATATATAACATAATGCTTTGATTATGATCCAGACATCTCTTTCATATTCAGGAATCAATTATACTTTTATATTCATAAAATATTCTGTCTGTTTTAAGAGTAATGGATGATAATCAAATAATATTTATTAAACCACCGATATTCAAAAAGAACATTTTAAATATAGCATTATAAACCATATGACTCTAGATAACAACTGATACCATTCTCTTAATCATAAGGCATGTTGACATCATGCATAATCATCTCTATACATATCCATCTCATACTCATATCCATATTCGTATATCTTTCTTTCCAATATCAATACTCAAGGAAGACAATTTCTTCACAATATAGTAATAATAGCATCACATATATATTCCATGAAATCAAGTTTCTTTGTGAAGATAAGTAGTTTTACAAGTAGGGATAGAAGAAATCTTGCCTCGGTTTCGGTATCCTGACGGTATGGCTCGTCCCTCTTCCGGAGTTTCTATAAACACAAAAGGACTGTCATTAGAATACCACTTCTCTTACTCACTACACTCTTGTATAACATTACCTTTGAAACTTTAATACATGTTTAAAGTATTCCTATTACCCCAAAGGTTCAAGAACTTAGCCATTTAAAACCTTAATCGAAGTTTCAGGGGTTTTCACCATTTCCCCTAACGATCACACTTAACTGTAAAAATTCTCAAAAAATATTGATTTCGAATTTTACCACAAGGTCAACTGGTAACAACTCTTTGACTACCTTACTACACTATCCCAAAGTTTCATAATTTTTAAATATGTTTAAGTATGGTAGTCATTGCTTCAAAGTTGACACAACTACGTTTTCTCGGTTTCTGAACCGCTTACACTAAAACTGACTTTTCTCCTAAACCGTTCATCAGATTTTAACGTACCTTATATCAAAACGATCTATGAACTAAGCTCTATCATTACATGGTCAATTGGTAACCTAGGCAGTAGGGAATCGTACGGATGCAGGGGCCACAAAACAGGGCAGATTTCTTCCTAACGAAAATCGGGCATTATAACGGCTATATTTTCATACTTTCCATAAATCCAACTCCTCAAAATCAATTATCAAACACAATAATCATTACCTACACCATGTGGTCTTCTTTACCAGCCATGGTTACAAGTCCACAACACAATTTCCACATCAAAACAAACCATTTATAACACATACTCATTATAAACTAAACATTAACACCACTTAACTACTAACCAACTTAATTTCCACCATAAATACAAAGAGGGCAAGAGTAGTTATACCTTCTTGAAGCTCTAACAACACTTAACAAGCCTTGGGTAATCCTTAAACCACCTTGAATTAGCTTGAATCAACTAAAGGAACCATTAAAACAAGGTTAACACTTGAAAACACTATTCATCATCTTTTCTAGTAACTTGAATGATTTTATTACCTTGGTAAATGATGTTGGTTTGCTATGAAACTTTGTATATGATCTTTCCTAACCTCCAAGAACACCCATGATTTATCCCTTGATTTAATATTGAAGAGAGCTAGGGTTTTGAAATTTTTTTCTTTCTTTTTCTCCTTTTTTTTCCTCTTTGGCCGAATGTGGTAGTATGGATGGGGGAGAGAGATTTTTGTGTTTCTTGATAATTATCTTGCTTAATCTTGTATTCTAGATTGTCTTGGAAGCTTTGGTTGATATTTTCCTAGGCAATTTGACTAATTTACCCTTAATTTGAGTTAGTGGAGTGTGACATCACTAATGGTGTCATTAAGATGACCTAATATTCTCATTTCTTGTTTTTCTAAGTATTATGCTACTAATCTTGGATAATCATAATGTGGTATGCATCCTTGTTAGATTACAAATCTTGGTTGCTTGGTTTCCATACTCGTCTAATCGTGGTTCGTTTCGAGTATACCTCATTATCTCAGTGGTTTTTCGAAATCATTTACGAATCCAATTTCCTTTGGTATCCTCTTAACTTAATAATCCCTTGGTTTAATCTAAATTAACTAATCCCTCAATATATAATTCCTTTAATATTTATATACTCCTTATTATCCAAAATATAGAAGTTCGTTCGAGCTCAAAATCCTCAAAATCCTCAAAATCATAATTCAGGAATTTCTGAAATCCATCGTCATTTCGAGTCACTTATTTTCATAGTATATCACTAATATGGTTTCTGTTTGTTCATTTTCCATCTCTAATATAGAGTATCTACACACCATTTCCCTGGATTCCTCAAGATCACTATTCATTTGGGCACTGTAGCCTTTCTAAATTTAGGGTTATTACAGTCTTCCCCCCTTAAAAGGATTCCGTCCCGGAATCATGTTGAAAATGTCCATGGGTATCTTTCTCATTCACACCTTCTAACTTCCACCCTATTTCTTCTACCCTTTTCCTTTCGTAATATTTCTATCTTGTTTGCGCAGAAATACACCAACATAACTTCCTTGTCATTCATCAACATGCCATTTAGTTTATCAATAGCAGTCCTTTTTACTGTCTTTTCCTCAAAAATCTCCTCCTGTTTCCAGTCATTCCATGTTATCTCGTCTCTCCTTCCACTTTCGACGAAGATATCCGCCACCACATTGACCTTTCCTGAATGGTAGTGTATCTCACTTATGGTTTGACCATCTTCTGATCTCTATCATGACATAAATATTAACTCCTCAATATTCCTATAGCTCCTCTCTGTAAAATTTTCCAGAAAATAAGCTCTAATAATATTCCTTAAAACAATTGTAAGAAAATACTACCTATAATATATATTTCCTGTTCGTCTCCACGAGCTTGTGTTTTCCCAAAACACTCCTACTTTTCTTTTCATAACGGTTTCTAGCCCTTAACAGATACTGATTTTCCTTATCTATATTATTAACTTATTTATTACATTAATTGATTAAGTCGATCCTTAACCAAAGACTTACACACAAAATTTAAATCGAAAAACAAGTACCTGTATCCGCATCTGGTTTCGTCAACGCTTCCCCGAAGGTCATGTTGTACACTCTAGCAGTAGGCCTATTTGAAGCAGCCCCACTCTGTCCTGGCGCGTATGACCCACCTGAACGGCAATCTCTAGCAATGTGTCCTAATTTCCCACACTGGTAACAATTAACATCTCTTTTAGGGTTTGTATCAGTTGATGGGCACTGGTTAAGGTAGTCTCCTTTTTGTCCACACTTAAAACAAGTTACTCCCAGCACTCTACAGACTCCTATATGCTTCTTACCACACGTGTCACAATCTGGTAATTGTGGTCGTGATTGATTGGACTGAAATGTCCCTGAAGATTTACCACCCTGATTCACCGTCTCACTAGTAGTCTTGTTACCCCCCGACTTTCCCACAAATTGAGATTTTTGTCCTCTACCTCCTTTGTTAAAGTAGCTTCCCTCACTTGAACCTCCTTTTCGGCCCTCAAATCTTCTTTTCTTATTCTCTCGACCTATTTGAGCCTGTTCACTCTCGGCCTCTATAATTGATGCCTTTTGAACCACTGCAGCATAATCAGTCAACTCAAATGGGGCCACTCTCGTTCGTAACCAGGGTTTCAATCCTTGTTGAAACCTTTTTGCTCGTTGTTCTTCAGTACGAACAAACTTGGGAACAAACCTCGACAGTTCTGTAAATTTAGTTTCATACTCTGCTACTGTTAGGTTATCCTGTTTTAACTCTAGAAATTTTAATTCCATTTGGTTTTCTAAATACCTAGGAGAATACTTTTCTAGGAACACCCTAGTGAAACGCTCCCAGGTTATCACTCCCGCTTCTTCTAGGTTCTTCTTAGCTTCCCACCAGTAATTTGCCTCTCCCTATAAGAGATAGGCTGCAAAAACTGTTTTCTGATCTTCCTCTATCCTCAGTATTTCGAAAGTTTTCTCCATTTCTTTTAGCCATGCCCTAGCTACTACTGGGTTAGTGGTTCCCTCAAATTCTGGGGGCTTTAATGACTTAAAGGCACGAAAGGAATTAGCTGCCTGATTGGGGAGAACAGGTGGTTGTTGGGGATTCTGTGGATTAGCCAAATTCTACCTTAATAAGTCCATGAATTGGGCAAAGGGATCACCTCCCGGATTCCTTTGTTGGCCAGTTGATTCCTCTTCTCCTTCTTCATGATTTTTTTCATTATGAGCATTTTCATTCAGTCTAGTACCTTCTATATTTCGACTTCTTTCGTCTCTCTCATTTTCCCTTGCATTCGCTCTACTATCACGTCTAGGCGGCATAGTTCTATACATAACAATAGTCCTTATTAATTACCCGAATTTGGGTTACAATATACATCATTTCTATATACACAATTATATCATTAATTAACTCATTTGCACATCACAATATCTTTATCACGCGATTTGCATCTAGTTATATCATAACTTTAGTAGGTAAGTGTATCGCCCTTAACACGACAGCCTTTTCATTAAGTCAATCACCTTCTATACATCAATATATTTTTGAGTCTCAACATTTATTATAAAAATGCAGCAAAAATTTAGATAGAAATGCACAAACTTCATTAATTTACATAAATATTTTACAACTTGGGTACATCGTCTCTTACTACTAATATTATACACCATAGAGTACAAGGTTCAAAACCCCAAAACATAACTGTACATACTAATATGCTATAACAAAAGTACTACTAGCCGTCCTCTAATCAGACTGGGATTAAGACAGTGAACACCTAAACTAATCCCCAAAATGACATCAACGAGATGACTAGTCTGATTAGTGACCAAAACTACTACCCCGAATCACGGTAACGCCGCTCTGACAACATCCCTGATCTGCACTACCATAGAGGTGACTATGTCTACTATCTGAGCTCTCCATGCTGGGTCCCCTCTATCTGCCAACAACCTCCTAATATCACCGAGTGCTCGCAACTCAATACTAACTAAGCCCAAAGACAAACCATCGGGTATAGTACCTCCCCTCCCTCTGTCCGATCTCTGTAAAAGAGTATCTATCATCCTACGGGACTCCTCCAACTGACCCTGTAGGGCAAAGTACTCCGTCAACAGAATAGCTGGTAGTGAGTCACCTGTCGGTAAGGGGGCCTCCTGAGTGGGCACAACAGCTGGGGCAGGTGCCTGAACAGGTGGAGGTGGTGGAGGTGCAAATGCTGGTGGGGAGGGAGGAATGGACTCTATCTCCGCATCCTTAGATGGGTCCTCCTCCAACTCATTCTCTGCAAAGATAAAGTGTCCCGGTGGAGTGAACGGCTCTGCTGGGTCCTCTAAAGGATCGGGGCTCGGTAGAGGAGATGGAACTGGTTATGGCACAGGGACAGGTAGGACAGGGGTAGGTATCATATGGGTATCAGTCCACTCAATCTCCTCCTCCTCCTCAGCTATAACTGACAATCTAGGCCTCTTACGTAACGGCCTCTCCTCCTCCGGAATCTCCCATCTCACTCTGGAAGGACCTGCCTCATCAGATCCTGTAGAAGGTCTACCCATATATGGCACTATGGCCACAGCATCTCTCAGTCTCTGCTCCTCTGCCTCCTCTCTCTCTAATCTCTCTCTAGCCGCCGCCCGGCGTCTCTCCCTGAGGTCCTCAACTGCATACTCGGGGACTTCTACCCCGGCCAGCTGAAGATCTAATAGCTCCTGCTCTGACATCCCTAGCCACTGGGGGTCCTGACTCGGCTCACCCATCTTCGCTCCCTATAATAAAACATAAAATTCTATTAGTAACAGTCTATAAAATTATAATATATGCTTAAAGTAAATACTACCTGCGATATACCACCCCTGAACTTGATGGAAGTTCACAATTTATATTATAACTGATTCATTTATTATTATTACTTTTGTTCTTGGGCATTATGACTCTTAGCTCTGATACCATCTGTGACGCCCCTAGATCCGGGGTCAAGGATCCAGGTCATCACGATCCAATTTCCGATCAATATCAATATCTCTTTAGTCTTTTTATTTTGTTTTTACTTAATACTTATGCAAGTGACCCCACACTAATACACACACACACACCAGTCATATGCTCATAGAAAAATGTAAGAACCCCAAATTTTGGATATAATTAAAACTTTTTATTAAGTAATGATAAAATGAGGAACAATGATTCCGACAACAAGGTCACCAGCTCTAATGAATGGATATTGCTTTGGACAATGATCCTGATGCATTGGCATGTTGTCAGAATAGAGTAATTCGATGGTTAAGGACCTAGATAAGAATAATCTACCATCCAGGAAGGAGCTAATGGATCCTTGAAGGGAAATGAGTACGTGCATAGTGTTTCCCATACGTGCATAGTATTTCCCGTACGTGCATAGTGTTTCCTGTACGTGCATAGTAATTTGGTGGATGAATAGTGATTTTGTAAGTTGGAAAACTTTTCACTCCACCCTATGTACGGGACGTGATATGGATGTTTCGAAGTCATATTAGTAATACGCGGAGGAAATAAGTGAATGCAGAGACGATCGGAATTCAGAATTCCAAATTCTTTTCGGTATAATATTCGACCGGACAGTGGATTAAATATTATTATAATCCAAGAATTGAGATATTAACTTTGAGGATTTGATATTTTGGGATGTTATTATATTTGATTTAAGAATGAAGGTAGGAAACCACTGAGGAGTGGTTATGGCTACAATGTAATAATTGATATTTGGAAAGAATGAATGGAATTCGACTTTATTATTTCTATGTCTTGAAGAATGCTAAAGGGTAACAACATAGGTAAGAATAATCTATCTTCTAAGGGAATAAGATATGGCAATTTCAAGCAGGAGAATATTATCATGTCATCCAGGTCGGTAATGATTAATCCAGTAGT
This sequence comes from Saposhnikovia divaricata, assembly GCA_036435485.1. Taxonomy (NCBI): domain Eukaryota; kingdom Viridiplantae; phylum Streptophyta; class Magnoliopsida; order Apiales; family Apiaceae; genus Saposhnikovia; species Saposhnikovia divaricata. Next base: position 127,728,565 of record CM071596.1, on the reverse strand, counting down.
TCCGTAAAAAGAATAAGGAACGATCGAAAGAGAATACGGACAACTGTACCACCCTATGAGAACAAGTAAAGAATACAGAATGAATAGTGTTTTGGTGGGAGTATATAATAATATGAGACGACACTATATAGAAGCATTCGGAACGGATTTCCGAGTTCGTATTAGTGATCCAGGGGGAAAATAAGTGTATGTAAAAGCTGTCGGATTCTGAAAAACCGCACTTTTATTTTCTCCGAGAGTTCCCTGGACACTGATAGCCTTAAGTATTTAACGAATGGATTTAAGGAATATAAATTGGAAAGTTAGAATGAAAGATGGAGAATGAAAGTATTAATATTAAAAAGGATTCCCGGTAAACCCTAATTAGAAAATCCGTGAAATATTCCTACGAACGATCAATCGAAACGGGCAATAACCGGACACAGAAACAAGCAGAGGAAGCAAGAGTCTTGTGCAAGTTACTAGCATAAAATATCTAGTAACCAAACTAGAATCAAGGAACTAGCACCCTAGAGAATGCAACTAAGTACTTAGCAAGGCAACCATGTAGTTAGGCTAAAACCACCACATTTTCAACACTTGTCATGGTATTTCCTCATCCAACACCTCATCACTTTAATAAAGTGAATTTATACAAGATATTATCTTGATAATAGATGAGAATGGATGAGAATAAAACAAAATAAACCAAGCAACTTCCCCCCCCCCTTGAAAATTCCATTCGGCCATACCCTTAATTCCAAAATCAAAACCCCTCTTCCCACCATCTCTTGATCTTGTAAAAATTATGGTGAGTCTTACATTTCCTAAAAGTGATCCCCTAAAAATTTCAAAGCCAAACTCTCTTGTTTCCATTTTCAAAGAAATCATCAAAGACTAGGGTGAATAGTGATTTTCAAGAACAACTCTTGATTTTCTTGATTTCTAGGATGATCTAAGCTTGGTTATGGGTATACAAGGACTATGCAAAGCTTAGCAAGGTCTTTACACACTCCAAGGAAGGTATAAAGCTCTTGAAACCCTAACCCTTGTTTGAGATTTAAGCATGTTTATGATAGTTATAACTTAGTTATGGTTATGTTAAGATTATAAGCATGATTATGTATGGATTTTGGATTAATGATGTAAATAGCTAGATGAACGGAAAGGCATTGCTTGGCCTCAGTTCATGTATATAAGTCATGTATATGTTGTTTGGGTTGGATACTATGTTTATGGGAAGATTCGAAATTGGTAGATATTCGATTTACAGCCGTTATAATGCCCAATTTTGAAATACCATGTTTTGTATGCCATTTTCCATGTCGAACCCCTACTTTCCAGAGACCTTATCTGCCATGATAGGATAGTTAATGTTCTAAGCTTAGTTTTGATATAAAGATCACGTGAAACGGACTTACGGTTTAGGATTTATGACCAAATTACTAAAAGTAGTTCGAATCCGTAAACGAAAGTTCGTAACTGTAATTGAACCCTCGTAAGCTATGTAACGTCATGGAAAATCTTGGTAAATAAATACTAGAGGTAAAAAGGAAGGCGTGAAAGAAAACCGTATGTCAAAAGGATCATTTTTCGATTTATTAAAAATGTTCGAGTCGAGGTTAAACGCGAACGAACCCCTAAAAGACGACTCTTTTATAACTTCGGTAAAACACTTAGAAAACGGGCGATAAAACTCGGAGTATAGTATTGGTTCGTAACGATCGACTTTAGAACTCATATGACTTAAGTATGTCCCAAGTATAAGTACAATGACATGTCGTATTAACGAACGAATGTCGGGTCGGATCAGTGATAAAAGTAATCCACTAAAAGGGGTATAACGAGATAACTCGAGAACGTGTTTCGAATTAAGTATAACTTAACTTTTAATATGTTAAGTGATTAATCCCGAATGCCTTGGCTATTTATAGATCACCAAGCTGAACCGGGACCCGCTACCACTACCCCTTACCGTACTCGACTACCAGGCAAGTTTCAATTCCCCTCTTTTAGGCTGTTGTTGTGATTGAATAAATATATATATATATATATGATTGCTGATATACATATGCCATTGCATGCATGCCTACTTTTAAGTTGAATTGATATACTTGTTCCCTGAATGTTATTGTTGGCTCATAAACTAGATAGTTATATATCAGTTATAAGCCGGTTATTGTAAGACCCTCATAGAAGGGCGTATATATCTTATTCATCAAATATAGACCGGGAGTCAATATTTCTTGATATATCAAGATTACCTCGGAGGAAAATATTTAAGTAAATATTTTCCATTATTCGGGCGACGAATATTATTTGAATATTCGTTCGAGATTATTTATTTTAACGATCTTTACTTCAAATAATTATTTGAACGTAACTATTCGACGAATAATATTTTTAATATTCATTCAGAGTCGAATTATTTATCGATTATTATTTCGAATATTCTTCTAAAGATTGGACTACTAAATGAATATTATTTGGATATTCATTTAGAATATTATTCATTAAATGAATATTACTTTTGAGTATTCATTTAAGATAGTAATTACATGTCGAATATTATTTTAATGTTCATCTGAAACTTGATTTATTTATCGAGTCTTATCTCGAATATTCCTTTAAAGCTTGGATTACTAAATGAACATTACTTGATATTCATTTAGAATATTATCTATTAAATGAATATTACTTTATCAATATTCATTTAAATTCCTAATTAATTATGAATATTATTTTGAATATTCATCCAGGGTTCTATTTAATCATCGAATATTATTTTAAATATTTTAAATATTCCTTTCAGGTCTTATTAATTAAGGAATATTATTTTGAATATTCATTTGAATATTTAATTATGCAATAATTATTCTCTCGATATTTCTTCAAGAATTATTTGAGAGATACTCTGATTAAAGATATTCTTTCATATTCCTAAATATTCTGTAAAATATTTTAATTCAATAAATATTCTCTGAATATTTATTCCATACTTAGAATAACCTCGATAAGGTTATCTTCTTCGATTATTACAGAAAATATCTCGGAGTCATATTATTATTAATCTTATATCAAGAAAGGTTCTCAGACATCATTCTTCTTTGAGTCTACCTCTCTAATAATAAGGGAACCTTACTTGGAAAATGTTATTTATCTTGTCGACTTCCCGGTCATAAAGTATTCTCTCCACTCGCAACTCGGATGCTATTGACTTATTAAGCCATTGTTTACCTTCTCATCTTTCGAGAGGTAAGATGTTGGAACAAGTTGATATCCGTTACCAAGTAATAGCTTGGGAGTTATTGGTAAATTTTCCTTTCCAACTAGATACGACTACTTTGTGAAGTCTTATCAACAAGTATTATACTTGGGGAAAGGGGGACGAACGTTACATTCAGAATCATGAATTCTATTTGAACTAGGAGTCGTGTAAGAGGCCGAGTAGCGCCGGTCCATCCCCTTTGGCCCAACCGTTGGCCGGGGAGAGCTAGTAAGGCGGTATACAAGTAAAGCCGTTAGTTCTTCCTTCTACCGGTAGTAAATCTAAATTGAGCTGTACGATCTCGACTGATCATCAAGATTGGAACAGCGGGCACGGTGAATACTCCATCATTGGTTCATCATCCAAATTTATTTATTTCCTACAACATGATTACTGTTGGCAGAGTTGGAAAAGTGTTCATAACTGGAATTGCAACCTTTTCTTGCAAGTTCCTCTTCTTAATAACAATAAGAATATCTCGCTTACTTTGATGTAGCAGATATTTCTACAAACAAATACTTTAAGTTACCTTGTAACTTCATCGTTCATATTATACTGGCATCATTTCCGTAAATGCATGGCATATGGTTTGAAAGATACTTTTGAACTGTTATACATTATCGTTAAGTTATATATTATTGTTGGTGGGCTATTGCTCACCCTTGCTTTATTATTATATCACAACAACAGCTAGACCAGATGACTCGCACAAGGCGCACTCGACGCAGGCGAGGACGATGAGACTACTAGAGCTGAAGAAGAAGCTATTGGTATGGTATATTTATTCTTTCAGTACCAAGAATATGGTCTAGTATGACTTATGTAAATGGATGACAAAGAGTATGTATTTATATTGAAATTCTTTTGGATTGTAAGAACTCATAATGTGATTAATAAAAATTTGATTGTTACTCTGATTTCATCTCTGGGACTATAACGGGTGTATTTTATATTGTTGTGTTGAGTTATAGAGACGTAATTTATGTTATGTTAAGGAAAGTTCAATTGTTGTGGACAGAATTGGAAACCGTAACCACCGGATCCCGGACCCCGGATCTGGGGGTGTTACAGAAGTGGTATTAGAGCGTACGTTATAAACCCCAGATATGAGGTGACGTTAAAACAATAAATTCAATAAGATAATAAGAACTCTTGCCAAGTTCATAGTCGGACTACTTAATGTAGTGATGACATATAAAACCCTTATGGGAACTCGTAAGTATAATGATAGTAACTTAGCTCGATATCGTATCGACAAGTAAGGCGACTGACCTTGAGGCATACGAGCAACAGCGCGATGATGCTTTATATGCTGAAGATCAGCGGGTAATTCGATGGAGTACCCTACTGGAGACCCGGAAGAGGTTCCAGCAGATAAGGAAAATCCTGTTAGGATAAGGAGCTTACCCATGGGTAATGAGGGTCGCAGCCAGAATGACTGTGATGATTAAGATATGGTGCTCAGAAAAGTGAGTATAAAGAATCGAGATATTATTAAGAGATCTGAAGATGCATGTTGAATTCATAGCCGGACTACCAGATGTAGTACCAGCAAGAAAGAAGGATTGGAAGAATTACTTGAGATCTTATACGGAAATAGATGAGAATCCTTAGAGATTTTCATCTTATCAAAGAAAGAGCTAGAGGGATGTATGATTATCAAAGACATCGATTTAGGGCGAGGAGTAGAGTCCCTAGGAATAGTTGAGAAGGAGGCAGTAAGTGCCATATCATTTGATAAATGAATTAGTATGAATATGGTCAGTAAATTCGCCATGAGAAGGCAGGTGTCGTAGGTTGTAAATTATGGAACCAAATTGAGGTTAATAAGGTGGTTTTATTAAGGAAAATGTTCATTTTATGAATGAATCATTTAGAAAGTAAAGACATTGGGAAGTGATAGCATGATTGGGTAAAGTTATATAAGGAAGTAGTAAGCAAGACAATGATCTCAGAACCTACCGCAAGATAAGACCAGTGAGTCAAGATGAACTCGTAATAAGACTACTGCCAGAGACTGAGTATAGAGTCAATTCAACTCAGTTAAATGATGAACTAGAAACGTTAGATGCATGTGATTCAGAGGAATATTAAATTCCTTCTTCTCTTTGAATGGATTATAGTAGTTACCTTAAGTTTACTCCGACACGGAATTATAATAGATCAAGTAATACGATCAGCAGTTAAAGAGAAAAATGTGAGAAAATCTTCCTGGAGCTAAAAGGTGAAATTGGTAATGACCAAGAGCTGGCATTGCTTAATGGAAAAAAAAAAGAGACTTTGTGCTTCCAATGACGCTTCGCATAAAGGGGTAGGTAGACCGACATTTGGTAGTATTGAATATCAGGACGTTGTGACAGGTTTCAGTTTGGAACTATTGATTCCCTTCTAAGGGATGGATATAATTGATTCCTCTCCAGTGGGTAAACTTCCAATCCGATGATGATTATTTCGTTTACTATGACTGCTTATGATTCCACCTGCTTGGAGGTTCATAGAACTATTCTTCAGGTTTCGAAACTGGTCTCCTTAATGTTACCAGTAGGTGGGTAGATTGATCAAAATTTCCCTGAGTCTGGAAAGGAATTCGGTGAATTTTGGCAAACCTTGTCTTTCTGATTATCAGAGAATGTCATGGAAGAGAGTAAAAAAAATTGGTGCAAACCCTGTGATTTGGGTAAGGATGCTGTAAAATGGGTTAGTAAACGGACCCTGAGCATTACAATCGACGGTAGTGAGAAAATGATGAAGTGAGATTGGACGAAAATAGGAAATGTAAGTAAGAAACCTGCCGGACTGAGAAATTCCAGGATTGACTTAAATGAAAAGGCTGTTATGCCAGGAATGGTAAGTTTGTGTGGCACGCAGGATTGATAAGAATAGTTGAAAAGATAAAAGTGGAGGAAAGGTGACCGGAGACGGTGCCGAGTAGTCGATTAAGACTTATATGGAGTAAAGTTTTGGAAAGGTAGAAAGGTATCAAAGAAGAAGGCACTATGTCGGCAATTGCTAGAAAAGTAATGCTATTAGCCAACCCCTAAAATCATATATTTTTATGTGTGGCCAGTTGAGGCCAAGTCACAACGGACTATAAAGTGACTAGACCAGCAATGAAAAGACAAAGCAGGGTTGCTTCTAAGAAAGCACCGACTGCAAGGGCTTCTGATATAAAGGAAACATTAATGAGATCGTTTGAATCTTCTGCCGAACAACCCATGTTTTGATTGGGAATTCACTAGACCTTTTTGGGATGGGGTCACCCGTACTAAAGTGACTCATGTGTATATGGTTGTCCAAGATTTCGAGTAAAATGGAAGTATAGTGACTTGAGATGTATGATGTTAGGGTATCATGAATACCATGAATATATTATGACGGAGGAAAGTAAACAATGAAGGTATATGAAGAGGGTATAGAAAAGGTCAGAAATTGAACAGTATGCTGTAGGAATTTTGTCTGAGGCAAGTACCTTTGCGAAGAACGATAAGCACTAAGAGATTCACGTTGAACTCGACCAATATCTTCCAGAACATCCTTGCTACCATTAACAAGTTCGGTAAGAGAAGAGATTGGCATACGTTGCCTTTTTGGAAGGCCAAATAGGCTGACAACTATCTGAAAGAAGAGGGTGGCATTAAACCACCGATCGATTATCAAATGAGAATGATTGAAAAGAGACCTTTATTAAGGATACATGATCTGATTGCCAATTATAAGATGCAAGAATTCCTTGGCAGTTGAATTAAGGATAGGATATCCATAAATTAAGACAAACCCTGGGGAATGCACAAGGGGTGGCATTAACCCTAATAACGACATTATGACTTCAGATGATATGAGCTGGACTTGCTAAGGCAACAATGACCGGTAAGGATTATTAAAAAGAGTTCTGGAAAGAACATAGATAGAATTATTAGAGTATTGATCAATGACATTTTGATATACCCGGTACCCAGAAAATACCGGAGGAATGATAAGGATGGCCTACGAAACATTACAAGGAAAAAGGGTAATATTCCGAACTTCAAAAATGGAAGTTTGGTAAGGAATGTATGACATCGTAACAATAATGCCAGATGAGGCATTTATGAAACCCTGAGGAAGTATGGGTTGAACCTATAAAGGTTGAGATTATCCTAAGATAAAGAAAGAACTAAGAAAAGAAGTATCCTAAGTAGGATTGGGAATAAACGTGATAAAGTTCCCACGGGTAGGTGGAAGCAATGACTTATGGAAATGACTGATAGTTATATTTTCTCCTTCAGCAGAGCTTAAGGGAGAATGCTTTAACCCAACAGTGATGGGAATGAGGTAGAAAAAAAAAACTTGAGCTGGAATGTACCCAGAAAACATGGGTTACAAGAAATCATTATCATCAAGAAAGGCCAATGAGGTGGCCGACAATCTAAGTATAAAGGAATAATTACAAATGTTCATACCGAAGAAACAGGATGATATTTGGAAGGACCTTGAAGGTCATATCGGAATGGAGGAATTTACATTCCTTCTGATGACTGTGCAAGAATTAACAGTAATAATAGTTTAAGTAAAGATTCGATTCCTGATGGAGTCTTAAGCATATTACGTACCTTAGAAGGTTTCGTTTTGAGGCAAACCAGGACCATAGTGCAAAATTGATGAAGTAAACCGTTAAGTTTCCAGTCTTTTATGGAAGATGCATAAGTGATAGTTTCATCAACCGGACCTAGCTGCGATGCTTGAAACTCTTCTGCAATTCTATCTGCTTCACGTTATATCTACATCAAGTTCAGGAAGTGTTCCTTATGGATAAGGAATAATGATTACTTTGTCTCCCTAAGGGATTTGAAACCCGTAGGGTTAGCTATTAACGCACTACATAAACAACAAGCGATGGTGATTCTTCTAAGAAAGGAGATGACAACGTAAAGATAAAGAAAGTGCTGCTATTGATAAGCTAAATGGCATGTTGATGAATGACAAGCAAGTTTGTGTTAGTGTACTTCTGCACAAACAAGATAGAGAATATGAGGTTGATAATTCGTGATGCTAAACGTATTCCCGTAGAAAGAATTAATGAGACTTGGAGGGAAGGGCGGTTGAGCCCAAGACTTATTGGGCCACTTGAGAGTTTAAAGTGTTCGAACGGCGGTATTCGAGCCAGCCTTACCCCCAAAATTATAGCACGGTCATAACGGGTTTTCATGTGGCCAGGCTACGCCAGTAAAATGCAGATGTTCAACAGATGATAGGAGTACGAGCATGTAGATATACGACCTGGTCTGACTTACGAAAGACAACCTGTGGAAAACCACGGATAGAAAAGAACAAGTAATGAGAAACAAGGTTGGCAGAAGTAGATTATATGAATCTAAGTTAAAGGAATCGGGCCAGATTCATTTCGGAAAGTTTAAATTGAAATAACGTGATGATTATAGAATAAATGAGACGGAATACCGATAAGGAGGTACAAAGTGCAAAAAGGTGTCTCAATAAAGAGGTGAAGGTGAAAGTAAATAATAGAAATGAGTAAGAATCAGCTAATAAGAAGGATGTGATTGATAAAGAAAAGGCTGGGGAAGCAACTATGGAATGAGAAGCAAGGAATGTTATGAATGGGTTTTCTAATGAATTCTCAGGATGACAACCTGATAGTGTCAATATTATAGTTATGAAAAAGCTAGTAACATGATATGGGATGTCAGTAATAATGATGTCAAGTGAGAAATCTAAGATTTAACCTGAAAGGTTGAAGGATTTCCCGAATGTGAGTATCGCTAAGATTGAACAAGAGTATTTGTCCATAGAATAATGGACAAAGCAGCAAGATATGTTGACACGTGAGATTGCGATCAAATATTATTGGATATAATTATGATTAATTTCTTCTTTGATAAACCTCTATAGTTCAGAGGTAAATTCTGAGTATGATATTCTACAATCATGAAAGCTTTCTATAATCCTTTAGAACTCTTTTCTCTTCTTCTCTCTTATTCATCTTCTTTATGAATTGAGAAGAACAACCCTTTTAGGAGGGGAGGTACTGCTACGTGACTATCTGTCTATGTGATAGAAGTCTAAGTGGAATGCCATGACTTGTTTAATTGCTTGTCAAGTACTAAAGGCTGGCCCCCTTCTGTACTAACTATGCAATATATCAAATGTTCAATTGATCATAGTGATCTCTCAATAAATCTTTCCACTTCTCTATATTGATCGAGATTGCGAAGATTAAAGCGATCAGGAAATGCACAGTACGAGCGAGGTTACCTCTGAATCGTAGGGTGATAGTGATACCAATGTTACTGCAGGTATCAATAAGGGTAAGACTGAGTAAGAGTATAACCCGGATAGTGAGTTGTACGAAAAGTAGCAACGTTGATGGAAAAAGGATAAAGTATGAATTGTAGCACTAGAAGATGTGCTGAGGAAGGGTAGAACGACTAAGAATTGACCGGGAAGCTAAAGAGTGAACGGCAGGCAAACGACTCTTTGCTTCCTACCTGATTCCGGGACGGAATCCTTTTAAGGAGGGGAGACTGTAAGAACCCCAAATTTTGGATATAATTAAAACTTTTTATTAAGTAATGATAAAATGAGGAACAATGATTCCGACAACAAGGTCACCAGCTCTAATGAATGGATATTGCTTTGGACAATGATCCTGATGCATTGGCATGTTGTCAGAATAGAGTAATTCGATGGTTAAGGACCTAGATAAGAATAATCTACCATCCAGGAAGGAGCTAATGGATCCTTGAAGGGAAATGAGTACGTGCATAGTGTTTCCCATACGTGCATAGTATTTCCCGTACGTGCATAGTGTTTCCTGTACGTGCATAGTAATTTGGTGGATGAATAGTGATTTTGTAAGTTGGAAAACTTTTCACTCCACCCTATGTACGGGACGTGATATGGATGTTTCGAAGTCATATTAGTAATACGCGGAGGAAATAAGTGAATGCATAGACGATCGGAATTCAGAAATTCCAAATTCTTTTCGGTATAATATTCGACCGGACAGTGGATTAAATATTATTATAATCCAAGAATTGAGATATTAACTTTGAGGATTTGATATTTTGGGATGTTATTATATTTGATTTAAGAATGAAGGTAGGAAACCACTGAGGAGTGGTTATGGCTACAATGTAATAATTGATATTTGGAAAGAATGAATGGAATTCGACTTTATTATTTCTATGTCTTGAAGAATGCTAAAGGGTAACAACATAGGTAAGAATAATCTATCTTCTAAGGGAATAAGATATGGCAATTTCAAGCAGGAGAATATTATCATGTCATCCAGGTCGGTAATGATTAATCCAGTAGTTCCGTAAAAAGAATAAGGAACGATCGAAAGAGAATACGGACAACTGTACCACCCTAAGAGAACAAGTAAAGAATACAGAATGAATAGTGTTTTGGTGGGAGTATATAATAATATGAGACGACACTATATAGAAGCATTCGGAACGGATTTCCGAGTTCGTATTAGTGATCCAGGGGGAAAATAAGTGTATGTAAAAGCTGTCGGATTCTGAAAAACCGCACTTTTATTTTCTCCGAGAGTTCCCTGGACACTGATAGCCTTAAGTATTTAACGAATGGATTTAAGGAATATAAATTGGAAAGTTAGAATGAAAGATGGAGAATGAAAGTATTAATATTAAAAAGGATTCCCGGTAAACCCTAATTAGAAAATCCGTGAAATATTCCTACGAACGATCAATCGAAACGGGCAATAACCGGACACAGAAACAAGCAGAGGAAGCAAGAGTCTTGTGCAAGCTACTAGCATAAAATATCTAGTAACCAAACTAGAATCAAGGAACTAGCACCCTAGAGAATGCAACTAAGTACTTAGCAAGGCAACCATGTAGTTAGGCTAAAACCACCACATTTTCAACACTTGTCATGGTATTTCCTCATCCAACACCTCATCACTTTAATAAAGTGAATTTATACAAGATATTATCTTGATAATAGATGAGAATGGATGAGATTAAAACAAAATAAACCAAGCAACTTCCCCCCCCCCCCTTGAAAATTCCATTCGGCCATACCCTTAATTCCAAAATCAAAACCCCTCTTCCCACCATCTCTTGATCTTGTAAAAATTATGGTGAGTCTTACATTTCCTAAAAGTGATCCCCTAAAAATTTCAAAGCCAAACTCTCTTGTTTCCATTTTCAAAGAAATCATCAAAGACTGGGGTGAATAGTGATTTTCAAGAACAACTCTTGATTTTCTTGATTTCTAGGATGATCTAAGCTTGGTTATGGGTATACAAGGACTATGCAAAGCTTAGCAAGGTCTTTACACACTCCAAGGAAGGTATAAAGCTCTTGAAACCCTAACCCTTGTTTGAGATTTAAGCATGTTTATGATAGTTATAACTTAGTTATGGTTATGTTAAGATTATAAGCATGATTATGTATGGATTTTGGATTAATGATGTAAATAGCTAGATGAACGGAAAGGCATTGCTTGGCCTCAGTTCATGTATATAAGTCATGTATATGTTGTTTGGGTTGGATACTATGTTTATGGGAAGATTCGAAATTGGTAGATATTCGATTTACAGCCGTTATAATGCCCGATTTTGCAATACCATGTTTTGTATGCCATTTTCCATGTCGAACCCCTACTGTCCAGAGACCTTATCTGCCATGATAGGATAGGTAATGTTCTAAGTTCGTAACTGTAATTGAACCCTCGTAAACTATGTAACGTCATGGCAAATCTTGGTAAATAAATACTAGAGGTAAAAAGGAAGGCGTGAAAGAAAACCGTATGTCAAAAGGATCATTTTTCGATTTATTAAAAATGTTCGAGTCGAGGTTAAACGCGAACGAACCCCTAAAAGACGACTCTTTTATAACTTCGGTAAAACACTTAGAAAACGGGCGATAAAACTCGGAGTATAGTATTGGTTCGTTACGATCGACTTTAGAACTCATATGACTTAAGTATGTCCCAAGTATAAGTACAATGACATGTCGTATTAACGAACGAATGTCGGGTCGGATCAGTGATAAAAGTAATCCACTAAAAGGGGTATAACGAGATAACTCGAGAACGTGTTTCGAATTAAGTATAACTTAACTTTTAATATGTTAAGTGATTAATCCCGAATGCCTTGGCTATTTATAGATCACCAAGCTGAACCGGGACCCGCTACCACTACCCCTTACCGTACTCGACTACCAGGCAAGTTTCAATTCCCTTCTTTTAGGCTGTTGTTGTGATTGAATAAATATATATATATGATTGCTGATATACATATGCCATTGCATGCATGCCTACTTTCAAGTTGAATTGATATACTTGTTCCCTAAATGTTATTGTTGGCTCATAAACTAGATAGTTATATATCAGTTTTAAGCCGGTTATTGTAAGACCCTCATAGAAGGGCGTATACATCTTATTCATCAAATATAGACCGGGAGTCAATATTTCTTGATATATCAAGATTACCTCGGAGGAAAATATTTAAGTTAATATTTTTCATTATTCGGGCGACGAATATTATTTGAATATTCGTTCGAGATTATTTATTTTAACGATCTTTACTTCAAATAATTATTTGAACGTAACTATTCGACGAATAATATTTTTAATATTCATTCAGAGTCGAATTATTTATCGATTATTATTTCGAATATTCTTCTAAAGATTGGACTACTAAATGAATATTATTTGGATATTCATTTAGAATATTATTCATTAAATGAATATTACTTTTGAGTATTCATTTAAGATAGTAATTACATGTCGAATATTATTTTAATGTTCATCTGAAACTTGATTTATTTATCGAGTCTTATCTCGAATGTTCCTTTAAAGCTTGGATTACTAAATGAACATTACTTGATATTCATTTAGAATATTATCTATTAAATGGATATTACTTTATCAATATTCATTTAAATTCCTAATTAATTATGAATATTATTTTGAATATTCATCCAGGGTTCTATTTAATCATCGAATATTATTTTAAATATTTTAAATATTCCTTTCAGGTCTTATTAATTAATGAATATTATTTTGAATATTCATTTGAATATTTAATTATGCAATAATTATTCTCTCGATATTTCTTCAAGAATTATTTGAGAGATACTCTGATTAAAGATATTCTTTCATATTCCTAAATATTCTGTAAAATATTTTAATTCAATAAATATTCTCTGAATATTTATTCCATACTTAGAATAACCTCGATAAGGTTATCTTCTTCGATTATTACAGAAAATATCTCGGAGTCATATTATTATTAATCTTATATCAAGAAATGTTCTCAGACATCATTCTTCTTTGAGTCTACCTCTCTAATAATAAGGGAACCTTACTTGGAAAATGTTATTTATCTTGTCGACTTCCCGGTCATAAAGTATTCTCTCCACTCGCAACTCGGATGCTATTGACTTATTAAGTCATTGTTTACCTTCTCATCTTTCGAGAGGTAAGATGTTGGAACAAGTTGATATCCGTTACCAAGTAATAGCTTGGGAGTTATTGGTAAATTTTCCTTTCCAACTAGATACGACTACTTTGTGAAGTCTTATCAACAAGTATTATACTTGGGGAAAGGGGGACGAACGTTACATTCAGAATCATGAATTCTATTTGAACTAGGAGTCGTGTAAGAGGCCGAGTAGCGCCGGTCCATCCCCTTTGGCCCAACCGTTGGCCGGGGAGAGCTAGTAAGGCGGTATACAAGTAAAGCCGTTAGTTCTTCCTTCTACCGGTAGTAAATCTAAATTGAGCTGTATGATCTCGACTGATCATCAAGATTGGAACAGCGGGCGCGGTGAATACTCCATCATTGGTTCATCATCCAAATTTATTTATTTCCTACAACATGATTACTGTTGGCAGAGTTGGAAAAGTGTTCATAACTGGAATTGCAACCTTTTCTTGCAAGTTCCTCTTCTTAATAACAATAAGAATATCTCGCTTACTTTGATGTAGCAGATATTTCTACAAACAAATACTTTAAGTTACCTTGTAACTTCATCGTTCATATTATACTGGCATCATTTCCGTAAATGCATGGCATATGGTTTGAAAGATACTTTTGAACTGTTATACATTATCGTTAAGTTATATATTATTGTTGGTGGGCTATTGCTCACCCTTGCTTTATTATTATATCACAACAACAGCTAGACCAGATGACTCGCACAAGGCGCACTCGACGCAGGCGAGGACGATGAGACTACTAGAGCTGAAGAAGAAGCTATTGGTAGGGTATATTTATTCTTTCAGTACCAAGAATATGGTCTAGTATGACTTATGTAAATGGATGGCAAAGAGTATGTATTTATATTGAAATTCTTTTGGATTGTAAGAACTCATAATGTGATTAATAAAAATTTGATTGTTACTCTGATTTCATCTCTGGGACTATAACGGGTGTGTTTTATATTGTTGTGTTGAGTTATAGAGACGTAATTTATGTTATGTTAAGGAAAGTTCAATTGTTGTGGACAGAATTGGAAACCGTAACCACCGGATCCCGGACCCCGGATCTGGGGGTGTTACAAACAACATCCACAATATTTAAAAGTTTAAAGTTAACAGTTATTACAAGCCCAGAATTTACTAAGTACATTGTTGAACAAAGCTTCTACAGGAAGCACTTCAACAACTATAGTTTATTACAAACTTACACACTTAATTTACATAAATCTACTAAGCCCCTTCGCTTGTTACTACCTCGGGGATGGTCGCTAGCACTCGCTCAAAAGGTCGTCTTTCCCTTACCCTCTTGCGGGGTGTGGTACGTAGTATCGGCATGGGACCTAGCTGCTATATACATAAGTAGCAAGAGTGAGATATAATAGCTTAGCAAGATAATACTGTAAACTAGAATTAAAAATGTGAACAGGTATACATATATGTATATAAGTATATAATAGCAGAAAACAATTAAAATCCTTAAGGAAGAATAAAGCTCTTATTTAATAATACATCATCCACTCACTATTATAAGAAAGAAATCTAAATTAATATAATATAAGTTTTTCTTCATCTGTAACCATAATTCCATCATCTCATATCATTATTCTATTTTCAGTATAGAAATCTGAAATAATATAATATCAGTTTTTCTTCATCTGTAACCATTGTCTACACTTTCTTTTCAAAAACATTGGGGATATCTGCTGTCGCCTGATACGTTAGGACGATGATCAGTCGCCTAATCGTACCTGCTCTCTTTTTACTACCGGTAGAAGGAATGAAGATCATCCCTGGAGGAAGGCCACCTGCTAACATCCTCCCTCGGCATCTTCGTGCCGAAATAAAAATAATAAATGCTGGACTGTGTCGCACACAGCCCTGACACAGCCACTTACGCAAGTCTGTTGCAATCCCCCTTTTTTTATCACATCATTATTCCCTTTTTAAAATATCATTCCACATTTCCATTTTCTCGCTTTCATTTCCACATATCATTCACTCAAATCATTCCCATTCTCGCACATTACTTCTATAAAATATATATATATAACATAATGCTTTGATTATGATCCAGACATTTCTTTCATATTCAGGAATCAATTATACTTTTATATTCATAAAATATTCTGTCTGTTTTAAGAGTAATAGATGATAATCAAATAATATTTATTAAACCACCGATATTCAAAAAGAACATTTTAAATATAGCATTATAAACCATATGACTCTAGATAACAACTGATACCATTCTCTTAATCATAAGGCATGTTCACATCATGCATAATCATCTCTATACATATCCATCTCATACTCATATCCATATTCGTATATCTTTCTTTCCAATATCAATACTCAAGGAAGACAATTTCTTCACAATATAGTAATAATAACATCACATATATATTCCATGAAATCAAGTTTCTTTGTGAAGATAAGTAGTTTTACAAGTAGGGATAGAAGAAATCTTGCCTCGGTTTCGGTATCCTGACGGTATGGCTCGTCCCTCTTTCGGAGTTTCTATAAACACAAAAGGACTGTCGTTAGAATACCACTTCTCTTACTCACTACACTCTTGTATAACATTACCTTTGAAACTTTAATATATGTTTAACGTATTCCTATTACCCCAAAGGTTCAAGAACTTAGCCATTTAAAACCTTAATCGAAGTTTCAGGGGTTTTCACCATTTCCCCTAACGATCACACTTAACTGTAAAAATTCTCAGAAAATATGGATTTCGAATTTTACCACAAGGTCAACTGGTAACAACTCTTTGACTACCTTACTACACTATCCCAAAGTTTCATAATTTTTAAAAATGTTTAAGTATGGTAGTCATTGCTTCAAAGTTGACACAACTACGTTTTCTCGGTTTCTGAACCGCTTACACTAAAACTGACTTTTCTCCTAAACCGTTCATCAGATTTTAACGTACCTTATATCAAAACGATCTATGAACTAAGCTCTATCATTACATGGTCAATTGGTAACCTAGGCAATAGGGAATCGTACGGATGCAGGGGCCACAAAACAGGGCAGATTTCTTCCTAACGAAAATCGGGCATTATAACGGCTATATTTTCATACTTTCCATAAATGCAACTCCTCCAAATCAATTATCAAACACAATAATCATCACCTACACCATGTGGTCTTCTTTACCAGCCATGTTTACAAGTCCACAACACAATTTCCACATCAAAACAAACCATTTATAACACATACTCATTATAAACTAAACATTAACACCACTTAACTACTAACCAACTTAATTTCCACCATAAATACAAAGAGGGCAAGAGTAGTTATACCTTCTTGAAGCTCTAACAACACTTAACAAGCCTTGGGTAATCCTTAAACCACCTTGAATTAGCTTGAATCAACTAAAGGAACCATTAAAACAAGGTTAACACTTGAAAACACTATTCATCATCTTTTCTAGTAACTTGAATGATTTTATTACCTTGGTAAATGATGTTGGTTTGCTATGAAACTTTGTATATGATCCTTCCTAACCTCCAAGAACACCCATGATTTATCCCTTGATTTAATATTGAAGAGAGCTACGGTTTTGAAATTTTTTTCTTTCTTTTTCTCCTTTTTTTTCCTCTTTGGCCGAATGTGGTAGTATGGATGGGGGAGAGAGATTTTTGTGTTTCTTGATAATTATCTTGCTTATCTTGTATTCTAGATTGTCTTGGAAGCTTTGGTTGATATTTTCCTAGGCAATTTGACTAATTTACCCTTAATTTGAGTTAGTGGAGTGTGACATCACTAATGGTGTCATTAAGATGACCTAATATTCTCATTTCTTGTTTTTCTAAGTATTATGCTACTAATCTTGGATAATCATAATGTGGTATGCATCCTTGTTAGATTACAAATCTTGGTTGCTTGGTTTCCATACTCGTCTAATCGTGGTTCGTTTCGAGTATACCTCATTATCTCAGTGGTTTTTTGAAATCATTTACGAATCCAATTTCCTTTGGTATCCTCTTAACTTAATAATCCCTTGGTTTAATCTAAATTCACTAATCCCTCAATATATAATTCCTTTAATATTTCTATACTCCTTATTATCCAAAATATAGAAGTTCGTTCGAGCTCAAAATCCTCAAAATCATAATTCAGGAATTTCTGAAATCCATCGTCATTTCGAGTCACTTATTTTCATAGTATATCACTAATATGGTTTCTGTTTGTTCATTTTCCATCTCTAATATAGAGTACCTACACACCATTTCCCTGGATTCCTCAAGATCACTATTCATTTGGGCACTGTAGCCTTTCTAAAGTTAGGGTTATTACATTTTACCTCCAAAGCACTATTAAAGTGTAGAGTTTAATTCGAATAAAAAAGGATTAAATTTTCGATAAATTCACCGTTGCAGCTTGCAAGTTTTTAGATGGAGTTTATGATTACCTTTTTTCATTTAATAAAAAAAAATATTGATCTTTGAAATATACATTCGAACATGTGTTCTTCAAATTTTAATAATTTTGTTTTTCTAATACTACTAGCTTAAAACCTGTGCGATGCACGGATGTTCTTTAATATAATGGAAATAATTTTTTTTTAATTTGAATTAAAAAATTTAAGACATGAATTTTGCACGATTAAAATTTTAAATGATATGATTTGATAATAATTATATACTAGCCGATAACCCGTGCAAAGCACGGACTATCATATATTATTATTATAAATTAATATATTATTTTTTGATTTAATAAAAAAAATAATTTATTTAAATAAATTTCATTATTAAGTTTAAATTTACATATTTTCATCATGTAATTTAACATTATTTTTAAATTTATTGTTAAATATCTTAAGATTTCAATATATATTTTTAAAAAATTATTTAGTGTAACATAAAATCATAGAAGAAAAAATTGTAGGAAGAAGTGTGTGCGGGCAACAGAACACCTTGAAGACATTTGATGAAGAAGGCTTGCTCCACCCGACCATGATCAAAAGAAGAAGAATATTTAGACTAAAATTACTAAAGAATAGATTGATTTGTGAAGAAACTAGCATCCAGTGATGGTGTTTATATAGTAGATTATGCATTAAATTCAAGCTCAGCACCCTTGCATTGGCCTCTGCTTCGATCTGCTTATAGGATGTAGCATTATGAATTCCCTATATTTATTTTGGTAGTGGTAAGCAAAGAGAGAAGAGTGTATGTAATTCTTACTCGAGGGGTATGGAGATAGTGGCGGCTGAATTAAACTAGAAGATATAGTAATGATCTTTTGTACCCATCAAACCCTCAAGTTTAATACGTTGTACCTTTTAGCCCCTGAAGTATCCGGAAAGGTCCTATTAACCCTTATACCGGTACAAATTAAAAAAATTGTAACGGACACATGTAATGTCTATTTTACCCATCCGATACGTACCGTTACAATTTTTCGTACCGGTACAAGGGTTAATTGGACCTTTACGGATACTTCAGGGCTAAAAGGAACGTTTTGTAATATTGAGGGTTGATAGGTATTTCGTATAAAACTTCGAGGGCTAAAAGGTCATTAAACCTAGTTTATAAGATGATATAAATGGTTAATAATAATATGTTGTTGATGGATTCGAACCTTGAATCTATAAGTGTATTTTATATATTATAAAAAGAATATTCTTTGAACATTACATCCAACGGTACTTTTTTATGTATCTTACAATCTAATGATTGTTATTCAGTGTACCAAACCAACAACCAACCAAATATACCATATGATGATCGCATGAGATATTTAGGGACTAAATGAACAACAATAATCAAGACGATAAAGATCTAAGACGATATTTTATTAATAATAATACTCACAATCAATTAGAGACTCTCTTCTTTACAAATTTTGATCCCCTTTTAAGTAAGGAGGGTAATTAGTATTTATAGGGGATCCATGTGGGTCCCCTCTTCTAACTAACTAGCTTGTGAAGGAAGTAAAGGTTTAATACAATTTTGGGCTTCTAGGCCCGTTAAAAGAATTATGTTATTTGGACCTTATTACAATCTACATCTAATTGGGCCTAATTAAAATCTAATAACATTCATACTTTCTAGCCTAATATTCATGGCCCAACATTTGTCCCCGTAGTTTTGGCAATATCTTTAGATTTGCTTTTATCCTAGAATTTAGGATTTTAATGGAATTTAATTTTGTGCACATTTTATTTTGTGTATATATACGTGAGTTTTATGTTTAGAACTGGGGGAATTATTGGAGGTGTCGTTTCGGGTTCCAAAGCACCTGGGCTTAAACACCATTGGGAGTTATCTTCTATCGGCTGGATATCTGATTAAAAAGGTATTGTCTTTTTATTTGTCTTCATTTCATTTTCCTGATATATCTATTTGCAGTAGCGTTTCTTCTTATTTCAAAGTAATGTCGAGCTTATCATCAGCTACCCCTAGTGGATTGGGGGTGGGGATTCCAAGAAGCTTTCTTTAAACATAGATTCAGATGATTCAGTTTTCAACTTGGATCATTTGGAGATACCCGACGCTATGTCTGTTCAATCTTTGGATTTTCTGGATAAGCCGGAGGTTGAAGGACCTCGAGGACCTCCGCCTCTTAGCCCCAAAACTGTAGCAACTAGAAATTTGGTTGTTCGTGATGCTTTAGAAGAAGGGAAGCGGGAGTTTAAGGGTTTGTCTAGTATTAGTTATACCAGTATGTATGCCACTCGTCCTATTTCCATTGACCATTTACGTTCTTGGGTCGACCTTGATCACGGGTGGAAGTGTGTAGCTCCGGATCCTGTTGATTCGATTTGGATGGTTCCCGAGATCGAAATGCATTGTATTCCTCTTATTCATTTTGAATATGGGTTACGAGGCCTTGGGTTGTGGGATTCCTCAATTAACTCCTAATTCCATCGCCCAGGTAAGTGGTTATATCGCTTGTTGTTTCGAAGTTAAACGGATTCCGTCCTTAAAGCTTTTCTTTTCTATCTATGGTTTAAAGTATTCCCAGGCTCAACTGTATCTATTGTTTAAAGCATGTTGGTCAATCTAAATTGCGATAAGTGGATTTTATATCTACTTGAACATTCTAATTCGGCTTAAATTGATTGCTTTGGCCTCAAGTTTGTGGTAGTTTTGATGTGTTTTGCTTATTTGTGCAGGGTTGAAAAAATGTCGATTAAAGGTGTAGTTTCCGTCGTTATTTGGAGTTGATTTATGATATGGAATGAAGAATGGAGGCTAAGGTCAACTACCAAGAAGTATACAAGTCATTAAGGATGAAAGACGGAAGCTCATGCAAAAGGAACGGAAGAAAAAGCTTAAAAATCGAAGAAAAATCAATTTTCGCAGATCGGGACCAAGCCGGGAGCTTAATTGGCGCCCCTGAGCTGTTTTATGCAGATTGAGCTGGCGCTTCAGGCGCCCAACCGGCGCTCCTGCGCTGCGGGCGTGCGGGAGAAAATCAGCCAGAATTTTTGATTCTTGTTTTGGCCATATCTTGAGTTCTAGAAGTCCGTTTTGGACGATCTTACAGTCCACGCGAAGCTAACAAGATTCTCTATCATTCTAAAGTGGTCCAGATGTCCACTTACAATTGGAACGACCAAGAAATATTGAAGAAAAGTCAGCTACGAATTTTCCTTAAAAACATAATCAGTTTAGGAAACGTATTATGTGCCAAACTGTAGAAATTCAACTTTGGCAAGGAAATTGCTATAATTCCTACTTCTAATAAGTATGGTAATTGCTTTGGGCGGCTAGAACATTCCAGAATCAGATCTACATATGGAATTTCCAATTCTATTCTCATTCAAGAACGGAAATTGCCAATCTTCTATTCCAACTCTAAAAAGGCAATTGCTTGGTGGACAAGACTTCTAGAGCCTATATAAACACATCCTACCATTGTAATTTAATAGACAATTACATATCAATTACTTAGTTTTATTTGTATCTTTTCATACTTTGTTTTTATCATGGTTTCATCAGATCCCATGATGACGAGAGGTTCGATTATGAACTAATCATTGTCATGGGATTCTAACGGATTTATTAAGGAGCTTTAGTATCTTGATTGCTTTAAAGATCTATGTGTGATGTAAATATGATATCCTTGTATGGTTGTGCTTAATTGCTAGATGCGTAGCTAACATCTAATTTGTTAATCTCTTGTGAAGTGAAAGTGGATCTTGAGATTTAGAACTTGCCATGCTAGCATAGGTTCATGATTGTTTATCAACATGATTCATAGTATGAGATGAAAATACTTATATTGCCCTGTGTGATCTTTATGGATAACTTGTTCTTCAACCGTTATGTTTTCAAATTCTATAGATATATAGGGTCTAAGCATAATTGGTGTCTATTCATCTTCTATCTCTTTTGTGGATGTATGTTTAGTTTGGTATATGTATGCTGATAGGTAGCGTGTACTTGTTTCGTGTTATCCGATCAGATATCATAACCATTGCATATAGTGATTAAAGGCGTCAGATCTAAGCGAAGTATTTAATGAAGTTAGGATCCCATGTTACTCTTGTAGACGTAATTCGATTTCAATTCTCGTTAGTTAATTAATTCTTAGTTTGTTAATTTACTTCTTAGTTAATTTAGTTTATTAAACCCAGAATTATTATTTGTCTTAGCGGTGAATAATAATCATACATTGTTGCATAGGTACATCTACTGAATTAAAACCATAACCAGATCTCTGTGGGAACGAACTTGACTTATTCATATATTACTTGTGACCACGTACGCTTGCGTGATTTTAGTGCAAACAAGTTTTTAGCGCCGTTGCCGGGGATCATCGGTGTTTTATTTTTGGTTTATGTGCTTGTCAATAGTGGTCGTTAGAGTTCACTGACTCGGATTTTTTTTCTTAACTATTTTGTTTAGTTCGTGTGTTTCAGGTACTTGAGTTTTTGAAGATGGCAAGCGAGGAGTTGCCATGGTAGGCATATTCGAGGACATCTATGCCTTATCAATGTGAGCGGTGTTTTGGCATTCATGATCCCTCACAATATTGTTACTACGAAGGAGTTGATCCATATGTCACTTATGAGGAACAACCATATTTTTCATACCATCCTCAACAGTACCAGCAAGATGTTCCAGACATGTCATATTTCTTTGGAAGTGAAGAGTTTCAACATCAGCAACCTACTCCTACTTTTCAGTCAGATGAGGATGATGATTTGAAGGAGATTAGGAAGGAGATTAGGATGCTTGCAGAGAGTCATGAGAAGTCTCTCAAAACTATGGAGACACTTGTTGCTCAAGTTTTGAGTGTCTTGGAACAAGAGAAACAGCAATCCATACGAGAGGCAATTCCAGAAAATAACGATGACTTGGAGCAAGGTACTGCATGCATAATTGAAGAAGACAAATTCAAAGAGGAGGTGAGTGTTCACAAGCCATGTGAGGAATTTGATCAAGCTAGTGAGGTGGATGAGTTGGAAAGGGCACAATTTGAGACAGACACTGATGAGCTGCATAAATTTCAAGAATTGGTATGTACGTTCCAAGAGGCTGATGAACATGAGAAAGATGCAAACCTTCTACTTGTCTCAAAGTGTGAAGATGGAGGTAGCGCATTAGAGCCAATGGAGGAAGTTCTCTTTGAGGAACCAAAGGCTTCAGCAACTTACAATTACCCTCCTCCATTATATTCAACCGAAGCCCGCGAAGGTGTGTTGTTCTACAAATTGACAGATTTTGGGTCAACAGATGAAGGCATTGGAATAGGACATAGTTGTTATACGAGTAGGCCAAGCGAGGAGAAGGGGCAGAAAGTGTGCCGCCGTGATGACGATGAAGTCTCACGAAGAGAGGACCAGGCAAACTATTATCATCCTTAATGGAGGTTTGGAAGTAACGTCAAGCTATTGACGTTAAAGAAGCGCTTCTTGGGAGGCAACCCAAGCATTCTTGTATATTGGTATGTTTTCTACTTTCCCTCGTATTTACTTCCATTCAATGAGGGCATTGAATATTTTAAGTTTGGGGGTGGTTTGAGGGATTACTAGTTGTTGTATTATTTGTTCATGTAGGATTTCATGCTTGCATATTAATAGTAGTAAATTATGCATTTATGTTCATGTTATCTACGTTAGTTTCATATAGGAAATTCTGTTTTTATATATGATGTGAGTTCATAGTAGTTTGCATTTGCACCCATGCTTGATAAGAATTTTGTGTTGTTGACGCTTTTGTTGAGAAGTGGTATGCTTTGTTCTTGTGCTCACACATACACTAGTAAGTTGAAGCTAGTAGACTTATTGAATGTTGTAAGTAATTAGAAGGACATGAATATGTGCAAGTTGATTTAGTTTGCATTCTTTGAATACAAGTAGGTGCATTAGAGAGATTTTTTTGCTTGGGATTGAGTATGTTTTTCCCGCCAAGTGAGCTTTTGAGCCATATTGCATGTGTTGCATATTATTCGTTTGCTTGAGTGTCCACGGATTGTTTACATTACTAGCAGTTGCTTGAGGTCTTTCTTGAAACGCATGACATTATTTGACGATTAAAATGATAAAGGCATTTATGAATAACCATGCATATTTTCCCATATTATCATACCATGTTTACATGATCAATTAGAAAACCCGTTGAGCTTAATCCTATTTTTTCGGTGACATACCACATTACTTGCCTAGACCTTTTTCTTGTATTGGCCTTACATTAATTTGAACCCACATTGTCAAAGGCTAGTAGAGTGCTTAAGGGAGTACTAAGGTGTGCAAGGAGGGGTTTATTGTTGGTCATAATTTTGGGGGGAAATATTGAAATTTGGGTTTGGTTGTTTGCTTGATAGTCGGCATGTGTAATAAAATCGTGGGATCATTGTATTGTCTATATTATTGTTGCTTTAACTCTCGAAAAGAAAAAAATAAGAAAAAATAAGAAAAAAAAAGTTATATTATGAGAGCATATTTGTGTTATTGTGATCCTACTTTAGTCGACTATTCGAGTGTTTTTGTTGCATAAAATTATGGGGGGGAAATAGGTGGTTGTGTATGATTTATTATAAGTTCCTACTAGCTTTTGACACTTCACCTGTTTTGGCTTATTTGACATACCTTGTCCCTAGCCCCGTTACAACCCAAACAAAGACCTTTTGATTATCGTCATTGATGTATGTTGTGTTAAGAGTTAGATTGATACCAAATGTCAAGCATGCTTATGATTTTGTTGGAACTGAGTGATACACTTACCCTTGTTCTTGAGTGAATATTCTTTATGAGTGGATTGTGAGTGTTTGCTTGTTTTTGCATATGAGATCCCGAGTTTTGTCTCAAAGATGTGCTCTTTTAGGCTTAGCATGTTTACTAACTTATTCTTACACTTGACATGGACTTGTGAGAACTTATGCATGTTCATTGAGTAGACTATGTGAATACTTGCACTTTCGACACCAAGACATTGCGTATTTACTTTGATTCTTAAGTTGATATGGCATGAGAGGATCTGAAGGTATGGTAGGATATTAATTGCATTTTCATTTAGTTGCATTCATGCATTGCATTGCATTGGATTTTGTGGGTACATTCTCTATAGGCCCTCACGAGACCTTACTCGCCCACTAGGGCTGCCTAGGGGTTTAAAGGGCTTGTTGCATATGCCAAATGCAACCGTGATCACCTACGGAAGTGGTACTAGTTAGTTAGTTAGTTGTAATTGTATATGCTTGAGGACAAGCATCAGTTTAAGTTTGGGGGTGTGATAAGTGGATTTTATATCTACTTGGAACATTCTAATTTGGCTTAAATTGATTGCTTTGGCCTCAAGTTTGTGGTAGTTTTGATGTGTTTTGCTTATTTGTGCAGGGTTGAAGAAATGTCGATTAAAGGTGTAGTTTCCGTCGTTATTTGGAGTTGATTTATGATATGGAATGAAGAATGGAGGCTAAGGTCAACTACCAAGAAGTATACAAGTCATTAAGGATGAAAGATGGAAGCTCATGCAAAAGGAACGGAAGAAAAAGCTTAAAAATCAAAGAAAAATCAATTTTCGCAGATCGGGACCAAGCCGGGAGCCTAATTGCCGCCCCAGAGCTGTTTTATGCAGATTGAGCTGGCGCTTCAGGCGCCCAACCGGCGCTCCTGCGCTGCGGGCGTGTTGGAGAAAATCAGCCAGAATTTCTGATTCTTGTTTTGGCCATATCTTGAGTTCTAGAAGTCCGTTTTGGACGATCTTTGTAAGAACCCTAATTTTTGGTAATATTCCATTGTATTTAATATCTTGTGACATTATCATTATGGAACCTTTCTTGTCATCCCTGTTGATTAATAGGATTGATTTTCTGAGAAACTGCGTTGTTGCATTTATCATGTAATATAAAAAGGAAGATTGTGAAGGCAGGAGTCTTATTGTTAGTAATATTTATAAAACTTGGGATTTGAGAATGGTTAGAGTATTAAAGGATTTATTAAGAATTATGACGAGGAATTATGGACATTCGAGGAATTTACATAATTAAGTACTTAAGGAATTATAGGGGAAATCTCTACGCGACAAAATATTATTACGAGAGAATAATTAAGATACGATACGAAGTAAAGATTAAATAACAAGCATTGGTGGGAGAATAATAAGACAAGGAAAGAAATTACATGCAAGTGCCATGTAACTAGCTAGTTAGGAAAAGAAACTAGAAAGCATAAAGTAGAAGTGAATAGTGACATGTGTGATGGGTGTTGTAACCTAGGGGACAATAGGGCATGGGGAGATAACCTAGACCCTAGCTTGGCAACATGTGAACCACATCTAATCCCCACAATAATACAAACCATACATATCATTTTATTCCTTTCAAAATAAAACACAAACAAAACACTCTCCCCCTCTCCCGTTTTGAAGCTCTCGGCCGAACAACAAGAGGAGGAAGAGAGAGATTTTCTCTCCATCTTTTCCTCACCAACAACCTCAAGCAAAAATCCTAGGGTTTCCTTGCATTATAATAGAGGTATGGTATCAATTTCATAGCATTTCATCCATTGAATCTTGAGATAAAAATTGTTGAAGGATTGAAGGAGTGTTAACCAAAGTTGTTATCTTTTAGATCTTGAAGGATTAAGGTTTGTGAGGGCTCATCCAAGTGTTCTTAGTTGTTGTAAAGCTCACCCAAGGTCTTTAGCTACTCAAGAAGGTATACAAATCATAAACTCTTTTGGTTATGTATTGTTTATAAGTTATGGTAGTAGATCCATGAGTTTTAGAACTAATCTTGGATGTATATGTATTGGATAGCATGGATCTTGAGTTTTGATGTTGAGATTGTGACTTTTATGACTATGGTTAATATATATATCTCCATGAGTGTTATGAACCATGATCTAAGTGTATTAAGTGTGATTATGTTATGGAAGTATGAAAAATGATTGATCTAGGTAGTTTGAGCTTGCTGAGTTTTGTCCAGGAACTTTGATCTGTATTGTAGCACGATTTCGAACCCCCAAATGATGTCCCCTGATGTCCTACCTTATATTGTTGGAAAGATAATTGAATGTAGTTTCTGGAAATGTAAGGTTCATAGCTAGGTGATGTGTAGATTTTTAGTTATGGCCGGAGGAGTGAATTTTGTTTCTGGACTATGGACTGCATTAAGTGACCCCCTTGTGAACCTTGTTTAAACACCTTAAAATATATGTGAGATCATGGAAAAATTTGAGAATGTAGGGAATGCAGTGATGAAGACCACCCAAAAGGAATTTGATTAAAATATGAATTTTTGGATTTTATAAAAATGCTATAGTAAAATTCGCGCAATGGAAAAAGGTCGATTAGTGGAACATGATTCTAGGGTTAGTGGTTATGATTCGAACGTGGTAACTAAATTAAGTCGAGTAAGTGACGAGCGTAATCGAGTGATGACATGGACCTATAGTGGGGCTAGAGAGTCATAAGACGAAGTCGTTAAGTTAATTTCGTACCTCCCTAAACCCTGTAATTAAAGAGACATTGTTAAGGTACTAACGAACGATTATTGCTTATGTATAGATCGTTCGAATCCGCACGCTTGACCACACCAACCAAACCAAGGCAAGTTTACTTTTCAAAACTTATCCCTATACAAGGATTTTCACTGTTGTGTTTGTAGTTTTCAAATTATATCCAATGCTATGTTTATCGAAGTATTGATGCAATTGAGATCGAATAAGTACATATATGCTTGTACCCCTTGAACTTAGATTGAAATGTTTTCTTCGGACAACGACTCTAGCAATAGAGGTCGTAGCGGTCCGTATATACTATTGACCGGGGAGCGGTATATTATTATATCGTATCTAGGTTGCGAAAACCCGAAGGGTCATTCGGGTGGTATCGTATACTCAAATAACTATTGTTATGTCTTCGTAAATACTCGAAACCCTATCTTGGATTAAAAGTTTATTTTATCGAATAATTATTTTATTAATTATTAATATTAAATCTTAAAATACTATTTATTAATCATTGTTCATTATTTAAAGACAAAGTTAATCCAAGATACTTTTTAATACTTTCAAACTCGAACTCTTTCGAACTCAAAACATTTTCGAAAACCCCCGGTCAGATTCTGCTTCTTGTATGATTTCAAGAATCATCGGTCGACTGATGTCGGACCTCAATTACTCTGTTTTCAATCAAAATCAAGTTTTAAAAGAAAAGAAAAAGGGACTCTGGCAGGTGTGGGAACCGTTGACGAACGATTCCCCGGATGTGTAAGCGGCCGTGAGCCAGGCAGTCCATCACTTATTATTCCGGCCCAGGTGTTGCCGAAGGATGATTACAGATGTAGTTTTCATCGAGGGTGATTACGGATGTAGTTTTCACCCGAGGGATAGTTACGGATGTAGTTTCTATCCTTCTACCGGTAGAGAAGACCCGCGGATTATTGGACTTGGATGTGGCGACTGATCATCGTCAATCCTTGTCAGGTTTTTATGTTTTCTTTAAGTCCCATCCTCCACTTTGGAAAAATACTCAAACACTGCTCCTTGGGCCTAAGTGCCAAGTTGCGGATAGTGTTGTTTTGATGAGAAAATATTGACATCGTGCAGTATCTAG
This sequence comes from Saposhnikovia divaricata, assembly GCA_036435485.1. Lineage (NCBI taxonomy): Eukaryota > Viridiplantae > Streptophyta > Magnoliopsida > Apiales > Apiaceae > Saposhnikovia > Saposhnikovia divaricata. The sequence goes on along the minus strand of CM071596.1, from coordinate 127,699,837 downwards.
AACTGCAAGATTTTCTATAAAGATTGGCACGTGTTAGTGCACTCTTGCAATTGTTTCAAAGAATGAAATGTTTTTGTATGAGAAACCTTCTAAGCTAATGGAAGGAAAAAGGTTTGCAATGATGTATTCCTTGTACAGTATGTTAATCGTAGAGTGTTTTGAAAATGATATACTCCTATGTATATATTTTCCAACTTGAGATATATTGAAACGGGAACCTTATGAAGGGTTCATATGTTATTCTAAAGCTCCTTAGTGAGTATAGATGTTTTATTCAAACTCGGGCATATACATTGTCCAATTATGTTTTGAAATCTGAGATATATACCCATATAGTTGGGAATGTTTTCGAAATAAACCACATTATTATTTTACAAAATGGTGAACTTGCTGAGCATTATGTAGCTCATTCTTGCTTTATAAAAACTTTTCAGAAAGGGAAGAATTTGGCTGATTAACTCCGCACCAGCAGAAGAGGAGTAGAAGATTTACCCCGGAGATGATTTAGTTCCTGATAAATACTACAAAGTAGTCTGATAGGTTTTCAACTGTAATAGTAAGACTTGTCTTCAAGTGTAGTTGTATAAGTGGAATTGCGTAAGACTCTGATTTGTACAAATGAATTGTAATATTTAGTGGCACTTTTGATTATCGTTTCTGAGGCTCTAACTTGTTTGTGCTTAAGATTAAGGTCTGGATGGATGTATTGTGGAGTTGTACAGTTAATACAGGTATGATATGGTTGGATGGTGATGCGACGACCCGAATCTTTGACCTCAGATTTGGGGGCGTCACAGAAATGGTATCAGAGCGATAAGTTACAGTACTTAGAAACGAGAGTGTTGAGAGTTAAGTCTAAGTAGGGGAATGACATAAGAGATCGTAGTAAACTTATTATTGGACTACCGGAAGAGGTACCGGTGAGTAGAATGGACTGGGGTGTTGACTGGAGGTATTATACTAGGGTCGATAGAATCCTTAGAGACCTTCAAAATGATGAATAGAGGTTTGAGAGTCGTACCTGACCTATCATTGATAATGATATAGGAAACAGAGCGAAATCTCAAGAGAAGCTGAGGTAGAGGCAATATTGCCAATATGATCGGATGACTAGGCCGACATAAATTTTGTGGCCCATAGTCCCCCACAGTTTGGGAGGCGGCATTTTAAGAATCAAGAAGTTTAGACGTCCCTATATAATTAAGGGTACTTAGTACTTGGAATAATGAAAGTCTTTTACTTTGGCTATAAGATCCGATTTTTCGATAAGTAACGGGTTTACCTGAAAGTTGGTCACTATGCCGTTGTGGAATTCATTACCCTTGATGGCGAATTTTACATGTGTTATACGAGAATGTTATCATAAGACGAGCGTGCTAGATAATTCCACGCATGATTCGGACACTAGAGCATGGTAGTTTAACTTAGAGAACAAACAAGTATAATTAACAAAGGGACTCAAGAGAAGTTGAATATGGTTGCAACGAGCGATACAGTGATCGCAGAGTCTACCAAAAGAAGAGACCAGTGGGTCTAGAGTGGGATCCTTTGATAGAGATGTTATCAGGGATTACGTATATATGTATTGTAGACCTCAATATTTTTGGTATATGTTCACATACACACACCCGCCACTGAACCTATGGACTGCATGGAGATCCCTGAGAGATCTCTTTGATCTGTTCCCAGGGGGAACTGGCCACTTGTGATTCATGTCGGGAGGCATGAAGTAGGACCCTATGAACTTAGCAGGTGTCCCCGGAATGGTGTGGAACTTGGTCTTCAAGATAAAGCACGGAAATGACAGATATATTTGTGAAACCCCAACTCGACAAATGACGTTAAGATGATGATTTAGAGACACACTAGTTGGTGTCTTGTATTACGAAGACGAAGAGATGGAGTTAACCTCATAATGGTGATAATGAGATGCACGAATGATTATTAACTTATTTTGATAACTACCGGCTGGTGCACTACTTCATTTTAAACTGTTCACTAACCATGTTACCTCGATTAGCTTATATCAGGTAACCCTCCTAGCTTTCTACTTCAAACTTGTGGAATAACAACCAGTGATATACTTTCTCTAAACCGGGACTCATCCAAAGTATCTTAATTGAGCCCGAGCATTCTATTTGAAGTTTATAATTATTTCTGCTCAGGACTATTTACACTCTCTTTCAATTATCCAAGGAATGTTCCACAAATATTTCCTTAATTAATCGACGAATACTACTTAACGAATATCGATATTTGATTGCTTCTTTCATACTTGCATCCTTCAGTTGAGCTCATAAATATTCAACAAATTACTGAGGACAGGGATGATCTAATGTCCAGACATCCCTCATGAATTCTTTTCTTCTATTCAAGATGAGATTTTACATCGTACATTGAAATCATAGTAAGGATATCATTTTGATATTGGTATTCCGAATTTAATTCTATTGTCGGATCTGATAAAGCATGTGTACGGAGACACCCTTGGGTGGACCGTTTCATTGATAAGTAGTATTTGATGAGAGGTTATCGATTGTTCCGATACCTAGAACATTCTCTTCAGATTTTATAGTTTTCTTTTTTTCAAACTTAATAACTTCTTATTTTCATTCGTTGTCCGAGAAGCCTAAGGTTTCTTCAATGGCTACGATGTTGAAATTCCGTTCTAGCCAATTGGAACTGGCTAGTCATTATGTCAATATGAATGACTAGTTGATTGTTCTAACTAGTCAAAATTATAATTTTGTGAAGAACACCTAGCTAATTGTCCTAGCTAGTGGTGATTTCTCAAACAGGTGGACGAGCCAATCTTGTCTAGCTAGTTGCTAGTGTTTCTTGAAAAGGACTAGTTATTGTTTCACTGGTCCAACTCCCAATTTAATTTATTCAGCAATTCTGCCATGCATTTTGCCTACGATAAAGCATGATGATGAAAGTTCGATGAATAACTTGATTGAGACCTAATGAGGTCGCCCACTCAACTCGAATTCTACCCATCTTCGTATCAGACTTTATATCACTTGAATATTTTATTCTTTCATTTCATACAATGAGAATTCATTTGAAACCATTGATTACTTGAGTGACAAACTCCTTCATTCTTTAATTGTTATGGAGTAGAATTGCTTTCTATTGGCTGACCTTCATCAATGCGACTTTAGATTTCCTCTTATTATTCAGGAGGAAAAGTATCCACCCGATGTAAGAATTGTATAAAGACCGTCTTTATGACTTTTGTACCCAACAATCATTGCCCTTGTGCAACATTCTCTATGGTGTCATATTACAGAATTATCAGGACGGGAAGGAATAAACCTTGTTGTATTCTTTCTGTCCATCCTTACATCTCCAAAAAAAATCGAGACTCCTAGTATTTGGAACCATCAACATTCTTGGAACCTCCAATGTGGAATTCTTATTGAGATTATCCATTGGACCTTGTTATTTTGAAACCATTCCTTTCAAAGTGATTACTCTAAGGTGAACGGGAGGTACAATTGTGAACCGTTACACCAATATGAGATCAAAAAACCAAATGTTGTAATTGTGCAGCCAGAGCGTTATGCCGAGTAATTATTAAAGTAGAAATAACATGTCGGGGTATACCACAAGACCTTTAATATTAGTGTGAGGAAGGTTATAGGAAATGATGAGGTGGTTGGGAGTACGCTCCTACCAACCGTTGTCAGGATGTTATATTAATGAATTCTGGAGTTACCAAGCCTTTCCCTGATCCAAGAAATGAAAATCGATTGCAATGTAAAACATATCCTTAGAGGAAACTAACATGGAAGTGAGATGGACAAGAAAGGAAGAAATATCGTGGCAAGAATGTGAAGCTTTACTTAGCTTAAAGGGATTGATGCACCTAGAGAGACATATAGTTTAACAGGCCCCTCATAGCAAATGGATGCATGGATATATGCCAGTGATCCTTCGAGATTACCACCTAATCAAGTTTATTGGGAATCGCAGCCACATGCAGGCCTCAGGCTGATTGGCACCAGTTGTGAAGGAGGACGAGCGTATGACATCTTACTTATACCATCGAGTACTGATACCCTTATCGGAAATGGAGGAATTGTTGACTAGTTAAAATGAGTAGTTGTTTTTCAAAGATAAGGTTGAAGAGAAGGTTTTACCAACTCAAGATCGACCTCTGTATTGTGCCAAAGTTGGCATTTCACACTAATATAAACGTTATAAAATTGTGGTAGTATCGTTTGAATGGACTAATGAGTCAGAAGCCTTTATGGATTAATGAGCAAAGTTTCGGGATGAAATGAGATATTAGAAACAACCTCGTGTTAGCTATACTTGATGATAAAAAGAGGACTTTGAGAGTCACGATGATGCGTCTTTCAAGAGTTTAAGAGGTGTGCTGATGTAATAGAAAGGGGATGATAGCTTACACTTCTAAACAACATAAAGGTTACGGGATAGGATATACTAACCGTGAGTCTGGGATTAGTCATGATGGCGTTCATGCATAAAACTAAGACGTTAACCTTGTGAGGAAAGTGTGAAAATTTCTCCACAAGTGCCATAGGTATATCTTTATATTAGAACTAAACATAAGAAAGAGAAGGTGACGAAAGGGAGCAGGAAGTGTAATGGAGAAATTGGTTATTCCCAGGAAAGGCCAGTGTGGTGGCCGGTACCTATGGAAGGGATTATTCGAAATTGGAATTCAGTCAGTATTGGCCAAGAAAATAGAGTATATACAATAAAGAATAATGTTAGAGGAAAATGACTAAATTATGGGGAAGCAAAAAGATGTATAGAGAATTAAAAGAATGTTTGGCAAACGGATATGGAGAATGGTATTGGCAAACTATTAAGTACAAACGCGACATGCCAAAAGCAGAATGACAGAGATCTAGTTGATTTATTCTGCCTGTAGAAAATATTGAACGTGGACAGAATTATAGTGAATGTCATAAGTGGGTCGCCAAAGACCGAGCCAAGAGATGGCCCTAGCTGAGTTATAATCGTTGGACCAAGTGATTTACCTACGAGAGACTTTCCATTGAGAAGATTATCGAATATTATACGGAAGAGATGGTGGTGCATATAAAACTTCTGCAGCGATTACAAATAAAGACTTAAGGTTAAACTTCGAATATTGAAGGTGCTTTCAGGTATATTTAACAAAGAGATTGAGCGTATGTATTAATTTGATCTGTGGTTGACGGACAGGGAAGAAGAATTGTCCAGACGATCGAATTATATTTAGTTTCGTGCCTTAGGCTTCACGGGGCAGTCGAGAATAAAACTTATCCATGAATGAATGTTGTTATCACGATTATCACCATGCGAACGTAAGGACGTCTCTTGTAAAGCGTACCGCGAATAAAGAAGCTTCGCTTTTCTTGCATTACGAAGAAGTCAATGAACGGGGGATATAGTAGCTTAACTGGTTCGACGTATGCCGAAGACAATACAATATCCACAACAAGTGGTAACGGCTAACGGGAGGCAACGCGTGCCTGCTAATCAAGCGAAGGAATATGAGGAATACTGGGCGTATTGACGTTGTCCCAGATTACAAAACACGACCACAAAGCATTCACGGGCCAACGATACAAGGACTCAACACGGATACTATGAACAAGGTAGAAGAGGAACGTGTGAGTAGTGGGATAGAAATTTTAATCATAGAACAACCGATAAGGAATACAGGTCGAGGAGAGTATGCGTTGAGGAACAACATTAAGGCGTTGTTGAGATGAAGGGAGAGAACAATAGGGTTGAAGCGTCAACCTGAGAGTTGGAAAAGGTAAGGTTGGAATTGTATCCACAACTGTTATCCTTAGGTTCTTAAGATAGAATCCTTTTAAGGAGAGGAGACTGCATTAACCCTAACTTTCGGGAATATTCGAAACCTGGACGAATAGTAATTTTATGGGTGGATGAGAAATTTTTGCGATCACGATATGTAAGAATTATTAAATGAAGATTTCTAATTGATATTACGTCTTTACGGTACAGACGAGTGTATGTAAAAGTCATGAGCTTTTTACGAAACCCAATATTTCGAATGGTCAGATTTTATGAGATATCTAAGGAGATCGTGGTAAGGCATGGGGTTCCTGTGAGCATTGTATCGGATAGAGTCCCAAGATTCAACTCCATGTTCTGGAGAAGTTTTCAGGATTGTGTGGGGACCAAGTTAAACATGAGTACTGCATACCGTCCCCAAACAGACGGACAGAGTGGGAGAACCATCCAGACCATCGAAGACATGTTGAGGGTATGTGCCATTGATTTTAAGGGAAGTTGGGATGACCACTTGTCGTTGATCGAATTTTTCCTACAACAACAGTTACCATGCGAGTATAGGAATGCCCTATATGAAGCTTTATACGGACGAAGATGTCGGTCTCAATTGTGTTGGGAAGAAGTTGGAGAGCGGAAGATTTTTAGGGCCTGAACTGGTCCAACAGACAAGAGAAACTATCGAGCTCATAAGAGGACGGCTGGTAGCGGCCCAAGACAGACAGAAGAAGTATGCGGACCAGACCCGCAAGGACAAGGAATATGAGGTAGGAGAGTTTGTGATGTTGAAGGTATCACCGTGGAAGGGATTGATGAGATTTGGTAAGAAGGGGAAGCTAAGCCCAAGATTTATTGGACCTTTTGAGATCTTGAAACGAGTTGGAAAGTTAGCCTATGAATGGGCTTTACCCCCGAGTTGGCAGCAAGTACATAATGTGTCCCATGTGTCCATGCTACGACCCTGCCATACCGACTTCCGACCCGTGATAGAATATGATCAAGTGGATCTGCAACCAGACTTAACATATGTGGAGCAACCCGTAGAAATCATGGATAGAAAAGAACCGGTGCTGAGGAACAAGGTTGTCAAATTAGTGAGAGTTTTGTGGAGGAATCAGAATGTCGAAGAATCAACATGGGAACTGGAGAGCGCGATGCGTGAAAAACACCCCCAACTGTTTTCAACCTGATTCCGGGACGGAATCCTTTTAAGGAGGGGAGGCTGTAAGAACCCTAATTTTTGGTAATATTCCATTGTATTTAATATCTTGTGACATTATCATTATGGAACCTTTCTAGTCATCCCTGTTGATTAATAGGATTGATTGTCTGAGAAACTGCGTTGTTGCATTTATCATGTAATATAAAAAGGAAGATTGTGAAGGCAGGAGTCTTATTGTTAGTAATATTTATAAAACTTGGGATTTGAGAATGGTTAGAGTATTAAAGTATTTATTAAGAATTATGACGAGGAATTATGGACATTCGAGGAATTTACATAATTAAGTACTTAAGGAATTATAGGGGAAATCTCTACGCGACAAAATATTATTACGAGAGAATAATTAAGATACGATACGAAGTAAAGATTAAATAACAAGCATTGGTGGGAGAATAATAAGACAAGGAAAGAAATTACATGCAAGTGCCATGTAACTAGCTAGTTAGGAAAAGAAACTAGAAAGCATAAAGTAGAAGTGAATAGTGACATGTGTGATGGGTGTTGTAACCTAGGGGACAATAGGGCATGGGGAGATAACCTAGACCCTAGCTTGGCAACATGTGAACCACATCTAATCCCCACAATAATACAAACCATACATATCATTTTATTCCTTTCAAAATAAAACACAAACAAAACACTCTCCCCCCCCCCCGGTTTTTGAAGCTCTCGGCCGAACAACAAGAGGAGGAAGAGAGAGATTTTCTCTCCATCTTTTCCTCACCTACAACCTCAAGCAAAAATCCTAGGGCTTCCTTGCATTATAATAGAGGTATGGTATCAATTTCATAGCATTTCATCCATTGAATCTTGAGATAAAAATTGTTGAAGGATTGAAGGAGTGTTAAACCAAAGTTGTTATCTTTTAGATCTTGAAGGATTAAGGTTTGTGAGGGCTCATCCAAGTGTTCTTAGTTGTTGTAAAGCTCACCCAAGGTCTTTAGCTACTCAAGAAGGTATACAAATCATAAACTCTTTTGGTTATGTATTGTTTATAAGTTATGGTAGTAGATCCATGAGTTTTAGAACTAATCTTGGATGTATATGTATTGGATAGCATGGATCTTGAGTTTTGATGTTGAGATTGTGACTTTTATGACTATGGTTAATATATATATCTCCATGAGTGTTATGAACCATGATCTAAGTGTATTAAGTGTGATTATGTTATGGAAGTATGAAAAATGATTGATCTAGGTAGTTTGAGCTTGCTGAGTTTTGTCCAGGAACTTTGATCTGTATTGTAGCACGATTTCGAACCCCCAAATGATGTCCCCTGATGTCCTACCTTATATTGTTGGAAAGATAATTGAATGTAGTTTCTGGAAATGTAAGGTTCATAGATAGGTGATGTGTAGATTTTTAGTTATGGCCGGAGGAGTGAATTTTGTTTCTTGACAATGGACTGCATTAAGTGACCCCCTTGTGAACCTTGTTTAAACACCTTAAAATATATGTGAGATCATGGAAAAATTTGAGAATGTAGGGAATGCAGTGGTGAAGACCACCCAAAAGGAATTGGATTAAAATATGAATTTTTGGATTTTATAAAAATGCTATAGTAAAATTCGCGGAATGGAAAAAGGTCGATTAGTGGAACATGATTCTAGGGTTAGTGGTTATGATTCGAACGTGGTAACTAAATTAAGTCGAGTAAGTGACGAGCGTAATCAAGTGATGACATGGACCTATAGTGGGGCTAGAGAGTCATAAGACGAAGTTGTTAAGTTAATTTCGTACCTCCCTAAACCCCGTAATTAAAGAGACATTGTTAAGGTACTAACGAACGATTATTGCTTATGTATAGATCGTTCGAATCCGCACGCTTGACCACCCCAACCAAACCAAGGCAAGTTTACTTTTCAAAACTTATCCCTATACAAGGATTTTCACTGTTGTGTTTGTAGTTTTCAAATTATATCGAATGCTATGTTTATCGAAGTATTGATGCAATTGAGATCGAATAAGTACATATATGCTTGTACCCCTTGAACTTAGATTGAAATGTTTTCTTCGGACAACGACTCTAGCAATAGAGGTCGTAGCGGTCCGTATATACTATTGACCGGGGAGCGGTATATTATTATATCGTATCTAGGTTGCGAAAACCCGAAGGGTCATTCGGGTGGTATCGTATACTCAAATAACTATTGCTATGTCTTCGTAAATACTCGAAACCCTATCTTGGATTAAAAGTTTATTTTATCGAATAATTATTTTATTAATTATTAATATTAAATCTTAAAATACTATTTATTAATCATTGTTCATTATTTAAATACAAAGTTAATCCAAGATACTTTTTAATACTTTCAAACTCGAACTCTTTCGAACTCAAAACATTTTCGAAAACCCCCGGTCAGATTCTGCTTCTTGTATGATTTCAAGAATCATCGGTCGACTGATGTCGGACCTCAATTACTCTGTTTTCAATCAAAATCAAGTTTTAAAAGAAAAGAAAAAGGGACTCTGGCAGGTGTGGGAACCGTTGACGAACGATTCCCGGGATGTGTAAGCGGCCGTGAGCCAGGCGGTCCATCACTTATTATTCCAGCCCAGGTGTTGCCGAAGGATGATTACGGATGTAGTTTTCATCGAGGGTGATTACGGATGTAGTTTTCACCCGAGGGATAGTTACGGATGTAGTTTCTATCCTTCTACCGGTAGAGAAGACCCGCGGATTATTGGACTTGGATGTGGCGACTGATCATCGTCAATCCTTGTCAGGTTTTTATGTTTTCTTTAAGTCCCATCCTCCACTTTGGAAAAATACTCAAACACTGATCCTTGGGCCTAAGTGCCAAGTTGCGGATAGTGTTGTTAGTGCACTCTTGCAATTGTTTCAAAGAATGAAATATTTTTGTATGAGAAACCTTCTAAGCTAATGGAAGGAAAGAGGTTTGCAATGATGTATTCCTTGTACAGTATGTTAATCGTATAGTGTTTTGCCGAAAATGATATACTCATATGTATATATTTTCCAACTTGAGATATATTGAAACGGGAACCTTATGAAGGGTTCATATGTTATTCTAAAGCTCCTTAGTGAGTATAGATGTTTTATTCAAACTCGGGCATATACATTGTCCAATTATGTTTTGAAATCTGAGATATATACCCATATAGTTGGGAATGTTTTCGAAATAAACCACATTATTATTTTACAAAATGGTGAACTTGCTGAGCATTATGTAGCTCATTCTTGCTTTATAAAAACTTTTCAGAAAGGGAAGAATTTGGCTGATTAACTCCGCACTAGCAGAAGAGGAGTAGAAGATTTACCCCGTAGATGATTTAGTTCCTGATAAATACTACAAAGTAGTCTGATAGGTTTTCAACTGTAATAGTAAGATTTGTCTTCAAGTGTAGTTGTATAAGTGGAATTGCGTAAGACTCTGATTTGTACAAATGAATTGTAATATTTAGTGGCACTTTTGATTATCGTTTCTGAGGCTCTAACTTGTTTGTGCTTAAGATTGAGGTCTGGATGGATGTATTGTGGAGTTGTACAGTTAATACAGGTATGATATGGTTGGATGGTGATGCGACGACCCGAATCTTTGACCTCAGATTTGGGGGCGTCACAATCTTACAGTCCACGCGAAGCTAACGAGATTCTCTATCATTCTAAAGTGGTCCAGATGTACACTTACAACTGGAACGACCTAGAAATATTGAAGAAAAGTCAGCTACGAATTTTCCTTAAAAACAGAATCAGTTTAGGAAACGTATTATGTGCCAAACTGCAGAAATTCAAATTTGGCAAGGAAATTGCTATAATTCCTACTTCTAATAAGTATGGTAATTGCTTTGGGCGGATAGAACATTCCAGAATCAGATCTACACATGGAATTTGGAATTCTATTCTCATTCAAGAACGGAAATTGCCAATCTTCTATTCCAACTCTAAAAAGGCAATTGCTTGGTGGACAAGACTTCTAGAGCCTATATAAACACATCCTACCATTGTAATTTAATAGACAATTACATATCAATTACTTAGTTTTATTTGTATCTTTTTATACTTTGTTAGTATCATGGTTTCATCAGATCCCATGATGACGAGAGGTTCGATTATGAACTAATCATTGTCATGGGATTCTAATGGATTTATTTATGGAGCTTTAGTATCTTGATTGCTTTAAAGATCTATGTGATGTAAATCTGATATCCTTGTATGGTTGTGCTTAATTGCTAGATGCGTAGCTAACATCTAATTTGTTAATCTCTTGTGAAGTGAAAGTGGATCTTGAGATTTAGAACTTGCCATGCTAGCATAGGTTCATGATTGTTTATCAACATGATTCGTAGTATGAGATGAAAATACTTATATTGCCCTGTGTGATCTTTATGGATAACTTGTTCTTCAACCGTTATGTTTTAAAATTCTATAGACATATAGGGTCTAAGCATAATTGGTGTCTATTCATCTTCTATCTCTTTTATGGATGTATGTTTAGTTTGGTATACGTATGCTGACAGGTAGGGTGTACTTGTTTCGTGTTATCCGATCAGATATCATAACCATTGCATATAGTGATTAAAGGCGTCAGATCTAAGCGAAGTATTTAATGAAGTTAGGATCCCATGTTACTCTTGTAGACGTAATTCGATTTCAATTCTCGTTAGTTAATTAATTCTTAGTTTGGTAATTTACTTCTTAGTTAATTTAGTTTATTAAACCCAGAATTATTATTTGTCTTAGCGGTGAATAATAATCATACATTGTTGCATAGGTACATCTACTGAATTAAAACCATAACCAGATCTCTGTGGGAACGAACTTGACTTATTCATATATTACTTGTGACCACGTACGCTTGCGTGATTTTAGTGCAAACAAATTGATTGATGTAAAGTCCTCGAATTCGGATTATAGTAAATGGATATATTTTTATGGTCCTGACTTGGAGCTTGTCAAACCTAGTGGTAGGGTATCGCAATCGGTCTTAAACAGATCAATGGGTAGAGAAATACGACGAGGCCTTCTTAAATTCTTTTCAAGGGTCGACCTTTTGTTATGATTATCATCAATTGAGGGATGCTAGTTTCATAAAACGGCATGATCGTAAGGCTTAAGCTATAATCGTTTATGTTTGTATTCATATGTGTATTTTTATTTTATTTCCCCGACATCTCTTTTTATTGCTTTCCATCTCTTTCTATATTTTGTCCAGTAAAAAAGGTTTTAACTTTTTGCTTGCTTTGTGTTTGTTTTTCTGTTGTTTGTTTTTTTTTAATTGTTGGAGAATCATTGAAAAAGATTTTGAATAGTGGGTTGAAGGAAGAGATGGACAAAGCTTTGTTGAAGTTAGCTAGACAATCGACCTATTCGAGACATGATGGTTCTTGTGCTGGTGTCAAAATTTCTGGACCTTCTTTTGTCGATGGCTCGATGGGTGAAACGAGGCGTGAGGCTGTGTTTGGAGGTGGTGATGATCTGGTTGCACGGGATAGGAAGCGCGCTCAGAAGGTCGGATCAAGACGAGAGTTCATCTCGTAGGATTGTGTTGAGAAGGTGTGATGATCAACCCCGAGGGGTCACTGGAAAGGGGGTTGGGATTAATGAGATTAGGAATGATGAGGTACCACATGTCCTCCAGCCGGCCAAAAAGGAACGCCCCTTTTTGGTTGAAGTCCAGCCTCATCAACGGTGGACATTTGGGCCTAATGCTCCCACCCAGGTTTTTCAGGCCTTCAATCTTCCTCAAGATTTTAGTTCCTATGTTCACAAGAGTCGTGATGAGATTGCTGATCGTTGTCTTATACAAAGAGGCCCGGTAAGTTTATCGTTAGATGTACATTCTTGTAAAATTTTTACCTTTTGATTGTATATAATTTCCTATTGCTTCATTGATGGTTATATGCTTGTATGACATATTTCTGTTTTGATTATCGCAGTTTTTGTAAGATTTAGCGTACATAATCAAGGGGTATAAGGAGGATATGGACGTTCAGCATCGTGAAAGTGTAGCTTGGGATCTCGCACTGATTAAGGAGGAGAGAGATGCAGCCAAGAAGCGGGTTTCTGAGGTTAAAAAGCGAGAAGTTGATATTGTGAAGAAAGTTTCTGATGACAAGCTGAGGCTAGAAGAAGAGGTACGGACCTCGAAGTGGGAAATGGGGAAGTAAAGTGAGGATTTAAAAGCTGCAAGGTCCAGTAACGAAGAAGGTGTGAGTCGAGTTAAGGCACTCAAGGCTGAGATGAAGCAATTGCGTGAAGTCAACCAGTCATTGTCGAAAGAGGTTTCTGGGTTAAAGGGGGAAGTAGAGAAGGAAGTTGAGGATATCTCCAAGGATATTGGCGTTGGGTATAGTTATTGTTATGATCGAGTTTCTGGTGTGGGTGTTGACCTTTTCGGGCACTCTTTTGATGGTTATTGTGTAGATCTGGCGAAGGTGGCAGGTGATAAGGCTAAAGGAGTTGAAGCTGGTTCAACTTGAAGGTGGGGTATGCCCCATAAAAAATGTTTTAAGGCTAATTTTATTTTGAACCTATTTTAATTTGTCGGGGGATGCCCTGTGGAGATGTAACTTAACTTTAATCTCGTCTGTTTCTGCATGGACTAGTTGGTCTCTTGGAACTTTTGTCATTAGATGTAACTTAACTTTGATCTTGTTTGACCATTTCTGCATGGACTAGTTGGTCTCTTGGAACTTTTGTCGTTAGACTTTGTTATGGGTCGAGATTTTTAATCTATCCGTTGTTATAACTATGGCATTTTTAGAAAGAAATTTTGTTTATTTGTTTTTTTGTTCCCTTTGTTTCTTTTTATATTTTGTGGGTGAGGACGAGGTATGTAATTTTCTTGGGAAATTGATTATCTGTCTAGATTGACTTATAGTTTGATAACGCGAAATTATCAAAGGTAACTACTAGTTAATGTGGAGTATTCGTGCATGTAAAATGAAATAAAAACACGGGGAAAGTTTTATTAATAATTTAGATGACGTCTAAGTCAGGACCTCATATCAGCCCTTTTGCACTTAGACTAATTTTTAGATTGGGAATAGGGGTCTTTCCCCGATTACAAAAGATGAATGGCTTTTACTGATAAAACTTCTTAAGGTGGATTCCATTCCAAGCATGTTTAACCGGTTCGCCGTCGAGGTGTTCTAGCTCGTAGGTCCCGAGGCAAACAATCCTTCTAATTTTGTATGGGCCTTCCCACGGGACCTTGAACTTTCCGACCAGTATCGGTTGTGATGTCGCGGCCTCACGAAGTACGAGGTCATTGACCTTAAAACTTTTTGTTGAAGTATTTGGTGGTTTTGTTTTGGTATTCGATTGAAGCTATTTTGGCTTCATCTCGTACTTTCTCGACCAAGTCGCAAATCTTCAATTGAGCTCTTAGGGTCGAAGACCTCAATGCGTGATCCTAGACTAACGTCGACGGGTAGTACCGCCTCGATGTCGTAAGCCATCCTGAAAGGTGTTTCTTCGGTAGAGGTACGTGGTGTCATGTGATACGACCAAAGTACATTAGGAAGCTCATCGATCCAACATCTGGGAGTCTCCTCGATTCGTTTCTTTATCCATTGAAGGATGGTCCGGTTGGTGACCTCAACTTGTCCGTTGGCTTAGGGATATGCCAAGGATGACTTGATGTGTTTGATATTCAGCTCACCAAGTGCGTTTTCAAATTTGTCTCCCACGAATTGGGTCCCATTATCAGTGACGATGACCCGCAGGTTCCCGAAGCGGAACACAACGTATTCCATGAAGAACTCTACCCTCTCTTTTTCTCTGATTCTGGCCAGAGGCTTACCTTCAACCCATTTTGTTACATAGTCGATAGCGACCACAATGTACTATGCTTGGTTTTTTGATTTGGGAAAAGGTCCGACTATGTTAATAGCCCACTGAAAGAATGGGCACGGTACCAGCACGGGATTAATTGATGTCGTGTCGGTGGCTGACATTTCCATGTAACTGGCATGGAGTGCACTTCATGACAAATTCTTCACAATCCTTCCTTAGTGTTGGCCAAAAGAATCCTTGTTTGAGTATCTTTAAAGAAAGATTTTTACCTCCCATGTGCTCACCACATATCCCCGTGTGGACCTCGATGAAGGCGAGGTGAGCTTCTTCGGGTCCGAGGTAGCGGAGTAGAGGCTCGACCATTGATCGCCTGTATAATTTTTAGTCTTTTACACAGTAGTTCCTTGCCGTGTAAATTAGCGACCTCGCTTCATTTTTAGATTCTGGCAACTTATTATTCAATATGTACTCGAGGTACGGTGTACGCCAATCTAGTTGAGATGAAGTTTCTCCTATTACGAGTTCATTGATAGTGGGTGCTTGTAGTTCCTCAACATAAATGGGCTCATTGCATGTAGTGGATGACAATTAGGCTAGCTTTGATAAAGGGTTGGCCCACTCATTTTCGACCCTATCCACATTCGTTATGGTCTATGAGGTGAAATTTTCAAGGGCTGCCTTTGTTTTTCTAAATAAGCTTGCATTTTCTCATAGTTGAACTCGCCAGTGACTTGTTTAACCATGAGCTACGAGTCGTTAATGATGTCGATAGTTTTCGCCTCGAGCTCTGTTGCGAGCCTAATCCCTGCGAGGAGTGCTTCGTATTCTGATTAATTATTGGTCGCTTAAAAGGCAAATATAATCGCTAGTCTATACTGTCGAAGATCCATCTACGTAGAGTGTCCATGGCCTCGTGGCCTCATTGGGCACTTCGTTCATTGGGGTATCGAATGTAGAGAATTGGCACTCTGTCACGAAATCAGAAAGCACTTGGGCTTTCATTGTCGTCCTGGGCTTGTACACGATGTAGAACTGACTAAGCTCGATGGTCCATGCTGCGAGTCGACCTGTCATGTTGGGTTTATGTAGTATCCTTTTCAACGGTTGATTCGTCATCACCTATATCTCCCGACCTTAAAAATAGTGTCTTAATTTTCTGCTAGCGATAACAAGAGAGTAAACTGATTTCTCTACCTAAGGGTATCTTGTTTTCGTGTCACGTAGAGTATGACTAATGTAATATACAGGAGTTCTTTCCCCTCGACATGTTTCCCCTCGTAACGGTTCACCGGGTGATGCCCTGGTTAAGACCGGAGGTGAGGTGAGAAAGGCTTTGAGTTCAGGGAAGCTTTTTTTGCAATCATCGTTCTAAGTTAACTTCAGCTATTTTGATGCCTCCTTTATGACTTGAAATAATGGGATGCATCTCTTTGAAGATTGGGGAATGAATCTTCTCAATGCTGCGATGTACCATGTGAGTGATTGTACTTCTTTAATGAGGTGGGATCCTTTATGTCGAGTATCACCTTGATTTGTTTAGGGTCAGCCTCGATGCCTCGTTGGGTGAGGTGGAAACCAAGTAATTTTCTCGAAGTTAGACCAAAGCAGCATTTTGTCAGATTTAACCGCATTTGATGTCGCCTTACGTTTTGAAAGGTTTTTCGGAGATCTGCGACGTGGTCTTTAACCTTTATGGATTTTACGATCATATCGTTAACATATACCTGTAGATTTCGTCCGAAGGGCATTTGTTGGAATGTCGCACCTGCATTTATGAGGCCGAAAGGCATATTCTTGTAAGCAAAAACACCTCGATGGGTGATGAAGGCTATTTTCTACCAGTCATTCACATCCATTTTAATTTGATTATAGCCAGAAAAGGCGTCCATGAATGATAGGAGCTCAAGGCTAGAAGTAGCATCGATGAGCTGATCGATATTGGGAAGTGGGTAACGATCTTTGGGGCAAGCTCTATTCAAGTCGGAATAGTCAACACGCATCCTCCACTTCCCGTTACTTTTCTTGACCAAGACCGCGTTCGTGACCCATTTTGGAAATTGGACGGGCTCGATGAAGCCCGCCTCAAGGAGACGATCGATCTCTTCATCAATGGCTTTGCATTTTTCTTCAGAAAAAAAACATTTCTTCTGGCACACTGGCCTGATTTTTGGGTCGATGTGGAGAGAATGACGAGCTATAACCTCGGGGATTCCTAGCATATCCTTCGAGTTCTATGTGAATATGTCTTCTGTCAGAGACCGGCATCGAGTCCTCTCCTTATTTTGGTAATTTTTGCGGGGCCGCCAATTATAACCTCGATCTCCTCTGTGTCTTTCGGGACATAGCTCAATTCACCCGGGACCTCGATGAGGTCTCGAGGGTCCATGTCAACGACCTAGTTGATGGAGTTATCATCCATTTGTTTGTTCTTCGGAATGGTCATTGTCAGATAACATAGTTGTGCCGTGGCTTGATCACCTACGACCTCTCCGATGCGGAAGTCGGTTGGAAATTTCATTTTCAAGTGTGGGATGGAGGTAATGGCCTTCAAGACTGTCAAAGTCGTTCTACCTAAAATGGCGTTAAAGCTTGAGACGGCATTGGCAGTGTGGAATTTGACCACTTGCCAAGTCTAGCATGGGAGAGTACCGAAGAGAACCGGGAGGTCGATGGTTCCTACAACCTTTACCTCGTTACCTGTGAATCCATACAGGGGAATATTCACGTTTTCCAATTTCCTTCCACCGAGGTTCATTCTGGAGAAGGAGCTGTGATACAGAATATCGACAAAACTATCATTGTCTCCGAGAATTTTTTTGACAGTGTTAATTCCAATTTTTTCTGTGATTACGAGGGCATCTTGGTGAGGCTTAATCATTCCCGGAGGATAGTCCTCATTAGAGAATGAGATGATTGGAGTGGGATTGGGCCTTTGCCATTTCTGGGGTTCGAGATGAATCCTAAACACCTCACGGGCATACAATTTTTTAGCATTATTAGAGGATCCCCTCGCAGCATGGCCTCCGATTATGACATTGATGACCCTGTCGTGGTTGTGCTGGTGATTGCATTGATTGTTGACGTCATTATCTATGTAATGGACTAATTGTCCTTGTTTTAATTTACTTTCGATGAGGGAGCTCAGTTGAAAACAGGCCTCAATGGTGTGGCCATGATTAGGGCTGTCAATGGATCAGATATCCGGTCCGATCCGATCCGATCCAAAGGCTAATGGAGCGGATATGGATCATATAAAAAAATCTGATCCGGGAAAAATCCGAAAGCTAATGGAGCGAATATGGATTTGATACGATCCAATCCGTTAAAAATCCGATCCGACTTTATATATATATATATATATATATATATATATATATATATATATATATATATTACATAATTTATTTTATAAATATATTTATATATTAAAATTAAAGAAAAAAAAGGAATAGAAGGGAGTGGGCTTATTGTAATTGGACTGCATTTCGGGTATGATAATGCTATTGAAATTTAGACTAGGAGTTTTGGTACTTGTCTGATTAGCCTAGGAGAGAACAAACAGAAGATGTCCATAGTATACATACTGGAGTTGTAGATATGTTTAAGTCAGAATATTAGGGGAAAAAAGGTATTATGGATGTCCAAAGAATCTCACTGAATAGTTCAAGTCCTGCATATATACAAAGAAAAATTGGGCTAAAAATCTCCTCCTGCATGAACACCATGCAAATTTATAAATCAGTGATGGCACCGGTTCAAGCCTCTACTTCTAACTTCTGAAGTTGATTTAAGATGTCCAAGATGTGATCTGAACATGATGTCCAAGTTGATTTTTCAACTTTAATTAAATTAAAGGTTTTTTTTCTCTACATATAAATGGATCGGAGCTTCGATCAGATAATCCGTAATCCTAACGGATCCGGATATGGATCATGTTAAAAAAAATATGGCTATGATCCGATCTGAATCCGAATCTGGTAAAATTTAATGGATCAGGATATGGATCATGCCTGATCCGTTCCAGATCCGATCCATTGACAGCCCTAGCCGTGATCCTCGTGATACTCGCAGTATTTTGAGCTCGGAGGTCTACCCGGCTTCATCGGCCTCGGAGGTCGATAGTCGGGTTTCGACTTCAAAATAGCGAAGATAGTTGATTTGTCCACCATCAGTTTTGTGAAATCTTTTTCAGAATTTTCTCGGGGTTTCCACGATCTGTCAGAGCGAGACGTTCGCATCGATCGAGGACTTCTCCTATCTCGAGACCTTGAATATGTGTCACCATCTATTTTGTAGTCCGACCTTGGAGATCTAAATCCGGAGCTTGAGTTTTTATCCCATTTCTGCGAGTAGCTTCTTGGCGATTGGATGCTTCAGACTGCTTCTTGCAGTTTCATTATGAACTCTATGATCTGGAAGGCTGATTGGAGGGATCGTGGATTCTTTTCAAAGTATTCTTCCAATAAGGAGCCGTGTCTGTATTTGTCAATGCCTGCAGTGCGGTAGGTGATGGCGAGCTCTTCCACGAGATTAGGTATTTCTGCGACCTCAGCTCGAAAGCGAGTTAAGAACTCTCTTAGCGACTCATTAGAGCGGTTTCTAACGGTAATGAACGAAGCTGTGATTTTGCCACCTTTATAGTTGCTAGAGAACCTTCCTTTGAACTTTGTCTTTTACAAGTCCCACGAGTCTATAGACCTCGGGGGCAAGTTATTATACCATCGGAGAGCCGTGCCTCGGAGACAGGTGGAGAAAAATTGGCATCAAGAAATTTCCAAGTGTCCACAAAATTCCATTCTTCCATCGTCGGGATTCAGGAACTCACTTGGGTCTGTAGATCCGTCAAACTGTCGATTAATGGAGTGTTTAAATTCCTTTTAATTCGCGCCTTTTCAATCCTTACAGTGAGTGGGCTTTCCATTGGGGCATCGGCGCCAGCTTGGCTTCGGATGAACTTTTTACACATTTCAATATCGTTTTGTAGCTATGAGATCTCTTCTGATCTATACGATCCACTCGACTCGCTTTGCCACGAGGCATCCTCCTGTGATTTTGTTTGCCTTCTTTTGTGGGGGACCTGATATGACATGTTTGATTCTATCTCATCTTCATAGCTTACGTCGTCGTCGTCGTACCCCTCGGGGTTGTGACCTGCAAACTTATACTCAGAGGAGTGAGCCGACAGCGACGTCTGTTGTAACTCGAGCTGGAGACACCGTATTTCCCTTCTCTTTTCCAATTTTTCTTCCAAATTTTTTTTCCTTTGGGTTTCAAGGGCTATGAGCTCGTCATACGAGCCATATAAGTCCTCGATATCATCCTCAAGTTCTACATCAACATTTTGCCTCTGCATTTTCTCGAGGTGGAGGTGAGCATCGTTCGTCAACACTTGTTTGCCTGAGGCCGTCGGGACCCTCGTATCTTTACTTTGCTCTGTGGCGGGGGGTCTCTGGGATCCTCGGTCACCTCATCATTTTCTGGAACGGAAAATAGACGCCGCGGCTGAAGTGGTGCTCGTGAGGTGTCGTTGTCCTAACCGTAGACCATTCGAATTTCCTCCTCCGTAAGGCGCCGTACGACCGGTTCTTCATCTTCAATAATCATTTTTCTCGATGTAACTATAGTAAAGTAGCTCCTTCTAGCGCCAAATGATGATCGTGAGATATTTAGGGACTAAATGAACAACAATAATCGAGACGGTAAAGATCTAAGACGATATTTTATTAATAATAATACCTACAATCAATTAGAAACTCTTTTTTTTACAAAGTTTCATCACCTTTTAAGTAAGGACGGTAATTAGTATTTATAGGGGATCCGTGTGGGTCCCCTCTTCTAACTAACTAGCTTGGAAAGGAAGTAAAGGTTTAATACAATTTTGGGCTTCTAGACCCGTTAAAGGAATTATGTTATTTGGGTCTTATTACAATCTACATCGAATTTAGCCTAATTACAATTTAATAACATTTATACTTTCTAGCCTAATATTCATGATTCAACACCCTATTTCGCCTATAATAGTATAGATATAGATATGTTTGATTTTGAAAATCTGTTCCACATTATAAGAATTGAAACTACTTAAAATGATTATCACGTATTGGCAAAAAGAAAATACGGTTATCACGTTTACATTAAGAAATATAATGTTTAATATTAACGATCACCGTATAGATTACAAGAAACAAGATTCATAACCAACCGAATTATAATTGATCACAATTTTTTTATCAAATTTCATCGACTATTTTTCAACAGATAGAGTAGTCGAAAACAGGTGACCAGCTGAATCGACTATTTACTTGGTATCGATCAAAATGGGTTTGTTGACGATTAAGTGACTTACCCGCGATCATATATGCATATGTTGTATCTAAATTTTGTTACAATGCATAATAAATTTCCGAGAAATGTTAGCAATTCCAAAAATATTTTCAAAAACATTCCTAAATGATGAGTTATCACTATAATATTGGTTGTTTCTTGCATTAATGAGATGGGTTATAAATTTACAAATTAAAATAAGTCATGTATCATTCGGGAACAAATTCGAAATCGATTTCAAGATACATAGCATTGCTCTAAATTTTAATGGGCCTTACTTTTTTCTAATTTTTACATTCAACCGGTCATTTTTTTGGAATCGCCTTTGAAAAAGGAAGGAAGGAAGGAACTCGCTTAACTCTCCAGGCGTTCTCTTCAAATAGTATACTCCCTCCGTCTCATTTTATATGAACCTCTTTCCTTTTTGGGACGTCCCAAAAATAATGAACCATCTATACTTACTATTTTTTAACATTACTTTTTACTATTACACTCACTACTTCTCTATTTTATACTCTTTTTTTATTAAATAAACACTATTATACCCACTACTTTCCTCCACTATCTCAAATTTATTATTAAATATTAATAGATCCCACCACTTTTCAACTAACTTTACTCTTTTTTTACTACCTTTTTCTTAATCTCCATGAAAATCAAACAAGTTAACTTAATTTGGGACGGAGGGAGTATAAGATAACTCCACATCTTCACTTAAACTCTTAAACCCTAAATAGTAATGTTAGACTTTATATTTCTACTTCCTTATATTTAATATAAATCACTCAACTATTAATCATTACATATTGATATTAAATATAATAAAAATATGTTACATCGTATTTATATTATAGGATAAATTTATAAAATAAAAAATGAGAGAAAACAGTAAATTTTGTATTGTATCTCTATCAAATATGTTTTTTTCAAAATTTAAATATTTTAAAATTTCAAATCTTCCAAAAACACATAACAAAATCAATACCCCAGATTTGATATCAATAATCTGTATAATCAAATTTAATACATAAACAAATTCAAATATAACTTTCAAAATTCATGCGAAATTTATTCTATTTAATATAACTAAGTTCGTAATGCATATGAATTTACATATTTATACTATATATTATATACATGAACTTTTCATATCTTCAAATTCACATGTAAGATATAAACAAGTTCAAATGTAAAACTTTCGAACCTCATGTGCGGAATTTAAATAATTTAATAAAAATGAAGGATTTTTTCAAAAATACCTGTTGAGTATTGAACACACACGAGAATACAGAGGGGGTGAATGGATTCTCAAACTTTTCTTTTTCTGATAATTGTTTTAGGTGAAGGTTGTTTTAACTTGGTTTGAATCTGGTTGTGTAACAGAGTGTGTTTATGTTTAACAGATTATGTAAGTGCGGAATATAAACACAAGAACACGATATCACTTTAATCTAATATTGTATTAGATAAAGATCTACTACAATCTGTGAATACAAATGTTAGTATTCTCAGCTTCTTTCTCAGAGAGATATTACATGTAAAAACTCTGGATCACTCTGTTTGATACTTGCTAAAGAAGTAGGGTTGTTCACTTATATCATGTGAACAACTTGCTTACAACAAATATGGTAGCAAAAAAATTTGCTTTTTAATGTGTCTATCCTATTTGAGTAAACATCCAAACTGTTACGGATTTGACTTCTTAGAACTCTGTTCAGATCCACTTCTTTAGCTCTTTGTCTCTTGTACTATCTCTCCAAGCTTCTTTGTAGTCTTTCCAACGTGCTTTACAGTATGTGGTCCATAAAACATCTTGGCTTGTTGTAGGTTTCTGACTTGTACAATTCTTCAGTATTTTGTCTCCAAGATTGTATTCGAGAAGTAACTCTATTAGTGATTTGAGAACTAGAATTGGCTTAATCGATAACTCTGAGTTCTCGAATACTGTTGAACTGACATATCGAATCACTTCTCGAATAAGTCTTTTCTTCAGGAATCCTTGATATATGAATAGAGCATTTTACTTATCGAATCCCTAAGATATCGAATAGCTTCTTTAGTCCTTGAGATATCGAATGTAGCTTTGACTTGTTGACTCTTAGGGAACTCGAATGATGATTTGACTTGGTGACTTCTTGAGTTCTCGAATAGAGTATTAGACATGTTGAATCTCTGAGTTTTCGAATGAGGCTTTGACTAGTTGACCTCCAGAGATATCGAACAGTGTCTTTTGAGATATCGAATCCCTGACTTCTCGAACGCTAGACTTCTCGAATATAACAAACATACTTCTCGAATTGGTACTTAGGCAAATATTCATTTTCCAAATTCCCACTGTGTTTATTTTGACAGTCTTGATCTTCAAGCTTGAGGCATGATCCTTGGAACTTCTTTCAAGCATTATTCTCCGACTTTAATTACAGTTACACAGGTAGAATTTGATGTCTGTTATAAGTACTACAGCAAGTATAAACTCTACAACTAGAGGTTCCCTCAGTTAAGAGGTCATGTAGGTAATGCAGACCATTACAAACAATTAGGCTTGTTATTAGATGTATACAGGCATGCCTCTATGACTAACTATCTCCCCCAAATTGTGAGTAAGACCCTTAGTCACAATTTCATGTCTGATAACAGGCCTATCATACATAAAATAAAACTTGAAAAGTACAGGTATGTAACTTGGTTGAAAATACAAAGAGGCATCCTTACAAGTTATGAAGAATTACTAGCCATATCCTTTTGGATTCATCTCTTGAGCTTTGGCTTGCAGAATCTCATTTTTCTTCTTTTCTTCAGCTTCTTTATCTTTCTTCTTTGCATTTTCTTCCATAGCAACAACAATGTCTTCTATAGCAGTGAGTTCCTCAATTAGAGGAGAGCCTGATAGATCTTTAAGAACTTCATTCAGCTGTTTCTCAGAGTAAGAACTGATGTAGTCCATTCTAATCTTCACAGTTCTTCCATATTTCTTGCATTCAATAATGTAAGGATTATACTTGACTCTACACAGACCCATGGCTCTTAACTCATCAGCCTTAGCTTCCATAGCAGCAAACTCCTCCTCTATTTTCTTTAACAGCTCCTCACTTTTCTTTTTCCGTTCTGCCTGGTGATCTCTCTTCATCTTTACAAAGTCAAGCAACTCCAGCTTCCATACTCTTTCCACTCTATCTTTAGAATCCAACATAGCAATAATCCATTCTATATAATCTACCTTGCCCCAATGCTGACATGTCCCTTGCTTGAATTTCTTCTATCATCCATCAGTGTATTTAACTTCAAGGCAGTTATCAACAATGGCAACATGGTAGATTCTTTGAGCCCATAGGAATTGTAGTTGGTCTTCATCAAAGTCTTCATCTAGTGGTTGAAGTTTTAACCCTGGAATGATAGTTAGGGCCATGATTTAGATGGCTTCACTCTTCTTGCAGCATGCTTGAATTTAATCTTTTTCACTTCAATGCTTGGCAGAAACTTATAACCTTTGATTGTGGACCACTGTAGTATACCATTAGCAGTGTGCTTTTGGAAACATACAGATGGTTTCTTGATTTGTATCTTCTTCTCTTCTTGAGGTGTCAAAACAGTTGCAGAGGCCATAGATGTAGATTTAGATAGGTCATTACTAACAGTATTCACCCTAGACTTGGAGTCTTGTGTTGTGGTGAGATTACTACTAGCAATGCCTATAGCTTGCTGTTTTCCATTCTTCCTCTCATAGACTTTGCCTTGGTCATCATCTCCTTTATTATCCTTGCTATCCTTCTTCTTCTTTTTGTCCTCATCACTCTTATCACTCCTATGATGACTTCTTCTTCCATCACCTTTGTCTTCATCCTCATCATCCTTGTCCCTCCTATTTTTGGCTATTTCTGGAATTGCACCAGTAGCAATGAATGTTCTGAGAATATGCAGTGCCTCTATTTCTTCAGCAGTTCTTCTCCCTTCTTCTTCTGCAGTTGATCAACGATATCAATGATGAGTCTGTGGTTCTGAAGAGTAAGATGACTAGGAATTACCAGCTGCTTGACATCTTGAATTTTGGTACCAGACTGGTAAAGAATGGTTCTTGGATTAGTGCACACTTCAGGTAGTCTAGCCTGTTGCTCATTCCTTAAGTCATTGTACAGACTCCTATTATTCCCATTGACATCTCTCTTCTCAATCAGTTTGATTAGGGCATCTACCTCTGTGAACTTTAGAGCTTGTAGAGTTTTGTAGTTTAGATGCCATATCTTAGATTCTGAAATCATCAGCATTTCCTTGAGCCATGAGCTGTTGACCTTCTTGGATATCACACTGAAATACTCAATCTGATCCTTAAAACTACTCAGATAGAGTAGAGTGTCACCAGCCTGTTCCTTTAGGGCTTTCAGAAACTCCAAGAATGCTTCATCATGATAGACATTTGAGTTATCAATTTCTTGTAGCTTGTCCTCAGTAATCAGCTTCACTTCTATAGGCTTGGCACTTTCAGTTTTGGAGATTTGAGGCTTGTCAGATGGCATACTCCCTGCAACTACAATAGTAGTGATGGATTGCTTCTGGCCACCTAGAGTAGTGACATGCACAGTTGGTAAAGTAACCACTGGCAGAGAGGATGGAGGTTCATCAATCTTGGCTTTCCCATTTCCTTGAACATGAGGTGTAGTCCTTATTTTTGACTAACCACCCTCCGTAATAGTTATGCCTTTCTCCTTAGGTCTCTCCTCTCTAGGCTTCTCCCCCTATGATTTTGAGCTCCTTACAGTCCTCCTTTCCCCCTTAGGCTTGTTGTCAGGCATAGAGACTTTAGCAGGGGCCTTTGGATGAGAGAATGTAGGGTTGACAGAATCTCCATGTAGAGGGAGTCCCATATGTTGCATCATAGCAGACAGCATCTGTTGTTGATGAAAAAGAACCTCAGCTGTAGAGGTAACTTGAGTGCCCAACTTTTCATGGAGGAGTTACACCAATAGTTGACACAGGCACAGAGTCCCTAGTGGAAACTAGTGAATCCTCTGTGTTTTTGATGGTGTCATTATGATATGCCCCAGCTAGCATTCCCTCACCATCTAAATGTGGTTCCTGGGTGGTGAGCAAAGTGTCATGCACTAAGTCACTTGAGTCCATTGGCTCACCAAGAGAGGAAGATTCTTGGTGATCAATGCCTTGCTCCTCAAATGCTTGAGTTACAGGCTCCAAAGAAATTTGAGTGTGAGATTCTAGAAGAGTAGTGTCTTTTAGAATGGATTTTGGCAACTCCCCCTGAGAAATAGAGGGAGTTTCAATATTGATATGCTCTCCACTCTGTGTTGTGCCAGCCTTATCACTCCCATGTGCTGACTCATTACAGGATTGTGCATTGGGGAGGATGCTTGATTCTATAGATGGATCCTGTTGAGAGGATACATCTAGTGAACTGTGTGCCCCTGATTTTACAACTTCAGCCATTTGTGTGACTGAAGAAGTGGTTTGCTTAACTTTCTTCTTCTTTGGTCTGTGTAAAGGTGACTCAGGTGCCTCACTTTCTAAACCTAGTTCTATAGCCAAGGCTGCTTCAGTTAAGATTTTTAAAGGTTCAGAAGCAACCTGTTTTCTCTTCTTCTCCTTTTTACTAACACCACCCTGTTGAGACGATGATGTAGGTGGCTCTGTGTTTGGTAGAGAGTTTGTTTAATAGGGTTGGTTAGCAGGCCCTGGGTTAGCATCTTGTTCTACTTGCTTAGGCCTAGCTAACTCAGATTTAGAGGCAAATATTGGCATGTTGTGGGGGTAAGTCCTAAATAAACTCTCCATATGGGGAGTTATTTTAAGTCTTACATCCACATCATTCCTAGTCTCCAAGCTACCAAAAATGAGTTTGGTCATGGATTTTAGATAGCCTATTCTATTTCTATTCATACCAGTCAATTCAATCAGTTTATTATCTACAAAATTAAGAGCATATTGAATAAAATGAGGGAAGAAGATTTCATTACCTCTCTTGGTTGAGTTCTTACCAAGTCTCCCATACAGCTCCTGCATTATGATTAGTCCAACATCAATCCTTTTCCCATACGCTAGGGCATAGCCTATTTATTGAACAGGTGTACTGATTTGGTTCAAAGCTAGACTTCCTTGCTGTGAAGACTTGGAGAAGAGTGGAAAAGACATAGCTCCATTCTTTTTTCAAGAACTTCCTATTCAAATTTCCAAGTTTGATTTTATCTGAGTAGTTAATAAAATCAAGAAAGTCCTCCAATTCATCATTAGTGGCTAGTGAGTCATACACTCCTTGTTATAGCCCCAGTGCTTGATTCATGTCTGTAGTAGTGATGGTGATCTCCTTGTCCTGAATCTTGCAGTAGACTACGTATGAGGTTATAGCATTCTCAAGAGCAATGACC
This sequence comes from Saposhnikovia divaricata, assembly GCA_036435485.1. NCBI lineage: Eukaryota > Viridiplantae > Streptophyta > Magnoliopsida > Apiales > Apiaceae > Saposhnikovia > Saposhnikovia divaricata. The sequence goes on along the minus strand of CM071596.1, from coordinate 127,672,377 downwards.
TCCACAGTAGCAGTCCTCCAGAACTGTTCTAGCAAATCTAGATACAATGTTGGGTTGGCTGAAAGTGCATCCTTGATGTAGGACTCAAAAATCCAACGAACAAAGCACTTGAAATTAGCATTGGGTGCTTCCACATCACTAGTAATAGCAATGAAGTTGGTGTGGGTAGGAATTGTGAGTTGGGTATTTGCCACTGTTACACAGAGAGACGAGAGAAGAGAATGAAGGTTGAAGAAGAAATTTAGCTTATGAGGTTAGGGTTTTCAGAGGTTTTGGAACTTTAGATGCTTGAGAAATCGAGTGAAATGAAATGAATAAGTGTAAAGCTGTATAAGTATGAAGTACTTGAATTATCGATTAGATATATGTTTTGTATCGATAAGTCAGTCATTCGAGAAGTAGAAATCAACTATTCGATAAGTCAAGAAAGGCTTAATCGATATCTCAAGCAGTTTGTAACTCATAGCTGGCTATTATCTAACTTAGAAATAATTCCAAATTAAATAAAATATGTTTTATGAGTGGTTTAAAATTCTGAATAAAAATCCAAAAACGGTTAAGATTCAGCGAAAATTCAGCCTTTTCAAATGATTCGTCAACTCAAATGTTCTATTCGAGAACTCAGTCATTAGAGAACTCAAATGTTCTATTCGAGAACTCAGTCATTAGAGAACTCAAATGTCCTATTCGAGAACTCAAGAGCGTTCCAAATATAATTGTTAGAGAAGTCGACCATAGACATGAAAGTCATTCGAGAAGTCTGACTTACCGAGCTACACTTTCCACTCATAAAAGTTAATTTTCACTATCTTTTCAAAATTCACCAGAATTATTCAAATGAAGAATATTCTAACAAATTAAATAGTGATAGTCTTAAAATTTCATAGAAATTTCAAGCTAATTCGAATATGATTTTCAACATGTGCAACAGATTTGAAATATTTATAAATCATATTTCAGCCAACACTTACTTCAAAAATATTGAGAATTTAGATAAAGTAAGTGTTTACTAATGCAACAATCTAGTTGGTATTTTCACTTAGCCAGATTCTGAAGAATTCAGCATTCCAATCTCACTAACCAACCTTGTGAAGGTGGATTCAACCAATGGCTTAGTGAATATATCAGCTAATTGTTTATCTGTAGGAACATAATGCAACTCAATGGTTCCATTATTTGCATGCTTCCTAATGAAATGATATCTGATGTCAATGTGCTTTGTCCTAGAATGATTTACAGGATTGGCCACTATAGAGATTACACTTGTGTTGTCACACATGATTGGAATTCTTTCCAACACAAGTCCATAATCTCTAAGCTGATTTCTAATCCAAAGCACTTGAGCACAGCAACTTCCAACAGCTATGTATTCAGCCTTAGCTGTGGAAGTTGACACAAATTGTTGTTTCTTGCTGTACCAAGAGACTAACATTTGTCCAAGAAACTGGCAGCTACCTGAGGTTCTTTTCCTATCCACTCTGCATCCAGCATAATCAGCATCAGAGTAACCAACCAGATTGAACCCTGTGTCCTTAGGATACCATAAACCCAAGTTTGGAGTGCCCTTCAGATATCTAAAGATCCTTTTTATAGCAATCAAATGTGACTCCTTGGGATTTGATTGAAACCTTGCACACAGACATGTAGCAAACATGATGTCTGGCCTACTTGCAGTGAGATAGAGTAGAGAACCAATCATGCCTCTGTAGACTGAGATATCTACTCTCTTGCCTTTGACATCTTCATCAAGTTTGGTTGTAGTGGCCATGGGTGTCTTTGCAGGTGAGCAGTCTTCTAAGTCAAACTTCTTTAATAAATCCTTGATGTACTTGGTTTGACTGATAAAGATACCATCCTTCCTCTGACTAATTTGCAATCCAAGAAAGAATGTTAACTCTCCCATCATATTCATCTCATATCTGCTTTGCATGAGCTTAGAGAATTTCTCACACAGCTTCTCATTTGTAGATCCAAATATGATATCATCCACAAAGATCTCAACTAGGATAATATCATTACCATGCTTCTTATAAAACAATGTCTTGTCCAATGTGCCTCTAGTGAATTGATTTTCAAGAAGAAACTGTGATAAAGTGTCATACCATGCCCTTGGAGCCTGCTTAAGTCCATACAATGCCTTAAGCAATCTTTAGACAAATTCTGGGAAATGTGGATCCTCAAAGCCAGGTAGTTGTTGCACATAAACTTCTTCTTCCAACTCCCCATTCAGAAATGCACTCTTGACATCAATTTGATAGACTTTAAAGTAATGAGCTGCAAATGCCAAGAAGTTTCTGATGGCCTCCAATCTAGCAACAGGAGCAAATGTCTCATCATAGTCAATCCCTTCCTGTTGAGAGTATCCTTTTGCAAACAACCTTGCTTTATTTCTTACTATTACACCATCTTATTCTTCAGAACCCATTTTGTTCCAACAATGGTTCTGTTCTTTGGTGCAGGCACAAGTTCCCATACTTTGCTTCTTTCAAATTGATTCAGCTCCTCTTGCATAGCAATAATCCAATCTGGATCCAACAGTGCATCATCAAGTTTCTTAGGCTCAATCTGAGATAGAAAGCAACCATAGAGACACTCATTTTTAGTTGCTCTTCTAGTTCTCACTCTTGCATTTGGATCTCCAATAATTTGATCTACAGCGTGTGACCTATCCCATTTCCTTGAGTGCTCAGTTTGATTTCTCAACCTTGATGTTGCTTCATCATTCAAGACATGGTCACTTTCATTTCATCCCCCTGTGAAGTTGCTACTACTCACAGGTGTGTCTTGGATGTTAGTATCTTCACTGTTGGTTGGATTAGATTCTTCTCTTGCTTCATCATTCACTTGAGTTAGTTGAACTAGAGTTTCAACTTCAATTTCAATCTCTTCATCAGAATCATCTAGATTATCAAACTTTAGTGGATCTCTATCTTCATTATTAGCTTCTTCTAATCCAGGTAGTTTGCTGTCATCAAATGTCACATCTGTGCTTTCCATAACTTTCTTTTGACTGATGACATAAACCTTGTATGCAATTCTCTCCATAGAATAGCCAAGAAAAATTCCTTCAAATGCCTTTGCATCAAACTTCCCAACATATTCTGAATTGTCTTTCAACACAAAGCATTTGCTTCCAAAAGTATGAACATAATTTAGAGTAGGCTTATTTCCAGTCATCAAATTGTAAGGTGTCTTTCCAATGTTTTTGTTGATGAGGGTTCTGTTCTAGATGTAGCATGCAGTGCTCATAGCCTCATCCAAAAAATATGTAGGCATCTTTGCATTAAGCAACATTGTTCTAGCAGCCTCAATTAGAGTTCTGTTCTTTCTCTCAACTACTCCATTCTGTTATGGAGTCCTTGGAGCTGAGAATTGTTGAGAAATGCCATTCTCTTTGCAAAATGCTTCAAGTAAGGCATTTCTGAACTCTGTTCCATTATCATTTCTCAATGCAATCACACTTGCATTGTTGGATTTTGCTTCCTTATCAACTTTCTTTATGTGCAACAATGATTACTTGTGGAGCCTCATCCTTCGATGCTAGAAATTCCACCTATGTATACCTTGTGTAATCATCAACCATCACTAGGGCATACTTCTTTCTTGAGAGTGACATAATATTGACAGGCCCAAACAAATCCATATGAATTAGTTGCAGGGGCTTGGTGATTGATGTCACTGTCTTTGACTTGTGGCTTGACCTTTTCATCTTTCCTTTTTGGCAAGCCTCACACACTCCTTCTTGACAGAATTCAAGTGTGGGCATGCCTCTCACTAACTCTCTTTTGACTGGAGAATTAATGGCCTTGAAGTTCAGGTGTGATAACTTCTTGTGTCATAGCCAACAATCTTCATTTGATGCTTTTGAGTAGAAGCAACAAACTTTGTCCTTGTTTGCAGAGTCCATATTGGCTACAAACAGGCTTCCTTTTCTTACTCTAGATAGAGCAAAATCACCAGTCTTCTTGTGGGTGATCAAACATTCATCTTTGTCAAAATTTACCTTGAATCCTCTATCAGTAAACTGACCAACACTTAGCAGATTATGCTTGAGACCCTTGACTAGTGCTACATCTTCAATGATGACATTACCAACTTTTAACTTGCCATATCCCAATGTGTTACCCATGCTGTCATCTCCAAAAGTAACCATTGGGCCAGCCTTCTCCTCATATTGTGATAGCAGGGCCATATCACCAGTTATGTGATTTAAGCATCCACTGTCCAAAATCCACATGACCTTCTTTTCACTTTCTTTGCCCTGCAAACACAAAGGTATTACTTCTTCTTTGGTACCCAAACAAGTTTGGGTCCACTTGGCTTAGAAACAGATTTATCAAAAACGGCATGCTCATCAACGTTCTTAGGACTGGTCTTCTTGTCACTGTTAGAAGTCTTAGAATCTAAATTCTTAGACTTGGGTGACAGAGGTACCTTCCTAACTCGAGGAGGACTTTAAGACTCTGGCCTTGTGTAGTGTGTGTGAATGTTGTGACTGATACAACCATCCATGAATTGTCTTCTCAAATTAAAACAGCTAGTCATAACATTCATGTTGCATGGCATACAGTCAAGTTTATCACAGAAAGGTGAATCTCTATGTCTTAAAGGCACAAAACAATCATAGGAAGGCTTAGCTACAATACCAGTTGGTTTCTTGCATGCATGAGTTAAGTGATTAGTGCTAAAACAGTTTTTACAAACTTTCCTAGGAGCATTTGGCACATAAGCATGATTATTATTCTTGTTTATCCCTAGCTTACCATTTCTGTTTTGTTTCTTATTAGCCACTTTCTTCTAAGATTCATTTTTCCCAGCTGAAACAAACTTCACAAACTTCTCAGGTCTAGGTCTACCTCTTACTGGCTTCTTGGCTTTTGCCTTGACACTCTCACTCTTAGAGGATGCTGGTTGATCACTAGACTGTGCCTCATCCTCATCATTCAACATTTGCTTAATGAGTAAGGCATCCTCATCAATTTCAAATGTTGGTTCTTTAAAAATTGGAGACTCAGTCTTTTTCAAAATGTGAGGCACTTCATCCGGAACAACTATATCATCTTCAATGACATAGTCAAGTCCAATGGCAGCCTTGGGTTTAGCTTGGTTTTTCTCACGGTAGGACTACAGTAGACTAGAGGAGTTCTTAAAGGTTTTCAGTTTGAATTCATTCTCAGCTAGTTCATCCCTAAGAGCCTTCTCAACCTGACTAGCACATAGAACCTTATTCTGTAAATATTCAACATCTTTCTTAAGGTCATCTACTTGCATAGCAGTTAGCTCAAGTTCCTTATTCTTCTTGTTTAACAATTCATTCTTAGCAGACAGTTTGGCAATCTCTTCACTAGAAGCAGTCATAATAGTATGAATATTAAACATTTCAATAGATAGTTGTTCAACCATGCATTTATACCCAGAAACAGACATATCTATGGTAGTGAGAGATGGTACCTGAGAGTCAGATAGAGATTGTTCATCCTTGGAATCATCCATCAAGGCATAGTTGCAGAATTCTTGCTCCTCTCCATCACTATCAGAGTCATCCCTACAGTTCCCTTCAGCTATGTAGGCCTTACCTTGTGTTTGCTTTTTCAGAAGGGCCCCATACTTGGCTTGAAGCTCTAGAAACTCCTTATCCTTCTTTTTAGGCTTCTTGCATTCACTGGCAAAATGTCGTAGGTCATTGCATCTGTAGCACCTTACAGATGACCTATCCACATGGCTGGTTTTGAATTTATTCTTGTTTCCTTTCACAGGTGCCTTGCTCTTGTTGAATGAATGGTTTTGGGGTATAGGTTTGAAGGGTTGGTTCCTCTTGAATCTGATGTTTGGAAAATTTCTGGCCATGAAAGCATATGAAGTGTTTTCCATGCCATCTAGCTCTTCAAGAGTATAGAACTCTTCTTCTTCCTTCTCCTCAATAGGTTCAGTCACTTCACCTTCATTTTCTTCATCATCTACTATCTCTTCTATCCTCAGCTGACTTGTAGATGCTTCTAGGTCTTGAACAGATTTGCTGACAATCAAGGCACATGATGTGTTTACCATTCTGCCTTGGTTGGCTTGGATAGCCCTCTTCTGAAGCAACTCAAGCTCATGAGTTTTTAAAACCACATAGAGCACATCATATGTGACTTTGTTCAAATGTCTTTCTCTTAGAGAAATGACCCTTTGCTCTAGGTGGTTTGGTGAAGACAATAGAAACTTCATGTTCAACTCCTTGGCGATGTACACCTTCCCATTCATTTGTAGCTCAGTCACCCGCTTGTGAAACCTTCCAAACATGTCAGTAATGCTTTCCTTGGTCTGAGCCATGAAAGCTTCATACTGTGTGACCAGTATCTGTTTCTTGTTTTCTCTAACCTCCTCTGTTCCTTCACATAACACCTCAATATGATCCCACATCTCCTTTGCTGTTTTGCAAGAGGCTATGTTAGCAAACATTGACAGTTCCATAGAATCTATGATTAACAACATGAAATGACTGTCGAGAGCAACCATCTCCTTTACTGTCTCAGTCCATTTCGATGGTTCTTTAGCCACATAAGATCTTGGAATGGTTATAGTTCCAACAGTCTTTTCAGGAATCTCTTGTTGTGGAACAAAGGGACCATTCTTGAGTATCTCAGGATATAGAGGGTTAGCAGCTTTAATGAACAACAGCATTTTAATCTTCCAGAGGTTGTAATTCTCTTTGTCGAACTTAGGGACCTTCACTGTTCCTGTAGCCTTTGGTGTATTCATGATCTTTTTCTGTTTTTAAATAAACAGCCTGCTCTGATATCACTTGTTGAGTATTGAACACACACGAGAATACAGAGGGGGGTGAATGGATTCTCAAACTTTTCTTTTTCTGATAAGTGTTTTATGTGAAGGTTGTTTTAACTTGGTTTGAATCTGGTTGTGTAACAGAGTGTGTGTTTGTGTTTAACAGATTATGTAAGTGCGGAATATAAACACAAGAACACGATATCACTTTAATCTAATATTGTATTAGATAAAGATCTGCTACAATCTGTGAATACAAATGTTAGTATTCTCAGCTTCTTTCTCAGAGAGATATTACATGTAAAAACTCTGGATCACTCTGTTTGATACTTGCTAAAGAAGTAGGGTTGTTCACTTATATCATGTGAAAAACTTGCTTACAACAAATAAGGTAGCAAACAAATTTACTTTTTAATGTGTCTATCCTATTTGAGTAAACATCCAAACTGTTACGGATTTGACTTCTTAGAACTCTGTTCAGATCCACTTCTTTAGCTCTTTGTCTCTTGTACTATCTCTCCAAGCTTCTTTGTAGGCTTTCCAATGTGCTTTACAGTATGTGGTCCATAAAGCGTCTTGGCTTGTTGTAGGTTTCTGACTTGTACAATTCTTCAGTATTTTGTCTCCAAGAATGTATTCGAGAAGTAACTCTGTTGGTGATTCGAGAACTAGAATTGGCTTAATTGATAACTCTGAGTTCTCGAATACTGTTGAACTGACATATCGAATCACTTCTTGTTATGCCAAATACACAATTAATAATCAAATTCGTATGAGAGTTTAACAAGTAAGACGTTTATGCACTTAAAAACTTCTGGTATTAAGAACCCTCTTCGTGATGTAAACTATCACAAAGAGCTGCTAGGTTACAATAAAGATAATTCGTTGCACGATACCCTTCTAGGGTTAACCTAACTGTATTTATAAAATATACAGCTTCAATACAATCTCTAATTGATATTCCTAATAATCAACTATACAATGATATCAATTACAGATTGTCACACGTCTCTTAAGTCAACTCGATCTCTTTAATAGCTATCCAATCTTCAAAGATATCGCTTCCATAATAAATCTTCAATCACCGTTGACCAGTAGACATTGCCTCCAGACAGAGTTTGAAAAACTCTGTCGAGCTTCCATCTGTCAGAGTTTACACTAAACTCTGACCGCTTCCAGCTAAACTCTGATAATTCACTATAACACTAAAACACTGATTAAAACACATCAATTATATTTAAAAATCTCCCCCAACTTGTTCATTAGCAAAAATGCATAAGTTAATAACAGTAATTGATGATGTCAAAACAAATAGACAAATACAGTGCTTATACAAATTCAGAGTTTAAGCTTCTACTTAACAGAATCTACAGAGAATAAGAAAATCCTTACAGACTTTAATCTCTAATCTCTTCAAGATCTGGTGTAGCTCTGAGATATTCTATGAGCAATCTTCTTTCTGCATTTTCAAGCTCAATCTCCATAGCTTCTTTAATCTCTCTGAGCTGAGGATCACTCTCATCTGTCTGATAGATAGCAGCTCTAAGATCATAGATTTTGTTTCTTCTCATCTCATTTCCCAGTCTGATAAATTTGACTTCTTCTGACTGTGAATTGAAGTCAAGTACTGTGATTCCCAAATCAGTCTTTAATTTTGCAGTACCTTTCTTCATTTCAATAAGATTTCCATTGTAATCCCTGTACTTAGGAACATATCTGCTATTATACTCCTCTCCTCTGATTGCCAAATTCTGAAGCATCCTCTGTCTGAGCACATTAGCAACTGATTGAGTCCTTTGACTATTCACCTTGAAAAGATATAGAACATATTCTAGTTCTTCCCAATATTTCAAGCCAATATCATTCTCACCAATTCTAAATACTGTCCCATCAGCCATGAAGTACAAGAGAAAATCCTTCTTTAAACTCTTCTGATGAACTAACTGTACTGATTCTAGTCTGTCCAAACTCTCTTGAGTGACACCACGACCTGGAACAGCCAGTGAAGAAGGATCTCTAGGACCAGTATATTGCCTTTTGTCCTTGGGTGAACCTAGTCCACCCTTATTGTTTCCAACTTTACCAGACAAGGCTCTATCATCAGAAATATTCATAGAAACTCCAGATAATATATTTGGATCATGAATTATTCCTTTCCCAAAAACAGATTTCAACTGAGAAGATTGTAAAGGTGTGGTCACAACTTGTGATGCAACAGAAGTTGTAACTTTCTTCTGTGAACTTTCTCCTTCAATGCCTTTCAGCTTGAGTTGAGCTTCTGCTGCCATTGTTTCCTTTGAAAACTGAGATCTTTGACTAACATCAGCCCTTTCCTTGATCACAACACCTTTAACAACAGGCCTAGGAGCTTTTCCTCTTTTTAACTTACCAGACTTTAAAGCCTTGAGATGTTCTTCTTGTAAACTCTTTTCTTCAGCTTCAATGTCCTCAATTGTAACTCCTTCCTCATTCTCTTCAGTAAACAACTTAGCAGCCAATTCTTCATCAGTCTGTGGATTAGAAGGTAATAGCAAACTCTTGGTCTTTGAAGTACCTTGAGTATCAGTGTTTATCCCAACAAACTGTGATTTAGAAGACTTGCTAGTTTTCAGAGTTTTAAATTCTTCAGTTTTGCTCTTTCCTTTACTACTTGCTCCTCCATCTCCAGCTTTATCCTTTCTGATCAGAGTTTGAGATTGCTTGCATTTGTCTTTAGCAACTCTCTCCCCCTTTTTTACATCATCAGGCATAAGAATAGATGTGATTAACTCCAATGAAGTAGCAATAGAATCAATCTTTAGGGACATATCATTCTGATTTTGTTCAACTTTGTTCAGCCTGTGAGACAAAGTGTCTTGATTCTGAGTAAGATATTGAAATTTATTCTTGTTGTCAAGTTTAATCATTTCAGTTCCCTTAATAACATCACCTCGAACATCAGAGATTGCCTTTTGACACAGATCAAACCTCGAGTTGAGAGTCTTCACTTGTACAACTGTAGCCTTAAGACAAGATAGAATCTCTGGATTTGTAATTGTTCTGGAGGTTCTCTTGACAAATTCAGCTGCTCTTGCAGGAGGAAAGATACAAGTGTCCTTGTACCAGTCATTGGAAAATTGTTCAAGGTGTTCTTCTTCAGCATCTGCTTGTTTTGAAGGACCAGCAAAATCCTTAACCTTAGCATCAGTCTGGACTGGTAAACTCTGAGAAGGGCTTGACTCAGTATTCCCTTCAGTTTCATCTCCAACCTCAGCTTCAACATGATGAGAGGATGGAGGAATAGGAATAGATGCATCAACGGTGCCAATAACATCCTCTGCAACAGGTTTAGTAGTAGAGTCAACAATAGGCTGTACAACATCCTCTGTAGATTGCACAATAGTCTCAAGTTTATCTCCTTAGATTATTGATCAATCTCATCTCCTCCTTCAGCAATCTGGTGAGCATCTGAGAGTAATTCAGTATGTGATGCTACAGTTTCAGAAAGAACAACTGTAGGTTGATCAGCTACACCAAATAAAGTGGCAAAGATGGGATCTGGGATGTTTGCTAACAATGGAGTGGTTTGGATTTCACTTTTTATTTCCTGTTGAATAGATTAGTAGATAGAGAGAACAAAAAGATGTAATTCTTACATGTAATCTCTTTCTTATTATCAATGAAAAATTTTGTTTCTCTAATCTTATTCAGTGTGTTCTGCAATTTTTTTTTATGTTTATGAACTGTTCTTAAAGGAATTAAATTAAAGAGAAGAATATGAAAACTAACTAAAGTAATCATATAAGTAACAAATTCATCAACAATAATCACAATTAAATCAGGAACAGAACAGAGTACCAATTCGAGAAGTGTTTTGTTCTATTCGAGAAGTCTAGCATTCGACAAGTCGAGGATATATTTATGAAAACACTATTCGACATCTCTGAGAGTCAACAAGTCAAAGTGTCATTCGATAACTCAGAGATTCGACATGTCTATTACTCTATTCGAGAACTCATGGAGTCCCAGAGAAAAGAGCTATTCGAGAAGTGATTCGATATGTCAATATAACATTATTCGAGAACTCAGAGTTATCGATTAAGTCAATTCGAGTTCTCGAATCAATCACTTAGCCACTTCTCGAATACATTACGAACCACAAATCAACAATACACTTATTAACAGTTGTGAAAAGCCCTATTTACTCCAAAATTTTCAAATTATCCAAATGAAAATTTACCTTAGAGTACGAACCACGAATCAGCAGCGTTTGTCAAGTTTCCAACTTTATCACCGAAACCCTTTCATAAATTGCACAGTTGTGAAAATATGTGTGTGTGAAGCAGAGTTTACTGAATCAATTTTTAGAGCATCTAATTTTTCATAAAATCCATAAAGTAAATCAATAAACACTGAATGCACAAACTATCATAGGAAACACTGACTGTATGATGAAAGCTAAACTCTGTAGTAATCAATCTATATACAGTAATATTTAATTTATTTTATACCCCCTCTAATTTTTTTTTTTAATTCTATTCATTCCAGTAATTAGAGGTTGGAACCAGTCACCAAAAATTCAAAAATCTTAGCCCTTATCATTTTGATAAGTTCCTGGGTCATCCTAGTATTTGACTAGTCACCAAAAATCAGAGAATTTTAGCACATATTATATACCAATAGGTTCCTGGGTCATCCTAGTATCCAACATAATCTCAAAGGAGTATAACAACCTATATACATTTTGTTTGGGGTATTGCAGTAAGCATTTTTAATCTACCAGTGTATAATTAATCAGAGTTTAGAGTTCATCAACATCAGTAGTTATTCATGAAAGGCAATGCACACAGTATTTATAGACTCAGAGTTTAAGACAAGATAAACTAAGAGATGCTTTAAATATGAACCAGTATCATGCTGTGTTAATTTTCTGTACAATCTAAGATTATTTCACAATAACTCAGAAAGATTCATGATTAATTGCTGAGAATCATGCTGCATACATATTTCTTCATTGGTGTTTTCATTCAGACAAAAATCAACTCAGAGTTCACAGAGTTTATCAACTTATTACCAGTGTATAACATACAGGCATGCTGACAGAGTTTAACAGAGTTTGACAGAAAAAGCATGTCAATAGAGTATGCATAACAGTATTTAATCAACAGAGTTCACTTAGCACTTTAACAAATCAAGGAAATATGAGTAATACATTACATAAGTAAAATTTGAATCTAACCAACATTCCTAGTCAGAACCAGAGACCATTCCTAGTTCATTGACCAGTCTTGTAAATGTAGCTTCACTCAATGGTTTAGTGAAGATATCTGCAAGCTGTTGTTCTGTAGACACAAAATGTAGTTCGATATTCCCTTCTTCCACATGTTCTCTGATGAAGTGGTACCTTATGCTGATGTGCTTGGTCATTGAATGCTGTACTGGATTACCTATCATAGCAATAACACTTTGATTATCACAGTAAATAGGAATTTTACTGTACCTCAATCCATAATCCAGCAATTGATTCTTCATCCACAAGATCTGTGCACAACAGCTACCAGCTGCAATATACTCTGCTTCAGCTGTAGATGTGGAAATTGATTTCTGTTTCTTGCTGTACCAAGAGACAAGTCTGTCACCAAGAAATTGACAACTTCCACTAGTGCTCTTTCTGTCTATCTTGCAGCCTGCAAAGTCTGCATCAGAATACCCAAGTAGCTTGAAATCTGATTCTCTGGGGTAACACAGACCTAATGATATGGTGCCCTTGAGATACTTGAAGATTCTTTTCACAGCTGTCAGATGTGGCTCTCTAGGATCTGCCTGAAACCTTGCACAAAGACAGGTTGCATACATGATGTCAGGCCTACTAGCTGTCAAGTAAAGAAGAGATCCTATCATGCCCCTGTAGTTTGTCATATCCACTGAAACTCCTGTGTCTTTGTCCAATTTAGTTGCTGTTGCCATGGGAGTTGATGCAGATGAACAGTCAAGCATACCAAATTTCTTGAGAAGATTTCTGGTATATTTTTCTTGATTAATGAAAATACCATCATCTGTTTGTCTCACCTGTAGGCCTAGAAAGTAACTAAGCTCTCCCATCATGCTCATTTGATACCTGGACTGCATGAGCTTGGCAAACTTCTTACAGAGTTTATCATTAGTAGACCCAAAGATAATGTCATCAACATATATCTGAACTAAAAGGAGGTCACTTCCTTGATTGAAATAAAACAGAGTTTTGTCAATTGTTCCTCTGTTGAATCCACTTTCTAGAAGAAATTGAGCAAGTGTTTCATACCATGCTCTCGGTGCCTGCTTAAGTCCATATAGTGCCTTTTCTAGCCTGTAGACATAATCTGGATATTTGGGGTCCACAAATCCTGGTGGTTGTTCAACAAACACTTCTTCTTCAAGCATCCCATTCAGAAAAGCAATTTTCACATCCATCTGGAACACTTTGAATTTCTTGTGAGAGGCATATGCTAGAAAAATTCTGATTGCCTCCAATCTTGCAACTGGAGCAAATGTTTCATCATAGTCTATTCCTTCATGCTGTGAATAGCATTTTGCTACCAGTCTAGCCTTGTTCCTTGTGATAACACCTTCACTGTCAGTCTTGTTTCTGAAAACCCATTTAGTACTAACAATAGATTTGTTCTTTGGCCTTGGTACAAGGGTCCAAACTTCATTCCTTTCAAATTCATTCAACTCTTCCTGCATTGCTGTTATCCAGTCAGCATCTTGAAGAGCTTCTTCCACATTCTTTGGTTCATTTTTAGACAAGAATGCATGAAACAGACATTCACTTGCAGTAGCACTTCTTGTTTTCACTTTTGCATCTGGATCACCAATTATCAAATCAGGTGTATGTGATTAGTCCATTTCCTAGCAGAAGGCAAATGACTTCTGTCAGCATGTGATCCTCCCCCTTGATCCATGCTCTCCTGATTTTGTTGTGATCTTTCTTCATTTTCTGAGACTCCCCCTGAACTTGACTGCCCAGAGTCAGAATTTGAATCATGAGAGTTTGATCCAGATTTTTCAGTTGACTCGGTATCAGTGTTTGAGTCTTCATCTTGATCATGCTCCCCCTCAACTGGTTCTTCCCTTTGTTGTGGCTGAGAAGATTCTCCAGTGTTTACCAGTAGAGGTTCAGATGTTGTTTCAACAGAGTCTGTCAGAGTTGTTTCATCAGAGTTTACTTCATCAGAGTTTAAATCTTCATTTTCAAAGTTCAGTTGATCATATTCATCTTTGTCTTCAAGTCCAGTTATCTTCTTGTCATCAAACGACACATGTATAGATTCCATGATCACTTTAGTTCTCAGATTGTAAACTCTGAATGCCTTTGTTGACAGTGGATAGCCAACAAAAATTCCTTCATCTGCCTTTAGCTCAAACTTGGTCAACTGTTCAGGATGATTCTTCAAAACAAAACATTTGCACCCGAAAATATGAAAATATTTCAGGTTTGGCTTCTTTTTCTTCACCATCTCATATGGTGTCTTTCCATGCTTATTGATCAGTGTAGCATTTTGAGTAAAACAAGCAGTTTGAACAGCTTCTGCCCAGAAATAAGTTGGCAATTTTGCTTCATCAAGCATAGTTCTGGCAGCTTCAATCAAGGTTCTATTTTTCCTTTCAACTACACCATTTTGTTGTGGTGTACCAGGTGCTGAAAATTCTTGCTTCACTCCATTGTCCTTGCAGAATTCTTCCATTGTTGAATTTCTGAACTCAGTTCCATTATCACTTCTGATGATTCTGACTTTGTTACTTGATCCTTTGTCCAGAAGCTTCACATGCTCTATCAGAGTTAATGTAGTTTCATCCTTCTTTGCCAGAAAATACACCCAAGTGAATCTAGTGTATTCATCAACAATGACTAAAGCATATTTCTTTCTTGCTATAGACATAACATTTACTGGACCAATGAGATCAACATGCAGAAGATGATAGGGATCAGTGATTGAAAATTCTGTCTTACTCTTGAAAGATGACTTCCTTTGTTTAGCCTTCTGACATGAATCACATAGGCCATCAACATTTAACAGAGCCTTTGGGAGTCCTCTTACAAGATCCTTTCTGATCAATTCATTGATGTTGTTCAAGTTCAAATGTGAGAGTTTCTTGTGCCAATTCCAACTCTCTTCACTAGACATTCTTGTAGACAGGCAAACATCTTTTCCAACAGAGTCTATTAAGAGCTTGATTTCATAAATGTTGTTTTGCCTATGACCAACTAGAACAACCTTTCCTGTAGATTTGCTGATAACTTCACAATATTCAGGTTGAAAATCTACATGATATCCCTTGTCACAGATTTGACTCACAGACAGCAAGTCATGCTTGAGTCCTGGGACATGAGCTACATTGTTGATAATGACATTTCCAAGATTAATTTGCCATATCCCAATGTTTTTCCTACATTGCCATCACCATAGGAAACTTTTGGGCCAGCCTTCTCCTCATAGTCTGATAGCAGGGCTTTATTTCCAGTCATGTGTCCTGAACATCCACTGTCCATGACTAGGGTTGCCTCCCTGTTGCCCTGCAATCACAAGCAATTAATGAGAGTTAGATTTAAGGATCCAGACTTGCTTGGATCCTTTGACATTCTTAACTTTGTTAGCTTTTGCAGCGGAATTAACATTATCAGAGTTTGAGCTAACAGTATTAGTGTTTACACTTGCAGTATCAACTTTAACCCATTTCAGATTGGGTTTCAGTTCATAGTAATTATGATAGATAGCATGATATTCTCTGCAGGTATAAATGGAATGCCAAGTGCTTCCACAGTGTGTGCATAAAGTCTGTGGCTTAGTTCTAGCAAAATCCTTCTTTACCTCAGACTTGGAAGGTAAAGAATTTATATTTTTGTTTTTCTTGCAGAAATTTGCAAGATGCTTAGTACTACCACAGTTATGACATGTCTTTCTTGGAGCATAACTAGCAAGCATTGGTTTATTTCCTGAAGTGATGCCTACTTTTCCATTTCTGTTCTTATTTGACACTCTCTGTTTCTTAACAGATTTTAACTCCTTCAGTTTATGTTTGAGTTGTTTATCTGTCATTGAACCAATATTAACCTGTTTAACACTAGTTTTTACTGGTTTACTTTTAACAGCTTCTTTTTCGTTTTCAGACAAAAATTTACTGGTTCCATGTAGAAAATGAGGTCTGATTTTAACTTGATTTTGAAATCTAAGTTCATCTCCCTCATTATAACCTAGACCAACAGTGTCTGTTTGAAAAATCTGTTGAGTGTCCTTTCCAGAATTAGTCCAAGTCCTAATTTTCTTATTTGCTTCCTCCAACTCAGATTCTAGTTGTTTATATTTCTGAAGCAAATCCTGTTCTACAGAAACAGCATCATCTCTCTCTTTCTGAAATTGTTGCATGTTTTCAAGTTTTTCTTCAACAAGTTTATTTCTAACCTTAAGTTCAGAATTTTCAGATTTTATCCTCGCATTCTCTAAAGTCTGATCCCTATAACTTATATGCAATGACTTAAGATAAATTCTTAATTGAGCAATGTCATCAATATTATAAGCATAGGTAGTTAGAGGTACCTGATTTTCAGAAGTTTCTGATTCAGTAGTAGCCATGAGAGCATAGTTCACTTCTTCATCAGAATCTGAAGTGTCTGCCCAATCTCTGCCTTTAGTGTAGAGTACCTTTCCAGTTTTACCCTTCTTGCACTCAGGAGCATAGTGACCCATCTCCTTACACTTGTAGCATTGAATTTCAGACTTATCCTTCTTCCCCCTAGAATCTCTCTTATCAAACTTCCTGAAGCTTTTCCTATCTTCATTTGAATCTCTAGAAAACCTTTTCCCTTTCTTGAAATTCTTGAAGCCCATTTTCTTGAAGGTCTTCACCATCAACATAGCCATTTTTCTCATTTATTCTTCATCATCCTCAGAGTCAGATGATTCAGAAGAGTTTGAATCACAATCAAAGTTTGATGATTCACTTTCTGAGTGTATGACCAAAGATTTTCCCTTCATTTTCCTTCTTGATGCCTCTTTCTTCTGAGGCTTCTCTTCAACATTAAGAGCAACAGACTTTGCCTTCCTGCTTGATCTCCTGTTTCTCTGCTCCATTTCCAATTCATGAGTTTTGAGCAGCCCATAGATTTCATCAATCTCTGTTTCAGCAAGATCATAGTTGTCTCTAATAGTGGTTGTTTTCACATCCCACTTTTCAGGTAGAGAAAGAAGAAACTTGAGATTAGAGTCTTCGAGATCATACTATTTGTTGACCAATGACAGATCATTAAGCAATTTACAGAATCTATCAAATGCATCTGTCATGGTCTCTTCAGGTTTAGCCTCAAAATGCTCATACTCTTGTGTGAGTATGTTTCTCCTATTCTTCTTAATAGCAGCAGTTCCTTGACATCTGACTTCAAGAGCATCCCATATCTCTTTTGCAGTGGTGCAGTTAATCACTTTGTTAGACATAACATTGTCTAAAGCACTATGCAGTAAATGCCTAACCTTTGCATCCTTAGCAATTGATGATAGATCTTCAGGAGTCATGTCCTTCTTTTCCTTTGGAACTATTTTAGCTTCTTCACCAGCAGCTGCAACAGATAGCTTTGTAGGATTGTGAGGGCCTTCATAAATCCTGTCAAGATATTCTGGATCAGTAGCCTCCAGAAACATAGTCATCTTGACCTTCCACATAGCATACTCTAATGGCCTGAGATTGGAACCCTGATTGGTTCATAACGACTCACAGTAGTAGGAGCCTTTTCAGAAACAGTAGGTGTTCGTTGCACGATACCCTTCTAGGGTTAACCTAACTGTATTTATAAAATATACAGCTTCCATACAATCTCTAATTGATATTCCTAATAATCAGCTATACAATGATATCAATTACAGATTGTCACACGTCTCCTACGTCAACTCGATCTCTTTAATAGCTATCCAATCTTCAAAGATATCGCTTCCATAATAAATCTTCAATCACCGTTGACCAGTAGACATTGCCTCCAAACAGAGTTTGACAAACTCTGTCGAGCTTCCATCTGTCAGAGTTTACACTAAAATCTGACCGCTTCCAGCTAAACTCTGATAATTCACTGTAACACTAAAACACTGATTAAAACACATCAATTATATTTAACACTTCTCGAATAAGTCTTTTCTTCAGGAATCCTTGAGATATCGAATAGAGCATTTTACTTATCGAATCCCTGAGATATCGAATAGCTTCTTAAGTCCTTGAGATATCGAATGTAGCTTTGACTTGTTGACTCTTAGAGAACTCGAATGATGATTTGACTTGTTGACTTCTTGAGTTCTCGAATAGAGTATTAGACATGTCGAATCTCTGAGTTCTCAAATGAGGCTTTGACTAGTTGACCTCCAGAGATATCGAACAGTGTCTTTTGAGATATCGAATCCCTGACTTCTCGAACGCTAGACTTCTCGAATATAACAAACATACTTCTCGAATTGGTACTTAGGCAAATATTCATTCTCCAAATTCCCACTGTGTTTATTTTGACAGTCTTGATCTTCAAGCTTGAGGCATGATCCTTGGAACTTCTTTCAATCATTATTCTCTGACTTTAATTACAGTTACACAGGTAGAATTTGATGCCTGTTATAAGTACTACAGCAAGTAGAAACTCTACAACTAGAGGTTCGCTCAGTTAAGAGGTCATGTAAGTAATGCAGAGCATTACAAACAATTAGGTTTGTTATTAGATGTATACAGGCATGCCTCTGTGACTAACAATACCCTTATTGCAGTAAAAATTTAAAAAATAACGTAAAATCTCATATGCAACCTGAAATACAACACTTGCAACCTGCAACCCTGAAATGCAATTACTTTCATTCTTATATGAAATTTTTACCGTATTTTAAAAAAAATGTTTGAAAATATTGATATTTTTTATAATTTTCCAAAAATAAATATATTCAGTGTATGAAGTTACATAGTTACACTACTTGTTCTACACGAACTTTGAATTTCACTTCCAAAACATTCAAAAGTCACTTGTTGAAATATAAGACATAAACAAGTTCAAATATAAAATTTTTAAACCTCATGTGAACTTACATAATTTAATAAAAATAAAGGCTTTTTCAAAAAATACCCATATTGCAATAAAAAATTTAAAAATACTGTAAAATCTCATTTGGAACTTTAAATACAAGTATCGCAACCTGAAATGCAAATAATTTCAACATATGTTGTAATCTTATATGCAAGTTTTATCGTATTTTTTAAAAAAAATTGAAATTATGAATTTTTGATAATTTTCCAAAAATATATATATTCAGCGTATAAAATTACATATTTACACTAATTGTCAACACATGAACTTTCTATACTATCAATTTCACTTCCATAGTACTCAAAATTCATATGTTGAACTTCGAGAACAGTTATAATTATGTTTTAGAAACAAATATTATGCATGTATAAAGAAATTATCATTCATTAATATTTGATTTATTCTAAATTAATTTAAATATCTTGAACTACTCCCTTATAACCGATTATTATTATGTACTTTTTATTGATCATATTTTAAAATATAAATTATTAATCTGAAAGTAATTAAATGATAATTAGTAGAATTTCAGTTCTCTTTTAAATCTTAATTCTCAATTGAATCAGAACTTTAAATAATAGGAAGAACTCTTTCTAAATTTAAAAATCCACCCACTTGTACAACTAGGGAATATGCCCGTGATATGCACACGGGAAATAAGAAAAAAACAAATTTTATTTAATTTTATTTGATATTATTATATATAATTTTAGTGTAAAAAATCAATGTTCTTAGTATCAATATTTTAACAATAATAAAATCTTTATTTATTTTTAAACAATAATATGTTTCATATAATTTCAAAAAATAGTAATCAAATGTTCTTCAATAAAATAGTACAATTAAATGTTTTGTAATTTTTTTTTTGGAGATTTTAAATCAAATTACTTGAATTTTCATAATACTGATTAAAGGGTAAGATTATTATTAAAAGCAAACACATGAAATAATGGTTAAATAATTCATCATTTAATATAAGTCAATGTAGTTATATAGTATCACGTTACTCGACGTCGCCTCGCGGCGCCGTCTCGCGGCGCCGTCTCGCATTTTGTAATATGAAAATTAACATTATAATCGAAGAATTTTAATTATTGAGCAATAAATATATGAGGCTTAAAAATTACTTGATAATATTTTTTATCATCATTAAACTCCAAACAATGAATTTTCGACATCTATCTTCAATCACTTTCATTAAATTTATTAAGTATTATAATTTGTGTATGTTTGATTTTATTAATTAGGTTTTAAATGAAATGTGATCCAGGAATGTTTAGTAAAATGAAATTCTTACAATTTGGTTATTCCTCACTCAATATAAGTCAATGTAGTTATATAGCTGCTCGACGTCGCCTCACGGCACCGTCTCGCATTTTGAAATATGAAATTTAAAGTTATAGTCGGACTAAAAATGAATTATATATAATTAATTTCAATTATTGAGCTATAATTTTTTTTAAAAAAAAATGAAATATTCCGATCATTTCGTTTATCGATATAAAACTCTAAACGATGAGTATTCAATATCTATATTCAATCATCTTCATTAATTTTATTAAATATAAAATTTTTATTTGTTTTATTTAATTCATTAAGTTTTGATTGAAATGTCATCCAATAAGGTGTAGTAAAAATACAATTCTTACATTTTTTATAATTATTCACTCAATATAAGTTAATATTATTATGTACTATAACGTTATTCGACGTCGCCATGAAAATAGTTATTATCTTAAAGGAAAATTATATCATGAATAAATTAAATTATTGAAAAATAAATTTTTAAAAAATAAATAGAGTACTTCTCCCAAGTATCTATATATTAAACGGTGCAACAATTATACATTCTTTATTTAATGATCTTCATATAATTTATTATATAAGGATTATTATAATTTGATTGTTCTAAAATGGTATGAGTACTGATTAGTTCTTAGATTATTCATGATTTTTTGTTAGGTTAACTGCATGTTAACTTTAGTGTGGTAGATTATTATTATTATTATTATTATTATTATTATTATTATTATTATTATTATTATTATTATTATTATTATTATTATTATTATTATTATTATTATTACTACTACTACTACTACTACTACTACTACTACTACTACTACTACTACTACTACTACTTTATCTTGTAGCATGGTTAGTTTAAATATCTTTGATTAGTTTAAATGTCCTTTTTTTTTTTAAACAAGTTAGTTTAAATATCCTTGGTTAAAAATTTTAAATGAGAAGAGTTTTAAAGTATTATGATTGGTATAAATTTAATTAGTTTAAATATCTTTGGTCTAAATTCATAGGTCACTAATAATATAGAATTATCCAAACATATATTGACTTAAAATTTTTACTTTTCACTTTAAATAACTTTAAGTCATAAGTAATAATTTAAGTTTATCCAAACACGCTCTAAATTCCTTTCACTATATTTTGGAGTAATGCGCATAATACTTTTATAAAATCATATAACGTCTACATCGAAATAAGCCTACTTTTTCAATTTTAACCGTATTTGATTTAAATAAGTAGTAAAATATCATATCGAGGCAATAAACCTCTATGTTAAGGACTTAAATATTTATAGGAAGAATAATGTGGTGGTACAGAGCTATACTTTATGTGCAATAGGCAGTTTGACTGTTATTAGTCAAAATTGAATTAATTTGATTTTGGAATTTATAAATTACCAATTTTTATGAAACCGGGTAGGTATGTCGAGGTTTGAAATGATCAAAATCAAAGAAAAAGTCAATTCAAATATTTTCTATCAAGATGATGATCAATTAAATAGATGTTGATGCATGTACATATTTATTAAATCAGAATTAAAAACGAAAAATTTCCTTAAAAGTCAAATCATATGGATTTCAACTTGATTAAGGATGTTCATATGCTAAAATTCCTACAATGTTTAAATATAATTGCATTAATTTATACATATGCTACACATTTAATTCGGATTAATTGTAAAATAAAATTTGTGATAATCTTAAATCTAGGCAAGGCAAGGCAACATACTCAGTATATCCCGTGTAACACGGGGTCTGAGGGGGGTAAGATAGTACGCAGCCATGCCCCTACGCATGCGTAGGGAGGCATATATAACATATAATTATAACTATAATATGAATTGAATAGAAAAAAGATCAATAAAAAAGGTAGAGACAAAAAACGGAGAGACACAACAAAGTAAGAAAGAAGAAAATAGCATAAAAAAAAAAAAGTAATAGCAGATGGATGGAGTTTCAATGATATATATAGCACTAATTTTGTTAAACGTATTGACAACTGGGCCAACAAATTTAATTGATCCAATTTAAGATTTCGAACCCGTTAAAAAAGAAATTTTGAAAAAAAATGGATATATAAATAATTAATGCTAATTGATACTATATGAATGAGTTATAGTTTCCATAAATGAGAAAATCAAGCGAGATTTCGAATTAATTGGGAAGATTGTGTATTAAATAAGTAATTTGAATTTCAAATTCTTATTACGTATTAAATGAAAAGAATTTGTAGACTTGATTACAGATAATTAAAAATGGATCATAATATGATAAGAGAAAATCAAGCAAGATTTTGAATTAATTGGGAAGATTGTGTATTAAATAAGTAATTTGAATTTCAAATTCTTTAATTGATCCAAAAAATATGTTTAAATTTAAGATTTTGAACCCGTCAAAAAGGAAATTTCTGGGGAAAAAGAAAAAGAAAAATGGATATATGAATAATATGAATAATTAATGCTAATTGATACTATATGAATGAGTTATAGTTTCCTTAAATAAGAAAATCAAGCAAGATTTTGAATTAATTGGGAAGATCGTGTATTAAATAAATAATTTGAATTTCAAATTCTTATTACGTATTAAATGAAAAGATTTTGTAGACTTGATTATAGATAATTGAAAATGGATCATAATATGTTTAGAGAAAATCAAGCAAGATTTTGAATTAATTGGGAAGATTGTGTATTAAATAAGTAATTTGAATTTGAATTTCATAATCTTATTATGTATTAAATGAAAAGATTGTGTTGACTTGATTATAGATAATTGGAACTGGATCATAATATGAATATTCCGGAATATTGTGAATTACAATGGAATACATTACATATAGAATATTGAAAAAAAATTTGAATGAGTCGTAATTTCCATAAATGAGTAATTAGGAATTCAAAAATATTTAAAAAATATATGAGAGGAAACTTATAAGAGAAAATCAAGAAAGATTGTGAATTAAATGAAAAGATTGTGTATTAAATAAGTAATTTGAATTTCAAAATTTATTATGAAATAAATAGAAAGTTTGTGTTGACATAATCACAGATTATTGAAAAAGGATCATAATATGGATAATCCATGGAAAATCAAAAGAATCCAAGTACAAATGTTTCGCTTACAGTTTCATTCTGAAGTAGGAGAAATAGGACCAAGCAGAATCCTCTTATGACATGTTTCACAATTAAGCAAATGTCTAGATTCAAAATATAACGTAATGAACATATAAACTTTGTGAAACTTAACACAAAAATAGATTTGATTATCATGTCTTAGGAAACATATTACAATAAGTTAACATCTCAATCTTGAAGATAACAATGGCTTGATGCCAAGAAGCAAGTTCAAGAAAAAACCAAAGAGAAAATTAATCAATGCTTCAAATCCTTAATTTCTGTAGTGCAGTTCCGGAGATGACCAAAAAATGACCAAAAGATTCAAATTTGTGAAAGGAGCATACAGTATATGGATTGGAGATGTATAGCAATTAATAAGATGTCCCAGAAAAAAGGTATCAGGAAAAGCAAGTAGCTAAACCTAGGCAACAGAACATAAAAAACAAAAGAATCCAAGTACAAATGCTTCGCTTATAGTTTCATTTTGAAGTAGGAGAAAAAGAACCAAGCGGAATCCTCTTACGACCTGTTTCACAATTAAGCAAATGTCTAGATTTAAAATATAACGGAACCAACATATAAACAAAAAATTTGCGTACCTGTTTTATCCATTACAATGCAGACTTTGAGGTGTAGAATATTGTAGATGGAAAAAAGATCATCTACAAATGGTATATTGGAAGAAAATCTGATGGAGGAAAATTATGTCAGTTATTGCTTTCCATAACATAATAAATTACATATATTTTTCAGTTACAATACTAACTCAATCCGTCCATTCGTAGGAAAAAGTGGATAAATTTAAAGCCTGCAACAAACATTTTAAAGATAAATAAACATATATCATACACAAAAATTAGACATTTGACGAAATAAAGATAAGCACAACGAATTATATACACACTGAAATTGACTCTAGATTAAAGACCTTTTGCAGCACTCGATGAATTCAGAATCCCAAACAAAATACACAAAACAGAATGAAGCCATTTTTTTGATTTCTCTTGTCATGGCTGCAAAAAAGCAAAACAAAGCATGTCAAAGAACATCAAAAATAACAAACAAAATACACTTTAAATCATACAGAACTTTAATCAAACACCTTTTATGCAGACCGGTTAGAACTGTTTGCCATTGACACTCAAAGAGAAAATAATCAAAGAAGACGATATTGATTAAAACATTAATAAAATGCATGGAAAAAGAGAAAAAATGGAAAAGAAAACCTTGCTAACAATCAGAGAAGACGATATTGAATCGAGTTATAGCTTTTTAGAATCAAGATACATACCCAATTAATCATATTCACCGTTAAATTTGTATCTTGTAAATTGTCTCAATCACAAATTCATTGTAAAATCATTCTCGTTTCATATTCTGTAAATTCAAACAGACAAATATTAGTAAACAACAAATATAGTATACACATACACACATATATGAATACATTAAAAAAAGACCATGAAGACCGAAAGAAAGAAAAATGACTAAGAAGGAGAAAAAAGATGAGAGAGATTAATGATATTTTATGTGTACCGCCATTCTTGAGAGAGAGGATGAGAGAGATTAAAGATATTTTATGTGTACCGCTATTCTTGAGAGAGAGGTAAGAGAAGTTGTTTATATAATATTCATCAAATTAATCCGAGCTCTAATATGGATATTGTTTCTTGATTTATATAATACTCAATATATTGAATGCAGAATTTGAGGTGTAAAAGAAGGAAGATGGGCCAAAAAAACATCTACGGATGGTATATTGGAAAAAGTTCTGATGGATGAAAATTGTGTCAGTTATTGCTTTCCATGGATGAATATGGTTGAAAGTTTGCTAAAATCATAGAGGAAAATTGTGTCAGTGATTTATATTGGATGATGACTTATATTGAAGAAGGAAGATGGAAAAAAAACATCTACAGATGGTATATTGGAAGAAGATCTGATGGATGAAAATTGTTTCAGTGATTGCTTTCCGTGGTTGAATATGATTGTGTACGTAATTGCTTTCCATGGTTGAATATGATTGAATAAATTACATATATTCAGTTACCATAATTTTGAAAGTTTGCTAAAATCATGGAGGTAAATTGTCTCATTTATTGCTTTCCATAATTGTATATTTGCATATAATTGTTTTAAATCCAATGGGTCATATCCATTTTAAAACGGGTCATGACTAACTAAGTATATTTTGTATTGAAAGATTGTTAATGGGTTAACGGGTTTAATCCATTGGATCAGAAAATAAGTCAATTGTCTAAAATAACCTTGCAAATAATTAGGAAGCTAAATGATACTTAAAAGATAAGGGGTAAATTATGTAATTTTTGGAATGCTTCATGTTCATGCTTTAAGAATATATAGATGAATGAAATATTGCAAGGTGAGTTCGATCACGTCATAAAGTGTTCGTACACAAAACTAATAACATATTGTCCTTTTGTCCTTTTATGAGAGTCGACTAACATAACCGCCTCCGCCCTCCGCTGCCACCTCCCCCCTCCTCCGCCGTCCCTACCACCTAACGCAACCACCTTCTTCCTCCCCGCCATCAATTTCTCTCTTTGTTTCAATAAAATCGAGTTTTATCCTCGGATTTGTTCTTCTTTGTTTTAATAAGGTTCGATTTAATTTTTCCGTCTCGCCTTTTGGCGTGTATTTTTAGTACCCAATTTTTTGGTTTTTATGCGTTATTATATTTATGGTTGTTATGTTTTTGTGTTGTTATCAATGAGAATGATTAGGATGGAATTTTGGAAGATCTGGATTTATCGCATTATTAATACTTTCGGCATGTCTATAGCTGGTTCCCGGCATGTAGATAGCTGGGGTATGCTTGGAACAGTGGCTATCACATGTGCTCACGTTTCACAAATTATAGTTGTTCATTATTCGAGGACTCTTGTTCCTCATAGTTTAGTTTTTGCAATTGAGTCGCCTGAACACCGCAACAGCCATGGAACTATTGTGAAGGTCAATTGCGAAGCTACCATTTTCGGGAGTGATGTAGGCTGGATTACTCGGAAAGCCTTTGTATTCATTTTCAGTTTCAAGAATCTATGGATTCAGTGTGTTAAGCGGTCTGGAAATAATGCGGCTATTTGCTTAGCTCATTTATTGTTTATCAACCTGATTGCATTGTCAGTTGGGGGTTTGTCCCGGCTAGACTTGTTTTAATTTATTGGAATAAATTTGCATTTTGTCAAAAAAAAACTAATAACATATTGCTCTTTCGATTTCTTCCAATTATTTATACTTTTTCGAGATATTCGGTAAGCATTTTAAAGTGCATTTTAAGGATAGATTCTTAATTTATTTTTTTAAATTTTTTTTTGTATAAAAATTTAAACATTAGATATGTATACAAGAAAAGAAAATTTTAAAAATAAGTTATGGAACTATCCTTAAAATGCATCTTAAAATGTGTGTTCGACACCTTTGAAAAATGTATACAATTAGAAGAAACGGAGGGAGTATTAAGTATGAATTTTTTAATATTTATAAGATATTAACTTATAATCTGTATGATATATAAATGATTTTTAAAATTTTTATCTTATATTCATATTTCAATTACGTTATTATTAAAAAGAAAAAAATTATAAAATATAATAATTATATATGTTTGAGGGTATTGTTAACGGAGGAATTTGGTGATAACAAATTTCGGAGGTTGCTGGAATAACGAAATCATGAAAATAGGGGGATTTGGGATTTTTAGATGTTTGGGGCTGGACTTGAGAGGTATCTCGACTTGTTAGATGTGTCGGATCCTTTTTCAAGATGCCTGCGTACCTTATATTTATAAGGATCAAGCCAACGCAGTTCTGTTAAAAGGATTGGTTTTTAATCCCTATGATTGTTAAGGAATGTATTTTGGGAATTAGTAGATTTTATCTCTTTGAATTATATTCGCGTTGGGATGCCTTCCTGATTTGAAGGATATCGTTTAGAGATATTTTCTATCATAAATTGGAGATAATTCCTCGTTTTAGAGAGACGAAATAATTAACTTGGGGATTAAGTTAATTATTATTAGATTCGTATTTGGAAATTTGGGAGATATTAGAGGCAACCGAAAATATGGCGTAACAACTACCCCCCAGTTCTTCATTGTAGCTTGCTGCAGTGGAGAACTAAGCATGCTTCGATCTTCCAAATTTCCCGAGTCACTAAAACAGCTAGGAGAGGAAGATTAGTAAAAAATATGGAGCACCAAGGTGCTCGTAATATGCATGTAGATGTAAACAAGATAATATATGAGATGTAAAAAATAAGTTTTATAGGTGTGAAAGAACGTATCCTGGAGAGTCATCCAAGCATTATTCGGAGAATCGTGCAAAGCTTTCCGAGCAATACCCTGAAAAGCAAATATTCAAAGAAATATCATCTATTAAGCACTTCGAGAAATACCCTCCTCAAAGAAGAACGTATTCTAGAGTTTCCATAACGTATTCCGGAAAATATCCTCCTCAAAGAAGGCCATATCCACCAGAATTTCCATAAATGCTTCAGAGATATCCCTCCTCACAGGAGGTGGATTTTCTGAAGCTCGAACCTTGATGAGGCGCCGGAAGTACGGACATCCCCCCCGGAAGTACGGTTTTTGCAAGGATTTAAAAATTTAGGGTACTCTCCTCAAAGGAGATCAGTTTTTGTTCAGAAATACCCTCCTCACAGGAGGTGGACTTTCCGAAGCTCGAACCTTGATGAGGCGCCGGAAGTACGGTCATCCCCCCCGGAAGTACGATTTTTGCAAGGATTTAAAAATTTGGGATACCCTCCTCAAAGGAGATCGTTCCCCATTCCAGAAATATCCCTCCTCACAGGAGGTGAATTTTCCGAAGCTCGCTTCATTTTCACTAAGACTCTCCTTAGAGGAGATCATCTTTTAAATAAATCACAAAGACCCTCCTTAGAGGAGGTCGTCTAACACAAAAAAAATAATAATAAGGGAGACCCTCCTTAGAGGAGGTCATCTTCCCAAAGTCATATCAATATCCCAAGATTCTTCCAGAAAATATATCAGCAACACTCAAAGGATCTTCTAAAAAATATCAGCAACATCCATAGGGTCTTCCAAAAAATATCAGCAACACCCAAAGGGTCTTCTAAAAAATATCAGCAACACCCAAAGGGTCTTCCAAAAATATAAAAAATACCCTCATCACAAAGGGTCTTCAAAAATATAACCCTCCTTAAAAAATGCTCTTCCAAAATATTATGAAGGAAAGTTTTCTTTTTTGACAAATCCAATCCGTAAATCTAAAAATATTTTTTTGACATATATACATAATGCAATAGTATATGCAAAATAAAAAATTAAGACATAATTCATGCATAATAAACATGTTAATTTAAACATGCATAAAATATTTAATCAAAATAATTTATGTCTCACAAATATTTTAGTAATAAAAATATAATATTCATGATGCAAATATTTATATATTTTCGTAAAATTAAAAATAAACTAAATAGAAAACTTATCTCGATTTCCCCTTAAGTTCCAAATCCCAGTCCTGGTTCGCAGTTGTTTTTTTCTACCGTGCGTGATGCTTCTGCTTTGAGCCTTTGACTTTCATGCCATGCGGGTCCCAAAAACTTTTTGAATTTGCATTCTACTTGTTCCACGCGCAGGTGCTTCCTCCTAATATGCTTGGTCTCTTTTCTTAGACAAGACCTCTACATGCCTTTTTTTGTTGTTTTTTCTTTTTTACAGGTGCGGCTCCCAAGCTATGTAAATCAATTGCTCCTTATTTATTGACATGAAACAGGCACTATGTTGTTGCTTCTCGGTGCTGTTGACGATCGATGTGAATATGAATATTTTATTCGAACAAAAATCATCGTTAAATAACCATGGCTTTTGGTATGGTCGTTTATCCCAATTTTCTATGTACTAAGAAATTGTTTGGTATTCGTTTGTCCTCCACAAACGAAAAATTCCCCTCCTTCTAGCGCCAATTGTTAACGGAGGAATTTGGTGATAACAAATTTCGGAGGTTGCTGGAATAACGAAATCATGAAAATAGGGGGATTTGGGATTTTTGGATGTTTGGGGCTGGACTTGAGAGGTATCTCGACTTGTTAGATGTGTCGGATCCTTTTTCAAGATGCCTGCATACCTTATATTTATAAGGATCAAGCCAACGCAGTTCTGTTAAAAGGATTGGTTTTTAATCCCTATGATTGTTAAGGGATGTATTTTGCGAATTAGTAGATTTTATCTCTTTGAATTATATTCGCGTTGGGATACCTTCCTGATTTGAAGGATATCGTTTAGAGATATTTTCTATCATAAATTGGAGATAATTCCTCGTTTCAGAGAGAGGAAATAATTAACTTGGGGATTAAGTTAATTATTATTAGATTCGTATTTGGAAATTTGGGAGATATTAGAGGCAACCGAAAATATGGCGTAACAGGTATCTTGAAACAGGATTATTTACTTGTTTCTTCAAATAGATCGTATTAAATTTAAGTATAATATATTATTGCCGGGTTATCATCTGAGTAGTTTAAAAATAAATAATTCAAAAAGTTTATTAATAATATATTGTTTTTGAGATTCGAGTTTTGAACTTATAAAAATAATTTATATATTAAGATAAAAAAATATATCTAACGATTGTTATTTATTTATCTTAAAATTTGATGGTTGTTATTTACTGTATAAACTGACAACCAAATAACAACAGCAAACCAAATATCCTATGTTTTGTTTATAATAGTGAGTATTTTTTAAAATAAATAATTTAATTATAACTAGCTTAAAGCCCGTGCGATGCACGGATTTTTTTATTTTAATATTATATAATTTTTTCATTTATTTAAATTAATTTTTTAAAAGATGAATTTTGGAGGCTTACATTATTATATGAGATGATTTGATAATAATCATACAAATGTTATCCGTGATATTTCTAGAAATGGAAGGATTTTAGTTAGAAAATATAGAAAAGATGATAGGTTTTAGTTGAAAAGGGTAATCGATGAATTATTGGTAATTATACAATTATTATTTTTATTAAATAGAATGCATGTGATATGATTAGAAAAAGATAGAATTTAGTTAGAAAAAATTAAAAAGGAAACATGTTATAGGTGAAAAATATAATTTATTAGTTTATAGCAATTATAATTTAATTACCATATTTACTAAATACAATTGCACAAATTTTTTTTAGAAAATGAGAAATTAATATTGTCCGTGATATTTCTATTAAAATAAGGATTTTAGTTAAAAAAACAGAAAAGATGATACGTTTTAGTTGAAAAAGGTAATCGGTTAATTATTAATATTAAAATATTATTAGTTTATTTTTTTAAATAAAACCTCCCTTAATATAATTGGAAAAAGAGAGATTTTAGTTAGAGAAAATAGAAAGGTAACGTGAAAATTAAAAAAAATGACATGATTTATGTGAAAAAGGTAATTGATTAGCTTATATAATTATAATTTAATTATGTAATTTTACTAAATAAAATTGCTCATAGTTTTTAGAAAATAAGAAATTAATGTTGCCCTTGATATTTCTAGAAAAAAAAGGGAGTTTAGTTAAAAAAATAGAAAAGATGATACGTTTTAGCTGAAATGGTAATCAGTTAATTATTAGTATTATAATATTATTATTATTTTATTAAATAGAAACATCTGTGATATAATTGGAAAAGGAGAGATTTTAATAAGAGAAAGGAAAAAAAGTACCTTGTTTTTGTTGAAAAAGGTAACTGTTCTTGATATAACTGGAAAAAGAGAGATGTTAATTAGAATAAAAATAAAAGGTAACGTTTTTTGGGTGAAAATGGTAATTGACTAATTAATAGTAATTATAATATAATTATGTTATTTTATTAAACAAAACTACTCGTACTATTTAAAAAAAAAATATTTTAGTTAAATAAAATGTGAAAGATATTCTATTTTACTTGAAAAAAGAAATTGTTTAGTTATTGAAAATAGAAAAGGTAATATATTTAACTTGAAAAAGGAAATTAATTTATAAAGGAGAAATTTTAGTTAAATTAAATATAAAGGCATATTATATTTTATCTGAAAAAAGAAATTATTTAGTTTTTGAAAAATAGAAAAGATAATATGTTTAACCTCAAGAAGAAAATTTATTAGTTAGTAGAAAAGGTAGTATGTCTGACCTGAAAAAGAAAATTGATTAATAAAGGAGAAATTTTAGTTAGATAAAATATAAAAGGATATTGTATTTTAGGAAATTAGTTAGTTAGATAAAATATAAAGGGATATTATATTTTATAAGAAAAAGGAAATTATTTAGTTTTTGAAAAAGAGAAAAGATAATATGTTTAACCTCAAAAAGGAAATTGATTAGTTAGTAGATATGGTAATTTGTCTAACTAAAAAAGGAAATTGATTAATAAAGTAGAAATTTTAGTTATATAAAATATAAAAGGATATTGTATTTTAGGAAATTAGTTAGTTCTTGAAAAATAGAAAAGATAATATGTTTAAACTCAAGAAGGAAATTGATTAGTTAGTAGATGTGTAATTAAGTAAGGGTAAATAAGTAAAATCAACAGGTACCGTAGAAAAAGGAAATTATTAGTTTTTGAAAAAGAGAAAAGATAATATGTTTAACCTCAAAAAAGAAATTGATTAGTTAGAAATTGATTAGTTAGTAGAAAAGGTAATATGTCTAACCTAAAAAAGGAAATTGATTAATAAAGTAGAAATTTTAGTTAGATAAAATATAAAAGGATATTGTATTTTAGGAAATTAGTTAGTTCTTGAAAATAGAAAAGATAATATGTTTAAATTCAAGAATGAAATTGATTAGTTAGTAGATGTGTAATTAAGTAAGGGTAAATAAGTAAAATTAACAGGTACCGTAGAAAAAGTAAATTATTTAGTTTTTCAAAAAGAGAAAGGATAATATATTTAACCTCAAAAAGGAAATTGATTAGTTAGAAATTGATTAGTTAGTAGAAAAGGTAATTTGTCTAACCTAAAAAAGGAAATTTATTAATAAAGTAGAAATTTTAGTTAGATAAAATATAAAAGGATATTGTGTTTTAGGAAATTAGTTAGTTCTTAAAAAATAGAAAAGATAATATGTTTAAACTCAAGAATGAAATTGATTAGTTAGTAAATGCGTAATTAAGTAAGGGTAAATAAGTAAAATCAACAGGTACCGTACCGACCGACCGACTAACCAAACTTTTAATGTTTCGGCTTTTATATAATAGTACTAGCTTAAAGCCCGTGCGATGCACGGATTTTTTTTATTTTAATATTATATAAATTTTTTTATTTATTTAAATTAATTTTTTAAAAGTTTAATTTTGGAGGCTTACATTGTTATATGAGATGATTTGACAATAATTATACAAATGTTATTCGTGATATTTTTAGAAATGGAAGGATTTTAGTTAGAAAATATACAAAAGATGATAGGTTTTAGTTGAAAAAGGTAATCGATTAATTATTGGTAATTATAAAATTATTATTTTTATTAAATAAAATGCACGTGATATGATTAGAAATAGATAAAATTTAGTTAGAGAAAGGTGAAAAATATAATTGATTAGTTTATAGCAATTATAATTTAATTACCTTATTTACTAAATACAATTGCACGAAATATTTTTAGAAAATGAAAAATTAATATTGTCCGTGATATTTCTATTAAAAGAAAAATTTTAGTTAAAAAAATATAGAAAAGATGATACGTTTTAGTTGAAAAAAGTAATTGATTAATTATTAATATTAAAATATTATTATTTTATTTTATTAAATAAAATCTCCCTTGTTATAATTGGAAAAAGAGAGATTTTAGTTAGAGAAAATAGAAAGGTAACGTGAAAATTAAAAAAATGACATGATTTATGTGAAAATGGTAATTGATTAGATTATATAATTATAATTTAATTATGTCATTTTACTAAATAAAATTGCTCATAATTTTTAGAAAATGAGAAATTAATGTTGCCCGTGATATTTCTAGAAAAAAAAGGGAGTTTAATTAGAAAAAATAGAAAAGATGATACGTTTTAGCTGAAAAGATAATCGGTTAATTATTAGTATTATAATATTATTATTTTATTTTACTAAATAGAAACATCATTTGTGATATAATTGGAAAAAGAGAGATTTTAATAAGAGAAAAGAAAAAAGGTACCGTGTTTTGGTTGAAAAAGGTAACCCTTCATGATATAATTGGAAAAAGAGAGATGTTAATTAGAGAAAAAAGAAAAGGTAACGTGTTTTGAGTGAAAAAGGTAATTGATTAGTTAATAGTAATTATAATATAATTATGTTATTTTACTAAACAAAACTGCTCGTACTATTTTTAAAAAAAGAGATATTTGAGTTAAATAAAATGTGAAAGATATTCTATTTTAATTGAAAAAGGAAATTGTTTAGTTATTTAAAAATAGAAAAAGTAATATGTCTAACTTTAAAAAGGAAATTGATTAATAAACGAGAAATTTTAGTTAGATAAAATATAAAGGGATATTATATTTTATCAGAAAAAGAAAATTATTTAGTTTTTGAAAAAGAGAAAAGATAATATGTTTAACCTCAAGAAGGAAATTTATTAGTTAGTAGAAAAGGTAATATGTCAAACCTGAAAAAGGAAATTGATTAATAAAGGAAAAAATTTAGTTAGATAAAATATAAAAAAAATATTGTATTTTAGGAAATTAGTTAGTTAGATAAAATATAAAGGGATATTATATTTTATCAGAAAAAGAAAATATTTAGTTTTTGAAAAAGAGAAAATATAATATGTTTAACCTCAAGAAGGAAATTGATTAGTTAGTAGAAAAGGTAATATGTCTAACCTGAAAAAGGAAATTGATTAATAAAGGAGAAATTTAGTTAGATAAAATATAAAAGGATATTGTATTTTAGGAAATTAATTAGTTCTTGAAAAATAGAAAAGATAATATATTTAAACTCAAGAAGGTAATTGATTACTTAAGAAATCTGTAATTAAGTAAGGGTAAATAATTAAAATCAACAGGTACTGTACGGACCAATCCACCGACTGACCGACCGACTAACCAAACTTTTAAAGTTTCGACTTTTATATAATAATATAGATAGATATGTTGTTAACGAAAATTGAAACTTAAATAAATGAAAAATAGTTTAGATATTAGAAAAAAATATCCAAGCATTATTATTTATGTGTCTTTAAATTTAATGACTATTATTTAACGTACTAAATCGAGAATCAACTAACAATCAACAACCAACCAAATATTTTATCTGTCTTTAAGTATATGATTCTCAATTATTTTTTTATAAATTTAATTTTAGTCGAAAAAAATAATCGACGGTTCAATCATTTCTCTTGTAACACTTTTTGCTTTAATCTACAATCAAAATTAGTACACAATTAAAATATAAAAAATAATAGGTTTTTTTGTGTATTTAAGATTTGATTATTTTTTTTTGAGTAAAATTCCATTCATTAATGATAAGTCATACGACATCTACAAAAATAGTCGAACAACGAAAAACATAAACAAATACTGATTAAACCATAATCAGACAATTTGTTGAAGATGATATTGCCCCTCTCGTATGGAGATTTATATGTACTCGTTGCGGTTGGACCTCCACCTGGGCTAATGCTGCTTGAATATTCGACCATAAATGCAACATCCTATAAACTTGTTTCATTAGATCCGAAATCATACTATCACAAACAAAGGAGAGAACATCCAAACCCTCACCAGGGAGAGAAGCCAATCTGCAAAATACAAGCCAAAATAACAACAAATTGAAATTACAAAAGAAAATCCAAGAAAACTTAGATCTGCCATCCGAGACCACAAGAAAGGCGGTTAATTCTCGAATCCACCAAGTGCAACTTGAATCGAAGAGGAGGGAAAACCGGAAGCTCCGATGATGTAGATCTAGAAAAACAATCCAAAGCGAAACAAACTGATAGAAATTCATACCCCACAAGGGAGATTATTGAAATAAGACAAAGCAAATAAAATACAGAAACGAATTTGGGGCTTTCCACCGGACACACCGGTGGAAGCCCCGCCGGAAATGGTGCAGAAAAGAGGCTGGAGTGAGCGGTGGAGAGGGAGAGGGGAGAGAGGCTTTGAAAGTTATTTGAGGATTTTTGTACATATACTTTTGATTATATTAAAGCTAACTCAGTTTCATGGGTATCCAAATTCCAACATCATTAGCTGAACATATATAGTTGAACCTCGATGAAATAATAATCGATAAAGTAATAACCTCGTTATAGTAATATTTTTTTTTGGTCCCAACACAATGGAGACAATATATTTTTACTCTCGATAAAGTAATAAACTCGATAAAATAATATTTTTTTCTCGATCCCAAACGTATTACTTTAAAGAGGTTTAATTGTATTGTGTGTTAACATTTTCGTGTAATATAATCTTCCTGTATTAGAAACGTTAAAATCGCATTATAATACAAAGATGTAATATGTTAAGAGCATCTCCAACTAGGGATGGGCATCGGGGCACTTTGGGGTCGGGGAGTGCTATCCCCGCCCCCATCCCCGAATTCTAACTCGATCCTCGTCCTCGGCCTGATCCCCGTCGGGATTATTTTTTATTCCTCGTCCCCGGCTCAAACGGGTAACGGGGATCCCCGCGGAAAATCGGGGAATTTCATTTTAAACAAAAAAAATAACATTTTAAACAATTTTAAACACTAAGTAGTAAGTTTGAAACAATTTTTTAAGCACTAAATTAAGATAAAAAAATATCACTTAAATAAACAATTATAAATAACATGGAAATGAAGTTATTTAACTACTAGAAAGACAAACATATAAGATAAAAATTTTATTTTGTTTCCAATATAAAGTATTGGAAATTCGTATATATTAATATATGATTATTAATATGTATGTATGTATGTATGTATATATATATATATATATATATATATATATATATATATATATATATAATATATATATATATATATATATATATAATAATAAGGTGGAATCGAGTCGGGGATTGAGAATCGGGCCTGGGGTTGGAGATCGGACCGGGGAGACATAAAATCCGGGCCCCGGCCCGCTCCCCGGTTTTTTTTTAAAATTGTCCCCGCTCCCCGGCCCGTATCCGAAAAAATCCCCAATTCCCCGCCCCATTCGTTGCGGGAATCGGATCGGGATCGGGCGGCCCGGGATGAATACCCATCCCTACCTCCAACCTTGTAAAACCTTTAACTAAAAGTTATTAAAACATACTATAAATAATTATTATAAAGATTATGTAAAAAAGAAAGTCAATTCTAATGGGACATTTTTCGTGTCTATATTTTTAGCCAACCTCCTGATATTGGTTATATTTGTCGAATCTCTAGAGACTTGTAAGAAGATTCTACATCATCTCTTACCAAATTCAATGATATATTATTTTTAAAATATAGTCAATCAATATGGACAGTACCATCGAAGCACAACGCCTTACAGGTTCAATAAATTTTACATAATTAGTATTTTCTATCATTTTATCCAATTATTTTAGCCAATCCCATTGAAGATACTATAATAAATAGTTCAATTTTGTGGTTAAATTCAACCAGATTCACATTTAAAGAATAGTCTTCGGAACATGCTAAGCCACTAAACGGTCGTAAAGTAACAGCCGATTTAAATTTATTGCGCCACCACAAGTTGTCGGCACCTTTCAACTTTACCAAGTAGTAGCCCACTAATAAATAATTTTAAGCACGAGTTTTAGACCTTTAATCAACTTGTTTTTTTTTTATCACAAAGTCAAATCCACCGTTTTGATATGACCCGTTACAAACAAGACAAATTAATATTTGTACAACTTATCAAATTGTACGTGACCTAGTAGTATAGTTGAGAAGTATGTACTTGAAAAGTCTTCTCTATTTTGTCACACTCTCTCTACACATTTTGTGTTTTGCGTGTCTTGACTTTGATTTATGTTTGATTTCTAAACTTCTCTCCAACCACAACTAGATCTTAACATATATAACCATAACATCTCTACTTCTTTCAACCATTTCAAACCAATTCTCAACTTCCTCTACCTTATTGCTTGATCAAATTTGTCAACCCATTAGCTAAATAAATCTTGTTTCTTTCTACAATTGCTTCTTCATTGATTCAAATCTTTCCCTTGAGTTTGATAATGGACGAGCTTCATATTCCTAACTTTTTCCTGTGCCCGATTTCGCTTGAAATCATGAAAGATCCGGTAATTCTTTCGACAGGGATAACGTATGATCGAATGAGTATTGAAAAATGGATTTTTTCGGGGAAAAATGATACATGTCCTGTAACGAAACAGAAACTTGGAGATGCAGAATTGACACCGAATCATACACTACGACGACTTATTCAGTCTTGGTGCACCCTCAATGCATCGTACGGGGTTGAAAGAATCCCAACGCCAAGGCCTCCGATTAGCAAATCACAACTCATGAAGCTTCTCAATGACTCCAAGTCCCCAAACTTACAAATGGAGTGCCTTAGAAAGCTCAAATTCATAGTTTCCGAAAATGAAACAAATAAACGTTGCATGGAAGATGCAGGTGCATCCGAGATCTTGGCTTCGATTATCACAAGCGGCAATATTGCATCGTCAAATGCAAACGAAGACGGGTTTGAGCTCAGTAGTCCTGATGATGAAGCACTTAACATTATGTGTCACCTCCAACTATCAGAAAAAAGCCTCAAATCTCTAAATGGAGAAAAAGGAGAGTTCATTGAGTCATTGATGCGTCTGATGCAATGTGATAACTACGAATCTCGAACTTACTCAGTAATCTTGCTAAAATCGATTCTCAAAGTCGCTGATCCACTACAAAAGTCGGGTTTGAAACGTGAATTTTTCATTCAACTTGTACAACTTTTGCGCGATCAGATATCATCCAAGGCATCAAAAGCTGCATTGCAATTATTAATCAATGTATGTGCTGTAGGTAGAAACCGAATCAAAGTTGTAGAAGCCGGGGCAGTAAGCGTAATGATTGATTTCCTCTGTGATCATTCATCGCAGAAAAGAGTTTGTGAGATGGTGCTTGTAGTGCTCGATCAGCTGTGCCAATGCGCGGAAGGAAGAGCAGAGCTGCTGAATCATGGAGCTGGATTAGCAGTTGTGTCGAAAAAGATACTTAGGGTTTCACAATTGGCTAGCGAGAAGGCCGTCAAGATTTTACTATCTATCGCCAAGTTTTCAGCAACTACTCCAAATGTTCTTCAGGAGATGTTGCATCTTGGAGTCGTCGGAAAGTTGTGCTTGGTACTTCAAACGGATTGCGGAGAAAAGATTAAAGATAGAGCTGCTGAAATACTCAAATTGCATGCTCGGGCATGGAAGAACACTTCATGTTTGCCTATAAACTTGCGTACTTCATATCCTTCATGAACACAACACTTGTACGTAGATAGGACCTTATACATATTTAATGTTTATGATAAAATTATAAGAGTCCGGATCATGTGTCCCCTTCTCCATGATTCCATGATTCCTTCTGTGTGCCCTGCACTTTTTTAATACTAAAAGAACAGAAAACATGTAAAAAGAGACAAGAGAATCCCTACTCAAATTATAAACATAGTTGTATACAATGCGTCTTGCCAAAATTATGCAAGAAAAGCATTTTAACAAAATTGTTTTTTATTTGTTAATTAATACTATAAAATTTTATTCCAACGTAACTCGTTCATTTAATCATTTGATTATCTCTTTTTGTTGAGCTTGAATTTGAGCCAAGCAGATCTGAATTACACAATTATTTATGTTCAAGATCGGTGATAGGTCCATATTTCATCATATTTTTAATACCTATTTTATGTCCGTTTTCGTAATTTTATTAATTAATAAATTGTTTTGTAGGAAAATAAATAAAAACAGATTTCAAGCAGGAAAATGTGCAAAAAGGGAAAGGAGGTGAAAAATACTTAAAGTCAAAGAAATTGGAGGAAAAATCGAATACTTATCCAAGAAAAAAAGGAAATTAAAGAAATTATATTCAATATCGGATTGTAATTAAAGGGGCTAAGCCCAATATTTTCCCCTATATATATGGCCTTCTCCCTTGTAAATTAGACACCTAGAATTTGATAGCTCTTTATTTTCTTGCTTTTTACTTTCGTTGGTAGCTTTTATCCGGCATACTCGTCTGAATTATTAATATTTTTTTTAGTTCTTCTTTTGCTTCCTTCCCGTTCACTTGCTTCAATCTCCTGTTACGGCTTTATTATTTAATACATGCATGTTTCACTAGTTTGCTTTATTTATTAATTTATTATATAAATAAACATGCCATTCACGTTATAGTTATAGTTATTAGGTTTAATTTAATAAGTTCCTGGCCATAGTTTAAGTCATTGATTCATGTATCGTTATAATTATTTCGCATATATTATAATCATGTCTAGCTAATTCCCTTACCCTAGGATGAAGATGAAGTTAATTTAATTACTCTTGATTTCTTCTCGTTTCTATTAATTGGTTCTCATAATTTTTCTTGGTGCTTAATTATTCAATTGACAAAGTGATTTTGATATATTATTGTTACTGGATTTGTTTTTCATAGCCTATGCTTGCTCCTTGAAGTTTTGATAGGTTATTGTTAGATAACAAGTTTAATAGTATATGTTTGTCTCGTTGATTGATATATCTTATTTGTGAAGAAAAGAGGATTGATTTTAGGGCGAGTTGATATTAATTGTGATTGATTAACGGATTCGGATTCCTAGGTTTTTCATATTATTTGATAATCTTTGATAATTAGTTTAATTAGGTTAATTAAAACTCATCTCAAACCTATTTGTCTAGTTCGCCTGATTTAATTATTAGGGTTTTGAAAATTTATAGTCTCTGTGGATCGACCTTTATTTGCTACAATTAACCACTGTGCGCTTGAATCCTAGTCTTAAACAATCTTCAAATCAAGAGAGTTCTGAAGTAGATAAATTTGATGAGTCCTCACCATCTGATAAACCACCTTCGAAACCCCACTCTGATGTGTGTAATGAAAAAGTCTTTAAACCGAAAGCCCCATTTTCTCAAAGACTTACTTCAAACAAACAATCTGCTCAGTTAGATAAGATTTTGGAAGTCTTTAAGCAAGTCAAGATTAACATTCCTCTTTTAGATGCGATTCAACAAGTTCCCTCTTATGCTAAGTGTCTAAAAGATTTGTGTACCCATAAAAGAACCACTCATGTTCCTAAGAAAGCTTTCTTAACATCTCATGTTTGTTCTATTTTGTCAAATCAAATCCCTGTGAAGTATAAGGA
This sequence comes from Saposhnikovia divaricata, assembly GCA_036435485.1. NCBI lineage: Eukaryota > Viridiplantae > Streptophyta > Magnoliopsida > Apiales > Apiaceae > Saposhnikovia > Saposhnikovia divaricata. Next base: position 127,631,855 of record CM071596.1, on the reverse strand, counting down.
TCCCGGTTGTCCTACCATATCTTGTGTCATAGGTGATACTTTCATTGATAAAGCTTTACTCGATCTAGGAGCTAGTGTGAATCTTCTTCCCTTATCTGTCTATCAAGCCTTGGGTTTAGGTGAACTTAAAAAGACTAGTGTCACTCTTCAGTTAGCTGATCGTTCTGTTAAAACTCCTAAAGGTATAGTGGAAGATGTGTTGATTAAGGTTGGTGATTTTGTCTTCCCCGTCGATTTTGTCTTACTAGAAACCGAACCAGTCAAAAATCTCAAAAATCAAATTCCTATCATTTTAGGAAGGCATTTTCTTGCTACCTCTAATGCTTTGATTAACTGTAGGAATGGTTCGATGAAACTCACTTTTGGTAATATGACGATTGATCTTAATGTCTTTAATGTAGGAAATCAACCTAATGAGCTTTTTGAACAACATATAGGAGTTAATTTGATTGATGAGGTTGTTTCATGGTCAAATCTTGAGGATAGTTCAATTGAGTATTTTCTTGAGAAAGATGTTTTGTTAGAGTATGAGAGTAATAAAGAACTTCATGAGCTTTATAGAAATTTTTCTTCTGATGAGATGTTAGATGAATTGAATGCTATTTGTTCTAAGCATGAAACTCAACTTGAGGATAGTTCTTCTGATCCTAAGTCCGTTGTTAAGACTTCTGTAGGTGAGCCACCCACTTTCGGTCATAATCCATCTTTTTCCATTCTTGATCAATCTTTGATAGTTGATAATGAAACTCATCATGTTCTTTTTAGTGACTTAGTTCATAACCAAGAATTTATAGTAATCAATCTGCTTAAACAACATAAAGAAGCGTCTAATTGGTCTATGAATGATGTTAGTGGTATGAGTTTTATTCTGGTGCATGATGTTAGATATAATTGATGTAATATTTCAGTGTTTAAGTGTAACAGTGAAATATCAGAGTTTAACTGGAAGGAAGTCAGAGTTTAGTAAAGTCTGACTGACGGAAGCTGGACAGAGTTTAGTAAAGTTTGTCTGGAAGCAGCGCGTACGGAGTCAACAGAAGATATTAGAGATTAATTGAAGATTGATATGGAAGCGAGATCTTTGGAGATTGGATTACTATCAAAGAGATCGAGTTGACTTAGGAGACGTGTGACAATCTGTAATTGATATCATTGTATAGCTGATTATTAGGAATATCAATTAGAGATTGTATCGAAGCTGTATATTATATAAATATAGTCAGGTTAACCCTAGAAGGGTATCGTGCATCGAACTATCTTTATTTTGTAACCTAGCAGCTCTTTGTGATAGTTTACATCACGAAGAGGGTTTTTAATATCAGAAGATTTAAAGTGCATAATCATCTTACTTGTTAAACTCTCATACGAATTTGATTATTAATTGTGTATTCGGCCTAACAAGTGGTATCAGATCCAATCTGTTACTTTATTACAGGTCAAGATCCAAACACATCAATAATCATGTCTGCAATTCCTCCACCAACATCTACTAGTTCTGAAAAGGCTCCTACTACTGTGAGTCGTTATGAACCAATCAGGGTTCCTATTCTCAGGCCATCAGAGTATGCCATGTGGAAGGTCAAGATGACTATGTTTCTGAAGGCTACAGATCCAGAATATCTTGACAGGATTTATGAAGGCCCTCACAATCCTACAAAGCTATCTGTTGCAACTGCTGGTGAAGAAGCTAAAATTGTTCCAAAGGAAAAGAAGGACATGACTCCTGAAGCACTACTAAAAAAACTGCAATAGACATCAATTTCTGACCGATGTCTTTGAACTTTCCTATCCGATGTCTTTGTCGGTGATGTCTAAAGTCCAAATCTTAGACATCGGTTTTTGGCCGATGTCTTACATAACTTATAACATCAGTTCTTATAAGTAGACCTGTTGTGTTAGTGTATGATTGACATCGGTTTTTATAATAATATTTGTTGTTTTAGTGTTTGATAGACATCAGTTTTATAAATAGAACTGGTGTGTTCGTGTTTAATAGACATCAGTTTTTATAAAAAGAATTGGTGTCTTAGTGTTTAATAGATATCATTATTTCTAGTTATAGGTGATGTTTTAGCCTGTAATGGACATCAATTTATTACAAATATAGAATGTTAGAACTGCATTTTGACAATATTAATGTACTTCATAAACATCATTTCCAGCAATATTTGTACGCAACAATAACCAAACTAAAACAATACCAAGTCAGAACTAACCAAACACATATGTAAACCAACATAAATATCAAGTATCAAGTACTCTTACATAACCAATCAAAACTAAACTAACAGCTATCGACCAAATCCAAATATCAAATACATTAGCAAAACCAATAAGCCCAGGATGACAATGCCCACCATTTGCTTCCCGAACCATTGATAACTCCACTCCCTTGGAAATCAGCTGCCTTCCGGTTATGTCATCACAAGGCCCTCTGAATCTAGTTGCATTGACCAAGTAACGCCGTCCTTTTGGTACCAGAAGAAAAGATTTTGGTGTAGAGCAAGCTTGTTTCCAAGCCTTCACAAAGACCAAATACATTTAAACGTAAACAAAAAATAGCTTATATTGGCAAAAAGTAGTAACAGATCTAAAATGAAACAATGCGCTCCACTATATGAGCCAACAATTTATCAGAAAGCATAATATGGTGGTTCCACAAAATAATGAAGTCTTTTACTATTTTTTATGTAATGAAAAGCCATAATTATATATCGTCTTTCTGTGTAATACCTGCAAGTAATGTTTTGTATGGCCGAGTCTGTTGTTAGCTGATGTTCAGCAGCAATCTTGCTTGCCACTAAATCTAGCCATGAAGTTCCACTAGCCAATACAATAAATGCTATGACATAAGCATTTATTCCTGCATTAGAAAGATTTAGGAAATGAAAGAATGCCACTATCCAAATGCTTCAGATGAACCTATATAGGAATTGATTATCGCAGTTAGTCCCCAGCACATAAAGCTTCTCCAAATTCAGATGTTGCTCGACTAACCTTAGCGCTGCATGTCAATTAAAGTACTCTGCATTACAATATTACAAGTCACAACAAAGGACATTGTAAAATCAAAAGCTGGGTCAAAGCATAACATACCTTGCACCTGGCACCCGACACCACAGAAAAGAAGACGTTTGACACCTGCTGCCTGGTGATCATGAAACATGGAAATTTTTAGTGGCAACCCGTTACTACAATAAATAGAAAGATATCAACTAAAGCTTTGTAGCATATCAGATTTCTTTAAAAACAAGTCGATTTATCATCGTGGTCTCTTTTAATTTTTTCTAAGTGAAGGAGGAACCAACACAGCAAGAATTCTCGTTGTATGAATACAGTGAGTCAAATAAGGATCAACACATTTCAAAAATTCCGTAAATTTCAATGTATTTGCATACAAGTAAACAATTAACAGATATCTCATATAAATATATACACACACACCTTTGAATCACTAAATATCGGATAGTCTGTAACATCTACCCCATCAAGAATAAGCGAACCTGCAGCATATAAAACATTAAAGTCAAAAGACAGGGATGACAAATGCTAATTAACCCCAAATTAAAAAGAAGGTTAAATAAATTAAAAAATTAGGGTTTCGAGTTAATTAACCCCAATTAAAAATTACATTAAACAGAGCTAATGAAATTTAGGGTTTCGATTTAAAACCCCCAATTTGAAATGAAATCGGAATAATAAAACTTGTATTAAAAAATCAAGCTTACCCCTTACAAATCAAACCGATTCTAGCGAATTTGAGCAGTAAGAGAGAGCGGCTTCGAGTGTTCTTGAGTGAGAGAGAGCAGATTCGAGTGTTCTTGAGTGAAAGAGAGCTACAACTTTAATTCTTCTAGGGTTCTTGAGTGCTAAGAGAGAAAGTGATACATAGTTGTTAAGTGAGAAAGAGATAGGGTTCTTGACTCTTGAGTGTGGTGGTCGAGAGTGAATGAGAGAGAGTTGTTAAAATGTTTTTGTTTAATTTGTTTTAAATGTTTTGTTTTAGTTGACTGAAAAATGAGAGTGAAAAACGGGGGAAGTAGAAATTGGCTAAGTGGCGGGATCTAAAATTTTGGTATAAAGAGGGAAATTTTTATTGGAAGCGGGATCTGAATTTTTTGAAAGGATCTTAAGACATCGCTTCTGTGATCCAGTGATGTCTTAAGTATATAAAGACATCGATTTTAAAATTTACGATGTTAAAAAGTCTTTAGACATCGACTGCATTTGTAAACGATGTCTAATGTGTGATGTCTATTCTACTTTTTCTAGTAGTGAAGATCTATCATCAATTGCTAAGGATGCGAAGGTTAGGCATTTACTGCATAGTGCTTTAGACAATGTTATGTCTAACAAAGTGATTAACTGCACCACTGCAAAAGAGATATGGGATGCTCTTGAAGTCAGATGTCAAGGAACTGCTGCTATTAAGAAGAATAGGAGAAACATACTCACACAAGAGTATGAGCATTTTGAGGCTAAACCTGAAGAAACCATGACAGAAACATTTGATAGATTCTGTAAACTGCTCAATGATCTGTCATTGGTCAACAAAGAGTATGATCTAGAAGACTCAAATCTCAAGTTTCTTCTTTCTCTACCTGAAAAGTGGGATGTGAAAACAACCACTATTAGAGACAACTATGAACTTGCTGAAACAGAGATTGATGAAATCTATGGGCTGCTCAAAACTCATGAATTGGAAATGGAGCAGAGAAATAGGAGATCAAGCAGGAAGGCAAAGTCTGTTGCTCTTAATGTTGAAGAGAAGCCTCAGAAGAAAGAGGCATCAAGAAGGAAAATGAAGGGAAAAGCTTTGGTCATACACTCAGAAAGTGAATCATCAAACTCTGATTGTGATTCAAACTCTTCTGAATCATCTGACTCTGAGGATGATGAAGAAGAAATGAGAAAAATGGTTGTGTTGATGGTGAAGACCTTCAAGAAAATGGGTTTCAAGAATTTCAAGAAAGGGAAAAGGTTTTCTAGAGATTCAAATGAAGACAGAAAAAGTTTTAGGAGGTCTGAAAGAAAAGAGACCAAATCTGGGAAGAAGGATAAGTCTGAAATTCAATGCTACAAGTGTAAGGAGATGGGTCACTATGCTCCTGAGTGCAAGGAGGGTAAAACTGGAAAGGTACTCATCATAAAAGGTAGAGATTGGGCAGACACTTCAAATTCTGATGAAGAAATTAACTATGCTCTCATGGCTACTACTGAAAATCAGGTACCTCTAACTACTTATGCTTATAATATTGATGACATTTCTCAATTAAGAATTTATCTTAAGTCATTGCATATAAGTTATAGGGATCAGACTTTAGAGAATGAGAGGATAAAATCTGAAAATTTTGAACTTAAGGTTAGAAATAAACTTGTTGAAGAAAAACTCGAAAACATGCAACAAGTTCAGAAAGAGAGAGATGATGTTGTTTCTATAGAACAGGATTTGCTTCAGAAATATAAACAACTAGAATCTGAGTTGGAGGAAGCAAATAAGAAAATTAGGACTTGGACTAATTCTGGAAAGGACACTCAACAGATTTTTCAAACAGACACTGTTGGTCTAGGTTATAATGAGGGAGATGAACTTAGATTTCAATATCAAGTTAAAATCAGACCTCATTTTGTACATGGAGCCAGTAAATTTTTGTCTGATAATGAAAAAGAAGCTGTTAAAAGTGAACCAGTAAAAACTAGTGTTAAACAGGTTAATATTGGTTCAGTGACAGATAAACAACTCAAACATAAACTGAAGGAGTTAAAATCTGTTAAGAAACAGGGAGTGTCAAATAAGAACAGAAATGGAAAAGTAGGCATCACTTCAGGAAATAAACCAATGCTTGCTAGTTATGCTCCAAGAAAGACATGTCATAACTGTGGTAGTACTAAGCATCTTGCAAATTTCTGCAAGAAAAACAAAAATATAAATTCTTTACCTTTCAAGTCTGAGGTAAAGAAGGATTTTGCTAGAACTAAGCCACAGACTTTATGCACACACTGTGGAAGCACTTGGCATTCCATTTATACTTGCAGACAGTATCATGCTATCTATCATAATTACTATGAACTTAAACCCAATCTGAAATGGGTTAAAGTTAATACTGCAAGTGTAAACTCTGATACTGTTAGCTCAAACTCTGATAATGTTAATTCCGCTGCTAAAGCTAACAAAGTTAAGAATGTCAAAGGATCCAAGCAAGTCTGGATCCTTAAATCTAACCCTCAGTAATTGCTTGTGATTGCAGGGCAACAGGGAGGCAACCCTAGTTGTGGACAGTGGATGTTCAGGACACATGACTGGAAATAAAGCCCTGCTATCAGACTATGAGGAGAAGGCTGGCCCAAAAGTTTCCTATGGTGATGTCAATGTAGGAAGAACATTGGGATATGGCAATATTAATCTTGGAAATGTCATCATCAACAATGTAGCTCATGTCCCAGGACTCAAGCATGACTTGCTATCTGTGAGTCAAATCTGTGACAAGGGATATCATGTAGATTTTCAACCTGAATATTGTGAAGTTATCAGCAAATCTACAGGAAAGGTTGTTCTAGTTGGTAATAGGCAAAACAACATTTATGAAATCAAGCTTTTAATAGACTCTGTTGGAAAAGCTGTTTGCCTGTCTACAAGAATGTCTAGTGAAGAGAGTTGGAAGTGGCACAAGAAACTCTCAAATTTGAACTTGAACAACATCAATGAATTGATCAGAAAGAATCTTGTAAGAGGACTCCCAAAGGCTCTGTTAAATGTTGATGGCCTATGTGATTCATGTAAAAAGGCCAAGCAAAGGAAGTCATCTTTCAAGAGCAAGACAGAATCTTCAATCACTGATCCTTATCATCTTCTGCATGTTGATCTCTTTGGTCCAGTAAATGTTATGTCTATAGCAAGAAAGAAATATGCCTTAGTCATTGTTGATGAATACACTAGATTCACTTGGGTGTATTTTCTAGCAAAGAAGGATGAAACTACATTAACTCTGATGGAGCATGTGAAGCTTCTGGACAAAGGATCAAGTAACAAAGTCAGATGCAACAATGGAAGAATTCTGCAAGGACAATGGAGTGAAGCAAGAATTTTCAGCACCTGGTACACCACAACAAAATGGTGTAGTTGAAAGGAAAAATAGAACCTTGATTGAAGCTGCCAGAACTATGCTTGATGAAGCAAAATTGCCAACTTATTTCTGGGCAGAAGCTGTTCAAACTGCTTGTTTTACTCAAATGCTACACTGATCAATAAGCATGGAAAGACACCATATGAGATGGTGAAGAAAAAGAAGCCTAACATGAAATACTTTCATATTTTCGGGTGCAAATGCTTTGTTTTGAAGACTCATCCTGAACAGTTGACCAAGTTTGAGCTAAAGGCAGATGAAGGAATTTTTGTTGGCTATCCACTGTCAACAAAGGCATTCGGAGTTTACAATCTGAGAACTAAAGTGATCATGGAATCTATACATGTGTCTTTTGATGACAAGAAGATAACTGGACTTGAAGACAAAGATGAATATGATCAACTGAACTTTGAAAATGAAGATTTAAACTCTGTTGAAGTAAACTCTGATCAAACTATTCTGACAGACTCTGTTGAAACAAACTCTGAACCTCTACTGGTAAACACTGGAGAAACTTCTCAGCCACAACAAAGGGAAGAACAAGTTGAGGGGGAGCATGATCAAGATGAAGACTCAAACATTGATACTGAGTCAAATGAAAAATCTGGATCAAACTCTGATGATTCAAACTCTAAAAATTCAAATTCTGACTCTGGGTAGTCAAGTTCAGGGGGAGTCTCAGAAAATGAAGAAAGCCCACAACAAAATCAGGAGAGCATGGATCAAGGGGGAGGATCACATGCTGACAGAAGTCATTTGCCTTCTTCAAGGAAATGGACCAAATCACATACACCTGATTTGATAATTGGTGATCCAGATGCAAAAGTGAAAACAAGAAGTGCCACTGCAAGTGAATGTCTGTTTCATGCATTCTTGTCTAAAAATGAACCAAAGAAAGTGGAAGAAGCTCTTCAAGATGCTGACTGGATAACAGCAATGCAGGAAGAGTTGAATGAATTTGAAAGGAATGAAGTTTGGACCCTTGTACCAAGGCCAAAGAACAGATCTATTGTTGGTACTAAATGGGTTTTCAGAAACAAGACTGACAGTGAAGGTGTTATCACAAGGAACAAGGCTAGACTGGTAGCAAAAGGCTATTCACAGCAGGAAGGAATAGACTATGATGAAACATTTGCTCCAGTTGCAAGATTGGAGGCAATCAGAATTTTTCTAGCATATGCCTCTCACAAGAAATTCAAAGTGTTCCAGATGGATGTGAAAAGTGCTTTTCTGAATGGGAAGCTTGAAGAAGAAGTGTTTGTTGAACAACCATCAGGATTTGTGGACCCAAAATATCCAGACCATGTCTACAGGCTGGATAAAGCACTCTATGGACTTAAGCAAGCACCAAGGGCATGGTATGAAACTCTGGCTCAATTTCTCTTAGAAAGTGGATTCAACAGAGGTACTATTGACAAAACTCTGTTTTATTTCAAATCTGGGAGTGACTTGCTTTTAGTTAAGATATATGTTGATGACATTATCTTTGGGTCTACTAATGATAAACTCTGTAAGAAGTTTGCCAATCTAATGCAGTCCAGATATCAAATGAGCATGATGGGAGAGCTTAGTTATTTTCTAGGCCTACAGGTGAGACAAACAGATGATGGTATCTTCATTAATCAAGCAAAATATACCAGAAATCTTCTCAAGAAATTTGGTATGCTTGACTGTTCATCTGCATCAACTCCCATGGCAACAGCAACTAAATTGGACAAAGACACAGGAGTTTCAGTGGATATGACAAACTACAGGGGCATGATAGGATCCCTTCTTTACCTGACAGCTAGTAGGCCTGACATCATGTATGCAACCTGTCTTTGTGCAAGGTTTCAGGCAGATCCTAGAGAGCCACATCTGACAGCTGTGAAAAGAATCTTCAAGTATCTCAAGGGCACCATATCATTAGGTCTGTGGTACCCCAGAGAATCAGATTTCAAGCTACTTGGGTATTCTGATGCAGACTTTGCAGGCTGCAAGATAGACAGAAAGAGCACTAGTGGAAGTTGTCAATTTCTTGGTGACAGACTTGTCTCTTGGTACAGCAAGAAACAGAAATCAATTTCTAATTCTACAGCTGAAGCAGAGTATATAGCAGCTGGTAGCTGTTGTGCACAGATCTTGTGGATGAAGAATCAATTGCTGGATTATGGATTGAGGTACAGTAAGATTCCTATTTACTGTGATAATAAAAGTGCTATTGCTATGACAGGTAATCCAGTATAGCATTCAATGACCAAGCACATCAGCATAAGGTACCACTTCATCAGAGAACATGTGGAAGAAGAGAATATTGAACTACATTTTGTGTCTACAGAACAACAGCTTGCAGATATTTTCACCAAACCATTGAGTGAAGCTACATTTACAAGACTGGTCAATGAACTAGGAATGGTCTCTGGTTCTGACTAGGAATGATGGTTAGATTCAAATTTTACTTATGTAATGTGTTGCTCATATTTCCTTGATTTGTTAAGTGCTAAGTGATCTCTGTTGATTAAACTCTGTTAAACACTGTCAAACTCTGTTAAATTCTGTCAGCATGCCTGTATGTCATACACTGTTAATAAGTTTGATAAACTCTGTGAACTCTGAGTTGATTTTTGTCTGAATGAAAACACCAATGAAGAAATATGTATGAAGCATGATTCTCAGCAATTAATCATGAATCTTTCTGAGTTATTGTGATCTAATCTTAGATTGTACAGAAAGTTAACACAGCATGATACTAGTTCATATTTATAGCATCTCTTAGTTTATTTTGTCCTAAACTCTGAGTCTATAAATACTGTGTGCATTGCCTCTCATGAATAACTACTGATGTTGATGAACTCTAAACTCTGTTAGTTATACTCTGGTAGATTAAAATGCTTACTACAATACCCCAAAGAAAAAGTATATTGGTTGCTATACTCCTTTGAGATTATGTTGGTGACTAGGATGACCCAGGAACTTATTGGTATATAATATGTGCTAAAATTCTCTGATTTTTGGTGACTAGTCAAAGACTAGGATGACCCAGGAACTTATCAAAATGATAAGGGCTAAAATTTCTGAATTTTTGGTGACTAGCTCCAACCTCTAATTACTGGAATGAATAGAATAAAAAAAAATTAGCAATAGAGGGGGTATAAAATAAATTAAATGTTACTGTATATAGATTGATTACAACAGAGTTTAGATTTCATCATACAGTCAGTGTTTACTATGAGAGTTTGTGCATCCAGTGTTTATTGATTTACTTTATGGATTTTATGAAAAATTAGATGCTCTAAAAATTGATTTGGTAAACTCTGCTTCACACACACATATTTTCACAACTGTGCAATTTTTGAAAGGGTTTCGGTGATAAAGTTGGAGAATTGATAAACGTTGTTGATTTGTGGTTAGTACTCTAAGGTAAATTTTCATTTGGACAATTTGAAAATTTTGGAGTAAATAGTGCTTTTGACAACTGTTAATAAGTGTATTGTGTTAAAGTGTCTTGGAAATAGGAAAGAGAATACAGCGGTGATAATTGCTATTTTTACCGCACATGATTAATTGATCCACTGCATGAATGACAAGTGTCCCACTCACCCATTATTGTGCCCCACTCACACATTAATCTAGGAACTGTTGAGTGTTTGAATACATAAACGATTGAGTTTTATTTTTTATTACAACTTTAATTACTTTTGTGTACAAACGATTGAGTTTTACTTTCACCCACTCACTTTTACATCTCACAGTTCTCTCAGTTTTCACTTGCGCATTTTCGCAAACACCTTTCCTACACACTTTTATTTGTGATTTCTTGCCCATTTCTTGATTCAATGGCTTCTAAACCATTCATTGTTCTTGGTCTACGTTTTGTCCCTAACAATTATGCAGCCACACTCAATCATGAACGTGTTCCAGAAGCATTTCATTTTATGCAGAATTTCTTGAGAGACTCAGAGATTGGACAAGCTCTGGTTGAACCTAGTACTCTCTCTGCATCTCAAATTGCCACTTTTTGGCAAAACTCAGTCTATGTGGATGGAGGAGAGAATGGAACTCCAAACATCATCTTCACTCATGATGAACAAGAGTTTGAGATTACTCCACAAACTGTCAGAGAAACGATGGGGTTTGATACACACACCTCTTATGCTTACGTTGCTGAACCTCAATTGAGACAGATGCTACAGGAGATAGGCTACATGGATTCTCTTGACAAGCTTGGCAGTGTAAAGAGGCATAATCTCAGGAAGGAATGGAATTTTTTCTTCGATTGCATTACAAGGACATTCCAGAAGGTCACTAACTGGGATGCTATTCCAATGGACAGTCTACGAATCGGGTATTCTCTACTTTATGGCAGTAATTTTGATTTTGGTTGATATGTTCTGATGAATCTAGGTGATAAACTGTCAGAGTCTACTATAGTTTATTTTGCTCGATTTTGTCAAATGCTATTCACTGCTTGTGTATCTGGTTTAGAGATTGGTGAAGCTGATGTGATTCAGCCTTTTAGAGTCAACAAGAGAATATTCTCTGATATGACTAATAAGGATGCTGGTAAAGTAAATCTACCTGCCTTTGTTCTGCCACTTGCTTTGCAGAATTTTCTCAACCAACCTCAAGACCAACCACAACCAGAACCACAACCTGAACCACTAAACACTGATCATACTCAAACCCTAAACACTGAACCACCTACATCACCTACTCACACTGTACCTACTCAACAACCTCCATCACCAATCACAAACACTGCTTCAACCCAAAACCCTCAATCTCCAATCACAAAACAATCTTCACACACTCAACAACTAAACACTGAACCATCACAACCACAACCACAGCCTAAAGCAAAAAGAGGCAGAGTAAAGCAATCAGCAACAACTACTGAGAGACATGCAAGAGTTAAGAAGACAATAGAGACACACATTAAAGCAAAACAGACATCTCCTGGAGCTGTTTATGCTAGAAGAAAGATTCAAAGAGCAAAAAGACCTAAGTCACCCTCTGTGGTAGCAGAATCTATTAAAGAGGATTCAGATGAAGTGCCTCTAGCTAAGAGAAGAAAATTAGTAATCTCTGATTCTGATGATGAACATGTTGAAGCTCCAGAGGTGGTTTCACAGCAAACACCTACTGTTGAGGCTGAAGAAGATAAAATGCCTGCAGAGGTTGAAATGCCTGCAGAGGACAAAATGCCTGCAGAAGAGGATACTAGAGATGGCTTTTCTCCAATGGATGATATTCTTGATTCATTCATGCCATTCTCTGATCATATCTCATATATTTTTGCTCAATCTGAAGCAACTGGTGCAGCTGATCAACCTACAGTTGTTCTTTCTGAAACTGTAGCATCACATACAGAGTTACTCTCAGATGCTCACCAAACTGTTGAAGGAGGAGATGAGGTTGATCAAGCAACCAAGGCTACTTCTCAGTCTATGTCTGTTGATGACAAAAATGTAAACTCTGTTGCTGAGCCTAAGCACCATGAAGAAAATCTTGACAAGGCTGGAGAAGAAATTGCAGAAATTGTGGCTGACAATGCTCAGCACAGTGTTTTACATGAAGAACATGCTAAAGCTGCAAGTGTTGAACCTGAAGGTGAAAGCAGTGCAAACTCTGATTCTTTTCTGAGTGCACCAGTGCAAACAGAAAATAAATATACCTCTTTCACTCAACCTTGTAAGTCTCATGAAATTGAGAAAGCACAACTTGCAAAATATGCTGCTGACTGGTACAAAGAGGATTGCATTTTTCCAAAAGGGGGAGCATCTAATTTTGTTAAGCAAACTGCTGATACTATCTCCAATCCAGAGATTCTTTCTTGCTTAAAAGCAACTATAGTTCAAGTCAAGACTCTGGATGGTAGATTTGAGGAAACTACAAAGGCAATCACTGACTTGAGTGTTAGGTCCGATAAGATTGTAGAAGGGGGGGTTGAATACAATCTTTACCTTTTTATCGAAATTTGTCTGTTAGATAATACTTTAGCAAAGACAAATTTGTGCGGAATTATTTAACACAATTTTTCAAGTTGAATATAACTGTATATTAACTTGATGTGGTGTTACAAAATCAGTATAACAACTTATCAAGATGTTAATAACTAATTAGAAAATTCGACATGAACTTTTCTAATTTAGTTAATAATAATCAAGATAAGAACTATGAAACTTAATTCGCTAGTAGCACAAGAATCACAAATAGACAAGTTCTAGCGGATAGAATATTACAAAGATGAAGAACTTGAATTTCTAGGAATTGTTTAAGCTTTGGTGTTCTTGGTGTTCTTAAGAGAGAATTCTGTTCTGCTGGATATTATATTTTCTGCTCTGTTTCTTGGTTATGACATAATCTGCTGTGTTCTGTTCTTTTGTATCAGTAATAAGTCTTGCTAGCTTTCTGTAGGATATTTAACTGCTCCAGCATGACTTAAACTGCTTCCAAGACTTAATTTTTCTTCATTAAGACTTACACAAACCTCCATTAAGACATAAACCTGGTCGGTATGACTTAATAAAAGTTCGGTATGACTTAACACAGTTGGCAGGAGGTCGGTATGACTTAATCTTGAATTCTGTCGGTATGACATAATCTTGAATTCTGTCGGTATGACATAATCTTGAATTCTGTCGGTATGACATAATTTAGATCATACCGAATTTAGCTTCACCAAGACATAATCCAATCTTCTTTCTTTAAGTCATATTGATCCATTTAATTAATGATTAACCAATTCATATTTAATTGATACAATAATTAAATTAATAAATAAATTAATTCTTCTAGAATTAATTCATTTAATTAAATCAACTAAATGATCTATATCAATCATAAATGAATTTAATTAAATCAATAAATAATTAATTTAATTCTTACAAACCACTGAAGGTAGTAAAGAATTATCACTGACTTGTGTTGACGTTCGATGTACTGTCTGGTTCATGAACAACTAACTTCAATGATGCTTCTTCACTTTTTACTTTAGGTTGTGGTTTATTTCTTCTCTCAATTCTCTTGTACTGTAACTGACATTCAAACTATCACTCGAAAAATCTCTGTCACTGTTCAAATGAATCCATTCACTTCAATGCTATACTGGGGCTTGATCAGATAACTGAATCGTCTTCCAGTGTACGACATCAAAACTATAGATTGACTTTTCTTCTTTCTTCTGACAGATAATACTTCTTGAGATTCCTGTGACAGTTCATATGTATATTTACTCATTACAATTTGGTTTAAGTTGATTAGGATCCTCTAACTACAAATAGGCTGAGTCATATGCGTTTCAATCTCCCCCTGTTTGTTTGTTAGACAATAACAAGTAAATTCCTAGAGGATACCTCAACTAATCCAACTTAACCAAATGAAAGATAAAACTTTAAATACTAAGTAAATATAAAAAAAAGTTCTGGTTTATATTTAACATTTGCCAGATTCAAACATGAAAGATAAATACAAGATAGATGATCCTCTAGACTGATCATATGATACAAATTCCTATCAAGATTTATCTAAGCTCTAAAGATATAAAATGTAGAGCAATTCTTTTTCTTAAGTTGTCTTCCCTTCTGAATTCTCCTTCTTCTGGCTCATCTGTGACTTGAAGTTTCATGTGTAAATCAGAATCAACAAGACGCTCTCTTCTTGATGACAATCCTTGAGGTAAGACTAAAGGAATTCCAAGCTTCTTTCTCAGTTCACCTTAAAATTTCTTGTAATCTTTTATATTCGTTTGTGCATAGGATCGAATGTGATCTGTAGCTATTACCTTTTCTTCAGTCAAGAATCCATGATTTCTAAGAGCATATTCAGCATATACCAAGTGTTTTTCATGATGTTCATATAACTCATCTGTCTGAAGATTGATTGAATGAAGTACCTCTGCCTTAAGAAATTTTACTTGTGGAGGATCCTTAATCACTTCTAGTCCAGCTCTTTCAGCAAATTCTTTGAACTTCTCATGTAACAACACACCTAGCTCAAAAGATGTTCTCACCTTAGGCCTAAGTACCCAAATCTCTGTCAGCGATCTGTCATAAAAGAACTGAATAGATACTCTGAAAGTTCCAACTTTATGACAATCCACAAATATTACCAGCTCATCAAATTTGGGTTCAAATGTAGTAGTTATCCTGATGACTTCTACCTTTAAGGCCTTTATATACATATCATGAATTGGATTTGCCAGTTTGAATTCCTCGAGAATTTCTCCAAGACGACGATCTTCATAATCAGAACTCTGAGGTGAATCAATTGCTTTTTGAGCACGTTCCCATTTATCACCGCTCTTTAGTCTGATATATGTCTTTCTCTTCTCAACATTTATAGCATGTAATCGTTGTAATGCTTGCTGTTCAGCTTTCTGAAGTTCTTCATTTCGTGCAATTTGCTCTAATGACTTTTGAAGCTTTTGTTCTCTCATCAGCAAATTAGCTTCCCTCTGAGCAAATAATTCTTCAGATTCTTTCTCTGCTTGTTGAGCTTCAGATTCAGATATCACTGGTTCTTCTTCTTCCCAGTGACTTAAATCTGGTTTAGGTAATTTCTCACCTTCATCAGAAAAATCAAAGTCATCAAAAACATCAAGATTACCTGGTTCATCCATGACTTGATCATCTGCAACAACTTTCTTCTTCCCCTTATTCCTCCTGTCTTCACTGTCTGTATCCGATTTATCAGATTTACCTCCTTTCTCTCCTTGTCCTTTCTCACCACCTTATGATTTCTGTTGTGCCTGTTATGATTTCTCCCCCTTAGTTGAGGAATCCTCTACAGTTTTATCAGTTGCACCAGCTTCAGGATCTTGTTCATCATCATCACCATCTGTTCTTGCGAAGAATTCTCTTTCTTCAGTAGTTGGTGTGCGATTTTGACTGATCAGATGAAATAAATGCCTTAATCCTTTAGCTTGATGTGCATTTTGCTTCTCAATTTGATCTAGTCGAAAATCATTAGAACGCTGATTTTCATGCACTTCTTCCTGTAGATTGTCAACCTTGTTGGAGATTTTAGCAATAATTTTGTCTTGTGCCACAGTGACCTCACCAGAATCATCAAGAGCTTTTTCATGAGAAAGTTCGAGAGTTTTGATTTTATTAATGAAGAATGTCTTCAAGTTGTTGAAGTCACCCTTTATCGAAGTAAGCTGATTATCAACAGAGGTGGATGGAGAAGACTGTTTATCCACTTGTGCTCGAAGTAATCTAGCTTCAGCTTTACTTGCTTCTAGTTCCCTTTCCAGATCTTGTATTTTTTGTAACAATGAGAGAGTGTATGTGTCTGTGTGTGCACTCACCTGAGTTTCACTCTGAATTTCACTCACCTGATGTGCATGTGTATCACTCAATTTTGTGGTAATCCTCACATCACTCCTCTCAATTTCCTTAGCTTTTCCAGAAGCGGTACCTGCAGTTAAAATCACCCTAGCATCCTTTGGGAAGGTCAGTGGTGGTGCAATGGGAGTTTGCAAATCCTTGTCCTCAATCAATTCCACTTGTACATTTGGATTTGTAATCTGAATTGCTTCAGTAGTAGATTGATCAAGTTGCCTTCCACTTTCTTCAGTCGAAACTGCGAGTGGAAACTCCCTTGAGGGATCTAGGAATGTTTCTCCTAGGAGGGGAGATGATGGTTCCATTAAAGTTGGCAAGGAACCAAGATTTCCCTCAGAAGTCTGTGAAGACTCTTCTACCGTAACTATGGTAGGCACTGTTTCAGACTCAATGTGCTCTCCTGTCAATGTGTCCCTATTTGCATCATAATCTATTTGTTCTCCCATTGTTAGCAATAACAAAGGAGTTGTGCCTGACACATTACAGGATGCCATGGCCTTATGGCGAATTTCAATAGTATCATCCTGTTGAGAGGATGATCCTAGTAACTGTTGCATGGCCATATCAACGTCTATATCTTGTTGGGAAGATACGGATGGGCTTACAGTTGCCTCTGAATCAGTTCTACTTTTCTTTTGTAGAGGCAGAGCTGTGGGTTCACTCATTATATTTCTTCTTTTCTTTGCTCTTTGAAAGGGAATTTTCTTTCTGGAGTGAAAGGTTTTAAGTGATGTAGATTCAGTGTTTGGCTCTATGACCGGGGTTAGAGATTGCGGTCTTACAATCCCTTGGTCATCCCTATCAACCACTTGGGTTCCAGAAATAGATTGAGAAGTAGAAATAGTTTGAGGAACAAAAGACAATACCTGGTCAGCTGATTTTGCGATAGTCTCTGATAAGATTGGTTGATTTAATTCAGGTTCAGGGACAGATGCAGATTCTTCCACTGGATGTTCAATAACAAGTGCAGGTGGCTGAGGAACAATTTGCTGAGCAGGTTCAACTTGTTGATTGCCTTGATCTTCATGTTCAACAAGTATGTTTTCCACTGGTGGTTCAGGGTTTTGTTCAGGTTGTTCAGGTTCTGGTACAGGTTCAATGACAGGTAGTTGTATATAGTTTTACATGTATTGGGTGACAACTACAGGTATGTTTGTGAATTTAGGCTTGTTGCTGTACTCAGTGAACAATCTGGTAGTAGGTTTACCTGACGCCAGTGAATCTCCATTCAGGAATTGGGCTTGGTTTTCTAGTTCCATTAGATGATTAAAAATCAATGACAGGAATCTTGGATAATAGCATGATACATTTTTTCCATGATCAAAATTCCTCATTGCATTAATGATTCTTCTAACCATCGGAACACACAGTAGTCTACCAATATTAATTCTTCGGTTGTGTGCAACTGCATATCCAATATGCTGCATGAAGGATGGTAATACCCCGAAGTTCCCTTTAGTAGAATTGGCAAAGACTTTAGCTAAGGTATCAAAAAGATAATCCCATTCCTGAACAAGGTACTTTTTATTCCAGACAGTTTGATCAGGTCTGTCTTGGTAGAATATACCATTCAAAAAATTTATCAATTCTTGATCTGATGGTAACTCTTCGAAATTGTCAGTTGGAAAATTTAAGACCGTATTTATTGTATTGTCATTCACTGTTTACCGATTGTCTCCTACAGAGAAGACAAATGATCTGTTATCATTAGAAATGACAGCAGTAGTACACATGATTCGCAAGGGTTCAATTTTCAATGGAGCATCTAAGCTCAAAGCAGTGCGAACCAGTGAATTTTCATTTAAAAATCGAATCCACGGTCGAAAACGTTCAACTGAACATTTTTCTGGATCAAAATAACCGATTAAATTATGTTTAATAATTTCAAATCGATCAGCCATTTTAATCAAGATTTAATTTGTTTGAAAATTTCAGATTTTACAAAATTATGATTTAAAATTAATTTTTCGAATTAATAATTAATTAAAAATTCGAAATAATTAAAATTTCTCCAAAAATTCTGAAAAATTCACACAATGATCTTGATTATAACACGAACACACATATATTTTTAGTTTTGCAGGAATCGAAACCAAATGATCCGAAAAACAGATCGAATTTTCGTTTTTTCAATTTCGTAACTTCCTTAAAACTGAACCAAATCTTGATTTTAAACCAACAAAATGACGAGAATCAGATGGGTAATCAGCTAATGTTCTCAAATCGATGATTGGTTGTGATTTCAGTCGAAAATTTGGGCATGAATTCTGTGTATAAGCGTGTGTATATGTATGTATCACAATAGTTCTCTAAGACTTAACTTGAGAGAAAGACTTAAACTAAAATGACTAAAAACTACTAACTACTATATATGTACTATCTGATTAAGACTTAAAATTAAAAATAAGACTTAAACTTTACATGTCTTAAAACGCTGAATAAGACTTAAGTTACACTCGCTAAGACCTAAATTGAATAAGACTTAAATTAAACTCGCTAAGACATAAGTTAAAAAAAACCGACCAATAAGACTTATCCTAATTAAGTCATACCGAATTTTTTTTTATACTAATAAGACCTAAACTAATTAAGACTTAAGCTTAATATTCTAATAAGACTTAGAATTATATATAAACAAGACTTTAACTAAAAAATTCGAATAAGACCAAAAATTAAAAACAGAATTATTCTAATAAGACTTAACATAATTAAGACTTATTAAATATAATAGACTTATTAATAAGACCTATTATTATTCTGATTTAATTTAAGACATATACTTATTAAAATAAATTAAAATATATACAAATAATTCAAATAAACACACAAAAATATACAATTAACTTAAAAAAATAATAAAAATATTATAGAAAATTAAACAAATAATAAAAATAATTATAAATATCACATGCTATCCTATTAACGAAAACAAAGCAATATTAACAGGACAAACACTACAAAACATATGATAAATTAATTATTAAAATAGAAATAAATATCTACAAATATTCTAAAAATACAGAAATATGAAGTATTAAATAATATGAATAAACAGAGTGAAAAATAACTAAACAAGCAAGAAAATCAGATGGTAAAATAATTATACAAGTGATTTCAAACAACAAATATTCACAGAATAATCACTTGCAAAATTATTAAAGATCAAATTTCAGATATTAACAGTATTAATTACTAGGACTGTTTAACATACCCAATTCACTAACAATTTTAGTGAATGAGGATTCATTAAGCGACTTAGTAAAAATATCTGCAGTTTGATCTCCAGAGCCTACAAATAGTAGTTGCACCGTACCATTCATTACATGCTCTCTTATAAAATGATACTTTATGTCAATGTGCTTTGTCCTTGAGTGCTGCACAGGATTGCTGGCGATTGCTATGGCACTTGTATTATCACATAAAATATGGATATTTTCCAATACAATGCCATAGTCCATTAATTGATTCCTAATCCATAAGATCTGAGCACAACAGCTTCCAACAGCTATATATTCAGCTTCGGCTGTAGAGTTGGAAACTGTTTGCTGTTTTTTACTGAACCAGGATACCAATCTTCCACCTAGGTATTGACAACTCCCAGATGTACTTTTCCTGTCTACAACACTTCCTGCATAGTCAGAATCTGTATATCCAGTTAAAGTAAAACCAGATTCATTAGGGTACCAGATGCCTAAATTAGGCGTACCCTTTAGATATCTTAAGATTCTTTTGACAGCAGTGAGATGGATTTCTTTAGGGTTCGCTTGGAACCTTGCACACAAGCATGTGGCAAACATTATATCTGGTCTACTAGCAGTTAGGTAAAGCAATGAGCCAATCATACCTCTATAGCCTGTGATATCTACCTTGGCAGAACTTTCACATAAACCAATTTTGACAGCTATAGTTGATGGTGTCTTTGCTGATGAGCACTCCTCCATGTGATATTTCTTGAGGAGCTCCTTAATGTACTTGGATTGACAAATAAATATTCCATCTTGTCTCTGACTTATTTGTAATCCAAGAAAGAATTTCAGTTCTCCCATCATGCTCATTTCAAACCTACCCTGCATTAACTTAGAAAACTTCTTGCATAGAAGCTCATTAGTAGACCCAAATATAATATCGTCCACATAGACTTGGACTAGTATTATATCATTTTTATGTCTTTTAGTGAAGAGCGTTTTGTCTATGACACCTCTTATAAAACCATTTTCTAATAGAAATTCAGAGAGAGTGTCATACCATTTTCTTGGGGCTTGCTTAAGACCATAGATAGCTTTGTAAAGAAAGTAGACATAGTCTAGATGATCTTGATCTTCAAAACCAGGGGGCTGTTCTACATACACTTCTTCATCTAGCTTACCATTCAGAAAAGCACTCTTGACATCCATTTGATAAACTTTGAATCTTGAATAGGATGCAAATGCCAAGAATATTCTGATGGCCTCAAGTCTTGCCACTGGAGCATAGGTCTCGTCATAATAAATGCCTTCAGCTTGAGAATAACCTTTAGCTACCAGTCTTGCTTTGTTTCTTATCACAGTGCCTTCTTCATCTAGTTTGTTTCTGAATACCCATCTTGTGTCCACCACTTTTCTATCTTTAGGTCTGGGTACCAGCTTCCATACTTCTAGTTGTTTAAATTGATTGAGTTCATCTTGCATAGCAATCACCCAAGCAGGATCAGATAGAGCTTCTTCTACTTTCTTAGGTTCCATGACAGACAGGAACCCAGAATAGTTACATTGATTCTGATAAGCTCTTCTTGTTTTCAAACCAACATCTGGATCACCAAGAATCAGCTCAAAAGGATGAGCTCTATTCCAAACAGTTTGTCTGGGAAGAATTGATCTTGACGATTCGCCTTGATCTTCAGTATGATGTTGAGTATGACTTGTTGACCCTTCATTATCTCCCCCTGAGTTGTTGCCAGTTTGACTTATTGATGGTTCAAGAGTATCAGTGGTGTCTTGAAAATTATCATTTTTTTCACCAGCATCACCTTGATCATTACCACCAACATTTGGATTATTATTATCAGCAACAACGTCATGTTGATTGTCATCATCTGAATCTGAGTCTGACATGTCATCAAACTTAAGATTTTCAGATGGATCTTCATTTTGGATACTTGGGAGTTTTGTGTCATCAAATGTAACATTGACACTTTCCATAGTTTTCTGTTGATCAGTAAGATACACCTTGTAGGCTCTTCTAGTATAACCAATAAATATTGCTTCATGTGCTTTTTCTTCAAATTTACCACCTTGATCATCTCCTTCTTTCAGCACAAAGCATTTTGTCCCAAATACATGGAAGTACTTGAGAGTTGGTTTCTTGTTATGTAGAGCTTCATATGGTGTCTTCATTAAGTCTTTATTGATAAGTGTTCGATTCTGGGTATAGCATGCAGTGTTGACAGCTTCAGCCCAAAAGCTCAATGGAAGCCTTGATTCACTTAGCATAGTACGTGCAGCTTCAATCAAGGTTCTATTCTTTCTTTCAATTACCCCATTTTGCTGAGGAGTTCTGGGAGCCGAGTACTGTCTAGTTATACCCTTTTCAGTGCAAAAGTCATTCAGAACTGCATTCTTGAATTCAGTTCCGTTGTCTGACCTTATAGCTCTTACTGGACGATTAGAGTCCAGCTCAATTAACTTAATGTGATCAACTACCAGTTATGAAGTTTCATCTTTTGAGTTCAGAAATAGCACCCATGTGAATTTTGAAAATCATCAACAATCACTAGAGCATATCTTTTTCTTGACATGGACATCACACTAACTGGACCAAACAAATCCATATGGAGAAGTTGTAATGGTTCAGTTATTGATGATGTGTTAATGCTCCTGTGAGTTGCCCTTTTTAACTTTCCTTTTTGACAAGCATCACATAGACCTTCCTGAGTAAATTCAATCGAAGGTAAACCTCTCACCAATTCTCTTTTAACTAAAGAATTCATTGTTTTGAAGTTTAGGTGAGAAAGTTTCTTGTGCCATAACCAACTTTCATCAGTGGATGCCTTTGAATAAAAACATCTAATTTCTTTTGTGCTTCCAGAGTTTATATTGGCTATGTACAAGTTTCCTTTTCTTACTCCAGTCAACTGTGGCCTTTCATTTCTCTTGTGTGATATTAGACAATTCTTCTTGTTGAAATGAACTTCATAACCTTTGTCACAGAATTGACTAATACTGAGCAAATTGTGCTCAAGCCCGTTCACAAAAGAGACATCTTCAACGATAACATTTCCAGCTTCTAATCTGCCATATCCATCAGTTTACCTTTGCTGTTATCTCCAAAGGTAACGACTGGGCCGGCCTTCTCCACCACATTTGTCAGCAGGGCTCTATCTCCGGTCATATGCCTTGAACATCCACTGTCCAGAATCCACATGACTCGTTCAACCTGTTTTAAACCCTGCAATGACAAATTGGTTAGACTTTCTTCGGAACCCAAATTTGATTGGGTCCGGAGTACTTAAAGAATTGGCCTTTATCAGGCAAAGCAACACTTTTTATTTTAACAACATTTTCTTCAGATACTGGACATTTAACCCTGTAAACAGCTTTAACTTGTTTTGGTTTCAGCTTGGGTAACCATGTCTTCACCATATCCTGAGAAGGACTTGGAGTCCTAGTCTTAGAATTAGGTGGTGTTACAGTCCTGGATCTAACATGTTTATTTCTGCTCATATGCTGTCTAGGAACATTCTTATCAACACATGCATGATTACCGTTAAAGTAAGAAGACATTATATTAAAAGCACAAGACATGCAATTAACAGCATTACATTTCTTACGAGCAGTATCAATAACAGGAATAGCATGCATGGTAGATATGTTGTTGCATTTATTCATGTTGTTACTTCTACTACTAGTTTTCAAGGAACTAGTAGACTCACCAACTCTTTCTGTTTTCTTAAACACAAACTTTCTATCTTCATCATTTTTAACAACTTGATTACTTTCTAAGACTACGCCATTAGCTTCATCCTCAATGCGCATCTCTTCCTTAATGATTAAAGATCTTGTATCCAAAGGTTCTGCTATGGTTGTCTTAAAGAGTGGGTTACTAACACCCTTAAGCACTATTGGTATACCCCTTTCTACAGCACTGACACGATTACGGGTAATAATGCTTTTTCGTCCAATAGCTTCATTATAATCAAACCCAATTCCTACGGTTTGATTAATAGCTTGTTGGTTAAACAACTCTTTAGCCACTTTACATGAATTAGAAGTAGCACTAACCTTTATTTCTAGCTCAGCTATTGTCTCACGTTGTTGAACCACTATCACCGCTAGAGACCTCTCAAGTTCTTTTAGAATTCTTATTTATGATTTTTGTTTATCATGGCAATTTGGTACATCGTGTAATTCTGATAATTGATTTCTAAGATCTGTATTTAACAAATTGATCCTTTCAATCTCTCTATTAGCATAACCTAGTGAATCACTAAGTTGATAAATATATTGACTTTCAGAACATGTTACCTCAGATGAAGTACCACTGGAGTTATCAGATTTTGCCATCAGGGAAAGATTGACATACTCTTCTTCTTCAGAGTCTGTATCATCCCAGCTCTTTCCAGCAGCCACATAGGCTTTACCTGTCTTCTTCTTCTCAGATCCAAAGTCTTTTCTTTGGTTTTTTTTGGCTTCTAACATTCAGTAGCGAAATGTCCAAGTTCATTACAGTTGTAGCATCTAATTTTACTTCTTTCAACAGTTCCAGTGTTGTAACCTCCTCTGTTACTTGAGGATGAAGAACCTCCTCTCTGGAACCTATTATAGTTAGATTTGTACCTGAACTTGGGATTCTTCCTGAATCTGAAGTTACTGAATTTCCTTACTAACAAAGCCATGGACTCATCTTCCAACTGATCTAGCTCTTCTAACGAATAGAAGTCTCCTTCATCTGGACTAGCATTCGTTTGACCAACTTCAACTTCAAGCTTGCCACTGTCAACACTACAAGATTGAATAACCTTATCTTCCACTTCCTGTTTGTTCTAAACAATAAGAGCTGTAGAAGTATTAGCAACTCTTCCTTTTCCATAAATCTCCTTTTGTTGAGATTGTTCCAGTTCATAGGTTTTTAAAACGCCAAAGAGTCTTTCTACAGTAATTTCACTTAGATTCCTCGACTCTCTGATAGCTGTAATCCTATGTTCTAGATGAACAAGCATTAACAGTAGAAATTTTCTGTTGATCTCTTTCTGAGTGTAGTACTTGCCATGCATCTGGAAATTGTTGACAAGTTTGTTATATCTTTCAAACATATCTTGAATACTTTCATTGGATGCTGATCGAAAGTGTTCATACTCAGATGTCAGAATTTCTAGTCGATTCTCCCTAACTTCCTCTGTTCCTTCATTCACAGTTTCAATGGTTTCCCACATTTGCTTTGCAGTCTTGCAGTTAATCACATGACTGTACATTACAGATTCTAGAGAATCTATTAAGATCAGTCTTAAATTAATGTCAAGTCCAGCTTCCTCTCTTTCAACAAGAGTGTATTCAGAAGAATCTTTGTGTACAAACCTTGCAGGGGCAACAACTTTTCCATCAGTAACAACTTCAGGAATTAATCCAAAAGGTATTATTGGTCCTTCTGATAAGACTTTCATGTATTTAGTATTTGGAACCTTGAGGAACATTAACATTTTGTTCTTCCACATATCATAACTGTTTTTGTCATATATGGGAATTTTCACAGTTCCAACTTTAGAAGACATGATGAATTTTTTAAGAGAGTTAAAAAATTCAGGGATGATTTTTAATCGAGTAAAATGGGATCTTTGTTTTGTGTATCAATCAACCAGGCTCTTATACCAATTGTTAGGTCCGATAAGATTGTAGAAGGGGGGGTTGAATACAATCTTTACCTTTTTATCGAAATTTGTCCGTTAGATAATATTTTAGCAAAGACAAATTTGTGCGGAATTATTTAACACAATTTTTCAAGTTGAATATAACTGTATATTAACTTGATGTGGTGTTACAAAATCAGTATAACAACTTATCAAGATGTTAATAAATAATTAGAAAATTCGACATGAACTTTTCTAATTTAGTTAATAATAATCAAGATAAGAACTAGGAAACTTAATTCGCTAGTAGTACAAGAATCACAAATAGACAAGTTCTAGCGGATAAAATATTATAAAGATGAAGAACTTGAATTTCTGGGAATTGTTTAAGCTTTGGTGTTCTTGGTGTTCTTGAGAGAGAATTATGTTCTGCTGGATATTATATTTTCTGCTCTGTTTCTTGGTTATGACATAATCTGCTGTGTTCTGTTCTTCTGTATCAGTAATAAGTCTTGCTAGCTTTCTGTAGGATATTTAACTGCTCCAGCATGACTTAAACTGCTTCCAAGACTTAATTTTTCTTCATTAAGACTTACACAAACCTCCATTAAGACATAAACCTGGTCGGTATGACTTAATAAAAATTTGGTATGACTTAACACAGCTGGCAGGAGGTCGGTATGACTTAATCTTGAATTCTGTCGGTATGACATAATCTTGAATTCTGTCGGTATGACATAATCTTGAATTCTGTCGGTATGACATAATTTAGGTCATACCGAATTTAGTTTCACCAAGACATAATCCAATCTTCTTTCTTTAAGTCATATTGATCCATTTAATTAATTAATGATTAACCAATTCATATTTAATAGATACAATAATTAATTTAATAAATAAATTAATTCTTCTAGAATTAATTCATTTAATTAAATCAACTAAATGATCTATATCAATTATAAATGAATTTAATTAAATCAATATATAATTAATTTAATTCTTACAAACCACTGAAGGTAGTAAAGAATTATCACTGACTTGTGTTGACGTTCGATGTACTGTCTGGTTCATGAACAACTAACTTCAATGATGCTTCTTCACTTTTGACTTTAGGTTGTGGTTTATTTCTTCTCTCAATTCTTTTGTACTGTAACTGACATTCAAACTATCACTCGAAAAATCTCTGTCACTGTTCAAATGAATCCATTCACTTCAATGCTATACTGGGGCTTGATTAGATAACTGAATCGTCTTCCAGTGTACGACATCAAAACTATAGATTGACTTTTCTTCTTTCTTCTGACAGATAATACTTCTTGAGATTCCTGTGACAGTTCATATGTATATTTACTTATTACAATTTGGTTTAAGTTGATTAGGATCCTCTAACTACAAATAGGCTGAGTCATATGCCTTTCATTGAGGACTGAGATCTTATCTAGAGAAATGAAAATGGAAAGAGAGTCTAAACTCATGAATACAAAACTTTCTAAAGCTCAAGACAATCTCTTTGCCAGCCTGGGTAAAATTGAAGAAAATCAGTCTGCCTTGTCTGTTAAAATAGATTCCATTGCAAACTCTTTGGAGTTGCTAACCTCCATTCTGATTCCTGATGATGTCAAAAAGGGGGAGAAAGTTTCAAAAACTGCTTGCAAACAACTTCAATCCTTTGAGAAGAAGGATGATGCTGCAGATGGAGGTGGATCTGATAGAAACAAAAGAACAATTACAAGGTCTAAAGTAAACTCTGCTACAGTAAACTATGTTAAAGCAAACACTGCTGAAGGTCCACAGAATGATACAGAGTTAGCTGCAAATATGTTTCTTGAAGAACATGGAAATGATGTCAGTCTAGAAGATGTGAAGGCTGAAGAGCTAAGACTTAAAGCTGAACATGAGAAAAAGCTTAAGTCTGGGAAATTCAAGAAGAAAGATGAAAAGGCATCAAGGCCTGTTATTAAAGGCATTAAGATTAATGAAAATGTCAATGCTGATCAGAGATTGTCTCACTCAAGAAAGCCAACAGTAGATGAGGCTAGGTTAAAGCTTAAAGAAAAAGTTGTTGAAGTTCATAAGAGTTCAAAGAAGTTAAAGCAAGTTACAACCTCTGTTTCTACAAATGTTGTACAAACTACTCTTCCAATTCATGGTTTTGTGAGACCTACTATTTCTGATAATACTGAGAAAGTTCAAGGAGGTGATATTTTTCAAAGCAGAGCAATGATTGCTAAGTAACCTCATGATTTGGCTGGTTTAGGGTCAAACAGAGAAAGGACTTTGAATATTACTCCTAGAGATCATTCATCACTGGCTGCTCCAGGCAAGGGTGTCCTTCAAGTTAATTTGGACAAGCTGGAATCAGTATAGTTGATTCATCAAAGAAGTCTAAATAAAGACTTTCTGCTGTATTTCATGGAGGATGGGACTGTTTACAAAGTTGGAGAGCATGATATTCATTTGAAAATGTATGAAGAACTGCAGTATGTCTTACATATTTTCAAAGTGAATAACAGTCGTACTTACCGAGCTGCAGAAGTGCTTAGATACCAGATGGAAAGATCAAAGATGATTTGTGGAATTAAAGGCAAGTCTGAATATGTACCAAAGTACTTAGATTACAAAGGAAGAATGGTTGAAATGAAGAGAAACAGTGCTAAGTTGAGAACTGATTTGGGTATCACTGTGCTTGAATTCAATTCAGAATCAGAAAAGTCATACTTTATCAGACTTGGAAATGAAATGAAGAAGAACAACATCTATGATTTGAGATCAGCTATTTATCAGACAGATGGTACAGATTCTAAGCTTCGGGAGATCAAGCTAGAGATGGAAAGAGCACTTGAAGTTGCAGAAGAGAGATTGCTAACAGAGTACTTGAGGACAGCATGGGATGTTGAAAGGATTAAATAATTTATGCTCTGTAAGTTTTTCATATTTTCTGTAATTTTGTTAAGTATCAGTTTAAACTCTGTTTAGTTGTTAAACACTGTATTTGATTATTTGTTTTTGACATCATCAATTATCTTTTAACTTGTGCATTTTTGCTAATGAACAAGTTGGAGGAGATTGTTAGATATAATTGATGTAATGTTTCAGTGTTTAAGTGTAACAGTGAAATATCAGAGTTTAACTGGAAGGAAGTCAGAGTTTAGTAAAGTCTGACTGACGGAAGCTGGACAGAGTTTAGTAAAGTCTGTCTGGAAGCAGTGCGTACAGAGTCAACAGAAGATATTAGAGATTAATTGAAGATTGATATGGAAGCGAGATCTTTGGAGATTGGATTACTATCAAAGAGATCGAGTTGACTTAGGAGACGTGTGACAATCTGTAATTGATATCATTGTATAGCTGATTATTAGGAATATCAATTAGAGATTGTATCGAAGCTGTATATTATATAAATACAGTCAGGTTAACCCTAGAAGGGTATCGTGCATCGAACTATCTTTATTTTGTAACCTAGCAGCTCTTTGTGATAGTTTACATCACGAAGAGGGTTTTTAATATCAGAAGATTTAAAGTGAATAATCATCTTACTTGTTAAACTCTCATACGAATTTGATTATTAATTGTGTATTCGGCCTAACACATGATCATACTTCTCTAGTGGAAAATGTTATTTTTGTGGGTGTGTATCACATATTTGATGATTGTGTTACATGTGTTGTTATCCCTCGATCTGGTATTGGTTACTAAGTGTTTTATGTGTCTCCCATGACTAAGTTTAGGTATGGGGGAGTTGTGTGTGTGTGTGTGTGTGTGAGTTTTTGTGTTGTGTGTTTTTTGTGTGTGTGTGTGTGTTATAGGTAATAATGTATCTCCTCATCCCTTATCAAGTATTCTCGTCCTTTTCCTTTGTTAGTTTTTTCTTATTTGCATACATTGAGGACAATGCATGATTTAGGTATGGGGGAGAGATTTAGTAGTATTATTATTAAAAAACCAAAAAAAAATTGAAAAATGAAAAAAATAAAAAAATAATTCTAGCCTTGTGAAGTGATTACTTATTTTAAGTAGGATTGATGCACCCTTATATGCTATAGTACTCTTGTGTTTCTGAAGCTTTTGATTGAGAAGTGATTTGCTAAGTTCTTGTGCACACACATACACTAGCAAGTTGAAACTAATAGACTTATTGAATGTTGTAAGTAATTAAAAGGACATGAATATGTGCAAGAAGATTTGGTTTCCATGCTTTTAGTACAAGTAGGTGCATTAAAGAGACTTTTGCTTGGGATTAATTATGTTTTGCCACCAAGTGAGATTTTGAGCCTATATGCATATCTTTTGCATTTTATATTCGTTTGCTTGAGTGTCCACATATTGTTTGCATTGCTAGCACTTGTTTGAGACCTTTCTTGAAATGCATGACATTATTTGATGATAAGATGATAAAGGCATTTAGGAATAACCTATTATTATCCAAATTACCACACCCTTTATATATGATCAATTAGTTACCCCTTTGAGCTTAATCTTATTTTTCGGTGACACACCACATTACTTGCCTAGACCTTTTTCTTGTGTAGCCTAATGTATACTTGATCCCAATTTGTCAAAGACTAATAGGAAGTTGAGGGAGTAGTAAGGTGTGTGAGATGGGGTTTACTTTTGTTCATTAACTTTAAGGAAATATTAGATTTTGTTGCTTACTTGTTAGTCGTTCAAGAAATTTTTAAAGAAGGATTGTGGTTGTGTATATATTTATCTTAGCTCTCCAAAAAAAAAAGAAAAAGAAAAAGAAAAAAAATCATATGAGAACATAGTTATGTTTCTGTGTTTTTGTGATCCTTCTACATTCGACTAGTCAAGCATTTTGTTGAAAAAAAAAATCAGAAATCCATGTATGGGGAGGATGTATGGTGTTGTGTATGATTTATTATGGTTTCTACTAGCTTTTGACACTTCACCTTATTTGGCATTTCTTGACATACCTTGTCCTTAGCCCCATTACAACCCAAATAAAAGACCTTTTGATTATCATCATTAATGTATGTTGTGTTAAAGTTAGATTGATACCAAATGTCAAGCATGCTTATGATTTTGATGGAATGGAGTGATACACTTACCCTTGTTCTTGAGTGAATATTCTTTTGTGAGTGAAAGGTGAGTTGTTGCTTATTTTTGCATATGAGATCCCAAGTTTTGACTCTAAGTTGTACTCTTGTGGGCTTAGCATGGTTACCAACTTATTTTTACACTTGACGTGGACTTCTAATGACCTCTGCATATTTCTTTGAGTAGATTATGTGAATACTTGTACCTTACACACCAAGACATTGCAAATTCACTTTGATTTCTTAAGTTGATGTAGCATGAGATGACTTGTATGTGTGGTGTTGCATTGAGCAATCTTTTACATGAGCTAGATGGATTTTGTGGGTACATTCACTATAGGCCCTCACGAGACCTCACTCGTCCACTAGGGCTGCCTAGGGGTTTAAAGGGCTTGTTGTATATGCCAAATGCAACAGTGATCACCAACGGAAGTGGTATTATTATTTAGGTAGTATTTTATATTTTATTTTTCTCGAGGATGAGCAAAAGATAGGTATGGGGGCATTTGATAGGTCCATATTTCATCATATTTTTAATACCTATTTTATGTCCATTTTCGTAATTTTATTAATTAATAAATTGTTTTATTTTGTTTTGTAGGAAAATAAATAAAAACAGATTTCAAGCAGGAAAAGGTGCAAAAAGGGAAAGGAGGTGGAAAATACTTGAAGTCAAAGAAATTGGAGGAAAAATCGAATACTTATCCAAGAAGAAAAGGAAATTGAAGAAATTATATTCAATATCGGATTGTAATTAAAGGGGCTAAACCCAATATTTTCCCCTATATATATGGTCTTCTCCCTTGTAAATTAGACACCTAGAATTTGATAGCTCTTTATTTTCTTGCTTTTTACTTTCTTTGGTAGCTTTTATCCGGCATACTCGTCTGAATTATTAATATTTTTTTAGTTCTTCTTTTGCTTCCTTCCCGTTCACTTGCTTCAATCTCCTGTTACGGCTTTATTATTTAATACATGCATGTTTCACTAGTTTGCTTTATTTATTAATTTATTATATAAATACACCTGCCATTCACGTTATAGTTATTAGGTTTAATTTAATAAGTTCCTGGCCATAGTTTAAGTCATTGATTCATGTATCGTTATAATTGTTTCGCATATATTATAATCATGTCTAGCTAATTCCCTTACCCTAGGATGAAGATGAAGTTAATTTAATTACTCTTGATTTCTTCTCGTTTCTATTAATTGATACTCATAATTTTTCTTGGTGCTTAATTATTCAATTGACAAAGTGATTTTGATATATTATTGTTACCGGATTTGTTTTTCATAGCCTATGCTTGCTCCTTGAAGTTTTGATAGGTTAGTGTTAGATAACAAGTTTCATAGTATATGTTTGTCTCGTTGATTGATATATCTTATTTGTGAAGAAAAGAGGATTGATTTTAGGGCGAGTTGATATTAATTGTGATTGATTAACGGATTCGGATTCCTAGGTTTTTAATATTATTTGATAATCTTTGATAATTAGTTTAATTAGGTTAATTAAAACTCATCTCAAACCTATTTGTCTAGTTCGCCTGATTTAATTATTAGGGTTTTGAAAATTCATAGTCTCTGTGGATCGACCTGTATTTGCTACAATTAACCACTGTGTGCTTGCAGTTATTTTGACACATCAATCGGTATAATAATAAAAGAGTCGAACACGAGTTTGTTTATGAAAAATTCCAAATCCAGTTTATAAACTATAACTCAATTCACTCTTACTTATATACTTCGCACAAATTTAAACTATAGCAAAAATCTATTTAATTCTAGAGAAAAAGGACCTGAGATTGATCTCAGGGAACTTTTCCTGAGATATTCACAAAATACACTTTAAATTTAATTAGACCCGTAGGGTTAATTAAAAAAATTCTATTTTTACTAAAATGCCCACACCATATTTTATATATAAATTCCATATGTCTCAGGAAATTTACCTCTCAGACTCCCCAATCTCTTAATTCTAACATAAACATTGTTTCAAAAAAATAAAAAAATTCTAACATAAACATTACATTGGAAAAAGTCACACGACTACTTTAATGCCTAAATTACATCCTAAAATCACATGATACATACTTATATCACAAATACTTGTATTTTACTTTTTATACATCTTTTATCTATCTATTACCTTTACTAATATATAATAATCAAACTAGAATATAATTAATAGTTTGGTTGTTTGGTTCAACCAACCAAAATAGTAACTGTTAAATATTTAGTAAATAGATGATAGTCGTTAGATCTAATAATAAGGAATATTCTAATATTACATCCATCCAAGGTTCGAATCCCTTTAACAACAAATTTACATTAAAATTTTATATTATTAGTTTTAAACAATACATGTCATTTATTATATAACTACTAGCGTTCTACCCGTGCTAAGCACCGATTGATAAATTATATTAATTAATTAATATAAATATATTATTCTAATTATTATTTAGAAAAAATATAATCTCATTTGAATGTTAATTAACTTAAGTATAAAAATTATTTATCGGTGAATTCATACCAATTGAATTAATATTATAAACCAATGATCAAAACAAATACAACCCCTGTTGAAAAGTTCAAAACCCCTCTTTATTGTTTTTTTAAAATTTAGCTTTCATTTTATTTTTCTCTTTTTAGAGAATATTTCTAAGTACCATGTTAACAAATTTTTCTCCCATATTCTGAGAATTCGGTATATTTATTTAATATCGGATCCTTAAAATATCTATTATATTAATACATTGAAAATATTTGTATGGTTATGGTTAATTTTTTTCGATTATATATTAAAAATGTGTAGACACTCAATCCTCAAGACTCCAATAAATCATTAGAATATCTATCAAAAAAAGGTTGCAGCGATATAGGAAAGGATATCTACTGTACAAGATATATGAAACGAACGTAGTTATAATAATAGAAACTTTCATCTAATCTTGTTTGTTATGTGATCGTTCAATATCTTTTTTACAAATTATATGTCCTTTTATTAATGAATTGATTTACTATTGAAAAATAAATATTATCAACTAACCAAACAAATTCAATATATCGAGCTCTTGGAGTAACGTATGATTGTTAGAGTTTATGCTGATTAACATTAGCTTATTTGTAAAGACAACTTAAAATGTGCATTTTCAGATTGAAAGTTTGTATGTTGGATTTTTTTATTCTTTTCTACTAAAACATGGTATAAAAAATTTTAGTTTAATTTACTCTTAAAATAAGACATATGAAAATGAGTATCACCTATCTTTTTTCTATTTGACTAACTTGTGAAAATAAGCCCATAAAATTAAAAACAAGTTTGTAATATATAAACACATAATCACATTATTATATATGTGCCCTTGTAATTTATATATTAGGTTAAATAATATGAAATTCATTTTCCTTTAAGAGTGAGTATATTTTTCCGACATATATAAGAAGAAATAGCTTATGCAGACCTGAAAAATCATTTTGCACATTCATGTTGTGTACTTTAGGGTCTTGAACGAAAATGACATGATATTGAATCGTGCACCCGAAATTAGAACACAAAAATAGCTTATGTCGACCTAACAAATCGTTTTGTACATTCATGTCGTGTAACTTGAACGAAAATGAGATGATATTGAATCGTGTACCGAAATTATAACACAAAATGACACTAAACTACATGATTTTTTCGTGTACACGAAATGAAATGAAATATGCGAATAGAAAAAGTATGACAATTACATGAAATATCACTCTATATCCAAGTTATGTAAATATATAATTATGTGTCTTAGAACAACATTGAGATGTTACAAAACTAAACTAATGGTAGTATGCATGATGTAAAGTCTTCAAAATAAAATGAAACTCTCTTTTTATTTTTTCTTAATATTGTTTTTTGTTAACAAATATCTCTCTTTGTGTAGAATCTTTCTACCAAGTTATTGAGTTTTCTTACCCATATTTTATGCTTTGTTGATATTAAAAAACAAATTATAATCAACCAATCAAGCAAATTCAATATATGCTCTTAGATTAAGATATGAGAATTGATACGATTAATTTAATTCCAGAATAAAAAATTCAAAAAGGCACCCTTTTATTAAAATTAATAAATAATTTAAGTCTATCAACCTTTTTATTTATGAATATTAATAATTTTTATAACAAAGACCGTAGTTGCTCTTACTCGCTCTCGCTCTCTCTCTCTCTCTCTCTCTCTCTCTCTCTCTCTCTCTCTCTCTCTCTCTCTCTCTCTCTCTCTCTCTCTCTCTCTCTCTCTCTCTCTCTTCACCTCTCCCAAAATATGCTAAACTAAAGTTTAGGATCTAATATTAGCTTTTGGTTTTTTATATTTTTTTATAATTTTTAATTTATTTTTCTTTATTTTTCAATAAATAAATCTCTTTATTGAGACACTATGCCATAAATGACATACAGTAACACCACGACTGTGTTACCTTAGAACCTAAATTATGTTGCCAAAGGCCCAAAAAAGGCTAAGGTTACAGCTTAGCTGGGATAGTTTTGTTCTATGTAACCTTTGGAGTCTAAGGCAACACTTCGACATACCTAAGCTAACATAGCCATATTCGTTACCATAGACCAATACAGCAACACACTAAGCATTCTATAGCAACACCAAATCTATGTTACCTTAGATGTTATAATTTTGCAAAATTATTAATCAATTATCTGGATCCCACCTGTAGGTCCCACATTGGAGGGGTCCCACGTGTGGGTCCCACATGTGTTCCACATTTTAAATTGTATTGACAAAATAAAAATATAACATTTAAGTATTGCATTTTCCAAGAAAAAATTAAAAACTGAATTCAATTCATGTTTTCATTCACCAAAAAATGTCATCCAACATCATTCCAATACAATTATCTAGTACTAAATTAAACCAACCATATCATCTATAAATATTCAACACTAACTATTGGATATAGCTTAAAACATACAAGTAATTGAATAAATAACATGGTTGGAGTCTGATGAAACTCCATCAAAAGATCCTCCAGGTGGAATAGCAATGTCAACAATCGAAAAGACAAAATCATCCTTAAGCTCATTGATTGAACCAGAGGTCATGCTTCCATTCAAAATATTATGCCATAAGCCGCAACAGTGACTTGGGAGTCAGCTTCATACAGATTAAATGTAGTAACCTCATAAACCAAAACCAGCTAGGTGCATTGTAAATTCATTCAAGTCTATTAACAACTGCATTATATAGATGCAAATTACTTAATTTAAGCTTAAAATATGTATTTGTTACCTGAATGGCTAGATAAGTAGCCACGCACATACAGTTCCCTGAATGGCTAGATAATTTCCATGGCTGATAAATTAATGATATCTGCAAGTATAGGTGTTGCAAGAAAACCTAAAGATGATCTGGTAAGATTGTGAATCACAACAATAAATACATTATTAAATTTTTCAAACCTGCTTCTGTATAACTGCTCTCTTTATACAATCCTCTGTAGCAAGGCTCTCAAAACTATACTCTCAGTAACACCTACTTCAATAAGATATTAAGTCAGCATAAATTGATACATGTGAAGCATCTCAAACATGCTACTGTATTTATCATTCAGGGATTTCCAAGCCATTTGTAGTAACATTACAATTTCTTTATAGTACTATACCCTGCAAAATATAGGTTTTTATCTTGTGTAATATGTGATTGCTTACATGAAAGTAAACTTATTACTAGGATAGATTATAATCAGTGACACACTGACGATATAGCTAGATTTAAGTCCCAAAACCAAGAATCATGTTATCACCTTATAATGATGTAAAGGAGAGGGGCTTATATGGTTTACAACTTACAACTTCAATACTAATCTCCATATATACATGTTTTGTGCACAACACCATTCCTTTTGTGCACCCCCATTTCCCATGGATCATTCCTTATATAAGCAGTGGCCAGTATCTGCAATTATATTGCCACAACTATTATATTCTCCACCATACCATTATATTTCCAAGTCTATTATCTATCTGTTTTAGTAATACAAAGATTGAAAATTTTACCTTATTAAGATTGTTTCGATAAGTCTGCCATAAGACAAGAAAAATTAACAACCCTGAACCAATATTTATAGAAAAAAACAACGATTACCGAAAAAGAACTCTTACCACAAAATGCATACTTTGAAGCAGACCATTTTTCTTTCTTATGCAGGTTAGAAGGTCACCAAATCCGTCAGAGCCTAAATCTTTATGGCACAGAAGAGAGTTTCAACACCAATAGTAATATCAAATAAAGTAGTAACAAAATACTAATTAGAGTATAGATCAATATACCAATGTCCTCAGTAATGAGACGCTTAAAAAGCCTCTGATGTGGAATTATGAGAGATTTGAAAGAGATAAGCATTAAATCATCAGTCCTAAATTAAAAAAAAATTGGTGAAATCAACAGGGGAACGAAAAAGAGACACGAAGTAAGAAAATGCTTACCAAGCTACGACCATCAAAATATACTTCACCACCTTCTACACGACTATAGCAACCAATTTCGCATATGAAAATTATTATAATAAAATTTTGACCAAGCTATGTAACCCATTTTGACCAAGCTATGTTCTTCAGTGCAAAGATTTGAATAAAATTTATACTCACTTTTTAGTCAAAGGTAATTTGAATTATAATACTTACAAGGTAATGAACGAAGTATCTCCACTCGTTCTTCCGAATTTCAGCTTTTTGATGCTATCGTTAATTAGCTACAAGCTTTCTATGGCATCTTTATCTTCTTTCTTGCTGCGAGCCAACTGTTAAAATAAGAAATACTAGAAGTCAAAAATATCTGAATATTCATGGAAGCAGTACAAAGAAAAAAAACACTATTGTCCCTTTAATTCAGAAGACATTGTAATACCTATTAGCATCATCCGTCGACTTGAAATAAATGAAGGCGGTTCCTGTGCAGATAGGCTCCTTGGTTTTCTTGTTTTCAGAAACAACTGGAACTTTATTAATCATTCCAGGTAATCCTTCGATAAGTGTTATTGTCACCTATCAGCCACCTGAAAACAATAAACTACTTCTATAGAATTACATAAAAAAGTATGTAATACAAAAGGCTGATATGCAGTATTGTGGGATCTGAAACAGGACAATTCTTAATTATAAGGGCAATGAATTACTACCGTACCATTTTACATTGTTATTAGAGCTATAAACATGATATATATTATTTTTCATGTTTTCGCATTTGATTGGCTTTGTTGGTACCTCGATTAAGATGACATATTAAGATCTGTGACGCTTTCTGTAGGAATATCAATCTGATTATCCTCGGAAGCATAGGTGCCTTAGCCCACTATTTGTAAATTTATTTTTTCTAATAATTCACAATTATTAACAGATTTATGTAAATAAAACTATCCACTACAAATAAAACAATGTAAATAAGATTTATGAAAATTGAAAGTGAGAGAGAGAGGGAGAGAGAGAGAGAGAGAGAGAGAGAGAGAGAGAGAGAGAGAGAGAGAGATTACTTTGGCTTCGTAGATGCGAGGGTCGTGATAAGCTAGAACTTTCTCACCTTCGATCAAGACACCGGAAGTAGAGTCCGGCAAGTCTTCGTACCATGAAAACTGAAACCATAATTTTGAGAGATGAGATCCCACAAAGAATTAAACATACAGAGACTCTCTGAGAGAGACATAGTAGGAGAGAGAGAGAGGAGGAGAGAACAAATCGAGAGAGGCAGAGAGAGAGAGGGAAATATAAAGCAGCTTGTAATTCCGTTAAACCCCAATTGAACCCAATTCCGTTGAACCCTAATTGAACCCGTGCCCCAATTGAGCCCTAAAGCAGCTTGTAACGAGAGAGAGGGAGAGAGAGAGAGAGAGAGAGAGAGAGTGTGTGTGTGTGTGTGTGTGTGTGTGTGTGTGTGTGCATGTGTATTTGTTGACAAAGTGTGTTTCCCGAACCATGTGACTGAGTGCGAGACTGAGTGTGAGATTGAGTGAGCGTGAGCGAAGCTTTTCCCCAATTGAGCAAGAAAGAGATATAGAGGTGAGTGAGGTGAGAGAGAGTAAGTGAATCCCCAATTTTGATTTGCCCGCTTTTCCCGACTTAACCAATTTTGACCCAATTTTGATTTGTCCGCTTTCATTTTTGTTTGCTGCCAGCCAATCCCCATTTTCTTTTCAATTTTTCATTTGTTGCTTTTCTTTTTTTCATGTTCTAATGTTACAAAATTTATTAATTTTTTTTATAAAAAATGTATGACAATAAAATTTATTAGTTTAGTTATTGAAAAATAATTTAAATCTATTATACCCTGTTGTTTTTCCCAATAATTTTATTAATGAATTAATCAAATTTTAATATTTTTTGAATGTTACTTTATTTTAAGATATTTTAAATAAAATTATTAAAAAATATAAATAATTCAATTATTTGATAGAATATTATTTTATAATAATAAATTCAGTGACTAGATTAAAATTATTGATATTCAAAATTTAATAATTATTAAATCGT
Organism: Saposhnikovia divaricata; assembly: GCA_036435485.1. NCBI lineage: Eukaryota > Viridiplantae > Streptophyta > Magnoliopsida > Apiales > Apiaceae > Saposhnikovia > Saposhnikovia divaricata. Next base: position 127,593,016 of record CM071596.1, on the reverse strand, counting down.
TGATTATAAATAAATTTCAAAAATATGTTAATTATACTCTAAGGTAACACAGTCCGTGGTGTTACTATGTTTAACAACTTCCACAACTATGGTAACATACCTTTAAGGATATGGTAACACCAAAACTAGAGTGTTGTGGTAGGTCCAAAATTTTATAGCTATGGTAACACCCAAGAAGGTAACACCCCCCTTTAAGTGTTTAAAAAGTCATCTATGGCGTAGTGAGAGTCTAGTACCTCGTTGCCCGTTGGTGAATTTTATCTATCGAAATATTAGATTTTTTATAATCTCCTTGTGAATGATAAGCCTCATTTTCTTTTCCTTTATATTACTTTGGCTTTCAATAAATATCTCTCTTTGTTGAAAGCCTAATATCATATTCGTGGATTTCGTATACCCTTATATTAGATTTTGTTATATTAGTTCATTGATTTGGATAGTGTGGAATCACAGTTTTCGTCGATTGTTTGAATACGTTCTGACAAATCAGATATATATATATATATATATATATATATATATATATATATATATATATATATATATATATATATATATATTCCTCACGTTTATAACAAATTGTTAGATTATCTCGTCGAAAAGGCTGCATAATTTAAATTAGAGATATAGATGATGGATGTACCATAATTGAAGACCTGTTCAATGATTGGATAAAGGAAATTAGTGATCTATTTTACTATGTATTTGTTCAATTTTAATTATTCTTTTAGATGTTGCATGCCTTTTTATTGATGATTTTTGCATGTTTGATTATTTTTGTGGATAACATATGTCCTTTTATAGATGAATTAATTATCTATAAATAAATAGTGATTTATAAGAAAATTTGTGCTAAAATTACGAAAATATTCACTAACAATATTTTCATTAACTCTGTAAAAATTTTATTTTTTGATTGATATCACTACGCCATAGATGACTTTATACAACACTTAGGAGGGGGTGTTACCTTCTTTGGTGTTACCATAGCTATGAAATTTTGGATCTACCACAACACTCTAGTTTTGGTGTTACCATATCCTTAAACGTATGTTACCATAGCTTTGGAAGGTGTTAAACTTAGTAACACCATGGGCTATGTTACCTTAGAGTATAATCAACATATTTTTAAATTTTATTTATAATTAACGATTTAATAATTATTAAATTTTAAAATTCAATAATTTTAATCAAGTCATTGAAATTATTATTATAAAAATGATATTCTATCAAATAATTGAATTATTTATATTTTTACAATATTAATATATTGTACATTAAAGAAATATTCAAAATTTATTAAATTTTGACTAAATTATTAAAAAATTTATTCGAGAAAGTAATAACTTGTAAAAACTAATATGAATAATAGATTTCGGAAAAGATTGTAAGAACAAAATAACTGAAATAATCAATTCAATAATTTTAATTTAATATTTGACATATTAAAATAAATATGTAATATATTTTTCAAAAAAAGTAAAAAAAGGAAGTATCCGGTGAAATTATTGAGATGATGAAGCTGAGGACTGAGAAGCGGCAAACAAATACGCTGAGCGGCAAACCAAAATTCAGAAATACTTAGGCGGGGAAAATTGGGGAAATACTCAATAACCAAACTCAGTCTCCTTATTATGTTTGAGTTCTTAATATTTGGTCTCTCATTCTCATAGTTTTCACTCAGTCGCTCGTTCTTTCTCAAGAATTAATCGAATTTTGGTTCAATTAGGGTCCAATTAGGGTTCGACCTAGGTTTAATCGAAGCAGCTTTTGTATTATATTCTTCGATTTGTATATGTATTTATGTTTCGATTTGTATATATATTCAAGAGTATATTACGCAGTCGAAATTTAGGGCGAGTATTAGGAGGTTGCGTGAGAATGGGTCTAGGGCTTTTGATTTGGTTTTACGTGATGGGTCTCCGAATGTGGGTGGTGCTTTGGTGAAAGAGGCGACTAGTGAGAATGCTACAGAGTTTCTGGCACTGAAAGGGACTTTTATCACGAAAGTATGCTTCGATTTCTCTATCTCGATTTTTATGTATTAGAATTTGAATTTTTATGAAGTTTGTATATGTGTGCTTGGTTTTATGCCGATTTCTATATAGATTGCCTCATTTTTTATTTGATTTTGTTTACTTCTTGTCTCTGCTGTTGTTCTTAATTAGTGGGGGGGGGATTAAACTTATCTGTTTTTTGTGGGGTGGGTTCTTCGCGTTTGGATCAAAATTTAATTTCCTTAATATGCCTGGTTGTTTTTAATTTCAAAACTTTAGCCTTCTTCACCCCAAAATCTGAATTCGATGTGCTTTAATATGTGTTTAAGGTACTTTACGTTATGTCTATATGTTGATTGTGGATCATATTGTTGTTAGTTAAGCTGGGGTTATTAATTAAGTTGTGCAAATCAAGTTACTTTCATTGTCAAGCACTTCCTATTTTTCTAGATGGCCTAGTAACAGCTTGGGGTGCTATCTCGATTTCAGACATTGATACTCCCCTTTGGTGAGGTGAGAGTCATTTATTATGCTAGTGGCCTAGCGGGTTGCGTAAACTCGTTTGTAAGAACATTTTGTACATATATGAAGCATTTGCATTTTTCTCGTGATGTCCAGATACTATATGATGTAACGTGGAACCAGTAAAATGTAATAAATGTATTGGTTGCAGTGGCGGTGCTGTTGACGGAGGAATTTGGGAACAACAAAATTCGAGGTACGTCACTGGAAACAAGATCTGATGCGGTGGTTCTTTGCCGGAGAAAACGGTGGTGTGTGGTTGTTGAGCGTAATTGGTGGCTGAGATTGATAGGGTTAGCGGCGGCTATTCCAGAGCTCTCGACTTCCAACCCCTCAATCGGCCTACGTACCCCGGTATTTATAGGGGATCAAGCCATACGTAGTTCTTGGAGAGCAAGAAACCCAAATGGGCTTGAATTAACGGACCAGCTTCCGGAATGTTCTACTATGAGGCCTAACCACAAAGGCCCAAGGCTCATCCAAGATCTCAAGACTTCACGGATAAGGAAACTTCCCCCGTCGAGGACTAGTCCTTTCCGCTACCAGCTATTTCTTGATTTCAAGGATGCAGGTATAGCCATGGTTTACCCCAAGTGCAGAACACATCCCTGTCCTCCGAATGAGAAGCACCCACCAGATAGCAGGACAGGTGATCCAGAGCTTTTGGGTGCAAAGTGCAGGATTACTCCAAAGTTCCCCAATGAGAGCGCGCCCATTGGCTACAGGAACAGAGCTCCCAAAGTACACACCAGAAGTTCCCATCTTTCCACCATAGGGCGCGCCCTTAGTGTTTAAGAAGGGTCCTTACATCCAGGCAAACCCTGGAGGCCTTCTGCGACGGACATCCCCCTCCTGAGATACGACAGGAGGGAATTCTTCAACTTTCTGGAATTCCAGCTTCAGTAGAATCCCATCTTAAACAGAATCCACACTTGAGTGGAATCCTAAAAGAGATTCCTTCAATGTCTTCTCAGAAAATCAACTTAAGTAAACCTGTCAATATGTTTCTCTATTTAGGGCGCGCCCTCTTTGTAGAGGACTAGAAAGCGCGGCCTGGTTCCTCCATTTTCTGTCAAAACCCTAATTAAACCTAGAATTCCCCAAATTGAACCCGTATTTGACCCAAATCCATCTTGAAATACCCGAACCGAATTTTGGCTATAACAACTACCCCCCAATTCCATATGAAATCAAAGATGATATATGGAATTTTCAAGAACAAAACCCAAAATTCTTACAATCTTCTGAACAGGGCGCGCCCTAAGAAAGGGCGCGTCCTTGGAATTCCAACCGACTCTACAGCTGTCAACCACTATCTCTTCAAACCACTATAAATACCCCCCTTATCTTTCACTTTACTCTTTTCACTCTCTTTCTCTACCAAAACCGACACCGGCGACTTTAAGCTTTCCGAGCACTAATCCGGCCAATCTCGTCTCTTTTCTGGTCATTTCTTCACTAAATCGAACTCTAGAACTTACAAGGTACGTTTTCATGTCTTTATTTCAAGTTTTCACCATGTTTTTTGCCTGATTTAGTACCTTGACTGTTAGTTATCTTCGTGTTCTACAATATTACTTGTATGTATACTTGTATGTATATGCATTTGATCTTCTCTTGCTGTTATAACTTCTACAAAACATGTTTCTGTGTATTGAATTAATCTGTTGGGCGCGCCCTACACATAGGGCGCGGCCTAGGATTCTTGACTCCAGTACCTCCTAGGTTTCAGTAATGACTTTGACCCCCCTTAGTTTTGGCTTGTAGAAAAAATTCTCGTTATACTTCCTCATTTGGATACGCCTTAGATTTCTCTGACACCACAATTCCAAACGAATTCATTCTTCGTAGAATAACGATTATATACTCCATTACTTGTAGAAATTTTTTTTTTTTTTTTTTACTATCTCCACTCATGGGCGCGCCCTCAGTCTCTTTACTTTTAATTTGCAGCTGGAGGGCGCGCCGTCTCCATTTCATCCCTTTAAGGAACTTAACAAACGCATTGGGACTTATTCTCCTTTGCCAGCTCCTCTACCTCCTAATCCACCTAGACCTCTCTTCTCATTCGTATCCTCAGAAGATAGGGCGCGCCTTATTCAAGAATTTGAAGATGGTACCATGAGCTTTTCTAGTGAAGACTCCTTCAATGCCACCACATTAGATGTTCAACCTTCCAAAGAATCTCACACACCCCCCGAAGTGAACAATTCTTACAATTCCATGGAGGATAGTGATTTGCTCCAATCTCGGAAACATCTGGGGACTCACATTCTTCAGACACATACTCAGCCGAGGGCGCGCCTTCAGCCTCCCCTATTTCCCCCCCAATAAATTCTGAGCCAACATCTCCACCACCTTCCCCAACTCCCTTTGAACACTGGGAAGTTCGTGACGAAGAATTTGACCTCGAATGGGGAAGGTATGAAAATATGACCGAGAAAGAAAAGAATTTACTCCGAAAGAAACAAGGCAAGTTGGCCTGTGTGAACATGTCCTCTACTGCAACAAATGACGAAGTGGAGTGGGCCATGAAATATTATGGTCAAGAAGGACTTTGGGCCATTCCACACTCTCACCACCGTCCTCACATTTTCAACTATGGTGGAAATTTCAGAATTCCAAGGATGGTTTTGACCCCAAGACTTGTAGCCCTTGGTGTGGGCGCGCCCTTACACCCATACCTTAGGGAAATCCTCGAATGGTACAATCTAGCCCCAATTCAACTTTCTCCGAACAGCTACAAACTCGTTTTAGGTTTGTTAATTCTCTACCGTGATTTGGGATTTGAAGCACCCTCCATGCCAGAAATTAGTTACTTCTTCAGCATCCGTCAATCAAATATTGGATATTATTATCTAGTAATCAACAAACCTCACAACAACAAAGGCTTTTCTGACGGAAGGATTAGCCATATCAAGCGATGGAAGGAACCCTATTTCTTTGTTTGGGATGTTCCTAGAGTCCGTCTTCAATTCAATACAAATCCATGTAAGTAAGGGCGCGCCCTACGCTCTTCTTGTCCTTCCTTTCCATCTTCATTAACTTCTTATTAATCTTTTTAAACTAAAACAGATAGAAGAATCCAAAAAACTCTTCAGGGCGCGGCCTCATCCCGAGCTAGTGTCGTCCTCAAATTTGCAGCAGAAAAATTCAACCTCCAAACCCTAATCACTGAAGAAAATTTAAAAAGGGTTGGAATTCTTTCTGATAGGGTTGGTTCAATTTGTAAATTTAGAAAATTTAGAAATGGTATCGTCGTCCCCATATCCGCTTCTAGTGATGATGAAAATTTCGACTCTGATCAGGATGAAGGTATGAAATCTTAAATTAGGGCGCGCCCTAACCTTTTGATTTTACCTTCATTATTATTATTTACCTCAACGTGATATATCCTGTAACTTGTTATATGAATAACCTATTTTTTGTCTTAACATTTTTTATTTTTTTTTCTGGTGCAGATATGGCCCCCCAACTTCCTCGTGGCTTTGGATCCAGAAAGAAAAATGACAAAGAAAAGCCGACTGACAAGGCTGATACTTCTGACACTAGGGCGCGCCCTAGTCAGCAGCAGCAAGAGTCTAACCCAGCAATTCCACCCTCTTCTAGATCTTCGAAGAGGAATACTGAAGCCCAAGACCCTCCTACTGATAAGGGCAAAAGACAAAGAATTGGGGGCGCGCCCTCATATGTTGAAACCCTTATTGGGCCAGCTGCTGCGTCACTTGTCAACGAAAAGGAGGTTGACCATTGGCAAAATATGAATGCTGATGATGAGACAAACTCCATGATCAAAGCTTCTGCTCAGCTTCTGGTTCAATCCTTAGGGCGCGCCCAAAGGATTCATAAAGAAAAGCTCCACATCAACAAGCTATAAGGGGAGAATAGAAAATATGCAAAGATGATTGTGGAAGCTGACAACAAATGGAAGAAAGAGTGTGATTCCAGGGATGCTACTATTCAAGATCTCAAAAATGACTTACAAGATGCTGTCAACCATCGCCAACTTCTGGCCGATAAGAATGATAAGTTTGAAAAAGAAAATGAAGATTTGAAAGTGCAGCGGGACACTCTTGAAATTGAGAAAACTGATTGCTGGAAAGATGAGAAGCAAGCTATGGAAGATCGAAATTTCCAAGCTGGGTTTGACTTCTATCTTCTTGGTTTTCTTGCAAACGACCCTGATTACAATTGGGAAGAAAAGTTTGGCCCAGAAAGCGCTGAAGACATTAAGCAAATCAAGACACTGCATCAGATGCCATCAAGGCAAAAAGAATCGAACTTGGCTTGGAAAAAGACCCTGAAGGCGCGCCTTCCACTGAAAACGTTCCAGCAGCCCAGGATATTCCTAATCCAAGCTCTACAGCTATCCCCAATCCAAGCTCTCCTCCCGAAGATGTATCTCCCCTTACAGTTGTTCGTCCAAACAATACCCAGGACGCGCCCCCTTCACCTCCCAAGGACGCGTCTTAGGGTTCTACATTCAAACTCTGTCCGAATTTTTACTTTAACTTTTAAGGTGCGGGTCCTTTGTAAAACCCTGCAAGTTGTAATTCCTAACTTTTAATGTCCTTTGAACCTTACTATGTTTATCACTTTTCCATGCTTTTACCTTTCTTGTTAAATCTTTCCAATAAGGGCGCTCCCTTAACTGGGGCACAACCTTTTCTTCATAATTTCGTTCAAGAAAATGTCTTTAACCTTGACAGAAAAACACAAAAAATCTTCATACATGTTGAGGGCGCGCCCTAAGGCTTCACCCTTTCCAAAATTCCTTTAACTTGTCAATTATTGCTTGTAATTACACAGAATTTCACAGGGCGCGCCCTAAGACATAGAGCACGACCTCTTGTAATAAAAAGAATCTTCAAAAAACTTGAAAAAATGTCTTGATATATTTTATTAATCTTCAAATAAACTCAAATCTCAACAGAACAAGGGAAGGTATACATGTACTACCCCCCGGGTTAAGGAGAATAAACTTCGAAAAAGCGTGGAATAAAAACAGCACGTCTCGACTAGAACTAAAGAAGGCATATGTGTACTACCCCTAGACTAGGAGAAGATTTATTTAAGCTAGTCTATAACTTAAATATAAGCCTTCATACAATAAGGGGCCAAAGCCGCGCCCTACTGATAGTATTTTCTCAAATGCTCTGCATTCCATGCCCTTGGGATTGTGTTGCCATCCAAGTCTTCTAGATGATAAGTCCCTTCCCAGATGATAGACTTGATCTTGTAAGGTCCTTCCCAGTTGGGACCAAAGACTCCATGTGCTGCTACCCTTGTATTTGGCATGACTTTCCGCAGAACTAAATCACCCACCTTAAAAGGCTGAGCCTTCACCTTCTTGTTATAGTACCGTGCAGCTCTCTGCTGATAAGTTGCCAACCTCAACTGCGAATTTGCCCTCATTTCTTCTAGGAAATCAAGATTTAACCTTTGATTTATCATATTTGATTCTTCGTCATAAAAATCCCTTCGGAATGATCCTGCTCCAATTTCCACTGGCACCATTGCCTCACATCCATAAGACAATATGAAAGGAGATTCTCCAGTTGTGGTTCTTGGAGTTGTGTTATACGACCATAAGACCATGGGAAGTTCTTCAGGCCAATTCCCTTTGCTTTCTTCCAACTTCGTCTTCAAGGTATGCTTGATTATTTTGTTGATAGCCTCTGTCTGCCAATTACTTTGAGGATGATACACAGCTGCAAATTCCTTCTTTATCCCCAAATCATCACACAACTTTCTCAATTCTTTGCTGTCAAACTGTTTTCCATTATCCGACACAAATTTTATATGGAATTCCAAACCTGCACACAATAGAGTTGAAAACAAAATCTCGAATCTTCCTTGCAGTAATTGTAGCCAAGGGCATTGCTTCCGTCCACTTGGTAAAGTAATCCACAGCGACAACAGCATACTTCACTCCTCCTTTAGCTTTAGGGAGCTCTCCAATGAGATCTATTCCCCACATAGCAAATGGCCATGGACTCATTAAAGAAGTCAAAGTAGTAGCAGGGCTGGTAGAATAATTAGCAAACCTCTAACACTTGTCACATGCCTTAACAAACTCGTAAGCATCCTTCTTCAAGGTAGGCCAATAATATCCTTGCCTTAACACCTTCATTGCCAACGAACCACCCCCCGAGTGATTGCCACAAATCCCTTCATGAATCTCCCTAAGGATGTAATTACATTCATCTCCATCTATGCACTTGAGAAGTGGTTGATTGAAACCCCTCTTATATAATATCCCATCATACTCCACGAATCTAGCTGCTTGATACTGAAGCCGCCTGGCCTCCAACTTCTCACTTGGAAGTATACCTTCTCGGATATATTTTTGAATGGGAGTCATCCAAGTATCATTAGGAGTAGATTCCACTTCCATGACTTCAACTTCTGGAATACTAGGTACTTCCTGTACTTGCAAAGGTACTGTCCCCAACAGCATAGCATCTTTCTGTGACCCTAACTTGGCTAACACATCTACACTACAGTTCTCATCTCGTGGAATACATTCTACCCGTACTTCCCGAAACTTTTTGATCAACCGCTGAGCGCACCTCATGTAAAGCTCTGTCCTTGGACCTCTACACTGAAATCCACCTTTCACTTGTCCAACCACTAGTTCTGAATCACTTAACACAATGAGATTCACTACCTTCATCTCCAAAGCCATCTTCAGCCCATTAATCAAGGCTTCATACTCCGCATCATTATTGGTTGCTTGGAATTTGAAATGAATAGCACTCATGAGTTGATTCCCTTCGGGGGTAAACAAGATTACACCAGCTCCAGCCCCTCCATTATTGACAGCTCCATCTACTTGTAACTTCCACCAAGGTTGAGGAACTTCTTCAAATGGGCTTACCCTCTTTAGCGGAATTTCAGGCTCAACCAATACAATTGATTTTTCTTCATTTTCCGACTCAAATTCAAGAATGAAATCAGCAAGGGCTTGACCCTTAATAGCTGTCCTTGGAGTATATTCCAAATCAAACTGTCCCAACTCGATTGCCCATTTTAACATTCGACCAGAGGTTTCCGGCTTGTGTAGAATCCCTCTCAATGGATATGTCGTATGAACTTCAATCTTGTGAGCTTGAAAATAAGGCCGAAGCTTCCTTGATGCCAAAACTAAGGCATAAACCAACTTTTCCATGCTAGTGTATCTGGTTTCCGCATCGAGCAAACGCTTACTCACATAGTAAACCGGAGACTGATGATCAACTTCTTCTCTTACCAATACCGCACTGATGGAATGTTCCGAAACGGCCAAGTATAAAATTAACGTCTCTCCTTCCACAGGCTTAGCTAAGAGAGGAGGATTTCCCAAATGCTCCTTTATTCTCTGAAAACTTCCTCACATTCAGATGTCCATACAAATTTTTTTGCTGCCCCCTTTATTGCCTTGAGAATTCTCTGCATTTATCCGATGATTTTGATACGAAACGATTAAGGGCAGCTATCATTCCCGTGAGACTCTGAACTTGCTTCACACTAGACGGAGATTTCATGTCAAGAAGAGCTTTTATTTTTGCTGGATTTGCCTCGATTCCACGATGATTGACAATAAATCCTAGAAACTTCCCGGATTCTACCCCGAAGACACATTTTTGAGGATTCAACTTCATCCTAAACTTCCTCAAAATCTCAAACATCTGTTCCAGATGCTTTACATGGTCCTCCGCTCTTAAGGATTTAACAAGCATATCATCCACGTATACCTCCATGGTTTTCCCTATCAAATCTTTAAACATCATGTTCACCAACCTCTGATAGGTTGCACCAGCATTGATTAACCCGAAAGGCATGCCAATATAACAATACAATCCTCGATCCGTAATAAAGGAAGTGTGCTCTTGATCCGGCTCATACATAGGGATCTGGTTGTAACCAGAGTAAGCATCCATGAAACTTAAAAGAGCGTGTCCAGCCGTGGCATCCACCAACTGATCAATCCTCGGGAGTGGAAAGCTATCCTTCGGGCATGCCTTGTTCAGATCAGTGAAATCCACACAAGTTCTCCATTTTCCATTTGGTTTTTTCACAAGAACCGGATTAGCCAACCAATCTGGATAATATGACTCCTTGATCAGCCCAACATCTAGAAGTCTATCCACCTCTTCTTTCAATGCTATGGCTCTCTCTCCACTTACTGACCGGCGTTTCTGGCGGATTCCTTTTTTGGAAGGATCTATATTCAGACGGTGACACATAACCTTCGGATCAATCCCAACCATATCAACATGACTCCAAGCAAAAACATCCAGATTGTTTAAAAGGAAATTGGTGAGCATGCCTCTTAACTTGGAGTTCAACTGCGATCCAATCTTCAGAACCTTAGTTGGATCCCTTTCATCTACCAAAATAGAAATTGTATCCTCTGCAGGACCAGTCTTTTCCACCGGTTGTGGTGTCCTTGGGTCAAGGTCGAAATCAAAACTTCGAGGATCTTCAACCGGTGCTACATCCTTGGAGGGCACGTCCTCTTTAAAAGGGAAGTCTTCCTCGACAAGGGTATGCACCAAACCTTCAAGTAACATTCACCTCCCTTCAACCTGCTCACCCTTGAGATCAAATGAGATTACTTCCTCTGCGTCTTCCTCTATCTCTTCCAAAATTCCTTCTTGAAGCTCATCAAGAACCGAAGTATCATCCTCAGGGCGCGCCCTGTATAGCAGTTCTTCCTCTTCAGGTTCCTGGACAAGATAATGGGCTTTTACCTCTTCTGGGACAACACTCATGACTCCTGAACCACTCTCACGTAGGGCGCGCCCTCCATCTGGCTGTCTCCTAAACCCTTTAATCGCCTTATAGTAGCAATCTCTTGAGTCATGCTGAGAGCCTCGTACAGTTCCCACACCATTTGGCATAGGAAATTTCATCGCGAGATGATAGATGGAGGTCACAACTTTCATTTCCTTCAACAGGGGTCGTCCTACCAGAGCATTATGTGATGAATCCACATTCAAAATCATGAAATCCATCATTTGAGTCACAGAAAGGGTTCCTTCCCCAAGAGTTACCGGTAATTTGATAGCTCCCATAACTTTTACCGATTCTCCTGAAAAACCATAGATCCATCCGTTGTCTTGAATCATATCCTTGTCCAAGAGTCCCAGCTTCTTATAAGTACTATAGTATAGTATATTCACCGAGCTTCCATTGTCCACGAAAACCCGATGGACATTCTTTGAGCCAATCTGAATTGCTACTACCAGAGCGTCATTATGGGGATGATGTACCCATCTAGCTTCTTCTTCGGTGAAAGTAATGTCAGCACATTCTCCCTTGAACAACTTAAGTGGCCTCAACTCCACGCTGTTCACATTTGTGAGAGGTCGATATCTCGCTTCTCTGGAATATCTCTCCATAGCGTGATTGCTATCTCCCCCTAAATGGTGTCCCCCAAAGATGGTATGAATACTCCATTCTTTGACGAATTTCTTCTCTTCCGGCTTACCATCTCCATGGAGGGCGCGCCCTCCATCTCTCCTGTCAGGATTCTCCCTATGCTTCTTCACCTCCCTAACAATCCATTCCGTCAGGTATCCTTCCTTAATCAAATCCTCAATCTCTTCCCTGAGCTGACGACATTCATGAGTGTTATGCCCTGAGGATTCATGGAATTCACAATACTTTTTCTTATCTTTACTCTGCCAAGAAGTCAATGGTTCCGGCTTTCTGAAGAACCCTTTGTTCTTATTCACCTCAAAGATATGTTCAATAGAAGCTGCTAAAGGAGTATAGTTACCCGGCCTTTGATCATAAGTGTATGTATCAGGTGGCCCCCAAGTCCTTCCAGTTTCAGCCAAATTTACCCGGTTCGAACCAGTTGCTATACGACGAGTAGGACTAGGAGACCTATCCTTCCTTTTACCAGTCTTTCCCTTGGAACCGTTCTGACTGTCAGTTTTTCGGTTATCCGCCAAGGATTGTTCCACAATCTTGAAAGACTCAGCTTGCGCAAACACATCAGCCAACGTAGGTGGATCCCGTCCTTGAAGATGTTTCCAGAAATCAGTTCCTACTGACAATCCAGCTATTAGAAAACTCTTGAGTGTTTCATCTGTTGCTCCTCTCACCATAGTGGATTCCGAGCTGAATCTCTTGAAATAGGATTGCAGACTCTCCCCTTCCCTTTGCTTGATATTGGCCAAGGTCGTGACCGGAGGAGCATATTTTACCGCAGCCTGGAACTTAGTCAAGAACAAGTTCCTCATCACCTGCCACGATGTAATTATCCCTGGACCGAGCTTTTGAAACCATTGCTGAGCACTCTCCCTGAAAGTTGCTGCCAACAATCGACATCTAGCCAATTCCGTAACTTGATAGACATCCATCTCGATATCGAAACGCCCAAGGAATTCCACAGGGTCTGCGTTTCCATGAAATCGCAAATCATTTGTCATTGATCTATACCCAGCAGGGAGCTGTGCCTCTCTAACTTCAGTCGAGAAGGGAGAGGATGTTGGCGCAGTTGCAGATATTCTCCCTCCATCCAGGTGAGCAAGGAGTTTCTTTAAATCATCTACATTAAATGTTCCCACTCCAGGAATATTCTGGATATTTGGTTGTTCCACAGTCTGAGTACCCCCCGGGGGTGGAGGCGGCGGTGGAGCCGCTGTTTGAATGCCTCCTTGAACCTCTACTTGTGGTTGAATCACAACCTCTTGAGTTTGAGTTTGATGACCCTCGGGATTTCCATGAGGTTGTGAATTCCCTTGAGAACCTCTCTGATACTGTCCTCCCGAGTGAGAGTGCGTCCTTGACTTGGACTCACTGGAGGTGTTTGAGGGGATTTGATGGATACGGGGGGATCTCCCACCTGAGGGCGCGCCCTGATTACGGGGGCGCCTATTTCCCCGGTACCAATCCATTCTTCTGTCACCGTTATCACGGTTTCTTCTTCCAGTATTATCACGATGAGGAGTTTGTTCGAATCCAAGGGGCCGCGACCTGTTTTGAACAGGGGGCACGCGCTGTGGATTATCATTTCGAGCAAGAGTTCTCTCATGTCCAAGGGGCCGCGACCTGTTGTCAGGGGGCATGCGCTGTGGATCATGACTCTGTGGAAGGGCTCGCTCATGTCCAAGGGGCCTCGACCTGTTATCAGGGGGCACGCGCTGTGAATCATGGGGCCTCGATTCCATATATTTGTCTTTCTTCTGAAGCTCGAGGAGCACCATCCTCAAATCATCATCATCAAGCCTTATTCCAAGGCGTTCTTTCAAGCTGGAAAAATCTCTCCTTTCTTTAGCCATTTGCTCCTCATCCCTTTGAATCTCACGAGGAGTGCGCCCTGAACGGTGAGGATGAGGGCGCGCCCTCTCTTGAGGATTCACCAACCTACGCTCAGAATTATTTTCACTAGGATGTTCAATAATAGGATCAGAATAATCTAACCTTCGAGGAGTGACCAGCTGAAATCTCCTTTCGTGACTTTCCTCCCTCCTTCGAGAATCTTCCTCGATGTGAGGGGATTTTCCTGATCGGCGATGATTTCGTGGGATACTCCGAGATTTTCTCCTTGATTCTTGCTCTTCCTCCACAGAACCCAATCTCGCCCCGAAACTATTTATGGCATCTTGCATAACATACAGCTGTTCCATTAATGCCGAATTACTGATGAGAACGGGCGGCTGTCCACCAATGGCGGCCGGAGTTCCATAATGTCGCGGAGGAGCAGCAATATTTTCCGGGACATAAGCTTCATGACGCGCTTGGTTATCTCCCAAGCTATCTTCAGAATCGTAACCATCTTCTTCTTGAGAACCTCTGCCATGATTGTGAGACATTTTTTCCTCCTAAGATGTAGATCTTGATTGGCTCCCCTCCTTCTAGCGCCAATTTGTTGATGGAGTAATTTGGGAACAACAAAATTCGAGGTACGTCACCGGAAACAAGATCTGATGCGGTGGTTCTTTGCCGGAGAAAACGGTGGTGTGTGGTTGTTGAGCGTAATTGGTGGCTGAGATTGATAGGGTTAGCGGCGGCTATTCCAGAGCTCTCGACTTCCAACCCCTCAATCGGCCTACGTACCCCGGTATTTATAGGGGATCAAGCCATACGTAGTTCTTGGAGAGCAAGAAACCCAAATGGGCTTGAATTAACGGACCAGCTTCCGGAATGTTCTACTATGAGGCCTAACCACAAAGGCCCAAGGCTCATCCAAGATCTCAAGACTTCACGGATAAGGAAACTTCCCCCGTCGAGGACTAGTCCTTTCCGCTACCAGCTATTTCTTGATTTCAAGGATGCAGGTATAGCCATGGTTTACCCCAAGTGCAGAACACATCCCTGTCCCCCGAATGAGAAGCACCCACCAGATAGCAGGACAAGTGATCCAGAGCTTTTGGGTGCAAAGTGCAGGATTACTCCAAAGTTCCCCAATGAGAGCGCGCCCATTGGCTACAGGAACAGAGCTCCCAAATCACACACCAGAAGTCCCCATCTTTCCACCATAGGGCGTGCCCTTAGTGTTTAAGAAGGGTCCTTACATCCAGGCAAACCCCTGGAGGCCTTCTGCGACGGACATCCCCCTCCTGAGATACGACAGGAGGGAATTCTTCAACTTTCTGGAATTCCAGCTTGAGTAGAATCCCATCTTAAATGGAGTCCACACTTGAGTGGAATCCTAAAAGAGATTCCTTCAATGTCTTCTCAGAAAATCAACTTAAGTAAACCTGTCAATATGTTTCTCTATTTATGGCGCGCCCTCTTTGTAGAGGACTAGAAGGCGCGGCCTGGTTCCTCCATTTTTTGTCAAAACCCTAATTAAACCTAGAATTCCCCAAATTGAACCCGTATTTGACCCAAATCCATCTTGAAATACCCGAACCGAATTTTGGCTATAACAGGCGTTGTGCTTTTCTTCAAACTTCATAGTTATCCTATTTGTTGGGCATGTCAAGGATCCAAGTTGTCGTATGGTACTATCCTTGGTTCTTTTCGGGGCGAGGAGGGTACTATACCTAAGAAGAGTGCTGCATTTTGGACACTATTCCTACATGTTCTGTTTGTGACACTGCTGTGATTTGTGTCCCTGACCTCATGTAAGCATTAGAAAATGATTTATAATTCACAATATTGTCTAAAGATAACGATGATTAGTCTCTACAAATGTCATCTTGCATAAAGTCTTTATTTACTTTTATGTAATATAGTAATGTGCAATCAATATCAAGTTCCTACATGCACCCAAATAAGGAAGACGTTGTCAGAGATGCCAAATTCTGCTGTTACAAGACTTGTAATAAACGAAAATGATGGTAAAAGTCTCATCTCATGTGGTGCTACTGTCTGTGCTTGTAAATATTCCAACGTCAAATACATACATGCACTACGTGGCAGGTTTACGTGATAGAGAACTTTCAGCTCTGAAAGCATATATTAGCTCTACAATTTGTTGTAATAATCTAAGTGATGAATTACCATCTCCAAGCTCAGCCTATAATTTTGGACCAGGTCTAGAACAGTTGGCCAAGGCTAGAAGAATGGGAATTTTAGAGCAGCCTGTAGATGAAGTAGAAGGGGAACTTATCTTTTTCCAGCAACAGCTACTTCACAATGCAGTTGCAAGAACGCGGTTTAGTGGTCTCTCTTGTGACACTGTTCTGGTCATTCATATTTATTATGAATTGATATGCTGCAACTTATCTAGTCAAGTTTTGATGTTAGTCCCTTATGTGGGGATAGATTAGTTTTTTTTTGGGGATGTATAAGTAAATGTAATCGGTTGTACGATTTGTAAATTTTTCTTTAAATTAATGATATTTACAATTTGTAGTTTTATTTTAGATTTGACATTTGTCTGTTTTTTATTTTTTTGTTGTATCTATGTTTTTTTTTATGAATATTAGAGGAAGAAAATGGTAGAAAAATAATTAAATTTGAATTATTAATTTTAAAATAGACAATGTCTATGGGGCCTACATGTGGGACCCACATAATTGATTAATAATTTTGCAAAATTATAACATCTAAGGTAACATAGATTTGGTGTTGCTATACAATGCTTAGTGTGTTGATGTATAGGTCTATGGTAACGAATATTGCTATGTTAGCTTAGGCATGTCGAAGTGTTATCTTAGACTCCAAAGGTTACATAGAACAAAACTATCCCAGCTAAGGTGTTACCTTAGCCTTTTTTGGGCCTTTGGCAACAGAATATAGGGTCTAAGGTAACACAGTCGTGGTGTTACTGTATGTCATCTATGGCGAAATTTATACATCCAATAATGTATAGTACTATTTAAGAGTATATATAATTAATATTTTGAATAATTCAAATATATTGGAAGATCAAATTGTTTCTCCATTAATTATTGCATATTTAAAAAAATTCGTAGTTAAAATGTGAAAGATGATTGGTTAAAAATTCATTCTAATTTTTCAATTGGTTGATGCTAGCTTTTTTTTTACCAAATTATTTAATACTTTACATAACTTAAATTTTGAATATGTATTTAGAATAATGTGCTAAATAGTTTTATACTGTTAACAATTTTTAATTCATGATTTTGATTGTACCTTATGTTGGGTTTCATGCAATCAAACGCAGCGGAAAAAACGCGAAAAATAAAATAAAACTGAAACCCACCGCAAGGATCCACGCAAGAATTGTATATTTAATTCGTAGAATCAGAAATCAGTACCTTAAAGAGCTTTCCGATGTCTGAGAGTGAAGAAAGGTTTGCTCGATCACAACGTATCCCGCACGAGCGATGTACGCCTCTACGGTATCCACACGAACGCTTTCTCGAAGGAATTGCAGTGTACTAACACCAAGAACTCGAATCTTCTCCTCTTCTTTCTCTCTCACCTTTTTGCTGTTAGGGTTTAGTATTTTTAATAATAAAAACGTGTAACCCTAGCAGCCTACCAAGAGAGAGTTATATAGCTGGAGATAAAAACGAAATTCAACTCTAATCTCTTTTAGAGTTTTGTATAAATCCAAATCTGTTAATTCTCATCTTATTAAGTCTTACTTAATAAGAAAGCTACTGAATATTGAATTTATATTAATTCGAATTTTGTTTATTTAATTAATCAAGTCAATACTTAATTAATTATTTAACAATTCGATTTATCATCTAAATTTAAATCCGATTATTTAAATTAAATTATCCTTCAAGCGCTCTTGTGTATGACCCTATAGGTTATTATTATATTGGCAACAATTTTATTTAATAAATAAAATCGTAAACAATGAGCAGCATCTAGTAATACATCATTGTTACCCAAATAATAATAATTAAATCGGTGAATCGATTTCGCCTTTCGTGAACAATGTTCTATGTAATATAATCCCTTTAACCATAATATTATAGATTAAACTGGAGGCATGGAATGTGTCATCCTCGTTAGAATTTAATCTTTATTTTCTTGATCGATGAGTAGACTATGCAAACAAATTACTATTTGAGCACGACCATGCATTTCATAGTCTCAGTCAAACAAGAGGCCAACAATATCACTCCTATATGTTAAGGAGGGTTAAATTCCATCTAAATGATTCACATTTCTCATACGATTCATAATATACCCAAGACTACCTTTATCATTACCCGTTTAAAGATAACCTTTGATAGAATCAAAATATATTAATTCTCGTATAGAAATGTAATGACTTCAGGTCTAAGGATCATTACATCATTATCACATTGAGATTCATAATGACACATTTATTCATTCCATGTCGAATCTCATAGTGGGTCTATCCAGTACATCGTACTCATACATGTACTTACCTATGCATTGACTTTAGTATCACTATACTTATGATCAATGAGAAGTGATCATCAGTCAATCAACATACTAGTCTCGATGTATTATTATTGTCCCAATAACAATAATACTTGACTAGGGATATTTAAGATTATTATACTGTATATTATCTCATATTAATATAGTTCGTATCAATAATCTAGGGACATTTATTATACTAACAATTATATCGCAGTAAATACAAAGCATAATAAAACATCAATATAATCAAAATAGAACATAAATGTCAATAAAATAGTTTAAATAAACTGAAATGTATTGCCTCTAGGGCACCTACACTAACAATCTCCCACTTGCACTAGAGCCAATCATTCATATTCCTAATACCTATGGAACTAGTATGACTTTCGTGCTTCTGCTACGACAAAGGCTTAGTTAGTGGATCAACAACGTTATCATTGGTATGCACTTTACATATGTGTATATCTCCTCGCTCGTTAATTTCATGAATAAGGTGATATCTTATAAGTATATGTTTCTCCATGGAGTGCGATCTTGGTTCCTTTGCTTGTGTTATGGCTCCAGCATTATCGCAATAGAGATCAATGGGATCTGCTATCGATGGAACCACACCAAGCTCAGTGATGAAGTTTCGGATCCAAACTGCCTCCTTAGCTACTTCACAAGCAGCAATATACTCAGCCTCCATTGTAGAATCATCTACTATTTCTTGTTTCGAACTTTTACACCTAACAGCACCTCCGTTGAGGTAAAACACAAAACCAGACTGGGATATAGAGTCATCCTTGTCTGTTTGGAAACTAGAGTCAGTGTAACCTTTTACAACTAGTCCCTCTTCTCCTTTATACACCAAGAACGAATCTTTAATCCTTTTTAAGTACTTTAGAATGTTCTTGACAACCGTCCAGTGAGCTTCACCTGGATTTGACTGAAACCTACTCGTCATGCTTAAAGCATACGATACATCAGGACGAGTACATATCATTGTATACATGATAGATCTAATTGCAGAAGCATATGGAATCTTACTCATGCGGTCCTTTTCATCTTTCAATTTAGGACTATCTTTATCTGAGATCGTTATCCCATGAGACATTGGGACAAATCCCTTTTTTACATCTTGCATCCCAAAACGATGCAATACTTTGTAAATGTATGTACTCTGACTTAGGCCAATCAATCTTCTTGATCTATCTCTATAGATCTTGATCCCTAATATATAGGAAGCCTCACCTAAGTCTTTCATGGAGAAATTCTTTCCTAACCATGCCTTAACAGCTTGTAGAGAAGGTATGTCATTCCCAATCAGTAATATATCATCAACATATAGAACTAGGAATGCCACAGTGCTCCCACTAACCTTCTTATAAACACAAGGTTCATTTTCATTTTGAACGAAGCCAAACTCTTTGACTGTTTGGTCAAAACGAATATTCCATCTTCTTGAAGCTTGCTTTAGTCCATAAATGGACCTGATTAGCTTACATATCTTTCTAGCATCCTTTGGATTTACAAAACCTTCAGGTTGTATCATATATACATCCTCTTCAAGGCTTCCACTAAGGAAGGCTATCTTGACATCCATCTGCCAGATTTCATAATCGTTGTAAGCTGCTATCGCAAGCAAAATCCTAATGGATTTGACCATTGCTACTGGTGAAAAAGTTTCATCATAGTCAATACCATGAATTTGTTTGAAACCTTTTGCAATCAACCTAGCTTTATAGGTCTGGACCTTTCCATCCATGTCAGTCTTCATCTTGAAGACCCATTTGCACCCAATGGGTTTTACCCCTTAAGGTGGATCAACCAAAGTCCATACTTTGTTTTCATACATGGAATCCATTTCAGATTTCATGGCTTCTATCCATTTCTCAGAGTCTGGACTGTTCATAGCATCTTGATAGGTAAGAGGCTCATCTTGATCCATGAGCATTATATCACCATTATCGACTAGGAGAAATCCATAATATATCACAAGCTCATGGCGAATCCTACCAGATCTACGAACAACTTGTGTTTCTTGAGCAATATTCTCTTCAAGATTATCTTGAATATCTTGCTCACGTTCCATTTCCGATTCAATGTTATCTTGTGGTTCTCGAACTTCATTGAGATCTATTTTCCTCCCACTATTCCTTCTGGAGACAAAATCTCTTTCTAGAAATACAGCATTTCAAGAAACAACTATTTTGTTCTCAATTCGATTATAAAAATAGTAACCCTTAGTTTCCTTTGGGTACCCCACAAAATAACATTTGTCTGATTTGGGTCCAAGCTTGTCAGAGATCAAGCGTTTTACAAACGCCTCACATCCCTATATTTTCATAAATGACATGATTTGATGTTTTCTAGTCCATATATCATATGGAGTCTTTTGAACCGATTTTAATGGAACATGATCTAGTGTATATGCAGCGGTTTCTAGGGCATCACCCCAGAAACTTGTTGGAAGATCAGCATGACTCATCATCGACCGTACCATGTCCAATAAAGTATGATTCCTCCTTTCAGAAAAACCATTCCATTCTGGTGTTCCAGGAGGAGTGAATTGTGATACAATACCACATTCCTTTAAGAAATTCTTAAATTCCAGGGTTAAGTATTCACCTCCTCGATCAGATCGAAGAGTTTTAATACTCTCACCCTTTTGCTTTTCTACTTCTGCTTTGTATTCTTTGAACTTTTCAAAAGATTTAGATTTGTGCTTCATTAGATACACATATCCATATCGACTGTAATCATCAGTAAATGTTATGAAGTAGTAAAAGTCTCCTCTTGTCGTAGAACGCATTGGACCACATACATCACTATGTATTAGTTAAAATCGTTCATTGGCCCTTTCACCTTGTTTGTTAAAAGAGGCCTTTGCCATTTTACCAAGCAAACAAGCTTCGCATTCATCGTATGATTTAAAATCAAATTTATCCAAAAATCCATCTTTATGGAGCTTGGATATGCGATTCTCATTTATATGGCCTGATCGACAATGCCATAGGAAGGTTTGATTAGGGTCATTTGCTTTAAGGCGTTTATTAACATTATAGATAGGAGTAAAATTTAAATCTAGAACATACAAACCATTAAACATGCGTGTAATGCCATAAGTTAAATCATTCAAACCAAAAGAGCAATAATTGTCTTTAATAGTAAATGAAAAACCCTTCTTGTCCAAACAAGAAATAGAAATAATGTTTCTGCAAATTGCAAGCATGTAATAGCAATTATCAAGTTCTAAAATAAGCCTAGAGGGCAACGATAAATAGTAAGTCCCTACGGCTAAAGCAGCAACCTTTGCTCCATTGCCTACTCGTAGGTCGACCTCTCCCTTTGCCAATGTCCTACTCCTTCGCAGTTCCTGCACATTAATACAAATGTGAGAACCACATCCAGTATCCAATACCCAAGATGTTGAAATAGACAAATTGACTTCTATAACATAAATACCTGAATCAGTAGAAATCTTGACAGACTTCATCTTCTTCAGATCCTCCAAGTAGTTAGGACAGTTCCTCTTCCAGTGACCAGGCTTGTTGCAATAGTGATAATCACCCTTGTCAGCCTTCGCGACATCTCCCTTCGTCTTTTCATCCTTTTTGAAAGAGGGCTTTGAAGTAGCAAGAGCTTTTGATGCAACCTTTTTCTTGCCCTTCCATTTCCCATTTCCCTTAGCACCTTTCTTTCCCACCATCATTATGGGAGATTTCTCAGGTGCCTTGACCATATTTGCTTCAGTGGTCCTCAGCATGGCCAACAATTACATAGGAGTCTTATCTTGCTCAGTCATATTAAAATTTATAATAAACTGAGTATAGTCGTTGTTCAAAGATTGCAAGATTATATCGACTTGAGCCTCTCGCTGAAGCGGGAAACCCAAACGAGCAAGGTAATCACAATACCCAATCATCTTTAGAACATGTGGTCCGACTGGTCCGTTGCCCTGCTTGCATGAGTAGAGTGCTTTTCTCGTGTTGAACTTTTCCACACGAGCCTGTGATTGAAACATCGTTGAAAGATGTTCAAACATAGCATGTGCATTCATATGCAAATGCTGCTTCTGAAACTCAGCATTCATTGTAGCAAGCATAAGACAAGCCACATCGTTCGCATCATCAATATGCTTCTGATAAGCATTTTGTTGAGCACGAGTGGCATTGGCAACAGGGGCTCCTGGTTGAGGATTATCAATCACATAAGATTTCTTTTCCTGCATAAGAACAATTCTCAAATTCCTAGACCATTCAAGGAAGTTTGATCCTGTCAGCTTGTCCTTCTCCAGGACTGATTGCACAGAGAAAGTGTTGTTTGTGTTTTGTGCCATTTGTTATCTACAATGATAAAATGCATAAGATAAGTTAGATTGTTACAATAATTATGTTCAAGTGATTATGGTACATTCAACTTAATATACCTCCCACTATTTTTTTCAAATTAATAGCCCTCACTATTAACTCGGAAAGCCTATGCGAAACTTTACTTTCTAGTGGGCCAAGATCCATATTTTATTATGTCTTGGGTCAGCGTTGGCCGATACTCCCAAAACACAACTATTTAGGTAGACAACATTTGTCAATTATATCTCGTATATAATTCTTGGACAGTTTGGTGAACAACAATTGCTCTAATTTATCAAATAAATTTTCCGCCAAACCTATGCTTCTAAGTTCTCATTTCACAATCCTATTGTGATAAATTAGTTAAGTTAGACCAAATTGATTAACATGTCGAATATCACATTTATTCTTTCGCACCTAACCACGATAATTAGGAATGCTTTACTTTGGCAAACCAACTCCTAATGATCTAGGCTTTGATGAGTGTTATTCAATTGGAAAGCATCTAATAACTTAATATTTAATTAAGGGTTTTTAATTAAAACGAATATGATCCCATCATAAAGAGATCCCCAATTTTTCCTTGAATTAAATATTTCAAATCATAGTTTGCTGAGTTAATGATTTCCATGTTGAAAGGTTAACGCACAAATGGCATTATTGACACCTTTTAACCTTACAAGAAATTAATCTCGTTGTTGACAAAATCATTTAATCCCTGAACTATAATAATTCATATTTAATTACCGTGTTTCATAAACACAGGAATCTCATGATCATTTGTTTAATCTTCATCTTAAATCGTTACGGATTTTATCTTGTTTAGCATGGCATGGATGACGTATCTAATACATACATACATTCTACTTAATCTAATTAAGCATGCATATCTATCACTACGCATACATATCATCATATGTAAAGTGCATGAATATTAAAATCGTGCTTGGTTATGGCCCAATCCTATATGATCTTTCCAAGCTAATGGAAAAATCTAGGTCAATCTATGGTGGCTTATAAAACTAAATTATTACATAGTTGGTCTTCATAAATACATGTCTTTATGTATTTCTTTGTGTCAACTGCCTTCATCTCCATTGATCCTTCATTGCATGCTTCCAATGATCTTCTTATTACATAGAATATAAAACATAACTATACTAATGTAATTACATAAGAACTCGATTTACATTCGAGATGAACAATTACAAAGGAAAACGAAAACGACATGCAAGTCGTATTTATAAAACCAAACCATAATAATTAAAACCACTAACCTATGGATCTCAAGGCCATAACCAATCACCATGCTCAATTAACACTTAAGAACATCATAAATCACATTATCATATCATAATATATCATATAAAGATGACATACAAGCACAAATTAAAACAAAACCCTAAACCACAAATTAAACCCATATATTAGATTTTGTTATATTAGTTCATTGATTTGGATAGTGTAGAATCACAGTTTTCGTCAATTGTTTGAATACGTTCTGACAAATCATATATATATATATATATATATATATATATATATATATATTCCTCACGTTTATAACAAATTGTTAGATTATCTCGTCGAAAAGGCTACATAATTTAAATTAGAGATATAGATGATGGATGTACCATAATTGAAGACCTGTTCAATGATCGGATAAAGGAAATTAGTAATCTATTTTACTATGTATTTGTTCAATTTTAATTATTTTTTTAGATGTTGTATGCCCTTTTATTGATGATTTTTGCAGGTTTGATTATTTTTGTGGATAAATATGTCCTTTTATAGATGAATTAATTATCTATAAATAAATAGTGATTTATAAGAAATTTGTGCTAAAATTATGAAAATATTCACTAACAATATTTTCATTAACTCTGTAAAAAAATTATTTTTTGATTGATAATTTATACATCCAATAATTTATAGTACTATTTAAGAGTATATATAATTAATATTTTGAATAATTCAAATATATTGGAAGATCAAATTGTTTCTCCATTAATTATTGCATATTTAAAAAAATTCGTAATTAAAATGTGAAAGATGATTGGTTTAAAATTCATTCTAATTTTTCAATTGGTTGATGCTAGCTTTTTTTTTACCAAATTATTTAATACTTTACATAACTTAAATTTTGAATATGTATTTAGAATAATGTGCTAAATAGTTTTATACTGTTAACAATTTTTAATTCATTATTTTGATTGTACCTTATGTTGGGTTTCATGCAATCAAACGCAGTGGAAAAAACGCGAAAAATAAAATAAAACTGAAACCCACCGCAAGGATCCATGCGAGAATTGTATATTTAATCCGTAGTATAAGAAATTAGTACCTTAAAGAGCTTTCCGATGTCTGAGAGTCAAGAAAGGTTTGTTCGATCACAACGTATCCCGCACGAGCGATGTACGCCTCTACGGTATCCACACGAACGCTTTCTCGAAGGAATTGCAGTGTACTAACACCAAGAACTCGAATCTTCTCCTCTTCTTTCTCTCTCACCTTTTTGCTGTTAGGGTTTAGTGTTTTTAATAATAAAAATGTGTAACCTAGCAGCCTACCAAGAAAGATTTATATAGCTGGAGATAAAAACAAATTTCAACTCTAATCTCTTTTAAAGTTTTGTATAAATCCAAATTTTGTTAATTCTCATCTTATAAAGTCTTACTTAATAAGCAAGCTACTGAATATTGAATTTATATTAATTCGAATTTTGTTTATTTAATTAATCAAGTCAATACTTAATTAATTAATTAACAATTCGATTTATCATCTAAATTTAAATCCGAATATTTAAATTAAATTATCCTTCAAGCGCTCTTGTGCGTGACCCTATAGGTTATTATTATATTGGCAAAAATTTTATTTAATAAATAAAATCATAAACAATGAGCGGCATCTAGTAATACATCATTGTTACCCAAATAATAATAATTAAATCGGTGAATCGATTTCGCCTTTCGTGAACAATGTTCTATGTAATATGATCCCTTTAACCATAATATTATATATTAAACTGGAGGCATGGAATGTGTCATCCTCGTTATAATTTAATCTTTATTTTCTTGATCGATGAGTAGATTATGCAAACAAATCACTATTTGAGCACGGCCATGCATTTCATAGTCTTACTCAAACAAGAGGTCAACAATATCACTCCTATATGTTAAGGAGGGTTAAATTCCATCTAGATCATTCACATTTCTCATATGATTCATAATATACCCAAGACTACATTTATCATTACCCGTTTAAAGATAACCTTTGATAGAATCAAAATATATTAATTCTCGTATAGAAATGTAATGACTTCAGGTCTAAGGATCATTACATCATCATCACATTGAGATTCATAATGACACATTTATTCATTCCATGTCGAATCTCATAGTGGGTCTATCCAGTACATCGTACTCATACATGTACCTATGCATTGACTTTAGTATCACTATACTTATGATCAATGAGAAGTGATCATCAATCAATCAACATACTAGTCTCGATGTATTATTATTGTCCAAATAACAATAATACTTGACTAGGGATATTTAAAATTATTATACTGTATATTATCTCATATTAATTTGTTTAAATTTTTTGTTTTTATAAAAATATCAAATTAAAAGTAATATTTTTAATAAATATTTTTACTTACAAATGGCCCTTCCAAAAACATTACCCAATAACATAAATTAATTTATTTTGTTATTGTTATTGTTATGTAATAATATATAATATAAGAAATTAGAGAGAGTTACATAATAGAGAGAGGAGTGGAGATCCTTCTATTATTCATTAATCAATCAAGTTATACAAATGACCTTTATATAGGATTACAAATGTGAGTTACAAAAAATCAAAGGTCTAGATAATGAAAAGCCAAAGGTCTAGAGAGTGAAAAGTCAAGGGACATCCATATAAATATAATATTTATAACACTCCCCCTTGGATGTTCGTAAAATGAAATAATGTCTTCTTATAGCCTTCGTGGAAAAACCCTTTGGGAGAAAACCAAGCAAAAGAACAAAAACATTTATTTCTTAATGTGCGCGTGATGCTGCCTCGTTAAAAACCTTACCAGGAAAACCCAGTGGGAAAAACCATGGACAAGGGAAAAAGAGTGCAGCGTGCATATACTCCCCCTCATGATAATATCAAATGAGCTCCTTTGTTACAAAACTTCTCAAATATAGATGTTAAGAGTGCTCAAACAAATAAATTCGTTGTGAATCCCTTGTTGAGTTGTGTAACTATCATCATATACAGTCGGTGGAGCTTCCATCCTTGTAAAAGATCAGAATGTTGTCATACTACACTGATTTTCCAACTTTAGCTATATATCATCTTGGATTGCCGAAGTCAAAATATAGTAGTAAGAATTTCCTGTAACAATTTATTTCATAGCAAAAGAAATCTTCAATATAATTTATTCATTTTCGGATCCCTCATTATCATAATTGAAATGAGCACTTTGCTCCTGCAAAATTAACTTTAAACCCTTATGAGATAGGTTAGTGGAGATCGAATAAAATTATTTTTATGTAAATTCAGGATTCACATGCCTTTAGATAAGGCATGGTTTAAATAATAAATTTATAATTATGTCAACTTTCAAGACATGTATAATCAACAAAACATGTTTTGGTTTAGTTAAGTGGGTACTTTATGACCGAAAATTTCTTTATTTCAACTGTTCACAAAGGTCAGTGTACTATCATGTATTTATAATCCTTCTAGGATTCACATATAACAATATATCATTCAGTCATGAGTATATTCTCCTTTCAATATATACACCAAGAAACACTTCATCACAAAAGTAACATAGATGTATTTTGATTATGAGGGACAACTCAATCCAATGTCAACTAGAAACACATTCTAGTTTCCATCTGCTCTGGCCAGAGATTTTTATGAGTTATCACCTATAATCATAGATTACATAAAATATCTCATTTCGGAATAATTTAATGTTGGACTCCAGGTCCATATCCATTTATAATTTGATAGGATTAGTTCTTGAGAACTTATTTCACTGCTTCTAGCAATTTAAATCCTTCTGGGATTATGTCAAGTGGGTCTTGTAAAATGTACATATACTCAATCTTATATTGCCAGACTTTTACACATCATGTAATTATATCCACCACAAGATAATATCTCTTCGTAATCAATACAAGATCATTGTACAACTACGCGAGCTTATCTTTCGTAAATAATTTCTTTCATTTTCACACGTATATCTACTCATATCCCACTGACATTACATCTATAGGTGTGTAAACTGCAGTTCAAAAAATATTTCTCTACCTTTAATAGATAATATTTCTTATAGCGTGCCACATTTACAACTTCAGATGTGCGGACTTCAGGTCCAAATAATTTTTTCTTTGCAAGAGATTTTGCCTTAATTTTAATCATTTTTCTTATATCTTTGGCCAATCTTGTCTAAATTTAAAAGAGATTATTTCTGATCCTTGTTATTATTCATAACCTTAAGTATTAAAAATCATATTGTCGACGTCGATTTGATTAATGGTTCCATTTTATTCTGGACTTGACACAATGTATTGAGATCTCACAATTTTCCAGGTACCTTTATCATTTATTTTTTTCATGTCTAAAATCTCTTCTGGAAATCTTTCAAAAGTTATCCACTATTCGATTTTGCCATCATCAATCACTGCTCCATTTAGGATATATATAGTTTTGTTATGGAACCTACTGGTCTATAACGCTTCAGGCGTTCTTTAGACACATTAGCTTCTTTAGATTGCCCTTCTGGGACATAATCATTTGGAGCATGTGTAGCTGGTATATGTAATAAAGTCATTCTTTCAGGTCAGCATAGATCTGGCAATAATTAAAACATGTAAATAAATTATCTTACGAACTAATGGTTCATATTCTTTACTATGAGGATCAAGACGAGGCAATGATAACTAATATATCACCAGCTATTTAGTTTCTCCCCCTGATTCTGATAAAACAAAACATTAGATCGAGTCATAAACATATAGACATAGATGGTACCAAGCTAATAATCACTCATGTATAATGTATACCCAATTTAACCATCGATTTCAGTGTAAATCCGAGCTGACCAAAAATTTGTTTAAGACAGGAAGAAATTATGATAATTAGATAGCTAGATGTGAATCAATGTATGCCACAATATATTTGACAATTTTCAATGGACGATAAATTTCGTTGAGCACTTGAGTAGTAGACTCGCCAAATGCATATTCTTGATTTGATTAATCAAACTCACAATCTTCAGGTTGTGAGTATATAACAAATAGACATGTTACCATATAATTCATGCATCAGTATAAAATCTTAGGAGATATACAATTTACTTTTAAAAATGATAGATTTCTTATATATTTTTGTTCATGATCAATTTGCCTTATAAACCAATAACATATATTTTGAGAAGAATCTTCTAGTTCTTCGATGAATGTCCATATAAAATTTCAATTAATATTCACATCTTTTATAAAATCGGCATGGCTTAGTCGATCATACCAACTATAAAGTTATCAGTAAACTTATAGTTTACTTTAATATATATCTCAACGATTTTTTTACGTAATATGAAATATCAAAACCGCATAGTTTATTCTCTTTCACTTGGGAGAGTATAATAACATCAATAATATTAGATTTCTTTTTCATTCAATATCATGATAATATACATGCTCTTCTCGAACATTTAATATAGAAAATGTAACGAGACATCCAATATATACAATACCCCCCCCCCCCCTTGGATGGCTCATGTTTTGTTGTATAGTATTGACACAAGTCATCTCTATATCAATCAAGAAAAATATTTCTTATACACATGATAAGAATATGACTAAAAGTAGTTGTAATATCATGGTCATTGATACAGGCATGGTCGATACCCTTTTGATTTTCCAATATTATCATATTCATACTAAAAAATTGAAGGATATCATTTGTTGCAATTCTTAATATTTTAATCAATAATCCAAATTTAATAAATTATCACAATTAGTCACGATATCAATTCATGATTTTAACAACCCAATTTCATAATACTGTATCCGCGGGATACTATATAATATTTATTTATTCGATTAAAATCTATTATATCTAAACAACATACTATTCTTTATATAGATCCATCCTTCAGGGATATTATATCATTTAGGCTAAACTCTTAATTTGAATATTATACTAATATGTCATTCTTCTGGAATGTAATCAAGTGTTTAAACACATTACATTTACTCTATTGACATCCCTCAATGTCATATATATGAAAAATATGATTAATATCCTTCAGAAATTAAACACATCAAAAAATTTGTGATGAAAAATAAAAGAATTTTACTATATAGAGACAACTTCTGGTTGTTATTTCATGCAACTTCTAGTTGCAATCATCTACCATAATTTTATTAAAAAACAACATCAAATGGTTGTTGTCGATAATGCCAACATCATTTAACTCAAGTCATAAAAATAATCAAATTTACAAATGCTAATTTTAAATCAACTATAAATTTAGAAGGCACGTACTAATATTAAAATTCTATCATTTACCAAGAATATCATATGGAGATTTCACAATATCACTTATTTGGTGCAAGCATAATATGTAATACTCTCTAATACGTGAGCAAGACAACTTGATATAAGTGACATAGGGTGTGCGCACAAGTCCTTTCTTTCAAACCATAATACATAAAATTTTGACTATCTCAAAATTTTGGGTGTCCTCATAAATTCGATGATTAAATACAGATATGTAAGAACCTTTGTAGCATTTATTAATCGTGAATTCATTGACAATAAAGTCGCACATAATTTACCTAGATAAGAAGTGTAGAAAACTTTTGTCTCACTCATACAAATATTAGCTACCACTAATCCGTATGTACAATTTGCTTATTATGATAATTAAACTCAGTACAATTCATATTCATATTAAAGTAGACATTGACTTGAGGGAGGCAACTTTCGATTAAAAGATCACATGACTCAAATTTTTTTTTTTTGGAAAATAGGATGACTTGCTATCTGCTGACCGATTTTTGGATTAGAAAGTCACTAACAACTAATGATTTTTGGATTCATTTTGAATTAAACTAATCACTTATACAATCTAAATTTGCCTTATATCCTATTTGTCAAATAAAAAACAATGTATTTTAAGAGTAAGTGAACACAAGTAAGAATCATCATACATTATATATGAAAAATTAAGAATATATTTTCAAGAAAAAGAGAAATGAATCATCATAATTTAAATGAAATCTACATGTATTTGAGAGTGAAACAATACAATTCTATGGTTATCCACAAAAGGTAATCAAAAGTATATATATAACATGACCACCGGAAATATAACATTGGCATAGGAAAAATATTAATTATATTGAGAAGTGACAATTTAATATGCTTATAACAAATATACAGACACACAAGCATATTAAGGATAAGCAATGGAATTATCACTTAACTAGGTGAAAATTAGTTTAGAGTATCTACTTCCCAAATCATACCATCAACATATGGATGTTGAAAAATTCACGAAATTACATGTAGAATATTAAACACACTAACCAATTAAAGTTGGAGAAAATCAAGGGACTTTTCAGAAAAGTATCTAAAATCTCTCGATTCTGATGTAAAACAAATTTAGTATAATTTTAGGAGAAACGCAAAACTAGCATAACTCAAAGATATACATTTTGTAAGTACTATAAAATGAAAAGAATGATGAATGAATGGAGTTTGAAAAGTTGTCTTTTGAGAAAATGGGATGATAATAATAGATGCTCTTTTTACATAAAACAGACGAAGATACCACAATCATACCATACACCGAGTAGAAAAATACAAAAGAAAGAATATACCACAATAATGCACAGAACAAAATTAATTAAACGAAAAATTAGACTTCTAAAACAGGTATCAATAAATAAATAAATAACAATAATGTATGGAAAAATAAGACAGGTAAATGATGACAGTTCCCCAACTCACCAACTAGTCAACTACCTCCAAATCATAATTACAATATCCACCCTTATCATTTCCAACCTTCCCCAATCCAACATTTTCCTTAAAAAATATAATGACATCAATAAAATGTAACAATCGGAAAACAAAAATCCAAACAAATCTCATTTCCCGGGCGGTGGCGGAGGTGGTGACACCGCACCGGAATTGTTATTGTTATTATTATTACCATTACCGCCTCCGCCTCCGCCACCGCCACCACCGTTGCTCTCCCAAGGCCTAATGGAAAAGATAATAATAGCAAGCACAATAAGTAACAAAATAATTCCATAACAGTACCACTTCCTAGTATTCTTCTGAGTCTTCCTAGCAACTTGAAGATGTTGCGTACCACCTCTAACAAATGAACTAGCTCTCTGGACCTGATCCTGTATGTTATCCAATTGCTCTCCCTGTGCTTCCACTAACACGGCCATGTCCAGAAAAACCTGATGCAATTCCACCAGGTTTTTCTCCATTTCCTTAACCGCGTCGTGCCTTTCCTGAATTTCCATGATCGTTTCCATCACTTGGCCACGCCCTTGCTCCTGGATGGCTTTTTGTAAGAAAGTCTCGCTCTGTCCTGTGGAAATCAATGTATCCACTGTTTTTTCGTCTGCGTTTTCGCCTGTTACTGTGAAGTACCTACGCTGGACAGTGTCACGGTACTCTGAGGCCATCAGCTGACGTAGATCATTGAATGAGTTCATCGAGTCCTGGAGCTTTTTTCGAAGGCCGGAGACTAGAGATGTACGAGTACGATCTGATGAGCTGCCTGGACCGCAACCAGGGAGACTACGATTAGCTGCGTTGGAGCGATCCAGGGCTTCGAGACGTACTTTGATGAGTTTGGCCTTTTTGAGAGACGATGCAACGTCCTTGTCCATCTTTGATCTCAGTGATTTGACTGATTTGGCGTTGTGCAGAGTTTTGGATTGTTCATGAGATGTGTGGAGCTGATTGTACAAGGATTCAAGATCTCTGAGTTCTTCTTTGATTGATTCCACATCTTCAAAAAACTTGTCGAGATTTACAGAGGCAGTTGGAGTGGTTGAGGACGACATTTCTATGACATGGTGTGGTGATTGATTAGCATCGTCTTCGTTGCGGAACCGAGAGAATGAGCCGGAGAATAGATCGTTCATGATGATGATTAGTCTTTTTTTCTTGCAGAGGATAAATTCAAGAATGAATATCAAGGATATTATTATAAGTGAGGAACACAGACAAGAGAAGAGACTAGTCAGTGGTCAATGTATATGAATGAAATTGTATAGTTTGTGCTGCCTTTGATCAAGTCAAATTTGAGGGGGTAAGTTAAGTACGTAGAAAGAATTGGGGGGGATATGAAGGTTCTCAGCAGGTGGGCTGTGTGTTGGAATGGCAAGCCCAATTGCATCCTAACCAAGTTATTTGGATAAACAACTCCCGAAACGCTGTATTTCCTTCACACTAATTAACGCGTGTACAGATATGTTAAAGGTTGATTTCTATAATCCGGAATTCCGGATGTAATTCTTCCTTAGCATTCAAGAATGAGAATCTTCGTTTCTTTACACGGAATGAGATTTGGATATGTACTATTATTCGTTGGATAGAAGATATTTTCGCTATTAAGAAAAAAAAATCTTAGGTACAGAAATCGTATGTCAAATCAATACAATTTTTTAAATTTTTATAGATTTTTAAAATGTATGATTTCTTTTTATTAAAGGATGCATTTGGTTTATTTTTTTAAATTAGAATCGCGTTGGGAAAGTTTTCGGATTTGAAGGATATCGTTGAGAGATATTTTCTACAATTAATTGTAAATAATTACTCATTTCAGAAAAAAGAAATAATTAATTTGGGTAAGTTAATTATTAAAAGCTGAATATTAAGATATTTGGGAAATTTAGAGACAATTGAAAATATGTCGTAATACCTTTATATTTTTCAAATTTTTAGTATTAATAAATAACTTCCTTTTCCATGTTTGTAGTGTTAATAAATACAACTTCTTTTTTATTTTCGAATTTTCAGTGTTAATAACTACAACTTTCCTTTTTATACTTTTAATGTTAATAAATACAAATTCCATTTTTATATTCAAACTTTTTGTGTTAATAATTACAATTTTTATTTTTATATTAAAATTATTATTTTCATATATTTTTCGAATTTTTAGTATTTTTGAGTTTTTAATGTTAATAATTACGACTTCCTGTTTTGATATCTAAATTATAACTTCTCTTTTTATGTTAAAAATTATAAAACAAATTAAAATTGCCTTTTCCTTTTCTCAAAATTTTGAATTAATAAATACTAGTAATTATAATTGCCTTATAAATATTTGCTAATATAGAAAAATTCATAAAATTTCTCTCCAAGTAAAATTTACAATTGACTTATAAAAAAATGCTAATATAGGCGCATCTTAAATCGCTTAAATCTATTTTTCTAATTCTTGTAGAGATTTATAATTTTAAATATTAATAATTACAATTTCATTTTTAACTCTGAATTTATAGATAAAAAATTCATTATTAAAAACAAAATAATTTAATTGTTACCTTTCTACAATAAAAAAATTTTCTTAAATGAAATATTTTATCATATATATACACAACACAACCAAATTATCTTATAAGAGGTTATGTGCCAAAATTCGTGTTACTGAGCTCATCGTTTTCTAACAAATTTTCATTTTGATTTTGCACTTTACGTTATCGCTGTACAATTGATTGAGAATTGTTTTTTTCATTGCTAAAATATGAATGTTTATGTTCCAAGTAATACTAGCTTATAACCCGTGCATCGCACGGGTTTTTTTAATATGTTATAAATTTTATTTTATGCTATAATTATGTTTTTGTAAAATTATTATTTTGTAAAAATTATTTTAATATAATCTAATATAAATTTAGTTAATGATATGTACGATTTAAAATTTATATTAAAATTTTAAGTTAAATATGTCGTTGATGGGATTCGAAACTTGAATTTTTAGTGAAGTACTTTAATCATAAAATATATCTTATACTTACATCTAATGGTTCTTATTAATTACTAAATATCTAAGAGCAAAATGGTGTAATATTTTTGGGTATACATTAATGATTGCAAAATTATGTGGTTTAAAACTTATATTATAAAATTTTAAAAAAATATGTCGTTAACAGAATTCGAACTTGAAATATTAGTAAATTAATTTAAACATATAATATATCTTATCATTAGATATAACGATATCCGAATTTTTACTAAAAATCTAACGGTCATTATTCATTGTATACATATTTTTATTATATTTTGTTAGTGATTAGACGATATAGTGTTATATTTTTGGGTAAATATTTATTATTGTAAGATTATATTTTAAAATAAAAGTTAACGTGTTTTATTTAGAAAGAAATATTATTGATTGAGAGATATGATACGATTGATTTTTTAGGTGTTTATAAAAGGCAATATATTTAACTAAAAGTAAATGGGAAAAGGCTATCGATTAATTACCATTAATTATATCATATTATTATTTATTTTAATAAATTGGATAACCAAACCGAAAATCAAAACTTTCAATGTTTCAACTTTAATATAATAGTATAGATAGATTAATAATTGAAAATATGGCATGATAGTTTTGGGTATACATTAATGATTTTAAGATTAGTTTTAAATAAAAAAAGTACGTATTTTGATTAGAAATGAAATATTAATGATTTGAATATATGATACGATTGATATTTTTATAAAAGGTAATATCTTCAACTAAAAGTAAATGTGAATATGGCAATGACTAATTACCATTAATTATATTATGTCATTATTTATTTTAATAATTAGGATAACCAAACCGACAAACTTATTAATAATTGAAAATATGGTATGATATTTTTGGTATACATTAATGATTTTAAGATTAGTTTTAAATAAAAAAGTTAACGTATTTTAATTATAAATGAAATATTAATGATTTGAAGATATGATACGATTTATATTTTTATAAAATGTAATATCTTCAACTAAAAGTAAATGTGAATATGGAAATGACTAATTACCATTAATTATATTATGTCATTATTTATTTTAATAATTAGGATAACCAAACCGAAAACCAAACCGACAAACTTTCAATCTTTCAGCTTTAATATAATAGTACTAGCTTATAACCCGTGCGAAGCACGGGTTTCTTTTGATAGGTTATAAAATTTATTTAACATTATAATTATGTTTTTATATAATCCTTATTTTTAATAATTTTTTAATTTTAATTTAATATAAATTTATATAATGAAATGCATGGTTTAAATTTTATTTTGTAAAATTCTAAATTAAAAATGTCGTTGACGGGTTCGAACTTTGAATATTTAGTAAATTAATGATATATATGGTGTTGCAAAAGAAGAGAAAAGCCGAAGAAACTTGTGTATTGAATTGATGAAGATGGTGTAAATTAGGTTTAGAAGAATAGAGTTCTGTGTATAGTGTTCGTGATGGCCACGAAGGTTTTAAGTTTAACTGTATTAGTAATGGTGTAAATATAAAATACAATTGTGTCTTTAGGACTACTATAGTCAATAACGGATTAAAATTGATTTATTTTATATTTAAAATTAATTAAAAATTAAATTAACCAAACCGAAAACCAAAATAAATAGGATAACCAAATCGAAAACCAAAACTTTCAATGTTTCGACTTTAATATAATAGTATAGATAGAGAGATAGACGAAGAGGAAAAAGATCCAAAGATACGTAAATAAACTATGAGGCCTTCTTTTATACTCTATCTTTATTTGGTAATTACTACGTATTAGTTGTGTAATTTTCAATCAACATGAAAAAGATAAAAGGTGAAAATTCATAACATTCCCAAGACATAAGTTTTATTTTCAAATACTATATTACTATTTTTGACCAAACTCTAACTTGTATATATATTTGTCATCCCATAAATCAAAATTTTAAAACCAATATTTTATGTTTGAATGGGATAGAAAAAGATTTTGGAGGCGTTAATGAAATACCAAAAAATGATGTGACTATGTATTCATATTTACGATATGGTTGGTTTTGTTATTTCTATTATTTTCAGATTTTATGGTTTTGTTTTGAACATGTTATTTACTTTTTAAAATTTGATTTATAGCAAATTTGTTTTTCAACCATAGGTTAATATATCTATTATATCATTTTAAGTATTTAATATTTTTTTGGAGAGTAGCTATACGTAACAGTTTCTTTATTTACTATTATAAAGGTACAAGAAAAAGAAAATCCCAAAAAGACATGAGAATGGGTTGAACCTGAGAGTCCTAAAACGAATAATGGTAGGATTTTAGGATCGTGCCATGAAAGTTAGAAAATGTTAGATCGTATAGTATATCAACTAAATTTAATTAGAGTTAATTATTAAATTTAAAATATGATAACAAAAATATACAACGAAGTAGCGTTTACAAATTTTTTTTTC
Source organism: Saposhnikovia divaricata (assembly GCA_036435485.1). Classification (NCBI taxonomy): domain Eukaryota; kingdom Viridiplantae; phylum Streptophyta; class Magnoliopsida; order Apiales; family Apiaceae; genus Saposhnikovia; species Saposhnikovia divaricata. Next base: position 127,555,899 of record CM071596.1, on the reverse strand, counting down.
TAAAAATCGTTCCACTTTCATTCATTGATTTCCAATTTCCATTATTCTTTAAATTATTAAATCTTAAAAATTAGAAAAATGAAATGTTTAACCTAACTTTTAAATATTTATTAATAGAGTAAACTAAGCGTACCATTTCAATATTATTCTAAATTTTAGCTTCAAGTCAAATTTTAAAAATTAATTTTTTAATTAATATAAAGATATTTACCATTGGAGTAAACTAAATACATAATATTTTTTTAAACTTTCTATTCAATATATAGATATCCTCTAATCACACAAATTGATTTTTTTTTTTATAAACAATATCTCTTTTATAAATTAAAGAGAAAACGGATCAATAAAATCTTCTAATTTAAGTGAAAAAAATAATTATCTAAAAATTATATAATAATATAAAAATTTAAATTATGTTTAACAAAATATTGATAAGATTGCGTAAACTAAATTCATCTTTAAAACCGTGTAAATAAAATTTTATAACATATTGTAACATATTAATGCACAATAAAATTCATTCACTAAAATGTTTTTGTGAGATTTGAGAAATAACGAGAGAGCCGTTCTTTAAAAAAAAACGTGTTTAACGAATACGGGGCTCAATAAGTAGAAGTGTGTTAATCATTAGAATAAAATAATATTTTAATTTAATTTTATATAATTATCATAACTAATTAAAATTTAAATAAACCACAATGATAAAAAGTTTTTAATTTTTAATCCTTGGTTTTAGAACATTTTGTCAAAAATCCGTAAATTGTTCTATCATAAAGTAGAACTAGCATAAAAACCCGTTCGAGGCACGGGTCGCTAGCTTAATTAATTAAACTATTCGTGATCAGTATCGTTTGAAACATGTGATTGATTTTCAAAGATTTCATCTTGTTACTGGACTATGTGGTTATTGTGTACATACTTAAATATGTTCAAAATTGTACTTTGAAAACTAATATGAGTAATATTGATAGCAATCATGTCAGATTTTAATTTTGTTGTGGGTCATATAATATAATTTGAGTGTTTTAGGGGTGTTGTCTAATTATTAATTAAGACGATTTTTCATAGCACCTACATTCCTAAATTTTCTTCAAAAATGATGCATCCATTTAACTGGATCTCCAATAATATTCAAGGTAGAAACTTAATAGTCTTCAAGATGCTGCATTCTGAGAATGTAGGTTTCAGTCCTGATTCCAATCAAAAACCTTCGTAAATTTTCTAAAACTTCTCAAGTTTTGCGCTTTTACTTCTTAAAACTACATTTATAATTCTTTCATTTGTTTTCTTCTAATTTCTTTATTTTAAGAATTCTTTGCCTTTATTTCTCTTCCGATTTCCGTCTGACTTTCATTGAGTTATCTCCATAAATAATATATAATATATGGTCCTTTTTTCCCGTAAAATGTCATATTTTAAATTGAACATTAACTAATTTGTATACAAAAGGTAATGTGTTATTTGTAGAATTCATATTTTTGAGGCCAAATATTTTTATGACCCAAATAGTTTGACTAATAAATTATTGTATCTTATTTAGTAATATAATAATTTCATTTTACGTTAACACCTCAATATTTTTTACACTAATATATTGTTAGATAATATCCATTATATTAATTATAATATCGGTTTATAACCCAATTGTGTATTTTACGTAATTATTTTATCGATAATACATATTGTGTGTATAATTTAAAATACATGTGAATATGTGATCTAATGGTATGAAGATGCAGAATTTAACTCGGTGATCCACGTTCGATTATCACTAAAAATAGTACTTCTATACAATATGAACTTAGGAGTAAATTGGTGCTTTCAAATCAGTAATAAAGTACTTTAATTATTGACTTAATCATATATGTAATATTTTTCGTAAAAAATACATTATGCATTTCATATTGTTTCTTTATATAAAACCAAATCTTGCCCCGCTTATACGATATACATAGAGATATTATGTGTATTATTGAAAACACGTATAGATGAGTGCTTAGGTTGTTTAAGAGAATAATTATATAGTAATTTTTTTATTATTATGTTGATTATTATTATTATTACAATTTTATAATATTATCAAACCATATATTATGTATCAATAATTTATATTTTAATTTAATATGTTATAATTCAAATCAATAAATGTAAACGCAACATGACAAAAAATTATTAATATGTCGCAATATTATAATATTAGAAAAAAAAATTCACTAAAACAACACACATACATCTTTTATGTGTATGATTTAAAACACATGTGATTGAGTGGTGTAGTGGTAAAAAGATTTGTTAATTAACTTGGGGTCCAAGTTCAATTCCCACCAACCACAACTTTTTCAAAAAAATTGAGAATATAGGGATAAATTAATAATCATACTACATAAAAAGTCGCACAACACACACATATATCTATAATGTGTATGTTTTAAAACATATGTGATTGAGTGGTGTAGTGGTAGAAGGATTTGTTAAATAACTTGAAGACCCATGTTCAATCCCCAACAACCACAATTGTTTTTAAAAAATTTGAGAATAGAGGGATAAATTGGTAATTACAATACATTAAAAAATCTCACTATTTTTATCTTGTGTTGGCCTATTATATATATAATAGATGATAGTGTCTAAGATATCCAAAAATATTTTGTAAGGATTATCGGATAGAGTAGGATTCCAGGGAGGATTTCCTTAAAAAGAAAGCTGGAGAACCTAAAATTAAAAAGTAGATTCTAAATATTTTATATTATTTTCATGAAAAAATTGTACTAAACAATAAATAAGTGATTGTTTGTAATTGATTTTTTTAAAATTGTGGTAGAGATATAAAATTATTTATAATTTTTTAGTATTTTAAAATTATCATTTTAAAATGGTTATCCCTATTCTCTTTTTAAGAGGATTCTTGAACCTTGACCTTATCCGATATATATCAACAACCACAACGTCGCCAACTTCTAGCGCCAAGGTTGTTAGTTTGATAAACACGTTGTCTTAATAAAATCTCATAAAATCTCAGGTAATTCATGTAATTTTCTTTAAATAAATAAATTTATATATCTTATTGTTACGACCGGTTTTCTCCCGTACCTTGGTTCGGTCGGATCTGCAGAAGAAGAATGCGAGGGTTTGGTCCCCCGATTCAACTCCGGTGTGAGAATAAGTTAGTCGGTTCTTTGTAAGGTAATTTGAACGCAGAGCATTTGTGTTGTGTTGTGTGTAATTGTGAATGAATGAGAGAATGAACCTGACTAGACCATATTCTTCCTCCTCCAAGTGGTTACCCGAAGAGTGGGTATCGTGTGCCAACGTGTCCCACGTTTTAGGAAGTGTGAACCATTGTCTCCAGATGGACCGGATGAAAGTGGGCCTCCATTCGGATTCGGGTTGTTGGGCCTTCGGTCCGACCCGCTAAGGAAGTGGGCCTCCAACATGTCCCTGGGTTTCGTTCAGAGTTATCTGATAAGTGGATTTATATCCACTTGGATCGCTTCAATTCGGCTTAAATTAATTGTCTTGGACTCAAGTTTGTTTTAGTTTTGATGTGTTTTGTGTAGTTGTGCAGGTTTGCAAGAATGTTTATTATGGTTGATGCTTTCTATCGTTTTTGGAGGATAAATTGATTAAAATTCGGATTTCTGAGAAGGTTGCGCAGTCTACACTGTTTTGGCCATATCTGGAGTTCTAGAAGTCCGTTTTCAGCGATCTTACTGTCCACGCGAAGCCTGGGAGATTTTCTACAACTTAGGACATGAATCCCATGCGCAGGCTGCGCGCGATGGGAGCAGACAGCTCGACAATCAGACTGATGGGAGCAGGAAATTCTAGTTTTGCCCTTTTTCTAATTCTAATTGTATTTGGGCAGTTTTTGGTATCTAAATCGAATTCTAATTGTAATAGAGGGTAATTTCTTGCTGGGAAAGATTTATAGAACCTATTTAAACACATCATACCATTGTAAATCGGAAGAAAGATATATATCAATTACATATCATAGCATAGTTTTTGCAAGGGAGAAAAGGAGAGAAGGATTCAGCGCTCGGTGACAAGCACGGATGTAGATCTACTTCATCTTTTGTATACCTTGGATTATAGATTTGTTCTCTCAACTCTTTGTTTTAATAATATTATTGCTTCTTTCTTTCATATCTTGTTTAATATCATGTTCTCATCAAATCCCATGGTGACGAACGGTTCAATTATGAACTAATCGTTGTCATGGGATCCTAGCGGATTTATCCATGTAGCTTAGTAGTTTGCATGCTTTAAAGATTTATGTGTGGTGAATTTTTGATATCCTTGTATGGTTGTGCTTCATGAATTTAGATGCGTAGCTAACATCTAATATATTAATCTCTTGCTAAACGAAAGTGGATCTTGAGATTTAGAACTTGCCATGCTAGCATAGGATACGTTGATGTTTTAATATCATGATTTGTGGCATAGATAGAAATATTATGCTACCCTATGTGATCTAAGTGGATAACTTGTGCTTAAACCTTTATGTTTTCAAATTCTATAGAGATATAGGATCTAAACATAATTGGTGTCTACCCATCTTCTATCTCTTTTGTGGATGCATGCGTAGTTTGGTATTAGTATACCGAGAGGTAACTTTTACTTGTTCCGTGTTATCCGATCAGATATCAAAACCATCACATGTATTGATTAAAGGCATCGACTCTAAGTGAAGTAGATAATGAAGTTAGGATTCCATGTTTATTCTCATATAAGTAATTTGATTTTAGATCTCGTTAGTTAATTAATTTTTAATTTCTTAATTTACATCTTACTTTTAATTTAGTTAATTAAAACTTCAATTTATTAATTGTCTTAGCAGTGAATTAAAATCATACATTGTTGAATAGGTGCATTAACTGAAAAGAACTTAACCAGATCTCAGTGGAACGAACTTTAATTGTATTACTTGTGACCACGTATACTTGCGTGATATTGTGTAAACATTATCCTCAGGACGAAGGCCAAAGCTTAGGCCCATCTTTGGAATTTACTTTTTAGACGCTTCCATCGGATAAGAACGGCTGCGTGGAGCGATGAGACGTCTCTTAGGAAGACGTGCCTCTTAAATGCTTACAGCTATCCAATCTCGAGATCCGCGCTTGAATCATGTTCGTTGAATTCAAAACGTCCCCTGTCCAAATGTCGTGTCACTTCACTTAAAACCTCCAAACCCTTTTTTTTTCTATTCTCACGTGTACAACATAATTCATTTTCACAGAGCAAAAAACTTCCTTCAAGAACTTTTTCAAGGGCAATGATTGGAAACGTCGCATCACTTCCGGCCATACCCAGACCCTCGATTCCAGTAGCAGTTCATCTTCAAGAAAACTATCCGTAGGAATTCGATCTCATCACTCATTGGAAAATAAGTAAGTTCTTTCCCCTTCTTTTTGAAATTCATTATGATTGCAATGTCCCCATACTTATCGCTTTATTGCTATAAACCTGCATTTCATGTCCATATGCATGTATATATCTGTATGTATATATGCGAAATTATCCGTGTCTTTCCAAGTAGAATACAAGCACGCTTATGATGTTTTGTGCTTTCGATTTCCACTATTTCACCTTTGTACGCCCTTTTCCTGGGATTTCGGGACTTGCCTGGAAGTTGTCTGGGTAAGAGCATCCTACGGGATCTTCAAAACTCGAGAACTCCCTTCGGCCTATCCCGATCCCTCCCTTGTAGAGTTTAAGCCATCTTTAATTTGCTTCGCCCTAAGTTATAGGTTGTCCCAACCGATTCCGGCCCGCTGTACTCGGCCCTTTCCTTTTCCGTTTTCTTTTTCTTTTTCGTCTGAGTACAATGCTAACGTCTCTTCATTTCCGAATGCAGGGACATGGATCGGCCGACCGAAGGTGCAGGTCCTTCGGGGGTTTCTCCCTTTAGTGATATCGAGCTGTATCCAGCCGTGAATCTTTGATCAAAGCTGACCGAAGAGAATATTGGGCATTTCTTAGCCAATTACGTCATAGAGAAACACGTCTGGTACTTCTTTACTCCAAGGAAGAATGATCGGATTTGGCACAATCCCGAAATCCCTCCAATTTGTGGAGGAGGCCGAGCTACAGGCATATCCGAAGCTGCGTTTAAATGCGGCTTTCGGTTGCCCATGCTGCCTCTCCTCAAGAGTATACTAAAGCAAACGGGAATCGCCATTGGACAATTGGACCCAAACAGCTTCTTTCACATAAATGCCTTTCAGGCCCGATGTCTAGCATTGGAAATGATCCCAAGGACGGCTCTGTTCTGGCATCATTATGAGCTTCGTCGGAACCCGAAGAGCTGTGGTTTCTATTCCATCGCCCGTCGGAATGGTAGAGCCGATTGGACACAGACAAACTCGAGTAAAAAGGGGGCTCACGCCAAGTGGGCATTTGTTTCGGGCCCAAGGATGGAAAAGTTCGGCACTTGGCGAGAGGTCGAGCCATCGAGATTCAAATATCCCGAACTCCTAGAGGCAGACAAACACGATTATCGTCTTCTTTCCGAACTTAGGATGGATAGGGTGCCTTTAACTGATAGTCGGGATAACGACTGGTTGATCGGCCTTTGGGGTAGTGGTAACATCCTTTTATTTTGTCTCGCTAATCCTGCAGTCTCGTATTTCATATTTTTCCTTGTGACTCATATATTACTTGTCTTGTCTTGTGCAGTGGCTTATCATGCGGAAATCTTGGAGCACAAACGATGGAAGGCGATCGCAGTTGCCGCTGCCGCTATGGCCGAGGCCGATGCTTCCATTCAGGCGACCGATGGAGCAGAGAAGTCGGCTTCCGGTCAGAAAGATTTGAGTTTGGTCCCCAGTCCACCTGCTTCTTCTCCTCATCGGGAGTTGGAGTCAAGGGACACAGATCTGATCACTTCGACCGACTCAAGGAAGAGAGGCCGATCGGGTGACTCTGAGTTGAAGGTTTACGCTCCTCAGTGGGGAGTTCTGAAAACTGACAAAATCATCGTTCCAGCTCCGACTTCGTCTACGGTTATCGGTCCCAACCTTTGTCGGGGTCTTGTTCTCCCAGCTGACCGACCGACATTTGCCTATGCGAGTGACCTTGAGGCTTGTACGGAGATGCTGGCTCTTCTCTCCATGGTAAGCTTTCTTCCTCCATATTATTTATTTATTTGCCTTTAGCTTTTGACTTTTACCCTTGTTTATTTTCAGGGTGTTTCCTGGTCTGCTAGTCACCGAACGGGTGGAGGGGATGTCGGCCAGGCTGAAGGAAGTTGGCCAGTTGGAAGTTTGAGCGGTCAAGGCCGAGGAGGACCTTCGGAACTCTACCAACGAGCTAGAGGATTCTTGAAGTTGGCCAGCTTCTGAATGTCCCTGATCGTCTTCGGCGCTTCCATGTCGATGACTGCTTTGATCTTTTCTGGGTTTGCCTCAATCCTTCGGGCACTGACCATGTATCCCAAAAACTTTCCACTGTTTACTCCGAACGTACACTTGTTCGGGTTGATCCTCATGTCATTTTTCCTGAGTGTTTCAAAGCAATCTCTTAAATCTTCAGCATGATCCCTAAAAAGGGACTTGACAATCATGTCGTCCACGTAACATTCCATATTCCGACCAATCTGGGCCTTGAACACTTTGTTGATCATCTTCTGAAATGTTGTCCTTGCGTTCTTCAATCCAAAATGCATCTTAATATAAGCATAAGTGCCGTTCGGTGTGATGAATGTTGTCTTCGGTACATCCTCGGCATTCATGGCGATTTGGTGGTATCCCGAGAAAGCGTCCAGAAAATTGAGTATTTGATGCCCCGAAGTGGCATCTATCAATTGGTCAATATTCGGCAGAGGATAGTGATCCTTCGGACAGTGTTTGTTCAGATCAGTGTAATCCACGCACATTTTCCACTTGCCATTTGATTTCTTTACCACCACTACATTCGCCAACCAATCAGGGTAGTCTATCTCTTCAATGAACTTTGCTTCTAGTAACTTTTCGACTTCAGCTTGAATGACCTTCTGCCGTTCCATGGCGAAGTTCCTCTTCTTCTGTTTTACAGGCTGGACATCGGGCTTGACATTAAGGCAATGTTTCGCGACCGATGGATCTAACCCCGGCATGTCTTCAGGGCCCCAAGCAAACACGTCATGGAACTCCCTAATGACTTTGATAACTTTATCCTTTAGCTCAGGCTCCATGTTCTTTCCAATTTGAATCATCTTACCAGACTGACCCACATATAACTCAACTTCTTCGGTTTCAGTAGCCGGCTCGGCAATCGGGCTTGACAGGTCGGCCCCAAATTTCTCCAACTCTATATTCAGCAGTTGATGACTGCCCCCAACGTCATTCTCATTTCTTTTTCTTTTTCCAGCTTCAGTCATTTCCACATCTCTGTCCTTTTCCAGATCTTCCAACATAATAATTCGGGAAGCCTTCTGGTCACCTCTCATCTCTCCAATCCCATGTTCGGTCGGGAACTTCAACTTTAGATGGGGGATGGATGACACAACCTGAAAAAGAGATAAGGCTGGCCTCCCCAAGATCCCATTATACGGGTTGTCCACCCGAACAATATAAAATTTTGCCTCTTTTACTACTTTATATGGAGCCTTCCCCAACAAAACGTTTAGTGTGATCGTTCCTTCGATCGGTACTGGTTGATTACCGAAGCCGTATAGTGGTGCCTCATGGCACGGCTCCAGCTGTTCACCACCTAGGTTCATCTTGCAATATGTTCGGTGATACAGTATGTTGACTGAACTTCCCTCATCGACCAGCACTCTCCAAATCTTGTTTTCCCCAATGACGGGGTTTATGACAAGAGGGTCTTCGTGCAGCCATATCACATCTTCAAAATCATCTTCCGTAAAGGAAATACGCAATGGCTGCTTAGCTGCATTTGACAGATATAGGCTGTAAATTTGCCTGGCATACTTCTTTCTGGCTGTCTTGCTGTCCCGATCCGGAATAGTTCCTCCGGATATCGTTCTAACTTCGCCTCTGTAACTCTCTGACCCTTCAGCATCTCTAGAGACCTTCTTCTTTTCTTTCGACTCGAGCTTATCTCTCAAATCTCCTACAAACTGGGTTAACTTTCCCTCTTTGATCATTCTCTCAATTAACTTCTTCAAGTGATAGCATTCATCGGTGTTATGACCCTTATCCCGATGATAATCGCAGTACTTGTTTTCATTCCTTCTATTTTCAGGGGTCTTCAGCCTGGCTGGTCGAACGAACCCCGGCTTACCCTTTATCTCGTGGAGAATCTTCGAGATAGGTGTGTTGAGTGGTGTGAACACGGTACTATCTCTATCTCGCCTCCGCTCTGCCCCCTTATCAGGCCTTGTGTCATTCAACCTACTTTTGACATCGCCACGACCCCTTCGATCGTCCCTTCTGTCATTCCTCCTATCATCTCTATCATTTTTCTTATTATCCTTATACCCCCCGATAGATTCTAACTTTCTTCTAATAGCCTCTCCCCACAAGTATATATCATTCAAAGATTTTGGAGGCATATCATAAAGAGAAGATCTTAGCTTCTTACCTTTAATGGGGTCTAGGCCGGCCGAGAGGAATCCACCAGCCTTGACTTTGTCCAAGTTCGTCACCATTCCTGCTTCCTCCTTAAACCTTGCTAGATAATCCCCGAGTTCCTCGTTCGGCCTCTCTCTGTAATGGATCAGTGCCTCCGTATCCTTTTCTCGTCGGCACAAATGAGAATAGTGCCTCAAAAACTTCCTCTTGATTTGCTCGTATGAGCCAATTGACCTGGGCCTTAGCGATCGATACCACATCGACGCATTTCCCTTCAGGTAGGTCTTGAACATCTTACAAAGCATCACGTCACAGTGCCCCATACCGGTCATGAGGGATTCGTACTTCTCAAAGTGGTCTTCGGGGTCACCCTTCCCATTAAACTCATGCATCTTTGGGAACTGCCTTCCCGGAAGTGGTCGAAACTGCTCAATATCTTCGGTCACCACGGGCTCATGGCTTACCTTTCTTTCTCCAAATATAACCTTTTCCAGCCTTCGGATTCTATCATCAGTATGAGGTCCTTCTTCTTCCAAGTCGGAGGAATATACTACCTTCGATCGGGTTCTTTTAGAGTGCGATTCAGAGTTCCATGACTCATCTTCATCGTCTCTGACTCTCTTCTCCCTTCGGTCTTCAGGCTCCGAGTCTTCGGCCTCTAAGGCCTCGCGGAGCGCCTTCTCTTATAACTCGATCTCTTATCTCTTAAGTTTTAGGGCTTGCAACCTTAATCGATCGGCTTCTCTCTTCTTGGCCAACTTTTCCGTATCCCTGTTGTTCTTTTCTCTATCAGCCTCCTTCCGCTTCCCTTTGGCTTCTGCTCTTCTCACCATTTCAGAAGCATCTCTCGTTTTTCTTCGGGAGACGGTATGTCCCCTTTTTCATCAAAAGTCAGCAGTCTTGGGGTGATAAGAGTTGTCCTCGGGATGACTGGAGGAGTAGTGCGGTTGTCTCCAGCCACGGTGTTGCCATTGATTACGGGCGATTCTTCAATCGTCATAGCTTTTAGTAAATCTCAACACAAACGTATCTCTACGTTCCCACAGACGGCGCCAAATGTTACGACCGGTTTTCTCCCAGACCTTGGTTCGGTCGGACCTGCAGAAGAAGAATTCGAGGGTTTGGCCCCCCGATTCACCTCCGGTGTGAGAATAATTTAGTCGGTTCTTTGTAAGGTAATTTTAACGCAGAGTATTTGTGTTGTGTTGTGTGTAATTGTGAATGAATGAGAGAATGAACCTGACTAGACCATATTCTTCCTCATCCAGGCGATTACCCGAAGAGTGGGCATCGTGTGCCAATGTGTCCCACATTTTAGGAAGTGTGAACCATATGACCGTTGTCTCCAGATGGACCGAACGAAAGTGGGCCTCCATTCGGATTCGGGTTGTTGGGCCTTCGGTCCGGCCCGCTAAGGAAGTGGGCCTCCAACACTTATAATGAGTATCTATTTTCAATAAATTCATAATCGAATATTATAATTATTTGAGTTGTCTCGTTCTTCTTTTAATCCTTTTTATTAAATATTTATACTTTCAAATGACTTTATGACTATATATTGGATTATGCGGTTACTTTTGTACTTCCTTGAGCCATGAACAATTACTTTTGACTTCTTTCGAGTAATACATTCCTTTTATTTTGACAACAATAATATTACAACTTGTCATAATTTAGTGTTTATAAAAAATATTTGGTTTTAGATTTTCTCGTTAGTTACTACATAGTTAAGTTGTCTTTAGGAATATTTATAAAAATAACCAATTGTTTAAAAATATTTTCAAAAATATTATCTAAAATTATAGATGAGGTTGCAAATATTATATTTAGGGTTGTAAACTAGGTTACAAATATTGCATTTGATTTGAAAAAAGTTTCTGCAACATGGGTATTTTTGAAAAAAAACCCAAAAAATTGTAATCATATAATTTAAAACAGTTGACACGGTGAAAAGGATGAAACTGTATATTTATCATCACTTTTCTTGATATTTTTAAGTTGTACCGATATATCTGTCTTGTTTATTGTATAATTGTTTTCTTTATTTATTATTTGAGAAATCACAGAATCATGTCGTAACATTAAGAAATCACGATTAGAGATTATGGATAACATAGCTGAATTTAAACATTTTCCACTGGATTTAATTAGAGGATCATAGAATGACATACTCTAATTAATATACCAATAACTTAAACAAAAAAAATGTTTAAAAAAAAAGTCAAACAAATTAGGAATTATCTATTGGTAATTTATTTTAACTTGGACAGAAAATAATTATTGAAAATCTCACAAGGATGTTTTAGAATAGGTTTTAGGATATTCAAAATGTGCACCATGTGAAGGCTTAAAATGTTATACTAAATGGGCTTTATAGCCCACTTAAGTCAATTTAAATGATGACCAAATATTCGCATTTTTTTTTGACGAAATGCATAGAATTATATTACTGGATCAAACTAACTCAACATAAAACAGCGGGACAAACCCTGACTGTCGATACAACCAGGTTGAAAAACAAATAAATTGTTTTCTGATCGTTTAACACATTGAACTTAAAAGTTCTTGAGACTAAAAACGAATTCAAAGACCTCCTAGGTGATCCAAACTGCGCCAACATCCCTGAAAGCAGCGGTATCACAATTGACCATATCACATAAGAACCATTGATACCCCAGTGTTAAAAAGCCTCAATTGCATAAACTGAGGTTAGAGGAATGACACTCCAGCTATCTACATGTCGGATACCAATTATAGACATGCCGAACATAGGAACCTTCAAATAATGAGCAACACCCCAGCTATCTACATGCCGGATACCAGTTATACACATGCCGAAAGTTAATACCCTCAAAATATGATGAAAAATCTTTGGTTGTGACTGGTGAGCTTTTGCAATAAATGTCACCGTCCCAGCTTCGATGCGGACTATCCAGATCCCCCAAGACATCAGCAAAATCATTCTCAGCAGATCCAACACCAAACAGAAACAGACATAATTAATCAAAGACATAAAAAACACTCCAAAAGGAGAGACAAACGACCACTCCAAAAGGAGAGACACACAAACGCCCAATTAAATTGGGTTTTATTGAGATGAAAAGCAAGAAAGATGACCTCCGGACGGTGGATAAACCACCGCCGGAGGGGAGGAACTCACTCAAAAGCTTCTGGTAATAAAAAAACCTAGCCGCCTCACCGAAAGTTTTTTCTCTCTCTGTTTGTCTTTTCCCGAGTGAGTTCCTCCCCTCCAGCGGTGGTTTATCCACCGACCAAAGGTGATCTTTCTTGCTTTTCATCTCAATAAAACCCAATTTAATTGGGCTTTTGTGTGTCTCTTCTTTTGAAGTGGTCGTTTGTCTCTCCTTTTAGAGTGTTTTTTATGTGTTTGATTAATTATGTCTGTTTCTGTTTGGTGTTGGATCTGCTGAGAATGATTTTGCATTATTCAGTTTAATTGTAAAGTCTAAATATTGCCATATTTGTATTTTGCATTATTCAGTTTAATTGTAAAGTCTAAATATTGCCATATTTGTTATGTACAGAAGTCATATACTCCTTCCGTCCCATTTTATACGATTCGTATTCCTTTGTGGGACGTTCCAAAAAACATGAACCTACTAAACTTATTATTTTGAACACTATTTTTCACTATTACACCCACTACTTCTCTATTTTATACTCCTTTTTTATTAAATAAACACTATTACACCACTACTTTCCTACTTTATCCATTTTTTATACAACCACTTTCACAACCAACCAACCACAAGCTGCCACCTAACAAGTCCAACAGAATTTCTTAATTTTTGTGAAATATTGACCGTGTCATTTATATCGGGATGGAGGTAGTATTAGTCTTTAAACTGAGGTAAATGTTACATTTATTTGATTTCGTGTTATTATATGATCCTTAAATAATATTTTTCTAGTATTATTCTTTAAAATCAAACATTATAAGGCAATGGTAGCATTAACGGTCGCAGCAGTTAAAATACACTGCATTTGACTTAATGCAATAAGATTCATGTCTAAATTAATAGTAGAAATGTGTTGCATCCAGTTTTTTATGGCGTAATGTTCGTGGAATACAAATATATACATGAAAGACCTTTTTATTATGAATATACACAATCAATCAAATCTTGTAAATTAAGTATTCATGAACCATTTTGAAAATATTTTTGGAACATTTCTCTTAATTTAAAAATGTAATTAAATTGCACTGTGATGACACCTCTACCTTGGATATCTCAGGGTGCAACATGAAAAGTAAGATATAAATATAGGTATATAGATAGATAAAAATGGGCAACCTCAGGGATTTCTCCTGAGGTTATAACACAAAGAGTTTATAAAGTAAGTGGTCCTGTAGGACATTTTTGTAAATATTAATTTTTTCTCAATAATTTACCTAAATAACCTTAAATTTGTATTGAAAAGCCTCAGGTAGAATCCCGAGATCATTCTCAGGCACATGAATCCCTAATAAATATATAGATTCGTAGTTTTCTCAATTATTAACTGTAAAATTAATTAACTTTAAGAATCTAGTTTACATACCTAAATTCCCACAAATAAGTAATACTAATACACATGTGCTCGTATTTAACTAAAACAACGTATACATGTAATGAAATAATTACAATTACATACTCAAGTACATGCACTTATATTCAAACATTCTGTAAAAACCTCTAAATGATTCAAATTCTATGTTGAAGAAAAAAAAATACTAAGCATTATATTCAGTTTAAAAAAACTGAGCCTCACCAAATCTGCAGCGTCCATCTACACTGTGTGCCTATTAGACCCTCCTGTAGAAAAGAACATATGCGGCTGGAGTCTTTATGCCCTCCTCAGAAACAGGAAAAACAAAGTTGTCGTTAAACTTATACCACCTGTTATGCCCTTGCTGCAAAAGAGAACATGTACACAGTTAAAAACCAGCAGATACAACTCTTCCCAAATTTTCATCACTCCTGGAAAAGTATCCGATTGTAAACACCAAACACCAAAACTGAAAAAAAACAGATTTTAGATGCCAACACGAATGCAAAATATGTTAAATACTACACGAAAGCTTATAACTTATAAAGTCATAAGTTTTGTAGTATCTAACAAAATATAAAGTTATAAGTTATAATATGTTAGATTTTAAGTAAGTTAGAACATATTTTTATAAGTTATAACACGAAGCTTTTGTATAACTTATAACATAGCTACAACAGTTCTTTTTTTAAGCGAAAGGATGGAGCGGGTTATTGTGAACAAGGATGCTAATACACTAACCTTGACAAGCTTTACAAGACCCAAAAGATTAAGCACTTGGGCAAAGACAACATGCAGCTTAACAAGATTTAAACCCTCGAGGCCTCAACCTCTTATACAGTCAAGAGTGGGTAGCAGTATATTCTCACTTTAATTTTTCTGATTTGGATGTAAAAGTAAGGTAACATATTTTCCCCTGATTAAAACAGAAAAGTACCACTTACTTGGACAAATGCAGTATAATGACCCCCACACAGGCCACCACAGTGGTCAATAATCGCATATAATTCATATCCTTGTGAAACCCCATTAGTTCTGTTAACAACATAGTCCGCGAGATCGAAATCCTCAATTGGAAAGTCCACAAAAGCTTCCAGCTTATTCTTAAAAATCCTGTTGTATGAAAAACGCTTTAGATGAATGACCAAAATCTCTGGCAGCCTCCAAAGATCTAATTTTTTCCTGGCCTGGCGATGCTCCTTGCAGCTGGGGCAGTACCTAACATTAGATATTAAAAATATGAGGGAAAAAAATTCTTTCAAAAATTATCTGGCCAGTTCTGCAAGAGCAAAGCTATACTTGGTTAAATAATTATATATGTAATAGAAGATTATAACAGTTGTACCTCAAGCATAAAAAGCTAAAAAAGAATATAAGGTGCATTGTGATGAATCTTTTGTAACAGCTAATACCATCTAAGGTTTGATTAAATCCAACATAGTAGGTAAACAATATACGGCAGGTATGTATTCAGTGAAAGTGTCCCAGAAGAAACCATTTTAGTGTTACTTCCGTAAAATTTGGAGGTTAGGTCATCACTGAAGAATAATGATTTACTCGAATCATTCTTTAACGCCCGTTCAGAATGATCACTAATTCATAACTTATTTGCATGCATATATTAAGACTAATATTCTAACGAATTTACAATCACGATTTAGGCAAAAGAAAATTGGGAATAAACTCACCACATGTCATCAGGTCCTAAAGGGTCCTCTTTTAAGAACTCCTCCAGGCATTTGTAAAGAGAGATAGGTTCTTCAGGTTCTTCAGTGAAAAATGAATATTCATGAATCTCTGGCAATGAGCTCAGACAATCTGTGTCATACAAAT